>OZ004708.1:125154969-126558665 GCA_963924515.1 Vespertilio murinus | reverse complement strand
TGGGGTGAGGTGGGGGTGTGTTTGAGGGGTGGGGAGAGAAAGAGAGAAATATCAATTGGTTGCCTCCCGAATGCATCTTGACCAAGGCTGGGACGAAGCCTGCAACCAAAGTACATGCCTGTGACCAGAATTGAACCCGAGATACTTCAGTCCACAGGCTGATGCTCTAACCACTGAGCAAACTGGCATGGGCCCCACTGTTTCATTTATAAGCTTAATGTTTTAATTTGACAGCTTTGTGTTCTGCATTTTATGTTTGTAAGAATTGTAATAACCTAGATTTTATCATAAAACTTTAGAAGACCCAGAAATAGCACATGCCACTGAGGCTGAATTAAAATTAAAATATATAATGCATTTTGCTTTTTATGCTATTTACTGAATTTTAAATGAAAATGAAATATTTGTGTCATGCTTATTTCTATATTGTCTCATCAGTCTAACATATTTTTGAGTAACCATCCCAGACCTTAGTGGCTTAAAAGAACTATATTAAGTCTTATAATTTCTTTGGCCAACAATCTAGGAAATATTCTGTGTGATTTTTCTGCTCCACATTGCTTTAACTGGAATCACTTGGTTATAACCAATTGCTTGCTGGTGTGATCTGGAGGGTCCCAGACAGCTTAACTCAAAGGCTTGCCAGCTACCTTGGCAAGTTTGACTGGAAGGCTGTGTTCAGATGGGACCCTCTCCCTCCACATAGACTCAGGACTTCCCCATGTGGTATGTGGGCTTTTTCCATGATAGCTTAGAGAGCTCCAAGAGCATTTTTTTTCAAGAAAGAGTAAGTAGAAACTAGCAGTTTCTTAAATCTTAACCCTGGAAACTGGTGCAGTGTCACTTCCACTGAATTCTGTTAGTCATACAACAGAATTAAGCCCTTTCTCCTCAATTCAAAGAAAGGGAGGGACATAAACCTTTCAATGTGAGGAGTAGCATAGTTGTTCGCCATCTTTTTCTACCACAGATATCCAGAAGATAGTCATTTGGTAGGCAACAAAATACCATACTGTAATTGGCAATTATATCCCTGGTGTTATTGCTGTTTATTTAATTTGGTGCCTGTGTCTTACACAAGTATACCTAGAAGGTTGGGGGGACACTCTGCAGACCTTAGAATAAATTCATCATCTAGAATCATTTTAGAAAATTCAGATTAATCCCAATTTGATATAGAAAATTATTTTCTTAGAGTTGAATAGGACTTTAAAGATATTTTAGTATAACTTTAACCTAAAATTGAGATGCTCTAGAAATTTTGTAATATGTGAGATCTTGCCTATAACAAGTAGAGAATTGGCCCTACTTGTTATAAAGTGTGTATGTTTTGCCCTGATCAGTGTTTACAATAGTTAGAACATCAGCCTTGGTTAAGGGCACATACCTGGGTTGCACGTTCAATTCCTGGCTCCAGATGAGGGTGCATGTAGGAGGCTACCAATCAATGTGTCTCTCTCACATTGATGTTTCTCTAATCCTCCTTCCCACTCTCTCTTTAAAAAATCAGTAGAAAAAATATCCTCTGTTGGTTAACAAACATGCATGCATACATACATAAATAAGTAATAAATAGAGCATGTATGCTTTATGGTGAGCTCAGTTCCATCTCTCTATAGCTTTTTGGAGTTGCACAAACTGTTTACTCCCTCTTTTATGTGACAACTCTTAAGATATTACCCTCTTGTGTCACATTCTTCTTCATTCCTTCATACATCTTACCTAGTTCCTTCACTTCCTAATTCATATAGTTTCATAAAACATCTTTAACCTGGTCACTTATAGTTTCTTTAATAGTTTCTGACCTCTTGCTCATAAGTTATCCTGTGTATTTCTAGCTTCATAATACTCATCTTTATGATGCTCTGCCTCTTCAACTCTCTTTTCACATTTCATCTCTTCTGTTCTCTTGAATATAATTTCCTTCCTCAAATTTTACTTTCTCCTTTAGTAGGAAGATCAGCTTGGCTTAATGGTACAGTTGTTAAGCAACTCTGTCACAAACAGAGCACATTTTATGAGTCTCAAAAAGAATATATCCTATGTGTAGATATCCTTATTCTATTCACAAATTTGTATGTCATTCTTGTGCAGGACAGGGGACATCTTATCATTTTAATTTTAATATATGTGCTGCTGAAGCAAGCATTCCTTAATTTCAGAATAAACTATCCTATATAATAAAAACCTAATATGCTAAGTGTCTGGTCATCTGGTCGGCCATTCAATCAATCAAAGAGTAATATGCTAATGATATGCTAGTTGCTCAACCACTTGGTATGGCATGCACTGACCACCAGGGGGCAGATGCTCCAACTGTTAGGTTAGCTTGCTGCTGGGGTCTGGCCAATAGGGACAGTGGGCCAGACAGGCCCGGGAGCCCTCCTGTGGTCCCTCCCTGGCTGGCCAACCTCCTGCACCCCTTCCCCGCCCTGATTGTGCCAGGGATCATTGAGGTTCCTATTTCATCATGTTTTCTACCATCATCTTTTAATAAATGAGATTCCAACTTTTAGGAATACCCAGTTGTCCTATCCTCTTCTGATCAAATTTGGCCTCCCCTTGGTAAACACATATGCCAAGAAACTCCTTTGCTAATTATATATGTGTTTCTATCTTTTTTCACATACTTTTTAAAGACATGGTTTTACAGAATTATTTTTATTATATTGGCATCCTAAAGAATATTGTCTTTAATTCCTTTGGCACAGAATATTATATAGGAGAGAGCTATTTTAATCATACTTGATTTTAAAAATGAATTTTTTAAATTATGGAGAATAATAGTCATTGTCTTTGTGCATACTTAGTTACTAAAACAAATGGCACACATGCACATAGATCTTAAGTGCAACATACAATAATCCTGGTACTTCCATTAATGAATGAATTTTACAAATAATTTACCAAGACATTCAAACCACAACAACTGAGAAAGTAGTGCTTAATAACTTTGAGAAGAAGAATTGGGTAAATCATTTAAAAATTTTCTGTAAGTCATGGATGGACTGTGTGCTAACTACTAATGCTTCGATGTTATTTTTTGTTAGGTGTGCTATCGAGTAGTAATGCAGCTTTGTGGACTTTGGGGCCATCCTGTTTTAGCAGTCAGAGTCTTATTTGAAATGAAAACTGCTAACATAAAGCCAAATGCTATTACTTATGGTTATTATAATAAGGTAAGTAGAATTGACATTGGACAATGTAGGCTGCTTATTCAGACTGATAATTTTTTGCCCTAGCTGGTTTGGCTCATTGGATAGAGCGTCGTCCTGCAGACTGAAGGGTCCCAGGTTCGATTCCTGTCAAGGGCACATGCTAGGGTTGTGGGCTCGATCCCCAGTAGGAACATGCAGGAGGCAGCCAATCAATAATTTCCTCTCAGTGTTGATGTTTCTCTCTCTCTCCCTTCCTCTCTGAAATCAATAAAAAATATATTTTTTAATGATAATTTTTAATACCTCCTTTTAGAGGGTTTGGGGTATAATTTTTATATATGTACTATATATGTATGTATATTTTCAAAAATAAAATCTTTCTAATAACCATTACTTTTACCTTTATTTTACTTTTAGGTCGTTTTGGAGAGCCCCTGGCCTAGCAGTACCCGCAGTGGTATCTTCTTATGGGCGAAGATACGGAATGTGGTGCATGGCTTGGCACAATTTAGGCAGCCACTTAAAAAGTCCGTGCAAAAGTCACAGGTCTCCTCAATATCAGGTAATACATGTGATTGGAAAGATACTTTCTTGCTGAACCATAATTATCAGAATTGTCTGAATTTTAATTATATGAGGTATAATTCAATTATATGAAGTATAATTCCTATAGTTTGAAGTATAATTATATGAAGTAGAAAACATAAATTCTAGTTGATAATTTTATATACAATTAAAGATATATTATCTTAGCCCCAAATTCTCCCCCTACCCCATATTTAGAAAGTGTTCTGTAAACTTTATTTTATTTTTAATATATATTTTATTGATTTTTGACAGAGAGGAAGGGAGAGGGATAGAGAGCTAGAAACTTCGATGAGAGAGAAACATCGACCAGCTGCCTCCTGCACACCCCCTACCTGGGATGTGCCCGCAACAAATGTATATGCCCTTGACCGGAATCGAACCTGGGACCCCTCAGTCTGCAGACCGACACTCTATCCACTGAGCTAAACTGGTTTCGGCTGTTCTGCAACTTTATTTTTTTTTAATTTTATTTAAAAAAATGTATATTTTATTGATTTTTTTACAGAGAGGAAGGGAGAGGGATAGAGAGCTAGAAACATTGATGAGAGAGAAACATCGACTAGCTGCCCCCCTGCACGTCCCCCACTGGGGATGTGCCCGCAACCAACATACATGCCCTTGATCAGAATCGAACCTGGGACCTTTCAGTCCGCAGACCAATGCTCTATCCACTGAGCCAAATCGGTTTTGGCTCTTCTGCAACTTTAAATGAACTCTGGGTCATTGATGTTTAGTTTCAGAGATTGTCAGTGCATGAATTATTGAACTGCTATTGTCCTTATCTTTAGCTCCTCAGAATGCCACAGGTGGAAGTGATGGGGACACGGTGAGCCACGGTAGCGTGGATAGTTCTAATGATGCTAACAATGGGGAGCACACAGTCTTCGTCAGAGATTTAATCAGTCTTGATTCCATTGATAATCACTCTAGCACAGGTACTAAATCTGGATTTACTAACCCTTCACTTAATCTCATGTTAAGTCTTTCCTTTTTAAAAAAGCTTTTACACCCCTCTTGAGTTTGGGTAATGTGAGCTTTAGGTACTTTTAAAATAATGTATATAAATGCAGAAATTATACCTTTGATTTCTGTTCACCTCTCTTTATTTCCTGTAGTTAACTTTGAAGTGCTGTGCAAAAGGCTCTAGGCATGGAACTTCTCTGAATTTGTTCATCATTCATTTGTGAAAGTAGATGATATAATTGTTAGTGAATGTGCAATGAGGAACTTGTATGTTAATGACAAAACTTACAAACCTTTTTTGAGATTATGAATATTAAAGAGGAAAGAAAATAATTTGCACACCATGAGAAAAAGTATTTTCTGCATAGTCATTACCTTAAATGACACTTAAAAATCTGAGAAATTATTGAAGCTACTTTTAAATACAAAGCTATGGTCATAACCTCTGTCCTTTGAAGGTAGAATTAAGCATAATTAAAGGAGCACATTGAGCAGATATATGTGTGTTGGACATTTTTCTTATTTGTTCTTTTTTGTTAATATCTCAGGCTTTTCTTTAAAAAGAATTCTAATTCCTGTGTTTCATCTGATATCTTGTCTCAATGACTGAAGTTTCCTTTCTCTGCTCTTTGTTGCTCTGCTTTTTATCTGTGCTGTTTCTTGGTGCTGCATTTGTCCTTGGCTGTCGTGGTGTGGGGGTAGAGACAGACTTGTATGACGTGAAGCTATGGATACACGTGTGTGTTAATTCTGCTATTGAATATTAACCACTTCAGGTAATTTCCCATTTATTAGGTTAAGTTTTGCTGATATGCAAGGATTGGGGAGAGACCTTTTGTTGTATTTTAAATTGTTTTCAGTGGAAAACAGTTTTAATTTTTTGGGCTTTTTCTCCTTCAGATAAGTGTAAACTTATATGTACTACTGAAAATATTCAACTAAAATTTATGAACAATTTATCTTATTTGTAAATATACTATACCTTACTATAATTATTTTTTTCTTTTCTTTTTAAATAAATCTTTATTGTTCACATTATTACAGATGTTCCTCTTTTTTTCCCCCATAGCTCCCCTCTACCTGATTCCCCCACCCCAACCCAACCCCATGCCCTTACCCCTGCCACTGTCCTCATCTATAGGTGTAAAGATTTTTGTCCAATCTCTTTCCAAACCTTTCACGTCCCCTTCCCCCCAAGAATTGTCAGTCCACTCCCTTTTTATGCCCCTGATTCTATTATATTCACCAGTTTATTCTATTCATCAGATTTTTTATTCGATTTTTAGATTCACTTGTTGATAGATATATATATTTGTTGTCACTTTGTTCATAATTTTTATCTTTACCTTTTTCTTCGTCCTCTTCTTAAAGAATACCCTTCAGCCGAAACCGATTTGGCTCAATGGATAGAGCGTCGGCTTGCGGACTCAAAAGTCCCGGGTTCGGTTCCGGTCAAGGGCATGTACCTTGGTTGCGGGCACATCCCCAGTGGGGGGTGTACAAGAGGCAGCTGATCAATGTTTCTCTCTCATCGATGTTTCTAACTCTCTATCCCTCTCTCTTTCTCTCTGTAAAAAAACAATACAAATTAAAAAAAAAAAGAATACCCTTCAGCATTTCATATGATGCTAGTTTGGTGGTGATGAACTCCTTTAACTTTTTCTTGTCTGTGAAGCTCTTTTATCTTCAATTCTGAATGATAGCTTTGCTGAGTAGAGCAATCTTGGTTATAGGTTCTTGCTGTTCTCACTTTGAATATTTCTTGCCACTCCCTTCTGCCCTGCATAGTTTCTGTTGAGAAATCAGCTGACAGTTATATGGGTACTCCCTTGTAGTAACTAACTGTTTTTCTCTTGCTGCTTTCAAGATTCTCTCTTTGTCTTTTGCCCTTGGCATTTTAATTATGATATTTCTTGGTGTGGTCCCTTTTAGATTCCTTTTTGGGGGGGTTCTCTGCACTTCCTGTACTTGAAAGTCTATTTCTTTCACCAGGTAGGAAAAGTTTTCTGTCATTATTTCTTCTAAGAGGTTTCCGATATTTTTCTCTCTCTCTTCTTCTGGAACCCCCATAATTTGGATGTTGGTACACTTGAAGTTGTCCCAGAGGTTCCTTACATTATTTTCATATTTTCGGATTATTTTTTATTTTTGCTTTTCTGGTTGGGTGTTTTTTTGCTTCCTCATATTTCAAATCTTTGATTTGATTCTTAGGGTCCTGTAGTCTGATTTTGGATTTCTGTATATTATTCTTTATTCCAGACAGTGTATGCTTAATTTCTAACTGGTCCTTTTCCCCTTTTTTTGGCATTCTCATTAACATCCCTGAAGGTCTCACTTAAGTTCCTCAGAGGTTTTACTAAGTTTCTCGGTGGTTTCTAGAAGATTCTTGAGTAACCTTATAACTCTATATCCAGTAATTTGCTTTCTTCCATTTCTTTCTTTTGTGACATGTTTTTTTGTCTCTGCATTTTGGCTGCTTTCCTGGGTTGATGGAGTGGCTTTGTGTGATAGGTGGCTCAGCCTCCCCAGTTGCCTGCGGTGGGCCCAGTGGCTCAGCCTCCCCAATCACCTGAGGTGGACACTCTTGGTGCACCCCTTTGTGGGCTGAGTGCACAGTCTTATAGTTAAGCCTTGGTTGCTGTTGATACACTGGGAGTATCAACCTCCAGGCCAATTGGCTGTGAGGATCAGCTGTGTCTATAATGGAAGAACTGCTGTGCTGAAGATACCTTTATAGAGCAGGACTTGCTTCAGTGGGACTTTGGTGCTCACTGAGTCTGCCTCTTGAGTGTGTCACTTATGTATGTGAGAAGTTGAAATCTGGTGTTGTCCTACACTGACCTCTAGGTACACTGGCTCCTGGATCTCCAAGGAAGTGCAAGTCAGCTTCTGCCTGAGGCTACCCAGCAAGAGCTACAGTGATATCTGCAGATTGCTCCTCTTTGTTTGGGGTTCGGAACTTTTGGAGCTCTCTGACCCAACTGCAGTTTGTTAGGTTAAGCTGCAATAGGGCAGGCCATTCATATGCAAAAGCTGCTGTGCATCACTTGGGTGGGTTTGTAAACTGGGTGGGGCGGGGTCTCTGGGAATCATCAGAGTGTAGCAAACAACAATGGCTGCCAGTCAGCTGTCTCTGTGTCTCCACATTTTTGCATCCCTGCATCTCGTGCCCCAGCACAGTAAACAGTGATTCCTGCGAGCACCTCTGTGAGAAAGCCACCCTCACTTTCCAACCCGATGCCAGACAGTCCAGCTTCTCCCTGTAGGAGTCTGGGTCGCCAGAGTCTTGCTGGAAATGATTTCAGAGCAGTCAGGAGCTTTTATCTCCCTTCTAATTGGAAAAAATAGCGCACTCAGTTGCCAGACCAATTTGCACACCTCCATACCTCTGCTTTTCCACACCTCTGATCCTCCTTCCTGGTCTCAGTGCGCTTTTTTCTTTCCTTCTTGTTGTAGAACTTCTACTCAGCCAGCTTCCCCTTGTCTGGGTGATAGTTGTTTTGTCTTTTAGTTGTAGTTTTGGAATGGTTGTGAGAGGCAGCACTTACAGATGTTTACCTTATGCAGACATCTTGGATTCTCCCTTACTATGGAAATATATATATATTTTTTTAATTGATTTTTTTTTTTCCCCAGAGAGGAAGGGAGAGGGATAAAGAGCTAGAAACATTAATGAGAGAGAAACATTGATCAGCTGCTTTTTGGACTCCTTCTACTGTGATATGTCCACAACCAAGGTACATGCCCTTCACCAGAATCAAACCTGGGACTCTTTAGTCTGCATGCCGACACTCTGTCCACTGAGCCATACCAGTTAGGGCCCTTACTATAATTCTTATTTTGTGGTTGGTTTATAGCATTATTGTGTCCAATAGTTTTATAGTCATTAAAGCTTTCAGTGTTCCAGCTTGCTAAAACTGATATGAATTATTTTTAAATTTATCTTTATTGTAAGTATTACAAATGCCCCCACCCTTTTTTCCCCACATTGATCCCCTCCCTCTCTATTTCTGCCCCCACTCCAGGCCTTCACCCAACTATTGTCTGTGTGCATGGGTTATCTATATAAGTTCTTTGATTGTTCTCTTCTCACCCCTCTCCCACTTCCCTCTGAGGATCCTCGGTCTTTTGCATGCCTCCATGTCTCTGGATCTATTTTGTCAGTTTGTTTTGTTCATTAAATTCCACATATAAGTGAGATCATGAGATACTTGTCTTTCTCTGACGGGCTTATTTTGCTTAGCATAATACTCTTTAGGACTTTCCATGCTGCCTCAAAGGGTAAGAGATCCTTTTTTATTGCTACACAGTATTCCATGGTATAAATATACCCCAGTGGGTTTTTTTACCCTTTCATCTACTGAGGGGCATTAGGACTGTTTGCAGATCTTAGATATTGTAAATAATGCTGCTATGAACATAGGGGTGCTTATATCCTTTTTGATTGGTGTTTCAGGCTCTTCAGATATATTCCTGGAAGTGGGATCACTAGGTCAAGTGGCAGTTCCATTTTTAATTTTTGAGGAAACTCCACACTGTTTTCCATAGTGGCTGTACCAGTCTGCATTCCCACCAGCAATATACTAGTGTTCCTTTTTGCCACATCTTCACCAGCACTTGTCATTTGTTGATTTATTGATGCTAGCCATTCTGGCAGATGTGAGGTGGTACCTAATTGTTGTTTTAATTTGCATCTTTCTGATGATTAGTGACTGAGCATTTTTTCATATGTCTCTTGGTCATTTGTATGACCTCTTTGTAGAAGTATCTATTTAGGTCTTCTGCCCATTTTTTGATGGGATTGTTTGTCTTCCTTTTGTTGAGGTGTATGAGTACTTTATATATTTTGGAGATTATCAGATGTTGACAAATATGCTCACCCTTAAGATGGGTTTCCTTTTCATTTTTTGATGCTGATTTCTTTTGCTCTGTTGAAGCTTTTTATTTTGATGTAGTCCCATTTGTTTCTTTTTTCCTTTGTTTCTCTTGCCCTAGGCATTGTATCATTGTAAATTTTACTATGTGAGATGTCTGATAATTTGTTGCCTAAGTTTTCTTCAAGGATTTTTATGGCTTCACGACTCATACTTAAATCTTTTTCTTTCTTTTTTTTTTTAATATTTCTTTATTGATTTCAGAGAGGAAGGGAGGAGAGAGAGAATCAATAATGAGAGAGAATCATTGATCAGCTGCCTCTTGCACAACCCCCCACTATGGATTGAGCCTGCAACCCAGGCATGTGCTCTTGGCCAGAATCGAACCTGGGACCCTTCAGTCTGCAGGCCGAAGCTCTATCCACTGAGCCAAGCTGGGCAGGGCTAAATCTTTTATTCATATTGAGTTTATTTTTGTGTATGGTGTAAGTTGGTGGTCTAGTTTCATTTATTTACATGTAACTGTCCAATTATCCCAATACCATTTATTAAGACACTGTCTTTACTTCATTGTATGCTCTTGCCTCTTTAATCAAAGATTATTTGGGCATATGACTTGGGTAGATATCTGGGTTTTCTGTTCTATAAATTGATCTACATGCCTGTTCTTGTGGCAGTACCAGGCTGTTTTGATTGATCTGAATTCTTATGTGAAAAACTACCTGCATAGTTACAGAGGCATGTATGCAGCATTGAAAGTCAACATAAGGCTAAGTTATAATCCTTTTTGTAATTTAACTTTATTTTATCAAGTAGGAATTTTTATGAGACTTTCATTTTGAAGCCACCTTATTTTATTTCCTCTTGTATGTTTTCTAATACTTTTAAATGAGATGGATTGCACTTAGGAAATACCAAGAAAGTAATATTGTGGTATGAAATCATTTCACCAGGAATAATAATAATAATAAATACTCTCTTTATTCCTCTAAATCAGTGTTTCCCAAACTTTTGACATATGTCTACCCCTTCTATAATTTTTACAACGCTGAGTACCCCTTGTCAAAAAAAAACATGGATGTATTTTAATAATCAAAATATATTTATTTTTATTTTTTTGGTACATACACAAAATAATAAACGAAAAATAAAATTATTCATAATAAAATATAAATAAAAGTTATATTATAAATAACATTTATTTGCACACCGGACTATCTCACGCCTCACAAGACTGTCTTGACTCATGAGAACGTAGAATTAGGCGCAGCTAAGCATGGTGCAGTGCATATCCCCACCAAACTCGGGTGTAATGCGTACCCTCACCAAACTCTTCCCATACCCCTGGGGGTACGTGTACCACACTTTGGGGAACACTTCTGTTACAAAAATCTCCTAGTAATCCTGTTTAATTGACATAAAGATTCCAATAGTTGGAGAAGAAACTTCAGATCCCCTTTTCATGTATCTTTTCAGCTGCATTTCAAATGGCTGAAGCCCCTATACTGAATTTACAGTTATTGTATATCTCTGTAGAGTTTCCGATGATGTCATTTTATATTTTTGGAGACTTGTAGCCCAGATGCTTAAGTTACTCTTTCATTTAGAATTATCTTGTAGAATCTTTCCCACTTGGTACCTGATACGGAGTCACTGTTCGGGAGCATATCTGGGCTTGATCAGTTTACTCAGTTTCCAGTCTAGTGTCTTTTCATGGCACCACAGTGTTTAGCAGCCTTTCTGAGGGAGCCAATAAAAACATGACTGAAATTAGTCATTCTTTTTTTATTTTTTAAATATATTTTATTGATATTTTACAGAGAGGAAGGGAGAGAGAAAGCTAGAAACGTCGATGAGAGAGAAACATCGACCAGCTGCCTCTTGCACATCCCCTACCAGGGATGTGCCCGCAACAAATGTGCATGCCCTTGACCGGAATTGAACCCAGGACCTTTCAGTCCGCAGACCCACACTCTACCACTGAGCCAAACCGGTTTCGGCTGAAATTAGTCATTCTAATGGCATTTAAATAAGTTTAGTTCTTTTTGTTGTATTAGGCAAACCCAATGTTTAACCAACAGTGTAACAAGTGGTAGTGGAAAGTATAAGACACTGTATTTTTTTATGTATTTTCATTGATGTTCTTTATAAAAGGATTGTCTAGTAATTGGCTTTAGTTTGGTTTTAATGATATAATTTTAAAGCCGAAATAAACTTTCAAAAACTTAATTTTTAAATAATTTCAAACTTATAGAAATATTGCAGAATAGTAGAGAATTCTTAAATAACTTTAATTTAGATTTGCTCACTTTTTGTCTCATTTGTTTTATTGTTTTCTTTCTATATGCATATTTATTTTTTGTAATCATGTGCAAGCAAGTCAGTATATCTTGCCCTGTTACCACTTTCAAAACCACAGTATAGTTACCAAATTCAATTGGTAAACTGCTTTAATCTATAGTTTGTGTTCCAATTTTGTTAATTATTGTGATTTTTTTGTGGTACTTTAACTCCCTCTCTTTATTCTCCTTTAGCGTGGCACAGTTCCTCACCCTTTCTTTGTCTTTCATGACCTTGAACCTTTTGAAGAATTCAGTGTAGTTATTTGTGTAATGCTCCTCAGTTTGAGCCTGCCTGATAGTCCATGTGATTAGATTAGGTTATGCATCCATGGCTCTGCTACAAAAGTGATATTGTTTCCTCAGATTTTCATGTGGCAGAGGCACACAGTGTCTGTCTGCTCCTCATTGGTGAGGTTAATTTTGACCACTAGTCTCAATGTTTGGTTTCTCTTAGTTACTGTTACCTCCTTGCAGATAATAAGCTATCTGTAAGGAGACACTGGGAGGCTGTGCAGTAATAGCCTCTGTCTTATCACATTTTCTCTTTTCAATTTAGCATCCATTGAAGATTCTTGCCTGAACCAGTCTTTTTTTTTTTTTTTTAATATATTTTATTGATTTTTCACAGAGAGGAAGAGAGAGGGCTAGAGAAGTTAGAAACATTGAGAGAGAATCATCAATCAGTTGCCTCTTGCATACCCCCTACTGGAGATGTGCCCGCAACCATGGTACATGCCCTTGACTGGAATCGAACCCGGGACCTTTCAGTCCGCAGGCCGATGCTCTATCCACTGAGCCAAACTGGCTTTGGCCTGAAACAGTCTTTACTGTGATGGTTATAAACTGGTGGTTTTACCAACTCTATACTCCCTCCACATTTATAAGATGGTATTCTATCATATATCCTGTAGGCATGCCTCTTCCACGTTGTTGTTTTGTTTTTTTAAATATGTTTTTATTGATTTGAGAGAAAGAGGAAGGGAAAAGGATAGAGAGAGAGAAACATCAATGAGAAACATTGACCAGCTGCCTTCTACATGCCCCTATTGGGGACCGAGACCACAACTGGACAGGTACCCGGACCAGGAATCAAAGCTGTGACCTCTTGGTTCATGGGTTGACGCTCAACCACTGAACCACACTGGCCGGGCTCTATCGTGTTTTGGAGCACTTCCTTTCTTGCATAATAAAATGTTCCTGACTTATTCTTATACCTTCCCTACCTGAACTCTGGAATCAGCCATTTTTTCAAGGATCCTAAGTTTCTTTTAATGGGCAATATATTTTAGAAACAAAGGTCTGGGCTATAGGTGTGTTTACTACTACCAAGGTGTTACTGCTTCTAGACTTTTTCAGCAGAGCTAGAAATATATATATAATAGAAATACTTCTGATTCCAATCAACTCCACAGGTTTTTCTTTGCCTTCCTTCATTATTATTATTGTTGTTATTATTATTATTTAATTCTCTGTTCCACAGTAAGAATCTTAGCGCCCAGAAATATCATCACATTTACTCATTTGCTCAGACCTGAGTAATAAATAATTTCAGAATTGCTACATCCATTCCCCTGTGAAAAACAAACCCGCTAAGGATTTCAGGATTGACTGTTACCCCCAGGCTTAGAGTATATATTCAAAATAATGTGTTCCAAAGTTACTTGTATGAGTTCTCCCATCCTTCTAGTGTGGTTATGCTATTCATATGAAATAGAGTTGGTTTCATTTATTTCTGTTTACATTCAATTTTAGTTACTTCCCCTCCCATATTCCCATCAATAAAATTACTTTATTGATGTAATTTTTATGAATATTTAGAAATTCTAAATATTAGGGCTTTTCTAAAAATAAAAAACTATAACAAGCCATATTTAGAAAAGTTTCTCTATCCCTTCCATCCTATTTTGCCCCATCTCATTTAGGTAACAAGTTTTGTTTTTGTTTAAATATTCCTTCATTTCTTTTTGCAAAAGTAAGAAAGTATAAGCTTGTTTTATTTCCTCTTCTTACACAAAAAGTAGCATTCTATTGATACACTCCAAAAGACATCTCATCCAAATCTATTAATTTACAGATAAGGAAATTAAGGTTCAGTGCTTTCAAATGTGTAATGGTTGTTTATCTTTGGTATTTCTGTTCCTACTCTTCTTTGCTTCTTACTATTTTAAAATGTTCTGTGTGCTTTGTAAGTTTTCTTGTTTTCCTTTGCTCTAGGTTTAATTATATAGATCAGTGTCATTTTCTTTTGAAATGTTATAGTTGGACTATAAGTATATGAAAGCATTTCTATGTAAGCCTGCATTGTTTCTTCACAGGTGGTCAGTCTGACCAAGGCTATGGGTCTAAGGATGAACTTATAAAGGATGATACAGAAATTAATGTGCCTGAAGAACAAGTAACAAGAGAATTGATGATAACTGAAACAGAAATGCAAACAGAAGGTTAAGTACTGATATTTTCTAGCTTTACTTAAAAAAATACCTGTGCTAACTAAAAGTGTTATTTGATAATTTAGTTGATAATTTTTAGAAATGTAAGGCCTGAGTCTATAAGATACTATGTACCATTATATATGGTAGGTTTTAATAGTATCTGAATTTTAGTATTAAAGAGGTCTTAAAGATTCAATAGGTTAGCTGTCAATTTTTTGTAACTTGTGACTCATTAAAGTATCTATTTGCCAAATATATATAGCTACTTTGTGACAGAACCAAGACTAAACTTTGAGTCATCAAACTTGTATTCTAGTGTCTCCTTTATTTTAAAATGCTAAGTCCTTCAAATATCTAAGTAGATATTTTTTATTGGTAGGTTAAATATAGTCTTTGTGGTTTCTTTCTTTTTTTTTAATGGAACTCATTGAGATAGAGATGACTTGCGGTAATCATGTTAGAAATATGGAAGAATATTTTGGCTTTATGGTAATAAGATGTTCTTCCTATCTTTTTACACTAAAGTATACTTTTTTTTTTAATTGATTTTTTACAGAGAGGAAGAGAGAGGGATAGAGAGTTAGAAACATCAATGAGAGAGAATCATTGATCAGCTGCCTCTTGGACACCTCGTACTGGGGATGTGCCTGCAACCAAGGCACATGCCCCTGACCAGAATCGAACCTGGGACCTTTCAGTCCACAGGCCGACGCTCTATCCACTGAGCCAAACCGGTTCGGCGACACTAAAGTATACTTTCTTTGCCCTCGTCAGTGTGTCTCAGTGGGTTGGATTATCATCTCATACACCAAAATGTGGGGTGGTTTGAGTCCCAGTCAGAGTGTGTATGGGAGGCAACCAAATCAATTTCTTTGGAATCATTTTTTTTAAGTATACTTTCTTCATTATGTCACCTATTTTATGCTCCAGTTATGCAGAAGCAAGCCTATCTCCTACTTGACAAGTGATGAGTATAACTGAAGGCCTGAGCTTTACTTAAGAATGCTCAAGTTAGGATTATTGAATGCTAAAATAAAACTTTTATTTCAGTCAATACTGGTGAAATTTATGGAATAAAGTAAATCAGACATAACTAATCTGTAATGAAATAGTCATATATTCATCCCCACTTGGAGGTAGAAAACTACATAGAATGTATTAAAATCAAATATATGGTCTCTTTTCAATATTGGCACAATTAGGAACAATAACATCCAAATGTTTTCCCCCCAGAAGTGTGTGATGTCTCGGCTGTGGTGGTAAAACATTCACAAGCTAGTGGAGAGCCACACAGTCCAACTGAGCCTCCTGCGTGGGGCAGCAGTATTGTGAAAGTTCCATCTGGTATATTTGATGTCAATGGCAGAAAAAGCAGCACTGGTGAGTCTTTGTGTGTTATTAAATATTTAAAATTACTTCTACAGATATACATGTGTTTAATGACAGTAAAGTGTTGAGTTAATTACAGTATAATGAACATGCTGAAGAGCTAGAAGCAAGTTTATATCCTATAAATGAAATAATATTTAAAGATATTTAACTTTTAACAGGAGAGATTTTTAGAGTTGTTTAGTTATTTGGAATACCTTTTCTTGGAGTGCCTGTTCTGTTTGGTCCCACTTTCTCATAATAGGTAATGAGAGGGGACTGTAGGGACACCTGTACTCATCAAGAACAGAGATGAAGCCTGGCTAAGTGGCTCAGTGGTTGGTCGTCGACCCATGCACCAAAAGGTTGCCAGTTCCATTCCTGGCCAGAGCACATGCCTGAGTTGTGGGCTTAACCCCCAGCAGGGAGTATACAGAATGCAGCCAGCCAGTGTTGATGTTTCTCTCTCATAGATATTTCTATCTCTCCCTCTCATTTCCTCTCTCTAAAAATCAATAAAAATATATATTTTAAAAAACCAGAGATGCAGTGATGTGATCAAATTCAAGTGCACTTATGTGTGGTAGGGTAATTCCTGTCACTGTAGGGAAATGGAAAAAAAAATGATTGACATCATTTACTATCTACACAAAATGCCAGTGGGCCTTTAATTTTAGCCCAGTTGTTATAAGCACCCTGATTAAATATTTATAATGAATAATTATGTGTGACTATCTTGAATTTGAGTTTACTAATTTCAAATATGTTATAGCCTCCAAAGTACTCTTTTATTTTTTGGTTTTTGGTGGTGGTGTTTTCAAAATACTCTTTAAGGCATATATCTAAGCATAGGATTTTAAAGATAATGAAATTAGCCTTATCCTGTGTTTTTTTTAGTAGCTATAATTCACTTCTCTAAAGGCAACTCTCTTATCTGTAAATGTATCTATTCTATGACTTTATAGGACTTAATTTGCCCAGCTTTTTAAAATCTATGTAGTAATACTTCTTATTCCTCAAGTCTTTTTATTTTTTGTATTTACTGTGACATAAAGTCAGTTCATTTTTTTGTGTGTGGGGGTGAAGGGACAGCACACAGGGGGTGGAGCTAAAAGTTTTTTGAACAAATAATTGATATATGTTCTGTATCCCATTTTCCTAACCTGCTGTTAGCAGGTTAAAAGGGGAGGGGGGAGGGCAGAGTTTTCTTCATCAAAGGGTTAGAATCTTCTCAGAATACTGAAATGGACGTGGTCTGGAAACTTGTGTGTTTCCTTCCCTTTTTACTCATCTTATTTCCATGTTACATCCTGATCTGGGAAGATTTATATTATTAAGAAATGAGGTGGTAATAGGGCTTTTGCCAATACATCAAACAGTTAAATTTATTTTAAAATTGGACAAAATGTTCAACTAAATTTTTGCAGATACTATGAAAACCAGTAAATTTATAAAAATCTGTTTCTCAAATATTGGTAAAAGTTTTCAAAGCAGGTACAAATTTGTAAAATATGCTTATGATTCCCCTAAAAGCTTAAAAAATATCTCTAAATGCTTATTATTAGTTATACTTAATTGGTATGATTATAATTATTAGTTGGTACCAATTTGGAAGATTAAAAAGAAGCTTGGGCCTGGCTGTGTGGCTCAGTTGATTGAGCATTGTCCCATGCACTAGGAGCTTGCTGGTTCAAATCCTGGTCAGAGCACATGCCCAGGTTGCATCTCAGCCCCCAGTAAGGGGCATGTAGGAAGTAGCTTATCTATGTTTCTTTCTTATTGATGTTTCTATCTCTTTCCCTCTCCCTTCTTCTCTCTAAAACCAATAAAAACATATTTTAAAAATCAAAAGAAAAAGAAGCTTGCCCATGCCGAAACCGGTTTGGCTCAGTGGTAGAACATCGGTTTGCTGACTGAAGGGTACCGGGTTCGATTCCGATCCGGGGCATGTACATTGGTTGCGGGCACATCCCCAGTAGGGGGTGTGCAAGAGGCAGCTGGTCGATGTTTCTCTCTCATCGATGTTTCTAGCTCTCTATCTCTTTCCCTTCCTCTCCATAAAATGTCAGTAAAATATATTTTAAAAAAAGAAAAAGAAAAGAAGCTTGAAATCAGTTTGGAAAATAAAAAAGAACCTTATTAAAGATTTTCCCTTCAAATCCTCAAGTCATAATGCTTTTTGTTGTTGTTAATCCTCACCAAGGATATTTTTTTCCCATTGTTTTTTTAGAAAGAGAGGAAGAGAGGGAGGATGGAAAGGGAATAAAGGAGGGAGGGGAGGAAGGGGGGGGGAGAGAGAGAGACACATTAATGTGAGAGAGACACATCTATTGATTGCCTCCTGCATGTGCTCTGACCAGAGCCAGGGATCAGACTGCAGCCCAAGTATATGCTCTTCATGGGAATGGAACCCTTTGATCCAGTGGCCGGTGCAGTAACCACTAAGAAAACGGGCCAGGGCAGTCATGCCTTGAAATATTATATATATATATATATATATATATATATATATATATATATATATATATATATATAATTTATTGATTTCAGAGAGAGGGAGAGATAGAAACATCAATGTTAAGAGAGAATCACTAATATCATGGCTGACATGTACAAATAAGGAACTATTTGACATTGAAATTGGGACTCAAAAGAACTGTTAGCCCAGAAAGGAACTCACTACAGTCTGACTCATTTGCCTTTCAGCATAACCATTATGGCTTGTCGCAGTTTAGGTTCTTATAAGGGTCTTTCTTGGATCACATGATCTCACATATCTAGAGGAAATAATGAACAACATAAACTGATGAACAAAAACAGACCCAGAGAAAGAGAAGCAGTGATCAGACTCTCAAACCTCAGAGGGAAAGTAGGGGAGGGTAGGGATAAGGAGAAGAGATCAACTAAAGGTCTGTGTGCATGCATATGGGCCTAGCATGCATATAGGACTTGTGTGCGTGCAATATGGCCGTGGATGACAGGGGGTTGGGGGCATATGTAGGGAGGGGTTTGAAATGGGAATGGGGGGATAAGGACAATTATGTGATACCAAAATCAATTAAAAAAATAAAAATAAAAAAATAAAAAGAATCACTGATCGGCTGCCTCCTGCATGCCCCCTACAGGGGATTGAGCCCGAAACCTAGGCATGTACCCTGACCCTGAATCAATGTGGCCTCCTGGTTCATAGGTTAATACTCAACCACTGAGCCACATCAGCTTGGCCAGAATATATTTTTTAAATTGGATATTAAACCCTTAAAATGTAGATACATATGTTGATAAATGAGATACATTTTAATAAACAGTACAGGTATATACTGCATGATCTTTTTTTAAAGTGTGTATTGCATAGAAGATGAAAGGCAGATTATACATTAAAATGTTATCTCTGGGAGGTAGGGTTGAATGGAGTTTTTTATACTTTTTTTTTCCTGTATGCTTTCTTTTTACCCTCTAACGATTCTGAATCTTTTACGGAGTACGTGTAACTTACAAAAAGATCAGAAAATTTTTAAAATAAAATATTATTTTAGTCATCAGATTCATTTTTAATACTGTACTTTCTCTTTTAGGTAGTACATCAAATACGGTATTTTCTACTCTGGATCCAGTTGAAGATACAGTCTTCGGTGAAGTTACTAATCTCAAGAACGGTGATAAAGGAGAAAAGCGACAAAAACATTTCCCAGAGAGGAGTTGTAGTTTTAGTTCTGAAAGTCGAGCAGGAATGTTGCTAAAGAAGAGCAGTTTGGATTTGAATTCAAGTGAAGTAGCTATCATGATGGGAGCAGATGCCAAGATTCTCACAGCCGCACTGACATATCCTAAGACTTCGCCACTTCACATTGCAAAAACCCATAGCTTTGAGAGTGTTGGCTGTCATCTAGCTGATACAAGGACTCGTGGGCCTGAAAGCACTTGGGATTCTGAGCACAGATCTTCAGTGTTAGAGATGCTTGAGGAAAGCCAAGAGCTCCCAGAACCTGTGACTGATGACAGTATAGATACAACTACTATGACAAAGGATACACATGACAGTCTACAAAATGATAGTGACAGTAATCAGTCCAGAAACTTAAAAGCAGAGTCCAAAGATCAAATAAACAAAAGAAGTAGTTTATATGGTGTTGCTAAAGCTGTTGAGAGGGAAGATGTTGAAACTGGACTAGATCCTTTGTCTCTTTTAGCCACTGAATCTATAGTAGAAAAAACTGATTCTGAAGATAAGTTGTTTTCTCCAGTTATTGCACGTAATCTGGCTGATGAAATCGAAAACTATATGAACCTCAAGAGTCCCCTGGGTAGCAAGTCTTCTAGTATGGAATTACATGGAGAGGGAAACAGAGAGTCTGGCACTACCACTGCATTTATTCACCCTTTAGAGAGGCGATCAAGCCTACCTTTAGATCATGACCCACCAGCACAGGAAAAGCCTGAAAGTGAAAAGAGCTCCCCTGCAGTGTTGAGGTCTAAAACTTTTACTGGGCGTTTCAAGCAGCAGACTCCCTCTCGAGGTCACAAAGAACGTCCAACTTCATTATCCGCGCTGATGCGTTCTTCCCCACATGGCTCATTGGGTTCTGTAGTAAATTCTTTGTCAGGGCTAAAGCTGGATAATCTACTCTCAGGGCCCAAGATAGATGTCCTAAAATCGGGTATGAAACAAGCAGCGACAGTAGCCAGTAAGATGTTGGTAGCTGTAGCGACTGCCTACAGCTACTCAGATGATGAGGTAAGAATGTTTTATGTATGTAGTATTATCTGATATTAGAATGTTTATAGTATTTTTATTTTTATTTTTTATTAAGGTATTATATGTGTACATAGCTTACCATTGCCCCCTCCTACCTCCTATTCATGCCCTCCCTCCCCAGAGTTCTGTGTCCGTTGGTTGTACTTATATATAGTATTTTTAATATACAAATTATTATTTAGAGATTTCTGTAACTTTGATGTTTATATTTTAAAACTTTGTACATATCTTATTTCTTTAAATGACTTAAACCTACATGTAAGGAAATTAATGTAGAAATAGAATATCAGGACTATATAATTACATAGATCAATACATTAAGTTAATTTCTTTGAAAGCACTAATGATTAATGTTTTAATTTAATAATGGTGCCATGTTATATTTGCATAGCATTTCACTTTTTAAATAAATTTACCTTTGTTATCTTTTTAATATATATGAGCTCTTTTCACAGCTTGATCCATAGATTTCATACTACATAACAAAAACTGGTAATTCTCTTAAAAATAATTGTTAAGAGAATTAATTGTTAGATCTTCTTATGAAAATAGAAGTGGGGAAATTTTGCTTATTTCATAGAAAATAAGTTCCCATCCCACCCTCTGCCCTTTCCCCACCCCCCATTGTCCTCATCCATAGGTGCAGTTTATGTTCAGTCTCTTCCCGCACCCCCCACTCCCCTTTTCCCTGAGAATCATCTGTCCACTCCCCTTCCATATCTCTGATTCTATTATATTCACCAGTTAATATTGTTCATATTTTTTACTTCCCTTGGTTTTTAGATTCACTTGTTGATAGTTACGTATTTGTTGTTCATAATTTTTATCTTTATTTTCTTCCTCTTCCTAAAGAACTCCTTTCAGCAATTTATATAATTCTGGCTTGGCGGTGATGAACTCCTTTAGCTTAAATTTATTTGTGAAGCTCATTATCTGGCCTTCGATTTTGAGTGATAGCTTTGCTGGTTAGAGTATTTTTGACTGTAAGTTCTTGTTATTCATCACCTTGAATATTTCTTGCCATTCCCATCTGGCCTTCATGGTTTCTTTTGAGAAATCAGCTGACAGTCGTATGGGTGCTCCTTTATAGGTAACTACCTGCTTTTCTCTTGCTGCTTTTATTTTATTTATTTTTTTTTAAAATATATATATATTTTATTGATATTTTACAGAGAGGAAGGGAGAGAGATAGAGAGCTAGAAACGTCGATGAGAGAGAAACATCGACCAGCCGACTCTTGCACAACCCCCTGCCGGGGATGTGCCCGCAACCAATGTACATGCCCTTGACCGGAATCGAACCCGGGACCTTTCAGTCCTCAGGCCGACGCTCTACCACTGAGCCACACCGGTTTCGGCTCTTGCTGCTTTTAAATATTCTCTCTTTGTCTTTTGCTCTTGGAATTTTAATTATGATGTGTCTTGGTGTGGTCCTCTTTGGATTCCTTTTGTTTGGGGTTCTGTGCGCTTCCTGGACTTGTAAGTCTATTTCTTTCACCTGGTGGAGGAAGTTTTCTGTCACTATTTCTTTCAATATGTTTTCGGTATCTTGCTCTCTGTCATCTTCTGGGACCCCCATAATTCTGATGTTGGTTTGCTTGAAATTGTCCCAGAGGTTTCTTACACCATCTTCAACTTTCTGGATTCTCTTGTCTTCTTGCTTCTGTAGAGGAGTGTCCTCTGGCTCTTTATGTTCCAAATCTTTTACTTGATTCTTGCAATATTTCATTCTGTTTTTAGGACTCTGCATAATATTTTTTATTTCAGAGAATGTATTCTTTATTTCTAGTTGATCCTTTATTATTTCTAGTTGATCCCTTTTCATATCTTCATTGGTCTTGTTTATTTTATCGGCCTTTTCTAGGAAATTCTTGAACAACCTTATAAGCATGGTTTTGAACTCTATATCCAGTCGCTTTTTGTCATCCATTTCTTTTGTTTGTGATCTGTTTCCTTGTCTCGGCATTTTCGCTGCTTCCCTGAGTTGGTAGGATGGGAGGATCAGCTGTGTCTATGCCATGAGACAGCCTTATTCTGCTAGACTTGGAAAACTGCAAAAGCCTCTGTGTTCAGCTTGGATGGGGCAGAGTTTCAGGGTGGAGCCTACAGCCTTGGCTTCCGGTTAGCCCCGCCCTCTGAGGTTCCTGAGTCTCAGTGTACCTCAGTGTCATTTGGTACTCGCTGCAAGCACCTCTGAGAGAAAGGTGCCCTAGAGTTTCACCCACTACAAGGCAGTCTAGTCTCTCCCCCAATGAGCCCGCAACGGGGGTTCAGTGCAGTTGGAAGTGGGGTTAAGAGCAGTCCGGAGCTTATGTCTCCTTCCCGCTAGGGCAATCCACCGGCTTAATCAATACTCTGTCCTCTGTGTGAAATGTGTGTGACTTGGGGGCTCTGCCTTTCGCCGCTCCGCTGAACTTCTGTCTTACAGCCCAGGTTCCCTCTGTATGAGCCTGGGGCCCAAGGGTCTCGCCCAGAACTGGGGTTCAGTGCAGTCGGAACTGGAGCTCAGCACAGTTCGGAGCTTTTCTCTCCTTCCCACTAGGGCAGTGGTGGGCAAACTACGGCCCGAGGGCCGGATCCGGCCCGTTCGGCTGTTCTATCCAGCCTGTGGAGCCAAAAGAGTAGAGGGTTCTCTTGCTCTCCTCTCTGCTCCTTCACCAGCAGCCCAAGATGAGAGTGCCAGCATGGTCAGGTTGCTTTTGTTCCAGCCCTCTGGTCCAGTTTAAGAACCCATTGAGGCCCTCGAGTCAAAAAGTTTGCCCACCCCTGTGCTAGGGCAATCCAGCAGCTCAGTGAACAGTCCTTCCTCTGCTCACAATGTGTGCGACTCCGGGTTATGTTTCGCTGCTCCCTTAGCTTCTGCCTTACAGCTTAGATTCCCTCTGTATGAACCTGAGACCCCAGGGTCTCGCCCAGAACTGGGGTTCACTGCAGTCAGAATTGGGTTCAGCACAGTCCGGAGCTTTTATCTCCTTCCTGCTAGGGAACGCCAGCCAGGCACTCAGCCGCCCCTCCTCTCCGGCTCCGTCCTCTCCCCACGCGTGCACTGTGTCTCCGTACCTTAGGCTTTTATAGCTCCTCTGACTTTCCTTCTGGTTTTCTCTTCTAGTTGTAGAATTTCCAGTCAGTCAACTTTCCTGTAGTTCTGGATAATGTCCACTTTTTATTTTAGTTGTATTTTTTGAAATTGTGTGAGGCTGCAGTTAGGTGTTCACCTATGCCACCATCTTGGTTTCTCTCTCTAACAGTGTTTTTAAAAAGCTTTATATAGAGTAATTTGGACTTGGAATATATGATTGTAAATTCCAAATGGTCACGGGATTTAATTTTTTCTTTTCTTTTCACTGCTATAGCCTCAATACCAGTGGCCTGGCAAAGCAAATAAGATATACTTAATCAATAATTTCAAAGGAAGAAAAGAATAAAAAACCTATTAAATGTTTATTGTGTAAAAGTAGCTCAAGGGAATTCACCAGTGTAGCTTATATAAAATTTAAAGCATTCTCAATGTTTAAGATGTGCCAAATACATAATAGTACATCAGTAGATTGGATTAGTATGGAGGGGTTTAAATAATGTCATTCAATCTTATTAAATCGTCTACTAAATAAATTGCATAAGAATAGATTAAAAAACAATAGGTTTAAAACAATTTCTATTTTATAAAAATTTATTATGCGTATTTTAAAATTAGGAGGACATACATCAAGTTTTGATTGTATTCTGGGTATTGGTATAAGTGCTTTTATTCCCTGTTTTGCATATCTATATTTAAAATTTTTTATCACTTGACATGGTTTTATAATACAGACGACACAAGTCTTCTTTAAAGCAAACATGAAAAAGATTACTTATTGAAATGTTTTATTTAAAATAAGGCATCAGTAATCTCGATGGTGAAAGACTAGTGTTTGGAACTTTATTCATAATATCTCTACTGTTGATGGTTATTACTCTGAAAATCATATTCCCAAATGAAAGTCTCACAACCTTATTTTAAATGACTTATATTTTCAGATGATATAATTAAATATTAGACAAGTAATTTTTATAAGGTCAGATACCTAATATGTGATATGAAGCCAAGATTTCACTCTGGCTCTGACTAAAGCTCCCACTCACTTGTGTTGCCATCCCCGATCCCACTGGACAGTGAACTCCTAGAGTTCCTTCATTTTATGATACTGAATATTGAAAGGTATTTGATACCCCAAACATAACAAGGGGTCCAGCAAAATCTTAGAGTATAATATAGGTCATTGCTTGAATATTTTTGAGTTTGGAAGGGAAATTACAAATAATAGAAGAAGTTCATAGTTTTGAAAAATAGGGGGGAATGATTTAAGGATTATAAAGGAGTTTAATTCTGAAAAAGATGGAGTAAATCTCATTGATAAAGGTATTATTTATGTGTGTATGGTTTTGTGTTTTGTTTTTTCAATTAAAGGAGGAAACCAATAAAGATTACAGCTTCCCAGCTGGCCTTGAAGATCATGTTTTGGAGGAGAATATGTCACCTAACACAAGTATCTCAGCATTGGTCCCCAGTGAACTTACCCAGAGTAACACAAGCCTTGGCAGTAGCAGTAGCAGTGGAGATATAGGAAAATCCCTTTACTCAGCAGGTATGGGGAAGGACTGTCCTGTTTTCTAATATGTGCCTTACCTTTCCCTTCTCCTATCACACATAAGCCTCATTTGATGAGATGATCTCACAGATAGATTTTGAATATAGCCACATCATACTGTCACTGTTATTTTATATGGTCGACAAATACTAGTTAATGATTTTAGTTGTTTATATTTGTAGATAATATCATTCGTTCTTAAACTTCATTGAGTATCAGAATCACCTAGGTGGAGAATATATGATTATTCACTATATCATTCTTTCAACTTCTCAGGACATTTGAACTTTTTCATAATAGAAATCTGGGTAAAATAGAACTATAATTTAAAAAAATAACAGAACTAAGACATTTCAGTGTTACAGCAGAGGGACTCTCAAACTCTGGTATTATTCAAGCAGAAAGCTGGTTAAAAATACACAGGTCCTATCCCACAGACTCAATCTCAAAAATTTTAGCCTAGAGCTTAAACATTATATATATATTTTAAGTAAATTCCCCAGGTGATCCATATCACCTTTTTATATTGAGCCATTTGAAAATAAATGGCAGGTGTCATATACTTACCCCTAAATGCTAAAGTATGCATTTCCTAAGATTAAGGACATTCTCTTACATAATGTGATATGATGGTTACTTCTTTCTAGGAGAACTTCTACTTCCAAGAGGCATAAAAGGGCAGGACTTTGAAAAATCAGATCATGGTTCTTCTCAAAACACCAGCATGTCTAGCATCTTTCAGAATTGTGCAATGGAGGTAAAAAGTTCTATTTCTGCTCATGATAAAGTGGCTGTGACCATATTTTTATTTCAAAGTGACATTTAACAGAATTCTATGATACCCTTGTCAACATGATAATAAAATAAATCATTTTTAAAATTTATTTGTTGTCTTTATAAGCAAGGCAATAAAACTGGTAGATAAAATATTTGAACTCCTAATTCCAAATTTGATCAACAAAAGAAATAAAATTTTGTTTATTAAGGTAGAATTGTCTCTTGAGGTCGTCACTGTGGCGCTTTTCAGTGTCTGCACGTTTCTGCTCTTAGGTTTTGATGTCAAGTTGTTCACAGTGCAGAGCTTGTGGAGCCTTAGTTTATGACGAAGAAATTATGGCTGGATGGACAGCAGATGATTCCAATTTGAATACAACTTGCCCATTCTGTAAAAGCAACTTCTTGCCTCTTCTCAATATAGAGTTTAAAGACTTCAGAGGCTCTGCAAGGTTAGTATTGTAAAAGCTCCCTTTAGAGATAAGTACCCCCCAACCATATGGCTCCTGGGGAAAGAGTGAAATATTCATGGTATGTTCCAGGTGTTCTTTTCTTTTCTCTCCACACTTTCTATATTTGAATAGAAAATAATAGTAATATATAGAAGATTACTTTTCCATTTTATTTAACATATAATTAGCAGTTAATTCTTATAGCTAAACTTTATAGATAATTGAAATCTCCAGTGTAAGTCATTACTATAAACTTTCTGCCACAGTGACCTTAATTATATCTTCTAGCAACAAACAAAAAGATGGAGGGTGGGATGCTTGAACTCTTCTTAAATGGTAGTCAGTCCTCTGTACAGTGAAATGACCAAATTCTGAACAATGAGAAGGAGTCTAGCTGATCTATAATCAGCCATTAAGTAATTGAGAGTTTGGTAATTATGCTGTCCTAAGTAATTATATTTAATATTCTATTTATATTATGGAGCACTTCATATTGTCTACTTTTAACTGCTTTAAAAAAATATCCAATTGTATAGGTGTTTCCTTTTTATTTTTCCTTTCGGCTTCAGGCAGGGAGCTGAGTGAAATCATACTCTAATTCGTAATGTAGTATCATTGGTTGTATAAGGGCCTCTTTTATTATCTTCTTCCCCTTGCCCATTTCCATTGCTTTACCCAACAAAGACATTGTTCTGTCTGTGATATATCCTTGAATATATATCCTTATAAAATACATTATTTTGTAGGATTATGTATTTTTAACTTACATAATTAGAATAACACTTAAAATCTCTATTTTTGTAATTATTCAGTTTAAAATCTGAATTGCTATATGTAAACCTAGTTGATTTATTTTCTCCTGTTGGAAGTTAATACCTCATTTTACTTTTCTGTTATTCTTGTGTTGGATATTTCAGTTGCTTCTAGTTCTTTGTTGCTATAAATATCACTGCAGTGATACAATACAATGTAAAATACATTTCTACTTCTGGACTTGTCATGTAGTTTCTCCCAGAATAAGTCTTAGGATTGACACCTTTGGGTCATTTCATACATTATTTCAATAAACACTGGAAGATTGTTTCCCAGGTGGTAACACTCCCAGTACTAGTTTCTAAAGATTTTCATTTCTACACCTTACCAGCATTTGTTATTACCACTTTTCTAATTTTTATATTCTAATGAGTATTAGTGGTATCTCATTTTTGTTTGAATTTCTTTGAATACTAGAGTTTGAATGCCTCTTCTTATACTTGTTATTCCAGGACTTTCTATGGATTGCCTGTTTTACATTAAGCTTTCTTTTTCTTACTGATTTCTACCTTGAATATTCTTGAAATTAATTTACGGAAGAGAAATAATTTTGCTGTCCTCACCCATTAATTTTAAACGTTATGATTTGTGTTTTACAAGTCTTGTTTTTCTTCTGAACGTTCTTGTGATGTTTAGGACTTTCATATCACATGCACCTCAAATTCCCATGTAAACACTATTCTCTTCTTTTTGTCAAGTTCATATTATTTTTATTATTATCTGTGTTGTGTCTATAAGTTCTCCCATGTAGAATTTTTTTCTTATAGTTATACTTATTTTTAAAATTATAAAATTTTAGAGTAACTTTAAGTTCCTTAAAAATATTTCATCTGGAGTTTTTATTGGATTTGCATTAGATTTATGGATTAACTTAGGAAAATAGACATTTTCAATACTCTCATCTGTGAGCATGGTATATAGTTTCATTTTTTAAAGATTTTTTAATGTACTTATATTCTCCATAAATCTTGTACTTTTTTGTTGAGTAACTGTGCTTCTTTAGCTTTTATGTAATCTTATTTTATATTTTGTAATTGAAAAGGAACATTATTGACTTCTTTCCAATATGTCAGTATGGAAAATTTCTAACTTACAGTTGTTTAAAGAACTTTTTTTTGCAGTGACACCCAAATATCCAACCCTGTATTCTACAATTAACATTTTACTGTGCTTGCTTTATTACCTATTTATCCCTCCAGCCAAAAGTAAAATGTAGATATTTATAATACTTCTCCTCCAAAAGACTTCAGCACGCATATAATTACTGGATTTCAGTATTTTTTCTTTTGACGTAAAGTTAGTATATAGTAAAATGTACAAATTGTGAATGTATACATTTGTATAAATTCAAACCTTTATCAAGTTATAGAACATTACTATTACTTCAGAAAGTTCTCTTATTGCCCCTTGCAAGGCCCAGCCCTCACACTGACTACCCCGCAACCTCCCTCCCCCGAGAAAGAGAGAGATATAAGGAAAATAAAAAAATGAATTAATACAGGGGAGAGGAAAGGACTAGAGATAAAATGGAGATTTTATAAGGAGAAAAAGAGGTATAAACAATTACAGGTTGATACATATTAAAATGCTGCTGTTGCTTCTCTTTTTAAACTCAAAATTAATGTAACATTTTGCTTTTTATCTTCCTTCATAGTGTTAATGATTTTCAAAAACAGAAGGAACCATATATTGAATTATAATGACCTCCTCTAGATCTTTCATTTGAATAGTTTCGGACAGGAGAGAAAGGATGAAAGCAGGAGTGTGTGAGTTTGAAATAGGCAGTATTTCTATGGATTATATAATTCGTTAATTACTGTTTTACCATAAAGTGATTCTAAAATGAAATTTAGAGGACTTTAGCATTTATGAAGATATATATATTTTTTAATTTGGACTGCTCCATATTTTTTAGCTTTTTCCTGAAACCAAGTACCTCTGGTGACAGTTTACAAAGTGGCAGCATTCCATTGGCAAGTGAGCCTTTGGAGCCCAAACCTGTATCCAGTTCAGCAGAACCTGACTTGATCAACTTGATGGATTTCCGGAAACATAACCAGACAATAACTGAAGAAACAAGCGCTGCAGTTGAATCAAGGTACCACATGGTATAGAGCACTCCTCACAATAAATTGGACATCCTTGCAAAAATTCCATCTTTAAAGATAACCTGACTCCTGAAGGCATAATTCTGGCATTTAAATTGTATGCTAGGCATAAACACTAAAAATAAAAAAGTAAGTTTTGGTCTCTATCCTTAGGTGGATCATAGCCTGGTAGAGATTAAATACTTACCAATCTACATGATATATTTGCATGCAGCACAGTTCTTCTATGTGATTTTGTTTAATAAAGATGAAATAATGTTTGAATAGAGCAACTGAATGGCACTTAATCTGTTTTAAATAAAACCTGCTGTCTACCATATATCCTTTTCCCAACCTTCACCAGACTCATTTACTCTATCCTAAGAATGCCTGAAGAAAATTTTATTTTAAAAAAATATTTTTAAAAAATTTATTTTAGGCCCTTAGCTGGTTTGACTCAGTGAATAGTGTCAGCCTGTGGACTGTGGGGTCCCAGGTTTGATTCCTGTCAAAGGCACATGCCTGGATTGTGGGCTTGATCCCCATTGGGGGATGTACAGGAGGCAGCCAATCAATGATTCTCTCTCATCATTGATGTTTCTATCTCTTTCCCTCTCCCTAACTCCCTGAAATCAAAGATATTTAAAAAAAAAAAAAATGTTTTGCTGAAACCAATCTGGCTCAGTGGATAGAGTGTCGACCTGCGGACTGAAGGGTCCCAGGTTCGATTCCGGTCAAGGGCATGTACCTTGGTTGCGGGCGCATCCCCAGTGGAGGGTGTGCAGGAGGCAGCTGATCCGTGTTTCTCTCTCATTGATGTTTCTAACTATCTCTCGTCCTCTCTCTAAAAAAATCAATAAAATATATTGAATAAATAAAAATGTTTTTAAAAATTGATTTTAGGGAGAGAGAGAAATATTGATGGCTACCTCCTGCACTCCCCTTACTGGGGATAGAACCCACAATCCCAGACATATATCCTGGCTGGGAATTGAACTGATGACCTTTTAGGGCATGGCCGATGCCTAACCAACTGAGCCACAATGGCCAATGTGAAAATTTTATTCTTATCAGTCAGTACTGACTCCTCTTAGATATATTTAATAGACTAAAATTCATTGTAGAAAATACTCCAACTCTATAGATTTTAGATTGTTTTACAGAACCAGTTTTCATTTTTTTTAAAGTGATGAAATGAATGCCAGCGGAGATGTTCAAACTATGAAAATTTCACCTGTACCTAATAGTGTATTAAAGCGGAATGTATCTTTGACTCGAAGTCACAGTGTTGGAGGTCCATTGCAAAATATTGACTTTTCCCAGCGACCATTTCATGGCATTTCAACTGTTAGTCTTCCAAACAGTCTGCAGGAAGTTGTGGTATGTAACAACATTGTAATTATACTGTGTATTCTTGCAAGAATGTATTAGCACAGTACATAATTCTGTAGAAGATGTAGATGGCATGAAAAGTGATAAGAATTTTTCATAAATAGAAGGTTTTAAAATTTCAAATATGTACAAAAATAAACGGAAGAGTAACATGAGTCCCTTTGAGTCAAGATTCAGTAATTTTAAACTTATAGCCATTCTTCTTTCATATATACCTTATTCACATCGCTACAAATTATTTAAGGAAATTTCAAACATATATTCCATTTGTAAATATTTCAGTATGTATCAAACTAAAAATAATAAATATCAAGTTACTCAGTTTTTGTTCAAATTTCTAATTGTTTAAAAAATGTCAGGTATGTTTGTAGTTTGAGGAATCAGGATCAAAGAAGGCCCATGCATTGAAATTGTTCTTTTTTTTTTAAAATCTTTCTTAATCTGTACACTTTCCTTTTTCCTCTTGCAATTTATTTGTTGATTACAACCCTATAAATTGGTAATTGTGCCTAGAAGATTGGTCAAATTCAGGATTTTTTTGTTTTGTTTTGCTGTTCATTTATTTTTGTAAGACAATATCATTAGTGGCAGTATGTTCTTCCAGTGGAGACATGAACTATCTTTGTGATTTAGTAGCTATTAATGCCCCATTGCCTAGATCAAGTTATTCATTTGGAGCTTATAAAATGATGATAGTCTGATTCTGTCATCTTTATTATATGGAATACATCTATGAAGAGAAACTTCCCTTAGGTCTTCTGTTTGGTTTTCTAACGATGCAATTTATATTGGAAAAGCAGTCCACCCTCCCCTTTTTATTAACCAATGTTCAGAATAACAAGTTGGGTTCTTAGCATTCTTCAAGGTGACCCATTAATTTGGGGAAATAGAGTGTCATTATGAAAACTTGATTTTTAACATTTATGTTTACATCCATTGTCGTTATCCTTATTAATATTAATTGCATTATCCCATCTTTGCTCAGCTAAAACTCTCTACAGGATGATGCCTATTCCTTGTGACACAACTCTAGTAGTCTTTAAATTTATTTTTTAAACTTTCTTGCTTTCTTTGCTCATGTTGTATAGTTTCCTTCTGCAGATCTGGAGTCTGCCATTTCTCTATGAAACACTGGTTCCTTTTAGAGGGAGATGATATTTAGATACCTCAGCCTGGGTACTAGGGTTATAAAGTCTACGTTGTTGTTGTTATTCATTATTTTATTTATAAAATTGCTTTTTGTTGTAAATGTAAAAATGATTTAGATATAATTTTAAAAGGAGTCAAAGAACATTAACACAAAAAAATTGCCCCATCTCTTTAGAATTGTAGAAAGAAGATAAAGTCACACACATTTTTTTGGTATCATCATTATAAAACATCTGAAATGTAAACCTCTATTAATTTTTAAAAATTGGAAAAAGAAAAATCAAATCATACACAGCCCATTGCTCTTATCAACTTGATAGAAAAACTTCATCATGTTTAAAATAGGGTCTGGCCCTAACCTGTTTGGCTGTGGATAGAGCCTCAGCCTAAGGACTGAAGGGTCCCAGGTTCGATTCCGGTCAAGGGCATGTACTTTGGTTGCGGGCACATCCCCAATAGGAGGTGTGCATGAGGCAGCTGATCAGTGTTTTTTCTCTCTCATTAATGCTTCTCTCTATCCCTCTCCCTCTCTGTAAAAAATCAATAAAATATTTTAAAAATAAAAATAAAATAAAATAGGGTCTGTTATATGGGTTATTAATTTTAGCTAACTGAAAGGTAATTATGATTAAGTATTTTTTGTTAGGTTTTCATTAGGATGTTCTGCATGTATCAATGGCCAGAAAATAACTGATTTTGATAGGATAGAGAAGCATAATCTCTTTGAGAAAAACTTTTTTTATTTTTTTAATTTATTTCAGAGAGAGGAAGGAAGAGATAAAGAGAGAAACATCAATAAGAGAGAACAACTGATTGGCTGCCTCTGCAAGCCCCATACTAGGAATCAAGCCTACAACCCAGGCATGTGCCCTGACTGGGAATTGAATTGTGACCTCCTGGTTCATAGGTTAATGCTGAACCACTGAGCCATGCCAACAGGCCAGAGAAGTACTCTTAAACATATCGAATTAAATAGATAATATTCACTTTTTTTTGTATTTTCATTTTTTTTAAGGATCCTTTAGGAAAAAGACCAAATCCTCCTCCTCTTTCTGTGCCCTACTTGAGTCCTCTAGTGCTTCGTAAAGAACTTGAATCTTTGCTAGAAAATGAAGGTGATCACGTGATCCATACATCCTCTTTCATCAATCAACATCCGATTATTTTCTGGAACCTTGTATGGTATTTCAGACGTTTGGACCTTCCTAGTAACTTGCCAGGACTTATCCTCACATCTGAACATTGTAATGGAGGTATACAGGTAGAGTGTCAACTTCTGTACTTACATTACATTGGTATTGGCTAGGATGAGGCTTAAAGTAACAAAGTATGCAATAGTGGCTTAACAAGATGCAGGTTATTTCTCTCACTTAAAAGTTTGGATAGGTGGTCTAGGAATGTTACTGTTAGGGACCTGAGATGCTTCTGTCTTTTTGCTCAGCTGTATGTGACCTCCATTTCCAAGTTCTACACCAGGATGGCTGACTCTTCTTCTAAGCTATCACATTCACAAAGCAGTTAACAGTAAGGAGAAAAATGGTTAGAAAAGAGTATGTCTTTCCTTCTTTAGGGGCAGTTTCTGCAGGTATACATAATATTTCCATATGTAGTCATTTATTCTGATCTTAGTTATATGGTCATTTCTAGTTGCAAGGAGGCTAGAAAAGGTAGCTTTTGTTTTGAACTATCATATTCCCAGATGAAATTCTCATAGCAACCTTATGTTAAAAAGACTCATATTCTATACAGCTGAAATGAATACAAAATACAATTGAAAGAATAAGGACCCATATTATCCATATTTTTCAGATGTATAATTAAGTTAAAGAAATTATTTTTGCTAGGTCATATAGCTAATATGTGATGGGGAGTCAAAATCCCACTCTGATTGTGTCTAGCTCTAAAGCCTCCTACTCAATTGTTCTGGGAATCCCAGTCCCACTGGAGACAGTGAGCTCCTCGAGTTCCTTCATTTTGATATGGAATATTGAGAGGCACCCACACCCAAACATACACCAGGGGCACACACAACCTTAAAGTAGTACAAAGTCTATTTTGACTCATTTATTTTAAGTAGTAGTCAGTACAACAAGATAGTGGGAACTATGGCAGTTAATCTTTCTTGTAGCCACCGTGCTACCGTGTTTCCCCAAAAATAAGACACCCTCCGAAAATAAGACCTACTTAACAGGTTTCCTTCTGAGTGAAATATAAGGCATCCCCCGAAAATAAGGCCCCCAAGCTCTGTCTTAGAATGAAAATTAATTTACCGTAAACTGGTCGCTAGGGCCGCCCCGACTGGCATCTAGCAACCAGTGACGTTACGCGGAGTCCTGACGTCACTGCTGTGTGAATGGAGAGAAATCAGTGTGGAAACTTTGTAAAACTTAAACTGCAAGAAGTTGTGACTTGGGTGAAGAATTCATGGGAGAAAATCACTGGCAGTTGCATTGCAAATGCACTGTGAGCAGGCTACCTTGACAAGAAGTACTCATTTAAAGACAGTGCTATTGCTAAACATGAGAGATTTGGTCCATTGATTCTGAAAGAAATGGAGTCACAAGAGATTCACCAGGAAATTCAGGAATTGGATTGTTATGATGATGTTCCAGAAGATGATGACATGATTGTCATTGAATAAATGAATAAATTCTTGATACGGTAGGATTCACAGTTTGTTTGTGTTGACAACTACCGTACTACCGTACTACCGTACCACCGTACCGTATACAGGTAATAAATTTCCTTTATTTTCATTTAACAATAAATGTGTACCGTATTCTTCCTCATGGAAAAATAAGACATCCCCTGAAAATAAGACCTAGCGCATCTTTGGGAGCAAAAATTAATATAAGACACTGTCTTATTTCCGGGGAAACAGGGTAGTTACCATGTTGTAACGAGCAGTGTATCCTTGAAATTTAGAATGAGAAACCTGACCTTCAGAAAATAAGAACATACATCTTCAGATTTAAATAAGAGTAGTTGCACAAAATTTTAGGTTCAGAGTTTTGAAAGAACTTACCTGTTTTATAAAGTCAAGTTTTGCTAGATCCCCTGGTAGTTATTACGGTAGGGGCACTAATGCTTTCTATTGCTCTTTTTTAGCTTCCTCTGTCATCTTTGTCCCAGGATAGCAAACTTGTGTACATTCAGCTGTTATGGGATAATATCAATCTTCATCAGGAACCAGAAGAGCCTCTGTATGTCTCATGGAGGAATTTTAGTAAGTAAAATAGAATTTAAGACATAAAAGACTTAAACTGTAAAGTAGTATTTAGCAATAAAGAAAAATGGACTACTGGGAGTTGGGGGACTAGAATTAGAGTGAAGAGAGAAACAAGTCCTTTTGCATTATTTTAACATTTTTTTTAAAAAAAAATATTTTTATTGATTTTTTACAGAGAGGAAGAGAGAGGGATAGAGAGTTAGAAACATCGATGAGAGAGAATCATCGATCAGCTGCCTCTTGCAAACCCCTACTGGGGATGCGCCCGCAACCAAGGTACATGCCCTTGACCGGAATCGAACCTGGGATCTTTCAGTCCACAGACCGACGCTCTATCCACTGAGCCAAACCGGCTTCGGCTATTTTAACATTTTTTAAATTTATTTTTAGTATTTCTTCAAGATTCTATTTTGGTTTAAATTGATTTGCTATTATATTGACCCATTTAACTATGTCAGGTCTCTACATGAGTTGAAGAGTATTTTGTGATTTTTCTGTCAATACTAATTTAGTTAGTTATTTGGAGACTAAATTCTATATAGTGGAAGAGTAATCTGGATGTGTTGGAATAATATAATTTCAGTTATGTGGATATTAGTCTCAAAAATGCTACCTTATTTTTAGTCTTTTATATTTAGAATGTATTTTTACAGAAGGTTTTGTTGTTAATCCTCACCCAAGGAAACTTTTCAATTGATTTTTAGAGACAGTGGAAGGGAGGAAGAGGGAGAGAAAAACATCGACGTGAGAGGGACACACCAATTGGTTGCCTCCACCAGAGGTGGGGATAAGCCTGCAACTGAGGTATGTGTCTTTGACTGGAATCAAACCCGGGATTTTTCAGTCTGAGGTCTAACACTCTATCCACTGAGCTTAACTGGCTAGGACTACAAGGGGTTTAGAAGGTTATCTAGTTCAAAAATTCTGTGAGTAAATAAGAAACCACAATCAATTGATAAGTGAACAAGTGCTATCAACAGGCAGTTCATGGAAGAAACATTAAATGGCTTCTTATATAAACTGTGTTAGTTTGCTAGGGCTACCTTAACAGAATACCACAGACTGGGTATCATGAAATAGACAAGTAATTCAAAATATTCTCTAATTTTTGGTGGGATGAAATTTAGAACTTTCAAGAATGAACTTATTTATTAATTGGTGCTTTATATGAAGAATTGGCATAAAAATAAAATTAAGACATATAAGAATTAAGTGACCAATGGGAGGGCATGAAGGTGGGTATGGGAGGTAATGGGGGAATAAAAACACATATGTAACACCATAATCAGTTAAGAATTTTTTTAAAAAAAAAAAGCCCTAAAAAATTTTTTTGAGTGATAACTTTCAGAAATGGCAGGCAGTATGAGGAGCTCTGCCACTACTTCTCAGCAAAACAACTGTAATTGGTGAAAATTACCAAAGGGACAAAAAGTCTAAAGTTATAGAGCAGATGAACAAACATTCATTCACGAAAATATACTAAGCCCTAACCGGTTTGCCTCAGTGGATAGAGCCTTGGCTTTCGGACTGAAGGGTCCTCGGTTCGATTCCAGTCAAGGGCCTTGGGGAGTGTGCAGGAGGCAGCTGACCGATGTTTCTCATCAATGTTTCTAACTTTCCCTCTCCCTTACTCTCTGTTAAATAATCAAACATTTTTTTAAAAAGAAAATATACTAAATTTCAGTAAAATTAATGTGCTTCTGTGGCACTAGAGTTAGAACTTACTGCTCCCTTCCAGCTCCCAGTCGGGGTTTCAGCCAGCAGTTCTCTTCTCTCAGACAGAGGGGAAACTCCTCCATCCAGCTTCGGTTCATTGGGCAGCCATTCTACCCTGGTTTTGGCAAGCCAAGAGTGATGGGGTCCCAGCTGTTCTGGATCTTGCTTATAGGGCAGAAATTTTATGCCAACAAAGGCAAGCTGAAAAGACAGAGACTATGGCTCCAACCCAACACCCTGTCCACAAAGCAGGGCTGTCATTCATTCTAAGAGAAGGGCCACTGGCTGAGCCCAGCTTCAGAGCAGAGGCTCAAAGATTTGCCCAGGAGAGGCAGATCATAAGAACAGAGAGCTCTGAAATTCTCTAAAAAGGTAATTGTAACCCTACCCGGTTTGGCTCAGTGGATAGTGTGACTGCCTATGGACTGAAGGGTTCCGGGTTCAATTCTAGTCAAGGGCACATACCTGGGTTGCGGTATGCAGGGGGCATGCAGGAAGTGGCCAATCAATGATTCCTTCTCATCATTGATGTTTTCCTCCTTCTCTCTCCCTTCCTCTCTGAAATCAATTAAAAAAAATTTTTTAAAGGAAATTGTATTTGGAACTGAGAACACTCTTGGAAATTGTGTGGAGATTTAGGTGAGCAGGGTAGTATCACCCTGATACAAAAACCAAAGACATCCATAAGTAAACTAAAATCTATATCACTTACGAATATGGACATAAAAATTCTCAACAAAATAACAAACCAAATCTAACTACAGAAAAAGGATTGAACAGTCTTGACCAAATGCAGTTTATCCCAGGCATGCCATTATCAGTTAGGATTATATTCTATGCATAGTAGAAAATAACAGAAAGAAATTTAAATACTAAAGATTGTTCTCACATAAAGTATGAAGTAGACTCTCTCGGACTGATCCACAACTGTTCTGTCGTCAGGGACCCAGGCTCTTTCTGTTGTGTCTGCTTTTCCATCAGTAAAGGTGGCTTTATAGTCACATGATGGCTCCTGGAATACAAGTTGTCTCCCCTACCCCTTCAAACAGGAAGTCTTAAGTTCAGGGAAAAGGCAATGGGAGTGGTCTCTCCGATCTGAAACAGGAAAAATATTTCTTAGTCACATTGCCACATAATTTTACTAGTAAAGAGGTGATGTTGAATAAAAAGTGAGAAAATTCTACAACTCTGGAAAAAACTTTATTAGAGTGGATAAAGATATTCTTAATTACTGTGTTTTTATTATTAGATTCTGAAAAGAAGTCATCTGTCCTGTCAGAGGAAGAACAAGCAACAAGCACTTTAGTGGAAACTATCAGGCAGAGTATTCAACGTAATGATGTTCTTCAACCCATCAACCTGCTTTCACAGCAAATGAAGCCAGACAAGAAAAGACAAAGGTAATAATTCAGTGTTCACCACTCAAAATAATGTCATGTTAAAAAACTATTTAAAATAGCTCTAGTTGTAAAAGAAACATATACTCACTGTAGAACATGTTTTAAAAAGTACTTATTTGAGCACAACTAAGTATCTGTTTCAGGAGATAGATTAAATTTTAAGAGGTAATTCATGTCAAAAGTGTGTGAATCTTTGGGAAACATTAATGCTATTCATGGAAACCCTCTGTGAATTGATTAACATCGATATTATACATATGTTCTACTTGGTTCAGGCTCTGTCATATCCATAAATCTTTTTCTTTCTTGAGGGACACTAAAAAAGAAAGAAATGGGTTTGGGTGTAGAAACTATTTAGGAAAATGATGGAAGCAGTGAAATACAAAGGATGTGGAGCCCCAATGTCCGCATAAGTGAGGTTTGTAGAGGAAGCTTCAGAAAACAGTAGTACAAGGATAATGAAATGGATGGATAGATCCTCTTACTGAGGTACAGATGACCTCTTTTAGTCTAAAAAGCTCCTAGTTGCAAGCATCTGTGGTATAAGGCAGGGAAGGAATATTAGAAATGACCTGCTGTGACCTCTGAAGCTTTTAGAGCTACACGGAGCATCATCAATCAGCATTATTAATTTTTTGTTCTGTGTAAACAAACCAGCTTACTTCTTAAGTTATTTTTAACACCTGAGTTATGAAGCTTATTTTTAAGATTTGGGACATTTTTATGGCCACAAATCAAATAAAGGTGATCTTTTATTGTTGGGTTAGATAGTAGAGATCACTTCACCTTTCACTCTGTGTCCAAGGGTTTTAGACTCCTTAGAAATTGCTACTTTGTCACATAAAAGATGACAAAAGACCTGCCTTTCCAAATTTTAATTAGGAATTAGAAGTTATATTATCAAAATAAACCATTTTTTGTTTTTAGTGTGAAACTTTATGACATCAACTTAACTTTTAGACTTGAAATAGATATGTGAAGGTAGTTGCAAAAAGTGATGAAATGTCACCTTTGGGGGAAGGGTTCTCTTAACTGTGTGCCACATATCAAAATTAGGACATTCTGTTAGACCAGATAACTTAATATTTTTTAAACAATTAAAAATGTCTTCACATTTATTTTTATACTCTTAGCCTATTGACTCTAAAAATATTTGTTTTATAGGAGTTTATACAGAGAAATCCTCTTCTTATCATTAGTATCTCTTGGAAGAGAGAATATTGATATTGGTAAGTTGGTTCATTAGAGCACTTATTTTCTGTTTCCTTACATTTTACTATTTCCAAATGTAATTTTATGCTTTATTTTCAAGTAATTTTATTTCCTAAAGTAATTTTAAAATTCTAACTGGAAAGGGTAAATACTGTACTTGCTTTTAGAAACACTCCTACTTTTTATTATGTGGTGTGTATATATATGATTGGACTACCATATATAAAAGCATAAATTATTTAACAAATTATAACTGCATTTTTGAAATTGTCTTTTTCAGAGGCTTTTGATAATGAATATGGACTTGCATACAATAGCCTATCTTCAGAAGTCCTTGAAAAGTTGCAGAAAATTGATGTTCCACCAAGTGTCAGTGTGGAATGGTGCAGGAAGTGTTTTGGAGCACCTCTCATTTAAACTACATTTCAGACACTGCTGGGGGGGGGGGGGGGGGGAGAGAAGACTCAATCTGGAAACTTTAAAGGTCCAAATGCTAAGAATTGGTGAAAACCAAAATGATCTAACTCTTGGGACAATATATGAAACGTAGAAATAAGAAAATACAATTAAAATGCCCCAGGGTTTATGTTGAAAATTTGCAACTTCTAATCGGTTTATCTGCCTCTTCTGAAAACTGTTTGGCTTTCTCAATATTTGCAGTAGTTTGATGAGAAATTGCATTCATCATTGGCATTGTTTATATTGGAAGCTAATTGGGTTTGGGGAATGACAAATTAAATTTGGCTAACCCCAATACAAATGAAATATCTCTTAAGAGCAAACTCCTGTGTATGTGTATATTATGTGGCTGTGTAGGTATGTGTATATACAGCCATATTATATTTATTAAAATTTATAGGTTATGTATTGCAGTTTTCTGGAAGGAGTCTAAGTGACTACTAGTAAACTCATCTTAGCCATTAATTTCAAAAATTACCTGAAAAGTCTGTTGACAGCTGCCTTGCCTGACTTCAAATTTAATATATATATATCTTCACCCTTCATATTTTGTATTATTTTCCTTAATGAGTTTTATCTTGAATATCCACAACAGCTTTATAATTAAATAACACATTAGTCAGTTTAAATGAAATTAAATTGGCTTTAGGTTTCACAAAATTGGAACATCCTTAAATGCCCGATTGTATAGTCTGGACCTGAAATTGTTCAGGCACAGTAAATGGTTGCTATTGGTCACTTTTTAAAACCTGTGGGATAAACTTGCACTGCAGTTTTATTCTTGTATAATATATAGATTTGTATGTTTGTGTATTTGTAAATAGTTTTTTAGGATAAATCAATTAAGTCAATACTTTAAAGCTATTGAGCTTGTCAGATTTAAGAAAATCATGACCTCACATGCCTGACAATTATGCCTTTTGTTAAAAGCCCTTAGGAACAGTTAAGATTGCCTTAACTCTGCATGGTGTAAAATGCCAGTAGTTGTGTTTTATAGTAGTTATACACAATTAAATCACTGGGTACAAATTATTTACTGGTAACTGACAGCACAAATCTACCTGGTATAATTTTTTACATCTTGTTGCTGTACCAATCTTTCATCGTTTAGAGTTAATCTGGCCTTTACAGAATTCTAGTTTCGATTTATTGTGAAAGAACTCCTCAAATTATGTATGATTCTCATTACCTTAAAAATGGGTCTTTTGCACTAACTTTAGAGTATATATTTTTGCAGCTAAGACTTGGTACTAGTTTTAATACTTAACATTTATTATCAGAAAGTTTGTAATTATTCTTGTATATAAAAAGATGGAGGTTGAATGAAAGGAAAAATTCTTGTTACCTTTTTAACTTCCAGAAATGTTACATAATTGGAACCTTTGTGATCTTTAGAATTCCAAAATTATCTTTCCATTTCTTCTCTGTAGCCTGAAACTAAATTACTTCCCACAAAACAAAGAAATCTGTAATGAAGATCTCCTTAACCAGTTAAAAATATTTGTATTAAGCTTTCTAGTAACTTTTTGTTAACATTCTAAGTAACAGCCATTATATATTTGAAACTTGAGTCTACTGCAGTCATTTAGAAATGTAAGTGGATTTTAAATGTCTTTTCTAAAGCTTACAACCCCCACCAAAAAATCTCATTTGAATTTCTAGTTTTAAACACTGTATGAAACAATCTGTTAACTTCTGAAAGCAGTCTTTCAAATTCATCCAGATCATCCTAAAATGTGAACACGTTAAGTGCCAAGCCTGTTTCGTCTTCGTGTTTACCCCACGATATCTGCTGGCAGCACCAGTGACTGACCTGTCCAGAAGTAAAATGTCAGTCACTGAACTTGGTGCTTAACGTGTTAAACTACTTGTGGATTTGGTAATCTAACTTCAACTGCATTTTGTAAATTGATGGTTAATGAACATAAATCTCTCATTAAATCTGGGATACTCAGTTGCTGCCTTTTTACTTCATTTTTGGTACAGAACACAAAACTGAATGTTTGTAATCTCATTAACTCTTGAAATCTCAAATCTGCCAGAACATATGAGCTAAAATAGTGTAGGCAAGCCTTGTGTCCGCGTTTAGAGAATGCACTCAAAATCAGAAAGCAGAATTCATGGTTTGCATATTAGGGTCAACCATAGTATGTACAGACCTATACACCAGACTTGCCCTTTTGGTCTTGTTATCCTGATGAAGTATGTCCTTTTTGTTACCTTTAAAAAAATGCTCCATTTTCCCTTGTAATTTCTATAGTCAATTGCAAATTAAGACTTTTCATGTTATATTACTAATACCATGTATTAAGAGTAATGGGGATCTCTTACTGTTATCTAAGAATTTTGTGTCTTACAGAATGGCCCAGAGAATGGCATTGGTAGCACATGGGAACTTACCTGTGTAAAAACTACTTTAAAATTTTACTCACCTGTGGTTAAACTACACTTCAGCAAACGAGCCTCTTCATCCTTAAAGCCTAATGTGCCTTTTTAAGACCCTTCTACCCTGTAAAGGATAGTTTTGACTAATTACCAGAGATTAGATATGGCACATTTTAGAAAAAGTATGCTTTCTCTTTGTGCATCCTTTATTGATGCAAGTTTTTTAAACAAGTAGTCAACTCCTTTTCAGAGTGAAATAGAATAAAAACATGAATAATTCACTGGAGTTGAAAGCTTCGTTAATGTAATAAATTTGCACTGGTTTTAAAATGTTTGTGAACTTTTGCAAAATGGGCGTCATTAACTATGCTTTTAACAAGTAATCTTTTTTATCACATATGACAAATGTCCATCTTCACAAGGGCACTTTTCATGTATTGTGCATAGATGTTTAAAAACTGTATTCCTCAAAATAAAATGTATAAAAGATTAACAATTCTATCTTTTATTTCCCTGAAGTTGTTCTATGATTCACTGAAAACACCTTATGCTAGAATATTTTCCTGGGCCATCGAGATTCCGAAACCATATCCTGCACATCTTTCACCATCACAGTGCACCTCAAAGTTTTAGCCATTAGATTGCTGTATACCATATTCTTTTTTCCATGACCTGAGTTTCTCTCCATTTATCTAAATTTTATCATCAATGAACAGTCGGTAAAGGGGCTTTGACATTTGCTCTCCTTTATTTGTTAGTTACAAAATTTCATTTTTGACTGGATTCAGACTTAGAGGTAGAAGCTCTGAGAGAGGACAGTCTACGTCTCTTCGCAATCTGCTCCTGGCGTTTTTCTTTGGCCTCCTAAACAAAACAAAGGGGCAGTCAAAGCCTGTCTGTGTCAAAAATCTGAACCCAAAGTGAGGTGTGACTCCTCCCCTGCCACCCCAATCATCTCAGACTGACCTTCATTCTCTTAGCCAAAAGCTTAGCATATTCCGCGGCCTCTTCCTTGTTCTTCTTAGTGCGTTGTTTTTTCAGAGCAATACGCCTGCGTTTGTGTTGCAGGACACGTGGAGTAACAAGGCGCTGAATCTTGGGTGCTTTAGTCCTGGGTTTCTTACCTAAAAATTTAGATGATAGCTTAATCACTTACCAATACCCTTGTTCATTAGGACACACACACATTTTAAAAACTTGAGTAACAGATGCAAACTTCAGTTAGTATCTATGAAAACTTATTTGTATTAGGCCTTTTAAGTCAAATTTGAAATATTTTACAACTTAAAAGATATCACCATTTTGCCAACAAAAATACAAGACGGGCTAAGTATTATACAAATATAAGGAAAACTGAAGTCCTAAAAAAGAGACCAGGCTAATACTTACTAGCTGCCAGTGTTGTTCTAATTAGCACATTTAACCCTCAGTAAGAAAGCTCATTAGAATATCAAGATCATATACCCCTGTTTCCCGGAAATAAGACAGTTTCTTATATTAAATTTTGCTCCCAAGATGCGCTAGGTCTTATTTTCAGGGAAGCACAGTATAAATTTAGATTAATTTTTAAAATAAAGTCACACTCAGCTTTCTATCACTTTGATTTCCTGTCAGCTACTAAGGTAAATGATCCCTTAATATCAAGACACAAGAATCATCTTAAAAACATCTGCCAACTAGCACCCTTACTGCACTGATGGTTATTTCCAAAGGTGTGATTATGGGGAAGAACTCCTGTGAATTTGCCAATTATTTTTTAAAGCATAAGTTACAGGAGGCCAATACTATACTTTATCCTCAACCTTTAAAATAGTATCTGGCACACAGGCTGTGTTGGATATTTGACATGGGCGACCAATGAACTCACAATAAGGCAGGTACAGGTTTACCTGAAAAAATAAAACCCAACCAACACCCTCCACCCCGGCCCAGATTTGCCAGGAGAACCCAATCTGAATATGCTATTTATTCCATTTAATGTAAATATTCATATACTTCATACAGCAATATTAATGTTACAAAACATTGCAGCCAGACTATTATGTCGCTTGACAATGTACCTTCTAAAAATAAAACTCCCGAACATACATTCCCTATATTCTGAATACAGTATAAATCTAATCATTTTTCCAACTTTTAGCCTAAAAGCAATGAACTTAGTGTCTGCTAAGTTATTTTTGGATAAACATACATTGATTACTACCAGGAAAATTTTCAAGAAAAATTATAACTCTGGCTAGAAGGCATTGGATGTAACAAGGATTAATACCAACTACATGTCATGACCTTCTTCAACATTTTCCTAAAATCTCCAGTTGTGGACAGATTTTGTTCTAATAACCAAAGCAAGCAAGCCCTAAGTATCGTAATTATCCCCTACCTTCTTTGTTGAGAGGCTTTCTCACAACATATTTTCGGACATCATCTTCTTTAGAGAGATTGAAAAGTTTGCGGATTCTGCTGGCTCTCTTGGGCCCCAGGCGACGGGGCACAGTGTTGTCAGTGAGACCAGGAATATCTTTCTCCCCTGAGACATATGAACAAAGACATTTTATTAACTCAACATCCTTTTAAAGAACCCTAAGTTACTGCTTTCATTGGTAAAAAAAACAAAACAAAAACAAAAAACACAACCCCATTGGTCAACTATACATGACAAATGAAAAAGCCATTTGGACAGTCAAGCTTTAAATCACGGTCAGCAATAACTGAACTCGAGAACACAAAACTCACCTTTTTTTACAATGACCAAGTTGAGAACACTGAGGTTGGCATCCACAATGCAACCCCGAACAGACTTGCGCTTTCTCTCTCCAGTCCTCCTCGGTCTGTAACAGGAGTGCCCCTTGCTCAGCAGCAGGCGGACTCGGCCATGGGTCAACACACCCTGCTTCATGGGGAAACCTTGTTTGTCGTTCCCACCACTGATTCGAACCACATAACCCTGCAGAATACAATGACACACACGTTAAAAATAAAGGGCTGTGGCCTCCGTGACATACTCTCTCCATTCTAGTAGGTACAGTTCATTAAGTACGATTTGAAACGAAATAAAATTCCTCTGCTCACTCATATTTGTCTACATTTGCCCATCTTCCAGGTTCAATTACCAAATTCCTTGCCATCAAGCCCTATTTCTAACCTATGCTTTACTAGAGGGAACAGTTCTAGGGGCAGAAAGATTACATGGTAAGGGACCAAAGTATCCGCAAACAACAAATAAACCCGAGACACCTTTTCTTGGCACTTTTAAAAAATACCCTTTGGAGACCATTAGCTTGCAGGGCAACTAGGTATGTATGTTTCCTCATTTGAGCTATATAAAACCCCGCCAGGTGATAGCTCTACCTCGCAGGATGAGGTCTGGAAGTCACTAACCCAAGGTCAGCAGACAGAACCAGAGCTTGAAACCAATTACACCGCCAACTACCACCCGCGTTAACCACTCTCCCTCCAAGAGCCGCAGCAACCGGGATCAATCTCACCTTCCATTCTTCGCCCAGAGCGTCGGCGGCAACTTCTGTGGCCATACGCTTCTCATAGAAGGTACGAAGTTTGCGTTCATCGTCCACTTCGATGAGCTTCTGGCAGCCAGTGGCTGGGAAAGAGATGTTGAGCTAAGGATTAAACGGAGGGGGGGGAGAGCTTTATGAAAACTACACAACCACCGGCAAAGGTATTCCACTGCAAAAAGCCTCCCAAGTCCAACCTCCACCCACTGTCACAGTCGGCAGCAAAATGGAGATAATCCGCTTTATTCACTATAAAGCACGTGTGTGCAATAACTCGGGGCGAGCCCTGCGCTAAAAATAGGCCACCGTCTCTTAGGCCCCGCGCAATGCCTCTGGGGACGAGGGAGCTCCGCAGCCCAGCACCCTGGAGTTAAGGGACCCAACCAACAGCAGAGCCGTATCTGCCCGGCTAGGCCCGAGGACGCCGCCACCATTACGCTCCCGGCCCTCCACAACTCCAGCGGCAATCACACGCCATCCCCTCTCCCAAGGAGCTCCAGACCCACAGAATAAAAGCTTCCTCCTACCTCAGACCCTCCTCTACCTAGAACCGGGGTTTTGGAGAGCTATAAAAGCAGCGACGCCGAGTCCTGGGGCTCGATTCACGTCCCCCGAGCCTAAGACTACGCCCGCCATCTCCTCCTACCTTCATCCTGAAGCAGCCGACAGCCTCCGCGGCGCCACGAAAAGAGGCCCAACTTCCGCTTAACCCAGATCACATAGGCACTTCCAGTTCTCGCGAGATGGGCTAAAGCCTGGGAGAGCGGAAGTGATCATGGGTAGTCGGCGCTTCCGGGGGTGGGACTAATCTGCAGTCCGGAAGTGGATGTAGCAGCCTAGCCGCCCAGGTGGCGTAGTTTTGCGTGGCGGCGGGTTTTGCCGGCGGGTTTTGCCGGCGGGTTTTGCCGGCGGGTTTTGCCGGCGGGTTTTGCCGGCGGGTTTTGCGGGCAGGCTAGCCTCCCCAGCCTGAGCTTTCTCGCGTTATCCTTGACCGGGAAGGAGCCCAGCTGACTCGGACTCTGCCTCGGATGTGGCCGAGGAAGGGCGGCCCGGGGTTCAGTTCTCTTGGATTCTCCTGCACCTTGGGAGGAAGATTTACGGTTCGGGAGCGCTCCGCAGTTCGCAGCAAGACACCCTGATTTTTCTCTTAAAATACTCCCATCATCTGCGTAATCCTTGTTCTGTCACAGAACAACACTCTTAGCCACCCTGTCGCAGGAGCCAAAAATCACAATTACCCCCAGGGCCGGCCACCATCAGTACCTACTAAATAGTCTCCTTGCTTTGTCTTGCCTTTGCGATCTTTTTTTATTATTATTTTTTTATTTTATTTTATTTTATTTATTTTTTTACAGAGAGGGAGAGGGATGAGAGTTAGAAACATTGATGAGAGAGAAACATCGATCAGCCGCCTCCTGCACACTCCCCCTCCCTCCCCCTTGACCAGAATCGAACCTGGGACCTTTGAGTCCGAAGGCTGACACACTATCCACGGAGCCAAATCGGTTAGGGCGCCTTTGCGATCTTTTCAAACTCCTCATCCTGGCATGACAAGCTTTCCTCAGTCCCAAATTCACCCATTGCTATTGGTTAATACCATCGCAGGTCTTTCAAGTTAGATGTCCCTCCTAAGAGGAGCCTTTCCTGACCACATCGTCTCACATAGCATCCTCATTCTCCAGTACAGCACAGTTCTCTTTTATAGAACTTAATAATGATACAGAAATGGATTGCTTATGGCCCCTCTCCTCTACTAGGTGAGAAATTAAACCACCACTCAGGTCTTAACTTTACCAGGGTATGTGTACCAGGACACAGCAAAGTGCAGAGCACATAAGTGCTCAGTAAAAGCACTTTTGCTTTTTAAAAGTTTTAAATTGATTTGAGAGAGAGAGAGAGAAGCATCAATTTGTTGTTCCACTTATTTATGCATTTATTGGTTGCTTCTTGAATGTGCCTGACAGGGAATCAAACCTGCAACCTTGGCATATCCCGACAACGCTCCAACCAACTAAACCACCCAGTCAGTAACTATGTTTAAATGAGTATAACCCTAGCTCTGGTATGTTTTAGTCTGAGTAGTATAGTATGGAGCCAGCCATCAGAGGTAGAATAAGTGAAACTATTATAGTAACTCTTGAATCAGCATGGTGCAACTTTTATTTTTTTTTAAACATAATTTTATTGGTTTTTTACAGAGAAGGGAGATAGAGTTAGAAACATCCATGAGAGAGAGACATCGACCCGCTGCCTCCTGCACACCCCCTACTAGGGATGTGCCTGCAACCAATGTACATGCCCTTGACCGGAATCGAACCTGGGACCTTTCAGTCCACAGGCCACACTCTATCCACTGAGCCAAACCGGTTTCCGCGAGCTTGGTGCAACTTTTAAAAATGTACACATTTTATTGATTTCAGAGAGGAAGGGAGAGAGAGATAGAAACAATGAGAGAAATTCACTGGTCAGCTGACTCCTGCTTAGCCCCTACTAGGGATCAAGCATGTTCCCTTGACTGGAATCAAACCCGGGCTGATGCTCTATCCACTGGGCCAAACTGGCTAGGGCAACAGTGGTGTAACTTTTAATAGTACAGGAAAATGTGAGAAAGATACAAGTTTGACACTCCTCCGGGACATTCTGGGAGAACAAGAATGAGAAGCCAGGCCCTAGCCGGTGTCAGTGGTTAGAACGCGGATCCACAGACTGAAGGTTCTTGGGTTCAATTCCGGCCCAGGCACCTACCTCCATTGCAGGTGCAATCCCTATTTTCAATTCTTTGGGGTATATACCCTAGGAGTGGAATTGCTGAGTCATATGGTAATTCTGTGTTTAACTCCTGGAGGAACTGCTTAAACTTTCACAGCAGCTGAACTGTATTCACATTCCCACCAGCAATGTATGAGTGTCCAATTTCTCCATGTCCTGGTCAACACTTGATAATTTATTCTTTCTTTTTAAACAAAATTATAGCCATCCTATGGTAACTCAATTGTGGATTTGGTTTGCATTTCCCTAATGATGTTGAGCTTTTTAAGTTCTTGTTTGCCATGTGTCTTTTTTGGAGAAATGTCTGTTAAAGTCCTTTGCCCATTTTTTTTTTGGGGGGGGGGCGCTCTTTTTATTATAGTATCTGTGAGTTAATGTTAGGCAAACAGTAAAGTCCAGGACTATTGGTTTATTTTTTTAATGCGTTTTTTTTATTATGGTAAAAAATACATTTGTCTTTTTTTGTTTTGGATATTTCTTCCATTGATTTTTAGTGTGGAAGGGAGGGGAAGAGACAGAGAGAGAGAAATATCAACATGAGGGAGACACATCAGTTGGCTGCCTCCCACACACACCCCAACCAGGCCGAGGGGTCAACCTGCAACCCAGTTATGTGTCCTTGACTGGAATCAAATCCGATGGTCTAATCATTAGACCATCGACCCACAGATTGAAGGGTCACTGAACAAATGGGCTAGGGCATATTTGCCATCTTAACCATTTAAAAAAAAAAAATATATATATATATATATATATCTTTACTGCCCTGGCTGGTTTAGGTCAGTGGATAGAGCGTTGGCCTGTGGACTGAGGAGTCCCAGGTTCGATTCCAGCCAAAGGCACATGCCTGGGTTGCGGGCTCGATCCCCAGTGGGGGAGTGTGCTGGAGGCATCTAATCAGTGGTTCTCTCTCATCATTGATGTTTCTATATCTCTATCCCTCTCCCTTCCTCTCTAAAATCAATAAAAATAATTTAGAAATACATATATTATCTTGACTGATTTCAGAGAGGAAGGGGGAGAGAGAGAGAAACATCAATGATGAGAGAATCATTGATTGGCTGCCTCCTGCATGTCCCCTACTGGGGATCAAGTTTAGAACCTGGACATGTGCCCTTGACCGAAATAAAACCTGGGACCCTTCAGTCCACAGATAGATGCTCTGTCCACTGAATCAAACCAGCTAGGATACCATCTTAACCATTTTTAAGTATACAGTTCAGTAGTGCTAAGCATATTCACATTGTTGTGAAACAAATCTCTAGAACTTCTTTTTAACTCTTTTTTTCTTTTTAACTCTTTATTGTTGGAGGTATTACATATGTCTCCTTTTCCCCCTATTTACCTCTCCCAGCCTGCTCAGAACTTGTTTTTTATCTTGCAAAATTAGGTCTCGAGCCATTAAACAACTCCAGTACCTGGTAACCACCATTCTGCTTTCTCTTTCTTAGAATTTGACTACTTTATAGATACTTCCTGCCCAGCCAGCTTGGCTCAGTGGTTGAGCATCATCCTATGAGCCAGGAGGTCACAGTTTGATTCCTGGTCAGGATGCAGGCCCGGGTTGTGGGCTCGATCCCCAATGGGGGGCATGCAGGAGGCAGGCAATCAATGATTCTCTCTCATTGATGTTTCTATCTCCTCCTCTCCCTTCCTCTCTGAAATAAATAACATATTTTAAAAAATGAAAAAGCTGTGGTACATTTACACTATGGAATACTACGCAACAGTAAAAAAGAAGGATCTCTTTGAGACAACATGGAGAGACCTGGAGACTATTATGCTAAGTGAACTAAGCCAGTCAGAGAAAGACAAGTATCACATGGTTTCACTCCGATGTGGAATCTAATGAACAAAATAAACTGATGGACAAAATAGACCCAGAGACATAGAAATGTGGAACAGACTGACCAATCTCAGAGGGAAGGTAGGGATGGGTGGGAAGAGATTAATCAAAGAACTTATCTGTATACTAGAGGTTCTGGGCACAACCTTCATGCACTGGAGGGGAAGTCCCTCAGCCCAGCCTGCCCCCTCTCGCAGTCAGGGACCCCAGAGAGGTCCTTAGCGCTGCCACCACCACCCACGGGCTTGCCAGCCATGAGCCCAGCTTCTGGCTGAGCAGCACTCCCCCTGTGGGAGCGCACTGACCACCAGGGGGCAGCTCTTGCTTTGAGCATCTGCTCCCTGGTGGTCAGTGTACATCAGAGAGACCGATTGGTTCACTGTTAGGTCGATTTGCATATTAACCTTTGTTATATGGGATTATTATTAAGGGAATGCATAACCCATGGACACAGACAACAGTGTGGTGAACCTGGGGCAGGGTGTGGGTTAGAAGGGGTCAATGGGGGTGGGAAGGATATCTATAATACTTTCAACAATAAGTTTTTTAAAACTTTTCACATCTCATCCTGAAATCTGTTAGGTAAGGATAAAGCATATTTTGTTTAATTCTGGAACTATATAAAATAAACTAAGCATACATAATTTAAAGGGGGGTGGCTGCTCTAGTGGACATATACATGATAAGAAAATGAAACAGCCTTACTGCTGATAAGGAGATTTAATGGTCTGGATAGAGGATTAAACCACCACAACATTCCCTCAAACCACAGCCTAATGCCGAGCAAGGCAAAACTCTGCAATTCTCTGAAGCCTGAGAGAGGCGAGGAAGCTGCGGAAGAAAAGTCTGAAGCTCGCAAAGGTGGTTCATGAGGTTTAAAGAGCCAGCTCTTGACATAAACGTGCGAGGTGAAACAGCAGGTGCTGATGTAGACGCTGCAGCAAGCTTCCCAGGAGGTCTAGCTAAGATAGCTAATGTTCATGGCTACGCTGAGCAACAGATTTTCAATGTAGACAATACTGCCTTATCCTATGTAATAGAAGGATAATATACAAATGGATCCTAATGGCAGAATGACTGACCAGGAACGACCAGTTGCTATGATGTGCACTGACCACCAGGGGGCAGGTGCTCAATGCAGGAGCTCCCCTCTTCGCCCCCCGCCCCCCCCTCCCCCCCCCCCCCCCCCCCCGCCTCCAAGGACAAGAATTTTCATGCACTGGCCTCTAGTGTTGCAATAAGACACCATCTAGGACTCTCATGCCTAGAGGGAAGAAGCAATGCCTGGCTCCAAAGCTTCAAATGACAAGCTGACTCTCTCAGGGGCTGATGCAGCTGGTGACTTTCAAGTTGAAGCCAGTGCTCATGTACCATCCAAAAATCCTGAGGCCCTTAAGAATTCTGCTAAGTCTACTCTGCCTGTGCTCTATAAATGGAACAAAGCCGGGATCCTCAGTGGGGTGTTTGCAACATGGATAGACCTTGAGTTCATTAAGCTAAGTGAAATAAGCCAAACAAAGACAGACACTGGATGATCTGACTTATATGTAAAGTCTTAAAAAATCCAAACTCACAGAAACAGAGATTAGAATAGTAGTTGCCAGAAACTGGGAGCAGGGAAAGGGGAAGATGCTTTAGACCCACTGAGTGTGAAGTGTCTGTGGGATATACAAGTGTTTGGAGGCTATAGGACACAGTAGAAGAGGTGGGTGTACAGTGGGGGAGGGCGCCTGTATTAATTTGCTAGGGCTCCCATAACAAAATGCCACACACTGGGTAGCTAGACAGCAGAAGTTGATTTTCTCACAATGTTGGAGCTAGACGTCTGAGACCAAGATGTTGGCAGGATTGGCTTCTTCCGAGGACTCACTTGGCTTGTAGATGGCGACCTTGTCTGTGTCTTCACATGGTCTTTCCTCTGGGTGACTCTGTGTCCGATGTTCCTCTTCTTCTAAGAACACCAGTCATATTGGAGTAAGGCCCATCCTATTCAGCTCATTTTAAAGATCCAATCACCCAATACAGTCACATTCTGAAGTACTGGGGCTTAGGTTAGGACTTTAATATAAGATTTGGGGATGGGAAGGGCTAGCTGTTTTGGCTCAGTGGATAGAGTGTTGTCAGCCTGCAGACTTAAGGGCACTGGGTTCCATCTCCTTAAGATTGCAAGCCCGAGTTGCAGGCTTAATCCCCAGGAGGGGGTGCACAAGAGGCAGCTGGTTAATGATTCTTACCATTGATATTTCTATCTCTCCTCCTTTCTTCCTCTCTGGAATCAACAAAAATACATAAAAAAAAAAGAGGGGGGGGTGGAATATGGGGAGTAATTCATCCCATAACAGGTCCCAAAGGTAGAGTCTCTCAACTACAAAGATCCTGACTAAACAGAACACATTTTTGTATTCAATAATACTGAGTTAAAGGAATCCTAGAAGCAATCAGTAAAGGTAAAATATTCCCTAATTCACTGGTAAGTGAATTTTTCAAGTGTGTTTGAGAAAAGGGATGTTTTTCAAAGAGAGGTATACAGAAAGAAAGAAAGAAAAAGTAGTAAGAGAGGAAATGTGTTTGTGCATTTTAGTAAGCTGTTTCAAATTTGGCCTGAGTCAAGGAAACAAGAAAAAGATCATTTTAGGCACACACACACACACACACACACACACACAAAAAAAAAAAAAAACCAAAAAAAAAAAAACAAAAAAAACCAAACAACCCCCAAAACTAAAATTCAAGGGCAATTTCTACTTGTAGGAAGAAATTAATTTTAAAACATGCCACACTGTGTTTTGGAACGGAAGTTAAATTTAAAAAGAATAATAAAACTCGGAAAATTCCTTGGCATTTTTTTTCTGTAACTATATTCAAGAGCAAGAATTACAATGGATTTCTTACCCCGGGGGTCAAGGACGAAGGGATGTTTTGGCAGAGTTTTGGAAAATAAGCTCTGGCATCCATTTTATGAAATAACTGGTGGTGGGCAGGAAGGAAAGGGGATGACAGAAGAAGTGCAAGAATAAACCTGTTTTTTGTTTTGTTTTGTTTTTTAATCAAATCAAGTCACTATTTCAAGGCAATCTTTCTGTCCCGTGTAGGAGCAGGAATGCCTGGCCTAAGTGTACATACATTTGTAATTTGATGGGTAAATATGGCTAAATTGCTCTTCATAAGCAGTTGTTCCAACTTACTCTCCACCTGCAATTTATAGAGTACTTGCTTCCTTAAGGTCTGCAAATGTTATCAAAATTTGGCATTTTATCAGTTTGTTAGGTGAAATAAATGTTATATGTATAGTTCTACTCCTATGGGCTAAGCATCTCTTTATATGTTTTTCTGTTTTTAAAAAATATATATATTTTATTTATTTCAGAAAAGAAGGGAGAGGGAGAGAGAGATTGAAACTGAAAAGTATAATAACAACAACAACAAAAAGCTCAGTGGATGGACTCAAAACTAGATGTATATAAAGTGTAGTATCTAGAGCAACCACTAGGGGATATATGAATGACTCTGAACTGACGGTAAAATAGAAATGACCTAATCTGAACAATGGAGAAAATAGATTTAAAAAAAGAAAAGAAAAAAAAGATCAGAGCCAAAGGGAACTAGGAACTTAAAAAAAAAGACCTAATATTTATGGTATTCATGTCATCGGAGTCCTGGAAGAAAGAGAGAAAGAAAGGAAGACTGAAAACGAGAAGTAATAATGGCTGAAAACTCCCCAAATTTAACAAAAGTTATAAACGTACAGATTCAAGAAGCTAAGCAAACTCCAAATGGGAAGACACAAAATAACTAAACTTCTGAAAACTAATGACAAAGAAAATCTTTAAAAAAAATAATTTTATTGATTCTTTACAGAGAAGAAGGAAGCGAGATAGAGAGCTAGAAATGTAGATGAGAGAAACATCAACCAGCCGCCTCTTGCGCACCCCCCACCAGGGATGTGCCCGCAACCAAGGTACATGCCCTTGACCGGAATCAAACCCGGGACCCTTGAGTCACAGGCCAGACACTCTATCCACTGAGCCAAAGCGGTTTTGGCAAGAAAATATTTTTTTTTTTCTTACCAATCAATTTATTTTTTTATTTTTTATTTTATTTTATTATTTTTTTAAATTTTATTTTATTAAGGTATTATCTGTGTACATAGCTTACCATTGCCCCCCCCCCCACCTCCCATTTATGCCCTCCCTCCCCAGAGTTCTGTGTTCGTTGGTTGTACTTATGTTCATGCATACCAGTCCCTCGGTTGTTCTCCTATCTCCCCCCAGGTCTCCTTCCCCTCCCCGCTGTCATTTGACAATCTGCTTGTTTTATGGTGACCATCTCAGGACCCAATGAATAGAATCTGCTCCTCATTTGGCAGTCTGCTTGTTTTATGGTGACTATCTCAGGACCCAATGAATAGAATCTGCTCATTTGGCAGTCTGCTTGTTTTATGGTGACTATCTCAGGACCATATGAATAGAGTCCGCTCCTCCTCTGGTTTTCACCGCCCCTTCCCCTGGGTCCCACTGCTTCCCCTGGGACACACGGCTCGCCTGGGGCACACTGCACCCTGGGACACTCGGCTCACCCGGGGCACTCGGCCCCATGGGACACACGGCTCACCCGGGGCACTCGGCCCCCTGGGACACACGGCTCACCCGGGGCACTCGGCCCCCTGGGACACTCAGCTCACCCGGGGCACTCGGCCCCCTGGGACACTCGGCTCACCCGGGGCACTCGGCCCCCTGGGGCACTCGGCTCACCCGGGGCACTCGGCCCCCTGGGGCACTCGGCTCACCCGGGGCACTCGGCCCCCTGGGGCACTCGGCTCACCCGGGGCACTCGGCCCCATGGGGCACTCGGCTCACCAGGGGCACTCGGCCCCATGGGACACTCGGCTCACCCGGGGCACACAGCCCCTCTAGGGTGTTGGGGTTGCATATTGGAGGCGCCTTGCTAGCTTCTTGCTAGCATGGCGGGCAGGCTGGGACAGCTGCAGTTGGGCTGAGATGGTTGTAGGCGGGGGGACCACCTTCAAAGGTGTCTCGTTCGGTGTGGGAGCGGAGCAGCTGCAGACATGGAGGCTAAGTTCTGAGGTCGCCCATTCCCTGAGCCCAAGGCTTGGTGAGCTCTGTTCTCAGTGGATTTCCTTTATTCACGGCGGCAGTGGTGGGTGCTGGTGCCAGGTGCAGCAGTGACGGTCGCTCCTGTGGTTCAATTACCACCGTAGTTTTAAAGTTCACATGGCAGTGGTGGCAAGAGCTTCGGCTCGGCCATGCGGCATCGGAGGAAGGGCTCGCCTGGGCGGCTAATGGAAGGCGCCGTGCCATTTCCTCACCAGCGCGCTCCATCTCCCTCCCAGCATGGTGGGTGTGCTGGGAAGATTGTGGGCGGGCTGTGATGGCTGCATGGGGAGAGTCCGCCCTCAATGGTGTCCTCTTTGTTGTGGATGTGGAGCTGCTGTGGATGCAGAGGCTAATTTCTGAAGCCACTCTCTGTGAGCCCGGGTCATAGTGAGCTCTGATTTCAGTGGATTCCCATTCTTGGGGGCCGCGGTGGGTGCGGCAGCGATGGTAGCTCCTGTGGCTCAATTTCCCCTGTAGTTTTAAAATCTGCATGGTGGTAGTGTCTGATGCTTTGGCCTGGCCATGTGGCAGCAGAGAGAGGATTCTCCGGGTCTTCCAATGGAAGGCGCAGCGCCAGCACAGAGCGCGCGAAGGCCTAGCAGAGCAGGCTGCGGGCGGTGGCGGAGAGTCCCCGCGATGTCTTAGTCTTTCAGACTTAGTGGAACGCTTCCCCTGAGCCAGGACAAGCAGCACCACCACAAATATTGGCCAGCTCAGTGCTGCCCCTCTACAGATGACAGTAGGGGCATCCTCACCTCGGTAGGCCTTTGCTCTTGGAGGTCTTAACCAGTGGAAGGCAGCACGGTACAGAACTGCCCCACCTTCTCAGTCCTCCGCTGGCAAGAAAATCTTAAAAGCAGCCAGAGAAAAACAACATTTACTTAGAGGAGAAAACAATTTGAATGACAGTGATTATTCATCAGAAGAACCTGAGGAAAAGAAACCAAAAGCAGAGAAAACAAACAGAAAGCAAAAAATAAAAGAGCATAATTAAGCTGTGACATACCAATCATTACACTAAATGAAACTTTATTTCAGTCACATATTAACACATAACTATATGTTGATATTTCATCTAAAATACTTCTTTTAAAAAATATATTTTATTGATATTTTACAAAGAGGAAGGGAGAGAGATAGAGAGCTAGAAACGTCGATGAGAGAGAAACATCGACCAGCTGCCTCCTGCACACCCCCTACCAGGGATGTGCCAGCAACTAATGTACATGCCCTTGACCGGAATGGAACCCGGGACCTTTCAGTCTGCAGACCGACATTCTACCACTGAGCCAAACCGGTTTCCGCCTAAAATACTTCTTATTGTGCACTGTGCTGAAAAACTTTTCCCAATTCATTGTCCTAAGGCAGTGGTCGGCAAACTCATTAGTCAACAGAGCCAAATATCAACAGTACAACGATTGAAATTTCTTTTGAGGGCCAAATTTTTTAAACTTAAACTTCTAACACCACTTCTTCAAAATAGACTCGCCCAGGCCGTGGTATTTTGTGGAAGAGCCACACTCAAGGGGCCAAAGACGTAAGGTGACCAGATCGTCCCGCTTTTGGTGAGACAGTCCAGATTTCTAACAATTTTTCCGGCGTTCCGTGGCGTTTTAAAAAAGTCCTGATTTTTGGAAATATTGAGAGCCGCATGTGGCTCGCAAGCCGCAGTTTGCCGACCACGGTCCTAAGGAATCACCTGGGGAAGAGCTTTCCTGGTCACACTGATCACACACATGAAATTCAGGTCAGGTTCCGATCCCATAGGAACACAAAGACTTTGTTGGGCTGGAGGCGGGAGAAGGTCCCTTCTGGGCCTGACAGGCTCAGCTCGCAATTCTGGCAACTGGCATTGGGGTTCTGGCAGCTTTTTGCATGGTTGGAAGTTGAGAGTGGGATTTAATTTGGTTGAACTCATCACCCAGGAGGAAGTCACAAAAACCCAAGGGACACCCCAGGGGCACCCCACAGAGGGCTGTGGCTCAGAGCCGACCTGGATCCCACCCGCTACTTATTCCTAACTAACTGGCTGGAAAGGTGGCCACTGTGTTTTTAGTTAGCTGGCATATGCAAGAGATGCCCAAGTAGTTCTCTAAAATTGTCACTACAAATCCTATCAAAAGGCTTCTTCAAAATGCTCAGCCTGAAATACACTGGTAGCTTTTTCATGTGAAGAGAAATCTTAAAAGCAGCCAAAAGTCTTATGGTTCTGTCCATTCACTTTAGGAATTGACAAATCTTTTTTAGAACTAATTTCTACAAATTTCCATACTTAAGAGGACAGTGAAGTTTCACCTAAGTTCTGTATCATTTGTTCCCCATGCTGCATTGCTAATGAGCAATATTAAGGGCCTGTGGCTCTTTTTCGTGTCTACTCTGGACCTTTCCTGCAAAGGACTGTCCCCGTCTACAGAACACCCAACATGTCAGATACTTGTCTCCATGTTACAATGATTAGAAAATTTAATAAAAAAGGATGATGTTATCACCAGTACCAATTTTTTTTCACTCCAAGGCCCATGACCTCATACATGGACCTCTTAATTTCAGTGGACAACTTTCTCTCCCACTTTGTTCAGAAGTCTGAAGTGCTTTAGTCTTCTGTCATTCTAAAGATGTGTCTAGATCAGCCGTGGGCAAACTACGGCCCGTTCGGCTGTTCTATCCGGCCCTCGGAGCCGAAAGAACAGAGGGTTCTCTTGCTCTCCCCTCCGCTCCTTCACCAGCAGCCCAAGATGAGAGTGCCAGCATGGTCAGGTTGCTTTTGTTCCGGCCCTGCAGTCCAGTTTAAGGACCCATTGTGGCCCTCGAGTCAAAAAGTTTGCCCACCCCTGGTCTAGATGTTCATATATACTCTCCCCTTCCCCCTCTTTCTTAGCATACAGTTCTGTTAGGACACTTGGTTTTAAGTCACAGAAACCCAACTCAAACTGGCTTACGCAAAAATGTGAGTCTACTATAAAGGTCCTGGGTATTGCCAAAATCGGTTTGGCTCTGTGGTAGAGCGTCGGTCTGTGGACCGCAAGGTCCCGGGTTCGATTCCGGTCAAGGGCATGTACATTGGTTGCGGGCACATCCCCGGTAGGGGGTGTGCAAGAGGCGGCTGGTCGATGTTTCTCTCTCATCAATGTTTCTAGCTCTCTATCCCTCTCCCTTCCTCTCTGTGAAATATCAATAAAATATATATTTTTTAAAAAGGTCCTGGGTATCGCGGGAACATCTGCACGTGGCCAGCGGCCTGGCCAGAGCTGGAACCAGGGGTTGTTCAGTTGGACTACCTCTTGTCTTTACAGCCCTCTTTGGAGCTGCTTCAATATTCTCGTGCACCGCTGACCAGTTCTGCCTGCTCCTCCATCCTTCTGGTAGAACAGGTCGCCAGTAGTGCCCCGTCCACATCTCTAGCCCATAAGGCAACCAGATGGAGGTGGAAGAGCTCAAATTCTGATTCCAAATTCTTGCTGATGCATTCTGATTAGCCAGCTTGGGTCATGGACGAATGAACTCTAGCCAGAGAGGTGGGTCACTGTGTGTTACTATGGCTGTTTCTATGATAGGGACAAGGGAAGTGGGAGGTGGGCAGCCCCCACTGAAGAATCAGCAGAAGGTCCCAGAAAAAGGGGATGTTACAACAGACAAAACAATAGTTCTACTCCACACCATTCCTTCTCTCCCGACAAACTGTAAGATCTTGAGTTTTCTATTCCACTTCTTCTCATCTCCCTCAGTATCTTTACCCCCTTTTTTTTTTTCCTTTCATATTTTAAATCTTTCCTCCACCTGAGTGACTTTCCCTTTGGCTTAAATTTGCTCAATGCTCTCCTCTACTCAAGGAATGTCCCTTAACCCTTCTTTCAGTTTCTGCCCCTTCTTTCTTTTCCACCAAATAAATTTCACCTGCCCCTTACTCACATTTTACCCCAATCTGGCCTCCTCTCTCCTGAATCCCCCTGCCTCCATTTCCCCAAGTTGTGTATTGGTCTCTGAAGGGCTGAAGATAAGGCAAGAGTGAAGAAAGCATGAGGTTTACAGGCCATGGTGACGCAGCCCTTCCACTGGGTATGATGTCTCAGACGTACCTGGGCCAGCTTCCTCACAGCACACCTCAGGAGCCACAGAGCGGCCAAAAGGGCCCCTGGATTGTGAGGCATGGCACTGACCAGTCCCTGACCTTCCTAGCTTCCTCGTTCCACCTGAACCCCGGCTGATAGTCATCTTGTTTACCAAGGCCTCCCTTGGTGAAAGGGCGTTCTCATGCAGAGCGTGGGAGGGTGCCCTCTCTCACCATTTGCCATTTGCTTCCTGGCCTGTGCCCTCTGGAATGAAGGGGACAGGTAACAACTACAGGTTCAAGTGTACCCCCTCCTAAAGGCTGGGCCCTTGGCACTGGCTGAACCAACCTACTTTCTGGTGTTCTTGGCTACATGGGTGTGTGTGGGGACACCTTATTTAATGAAGCCCTTTGCTTCTTTGGTTAAAAAAAACACCAAAAAAACCAAAAACAAAACCCAAGCACTTTTAAACACATACAAAGTAGAAAGACTAATTTAATGTGTCTACCACCCCATTTCAACAGTGATCCGTTGAAGTGATTCCATCTATACCACCAAAGCAACACTCTCCCTTATTGTTACAAAATAAGTCCCATATATGTATATATATTTTAAATATATTTTATTGATATTTTACAGAGAGGAAGGGAGAGAGATAGAGAGCTAGAAACGTCGATGAGAGAGAAACATCGACCAGCTGCCTCTTGCACACCTCCTACCCCCGCAACCAATGTACATGCCCTTGACCGGAATCGAACCCGGGACCCTCCAGTCTGCAGACCGACGCTCTACCACTGAGCCAAACCGGTTTCGGCAGTCCCATATATTTTGTCTGTAAATATTTCGGTATGTATCTCTAAACAACAATGCTCCTTTTATAGACTGTTTTTTTGTTTTTGTTTTGGTCACATTTACACTTTGCACACAATAAAATTTACCTTTTCAAGGTATACAGGTCTGAGGTTTTATAGGCTCATTTAGTCACATAACCATCAGAATCAGGACGTAGAACGGTTCAGTCACCCCTCAAAGTTCTCCCTTCCTCACCTCTAAGTAACTTGACAGCAAATGGCACCAGATGTTAGAGCTCGGCCCTCGAGTTGGGCTAAGAGAAGAATTCAGAGCCAAGGAGCTCAAATACAAGCAAACGCTTATGTAGAAAGTCACAGAGATAGAAGTGAGCCAGCCAGCTAGGCTGCATGGGCTAAGGGAAGCAAGTTACAGAGGCAAAAGGAGGACCCTTGGAGCTCAGGAGAAAGGAAGCAAAGGGGAGAGAAAAGGAAAGGGAGAGAGGGAGGGAGGAAGGAAAAAAAGGAGGGAGGGAGGGGGAGAGAAAGAGAGAAAGAAAGGAGGATGGAGGGGAGAAGGGAGAGGGGGAAGGGGAGGAAGACTGAGCCCTTCATCTTAAGGGGTTTTATGTGCTCCTCTACAGGTGGGGATAATAGGGGAGATCTTGGGGGAGGATCTCAATAGAATATTCATCAGCTTTCCAAGGTGTTTCCCCAGGGTTGTGATCTCTACTGATCATTAGTCATTACAACTGATCGAGATGTCATCCACCTGTCACCCCTCCTGGCCTTGCGGCTTTTCTGGACCTGGGCTGAAGCACAACTGAGGCCTAGATGCCACCTCTTGTTTGATGAAAACTCTTTCTCTGTGGTCAGCATACGTGAGGCTTTGTCCCTACGATTATTTGATTTGGGTGAGAACCTCAATGTATGGGGGGCTTAGTGATTAAGGGAGTGGTAGTGCAAAGGGGTCGTATGATGCTATTCTCCGGCCCCCTTGTTCCTCCCCTAAGGGGGTCTACCACAGGACCAGTGACGTGCCAGGGGAGGAAATGTCAGGGGAGGGTCCAAACCGCATGGCCAGTGATATGAAAGGTCAGGGGATCTAAACCGCATGGCCAGTGATATGCTAGGGGAGGAAAGGTCACTGTGGGAGTGAGGTCCCACCCTACCACACTTGTATTCCCAGTTTTACCTGTTGCTAGGCACCTGGGCTTTCTGCCCTGGTGAACTTCTGTACCTGGCCTGTCATCCCAACTCTGCTCATGTCTGTCTAACTGACTACTGTATCATAACCACAGACCTATTTTCTATTACTTAGTTTTACCTTTCGCAGAATATCATAAAAACAGAATCATAAAGTAAGTACCCTTTTGTAGACTTGTGTTTTAAAACAATCATCGCACCATCATCAGCATCTCCTCCAACAAAAATTCCCCACTATCATCAAATATCCAGTGTTTACATTTCCACAATTGTCCTGAAAAGTATCTGTTGACACTTTGACTTAAGAGCTAAACAGAGCCTCCACATTGCAATTGGTTGTTATGTCTCTATGGGAAATGTTTAAGTTTCCTCCCCATCTTTTAAGAAATTGAGTTGCTACAAAGAGTTTTCCTTCTTCTGGATTTATTGACTGCATCTGCATGTTGTCATTTCTTCTGTTCCCTCTAGTCTTGCAACTGAAATATGGCCCTTGGACCAGCAGCACCACAACACCTGGGGGCAGTTTGTTAGGAATGCAGACTCTTGGACTCCACACAAGACCTATAGAATCAATCTGCATTTAAAAAAATATTTTATTGATATTTCACAGAGAGGAAGGGAGAGAGATAGAGAGCTAGAAACGTCGATGAGAGAGAAACATCGACCAGCTGCCTCTTGCACACCCCCTACTGGGGATGTGCCTGCAACCAATGTACATACCCTTAACCGGAATCGAACCCGGGACCTTTCAGTCCACAGACCAACGCTCTACCACTGAGCCAAACCGGTTTCGGCCAATATGCATTTTTAAACAAGATTCTTAGGAGATTCACTTCTGTGAATTGGCAATGAGAGCTAAGTTTTTTTTTTGTTTTTTTTTTTAAATCTAGTTTAGGTGCTATGCTTTTTGGCGAGACCTCTTTGTAGATGGTGTCACATCCTTTATTACTACTATTTTCTACTCCTCTCTCCTCTCTGATCACACTTGTCTGCCAGAACTGGTGCCTCCTAGCACTTAGGTTTCTATAAATGTAGGCACGCCCAAGAATCTGCCCCTTTCTCCCCGCTACTGTGTTTTAGTGAGCTCATTTACCCCCAGGGCCTTCAAGTATCACTTTGTTGTTGTGATTCACAAATCTTTCCTTGCCTGGATGTCCTGACTTGCCTTTTCAGTTGCTGAGAGAATATATTTTCTTGGATGTTCAGCCTGCCCCTTTAACTCAACAGATCAAAGCCTATTTCCCCGTCTATCTTCCCTTTTGGGTTAGTAATTTAGCCATTTTCTGATCACTCACGCTAGACTATTTGAAATTGCCTTCCATTTTTCCCACCCTTCCATGTCCTACCTCTAATCAGTAGTTAATCTCTATTAATTCTCCTTCTGTATTTATCAGCATTCTCTAGGCTACGCTGCAGTAAGAATCTCAAATCTCAGTGGTTGACCATCCAAAGTTTTATTTTTTGCTCATGTTATAAGTTGGCTGGGGGCTGATTGCAACTCTGCTCTGCTCTATGTGTCTTTATTCCAGGATCCAGTCCTAATTTGAGATATGGCAAAGGGTCAAGAGGAATGGCAGAACTAGGAATCAATTTCAAAGCCTCTGCTGTCATTTAGAATTGAGGGTCAGATAAAGAGGTTCACAGACAAGAAGAAGCTAAAGGAATTCATCACTACCAAACCAGTATTACATGAAATGTTGAAGGGTATTCTTTAAGAAGAAGGAGAAGAAGAGGAGGAAGAAGAAGAAAAATAAAGATAAAATATGAACAATAAAATGACAATAAATATATATCTATCAACAATTGATTCTAAAAATCAAAATAAACAAACAAGGAATCTAATGAACAAAATAAAATGATAAATAAAATAGGACCAGCGGCATGGAAACATGGAACAGACTGATGAATCTCAGAGGAAGGGGAGATTGAGATATGGTAGAGATTAACCAAAGAATTTATATGCATATATGCATTACCTATGGACACAGACAATAGGGTGCTGAAGGCCTGGGGCAGTGTAGGAATCAGGTGGGGGGGAGTAATAGGAGAAACAGGGGAGGGAACATTTGTAATACTCTCAACAATAAAGATTTTTAAAAAAAGGGCAAAAAAATCTTACCTATAGTTCCTGAAGTCTGTTTTATTCTTCTGCCATTGAGACTTCCTTCCTAAGGACCTACTCTTTTCATATAATCTATTTGTCTTTTAATTCAGCCTCCACTTCCACCACTTTTGCAACTGAAACACAGAATCTGAAGTTCCCTGAATTATTACCCTTTCTCTGACTCCCATCCTTTTGTACGTGCTGTTCCTACTGAGAATTCCCTATCCTCAGTGCTCTGCTTGGTAAAATCCTATCCATCTGCACATCTCAGTTCTGACACCACCTCCTCTGCTGAGACCCCCTGGGCTGTCAGTGCAGACGTGGGCCCAGCCCTTCGCTTCCACATTCTATGTCTGTACCTCAATTTTAGCAATTACCATGTAGTATTCTCATGGCTGATGTGCCTCTACTAAACTCAGGTCCATGAAGCCAAGAACAATCCTTTGTCTCTATGTGGAGCCTTGCGCAAAGCAGGTGCTCAAAATCTCTTACTCCGTTGCCAGCTCCAGTTCTACCAAAGAAACACCTTCTCTTATCCAGAAACAGCAGTCAAAATACATGTCCATAAATTCCATGCACTTCAGACACAGCCTCAGACCTCCAATCAGAATCAACCTACTCTTATTTTACACCCAGCCCTAACACTGTTTGTGGTTTTCCAGTGCAGCTGAAAGAAAGGAGAGAGGCACTTCCAAAGAGAGGCCCAGGGACAATAGCAGGAAGTGGCCTGGGATGGATCATCAGTCAACAGCCAGCAAGCAGCAAACGTGGCCACCTTCTTGGAGTGTTGTAATTCTGTTTCCCTGGGAGGCCCTGCTTCCTACAGCCCTCTCCCACACTTCTAAGCCTGGAGACTTAGGTTAAAAAACAAAAACAACAACAACAAAAAAACCCTTACATCTTGTGTTTCCTCCTTAGCTGATGAGGGGGGCCAGTCCCGGAGCCCCTGGCTTCCTGGTGATAAGCCTGATGGAAGGATGGCTTCCTTTATGGCAGCAGCAGTCTTGACTTGGATCCCCCCCGCCCCCCCCTCCCGAAAAAAAAAGCAAAGTGTCCAGTCTATAGGGAATTTCTATCCGACCGCATATTGGCTAAAACGAGCTTGAGTGTGGCTCAGAATTACTCCGGTGAAAGGGGCAGGGAAGAGGGCTTTTTAAGCCAGAGACTGTTGAACTCCAACCCCAGAATTCCTGATTTAATAGCTCTGGGCTATGGACCTCAAATTTTGCATTTTTATCAAGTTCCTGGGTGATTCGAATATTGCTTTTCCTTGCTTCATTTGCACAGGTGCCTGCATTTTTTTTTTCATAAGGAAGACTTGATAATTTCCAGTGGAACCAGTGGCACTGGATATTTATCATAAGATACAGTATTTACTTAGGCCAGATAAACATGTTATAAACTCTGTAAAAACAGAATATGCTGGCATCCTGACTTTCCTGCAAGGCTCACTGAAACCTGCTCTCTCTCGGATCTGTATCACTGACTCATATTTAGACCCAAAGCACCTCAAGCAAATCCACTGTCAGAACTGAGCAGTGCACTGTTCTCTCCCGTCACCCACCCTCGGCCCCACTCTCCCCAAACTCTGTTTACACCAGATATCACTTAAATTTAAAAAAAAAAAATTGATCTCAGAAATTTTTTGGAGAGGGAGATAGAAACATCAAATGATGAGAATCATTGATTGGCTGCCTCCTGCACATTCCCTAATGGGGATCAAGCCCACAACCTAGGCATGTGCCCTTGACTGGAATTGAACCTGGGACCATTCAGTCTACAAGGCTGACACTCTATCCACAGAGCCAAATCATTCAGGGCCAGATGCCACATTTTATCTTAAAACATTAACAGTAGTCACCAAGTATATGCATAATTCATGGGCCCAGACAATAGTGTGGTGAAGGCTTGGGGCAGGTGGTGGGGATGGGCTAGAAGAAGTCTATGGGGAAAAGAGGGGGCATATGTAATACTTTCAACAATGAAGATTTGAGAGAGGAGAGAGAGAGAGAGAGAGAGAGAGAGAAACCAGTAGTCATCAAGGCATCATACTACTAATATAAATCCATTTAAAAAGTAATTACCTAATGATAGGTCCTAATGTTAAATAACTAAATTTATATGCATTGAAAAAAAATGTTCAGTGGAGCCAGTCAAAAGTGGCAGAAAACTTTTAACACAGTTGCAAGACCAGCACACCAGTGACTTTGGAGGAATGAAACTTGTGACCTTGATTCACCAAAGGCCTTTGGCTCGAGCACTCTCTGTGCAGCTGTAATTAGAACCCAAGGGGTCGGTTTGGATTTTTAAACAGAATTGTCATTGACAATAAGAGTTCCTGTGCAGGCCCTCGCTGGTTTTGCTCAGTGAATAGAGCATCAGTCTGCAGACACAGGGTCTCAGGTTTGATTCCGTTCAGGGGCACATGCCTGGGTTGCAGGCTTGGTCCCCAGTAGGGAGTGTGCAGAAGGCAGTCCATCAATGGTTCTCTCTCATCATTGATGTTTCTATCTCTCTCTCCTTTCCTCTCTGAAATTAATAAAAATATATATTTTAAAAAAGTTCCTGTGCAGGAAGAAAACTCCCTATCACCCTTTTATCTGGACTTGGAGAGAAGGATGACTTCTCTCCAGTGAATTCCCTATTTCATTGGTGCTAAATTTCATGTTGTTTTGCACTGAAACATGGCTGAAGTCCACACACATCTGACCATGAAAGGCATTTTATAATCGTGGCTGCCCAGATGGAAGTTGAGATGTGCTGTCACTGCCTGAACACGCACAAACTTAGTGGTAATTCCTGGTGGGATGACTTGGCAACTGTAATCTCCATGCTTCTCTCAGCAAATCATATAAGAACCATCTGGAAAAGAAACATGCTACCTGCTGTCTAAAACCTTCCATTGACACCTTCAAGTAAGATCAAGAATGTGCCAGCATCAAAACGTGTACACTAGGGGTCAGTGTGTTGAGAGCTGACAGTGGAGTACTCTTCAGACACCTGCATCAGCAGCACCTGGTAATTAAGGACACCAATGGCCGAGTCGAAAATGATTCAGAAGAATCGAGATTCTGGCTGTGAAGGAATGAGGGCAATTCCTTCATGAATTTATTTTGCTTATATTTACCTTTATGTTTGCACAAGATGACATGATCACAGTGAATGTATTTACAAGCTCACACTCAATACATATTTTAATGATTCTAAATGATAAAAAATAATTAAAAATAGTTTAATTGGGAGTATCTTTCTTTTTAACAAAAGCTCTCAACCTTTTTGATCTGAGGACTCGATTCATTTATTGAGGACCATAAAGAACTCTTGTTTGCCCTAACCAGTTTGGCTCAGTGGATAGAGCGTCGGCCTGCGGACTGAAGGATCCTGGGTTTGATTCTGGTCAAGGGCATATACTTTGGTTGTGGGCACATCCCCAGTGAGGAGTGTGCGCAGGAGGCAGTTGAATCGATGTTTCTCTCTCTCTTTGGGGTTTCTAACTCTATCACTCTACCTTCCTCTCTGTAAAAAATAAATTTAAAAAAAGAACTCTTGTTTATGTGGCACTATCAAAATTTTTGATATCAGAAATTTAAAGAGACTTTGAATACACAAGCATACATTCCATTCGCAGTGAGAGAGATGACACACAGTCGCTGTGAAAACTCCAGTCAATGTACACAGGTGAGAAAATGAGAGCAAAAAGGGGCAGATGATGTCACAGTGTTAGTAGGAAAAGAGTTTTGACTTTGTTGATACCCTGCAAGGGTAGCCACTGGCATATAAAATAATGGTGTATGTTATACCATTAGAGTAAATGAGTATGGTATATGTCCACCTAAAATATTATAAGGAGTAAAATCTTGGAGAACTATTGTTGGACAGTTGGTGTAGCACTCTGAGACACTGGGTATCCTGTAGGTCTGGGGACTTAGGAGAAGGTACCAAGTCAGTGTACCTAGTGGAACTGGCTGTGGAGGAGGAGGCCTGGAAAGAAGTTGGGGCAAAGTTGAAAAGAGTGTGTTTGGCATCGGTCTGCCGACTGGAAGGTCCCAGGTTCGATTCCGGTCAAGGGCATGTACATTGGTTGTGGGCACGTCCCCGATAGGGGGCATGCAAGAGGCAACTAGTCGATGTTTCTCTCTCATCCATGTTTCTAGCTCTATATCCCTCTCCCTTCCTCTCTGTGAAAAATCAATAAAATATATTTAAAAAATGGGGGGGGGAGCAGTGAGTAGGTACCACTGCTCTCCCTGAATTAAAAAAAAAAAAAAGAAAAAAAGAAAAAGAAAAAAGTGTGTTTGGTACTCAGGGGAGAAAGCTGGATTTCCTGGAGACCAGGAGGGGAGTTCCTGCCAGTGATGGAGATTTGGGGAGACATGCAAATGTCTGTAGAAGATGGACACTGGGTACACAGGGCATTGGAGCACCAGCCAGGTTCCCACTGCACAGGCAGCTGCTGGGATTCAGCGCCCCATCCATGCAGGCTTTGTGCAAGGAGATCCTGGGGAAAGCCACCAAGGATTGCTGGCCAGGGCCTCGCCTGCCACTTCCCTGACCTGAAATCCTAAAACTGCCCAAGGAAGGAGGACCAAGGGAGACAGAGAAAGGGAGACAGAGAAAGAGAGAGCAAGAGAAAGGTTGAGATTGGCTTTCTCCAGGAATTACTGAGACCAGATTAGCTTTGATTTAGAAGCTACAGAATAAGCTACAGCTGCAAAGCAGAGTCCTTAGGAGCAGGTCTGAGACCATCTGACTTTGATCTCTAGCTCTGCCACTTTCTACCTGGAAAGGCACTGCCATAGGATCCCGCTGGGAGCACCAAATGAGAGATACACGGAAGCTCTTCACACGGCGCCTGGCACACAGTGAGGGTCATCGTGTCTTGTACCTTGGGTGTCCTGGAGATGTCATACCTGCCCCACTACATCCTTGGAGGGTTGGCATGGCTGAAGCTTGACCCCCAGGTCAACTGTTAACCAGGTTAAGGCCTAACCCCGAGTCCAGGGGACCGAGCGCAGGAACACATTGGAAATTGCATTGGTGCTCCATCCGGGAGTGGACGGCAGAGGCCGCGCGGGAGGGTCCTGCAGGCCCAGCCCGCCGGGCCAGCTGGGCCTTACCTGCTTCGGAAGGACCCAGGGCCTTTCTCAGGTGTGAGCGCGGGGAAATCGGTACAAACTTCCCCGGGCTCCGTAGGGGTTCTGGACACTCAGCTCCTGAGTTCTCCTCAGGCTTAACTTTCCCCAGGGCGGGCCGAGCGCTCTTTGCACAATTGGGGTCGGGGGTCGGGTGGAGTCTGAGCCTGGAGGTGGGGGTGCGGGCTGGACCTTCGAGGCCCTCGACGCCTGTGGGGGGGAGTGAGAACGCCAGGAAGCTTCGCGGGCCGGGCTCCGCCTCCGGAGTGGGCGTGGCCGCTCGCTGCCAGGGCCCGCCCACAGGGGGCGGGGCGCGCCCGGGGGCGGGGCCTGCGAGCGGGGCGGGGGCGGCCCACAGGCGGAGCGGATCGCAGCGGAGCGCGGGGAGGCCGGCCCGGGGCGCCACATCCGGCGGCCGCCCGAGGAGCATAAAACCGCTGCAGCCGCCGCCGCCGCCGCTGTCGGCGTTCGCTGCCGCTCTGGCTTCCTCTCGGCCGCGGGAGCGGCTGCTCCAATGCTCCGGGGCGGCCATGAGCGCCCCGCACTGGTGGGACCAGCTGCGGGCTGGCAGCTCGGAGGTGGACTGGTGCGAGGACAACTACACCATCGTGCCCGCCATCGCCGAGTTCTACAACACGGTGCGGGGGCTCGCGGGAGGGGCTGGAACCCGGCCGTGGCTGCGCCTGTACCTGGGCATTGCATTCTCATTCTCATTCTCTCTCTCTCTCTCTCTCTCTCTCTCTCTCTCTCTCTCTCTCTCTCTTTCTCTCTCTCTCTCTTCCCCCTCCCCCGGGGCCAGGGTCCGCCCACGCCCCCTCCCCGCCCGCTCCCTCCAGGTCTCCATCTGTCCCTCTCTCCTGCCCCTATCGCGTCGGCCGGGCTCGGCTTCCTCCTCCTCGGGTCCTGTCTGCTGGGTCTGTTGTGTCGTGAGGTCCCCACCCGTGCTGGAGCCAGCTGCTCCGCGCCAGCCCGTCTCCGAGTTGGGCCGGTTGCGGGCGGGGGACCTGCGGGGCCGCCGCCGGCCGCCTCGGGGTCTCCGCGGCGTGACGCACTTGGGCCGCATTGTGCGTTGTTTTTGCTCTGAACACCTGCCCCGGAGCCCCGGGGACCCGGCGGCGCTCCCGCCGGTCTCCGCAGCGGGGCCCCGACCCGCGTCCACATCCACAGTAGGTCGAGTTACTTTGGGCCGGAATCAGGTTATAATTACTCCTCGTTCTCATTTCCTTGCCTTGCTGAGTACCCCGTCCAGCGCCAGCTCCAGTCCAGCGCCCCCAGCCAGGCGTGTGCCCTCTCTCGTCCTGAAGTCCGGGGAGGGAAAGGGAAACTTGGCAGCAGTGATTGTGGACACGGTTTCTGGACTTGCCTAGGTCTCCAGATACGGCACCTTCCCCGCTGCAGAATCCTGTGTGCTCTTTAGTCTCGGTGGGAGGAAAAGCTTGGCAACTGGGAGGGGAAGACCTCTTCTTTTCGCTGTGCCCCCGGCTCAGGATTCTGGCACCAAATGCAAGACTTTGCGTGGTCATTTGAGCGGTTTATCTTTTCACTGCTCCAACGGGGGACACAGGGACTTCTGGTTTAGGGTTCATTGAGAAGCTGAGGTGGTTCTTTAGCATTTTCACCGTAGATTTGCTCTAGAGAACGTTGACATCTGCCAGGTGCGTACTGCCTGGAAGGGATCTCTCTGCTGAGCTGGTCCCTGTCCTCCTCGTCACTGGTGAGCAAACTGAGCTCTTGAGAGGGGAGCTGTCATGGTGTCTTTTCTGGTGAGTCGGGGCCACAATTCAGAAGTCTGCGCCCTGGGTCCTCTCATTGCTGAAACCCACGGCTGCGGCTGCCCTCTCTACAAACACTCCTGCTTTTATATGGCCAGGTTAGCTCTTCAAGAAAGCCTCATCTTCTGCTCTTCGTAGATCCAGGTAGTGGAGGAGGCCACACCTCACCTATCGGACAACCTTTTCCAGCGCATGCTCCCCGTGCACGTGGGCGCCCACACCTCCGTGGACCAGGGCTGGGCACTTTCAACGGCGGTGACTCAGGTTCTCCATTTGAAAGTGGACGATACTACCAGGGATTCCACCAGAGTTAAATAAGAAATGACAGCTCCTACTCTCTGCAAAGTCATTATTGGTAGAATCGGAGGCCAGCAGAAAGTCAGGCCTGGTTATTTGGCCAAAAGGTGTATAGCGGCACTGAGCCTGCCTTGAAAAGCCCCAGAGTGCTGGATAAAGGGGAGGATTTGTTTGGTCTTCACTTTTAATCTGGTCTCATTGGAGCAGTTAGGTGGTGAGTGCCAAAATATTTTTTTTTAGAAATCAACTGTTCCCCTGACCGGTTTGACTCAGTGGATAGAGCATCGGCCTACGGACTCAAGGGTCCCAGGTTCGATTCCGGTCAAGGGCATGTACCTTGGTTGCGAGCACATCCCCAGTGGGGGGTGTGCAGGAAGCAGCTGATGATTGATGTTTCTCTCTCATTGATGTTTCTGACTCTCTATCCCTCTCCCTTTATCTCTGTAAAAAAAAAAAAAATCAACTGTTGATCTTTAGCTGCAGCATCGTGGCTGATTAGCCCAGCTGGTCTGCCTGACAAACCTTATTGTTTGAAATACTTACAAGCCGCAAAAGGTGCTTCAGCAGTGCCTTAAGGTCTCAGAGAAGTGGCTGGTCAAGAGTTTAGCAAAAACCATAGTTTCTCTGTTCCCGTGCCCTGGTTGTCGGCGGTGCTCATACGTCACCGGACAAACCTCTTACTCCTGCGCTGAGGAAGGCAGTGAGCCTTTACTTGGAGATTAGCATCTGATTAAATCCTCATAGTGAGGCAGCAGGTGTGGTTGTCCGTTATACAAGAAAATGATAATTATTACTAATTTTAGAGAAGAAGTTTAAGGAATTGAAGATGTAAAGTCAGAAGCCTGGGAGAGGAATCCAGATGATTCTTAGTAAGTCTTTGGGGTAGCACAGTGGTCGGCAAACTCATTGGTCAACAGAGCGGCAAACCGCAGCTCGCGAGCCCCATGTGGCCCAAGAGCTGCAGTTTGCCGACCCCTGGGGTAGCACATAGCTACTACAACTTCAGTTTCTCTAGTTTCCATTAACTGTCTGCTGTGTTGCTGAAGCTCTGCTGGGCCACCCTAGGGAGTGGGTGCTATTTTCTATGCCCAGTTTATAAAGGAGGAAACTGGGGCCTAGATAGAGTATGCAGCTTGCTGAGGTCAAGAAAATGGCAGAGCCCGGCTGGGGTGGCCCAGTGGTTGAGTGTTGAGTGTTGACCTATGAACCAGGAGGTCATGGTTCGATTCCTGGTCAAGGCACATGCCTGGGATGTGGGCTCGATTCCCACTGGGGGGCGTGCAGGAGGCAGCTGATCAATGATTCTCTCTCATCATTGATGTTTCTCCCTTCGTGTCTGAAATCAATAAAAATATGCTCTTAAAAAATGGTAGAACTAGAGTTAAAATTTGGTCCATCTGACTCTGCTAAGGCACAACTTGTGAAGATACCAGTGCCATTGCAGTACCTTAGATTTGTTTATGTGGAATCATACATCTCTTTGCTATGCAGTTGTTCTTTAACTTAACCTCCTGCCTGGGACCATTTGATCTATAGGCCTGTCATGATGCTTGATTTGAAAAGAAAAGTTTGTTTCAAGTAGTTTATTGTTTTGGTTGTTGTTTATTATAACAGTAATACATGATTATGGTAAAAAAAATTTCAGAATATTCATGTTATAAATGAAAAATACCCTTTCTTCTATATATTTGTTGTTATTGTTAATCCTCACCCTAGAATAATTTTTCCATTGATTTTTAGACAGAGTGGAAGGGAGGGAGGAAGGGTCAGAGAGAAAGAGAGACACATTGATTGGTCGTCTCCCACATATGCCCTGACCAGGGCCAAGGATTGGACCTGCAACCCAGGTACCTGCCCTTGACTAGGAATCGAACCTGTGACCCTTTGGTGCACAGACTGATGCTGTAATCACTGAGAAACACTGGCCAGATCTCTTCTGTATCTTTTCAGTCTTTTTCTAGGCATATAAAATGCACTTCTAGCCCTAGCTGGCTTGGCTCAGTGTATAGAGCATTGGCCTGTGGACTCAAGGGTCCTGGGTTCGATTCCTGTCAAGGGCACATGCCTGGGTTGTGGGCTCGGTCCCCAGTAGTCAACCAATCGATTCCTTCTCATCATAGCTGTTGCTATCTCTTCCTCTCCCTTCCTCTCTGAAATTAATAAAAATACATTTTAAGAAGCACTTGTATTATTTGTGTGAGCCTATGAAATATTAGATATTGCCTATGCTGTATTTTACATCCCTGTGACTATTCTGTAACAACCCATTCAAACTTACTAATCTCTTCACCTTTTTTCACTCACCCCTCTCCCAACCCCTCCCATCTTGCCTTAAATTTTATCATCCTTTGCTTCAGCCAAACACAAACATCTTCTCTAAGAACACAGCCTTTTGCTTGAGCACATTTTGTACTATTTCTTCTATGTACAAGTTTTATTACATTTAGTTTCTTTTTGAAAATAAATATATATTGATTTCAGAAAGGGAGAGAGAGATAGAAACATCAATAAAGAGATAGAATCATTGATTGGCTGCCTCCTGCATGTCCCCCATTGAGGATCAACCCCAGCATGTGCCCTGCAACCCCAGCATGTGCCCTGCAACCCCAGCATGTACCCTGATGATCTGGTTCATAGGTCAACACTCAACCTTTGAGTCATACCAGCCAGGTAAATTCAGTGCTTTTTATTTTAATGTTTAGCTTTTAAGGCCCCAGCCACACTGAAGAGGAAGACTTCAGAGCTAGCTGCTTTGGACAAGTGGGGAGGGTGTCTTTTAACCACTGGACTTAGCCTTTGGGGACTCTGGTGCTGGGCAGTGACTCAGGGGGACAGAAGGAAATCAGCTGGTACTAAGAAAAGTCTTGAAGCAAAACATGCATAAAATCAACCCATGATCTGTTACCTCCCCCAAACAGATAAGAAAAGTAGAGTCCTCTTTATATGCCAAAAGCCCACATCCCATTATCTGTAGGACATAATCCATCCATCCATCCATCCATCCATCCATCCATCCATCCATATACTAGGCAACTTCTGTGTGTCTTCACAGAGACCAGACCCACAGTCATCTGGGTGGTGAAGGCCATAATAAAAGTGTGTGTGCCCAAGCCGGTTTGGCTCACCGTGGGCCTGCGGACTGAAAGGTCCCAGGTTCGATTCCGGTCAAGGGCATGTACCTTGGTTGCAGGCACATCCCCAGTGGGGGGTGTACAGGAGGCAGCTGATTGATGTATCTCTCTCATCAATGTTTCTAACTCTTTATCCCTCTCCCTTCCTCTCTGTAAAAAATCAGTAAAATATAATTTTTTAAAAAAGTGTGTGTAAGTCACCCAGGTGTTAGAGCTCAGCATGGGGTTGGTGTACAGTGGAGGGTGGAGTGGGGGGATTTTGCAAGAAGACTTCTGTGTAGAGTGACCAACTTGTCCTGGTTTGCCAAGGACAAAAGTGGACTTTGTTGATTGTAAAAGTGAAAGTTCCATGTCCTGAAAACCCTCCTTAGTCCCAGGCAAACCAGACAGTTGGTCATCTCGGAGGCTGGAGGCCAGCAGTGGGATGGGTGGTTAGGAATGTGCATACAGTGAGGACACACAGGGAATTTTCTTACTCAGGGTGTTGACCCTTATCTGCTTATGAAAAACTCAGAGCCTCTTGCTTTGTCAGTATTTACCCTCTGCTGGGAAAGTGCCCGTTCACACGCATCAGGATGAGATTGCAGTGTGTTCATGAGATGACTTTGGTGCAAATGTTATGTGGGGATTCATAGAATGAGGAGTTTTCTAAGGAAATAATACATTAAAAAATTTTTGCTTTCCTTTCAATTTAAACAATCTGTTCTGCAGGCATTAAATAATCCAATTCTCCAAAGGATAATCCAACAATAGGCTTTAAAAAAATACCTCTTGTCTGAACTATTCTTCAACTTTAGTGGCCCCATACGATTTTGAGAGGAAGTTTCATTTCTCAGTAGATATGGACCCACTGAATCTGTCTTTTAACCACGACTCATTTGCTTTTCCGTATTTCTTTGTGAGTTCCTTCCTCTTTTTGTCTTGGGGAACGTCTCCTTCTAATTTGATTTTTTCCTTTTCATAGACTGACTTGTTTCAAAGGCCTGGTGAGGCCAGCAGATGTTGACAGATGGCTGTGCAGAAGTTAATACTGCGATTTCATATTATTTGGGTGTATCTGTTAAAATGGTGCTTCTAAGCTGAACTCTCTATTATGTGCATGAAAAAAAAGTGTTTTAAAGTATAATAATTTTACTGCAGGTTTCATAAATGACTCATGCTTTCGTGAGTAATGTGTAAATACATTTAAAAGTGATTCCTGTGCACCTTGTTAGTGGTCATATAAATTGACAGGGCCACTTGGGGCAGCTTTGGCAGCAGTTAGCTGCACTTGGCTGGTGCAAGGTGGCCTGAGAGGACTTGAGGCAATAAAGACATATTGGGGATAAAAAACAAATGTGTTATATTTTCCAACATTGTAGGTGGGGCTGTAAATCGGTGTCCTTCCCCTGGGGAATGGCTAAAACCCTCACAGAAAACCAAAAAGCTCCTGCCAACTGCGGCACTTTTCGAAAGTGAGATAAATCTATACAAACTAAGATGGAAAGATTTACAAAGCATGTTGTTAAATGAGAAGAGAAAGTTGCAGCCCTGGCTGATGTGGCTCAGTTGGTTGAGCTGTTTGTTGTTCCAAGCACCACAAGATCGCCAGTTGATTCCTGGTCAGCGCACGTGCCTGGGTTAGGGGCTTGATCCCCAGTAGGAGTCATGCAAGAGGTAGCCACTCTCTCTCTCTCTCCGTCTTCCTTCTCCAGCTCCGAGGGTGATTCCTCTCCAACCTTGGCCAGCTGATAAGACTTTCTGGGCCCTCAGTTATAACCCTTTGTAAAACAAGGGATGACTAAGATCTCTCACTTTAACTTTTTCTTTTTAAATTAATTAATTTATTTTCTCACTTTAACTCTTAAAGATATCTAATTCTTTAAATAAGTTCATAGAAAGTTAAAGGCTGTGATAATTACAATGAACAATAGCCTACTGCCTATCTGCTTCTTGGTAAATGAGTATTGGCCATATTTCTAGGCCTGGAAGCTGTACCTGGAACATTTGACACATTTATCCATACTCTACGCCAGGGTCACCAGTAGCTCATAGGGTTCCAACACGGGATAGAGAAAAAGATCCCCATCAGAGTAGACCACCTAGAGAAAGGTACCCAATTCTCCAGAACGATGCAGCCCGCTAGGGATTTCAGCCTGGGACCTTAACCGAAGGCAGCAGTCCTGCTCCCATCTCGTCCCCGACAAAAGATCTTATCTGTCTTTCCTAGTATTATTTCTCTCCCACTCTTATCTTTCTCCTCTTGCTGAAAATGGTGTCACTCCGAATCTCTCTTATTCATGGAGGCCTATGTTGGCCACTGATGGTGCCAATCCTTATCTGTTCTAGGCCTCAAGTTCTGGGGTTTGCTGATGCATTCTGTATAGTTGTGCACCAATGTGATTTTGTAAGTCTGGAAAAAGCCTTCTACCTTTCCCGGCCCCTTCAGTTCAGTTCAGTTCAGTTCAGGCACTCACCCTCATAGTTTGTGGGTGAGCCCCCAATGCCTTTGGCTTTTCAGACTTCATCTGCCCCATTCCATCTCTGAAAGCACTCTCCTTTAGTCTTTGTGTGTGAACCCCTCCCACCCCATTCCCACTGGGGCTACTCACTTAGACTTAGCTGCTGTCTTCACCTGTTGCACACTTCCTCTACATACGTACTCCTGTATGAGGAGCCCCTCACTCCACACTCGGAGGTCAAATTTAAAAAGCTGGATATTCCCACCACTTCATACCTTCTAGGATGGCCTTCACAAGGCAAAACAACCCCCAGAGAGTAAGTGTTGGTAAGCATATGGAAACATTAGGACCCTGGTACATTGCTTGTAGGAAGTTAGATGGTTCTGTTGAAAAGAGTTTGGTGGTTTCTCGGTAAGTTAAACGTAAAACTACCTTGTCGTCACTGGAAAGGGGCCGGGCTGCGATGGGTCTGCCCCAGCACAGCCCCTCTGTCCAGAGCGGTGGTCCCGGCCACCTGTGGCTCCTGAGCGCGTGAAGTTTGGCTGGTCCTGAGGGAGACGTGTGGTCAGTGTGGAATTCACACTGGGCTTCACAGCCTGCATCGGAACGAAGAGAATGGAAAATATCTTATTAGTGATGCTTACATAGTGATTACATGTTGAAATTATATTTTAATATTACATTAGATAAAATGTATTTTTTAAAAAGCCAAATGCTACCCAGACGGTATAGCTCAGCAGTTGAGCATAGACCCAGGAACCAAGAGGTCACTAGTGCGATTCACGGTCAGGGGTTGTGGGCTCAGTCCCCAGGAGGGGGCTGCAGGAGGCAGCCGGTCAATGATTCTCTCTCATTGATGTTTCTTGCTGTCCCTCTCCCTTCCTCTCTGAAATCAATAAAAAAATATATTTTTAAAAATAAAAGCCAAATACCTTCTGGAGAGATAACAGAGAGGCTTAAATCCACACTGAAGTCTGAAAGATAAAATGGTTCATAATTTTTTTGCCCAGTTGGCTTGGCTCAGTGGTTGAACCAGGAGATGAAAGTTCAGTTCCCGGTCAGGGCACATGCCTGGGTTTCACACTCAGTCCCCCTAGGAGATGTGCAGGTGGCAGCTGACCAATGTTTCTCTCTCATCAGTGTTTCTAACTTTCTATCTCTTTCCCTTCCTCTCTGTAAAAAACAACAACAATAAAATATATTACAAAAAATAAAAATAAAAAAGAGATAAAATGGTATCATTTTTAAAGCTGGGAAAGAGCATACAGATTTGATCTTCACCTGGAAGTAGGTTTTAGAGTGAGAAAGCGACAAAAGGGCGACAGGGGAGATCTAGGGAGAATCCTACCTCCTGAGGATTCAGGAGAATCCTGCCTTCCTTCCCTCCGGGAGGGAAGGCTGGCCTTGCTGGCAGAAAGTCACTGGGGCTCCAACTTGTCTAGTCCTCCTGACCTTTATTAAACTTTATTCTTACCATTATTTAGCATAGATCTTATGGTAAAAAAAAAATGTTCGTGCAAGTAAATTAGAATGCTGTTTAGTTGGTCTGAGCGGGAAAAGAACAAGTCCCGGATTCTCTGAATCCAGGGGGAGCAGCTTCCAGATGGCAGTGCTGTTACTGCTGCTGCTCTGACCAAAGCGGCGGGAAGGAGCCCGAAACATGCTTATTCAAGAAGTTTTACGCTTTCCTGGTTGTGGATCTGCAGGAAGGAAGGTATAAGTGCTTAGGCAAGATGCATGGCCCACATTGATCTCATTTTGCAAAGGACATGCTTGGAACAAGTTGCTTTGTGTTTTTGTTTTGTTTCTTTTTCTCCCCCTTTTACTTAATATTTATCTTTTCATTTTACATTTCCCCCCAGATCAGCAACGTCTTGTTTTTCATTTTACCTCCCATCTGCATGTGCTTGTTCCGCCAGTACGCAACGTGCTTCAACAGTGGCATCTACTTAATATGGACTCTTTTAGTTGTAGTGGGTAAGTGGACCCGTTTGGGAGCATGGGCTGAAAGGGAGGAAATGGAATTCCAACACTTCCTGTCTCCTGTGAACATTATGTTTTATAAACCAAAGCCACTGTGACGTCTTGGCGCACTTTTATGTTGCTTGCTTGAGGTCAAGAGCACTCTTGTGAATGTGGCTGTCATTATCACTTAATTGTATTTGAGAGTTCATTTATGTCACTGCTATTGGTGTTATGCCAATGCAGTTTCTGAGAACATTTGAAGAACGTCATGTGGGACAATTGAACTCTGATGAGACTGTGGCTTCTAATGGACTAAAGGTAAAAAAAAAAAAAAAAAAAAAATTCTAGTTGTTTGATCCTTCATTGTTCTGGGAAATACGTGGGTAATTCCCACTTCCTTCCACAGGCAGATTGGGAACTCTTAGCAGGGAGAGAATGTTGGCTTCTTTTTACTGCCTGCTCCCATGCGGGCTAGTGGATGAAGAGAGACCGTGCTCAACCGTGGGGTCATTAACGCTCTGGAGTGCCGACATGTAGGCCCTCCTTGAAATCCTCTTTCTAGACCTGAAGTCTGCATGCCTAGGTGGTGTGAGTTTCTCCCTTCGGTTTCTTTTTTCAAAGAGAGCGAGAGATTTGGCGATTGCGGACGGTGGTTGGTGAAAGGCTCTCCTTAAGCAGTGTATTGAATTTGTGAGTCTTTTCTTCTTCGGTGACACTTTTTATTGGTTGTAATTGATTCCAGGAATTGGATCCGTCTACTTCCACGCAACTCTGAGCTTCCTGGGTCAGATGCTTGATGAACTTGCAATCCTTTGGGTTCTGATGTGTGCTCTGGCCATGTGGTTCCCTAGAAGGTACCTGCCAAAGGTCTTCCGGAATGACAGGTAAGCTTGTGCTAGACACCTGCTAGGTGCAGTACCCAGTATGATGGAATACGTCCAGAAACATAGCCCACGATGAGGCCCGGCCTGGTGACGAGCTCGTCCACACCTGTTTAATACCCCCTGATCGTTCAGAGTCTGGCAGTGTAAATGAGCTGACAGGTGATAGAGGGGATTCTATATGCTTGGAGAAGAATTTCTATAACATTAGGGACAGAATGTCAAATGTCTCCCTTATTTGATGTGAGAAAAAATGGAAAGATTGTCAGTGGGGGAGAAATTCCTGAATGGCAGTTCAAAGACCCTTGATTTCCTGTTAGAATATTTCTTTTAATCCAACCTACTCTACCATTTTATAAATTTACAAGTAGATTCCACTAAGGAATTGGTTCTTGGAGCCATAATTACTGTAGTTGTCCAAGTACAGTGTTTTTGCTTCTGATCACACACACACACACACACACACACACACACACACACGCACAAACCACTCCAAAGTGGAAACCCAGAATTTCAGGAAAGGATGCACTTTAATATCCAATGTGTTATGCTTACATGCTTGAGTATTCATCCAGTAAATACTTTTTGAACACTTATTATTTACTATGAATTTTTCTAGGCTTCTAGGCACTGGGATGTATCAGTAAATTAAACAACAGAACCTCTGCCCTGGATGAGCTTACACTGAGGTTGGGGAGATTGTGAATCAACAAACAAACATAAATACTATCATTATATTAGGGAGAGAGAAGTCTGTGATGGAAATGAAGCTGGTTAAGGGGTTGTAGTAACTTGGAGTTTGATCAGGGGTGCCTTCCTGAGGAGCTGTATAAGGGTATTAGTATCTGAGGGAACAGAAGAGAGTCACCTCATAAAGGTAAATGTTCCCAGAACATATTACCCACTTGTCAAGGTATCTATGGATAAATAGTCTAAAAGATAGGGATTCAGTTAAGCAAGCTGGTACAGGGACAGGAGCTAAATGTCCCTGTACCAGCTTGCTTAACTGTTCCCTCAGATACAAATACTGTTGTGTATGGACTTAGATGGAGGCGTGTCCATGAAATATAATGGCTGCAAAAACACACTGTAGAACTGAGCGTGCAATATTCTAATTTTAGAATGAATGAAACAGCCTCTTGTTGAGTATATGCCTGGGAGAATGAGGACAGCCACCGCCACTCTTAGGAATTGGGAGAGAGCTTTCATTTTCACCTTTTAAAAAAATATGTATTTTTATTGATTTCAAAGAGGAAGGAAGAGGGAGAGAGAGAAAGAAACATCAATGATGAGACAGAATCACCGATGGCTGCCTCCTGCATGCCTCTCACTGGGGATCAAGCCCGCAACCCAGGCAGATGCCATTGACTGGAATCGAACCTAGGACCCTTCAGTCTGCAGGCCGATGGTCTCTCCACTGAGCCAGACTGACTAGGGCTCATTTTTACCTTTAATCTGCACTGTTTTCCTTTTTACTAAGAGCACGTGCTAATTTTTAATATGAAAATGTATTTTTAAATGAGGCAGGAAGAAAACACACTATAAATGGATTAGCTGTAGAATCTTCATCCTGGGTAGCAGGAATTGAATTAAATAGTGTTATCTCTGAGTATAATCAAGTAGAAAGAGGTCCCCTCAAGAAGGTTACTTATCAAAAAGTGAGAGAGAGAGGGAGGTAAGGAAGGAGGGAGGGTGAGAAGGAGAGAGGGAGCGGGAGGGTGAGGGAGAGGAAGAGAAACAGAAAGAGAGAGAGAGACCAGCTGTTTACCAGTGGAAGTGAAAAGGAGGTACTCCCCACCTTAGATGAAATAATGAAATCCGGTCTCCATGTGGCTGAGGCCTGTCCTCAGTGGAGGAAATGCACATTAAACCACACGGGTCAGTTTAGCTGCCTCTGGTTTCTAGTCTTGTCCCGTCTCCTTGTTCAGCTTCAGGACCAAGACTGAGGGTGGTCAGAAAGCCTCGTGAGTGGGAGGGGAGAGGGGAGGGGCGGAGGCAGTGGCACCAGGCAGGGTCATGAGGTGAGTCTGCAGGCGGACTTTCTGACTCTGTCCGATACGCACACCATTTCCTCTTGGACAACATTCCTGTTGTCTCCGAAGGTGCCGACCCTGAGCTCTGTCCCTTCCCTGAGCCTGGCGGGTGTCAGGTTGAGAGCTACGGTACTGTTTTGCTCTTGGCTCTCATCTTTCAAGCCCTGGGATCTGAGCGAGAAGTGGAAGACAAGGGAACAGGGTTTTGTTTTATTTGTTTGTGGCACTCTGGAGGCCTGGGTTGAAATTCCAAGTGATATATATATATATATATATATATATATATATATATATATATATACACATATATATTTTATTGATTTTTTTAACAGAGAAAGGGCGAGAGATAGAGAGCTAGAAACGTCGATGAGAGAGAAACATCGACCAGCCGCCTCCTGCACACCCCCTACCAGGGATGTGCCGGCAACCAATGTACATGCCCTTGACCGGAATCGAACCAGGGACCCCTCAGTCCGCAGACCGACGCTCCACCATTGAGCCAAACCGGTTTCGGCGACATGTTTTAATGTACTCATAAGAGAGAACCTTTTTCTTTTCTCATTTCTTGAAGGTGTGGGATAATGTTGTTATGAGTAGGAGACAAGAAAATGGGGCAATGGCTGTAGTAATTCAGGCTTACCACCTGCAATAATGAAAACATAGCATGAGGAGGCAGGGAAGTCTGTGACCCTTGGGACTTTTCCATCACCAGCACCATTTCTCTGTGGACGCCGTGACCCCTCCCCTCAGTTTGAGCTCAGTCCTTTGGCGGCACTGACCACCATGTATGCATATATCCCTTATCAGTTCTTTGGAGAGTACCTGGGTTTGAATCCTAGCTTCCCGGTTTATAAACTGTATACACTCTAACTTTCTATTTCCTCATCTATAAAATTAGGCAGTTCTAGGGTTTTTGGGAGATGACTGCAGCACTTTATAAGTATTAAGAACAGGTGAGCACTCAGAGTTAGCTCTCATGACTGCCCATGGCACGGAGAGATTGCTGCGATTGCTGCTGGCCTCTCTGAGATATGCATACAAATGGAAGGAGAGAATGGACATTGAGGATTTCAATGAGCAAAGAAAGAAACGGTGCCTATTACAGGAGGTCGCTCACTCTAAGTAAGGATGTCGATTCCACTTGTCTGTCTTCAACTTCCAGTGATGGGGAGAGCGAGGGAGCAAACCCCTCCGAGGGGCTTCAGGGCCCCGGACAGGTGGCAGCTCTACAGGAAGTGGCAGGCCGGACCAAAGCCTTCAGGTCCGTACCAGGATTTCTGAAGACCAGGGATTGTGTGGTTTAGCTGCTGAATGTACCAGATAGTTAGCATTGATCTCTTCTTTTTGTTAGTTTGTTTGTGATCTAGACTTTGCTGGGCTGTTTCTAAAAACCTATTCAAAATAGTTCCTGTGTGAGATTCCTGGAGAGGAGCGAGCATAGAAGATAAGTGACTGGATTAGACAGAATGGATTTGAATAGCAATCTACCTTTTTTTTTTTTTTAAAGCTCTGATACTGCCGAAACCGGTTTGGCTCAGTGGATAGAGCATCGGCCTGCGGACTGAGGGGTCCCAGGTTCGATTCCGGTCAAGGGCATGTACCTTGGTTGCGGGCACATTTCCAGTAGGGGGTGTGCAAGAGGCAACTGATCAATGTTTCTCTCTCATCAATGTTTCTAACTCTATCCCTCTCTCTTCCTCTCTGTAAAAAAAAAAAAAAAAAAAAACCTCTGATACCTCATTTTGCTCATCTGTAAAAGGGAGATAATAGCAGTACTATCTCATGGGGTTAGAAATGTATGATAAAATCTTACAAAGCGTACTAAGGACTCACTCAGAGCTAGCAGTAATTATGAAGGACTAGCAGGGACATGTGTTTGAAGATAAGGATGACTAGAACAGCAGGCATTATGTAAATAGGAATAATTGGTGGGTTTAAGAAAAGAAGGGCATTCTTTCTTCTTGTCTAGAATGTTTTTACGAATTGTCAGGACACACACTCCACTATAGATGATTATTAATAATTTTTAGACATTTTTGTTTTGAGGAAAAAAAAACAAGAACAAAGAAGTATTATAGACGAATTATATCCATTTCTAAAATAATTTATCCTGCTGTGATTTGGAAGAGTTTGCCTCTGCAAAGTCTAGGGACAGACCTCACTTTAGTATCATGCAGTTCATTCTTTGACTCCTGGATAGCAAGGGTGCAGGCTGGGGTCTGCGTGAACTGCTCTCACGCTGACTAGATGACTCGGGGTCACCATCTCCGACGCTCCGGGCCTTGTCAGCTCCTCACTTACAAAATGACAGGGTGGGCCTTCCAAGACCAAATGCTGCAGTCCTGTGACTGTCAGGGGCTTGTCTTAAATAGGTTGCTTGAACCCTACAGGGTAGTTTAAAGCAGTGGATCTTAACCAGGGGCATTTCTGCCTCTTAAGGGGCATCTGGGAACTTCATAGTGGTCACAGTGATGGGACGTTTTCTCATCCATAAATTGCATTTTACTTCAGAGGAGTAAAAGGGCCATTTTAAATATTTGATTTGAAAAATGGGCAGAGGGTCTGACAGAGTGAAAACTACTGCTTTACTCGGTAGCTAATGATAACAGTAATGGCTTTGTTGTAATCATAATATGATGATGGTGCCGGGTGGCTAGGTTTTGCTTTGGGGAGCACCAGAAGGAGGGGTGCTAAGAGTTCCCTGAGTGCTCAGTTGGAGCCACAACGGGCCTGACAGTTGACAACAGGACCGGCGCCGGGGATAGTCGTCATTGCTCAGAAAAAGCCTGTGGGCCCCCGGCTCCTGCTATCGCTAGCTCTCTTGTGCCGAGGGCCTCGGTCACTCCGGGCGGCTGGGCTGCCACGTGATGTCTGTTGCCTTCTGGTTGCAACATCAGGCTTTCACAGGATGTCCTCGATGGCCAGGCGGCCTTCCCCAAGCACATTCCTCCACACCCGCCGGACTGACGTGGGAGGTGGCTGCCCTCGTTCCGAAAGCATGTTGTGTCGAGCTTGGTTGCTGCCTCTGAACTCTGGCAGTCCAGTCTTCGGTGATTGCAACACCAGCTCAGTCAGATTTTCCCTGGGAGTGTGCTGTTATTAACAACAATAATATCTTAAAGAGCATTTATTCTCAAGCGATGGCAGTGATTGTGGTTTTTATGGACAGACACCGTGTACTGGGCCCGGCATGGAGTACTGCAATGCTTGCAGGAACTCCCTTAGGCAGGTGTCTTCACTTGCCTGTGGGACACCGGGAGCTTGGGCAGAGGCCCGTGATGCCAGAGATCCCACAGCCCTGAGTGAGGAGGCAGAGTGGACACACCCGGGTCACACTGGAACATCTGTGCTGAGAACCCCTGTGGCTGTCTCGAACCTGTGTCTGAATCCCAAACCATTGGGTACAGGGAGGTGACATCACGTGGAAGTGTTAACTCTGTGTTTCCCCAGTCTATGCAGTCCCACGCTGAGGTGTGTGTCACAACTCCTCAGCCCAGGGAGAGAGTGCTGTGGGTCCCCCAGGGGTACACGCACGTCGGGGCTGGGAGAGCAGGCAGCCTTTTACCCAGTAGCTGAAGGAGGCCCGCCAAGGTCAGGGGAAAACACGATTCTCTCGGGGATTTGCCGCCTGGATCCTTTCCCAGACATATTTTCTCCCTCTGGTCGAAGTTCAGGGCTGCAGTTCCTGTTCATTCCGCTCAGAAAGTTGGCAGGTTGATCAATGATTTCCTGTGCCTTGAAGATAAATGCTTTTCCTCTAAGAGATAAACTTGTATTTTTAAGGTTTCAATGAACTTTGATTTTTTTTTATGATGGAATTTCATTTAAATTAGTTTCCTAACTGTGTCCTGATCCCGGGCTCCTGGCCAAAATAAGCTGTGCGCATCCCAGAAACGTCAGGAACATCACGCGCTCTTACTTTTCAGTCATAGATGAGGCCTTAGAGACGATCTGGTTCAGACTTTTTGTTTTCTCGGTAAGGAAGCGGGGCCCCGTGGAGAGAGGAAGGAGCGCGGTCAGGATCACGTCGCCGATGCTGGCTCTTCCCACAGACAGCACCGCCACTCCACAGCGAAAGGAGGCTGTCAGTCATTTTTCTAAGACTTGTCATGTCAAAAACTCGTCAACGCAAAATGCCAATGCCAATGACTGTGGATTGTCAGCGAATATCGACACGATTACAATGTTTTAAAAACTTCTACTTTTGTGTGCTAGACACAGGAGGCCTTTTCTTTTTGCTTGCGCGTGCGCGCGCGCGCGCGCACGCGCGCGCGCACACACACACACACACACACACACACACACACACGATATTTAGAGAGAAGAGGGGAGAGTGATACATTGATTGGCTGCCCCTTGCACACCCCCTTACTGGGGATTGAGCCCGACACCGGGGCATGTGCCCTGACCGGGAAACAAATGGCAACTTTTTCTTTTCTTTCTTTCTTTTTTTAAAAAATATATTTTATTGATATTTCACAGAGAGGAAGGGAGAGAGATAGAGAGCTAGAAATGTCGATGAGAGAGAAACATCGACCAGCCGCCTCTTGCACACCTCCTACCGGGGATGTGCCCGCAACCAATGTACATGCCCTTGACCGGAATCGAACCCGGGACCTTTCAGTCCGCAGACCGATGCTTTACCACTGAGCCAAACCAGTTTCGGCACAAATGGCAACTTCTCCGTGCATGGGACCACACCTAACCAACTGAGCCACACTGGCCAGAGTGACGTTTTTCTTTTAAACCAGGAAGCTCACAGAATGGGGGCGGATAAGCTCTGTTCTGTGGGCTTGTCCTTCCAAATCAAGGTCTGTTGGGAGCCCAGCCCTGCCCGTTCACGCCCCGACTGTCCATAGTGGCAGAGTGAAGTAATTGTGTGACCCGCAGAACCTAAAACATTCACCGTCTGACCTTTTCCGGAAACGCTGACCAAATCCTGCTGCAAAACACGTGAAAAGAAGGAGAAAACACGTATCCGTATCTCACCCTTAGGGACTGAAGTCGATTCTAATTGTGCCGTTCTCGTGGCTCAGTATTTAGGAAATCCCTGGTTATTCCCTGAGGATAAACTCCTAGAAGTGCCATCACTGAGCCAGTGAGTGTGAATGGATTTTAGGCTCCGGGTACTGGGTGCACAGTTTCTTCTCAGCTCCCACTCCCACCAGCAGTGCCTACGCTTTGCCCACATTTGACAAACAAGACCTCCTTGGCTGATGGTTGGGGTTTGCTTTCACCGATTCAGGGGCAGGTTCAAGGCGCTGGTCTGCGTCCTGTCCGCGGTCACAACGTGCCTGGCCTTCGTCAAGCCCGCCATCAACAACATCTCTCTGATGACGCTGGGGATTCCTTGCACTGCGCTGCTCATCGCAGAGCTCAAGAGGTGGGTGCCGTCTCCCTGCCCTTCGCTGCCCCTGCGACAGGGACACACCGGCTCCTGGTCCTCCCCCCCCTCCCCCCGTCCCCCACCCCTAGTGTGGAGGAGGAGTTGGACTTTTCGTTAGTTCCTGACGGTTGTTTGAAAGCAGGTTCGATCTCATTTCCTGAAAGAGGGAGCAGCTGTTTCGTGGGTGCAGCAGGTCCTAGGGGTCCAAAGCTTGCCTAGCAGCAACATCTCCAGGACCTAGTGCGCCCCTGACCGAGGCGCCTACAGTGGGTGAACTCTATAGAAAGGAGAATAGGTTTGCTCTTTTGACAGGAATAAGGAGAAGAGTCCCAAAGAGGCAGTTGCAGTCACACACACACAGGGAAAAACAAATGCATGTCTGTGTACAAGGTAACGTTGACTTCTGGTGTGATGCTGTCGACGGCTGCTTTCTCTGAGACCTAGTTTCTTACTTATAAGCCACTAGGAAAGCCTTTTGTCCTTGGGTGAGCATTTTCCTTTGGGGAGCTGTATTCTCGGAGTTCAGGCTGATATGGGGGAACATTTTAGCCGAGCTCTTCGTGTACACGACTGTCTTCTTCCAGCCCCACTGTCTTCTTTGTGCGCCCGCTTTTTAAAAAAAATATATTTTATTGATATTTTACAGAGAGGAAGGGAGAGAGATAGAGAGCTAGAAACGTCGATGAGAGAGAAACATCGACCAGCCGCCTCCTGCACACCCCCCACCGGGGATGTGCCCACAGCCAATGCACATGCCCTTGACCGGAATCGAACCCGGGACCTTTCAGTCCGCAGACCGAAGCTCTACCACTGAGCCAAACCGGTTTCGGCATGTGCGCCCGCTTTTAGAAACGCATGACTCTCACTGCTGAGGACATGGTGTCTGGGCGGAAGTCTTCTCTCTGTCCCCCAGGGTGAACGCCGCTCTGTGGAATGTGTCAGTCAGCTCTCTCAGTCTTGGTTTTGGGTGGGGACATGCACATTTCTGTCCTGTGCTCCACCTCTGGGGGTGGTGCTGATTGTCAGCAATACCAGGCAGGGTCAGAGGTGCTGAAGAGGAAGGTAAGCCTGCCAACAGGCCATGGAGGGGCGCTGTCGGTCTCGTCTCTTTGGCTTCTTTGAGGAGCCTTCAGGGACCAGGGAATTAAGATACCTATTTCAGAACACTAACAGATCTTTTAAATATATTTTTATTGATATTAATTTCAGAGAGGAAAGGAGAGGGAGAAAGAGATAGAAACATCAGTGATGAGAGAGAATCATTGATTGGCTGCCTCCTGCACGCCCCACATTGGGGACTGAGCCTGCAGCTTGAGCACGTGCCCTTGACCAGAATCGATCCCGGGACCCCTCTGTCCACAGGCCAGTGCTCTGTCCACTGAGCCAAATCAGCTAGGGCCACTAACAGATCGTGAAACCTTTTTTTTTTTTTTTTTGCGTTCCAATAAAATTTTGTTTATGGACACTGGCATTTGAATTATATATAATTTTACATGTTACGAGTTACTGTTCTTTTGATTTTTATTCAACAATTTGAAAGACTAGTGTTACTTTGTGGGCCATACAAAAACAGGCAGGTGGTGGGGGACAGCCAGATTTGACCCATGAGCGTAGTCTGCCAACGTCTGATACAGAGTGTTGATGGGCAGAGGTAGATCGTGAAACCCTTTGAAAAACACACAGTTAAATAGCTGATAAAGACATCTGAAATGGATTTGTAATAGTCACTTTTTCTCTTTCTCATTAGCCTCAATCCTAGAGCTTGTTTCTAGTCTTTTCATTGTCCTTTATGAGCCTTCTCTCAGACCAGGAGGAAATAACATTTATTATGACTTGGGGTCATGACCTGACATTTGCTGAAATTTGGGTGATGTGGTCACATTACTGAGTGACTCAGCTACATGTAAAATATTGTAAATAGACTCTTTCCCCTCCCTGATTGTAGGAGTAAGCTGATTGTTAAGGAAAACTTTGAGAATGCAACAGAGGGTCAAGAAGAGAAGCAACAGTAGACTTCTGCTCAGATTTTTCTATTCTAAACTTGGGTCCTGCTTTTGTACTTAACCTCACATTTGATTCAAGCCCTGAAAAGTGGGGCTGTATCCAGTGGAGGTCAGGCTGGGATGAGCCCCAAGTGCACATAAGCCCGGTGTGAGGCACCTGGCAGGGTCTGCCCTTCACCAGCAGAGGAAGGGACAGTGCACCTGCCCCGGACCCTGAATCTGCAGTGCTTCCCTCCCAGCGTCCCAGGTACCAGTGTCTCTCCCCCCCCACCCCCCACCCTCCCCAGCCAGGGGACTCGCCATGTGACATTCCATCTCTTTCTTGCACTCAGCACACACACTGTGTCTCCAGCTCTCTGTGCTGGGCTGTTTCGTAAGCCAAACTTTCTGGTATCAATTAAACTGAGTGTATGGATGCTCTAGTACCAGACCAATTGCCTATATATTTGTTGATATTTGCTTCTATCAGCTTTCATTTTACCTTTAAAAGTGGCAAGGCTAGAAGCCTGTTTATTTTGCCTTTTAGAGTGCAAAATAAATTGTCTCTATCGCTGACTTGACAGCTTCTGAAATGGAATGGCTTATTTTCCTGAGAGGGCTGGAGGAGAACAGGTTCCGGTCGGGGGAAAGGTTAGGAGTTCATTGTGGACATGTTAAGCGTGGATCTATCCGAGACATCGGTGGACTTATCTAGAAGGCAGTTGGGTTTGGAGTCTGGAGTCAGGGAGGGGCCTGGGTGAGAGGGATGGCTCTGGGACCCACATCCACGAGCTGGTGGAGTGGTGGTATGTGGGGTAGGAGTTCCAGTGCCAAGAGGCTGGGAGATGTGAGGAAGCAGATTGGCGGCCAGGGAGGTGGGCGGAAACCAGGACTGATGGCATCTGGGTCCCGTGCAGGTGCGACAACGTGCGTGTGTTTAAGCTGGGCCTCTTCTCCGGGCTCTGGTGGACCCTGGCCCTCTTCTGCTGGATCAGTGACCGAGCCTTCTGTGAGCTGCTGTCGTCCTTCCACTTCCCCTACCTGCACTGCGTGTGGTAAGCCCTGCTTGGGGGGGGGGGGGGAGCTGCAGAACCAGGAGGCTCGTTCTCCTTCCAGGTGCCCAGGGAACGGGAGCCCAAGTGCCCCCTCCCCTCAGACACTGTCAAAGTTTTCAGAAGCAACAGAGACTACTGTCCAAAGCAGAATGGGCTCCAGGGAGCTGGCTCAGCCAGAACAAAAGGACCTAATTGTTTGTGCTTCAGGTCCGGGTCTCTGACCTCTAGCTCCATTATTAAAGCATCATGGAGCCTGAAACCGAAGCTGTCACCTGAGCTCTGGCTGGATCGCCCGGGCGGGGGCGGTGGGGAAGGCTTGGGACAAACATGGGGACCAGTCCGGGGACGTCCAGCCGGGAACCGCAGTGAGGCAAATGTGACCTTCTCCAAGGTGTCGTACGTTTTGGTCAACCCACGTTCCCTTTTGGGTTTGAATGACCAGGTGAGTGCTGGGGCCTCCCAGGTCATCGAGGGATGGTCTCAGCCATTCGTTTCACAGGCGGAGACCGAGGCCCAGGGAAGTACAGAGAATGGTTCACGACTCCTGCTGGTTATATAAGACCCGCCTCGGTGCCCGATAAGAGGGACTTGGGCACCCGTACCTGGGATGCTCAGGAGACACTGCTGCAAAGTGTGCAGCATCCTTCTCTCCGAAGCTGAGGAGGAAGCTGAGTGGCTTCCTAGCAGCCACTTCCACTCTAGACCCAGTCCTCTTCCCCTCGCTGTCCTCCGGGACCTGTAATGCGAGCAACAACGGGGACCGAGGGAAACATGTGGGACGTCCCTTGCAAACTGAGAGCCTTCAGGAGGGAATTCCATTGGTAACGAGTCTGAAAAACTGTGTTAGATCTGATTCAGATGAAGCTTGACTTCTGTCAGGAGATGCCTCCAAACCACATGGTTGGGAAGAGTTCGCTTGCATTTCCTTGAACATGTGACCTTGTAAATATCCACCCTGAGACCCAATCTGCTCCCAGTTTTAGGCCTGGGGACTCCCATTTTTGTATGTTAACGCTAATTGAAAAACCAATTAAAAAAAAAAAAAGGCCCGGGGACTTCAGAACTCTTTGCGAAAGGCGAAATAAAATAGAACAGCTTAAATTGGGATTCCAGTCGTAGGACCCATTGCCTGATATTTCTTAGGTTCAACCTTGACTCACACTAGTGAGTTTACAAACACTTTATATGTTTGTTGAGTTGTAATTGACAGATAATAGAACTCACTGGTTAATACTTACGTGGCGGGGAGATGCCATGATCATGAAGGTGGTTGGTTTTCCCAGGGCGAGGCTTATCCGTGGTGCTTGGGGTGCTGACCCCGGGGTTTCCCCGAATGTGGGAACTCAGCTGCATGACGTGTGGTAGGGGGGACTGCCTTCCTGCTCTCCCCTAAAACACAAAACAGAATGCACAGATGGAAGTGTGTGTTTTGGTGAGTTCTGGTAAGTCTACACACCTGTGTGAATATGACCTCATTCAAGATATTGGTACATTTTTGTTGGCCCAAGCAAGTTCCCTGGGCACACTGACAACGTAAGTAAAACTCGAAGATTATACTGTAATGACTGTGGTTTAATTTTAAGTTGTCTCTAAACGTGGTGTACTCTCTGCTTTGTTTGTCAAAACGGACCATCTTTTTGTCCCAGTTATAAAATGGCTTGGTTTTTTTTTTTAATAGCAAGTTTAAACAATATAGAGGAATATAGAAAGAGAGATGCTCTCATAATCCCATCTACCAGAGAGAGAACCGTTGCTAATGGCCTGAGGTACATAGCCTTCTTGAATATATGTATGTCTCCATTAGGCTTTTTTAAAACAAAAATAGCATCATTCTATGCTTGATGCAAACTGGTCCTTTTCTCTTCCTCACACAAGAACTAGGTCATGGACAGCTTTCCTTGCCAAGGCCTGCTGTCTTCATTCACTTTGTGTGCGTCTGGTCAGCCTTCACAGTGCGCTTTATACGCCCAGCCTCTTAGCCCCGTGTGGAACCCTGGGCTCAGTCTTCTGGGGGGGACCCCAGAGGCATTTGCACGGTGGTTCCTGTTACTAAGCTGGAACATCAGAACATTCTAAATCATGTTACTAAGCTGGAGTATCAGAACATTCTAAATCATGTTACTAAACTGGAATATCAGAACATTCTAAGCCATGTTACTAAGCTGGAATATCAGAACATTCTAAGCCATGTTACTAAGCTGGAGTATCAGAACATTCTAAATCATGTTACTAAGCTGGAGTATCAGAACATTCTAAATCATGTTACTAAGCTGGAGTATCAGAACATTCTAAATCATGTTACTAAGCTGGAGTATCAGAACATTCTAAATCATGTTACTAAGCTGGAATATCAGAACATTCTAAGTCATGTTACTAAGCTGGAATATCAACACATTCGTTTGCTCCATATTTATCATTCCCTGCTCACCGGGGATTGCTGGCCGCCTCCTCCCCTTGCTGATGAGAAGAGGCCCGGAGGTCATTGTGCCAGGAAGGGGGTGGGTGAGGCCCGAAGGGGCTGGAGGGAGGCACCCTCAGTGCAGCCTCTGCCGGGGCAGGTCTCACCTCCCGTCCCGTCTCCCTCCCTTCCAGGCACATCCTCATCTGCCTGGCTGCCTACCTGGGCTGCGTGTGTTTTGCCTACTTCGATGCCGCGTCTGAGATCCCCGAGCAAGGCCCGGTCATCAGGTTCTGGCCCAGCGAGAAGTGGGCCTTCATCGGCGTCCCCTACGTGTCGCTCCTGTGCGCCCACAAGAAATCCTCGGTCAAGACCACGTGACGCGGGGGGGGGGGGGGGGGCGGGCTTCTCTGCCTCAGGCTTCTTGCCAGCAAAGACCCCGAGGGGTCTCAGAGTTGGGGGTGGGGTCTATTTTCTTTAAAAATGTTGTTCCCTTGGGCTTTCCCTGGTGTGTGTGGGCCCCAGGACTCCGCTGCTCCCAGAGATGGAGCTGGGGTGGCTTGTTAGGCTGCGTCCCTGAGCCCGTGGGGGGCCCGGCGCCTCCTTCCTGCACGTCTGCAGGCTCCTGTCCCCGCCATTCCTGCTGACAGTCAGATCCTGCCGCAGACAGGGCCCTCCGCCCTCTGATGGAGGACGCCAGGTTCCCATGTGGGAAAACCACACACACACACACACACACACACACACACACACACACGCACGCCTGTGGCTAGGGAAGCTAGCTTTCTGCTTGTAGCGCCCAAACACCCGGGTTTCACATGCCTCTGTGGATCCTTTCACTTCTACCTCTGCCGAGAGATGGAGACCTGACAGGTGAGGGTGAGGCGCAGGAGGAAACCCCTCTACGCCAAAACCGCTCTCCATCTTTAGCCATTCTTGAAGACGACAAGTGGTCTAAATATTGACACTGCTGTCCCCCACCCCAGCCCAGTGGCCTCAGACACACAGAGGGGTCGCTGGGTCCCTCCCCGGACCCCATCTCCCTGCCTGACCTCTAATGTCACCGAAGGGCTGTGACAACCGCGAGGGTGTGGGCCAGGCTCCGAACCGGGAGCAGCCAGGAAGTTTGGAAATGTGTTCTCATTGGACGCCTCCCGTGTGCAGCCTGGACGTTAGTTACCTCAGAACATCCGCCATCCTTCCCCCGACTTTCGCTGTGGTGGCGATCTCCTCGCTCTCACTGTGCGGGGCCTCTGTAGATCCTCCGAGCACTGGGTCCGAGGCCTCCGGTGCTGGCGGTAACCGCGCATCGGCTGCTTGGGCCCTCGCTGGAGCTGCAGGCCGAAGCTGTTGCCTCCGAGTTTTTCTCACCTAAAGTGACACGGCTACCACTAAGTCTCCTCCTCACTTGGATGGTGGGAGACTCCACACCCCGCTGAAGGTGTGAGGGGGGGGACTTGAGACCTCAGGGATACTCACTCTCACTCAGGCGCCTCCTGCTTTGCACCCTTCCCCGTGAGAGGGCAGGGCAGGTGCCCTTGCGTGGCCGGGAGTCTCGCCACTGTCCCCGGCACCTCCGAGTGGGGCAGCACCGTGGGGGGGGTTTGCGGGGGGCTGGCCAGGAGCTGTTCCTCTGGCTGGAATCTACACTGGATCTAAGGCGAAACCCCTCTAAAGAACGGAATTTAGAGTTTAAAAGCGAATGACTCTGTTTTCTGTGGTCTTCAAGTTATTTTAGCAGCAGAACCCTGTGTGCAGTAAGAAATCTTTATGGAACCCCAGTGTGTGAAGTGGGTTTTACTCGCTTAAATCTGCTTTCAGGTTAAACTGACAGCAGTTCTTTAACCTATCAGGCAGTGAAAAGGCAAATTAACAATGCGGTGGTTTTCAAGGTAGGAAAATGTGGTATTAAATGAGTGTACATGTTGCTATAGTGTAGTGTAAAAATATATTCTAAAAACTGTATTTGGATTAAATATTTCAGGAAGCTCTAACCCACCCCTGTAAAGCCTAGGTGGTTCATGAGACAGAATTGGGAAACTGCTGAGTCCTTTGGGTTTCTAGTGTAGGATTTCTAAAAGGGGAATGCCAGACTGTCCTGTCTGCAGGCTGGCTTAGCAGGCGGGTCCTGGCTCCGTCCGTTCTGCACAATAAAATGCCCCAAGTGAGGGGGTTGGCGTGTCCTAAGCCCACCTGTCTTAGCGTGGGAGCGTGCATCAGAGAGAAGAGGGTAGGGTGTGTCTGCGTGTGTGTCTGGAGGGTTCCTTAGTGAGGGGAGCATTGTCCGGGATGGAGCGTTCATCCCCACCAGATGCAGGGCTGGTTCCCTGGGGAACACTACCTTCAGCTCCCAAGGCTTTGAACTTCTGGAAGTTTTGGAAATAGGGATACGCGGTGACTGCTGGCAGTAAGAAAGTGCCCTGACCCTCTGAGCACAGGAAAAGGACTAAGTTCAGATGTCAGGAGGAATGCTTCTGATATGAAAACAAAGCCCTACTAGGAATTGGTTTTAATGCAACGAGGGCTGAGAAAGAAATGAGGAGTGGGGTGTGTTGAGGAGGGCAAAACATAACTCAATTGAACTACATACAACTTGCCAGTGTGGGAGGGCAAATCAAGAGAGTATTTAAGCTTAGGTGGATGGTAGCATTCATATTTATAGTTACTTACATATTTATAATGCCTTGATAGCACTACTTGCTCTTTAAAGGAAACTGGGATACTACAAAATAGTCGAAGAGGTAATCTATTTCTATAGGGACAACCATTAATATTATGGTATATTTCCTTCTAGTCTTTTTTCCCCCCCTACCACAGTTGTATGTAGATGTCTTCTAGAGCTGACGGGTTGTCCTGTGGTTTGAACGGAATGTGAGTGGGAGTCGGGTATTTTGCACGAAGAGCAGGCCTTGGCGTGCACGTGCGTTAGCTCATCACTGGACTCTGAGCCTGACTCCCGAGTCTTCCTGCTGACGGAGCCGGGCGTGGAACCGTGGCCTGGATCCTGCTTCTCGATCCGCTTCTGCTCTTGGACTGACGAGTCATAGGAAATAGTGTTAAAAGGTGGCTCTAAGGTTTTGATGTTTGCCAATTTAAAATAAGTGAAGGGCTTGTTTCATTAGTGCACGTGCAATCAAGAATCTTTCTCTCCCACCTGCCGAGGAGGGAGGTGGAGATCTCACACTTGGGGGTTAGGTCACGGCAGTTGCTCAGCATGGCTGTCGGATTTCTGTTCTGGGTAGAATTTGCCCCAAATCAGTATCCAGAAGGAATGGGCTTTGCATATTAAAAAGTGTTACCATGTTATTAAGTCAATGATTCTTACTGAATACTGTTTGATTGATTATTGATTTTTAGGAAGAGAGATATTTATCCCCTTGATGAGTATATTATGATAAAACACTTCAGTGAACATATTTAAGGTGCCTGGGAGCAGGTATCTGAATCTCTCTGGTCACATGCTACATTTTGGGGAACTCTGTGACTGTCTCTCTGAAGCGGGCCTGAGCTTGAGGGCCATCAAACACGGGCTTGTAAAACACCGTCCCCCATTCTGTTTATTGGGCTTCTCTGGTGTGTAAAGCATCTCACCAGCCCATCACGTTTCCATGAGTCCGTGCCGTCTTGGCCGCCCCCCGGACTGAATTGGAGCCCCCCCTGGCTCTCCCTCCCTCGGGCTGACACGGGACCGGGTGAGGGACAGGTGGGGGCTGACGCTGGCCTAGCCAGAGCCCCGACCCCAGCTCCTTTTCTCCAGATGGACTTGGGACCTTTCACAGCCAGCTCTCTGCCTGGGTGCTGCCATTCTAGCTGGCCGAAGAGAAGTCTCGGGCCAGGTTGGGATTCCTCATGGACTTTATAACATCATTCTCTTATGGACTTTTTTTTTTTCTCTCCTTGAATAGCTCCTACTACAAGGGACTAATTGTTTGAATTGTATCTTTATATGTTAAGCCAGATTTAAGAGTATTTTATAACCACAATTTGTAATTAGAACAAATATAGTATTTTCAGATATATTCCTTCTATAGTTTCTACTTTTGCAGGGTGTGCTGTGTAAGGAGTGTGCCCACTGGCCGTGGTGGCATGCAACTCCGTTCTTTGGGAGAAGTGTAAGGCCTTTTGTAACGGAGCGCTTGCACTTTATGCTCCTTCTGGGAACTCTGACAGCTCCGTTTCCTAATAAAGCTGTGATGGTATTTTCTGTGAGTAAATATGTGTGCTTGTAGTTATTTCCACAATGACTATTTTGAAATGCCTGTGTAAAAAATGCATTAAATGGATTTATAGCAAAGCACATTTGCCCAAACTCATTCATTAAAAAAAAAATATTTTTATCGATTCCTGAGAGAAAGGGAGAGAGAGATAAAAATATCAATGAGAGAGAATCATTGATGGGCTGCCTCCTACATGCCTCCTACTGGGGATGGAGCCTGCAACCCGGGCCCTGACCAGGATTGCACTGTGATGGCCTCGTTCATAGGTCAACACTCAACCACTGAGTCACAACTGCCAGGCCCAAATTCACTTGTTAATTTGGATTATCACTGTTATGAAACATACTTAAAATTAGTGTCATTGTTAGTTTCTGCTCCGAGCTATGAAAACAATGCATCTAGAATATAAACTACCTAAAAGCAGATTACTTTGATTAAAAGTCCTATAATGATGTCAGGTGGATATAAAATCTCAAATACAGGAAATAACTCCTCTGTGCTGGATTTCATCCAATCACTGGCGGGAAGATCATACGACATTTCAAAATAGTGACGACGGTAGCAGGAAAATTCCTTATCAACCCATTTTTCTTAAAATTTTTTGTGTTTGCAATGAAATCATTCCAAGGCCATCGTATTTTAACGGTGATATGACACTGAGAGGAACGACTGGACTAGCACGCTCAGTACGTTACAGCGGATCTGTCTTCCCGGCAGGGGCGCGGGGCCAGGAGCCTTCCGACAGCCCTGGGGAAGCAGTGCATCTGCTCCCTAGGAAAATGCCCACGCATGTCAGATGTCCCTAAAAGCAACCCAGGTTTACAAACAGACAACCCTCCTGCACGACAGGACGCTAGGCCAGCATTCAAATCCTCCTGCTGAAATTGTCTGCACAGCCCAGCTCTCTGTCCGCCCTCTGAGACCAGCGCTCCCACACTCCCTCTCTTGTAAGACTTTATATTACGAGGGGCCACCGGGTGAGTAGGAGGGGGGAGGCCGGGGGCGGGGAGACAAACACGGGCCTGAACTTATATCCTAAAGCGTCCTCAACAAACTGGGAACTTCCATTTTCCTCACAGCCTGTCATGGTTTATAGTTCCAGACCCACCTTCAGATGGTATCTGGGCCTGGCATAGCAGCTGTGTACTTTAGCATGGCTGAATTTTTCCATAATAAGCATTTTTGTTTTTTAAAGAGTGGCATTTGGGTTTTCATTCGCCGCGCTCTCTGGAGCCGGGCTCAGCCTCACCAGCTTAAGGAGTTACCTCGTCTCAAGTGGGCACTTGGGTCTCTGACCACCTCCAGGCCTGGAGACACCCAGCTTACCTGGGAATATCAACCTCACGAGCGGTTTTTTGTTTGTTCATTTTGTTTTCTCATTAAAGTAAGACTTTTGATTTAAGCTGCTTTTACAATTGAGAACAGACCATAAACCTGTTTTTAACATGGGATGAATAACCACACAGTCAGCCGATAGAGTTTATTTTTGCATTAGGGCTGGTGAGGGGACAGCGGCTGAAGGTAAGGCCAGGAGCATGACTGACAGGAAGGGCACAATGCCATAACGACATCCGCTGGGCAGGGTGGGGAACCTTTTCCTACCAAGGGCCATTTGGATATTTATAACATAATCCGAGGGCCATACAAAATTATCAACTTAAAACATTAGCCTGCTATAATTGGTCAGACACTTAATTAACTCACCCATAATGCCTTGGCAGGGCCAGACCAGACCAGATGATTTCTCTGCCTTATACCACTGGCGGGCGGATACCCCTTACCCCAGAGATAAAGCAGGAACCACTGGGTGGGCGAGACCGGCGAGATTCCTGGAATAATATTGCCATCTCGTGGCCTTTTTGGGTATTGCTACTAGTGCCACCGGAGAAGCCCACCTCCCTCCATTGCTACTCATCCCAGAATTCAATATTATTGTTTTAAAATTCCCACAAATTATGCAACCTCTTTCTGAGTTCAAATATGTTCCCCTAGATTTTTTCTTTCTTTTTTTTTTCCCTTGGATTTTTAAAGAGCATCTCTATGCCTTTATATTCATCTTCTCTTTCCACACAACCTCATTCTTCATCCCCTAGGCCAGTGGTCGGCAAACTCATTAGTCAATAGAGCCAATTATCAACAGTACAAAAGAATGAAATTTCTTTTGAGAGCCAAATTTTTAAAACTTAAACTTCCTCTAATGCCACTTCTTCAAAATAGACTCACCCAGGCTGTGGTATTTTGAGGAAGAGCCACACTCAAGGGGCCAAAAGAGCCGCATGTGGCTCGAGAGCCGCAGTTTGCCGACCACGGCCCTAGGCTTTATTTTAATTATATATACATTATTGATTTCAGAGAGGAAGGGAGGGAGAGGGAGAGAGAGATGGAAACATCAATGATGAGAATCATTGATTGGCTGCCTCCTGCACTCCCCCCTACTGAGGATCGAGCCCGCAACCCAGACATGTGCCCTTGACCAGAATCAAACCCTGGACCCTTTAGTCCACAGGCCGACTCTCTATCCACTGAGCCAAACCAGCTAAAGCAGTCCTAGGCTTTTTTTTTTTTTTAATCTGAAAAATATCATAAAACAAATATTTTCCTGCATATAAAATAAACCTAACATAAACGTGATTTTTTTCTTAATCCACTGGAGTTAAATTTAACTGTGGAGTTAAACTCCACAGAGGAGTTTTTTTCTTAATCCACTGGAGTTAAATTTAACTTTTGGGATTAGTAGTTTCATTTACACAAGTCAAATGCCAGTACAACCCAAATCGTTAAGATGGAGTACAGTTTGAACCAACACTTAGCAAATGCCTGCTTTGTGTTGGGTGTGAGCTGGCTGCAGAGGAGAAGGCCTCCAGCTCTGCTGCGATCTTTGCAGAGAGGAGCTAACAGTGCTGGGAGGCAAGCAGGCAGGAGAGAGCGTGGCTTGGCCAGGAGGTCTGGGGTTTGAGAACTCCAGCCTTTAACTGACGGACAATGAGCCATCCTATATAATAAAAGGCTAGCCGAAACCGGTTTGGCTCAGTGGATGGAGTGTTGGCCTGCGGACTGAAAGGTCCCAGGTTCGTGCCACCGGAACAAGTGAGCTTGAGTCCACAGACAGAGTCAAGAAGGTCACCCTGCTCAGAGTGGGTGGCCATCAGCCAATCCCGGGGCCCGGATAGGACAGTGACGTGGAGGAAGGGCCGGTAGCTCTCCGGGTGAGCTCAGACACCATCTTCCTTGTGCTTGGACATCGGGCTCCTGGTTTCCAGACCTTCCATTTGGGCTTAGGCTGGAACTGCACAGCTCCATTTGTTCACACGAGCCAGCCCCTCATAATAAATCACTCTACCTACCCACCTACCTACCCACCTAGCCACACACCTACCCACCTACCCACTTACCCAACCATGTACCTACCTACCTACCCACTCATCCACCCACCTACCTACCTACCTACCTACCCACCTACCTACCCACCCACCTACCCACCTACCTACCCACCCACCTACCTACCCACCTATCTACCCACGTACCCACACACCTACCCACCTACCCACCTACCCACCTACCTATCCATCTACCTACACACCTACCCACCCACCTACACACCTACCCACACACCTACCCACCCATCTACCTACCTACCCACCTACCTACCCACCTACCCACGCATCTACCCACCTACCCACCTACCTACCCACCCACCTACCTACCCACCTATCTACCCACGTACCCACACACCTACCCACCTACCCACCTACCCACCTACCTATCCATCTACCTACACACCTACCCACCCACCTACACACCTACCCACACACCTACCCACCCATCTACCTACCTACCCACCTACCTACCCACCTACCCACGCATCTACCCACCTACCCACCTACCCACACACCTACCCACCCATCTACCTACCTACCCACCTATCCACACATCTACCCACCTACCCACCTACCTACCTACCTACCCACCCACCTACCTACCTACCCACCTACCTACCCACCCACCTGCCTACCTATCTACCTATCTACCCACCCACCTACCTACCTACCCACCTACCTACCTATCTACCCACCCACCCACCTACCTACCTACCCACCTACCTACCTATCTACCTATCTATCTATCCACCAACCCACTAACCTACCCACCCACCTACCTACCCACCTACCTACCCACCTACCTACCCACCTACTTACCTACCTACCTACCTACCTATCTACTTCCTATGGTTCTGTCTCTCTAGAAAACCCTGACTAACATGTTTCCTGTAGAAACAGCTGATGCCTCCCTCTCCTCCTTTTATTTGTTACCCTTCCTCTGTGCTGCTCCTTGGGATGTGGACGTGGGTCTGGAGCCCTGGTTGCCCTCTGGGAACACGAGGACCTCTTGGGGGTGACGGGGGGGGGGGTGGTGGACTGGAAGGAGCCTGGGTTCCTGAAAGTCCTGTGGAGCTGCCATACCACCCCTGGACCGCCTGTGTGGCAGGGAAAGCCTGTTACCTTGTTTGTAAACTGTTCCTTGGCTTTTCTGGCTCATGCAGGTGGACATACCACCCCATCACACCCTCCGCAAGTGCCTGGGAGCCTGGAGGGGCTCAGCACGCTGGTTAGTGACTTGAGGATTCAATGCTGGGGTCACAGCCTGGATGTGGAGGGTGAAGGGGGCCAGGATGGTGGGGAGAGCACTGGGCCAGGAGGCCTGGGTCACACTGGTGGGTAGCTAGTCAGACAGGAGCAGAGCGAGGACGAAGGGCCAGGCACAGAAGGTCACTGGGGCAGAAAGCCCGGAGCCTGGAAACAATTGCAGGCTGGGACCTCGCCCCGGGGGACCTTTCCTCGGCCAGCACACGTGGTTTGGAACCCCTGACCTTTCCTCCCTGGAGATAACATCTAGGCCTCCCTCGTATTTCAGCTCCAGGCCCAGAAAAACAGCAAAACCAGACCAGCAACCCCACGGCCGACCGCAGGACCAGCGGCATTGGACAGTGACCCCTGCCCTGGGTCAGGCCAATGAGTGGAAACCACAACATCTGGAAAACTGTCGAATCTTCCAATGAGATCTTCCCCTGGGACCTCCCCTAAAACCTCCCCACTTAGAACCTGAGTGAGAGAAGAACCCAGTGCAGGCTCCCTCCCTGGAGCAGGCCCCGCCCTTCCCTTCCTCCTCCCTCTCCCCCCCCCCCCCCACCCCCAGGCACATTACCATTACCTTCCTCACTCCCCAGCTCCTGGGCCCTTCCTTTGCCGCCATAACTCCCTTCCTCAGCCCACCTCTTCTACGAATGACTTCTTCCACCCCTGTGACTTTACAAATAAATGTTCTCTCATCGCTTGAGTCTTGGCTGTGAAATCTTTCCTGCCCAGAACTCGAGCACCAGGGCTGCTGAACCAAGTCCGGTCTGAGCCCCATCCCGCCGCCGCCGCCGCCTGCAGTACCTTCCCCTCTTCTCTCTCAGGCTTCCTTTCCTTCAGTGGAGAGAGGCTGGACCAGCCTCGGACCCTTGTAGCAGCAGAGATTGTTTTTCTGACGGGAACCACACACAGACCAGATACGAGCAGAACGTCTGACCCACCCGGTCCTTCAGGGTCCGTCCCCAGGTGGCCGGCGGAGAGTTCTGAGGTGTCTCAGGAGCACAGCGTGAAAGGCACAGAACCGACCCTCCCCCAGGCTGTGTCCACGGGCGGTGGGAGGGCTGGCCGGGGTCCCCGAGGCCTCCAGGCCTCCAGCTCCGAGAGCTGCTTCCTCCAGTGCGGGAAGCACAGAATTCCCAACCAGTGGCCTCAGCAATCTGCCCCCTTTGCAGTTTTTAAAAAATATATATTTTTATTGATTTCAGAGAGGAAGGGAACGGGAGAGAGAGAAACATCAGTGATGAGAATCAGTTAGCTGCCTCCTGCACGCCGCAGGAGGATCAAGTCCCCACCCCAGGTAAGTGCCCTGACCGGGAACTCAACCGTGACCTCCTAGTTCATAGGTCAGCGCTCAGCCCCGGAGCCACGGTGGCCAGGCGTGTGAAAGTTTATTTTGCTGGAGCTGCAGATCCCCCCCGCCCCCTGAGGCTCCGGGGAAGGAATTACTCCACCGATCACGAAGCGGGGACCAAGACCCAAGTCCGCTGTTTGGAGACTGTGCAGCACAGCCTGTGCTGTGAGGTAGGAGTGCCGAGGGCAGACGTCTCGAGCCCGTGTGGTCGCGGTGCCCTGTGACCTCGGGGCTCCCCTGCCGTGTGAGGACGGGTGAGTCATCCCCTCAGGGTCCGTGACCGAGGCACACAGACTCTTCTCCAAAGGCCAGCGGTGGGACGTCGGTGTTTCTTTAAAAAACGGAACTGGGAAGGAAGCAAGCCCTTTGAATATAGTGTTTACTGCTATTGCTGTTGTCATTTCACGTGCAGGTGTCGGAAAGCTGTAAGTGGTCATGTTTGTTTATCGTTTCCTTAAAAACTGCAAATACCCATGTGTGTGCCAGGCACCCAGTCCTTTCTAAGCCGTAGTGGACCGAGCCCTCACCACCCGAGGTGGGTGCCCCTCTGACCACGCAGGCCGGCTTCTCAGCGTGTCCCGGGAGCTCACTGACCACCCAAGCTGCTTCCCTTCAAGGAGGTCACAGGCCCCCACATGCCAGCAGCCGGAGGGGCGAGGCCTTGGGGCCTGGCGGGCTCAGAGTCTCGGTGGCGGGCACAGTGTGGACGAGCCTTGCTGGGGATTCACACAAACCCAGCGACGTGGCCTGAAACCTGCTCCTCCGGGAGCGCGGCGGGGAGAAATGCTCACCGAGCAGTTTCTGGCCCCCGACTTCCACTCCCTCTGCCCGGATGCTGGAGGGCACCCCAATTCCTTTCAAAGGCCCCCTCGATAGAAACTCTCTTCGTTTCCTCTCCTCCAGGGTTGCCAGCCAGCCAACCACTGGCCGGGCCGGCTGGCTGTGGAACAGGGGCTGGCGCTCTGCCTTGAACGTGCCTCTGGGCCGGTGAAACGGCTTTGTAGGCCGCCAAGGGCCGGCGTGAGGGTGCGGGGGGGGGGGGGGGGGGGAGGGGAGGGTGTTCGAGGTGCTCCCCAGAGAGGACATCTCAGGCTGGTGACAGGTGCCTGCTGACGTGCGTACTCAGGAGTCACTCTGGCCATCGCCCGTCAGCAGCACCGATGAGTGGCTGTCCCACCACACCTCTGAGTCGCGGGAACACCTCTCTCCTTTCAAACTGCGCACAGCCCCCCGGAACACCTTCCCTCTAGGCTCCAGCTCTTGTATTCCTGTTGCCGGCGTGTCTTTCTTCCTCTCCAGATCTTCACCGGCCATACGTCTTCGTGCCCTTCAGGACTCTGTTCACCTACCTCCTCCTCCAGGAAGTTCTCCCTGATTACTCCCCCGCTGCCCTTCCAAGGCTGGTGTATGTGCCCTTCCTCGGTGCAGCGAGTTCTGTTTTCCCGCCTGGGGCACGTCGCATGGTATTTGTCTTCACCACTAGGAGAGTCTGTGACCTGCTTACTTCCTCTACCCGCAGGGCTACAGGCCCTTCCCAGCATCTAGCGCCAACGAACAGTTGAACGAACTGAGGGCTCTTCACTGCCCCTTGGCAGTACACCTTCATCTCGCAGAGGGAAAAGGAGCCCAGGAAGGTCACAGAGCGGCCTGGCCACAGAATGAGCCTGGAACACAGGTCTCCGGACAACACGTGCTTTTTTTCTACCAGGAGGTCAGCCAGCCCAGGGCTGGGATGCGGGCTCCTCCCCGAGCCAGTGCGGCCCCGGGCACCCGCTCCACGTCCGGAGCGGGTTTGCACCTGCGGGAGGTGACAGTAACGGCACCTGAGACCCAGCATGGCCGCTGTGGGGCTCGCTGGTCTCTGAGGAGCAGAGAGCCCAGTGCTTGGGACAGGAGAGGGATGGGGAGCCCTGGCCCGTGTGTCTCCACTGGTTGGAGCGTCGTCCCAGGCACTGAAGGGCTGTGGGTTCAATACCTGGTCAGGAGGCAAACCAAAGGTGACTGGGCAATGTTTCTCTCTCACATTGATGTTTCTCTCACTCCCTCTCCCTTCTTCTTTCTCTAAAACAGTGGTCATCGGCAAACTCATTAGTCAACAGAGCCAAATAGCAACACTACAACGATGGAACTTTCTTTTGAGAGCCAAATTTTTTAAACTTAAACTTCTTCTAAAGCCACTTCTTCAAAACAGACTCGCCCAGGCCGTGGTATTTTGTGGGAGAGCCACACTCACGGAGCCAAAGAGCCGCATGTGGCTCGAGAGCCGCAGTTTGCCGACCACTGGTCTAAAATAAGACAAACATATCCTCGGGTGAGGGTTAAAAAAAGAATAGGGCCGAAACTGGTTTGGCTCAGTGGATAGAGCGTCGGCCTGTGAACTCAAAGGTCCCAGGTTCGATTCTGGTCAAGGGCATGTACCTTGGTTGTGGGCACATCCCCAGTAGGGGGTGTGCAGGAGGCAGCTGGTCGATGTCTCTCTCTCATCAATGTTTCTAACTCTCTATCCCTCTCTCCTTCCTCTCTGTAAAAAAATCAATAAAATATATTTTTTAAAAAAGGATAGGGAAGGGGATAGGAATTCAAAATGAGGCAACTGCGATTGTCGTCTGTGGCCGACCTGGGTCCATTTTACCTATGTGGCACCACTGTTTACTCTGTGGGCCACGCCTTCCCCGTGGGCCCGATCGCCGAAGGTCCGTGCTGAGCTCAGGGCTGCATCCTGGCCCATAACAAATGCTCAGTAAATGCCGGTGGAATGAGCGAATGAATAAAGCACCAAGAGGCCCTGGAGGGGTGGATCTTGGTGGCTGGGTCAGGGCTTCTTTTTTTGCTGGTCTATGTCCCCAAAGAGCCTTCCTTCACCCCACGCCAGAGCATCCCAAGCATTCTCACTGAGCATCGTGTCCTTGGTACGCACGTGGAGGAAGAGCTGTTTCTCTCCACGAGAAAGCAGGACGGGAGGGAACGCCTCGTCTCAACCTCCAGTGACAAATGGCAGGTGAGGCGCCCACGCCGGTGCGGCTCACGCTCCTGGGAGAGGGACAGCGGAACCGGCCTCTGGGACAAACCCAGCTCGAGCCACATCCGTGTCAACCAGCCCCTCCTCAGTCCGCGCCCCTGCTAATGAAGTATCTAGCAGGAACACAGTCCCGCCCAGAGAAAATGCTGTTGGAAACGTGTAAAAGACACCAGTGGGGAATTCCTAGCCTGCAGACCAGTTTGCCCATCCTCATTTCTGTGAGGATGGAAACGTGTGTCCTCCGTGCTGTCCACCACCAGCCACACGTGGCTGCTGAGCATTTGAAGGGTGGCTGGTACCACCGATGAAAGGAGGCTTTCCGCCTATTTGGATTAGTTTGATTTAAATAGCCACATATGCTGGTGTAGCTTAGGGGTTGAGCCTCAACCTATGAACCAGGAGGTCATGGTTCGATTCCCAATCAGGGCACATGCCCAGTTTGCGGGCTCGCTCCCCAGTGGGGGGCAGGCAGGAAGCAGCCGATCAGTGATTCCCTCTCATCATTGATGTTTCTCTCTCTCCCTCCCTTCCTCGCTGAAATCAATAAAAAAATATATTAAAAAAATAGCCACATGTGACTAGTGCCGACCGAGGGGAGTGGACAGTGATGGAGTGGACAGTGGACAGCACAGATAGACGGAGGAGGGACAGGAGGGGCTTAAACAGGGGTTTGACCCTGAAATTGGCCCTTTCCTGAGGTCCAGAACCAAGGAAAGGCCACGTCTTTCTGTGCTTTTCTTTAAAAAAAATATTTTTATTGATTTCAGAGAGTAAGAGAGAGGGAAAGAGAGATAGAAACATCAATGAAAGAATCATTGATGAGCTGCCTCCTGCACGCCCCCCACTAGGGACAGAGCCCACAGGGTACCCTTTTATGCAATGATGTTTACTTTGAATTTATATTAGTTTACACAAACACTCCATCCATGCTTTTGTTCCGGCCCTCCGGTCCAGTTTAAGAACCCGTTGTGGCCCTCGAGTCAAAAAGTTTGCCCACCCCTGTTACAACCTATGGTAGTCATGTGCCCTTGACCAGAATGGAATCTGGGACCCTTCAATCCGCCGGCCGACGCTCTATCCACTGAGCCAAACCGGTTTTGGCATCTTTCTGTGCTTTTCAACATAGGTGCACCTTGATCAGCTACAAGTAACAAGTGAAGTCACATTCTTTTTTAATATTCAAACCACTTCTCCCTCCAGGGAAATCTCAGACTTCGGCTGCTGCAGCCGCCTTGGCCACTAGGCGTCGCCAGTGACCTCGCAGCCAACATCCGGGCAGGAGGCAGGTGCTGGGTCTGGCGCAGACCTGGGGACAAATGCGGGGGCTGGGGTGGATAGCAAATCGGTTTCCTGAGAGAGTGGAACTCGGACCCACGACCACACTAGAGGCACAGATCAAGGGCTGATGTACGGCAATGGGTGCGGGAAGCAGGATGGGGCGCCGAGACTTCCCTGTATCCCTCGTGTGCTAGCTGAGGGAATGGTTTCTCTCTCCAAGAAGAGGCTTTGGCATGCCTGTTCTCTTGCCTGGTAGACCTCAGCAGGCGGTCCCCCTCATAACGTTGTTTAAGTGCTCACCCGCCCTCTGAGTGCTTCCTCTTCTCTGTGGCCACCCGAGAAGCGAGAGGTTCTTGCAGCCCCGCAGGTGGACGGATATATCTGGGCCCTGGTCTGGGCGCTGCGACCCAAGTTCGGGGCGAATCAGGGCAGTGGCTCCGTCCCCTGAGCACCTGCACCAGAGGGAAAACAAGACCTGCCAGGCCGCGCTGCTTTGCAGCCGTTTGACTGCCTCCACTTTGTGAGCTTCAGTTCCTCCCAGCACAGTAAGTAGGGGCTCAGATTTTGCTAGCCGACTGAAGGCTAGTGTGAGAGCTATTATGGAAGGTGGGGGAGACGGGGGTTTCTCTCCAGGTGAGATTCAATGACACTCTCCCCACCCCCACTTCCTGGAGTCAGGGAGACTAGGTTGGATTGCAGCCTGAACTCCAACCAGCTACTTGACTGAGCGCGTCACTTAATTGTGAGCCTGTTTCCTCATATGCAACATGAGGGGATATCTACCTTTCCAAATGGCTGGATGGTTAAGTTCATGTGCCATTTTGGCTGGGCTGTGGGGTGCCCAGATATTTGGCCACACATTTAGGGTATTTCTGTGAGTGTATTTAGGAGGAAGCAGATAGCCCTCCATAACGTGGTGAGCCCCGTAATGGTGAGCCTCATACAATCAGCTGAAGGCTCAACTACAACAAAAGACAGGCTCTCCCTCGAGCAAGAGAGAATTCTCTAGCAGACTGCCTTTGAACTTCATCTGCAACATGGGTGCTTCCTGGTTCTAGAGCAGATGGATCTTGCAGTTGAACTGGAACATGGCCCTCCTGGGTCTCCAGGCTGCCAGTCCACCCTGCAGATTATGGACTTGGGGGCTTCCCTAACCAACCATGTGAGCCAGTTCCTTACAACAAATTAATGTATTGATACACACACACACACACACACACACACACACACACACACACACCCTAGCTGGACAACCCTGACTAATACAGATGGCCATGAGGATTAACCGGAATTACAATGTAAAAGTATCTGGTACAGTACTCAGTGCGTCTTAGGTACTCAAAACATGCCGCTTCGTTATCTAGCCTTCCAATTTTCTTGGTCAGGCATCACCTAGACATCAATGAGCAGAAGACTGCTTAGAAATTAGGTCCAGAAATCCACCCATCAGTCTGTGAACGCTGCCCACTGGCAGTAGACTGCCTGCTTCTGTCAAATTGTTCCTGTGATGCAGATGTTTCTCATCTCAGAACTCATCTCAGGACACGTTCCTTCCCCACCTGGCCCCACGCTCTCTAGCCTCAGAACAAGGAGGCACGTGGCTTTCTTTGTTCTCTGTCGCTAATTGCTTCTGGGTGGGTGAGAGTGGGAGGAAGAAGACAATTCAACACCCCCCCCCCCCACTATAGTCTCTATTCAGCCACATGTGCACTCGGAGCCTGAAAGACGAGGGGGTGGGCTCACATTATGCTTCTTCAGACACAGAAGACCTCTTTCAGCCGAGAGCTTCTTGCTGACTGATAGGAATGTAAGAATTATTTTTAGCGTATTTGAAAACTTTCTTTTCCCTATTGCACTTTGGAAATCGAAAGTGCTTTGCTGCTAACTTTCCCCCCCTATTTATGATGAACATTATAATAAAAAAGACCCACTTACACTATTGTTTTCAGGTTGTTTTATTAGTATCACTCTCGCAGCTTAGAGCTGGTTTTAAGCATTATTCTTCTACGGCAGCATAACACAATACCTTAACTTAGCATCCAGAACACACCTGTTTGTTACCTCCCAGCTCCGTAGGTCAGAACTCCAGGCCTGGTAGGCTGGCCTCTCTGCTCAGGGTCTCACAAGACTGCTGCCAAGGTGTCAACCAGGCTGCGTTCTCATCTGGGGCTCTGTGTTCCCTTCCAGGCATCTTCAGGTTGTTGGTAGGCTTTAGTTCCTTGTGGTTGAAGGACTGTTTTCTTGCTGGCTGTTAGCTGGGGACGTTCTCAGTTCCTGGAGCCTACCCTCAGACTCTTGCCACCTGGCCCTCTCCACAGGCCCTCATGCTCTCATGCTTTGAATATCTCTATTAGGGAAGGGCATATATATATATATATATATATATATATATATATATATGTTTTTAATATAGTTTATTGATTTTTTACACAGAGAAAGAGAAAGTTATAGAGAGTTAGAAACCTTGGTGAGAGAGAAATATTGATCAGCTGCCTCCTGCACAACCCTCACTGGTACATGCCCTTGACCGGAATGAAACCTGGGACCCACCAGTCCATAGGTCAACGCTCTATCCACTGAGCCAAACGAGTTAGGGCTGAAAAGTTTTTTGTTTTTTTTAAAACAAAACACAAATACAGAAAACCATACCAATGTGACTTAATGAATTATTCCCAGGCAAACAGCTATGTAACCACCACTAGGTCAAAAAATAACCTTCGCCACCATCCCAGAAGCCCATCTAGGTCCCCCATTCCAACCACAGTTCCTTCCTTTCTCCCCCAGCAAGTAATCTATATCCCATTTTATAACGTTTTTAATATATATATATATATATATATATAAAATTGATTTTTTACAGAGAGGAAGAGAGAGGGACAGAGAGTCAGAAACATTGATCAGTTGCCCCCCTGCACACCCTCTACTGGGGATGTGCTCTCAACCAAGGTACATGCCCTTGACCGGAATTGAACCTGGGACCCTCCAGTCCATAGGCCAATGCTCTATCCACTGAGCCAAACCGGTTTCAGTACATTTTTACTTTTTATCCAAATGTGCATTATAAACACCAAGTTTTGTCCTGGACATCTACAAGGCTTTGATATGTCTTTTAAGTCTGTCTCTTTCAATATTTATCTTATAGGTTTCCCCGCCTATCTCTCTATTTTCCTTTTACCCTGTCTGTGGGATAACCTGGCCCGTGAGGCCTGTGGAAGTCCCTGCAGTGTGATTTGCTGACTGCATAGTCCTCAGTAGTTCACCACGCTCCTGCAGATTGGTAGCTGGACCTAGAAACTGGCCTGGACTCAGGTTCCATATCCTTGGCAAGATTTCAGGAGACACATAATGTCTGGTTGTCTCTTTTCTTATGATGTAAGTGATGTTGGCAGCCGCTGATGGTTACTTAATGCCTATCCCCAGTAATTTACTGGGGCTTGCAAAATAGTGGTGTTCTAATTCTGTCATCCCATTTTCATTTAATAGTTGGAGTGCTTTTATTTATTTAAAAAAATGTATTTATTTTTTTTAACCCTCACCCAAGGATATTTTTCAATTGATTTTTAGAGAGCGTGGAAGAGAGAGGGAAAGATGGAGAGAAACATTGATGTGAAAGAAACACTTCGATTGGTTGCCTCCTGCACAAGCCCTGACCGGGGAGGAGCCTGCAACCAAGGTATGTGCCCTTGACCAGAATCGGACCCGGTACCCTTCGGTCTGCAGGTTGATGCTCTATCCACTGAGCTAAATTGGCTATGAAAGTTGGAGTACTTTTATAAAGAGAAAATTCCCTTCATCTATTATTGGTTAATCAATGATAAGGATCATATAGGGCAGTGGCCGGCAAACTCATTAGTCAACAAGAGCCTAATATCAACAACAATTGAAATTTCTTTTGAGAGCCAAATTTTAAACTTAATCTTCTCCTAATGTCACGTCTTCAAAATAGACTCGCCCAGGCCGTGGTATTTTGTGGAAGAGCCACACTCAAGGGGCCAAAGAGCCGCATGTGGCTTGAGAGTCGCGGTTTGCCGACCACGGGTATAGGGGAAGCAGGATACCTCTTTGACTCCCTCCTCTTTAGTTAGTGCTTTTCAAGATTACAGAATTGGTTCCCTGTCATCTTCCAAAAAGGACCAAATATGTTATTAGGAACTCATGAATTTCAACATATTTGATGGATTTCAAGCCCTTGCGATTATTATCGCTTATACTCAAATTGTTCCATTTTTGGCCAGCGAGAGTCTCTTCAAGTGGGTTCTTGAATGCTTTTGACATGACCCTAGAAATTGGTGGTTTCCTTGTTATCCAGTAGGACAGGTTCCAGGGCCATCGGGTACATTTCCGACCTGGACCTGGGCTCAGCCAGTACTGGAAGAAGCCCTGCCTTTCTTCTCTCTCTGTGTAGTTATTTATTTTAGTGAGATATTGCATTTCAAGACCTAATCTAGGGATGGTCACAGCTCGTGGCTTGGTCATTGTTTCTAATTTTTTCAGTGGACGGAGCTAGTGGACAGGTTGGACAGTCACGTGAGGGGCTCAGAATTGCTCTCTGTCAATGGCTGGAGAATGGGAATGGTAAGAGTTTGTCGCTAGTCACTCCTTTACCTTCCTCAGTGGAATTGCCACCGTCTCCCCCCTCATCGCTCACTTTTCCCGGTCCAGGAATGGAGAGCCATCACCCCACCCTGTGCCTCTAGCTCTGGGTAGACACAAACTCTTGCTGACCTTAAGAGTTTCCCAGAAACCCTGGGGAGCCATGTGCCCCGGCAGAGCCGTGTGCCCCGGGGGAGCGGGGTGACCCGGGGGAGCCGTGTGTCCCGAAGGGGCGGTGTGAACCTGAGGAGAAGAGGATTCTATTCGTGTGGTCTGAGACATTTGGACAGTCTGCAGCCATTTGCTTCAGAATACTTTGTTGTATTTCCCTACAAAAACAAAGGGGAGAGGGTGTCCCACTTGAAATTCATATACGGAAAAAAGGAAAAGAGAAGAAAAAAAAAATCCGAGGAACAGAATAAACTGGTGAATATAGTAGAATCAGGGGCAAAGCAAGGGAGTGGACTGATAATTATCAGGGGGATAAGGGGGTGGGGGAGCAGTGAGAGACTGGATTGAAATGGTATAAGCAAGGGATGAAGACAATGGGGGGGAAGAGGGGGTAAGGGCAGAGGGTGGGATGGGAACTGGGTGGTAGGGAGCTTTGGGGGAGAAAAAGGAGAAACAATTGTAATAATCTGAGTAATAAAGATTTATAAAATTAAAAAAAATGACTCGGGAAAGGGATGAAGAGGAAGGAAAATAGAGAAAGCAATACTGAACCTTGTTGGTGTGGGATAATTATATAATTGCTCTTCTTTATACTATTTTCTATATGTTTTAAATTTCCCATCAATAAAAGTTAAAAAAAAGAGAGTTTCCCAGAAGTGTTCTCTGAGAGAGAGAGGGTGCCAATTTTGTCATTTGAGCCAAACTCTAGTCTCAGCGACCGTGTTCTACCCACTTAAGTTTCTCATTGCAGCTGTGGGTAAAGACAGCATACTTCTTCACTCCCTATTCTCAGGTGCCACACAGGGGCTCACGGGGAAGCTGTATCTCCTCCCCAGGGCACAGTGGTCCCTCCAAACAGCCTGTGCCCCAGAGGCTCTTTATCCTCTGGTCACATGGTACCAGCTGTGGTACCAAACCCGGGTGTCCCCTGACTGGCCACATCCACTGTGGTGGTTGGACGCACTGTTCAATGCTGTCCCCACCTATAGACACCCAGGTTCCACCGGACTGATAATATACCAGTAATATGCATCTCCCTTATCACATTAGCTCAACAGATTTGAGGAGGAAAAGTCATGAAAAAACGTGTCTTTCCTACTTCCCTCCTCCCCCTCCCCTGCCTTTGAAACTAGACACCGTGGTTAAAAGGAGCCTCTCTATGCAGAACGTGTGTTCGTTCTTCTGGAGAGCACAGAGCATTATTAAGGGAGCGGCCAGCTGCTTTTCCTGGCGGGAGAATGGGAAGACTTTGTCGGCATTCACTCCTGTTCCTTCCTCAACTGAACTGCCACCGTCTCCCCCTTCACTGCTCACTTTTCCCTGTCCAGGAATGGAGGGCCATCACCCGACCCTGTGCCTCTCGCTCTGGGTAGACACAACGGCCTGGTCCTTCCTCTGTGTTAAGACTGCGTAAGTCTTAACCCTAAGATTTATGCAAGTCTGACAGTTGATAATCTCTACCTAGACTCATAAACAGGCCTCTCCCCTGCCCCACAATCTCTCTCTCCTCTCTCTCACAAATGCACAGCCCACCCAATGTTCCAATAGGGGTGTTTGCACAACAATGTTGTACAGCGGGGCTAATGACAGAGTCGATGGCCAGGAGATGCTGTGACAATTAAATGAGGTAGGGCCTTGGGTCTCAAACTTGGCTGCATATTGGAAATTGCTGGAAGAAGTTCAAACATCCCAGGTTTATCGAATCAGGCTTCCACACCATCAATCAACATTCTTTAAAAAATATATTTTATTGTTTTTTTTTGCAGAGAGGAAGGAAGAGGGATAGAGAACTAGAAACATCGATGGGAGAGAAACATCAACCAGCTGCCTCCTGCACACCCCCTACCGGGGATGTGCCCACAACCAAGGAACATGCCCTTGACCGGAATCGAACCTGAGACCCTTCAGTCCGAAGACCGATGCTCTATCCACTGAGCCAAACTGGTTTTGGTTCAATCAACATTTTAAAAACCTCCCTAGGTAAGCCCAAAGTGCAGCCACATTTGAGAGCCAGTGAGATAGTACTTGCTATAAGCACTCAAGACATGGTGGCTGCTTTTATTACTATAATTAAAAATGGAGCGAGAATCCCCCAAATTTAATAGCCTGCTGAAATCGGAGGCTTCAGCAGTCTAATGGGTTGCTTAAAAGTGTAGGACCCAGGCTAATCTCCCCTTTAATTCATTCATCCAGCAATGACTCAGCATGTACTAGGCTCAGTGAGAAATTCTTCCTCCCCATTTGAAAGTAAAAGATTTCATATCACCTTCTAGATGAAATTCAGTTCTTTAGGTCTCCGGCCCCGCCCGTCCCCCTCATGCCCGAGGACCTGCCAGCACCGGCGCCCACATGCTGGGACGCCCAGCAGTTCCAAACTCTTTGCCATCCTCCCAGGCCCTCCTGTGCCCCTGTGCCCTCTGCACACTCTTCCCTGTGCTTAGGACGCCCTTCCCACACTCGCCCTCTCCTGTCCCACCTGGCTTGCCTTAGAGGATGGATTTCTGGACACGGAACCCGAGAACAGATGGGTGCCCAGCACTCGCTGGCAGCCTGCACTCGTGCCCTCTGAGGAAGAAGCCGGCCAGTGTCCTGTTGGTTTCTGGATTCCTCCAGCACCCTGCAGTGGGTAGTGATGAGTTCTCAAGGTCTTCTCTCCGCAGACAGGCTGGGCAACTCTCCGCTCTCCCTGAGGCCTCCCTCACCTGGCGGAGACTGCTCAGGCGCAGGCTGGCTTCTTTCCTTTGGCCTGCTTGCCCGTTCAGTTGTGCCCCGACCCCAAGGAGCTGCTCCCCAGGGCCCCTCCCTGGGAGAGGACGTGTCCTTGGAGGATTCCAGAGGATTCCTCCCCATTGTTCCTCCGGACAGCTCAGAGCCCTCTACTTGGAATGATGAGACTTGGAGGAAGGATTGTCTAGTCCTGTTCTCCACGTATAAACACCATTGAGTTTCTTGTGTATCTTGATGCAATTTTGTGTGTGCATATGCACAGATGGGAGTCCAGTATGCACACTATCCCACACTTCATTCTTTTCCCATAATAATATAGCCCAGAGCCTTTTCCATAGCAGCACAACCAGACATGCTCCATTCCTTTCAATGTCTACATAGCAGTCAACTGAATAAATGAATGACGTGAAACCAATTAAAAGTAAAACCATAAGAACAAAATAGGATCTCTTCACCAAGGGGCTTGTTTTTTACTCCATCAGAGGGTAAACCCTATAAGAGCATGCGTGGGCAATGCCAACTCTAGTTGCACCTGTTTAAAGCAGTGTCAAGTGCTTTCTATGCAAAAACACGCTGCGTGTGATGTGTCTCCCTCCCCGAGACAGGCGAATCTCGGAGAGGAGGGGCGAGTCCTAGTGCATGGTCCTCAGACTGCTGTCCAAGAACCATTCCTGGATGGGCTGGGGAGAGTAATTCTTGCTAAAAATGAAATTCGTTTACTCTGCCCTCTACCTCTCATTTACTAATTCTCCCGGGGAATTCTCCCATAGGTGGTCAGGATCAGCCTTTGAGGATCACTGCCTGCATCTTAGAAAGAAGCTTCAGTTCCACAAACAAAGCATTTGAAAAGGAACCAGACCTTCACCCGCCATCTTTCCTTAACAGAAAGAGCCAACTCTGCCAACCTAATTGTCTCACGTGGACTACACGTACGGAGGACCTGAGGTATAAAAAAGCAGCAACTGAAAGAAGTAACATAAATACAAGCAGTAACTGACCAACCAAGGACCAAAATGCCTCTCAAAAAATCCAAGCTGCTGCCAGGGGCAGCCATTGCCGCTGTGACCGGTGGGTGGGTACGTGGTGCTATTGTCCGCGATCCTCTAAGGGTTGTAGATCCACACACATCTGAGAACCTGATATTATTTCCTTCATCCTTTCACATTGCTCTCCACTGCCCTGCTACCCAACTTTGAGAATTCCTTCCAATCCTCCCTGCTGCGTTGGGGCTCATCTCAGACCCCCTAGTCCCATGGTCATTATCTGCTTCTCCACCTGCCTGCTGGCTTAGGGTTCTGCCTGAGGCCCTGGTTGTGCAGAGTGCATGGAGAAGGCTTTTTTTCCCACCTAAGCTGTTGTGGATTTTCTTCTTTCCTCAGAAGGACCCGGAATCTTAGCTGAAAAGGCAAATGATAAGAGCTGGCGTAGAATCCTAGAGTGGATCTTATTTGCTGATAAGAGAAGTAAGAAATCTTACTCCATTGGTCCCTTAATGGAGGGTCTTTCATCTGTTCTGGAAGCTGTGAAACAGCCCCCCGGGCCGGGAGTCCCATCTCCGTGGGCACTAAATGGCCAAGTGACAGGTGCCAGCCATGCTAACCAGGTGACATGCTCTCTAATCTCTTCTTGCATGAGGCTGGCTGGCTACTCTGACATCTTGGAAGGCTGCCGCGCCCAGCACGAAGTAAGGACTATATCACTGTCATCCCTGCTAACGTCATTGCAAGGGTCAAACTCCACGGGGCAGCCATTTGACTATGTCCCCTTAGCATTTGGAAGAACAGTTATTAGGAGAAACAAGACAGGGTGTCTCTGGAGTCTGTCAAACGAAGGAAAGATTAGCTGCTGAAACGGTCCCATTTGCATTTACCGTCCTCATTCAATCCATTAGCCGGGGCACAGGGCACCTCCCAGCTGCCATCCCTGGCTCTGCTGGCTGCCAACATTTGCAGCAGGCAGGCCTCTTTCACTCTGCCTAACGGAGCCTGTGGATTCATTGTATTTCCTAAAGTCAGACACTGTGAAGACTCTGTCACCATTTCCATTAGGAAAAGAGGGATGAGTCATAATGATTGCTGGCTGCGCCAGTGCTCTTGTGTGTTTCCCCCCCTGGGGATGATATTGCGTGAACACTTCCACTCTCCTGGTGTCTTTGGACAAAACTGTGCGGTCCTCCACTGTGCAATGGGTCAGCCACTAACCACAATCCTATCTAATAAAGAGGGAATTTGCTAATTGACTGCCTGTCCTCAAAGATGGCAGCACCCACAGCTACAAGATGGTGGTGCCCAGTCCCCTCAGCTCTGCTGGGGCACCTGCCTCTGAAGTCCCCCAGTCCCCTCAGCCCCCCAGCCGCCCAGGGGCTGCCTGAGGGCCAGTAACCAGGGCCGGCCAAGGCTTGTGCTGTTGCCCCATCAGCAGAGGGGTGATGAGGCATCATCTTCCCCTGATCTCTGGGTCACCTCACAGGGCTCCCGAACTGTGAGAAGGGACAGGCTGGGCTGAGGGACCCCCCCCCCCCAAGTGCATGAATTTTCATGCACCGGGCCTCTAGTTTTAAATAAAGAAATAAAAGATTTACTTCCCCGGTCGCACCATCCACAATGTAAGTGCTGAATAGCCACATGTGGCTGGTGTCTACTGATGAAGGCCACTTCCATCAACACCGACAGTTCTTTTAGACCAGCCGTGGGCAAACTATGGCCCTCGGGCCAGATCCGGCTCTTTCGGCTGTTCTATCCAGCCCATGGAGCCAAAAGAGCGGAGGGTTCTCTTGCTCTCCCCTCTGCTCCTTCACCAGCAGCCCAAGATGAGAGTGCCAGCATGGTCAGGTTGCTTTTGTTCCGGCCCTCCCGTCCAGTTTAAGAACCCATTGTGGCCCTCAAGTCAAAAAGTTTGCCCACCCCTGGTCTAGTCAGTGCTGACGTGGCTCAGGAGAATTTAGAGGAAGTCCGAGTTTGTGAGCCCGGGTTTACATCTCATTGCTCCTAAGAGCTGATGACTTTAGGCAAGTCATTGGGCTTCCTAAAGGCTCAGTTTCACCTCTGTGGATGGGGTGGCACTCCCTGCCTGAAGGGGGAGCTGTGAGGATGGAAAGAGGTCTCCTTGAGTGTGCCTGGCATCAATGCTCACCCAGCACTGTCCCCCTCCCTCCTGCTCCTTCTGCCAACACCACCAATTTCTCCTTACCCCTAGATCACCCGCATTCGTGGGAACGTGGTCTGAGCTTTGAGTCTGGCAGGGGGTGAGGAGAACTCCCATGCTTCCCTCGGGGGCCGGCTAGCGGATCCTGTGATGGCCTGAGACTCTGCCTGCCCAGGCCGGCGGGGGGGACGTCTGGGGCAGGCACAGGCTCGGGCTGTCCTGCACACACTGCCTTATGCCTCAGTGCTCTACGCTTTCAGTCAAGGCCTTCAGGAAGTCATTGCCTTCATAATCATCAACATTTGTTACTGAAATAAGAGACCTAAGCTTCAAGTGAACGTTTATATAGCTCAGAGGTTCCCACATTTTTTTAAAAAATATTTTTTTATTGATTTTTTTTTATTGATTTTTTTTTTTTTTTACAGAGAGGAATAGAGAGTTAGAAACATTGATGAGAGAGAATCATCAATCAGCTGCCTCTTGCACACCCCCTACCGGGGATGTGCCCGCAACCAAGGTACATGCCCTGACCGGAATCGAACCTGGGACCTTTCAGTCCGCAGACCGACGCTCTATCTACCCGGCCAAACCTCGGCAGAGGTTCCCACATTTAATGAGCATCAGAATCACCCAGAGGGACTTGGTAAATATCGCTGTCCCTCCCTTCATCCCCCCCCCACCCCACCATCTGAGTTCTTGAGTCCCAGGAGTTGCGCAGCCGCACTTGAGCTGTGGAGCTGGGGCGCCTTCACTGGCAAAGGTTAAGTCGCCTGTATCCTTGGGCCACACTGAGGCGGCCCGTGGGCATGGCCTTGAGGGTGTGAGTGTTCCTTACACACAGTAACAATTGTGACTTCATTCTCAAAATCACAAAAGACGAACAAACACCTGTTCTGGACCATCTCAAACCCAGCTGCAGCATGTGATTCCAGCGCCCGCTTTTGCACTGGTATTTACAGCACGAGATCACCAAACCACCTCCAGGGCTGGCAACATGTCACGTGTGGGTTTGGTGGGAGCCGTGGGACATGCGTGTGGGAGTCCCTGTGACGGAGAACAGTGGCCCGGGAGGCGGCCGAGGCAAGCTCTCAGTGTTCTTCATGGGAGAGGAGTGGTTCTTCTTCTTCTTTTTTTAAAAAAAATATATTTTATTGATTTTTTTCACAGAGAGGAAGGTAGAGTGACAGAGAGTTAGAAACATCGATGAGAGAGAAACATCGACCAGCTGCCTCTTGCACACCCCCTACCAGGGATGTGCCTGCAACCAATGTACGGCATGCCCTTGACCGGAATCGAACCCGGGACCTTCCAGTCCGAAGGCCAATGCTCTATCCACTGAGCCAAACCGGTATCGGCAAGGAGGAGTGGTTCTTTAATGTGCCGGACTTTCCCGCACTTGGAAGGGGCTTTGGCACGGCTGGGCCTTGCCCATTAAATGCCAGGTGCTGCTCCAGAGCCGGGCAACAACCCACTAACCCCCTGCACACATTTGCTATTCCTCCGAGGGCGTCCACACCGCTCCTTCTTAGGCGAGAACCACGGAGAGCCCAAAGGCCATCAGTTTGCTTTAAGGCGGCTTGGCTTCTGCCCCTGGGGCTGCCCCTGACTGCTTCTCCCCTTTGTCACTTCCGGGTGTCCTGAGGGAAACGGAGGCAGCCCATCTTCCTAGCCTGTGGGTTTCCCCACAGAGGACAGCAGCACCGAGAGCTTCCTGGCTGCCCTGGAAGTGTCCGAGCTGGCAGTCAGTCGGGCCTCGCTCCTCCCTCCCTCCCTGCCACCTTGTCCTTTTTGGCAGCCACCCCTAGAAGAGATATTCTCAAAGCGCCCCTGTGCCCTGACAGCTGATGCCCAGGCAGGAGGCCTGGCAGTAGCAGCAGCAGCAGCAGCAGCAGCAGCAGCAGCAGCAGCAGGGGCGTTGGCCGGAGCCCTGCCTGATCCTGCAGGGAGGTGTGGGGACAGGGTGCTTGTGGGTGGGGCAAGCCCCCCCCCCCATCTGGTACTGCCCACCTTGACAGCTGCTATCCATCCACTCATCCACTTCCCGGCAGACCCTACCCTGCCTGCCAGCCACCCAACCCTGAGCATTGTTTTCATGGGTCCCTCGGTACAGGTGTTCCCTGTTAGACTTCGCATCCTTCAACCGCTGCTCACGGGCTTTTTGTCTGAGGCTTTCCCTGAACCCTCAGACAGGGTTAATCAGGCCTGGCTCTGGGCTCCGATGGCCTGGGGTTACCCATTTACAGTGTGTATTTGTCAAACGGGGGTGTATTGCCGACTATACAACAGGCACTGTGCTGGGGCGGGTGTGTGTGTGTGTGTGTGTGTGTGTGTGTGTGTGTTCCAAATCACATTGAACTTAACACACACGAAGCAGCTCTCCTGCGGTTCAGGCTGGGGAAGTCAGGCACGGAGAGGTTCAGGTCACCCAGTTCCTAAGGGGGTCTCAGGCCCAGGCAGTCTGGCTGCTTAACCACCCTCTAGGCTGCTTATCCCAGCTCCAGGCCTGCCTTTGTCATACACAGGTCCTGCCTTTGGGAACGGAGGCTGAGCTTGCTCTCCGTGGGCCTTGCCGATGCCTGTGCCTGGCCCAGGGCAGGTCCGAGCGCCCATCGGTGGATACGTACAAGGGCCGCCTCCTGGTCATCTGGAGAAACTATCAGCCACGGGTCCTCCTAGAGCCAGTGGTGATTTTCACGGAGATCAGGGCCTTGGCTAAACAGGATTCTCAATCTGTAGTTGTTGTTTTTTTGTTAATTCTCACCCAATGATATTCCTCCACCCCCCATTGATTAGAGAGAGTAGAAAAGAGAGAGAGAGAGAGAGAGAGAGAGAGAGACATCCATTAGTTGCCTCCCACGCAGGGCCAGGAATTGAACCTGCAATCCAGGTATGTGCCCTTGACTTGGAATTGAACCTGAGATTCTTTGGTCAGTGTCCAACACACTAATCACTGAGCCACACCAGCCAGAGTAGGATCCTCACTCCTTTTTCTGCTCCCACCCGTAACCCACAGCAGTTGTTATTGGGAAAAAAGAGTGAGGATCCTTGCTATTGGGCTCCCACCCGGGCGAGCACACTTCTGAGAGGTTAGAGGGCCCTAGAGGTGGGGTGGGTTTTTCACCTGTGGTTTGAAAAAGCCCTTCCGATGCAGCAAGAGGCTTGCTGAGTGGTTGAGAATCACTGAGCCCTAGGTTGGAATTCCAGGCAATGGTCTGGATGAACTGGGAATTTGGGGGCACTGGCGACAGGGTCTCCCCCTCCTTCCAGGCTATTCTAAAAGCTCTCCCTGAGTCAAGCCACTGAGAACCAACAGCACGACTTTCTGCGTGGAAAACATTTTCTTCTTTTTCTTTTCCCCTATCTGGTGGATTGCTGCTGAAATTGATTGCAGATTTGAGGGAACTCAGAGGGGACAGGAAATCGCGAATGTTTACAACCTTGCCTGACCTGATTCTATTTCGAGGTCTCAGGTCATTAGCTCCTGGCAGCAGAAAGCGTGCCGGCCTTCCCACTGCTCGGGACCGAATATGGGCATAACTACTTGTTTTTGCCCTTGAGGTGATGGTTATTATTTACTGAAAATTCTATTACTAAATCCTAGCAGCCAAAACCTCTCTTTTTCCCTCTACACTCTTCTCCCTAATTAGAAGCTAATTATTCACTGTCTGGTTATAACGTAACTAATGACCCAATTTAAGCCTTTTAAATGAGAAGGTTTACTGCAGTTTGCTAGTGGTAAACCCTCAACCCCGTGACCTTGGGCGCCATGACCTTGGGCATCAGGGCTGGATATGCAAAAAACAACAACAATCCCATGGCAACATGGGAAACCCCGCTCCCCCCCCCCCCCCCCCCCCCCGCCCCGCCATGCATTTTGGCTATTGCAGCAAAGACTATACACAAAACGAAAAACAGACCCTAATATCAGGTCCAACTGCTTAGTGTGACCTCAGAAAAGTAACACTGCCTAAGTATTCCTCATTTTCCTCATTTAGTAGGTTTTTCTTGCATCCCAGTGGGACTGATCACAGTGGCTGCCTGGAATGAGAGGCTGAAAAAGTATAGGAAAATGAATGGTGCTGTAATGGATTGTTGCTGTCTGCCACCGGTGAGGGAGCATCATTTACCAAGTGTTTGCCAACTCTGGGTTTTGAAATGCTTTAGGTCTGCCCTAGAAACACACAGGATGTGCTTAATGTGTGAGCTAGCCCATGAGGCAAGATTGACCAAGCAAAAGTTTAGTATTTCAGTACGTTATTCAAAGGTATAGATCACCAAAGCCTCCAAAAGGGTGTGGGAATCCTGGGGGCTTTGGTGCAGCCTCGAATTTGTTATGCTCTGGATGAGCCTGACACCTGGGCTCAAAGGGATGCAGTCCTTTCTGGTGTGTTGTTACTAACCAGGCCGGGCTTTTAGACCCCCAGGTCGTCACCTGGCACACTGCTGGGTAAGGGCATGTGGGGGACCAAGAACAGTGGCATCCCAGGAAGATACGCCTAGTTTTCTCAAGTGTGTGGTATTAGAATCCTGAGACCTACATTACTATTCTTATAAACGTTCAGCTTATAAAGTGTTCAGCTATCCCAATAAAGGACCCTTTTAAGAGATTTTCTCAGTCTTAGGGAGCTTATATAACTTGCTAAGATCACATAAGGTTGGGACAGGGAACTGACATATACTAAGAGCCTACTATGAGCTAGGCACTTTATGGAGGTATGATTCCCTTACTCTTTCCAACAACCCATTACTGTGGGGCAGTAATACCACAGTATTATTTTATAGACAAGGGACTGCTAATGCACCGTCGTTGAGTAACTTGCTCATAGCTGCATAGAAGAAATGGACCAAGGTCATTCTTCCCAACAGTACCGGACTCTGATAATAGCACACTTGATATCAAGACTTCTGTATGTTTGAAACTATCAATGCATTTGTGTTCCAGTATCTTGGTATTTGTGACAACTAGAGAGTGTTTTTAAAAAACCCATTAAGTATACAGATATTTGCAGGCCAATTGCTCACACAAATAGTTGTGTGAATGTTTTTCTTTTGTCGTTCATTTTTATTTTTTTTCAAATTACACCATGATAACATGTAGTAAAAATTACTCAGGTGAAATGTTTTCCTTTAACATTTTGTAAGTCAGTCATATCACAATTGATTTTTTTTTGGTTGCTGTTTCAGCAGAGATTTCTCATGACTTTAGTAACATACAACTTTAAGCTGAGACTAAAATCAGAAATAAGTTTAGAAGTGGAATTCAAAAAGATTGGGAGTAGGAAAAAAATAAACAAGGCTGATGTGCTTTAGAAACTTAGGTGTTATCACTGCCATAAATCTTCACTGTGGTCAAGCTTAAAAACCAGTCCTCCAAAAAAGATGCAGGCGTACTGGAAAAAATACAGACATTCCAGGGTATACTATGGCCTTTTCGTTAGCAATATGGTATCTAAAGAGTGAAATCTGTTACAGAGCTGTGAATGAAATACTGATGGAAAATTTAAATTTTCATGGTGAAGTTTAGGTCTGTAAAATTGTACCAGTCAACAATGGGCTCAGTAGAAAGATTCCCAGTAACAACTGTGATTCATAAAAATTTTGATATGAATACAAAAACAAAACTTAACTGATGAACTGAGTTCCTGTTTTAAAATTCACACAAAAAGTAATGTTTCCATGAAAATGTCAATAAAATGAAGAGAGAAAAATAATGTTCTCTATAGATAATTAATCAAGGATTTTGATCAACCTAATGAATATGGCCTGAAACAAGCATTAATATCATTCTGAGGAAAATGTCGACATTCTCAAACATTGAAAATACCATTAGGGGCAAACTCCAGAGTTTTTGTATCATTGGGTTGAATGTAGGCTCAAAATGTCTTGTACCTTTCCCCTAATTATAAAGCAGTTCATAAATCTATTTCTCTGAGAAGTGAGATTCATTTTGCAAGGGAGATGAGAGGAGTGTGGCCTGTAAACTTTTAAAAAAAACTTGACTATGTGTCCTGTTAAATTTGGTTAACAGAAAGGCTCAGGTTTAATTTAAAATTATGACACTTACTGCATGACCTCAGCATGTCACTTAATCACTTTGGGCCTCATATTCCTATCTATAAAATGGAAACTAAGGATGGTACCCAACCCCATGAGTTTTTGTGAAGATTAAATGAAATGATGCATGCAAAACACTTAGCATTAATAAAATGTTTAGACAAGAAAACTATAACAGGATGCAGAATATAATCAAGCACTGAAGAGATTAGTTGCATACTCCGGTGTTACAGAACAACTGGCTGTAACCCAAGCGGGCTACAGAATTCACCTACTCATACAAGGAGATAACACTTTGTAAAAGATGTCAATAAAAAAAAGTAACTGTGATGATGTCCATTGGATTGCAAAAGACTCCAGCTGAAAGGCATGGGCAGGGGATAGATCTGACGTAAAGCCTGAGGACTATGTGACTTCTTTGGCTCCAGTAGACTCATTTTGGTAGTGTGTAGGGACCCATGTCATGTTCTGCTGTTGATTCTTTAAGTGATAAATAATGATATTGCAACAGAGATGTTAAATCTGCTCATTAGTTGCATGACTTTTCAAAGCTGAGGAAGACATTATACGAGAGAGATAATGAAGTAAATCAGATTATAGTATGAATACTTTGATGTGGTTCAGGTATGTTTTATAATAATTGGGATATGTTGTATCTGCAGCGTAAGGTGTTTGAAATAAATCTGGTTTATTGGATAATCTAATTACAATTGGAAATTTATATTAGACTCATAATATTAGTTAAAGGCATAGTGACTTCTATTAAGTTTGTAAATGATACTTAAATATCACTTAAGGTAACCTGGTTTACTATATTTTATTTGTTTACCAGATTAGTAGGAATTGGTTAAGTGCATAGGAAGATTTTGTTTTTTGGTTTGTCTGCCAGGCTTCTGGAGTGGTTGAGAGAATTAGGTATGTTAAATGTGTAAACTGTCAGAGGTGCCTGGGAAAATTTAATTCATAAATTGGGTTATTTAGAATTTAATATTTTAAACTTATTAGTGAGTTGAATATAATTAAAGAAGTGGTTGTGAATTCTTATTTTTGCATAAAAGTATTAGATTTATAATAAGACTTCTAAAATGAACTTAAAGGCTTAGGGAACACTAGGCTTTTGAACTTACAATTTCAATATATTTAATGAATTAAAATCCAATTGTTAGAGAAGTCCTTTTAGTGCAGAAGGTTCCCTCAGGCATTTAAAAGCTCAAATGACACGAGTAAGCATGCAGGGAATAAATGGTGGTTATAACTAACTGTGACCCATTTGCCCTTTTGTTCCTTTAAATTCTCACAGTGAAGCGTCCATAACTGTGTCAATATCTTGAGTTCATGGGAGTCCTGATTAGCTGAAGGCAAGGATTATTAAAACAACAACAAAACAGAAAACCATCACAACAACATTTTTTGGAGTCAATTTTATTACTGTTATATTTCACACGGAGGAGACTTAGTTACATAGAGTGATATTCTATGTTGATTACCAGTAGTAGAAGCACAAGAGTGTGGAAAGTGTAACATGAACACAGTGAAGAAACACCCTTTGTCAGAGTGAAGACCATGTGACAGAAACACATTATCCCAAACAGCCTATGTACAAATAAATACAGTGCTCAGTCTATGTACAGACACATTCACAAGAACCAACAGACGCAGAATCTCCATACAACTCTTCGTCCTGTGAAACGCTTCATAATAAAACACACAATGACAAAAATAATTTGGAAGTACATCAAGTGGATTCCCGTAGGGATAAAGATAGGTGCTCAAATGCTTCTTGAAAATGAAGGCAAGCAAAGGAAGCATCAGATGACATCTATCCCTAAAAAGATCCTTTACAAAAATGGCATTCTGAGATTTTTAATGTCACCTGTCCAAAAAAACAGTTTACATGATCTAGGGCAAATATCTATGTTGGGGTCATGGTTGACATATCTGTTTTAAAAATATGAAAAGAATGAATGTAAATTTTAGCTTTCCTTAGGGCTATCAGCAACTTCATGATGGCAGGAAGGAAGCTTTCACTCTTATTTTTGATGGCTCTTTGAGAATGCAGATTGCATGGAGTTGGAAGCTGTTGCTTCTAGAGTTTTTTTAAAAGCATATTCTTATTGATTTCAGATTGGAAGGGAGAAGGAGAGAGAGAAACATCAATGATGAGAAACAATCATTGATCAGCTGCCTCCTGCACGCCCACACTGGGAAACCGTGACTTCCTGATTTATAGGTCAACACTCAACCACTGAGCCACACTAAAACTCGAGCTAGAAACATCCAGGCTAGCTGCAGGGCACAGATGGACTTGTGTGCAGGGTTCAGCAGGGCAGTATGATGACAGAGGCTCCCTCTTCTAGATGGGAGAGTTTCTTTGGAGAAACCCTTCAGACCACAACACAGTCCTAACAGGAACATCACTGGCACTGGGTCCAGACACTCTTTCTTCAGGGAAAATGGCCATTTATGCAGAAAATCAAAGGGTCGTCCAATTTAATATGCATACTTATTCTATATCAGTAATTTAGTTACCTGGTTTTGGTGAATATTTCTAGGCTATTAATTGGCTTTTAGTCATTCTTTTCACTTTCAAATTACATAAATAGTCATGGTAAAGTGAAATACCAGAGTTTTTAGTTGTGGGGATACCTGTGTGTACATGTAAGTCTATCACACTGGGCCAGAAATTGTGTATTTTAGAAGAAAGGAGAGAAAAACCTAATGCATGCTGAAGTGTGCAATTCTCTATGCCCTCCCATGGAAGGTTTTAAAATTAAGAAATTATTGATAAGGTGTGTATCTCTCTTTGCCATTTTTATAAGGGAACTTCTTAGACCCACTCTATAATTATATAAACACAGGAACAAACTTTGAATTTCCCAGGAATATACTTGCTAATTATCCATTTCACTCTCCAGGTGGGTGAACCTTGCTTTCCATAACAAATGGATTTCTGAAAAGTAGTACATTTATAATTTTAAAGAGGGAAGATTTTTCAATACAGTAGCAGAACTTGCTACTTAAAGGATCTGTGTAACAAGCTATTTTGAAAATAAAAAATGCTTTTGTGAAATGAATACTTTCTTTGATCTTCAGAGTTTTGTTAAAGTACACATCTAAAACTTATGTAGATTAGAGTTGTCTAGGACAATAATGTTATGCAATAAAAAATAGGACTCCAATTTACAACAAACTATACAAAACAGGAATCACTCATGGACTGCTTATTAACTGACTATATTCAGAAACCCTGAATATATGCATTATTGGTATTTTATGGCTTTAATTAAGACAATTGTCTCTTGTGAAGTACTATAAAGTGCAATATTAAAAAATTAAAAACCCAAAAGGCATCCATTGTCCTTCAGTTTTATCTTGATGAGAAGAATTGAAGATCTGTTTAATTAAATGGCAAGGGATTATCTACCCTTAATTCATGCATGTAATTTCACCCTTAAAATAATTTTATCCAGGGATTCACACTTCATTCATTCTTTTTGTGTGTATGACATGATTTTAAAAATATCATCTCTTTTGGTTAGTTGAGATTGAACCCTGTCAGTCCCAAGGCCTTAGTTACCTACAGGTCTATTATGAAGGCTGGGCTACCCGGTGTGTGAGCATGCAGGGGCATGTGCCCATCCTGTTGGTAACTGGCGCCCATTTTCCCGGGCCAGGACACCAATCAACAACCTTACAATTCCCACCCAACCTACCACACAAGGAAGTAAATGCGCTGCAATACTGAGTGGTAAGAGGAGGTCCAACCATTGCCCCTGTTTCCTGTCTAAACTGAAAATATAAATTGCTTTTGGATAAGCCAACGCAGTCCAGAGTTTCTGAATGATCTCCAGTGGTGCCTCCCCCTTTCCGAGTTCCCTGTGAGTGTGGGATTATAACTTTAAAACGAAGCTCAGGAACTTGACCTTCCCAGGGCCTCGAGGTAATGCTGCACCCATGGTTCACACTTTTCACAGGAGGATGAATGCCTGTAGGTGTGCTCAGGGCATTTCTGTGACTCTGCTCTCTTGTGATTGTGAATTCTGGTCACAGTTTGGTAGCAAGTAAGAGGGAGTCTCTCCCCCCCCCCCCAAGTAGTAGTCAGTTATGCGAAGCCTACATTGCAGGGGGCAGGGGTTTAGTGTTTTTGAATGTTCACATTCAGGAGATGGAGAAATGCTCATTACACTGGCCAAGTGCGAGTAAACTGGGGTTGTTGGTGGTGAGAACTTTGAAGGGGACTAAGCACTGGGTCTGACCTGGACTTGAAAACTGGACATGGGGTTAGAATGAACAGACGGACGTTCCATAAGGCCAAGTGGAGAGTGGCTCATAGTAGGTAAGACACCTAATCAAATGCATGGGGCAAACTGAGGAATACAGGAGTCATAGGGAACCAAGACGAATGGGAGTGAGTAATGAAGTATGATTTCCTGAAAGGTGAGGGCCACAGATGGGTGTGTAAAGAGGGAGAAGAAGGTTAGGTTCGAGGCTGTAACTCAGGCGTGGTCAGACATCATGTTGCATCATGATTAGTCATAAGGTTTCATAATTTAAGAGCAACATCAAGGATTCAGAAAATAGGTTTATAAGAGAGGAATTGTAAAAATTATGAAGGTTAGGAAAAATGATGCAAAAAACTAAAGATAGTTTTGATGAAAATAAAGGGTTTCATAGTGGTGACACCTAACTGCCTCAAGGGTAAGCAGAGAGTACCTCCATCTTTTCTGCCCTCCCGCCCTCCCTCCCCCCCCAAAAAAAATCATAGGTGAAGTAATTGATTTGAAGGGCAAGGTCTCCCCTGAAAGGAAACTTTTCTGATGCCGATGGCTGTTAATGTTAGTAGTTGATGGAACTGGGTTACACCAGGTACGTCTGTGCTGGGACCCCTCTCCCACAAGAGGGGGTCCTTTAAATTAAGGTAATAAATTGGACAAACTCTCTAAACATAAGCCTTTAGCAAACTCCATGCAAATCCCATGACCCTTTTCCAAACTTTGGTATTTATCTGTTTTCCAGTCTGCCCATCAGTCACTGGCGGAAGTGTTTTGGTTCAGATCATCTGATGTTGCACAGTCTCTCTCACATTCGAACAGAGTTGTCTATCCAGTCACAACTACAGGGTCGTTTTTGTCTCTTAAAAAACCCGACTAACTGGTGGATTGGTTTGTCCTGCGTAGCGCTTTCTCTCTCTTTTGAAAGACAATTGTTGCTAGTCAGAGTAAAGACGACTGTGAAATTCAGGTGGTTCTGAGCATGACTGATGCCCTGTGCGTGGAAGGGGTGTGAAATGACAGTGCACACATTGTGTGTGTGTGGGCAGGGTCTCGATGGAAAGCACATGCTACTTCCATAGCAAACACGAGTGTGCCTGTGACTCCCACAGATGCCTACCTTCTCCCTCTGCCACAGCCCACTGAAGTGAAACAAACATTGTGATGATGTAATGATAAGAAATGGGTTTAGTTGGTTGTGAGTGCCCTTTATTGCTTTTCTTGTGTACATTTCAGAGAATATGAAAAAGTGAGATTAAAAGAGAAGCACAAAGATCCAGAGGCAAGAAGCTAAAGTTAAAGAGACAGCAAACCAGGCGCGTATTACCTACTTTCCCCAAGGCCTCCTGGAGAAGGGAAACATTTTAAATCGGGGACTCTTGTAAGTGGTTTAAAAAAAGCCTGAATGTTGTAATTATTTAAAACTACCTGGGAGTATATATCAGTGTGACAGCTGCTTTCTTGGGAATCTAGTAAAAATGTTGATTTCTCCTTTCTTTATTCTTCCCTTCTTCCCCCATTAACTCCCTCTTAACGATAAGCCCTAATTGAAGACGGTGTTACTGGAGAAACTATGAGTTGAGGGTGTGTCTTTAAAAATATTAATCCAGTGGCTATGTGAGATCTGGCTTAACAAGGATGAGCATTAGCTCCTATAATGAGGTTTTAGGAGATAGCTGACTTCTCTAGAAATCATCCTGAGGATATCTTCCTTTTATTTCTTTTGGAACAGGACTGCCCCTTATAATATAGCCACTTAATTAATGAAGTAGCAATCTGTCTAGGTGCAAGGAAGTATGGCATCCTCATAATCTCGTGTGTGTGTGTGTGTGTGTGTGTGTGTGTGTGTGTAGATGTAAAGAATAAAGCTTATTGGAGTTCTTTTGAAATGCTTGTATGCAGATAGGTCATAGGACCCATGTCAGATATTCCAAGCCAATCATTTCAGCGAAGCACTTAAGAGAATTTCCATCTCCTCCATCTTTCTGCCTGGCCAGCAGCTCTGTCGGCTGTCATTTCCGTGGTCAGCTTTCTGTCAGAGCTCACCTCCTATCTCCCGTTACAGAAGAGTCGGTTTCAGAGCTGTGAGCCATGGTGGGGAGTGTGCCAACTCTCTCCCTGCCCAGGGATGGATGTACTTTAATATTACAAATGTCTCATCAGCGAGGCAGCTGTGTTTTGCTGAAAAGGCTCTAAACCACCTGATTGGTGTCTTCCTTAGAAAGTAACTAATAATGGCCCTTGTCAGGTGACACTAGTTAAAAGCCTTACAAAGCACTTCCACTGAATAAGAAACAGTCCCTGCCTCTTTTTAAAACCATCTGAAAAGGCTTTAGGCTATTCTTCCACATCCGCCAAACTGATAAGCGGCCCCTCCCACTCTTCCCCGCCCAGGGCCTGTGCTTTCCGGATCTGCCACGGCTCGCCTCAGCCCACAGCCAGAGCGGAACGCCATCCAATCCCCAGCTTCAGTTCTTCAGGAGCTCGCCGAGTTCCGAGTTTCGAGGGCAGCTGGACTCAGTGTGGCAACTCCCAGGTAGAGCAATCTAGAAGGCTCTGTTTGGGCATTCGCAGTGTGAGCCACGTTGCTCTCCTGTCCTGAGGCTGCCTGGGGCGGCGGGGAGGTGACAGCAAGACCTGTGCCCTTCACCGTGGGTACATGGAACCATGTGGTGCAGCTCCTTTATTTTAGGTTGAGCAGTACGAAGTTGGCTCTTGAATTTTTAGTATTATTTTATATACCCTGCTCCGGGGAAGCGGAGAGAGTATCTGCAGTCCCAATTATTTCCCTCCCCACCTTGTGCTTTTCTGTGGTGTATTTTTGTCTCTCCATCAGCGCTAGGGACATCGCTGTTAGGCTGTGAATCTATACGCTCGGGGTGGGAAACTACATGGGCTGGGAACATGTGTGTTATGTTGAGATGTGCAGGTGCACAGACCAAACCCTGGGAGGTCAGGAGGAAATGTTCCCTTGAGCTGTTGGCGAGCAGGACTCTCTTCCCTTCACTTTGGCTAACGTGTGCTCCCTGCTTTTGAATCCTGAATGTGATTGGTCAGAGGGTGAGGATGTAAGGGGTAGCGTTGTGTATACACATATAGATCTGCTATCAGGATATGTATTTATATATGTATATACACAGGCATGCAGAAGAGGCAGTAGAGATGACCTACCGAGGAAAGAAACTTCTTTATGGGAATGACCTTGATGCTTTTAGAGATCTGCTGTATCCCATACACTTCTCTCTGGGTTCACTGTAGCCCAACACTTAACCTCACAGGCACACAGTGAGGGGCCCGCAGGGGCGGGGAGATGGAGCCTGTATACCACACTGCAGTGTGCGTCACGGAGGTGGGGAGTGAGCCTTGAGAGGGTCTTCTCAAGTACAGATCTTCGTGAACGACCAGAAGGGTCCCTATGAAAAGGAGCTCTGGGGCAAGCGGAATGCTCCTTGGCTGCTCGGATGAGTCTTTGCTGTGATCTGGGAGCAAATGGGAAGAAGCGAGGAGGTGGGAGGTGGGGAGGAGGGGGAGGCGGAGCATCAGGAAGTGCTGGAGGAAGCACAGGGCTGCACCGGGCCTCCCTCATCCTTTCCGGTTTACAGTCTATCTGCGGTGGAGTCAGAGTCACCTATTCAAACCTTTCAAATAACAGACCAGTCGATAACACACCCACGCAATAACCAGCTCTGCGCCCCTTCAAGTCACCACGCACAGGGAAGACAAGCAGAGTTTTTGACTGAAAGTTCACATATTCTCCTTCATTCTAAGGAACCAGCACAAATTCTTGCCTCAAAAACAAAATGTTGCCCTTGCGGAATGAGATGCGGGTTTATCTTGACTGAAAGCCAGACTCTGTAGCGCTGGGGAGACCTGAGAGCCAGCTTTTCCCCAGGGGCCTCCGTTGGAAGTGCCTTTTGCATGTGGGTGAGGAGCAGTGATGGGCCCTGGCTGTTACTGCCGGACTCTGGGCCGGGAGCTGAGGTTTTGTGGAAGGAATACTGAGCTTGATCTGGAACTGCCAGGTCCCCTTCCTCTTTCTCTCAGCGGTGAGTTCTGCCTGCATCCTGTCTCCCTATGTTAGGAGGTCTGTTCTCACAACTAAATCACAGCCGGGCCAGTGACACAATAGACGGGAGACGAGAACGTGAGGGTAGAGCCCCCACATGAGGTGTGTGCCAGCGTAGGTGTACGGAATACTGAGCCACCCTCAATGGACTTTTTCAACCGATTTTAGGAAAAGGATACTCCGGGGAAACGAAAGACTGTGTATTTTCCATCCATTTAGGAGGCCATTATTTTTTCCCTGCTGGTTTTATTTTCTCTTCACATAGGTCTGAGAAATCATACACGGTGTCAAACAGAACCCGGGGGCACTGCATGAATGGAATGAAACTAGCCCATGAGTGCTGAGCAAAATCAGGAAATCAACGCCGTGTCGGGGCTGGCTGGAGGCCAGTGTGAAGAAGTGTGGAGTATGGCCTTCTGTGTACTCGGTAAGCCAGAGAGAGTCCCAGGTAGGTCCCGATGGCAGGAGAAACGTGGATGGTGCATGAACTTTAAAGCCTGGTCTTGGCACCACTCCACAGAGGACTCAGAAACATTTCTTGCGTGCAAATGCCTTCCCAAACATCTCTATGCTGCCTCAACCCAAGCAGTCTTGGTCAGAGTCCAAGGAGCTCTATTTAAGGAGCAATGATTTCTTCAGACCCCGAATCCCTCTGTGACCACCCGGGAAGATGCTCTGAAGAACTATGCTTTCCATTCCCATGAGGTGGCAAGTCTCACTAAGCGCCTCTACTGGATGGGATTTCTTATTGTAATAGCACGTCCAGGCTCTCTGGGCAGCATCTGGGTTCTAGGAGAGCCCTGAGCATCAAAATGTGTCTAAATGACAACTGCATCTATACTTGCCTCCCTTCCTTTGATGGCAACGGGACATGCAGGGAACAGCAGAGGTTCATTTGATATAGTCTCGCTGCCCTAGAAGAGTGCTAATTTGGTTCGCAATCATAGTTTCTACTCGCATGCTGGGGCAGTATATAATATATATTTAAAACAAACCCAAAACAACAACCCTGGTTATCGTCTCTCTGCCCCCAAACTGGTGTCAACCGAGTCCGGGTTTGACCTCCTTCTGTCCCAGGGAACCCTGCGGGGTGGGCAGAGAGTCTCCCCTGTTTGGCTTGTGGAAATGTTTGGAGGGATTAACCCAGGGCCACAAAAGACCCTCTCCACCCAGCCCTCTCCCCCGAAACCTATGGCCCTGAAGCATCCACTCTACCCAACAGGATCCCAGGAAGTTCAAGGTAGGCAGAAGGCCACAGCAATGATTCCATTGGTGTACCTCTTGCCCTTAAGAGGTAAAGCTCACACAGAAGGTCAATGCCCCTCTTCAAATAGATATTATAAATATATTAGAGCTATCCCTGAAAAGATGCATGTGTATTTATATATACATATACATTTATATATATATAGTTTTATATATACGGTGTTTCTTTGTGTTTGTGTACAGGTGTGCATGACTCTATAGGTGTGGAAGGAGAGGTATGGTACAGGAGCAGGCGGTGTGTTCATGTGCATCTATTTATAGTCTGAATATCTTATAGGTGTATACGCAGCTCTGTCCTTGTTTGCATCATTACAGAGAATGTACCTCCGACCAGCGAGGAGTACCTGTCAGTGGTGCGTGCAGAGGAGCCTCGGATGGACAGTTCTCTCTGCCTCTCCCATGAAGCCGTTTCAGCAGGCAAGGGGGCGGCAGTCTGCGAAGCGGGCGGGTCCTTTAGGGTCTACCCCTCCTCCTCACGTCCACCAAGGAGGGCCACGCCACACGCCTGGGCTGGGTGCCCGCTGCCTCTTCTCCAGACACCAGGGAGTCTAGAACCCAGAGCGGGGGGAGGGCCCGCCTTGGCTGTTGGCTCAAGATATGGCTTTCCCTCTAGATGGAGATCGGGCACACGAGAATCCGGTCTTCGAGGAGCACGCTGAGCACGAGGAACACGAAGTAGAGGCCGAACATGATGAAGCCCAGCACTTTGTTCATCCGCCACTTGCAGAGGGCGATGGAGAGGATCACGAAGAGCAGCATGATGAAGAGCAGGACGATGGCACAGAAGAGGCCATTGCTGCTCACGGCCACGGGCCGGAACCTGTGGATCATGGTGAACAGCAGCCAGGGCAGCGGGAGCCTGCGGGCGGGAGAGAGGACAGGGTTGGCAGGGGGCAGGCAGACAGGGTGAAGAGGCAGGCGAGGCAACCTCAGCTTCTTGGAATGTACAGTGGGAAAGGGATGTCCTGGTAGGCTCACTATGACTTGGCCATGGCTGGCTTGGGAGTCACAAAGGAAGTCAGGCGAGTTTTAAAAACTGTTTTCTATTTTCCCTCTGAATGAGGGAGCAGGGAAAGAATGTGTTCTCCAGCCAAAACCAATTTGGCTCAGTGGATAGAGCATCGGCCTGCGGACTGAAAGTTCCCAGGTTCAATTCTGGTCAAGGGCATGTACTTTGGTTGCGGGCACATCCCCAGTAAGGGGTGTGCAGGAAGCAGCTGATCGATGTTTCTCTCTCATTGATGTTTCTAACTCTCTATCCCTCTCCCTTCCTCTGTGTAAAAAATCAACAACAACAACAACAACAACAATAATAATAATAGAAAATAATGTGTTCTCCAGTTGGATCCCATCAAAGACATGGCTGCAGCAGGTGATTTCTGAATTGGTTTTGAAATAACCATCCCTAGTTGAGATGAAAATGTCCCTTTCAGACTTGGACCATTTGGGTGAGAGGAGGAGAAGACAAATGGATAAAATATATGGAAATCAGCAGTGAAAATGAAAATTTATTATTATTTTTTTAAATGGAGAGAGAAGTGGCAATGGCTTAGTTAACAACCTGAAAAGCTAGTGAAAATACATGCTGATGCCTCATAGCTGCCTGAAGTTTAATTTGGAAGAGATGGGACACCCTTTTCACTGAAAATGACCTTTCTGAGAGATCTGAGGAAGACAGTATCTTATATTCGTGATGTGATTTAAACATTTTTTTTTATTATGGATTTTTATACCTGTTCTCTCCCTTTGCATTTGACTTAAAATATGACAACATCTTTTGTTTCCTAACCAGAATGGTGACTCTGAAGACAGCAGAGGAGCTAGCTTCCAGGCGCACCATGAGAGTGGGCTAGGCCCCTCTGAAAGGGACATGGCTGATAATGGGGGGACTCTGGGGAAACTGAACCCTGCCACCAGGGCTGAGCCCTCTGCACAGCCTAGGGCGAAGGGAGGTTCCCTTTCGGCCTGACCTCAGCTGTGTGGGAGAGGAAGCACCCTTTCCAAACACAATGGTCTCCAAAGGAAAAGCACCGGGCTTGAGGAAAACAATGAGCAAAGGGACAGTGAGTTTACACCCCTGTCTCCTCTGCTGGAGAGAGTGCATGTGAAGGGAGAGCCCATATCTTTGAACTCCCAGCGCCTGGGGCACACGGGCCCCCATCCAGGAGCATGTGTTAACCTGGGCCAAGCTGGAGTGATTGACGACTGCCTTGTGGTGATCATTTACAGGCACTTTGCTCCAGGAACCTGACTGGGAGGCTCTTATGTCAGCAGAGATGTCAGGAGGGCAGTGTTACACATGGCTGCTGCAGGGAATGGGTGCAATTCCAGCTCTCGGCAGGAGGGGGCACCCTGGCACCTTGCGGTCAGCAATGGGAAGTCAACAAAGGGGAAGAAGTGCTGGTGTTGATGATACAAAATCTCTCCTGGGACTTTGCCCTGGGCAATTCTGTTCACACACTTCCCATAGCTTGTTAAACCACACACACACACACACTCATTCAGAGTAGTTCTGGTAAAGAGATGGTTAGTGGTACCACAAATAGGCAAAAATCCTTTTGGAAAAATGACATTTTTCATACCTTTGACATATCAGTTCTATTGTCAGGGATGGAGCATAGTAAATAATTCAAAATGCAGATATAACTTTACCCCCCAAAAATGATAATTTGTGTTATTTTTAGTAGTGAAAAATTGGGTATATCTTAATCTCTAATAATAGGGAATTTGTTAAGTAGTGATGAATTATCAGTAATTTGTATTTATGCTTTAAATGTATGGTCTAAATTATTTACTGTGAATATATAATAATCTTAAATAAAAAGAAAATGAAGGTAAGACTATGAACTTTTACACTCAATATATTGTCGAAACTTTGTAAATTGGTATAAACTCTTATGAAAGACTTTTGGAAAAATATACTTCAATAGCCATTAAGAGGCTCATAATGGTTAACTCATCAACATTTCTTGAAAGAATTTCTCCTATTTGAAATGATTAAAAGAGGAGTTTTTATCTGCATAAAACTGTTCATAGAAACACTAAAAATAGCAGGAAATTAGAAAATATAGAAAGAACTCACTAAAGAATAATGATTAAACTGAAAAGCAATAGCTTGGGATATTTTAAAGACATAAAATGTTAATTATGAGAGCTATGAAAAAGCTTAGAAAAATGGTTGACTTACTAATTTGCTAATAGATGCCTACCCCATGCCAGGCATAAATGCCTTTAAAATGGAAAAAGAAAGGCCCTCTAAGAAGATAAAACTAAATATTCCCTAAGAAAACTGCAAAATATTTGGAAGAAAACACACAAAAGCTAATGTTGCTCTTGGGTAGTAGGATTAGGGGTCATTTTTCTTTCAACTTTCAGTTGTTACTTAATATACAATTTAAGAACTATGAACAAAAAACATTTTACAATTTCCTAGAATATTTATTTTTTTAAAACATGAAAAATATGACTTAGATCACTTGTAATTTTCCCCAGTTTTTAGGATTTTCTTTTTTTATACTTTTGAACATTTTGTTTTCCTTTTTACAAGAGACTGGCCAAGAAAACTACTCTAGTGTAGGCAGCGGAACTGAGAAATATTATTTATATTAGGGATACCATTCCTTTGAAACATACACCTTTCAAGACATCTGCCCTCCCTCCCTTCCTTCCTTCCTTCCTTCCTTCCTTCCTTCCTTCCTTCCTTCCTTCCTTCCTTCCTTCCTTCCTACAAACATTTGTCCAGCCACTACTCAGCATTAGGCAATGTATTAGGCTTTGGTGCGTTCTTGCTCTCAGGGATTTCAGTTTAGCAGGCAGGCTGATGTACATGACCATGACAAGAGTACAGGCCCAAGAGAATCAGAGAAGCCCTCATTTTAGTTGACATTGGAAGGATAAGTTGGAGTTTTCCAGGCAGGGAGGGCTGTTGAGTGACAGGGGCCAGTCAAGAAAGGAAGTATGGCAGGAGAGGGCACCTTTGGAACTTGAAGGTGATTTAGAGAGTAGAACTCAAAGGAGGCTTTTCTGCACAGATAGTGCTACATGTGAAAGCACAGACTTCAAATCTCAGCTACCTCTTTTACTGTGAACTCTGCACTCTTCAGTTTCCTTATCTGAAAAACGAGGATGATAAAATATCTTATGAATGCCTGTGAGGTTTAAATGGGTAAAAATGCATGTACAATGCACATCGTAGACACTGAATGAAAAATTACTATCATATAGATGAGGTAATGGAGAGGTATAAGAGAAACAATATCCAAAATGTTCAACGAGAGAGCAGATCCATTTTAGTGAGTTTCCAAATTCAAGTGTCCAGAGCCCAGTTCTCCTGGGAATACAGGAGGCTGCCATTGAAGGCTACTTATCAGACTAACTTTACTTTTTGACTGTTAGTGAAATGGCACCCCTCCCCAGTGTGAGCCACTTTAGAGCGTATTCACATTGCGAACTCCAGTCTGCTTAACCGTAAGAACAGATCTCCTCTTCCAACTTTCGAAACACCTAGCACATTTTCACCAGAGCAGACAAACAAGTGATGATGCGAACCTGCTAGCCCTTTCCAAGGAAGGAGCTGAGATATTTTTGCCGGTTCTATCTTTGTTCCAATCTGCTTTACAATCCAAATCTCACCTGAGATTGGCAGGGACTTTATTTAGAATTAGAATATGAGAAAACATATAGTGAAACTACTAGATCATCTCAGGCAAGCCTGACAATCGAATAATCATAACATGTAGCCCATGCAATCACAGAAGTGAAATTCTCTTAAAATACTTCCTACAATATTCACTCCGTATGCAGGGATGTGTTTTTGCCTGTCTAGCGATCACTTATTCGTCATTAAGTTTTCTGAAAATGAAAAATGGAATTGGTGACACCGAATGGCATTCCCAGTCTTTACTTCCTATGGACATTGGTTAGTATTGGGCTCAGAGATCCTGCTCTGGCCATGTCTTCACAGCTTCCAAGACAGCAATGAAGCTGATGTGCATCTTTATAGAGCTGTCTCTACTTACCCTACGGTGATGTCAAAGATGTTGCTTCCGACGGAGCTGGACACAGCCATGTCCCCAAGCCCCTTCCGGGCCACTATGACACTGGTGATAAGGTCAGGGATGGAGGTCCCAGCAGCCAAGATGGTCAGACCCATAATCTCCTCACTAATGCCAATTGTCTCTCCAACCTAAAAGTGATGACAGGGACAAACGTGCGAGTTTGTAGTCACAAAACCATTCAAACCACAAACATTTCAATGCAACACCCTTTTATTTTAATTAATTACTTTATTACTTAATTAATTTCCCCCCTAAAGTTTTACATATGTCTTCTTTTACCCCAATTGATTCCCGCCTCCTGCCATTCCCATCCCAGGCAAGCCCCCACTGCCTCAGCGTCTGAGTCCAATATTTTGCTTTTTGTTCTCCAAAAGTGAAATATTTCCTGTTGCGGACACCAGACAAGTCAGTACGAGAGGTGTCCGCAACAGGAAATATTTTGCTTTTGGAGAACAAGAAAAATAGGTTTATTTGCATTACGCTTATTAATTTGTGCAGTTATTAATATTCAAAAATTAATTTCTATTAAAATGTTCTATTACTTTACGTTAACTTACTCATTTATTTCAGCCCTTTGTATTCAGCATGTCTATATCGAAATAAACCTATGTTTCTATGAAAATTGAAGCTTTTGGTTTTTTTATGGCCCACATAAACTTAAACCTTGTTTATTTGGCCCGTGTTAGCCTTTGAGTTTGACATGCTTGGTCTTCTAGCCTCACATGAAAGCTCCTCCATTCTCTTGAGCAACTTGTTTGTCTTTTGGGAACTTTAAAAAACTTTATATATTTTCTGAAGTTGGTAAACTGAAAACCTTTAAGATAATGCTTTCAACGTGGTTTCCAACAGCCTCTCTGATGATGTCCATAAGTTTTGAAAAAAAAACTGAAAGGGCCGAAGTAGGATGTAAGTTTAAAGGTTTTCAGGAACCTAGAATAGACACATTTCTAAGTCCCTCTTTTGATTTCTAAGTGATAGCTTAGTTCTCTCTAGCTTAAAAGCATAGTTGGGAGTTACTTTATTTTGCTGGTCATGCCTGCTCCAGAGCCCAGTGAGTTGCGCTAGTTGGTCCTGTCCTTACGGTGCACGGATTCCCGGCTCCCATTGGACAGGAAGCTCCATGCACGCAGGGTCGTGGCCTGCTGACTCTGTGTGGCTCTAGAAACACTTGCCCTGAAGGAGAATTTCTACTTACTAGTAAGCTCGTTTTGAGTGAATTTCACAGAAGCAAGGCGCTGGGTGCATGGATGGGACTGCATCCAGGTCACTTTGGGGAGCATCATAGGAAGTTAGAGCTAAAAAGGACACCAGGAACCTCTTGGGTGGAGGGGAAAGGTTTTCTTGATTTTTAATAAAAACAAATGATAGAAGCACTCAGAATCCAAAGCCCGTGCTGTTCCTAATATTCTGTGATGCAGTTCCATGCCCTGGTTTAAGAAGGATTTGTAAGAATGTCATATTGGCTAAACAAGACATAAGGTCCTTGTTTATTTTTAGAATTAGCTTTTCATATGAGATGCAGTATAGATTTTAACCCATCACCCATGAAACCTACTAAGAAAAAGATACACGATGCAAAAACTATATAAAAGGAACAAACACAAAGGGAAATATGCATAAAGCATTTTATGTGAAGGGCACTCATTTTGGCCAAATAGTAGTCAAACAAGTGATCAAATAGGATGCATATTTACTTACTTTGTTACTTAATTAAATTTATTATTGGTAAAACTGTGGGTACCAATACAGTTGAGCACTAAGTAGTGTTCTTGCTCTTTTTATAGCTTTTAGAGTTCAAAAGTACAAACAGTAGAATTAGAGCTACACTTCTCAGAACAGAGTCTGCTATTGTGATCAGCTGTGTGAATGTTTTGAAAGAGAAACACATTTCTATGGGAGGAAAGAAAGAGAAACTTCTCATCTATTATTGGAAAGCAAGGCCTCTTTTTATATTTCTGGGCCTTTCTGTAATTATTATTGTTCCAGGCAGTTTGTTTGTGTTTTTCTACAAGAGAATGAAAAGGGAAGAAGATTGTGGAGTAAAGATGAGCATTGAAAAGAAAACGGTGAAAGCCTGGACAATAATGTTTTCTGGGATGGCAAAGAGAAGCAGCTATAAAACAACATATCCCAGCAATTGAAAACCCCCACGTTTTCATTATCAGTGCATGAAAGAATAAAAATGAGTATTAGAAAAAGCTATCATTTTAGCCTAGATATCTGAAGGCTGAGGAGCAGCCCACCTCTGCAGTAATTTTTTTTGCCAGGTATTGGTAGCAAGTGTCTCTCAGTGGGTGTGGAAAATAATGACTTGGGGCAAAAAGAACTTGTTCAGGGGACCAGTGATTTTGAGAATAATAATCTGAAGTCCAATGTCATTCAAATAACTATGATAGTAACAATATAAAATATTATATTATAGGAATAACTTTGGGTATATCAGCCAGTATTTTCAGTAAATGTTGTTAGTGATAAATTTCTTTTTAAAAGAAATCCTCACTTGAGGATATTTTTTCCGTTACTTTTTAGAGAAAATGGAAGGGAAGGCAAGAGAAAAGGGGAAAGAGAGAGGAAAGCAGGGAAGGAGAGAGCGAAGGGGCGGGGGAGAGAAACAGATGTGAGAGATTGATTGCCTCCTGCACGTGCCCCATTCAGGGCTAGGGATCAAACCTGCAACAAAGGTTCGTGCCCTTGATGAGGACTTGAACCTGAGACCCTTCTGTGTGTGTGACCATTGCTCTAACCACTGCTCAGGGCATAATTCCTTTTCATTCCCAAGAAGAAACTCTATACCTATTATCAGTCTCTCCCTGTTTTTCCTTCTCCTTCCCCAAACCAAGGCATCCATTAACCTACTTTCTGTCTCTATAGATTTGACCTTTTTTTTTTTTTTTTTTTTTTTTTTTTTTTTACATTTCATATAAATGGAGTCACATAACACATGATCTTTGGTGACTGGCTTTTCTTCACTTAGCATAAAATTTAGAGGTTCATTCACATTGTAACATGTGTCAATACTTCATTCCTTTTTTACTGTGGAATACTATTCCACCATATAGAAGTCCTTATTTTACTTATCTATTCATCAGTTGATGGACATTTGGGTTGTTTACAGTTTTGGCTACTATGAATACTGCTATGGATATGTGTGTACAAATTTTTGTGTAGATGTTCTCTTTTCTCTTAGGTATACATCAAGAGTGGAATCACTGGATCATGTAATTCTATGTTTAAAATTTTGTGGAGCTATCAAACTGCTTTTTAAGGTGACTGCACTATTTTACATTCTTACCAGCAATATAAAAGAATTTCTACACAGTCTAGTGACTGTGAAGTAGTATCTCATTGTGGTTTCCATTTGCAGTTCTCTGATGAATAATGATGTTGAGCATCTTTTCTTGTGCTTATTAGCCATTTGCACATCTTCTTTGGTGGCATAGCTATTCAAATCTTTTATCCATCTTTAAAATTAGGGCACTGTACGCTTCCCTTCTTATTATTGAGCTTTAGGGGATTTTTATATATCCTGGATACAGTGCTTTATCAGGTATATAGGTTTGAAAATAGGTTCTAATCTAAATTCATTTATTTTGCCACATGGAAATCCAGTTATTCCAGCACCATTTGTTGAGGTACCTTTCCATATATGTTTTTGGAATGTATTTCCTTATTTTAAATTGCTATATTTTACTTAAGTTTAACGGTTTAATAATGTGAAGGCTAATATAATAATGAAACAAAGGATCCAAGTGGGCAGTTTGTAATTTAGGTAATTTATAAGTGAGATTAAAAGCATAAGTTCTGGGGTTTCAGAGTCCTGGGTTAGAATATCAGGTCTGCTATTTACTACAGTACCTATATGATCCTGGGCAATTTTCTTATGAGCTCTAAGCTTAGAACTTTATCTGTAAGCTGTGAATAATAACAGTTCCTCCCTCACAGGATTTGTATTTATGGACAAATTGTTAAGTGTTATTGTTAGATTATAAGGACAAAGGGATGTGAGTTGCCTGGCACACAGTACACAATCAATAATGGCCACCACTATTTTCTCTTTTGCATCCCGCTCTCTCATTCATGTGTTATAACAAGCACTTTCTGGGAGTTGATTCTTGTGATAAGCATTTTGACTGGTCTTTTTCTAAGAATCAATGGCCTTATGACCCAGCGATTCCACTTCTGGGTTATATCCAAAGGAACCCGAAATAATAATTCAAAAGAATATATGTACCTCTAAGTTCATTGCAGCATTATTCACAATAGCCAAGATGTGGTAGCCACCCAAGAGCCCATCAATAGAAGAGTGGATAAAAAACTGTAGTATATATATATATATATATATATATATATATATATATACACAATGGAACATTACTTGGACATAAAAAAAATAAAAAAGGAATCTTACCAATTGTGACAACATGGATGGACCTAGAGGGTATTATGCTAAGTGAAATAAGTCAGAAAAAAGACAAATATCATATGATTTCATTATATATGGAATCTAAAGGACAATATAAATGAGCATACAAAACAGAAACAGACTCTTAGATACAAAGAACAGACTGGTGGTTGCAAGAGGCAAGAGGGTTTTGGAGGCCTGGTGAAAAAGGTGAAGGGATTAAGAAGTACAAATTGGTAGTTACAAAATAGTCATGAGATGTACAGTACAGTATGGGAATATAGTAACTAATATTGTAATAATTGTGTACAGTGCCAGGTGAATGCTAGAAATATGATGGGGAACACTTTGTGACGTATATGATTATCTAATCATTATACTGTACACCTGAAACTAACGCAAAATAATATTGAATGTCAACTGTAATTGAAAGAAAGAAAGACCGGCCCTAGCCAGTTTAGCTCAGTGGATAGAGTGTCGGCCTACTGACTGAAGCCTCCTGGGTTTGATTCTGGTCCAGGGCATGGCCCGGGCCCTAGTCAGGGCATGAGTGAGAGGCAACCAACCAATGTGTCTCTCTCACATCGATGGTTCTCTGTCTCTCCCCCTCTCTTCTACTCTCTAAATATCAATGGGTGAGGATTAACAAAAAAGAAGAAAAAAGAAGGCTGGTTAACTCCCGAAGAGAAAGTAGGTGCCTCTGAGTCAGGCAGAACCTCAACATCCCTCCCAGGCCTGAGCTGGTTTGGTTTCAGGCTGCAGAGGGCAAGAAGTGACTAGGTTTGCCTTTCTTCCTCCACAGGCCTGAGCAGGGCTTTATGACTTCATGCTCCAGGGAAAGGCCAGGAGATGCGGAAAAGTGAAGTGGGGTAAATTCCTTTAGTCCTGGAATGTTTAACTGGTCTCATCAGACGAAATACTATTGTGACAGTCTCAGAAAGCAAACACACTCATTAACAACTCAGCAACCCCAGGCAGATGGTGTCACGGTCAAGGTCTTACCTGGTGTGCCCACCAGACCATTAAGTAAGAGAATATTGCGATCCAGGTGATGGCGCCGAAGAAGGTGATGGGGAAAAACTTCCTTGCGGACTGAAAGAGAACCAGGGAGAGGCGAGAGCGTCAGTTCTGTCAACTGAGTGGATCTGACAGTCCAAAGCTAAATCCACTGAAGCAGCTGGCTGTGTTGGTAGGATTGTCAATCAAAGGCCCTCACCACCCCTGGTCAAGCTGGGACAGTAAGAGTCTCAGGAATATGAACTTGGTTAGAGCCAAATCATTGCAAAGCTAGTGCCTGAGGTGGAGCTCTCCTGAAGAGAACGCCTCCTCCTGCTGCTGGATGCTCAGATGCCCTTCCCAAGGCCTGGTTTCTCAGCCTCGCCTTCATCCTATTAACTCCCCCACATCCTCCCTCCCTCTCCTGCTTCCTTTTCTTTCTTCTGCTCAAGCTCATCAGCATCAGTTTCTATTACTTCAACCCATGCATCGTAATAATCCACATGCCGCAAAACCTATGGGATTAATTACATTTTACAAGAACAGGAAGAATTCAGAAACAGAGTGGCTCATCTTACAGTCCCATGGGTGGTCAGGAAAAACCACACAGAAAAAGCCATCACCACGGTTTCTATAGATCTCGGATGAGGCCAGTCCGGGACATTGGAGCCACTTATAGGGACAGGAACATACAGTTGCCCAACTGTATGGCTCTCCTTGGAGGTGGCGGAGTGGACACTCCTGGGATGTTCTCCATCCTTACTGATGTCCAGTTCTGTCTCTACCACTGGACTTGGTGCAATCTCAGGCTTACAGTACAAGCACTTAAAAAATGCTTTGCTATTGAAAGTATTACACAGGTCCCCTTCCCCCCCCCCCTTCTCCTCTCCCAGCTTGCCCCTGCCCCAAGCCTTGGCCTTCACCCCACCCGCATTGTCCGTCCCACTGGTTATGCTTATACACATACAAGTTCTTTGGTTGACCTCTAACCTTCCCCTCTCCCCTCCTACCCTCCTCTACCTTCCCTCTGAGGTTTGACTATCTGTTCAATGATTCTGTAAGTACGAGCACTGTTAAAATTTCCTTCAAACATCAGCTGGAATCAGACACCCAAAATGCAGTGTTTCTTACCTGACCCCACTATAGGGAAATCCAGGCTGGCACTATCATTGGTGGTTTTCTGTGGAGGCCCCTCTTTTTGCAAAATGTTCTAAGAGCCCATCACCTATTATTGCCAAACACTTTTTATTTCAAAGCTTTCCACTTTGAGAAACAATCTATTTTCTGCTTTGATAATGCCATCCAATTTTGTCCAAAGAAATGAATCCCGGAGTTGCCTGGGATGAAAGCTATTTCAGCTGTCTGAAGGGCTGACCTTGGGCAATCACGTAGAACACTTTTTGCTACGGCTTCTGAGAAATCCATTAATAGGAAAAGATAAACTTGTGCACGGTAATCTTTTGAATACCCATAAGATGAACACTGTCTCTATCGCTCCAAACCAGGCTTATGTTCTCTTTACTAATTTCAAGTTTTCAATATGTTTTTATTGTCATTCACACAGGTCTGTTAAATTTCACAATAATCATGTCTCTCTTTGAATGACGGTGGCTTTTGTGGGGTCATTCGCTAGCTGGGCTATCTGGCAGACCAGTGGGCTTGATGAAACTGGGGAGACGCAGGCCACAGTGAGTAGCCACAACCTTATTCTCAAATACTGGCCTCCCCCCTACCATCTCGCAAATATTTTGGCCAAAGATTCAGACCCCTTTGGGGATGTGAGCAGTTTAACAGGTGGAGATTGGGATATTCACTTTAAATATATTTTTTATTGTTGATAGTATTACGGATATCTCCCATTCCCTCCCTTCCCACTTATCCCTGTCCTTCTAGCTCCTACCCACCCTCCAGGTCTTCACCAGCCTATTGCCCATGTCTGTGGGCTACGCATATAAGTATATATGTTCTTTGGTTTATCTCTTCTCCTGTCCCCAACCCCACATCGAGGTGTGTCAGTCTGTTCCATGCTTCTGTGCTTTGGGTCTTATTTTGTTGGTCAATTCATTTTCTTCATTAGATTCCGCAAATAAGTGAGACCATATGATATTTGTCTTCCTCAGATTGGCTTATTTCACTTAGCATAGTATTTTCCAGGTCCATGCATGCTGTCCCAAAGGGTAAGAGATTCCCCCCTCTTTGTTTTTACAGTTGCATAGTCTTTCATGGTGCAAATGTCCCACAGCTTTTTTATCCACTCATGTACTGATGGACACATGTGCTATTTCCAGATCTTAGCTATAATAAGTGATGTTGCTATGAACAGAGGAGTGCGTATATTCTTTCTGGTTGGTGTTTTGGGGTTTTTAGGATATATTCCCAGAAGTGGAATCATTGGAGATATTCACTTTAGAAAGCAAATTCCTTTAAAACTGGGAGTTCAGCTGGATCCTGGAGACCAGATTCCCTGAGCCTTGGGATTGCCACTGCTAAGAAATCAAGTTTTCCCTGCAAAGCATTTAGCTGATTCCAGTCCTCATCCTTTTCCTCTGGTCACGGTCTCTGTTCCAGGGTCCTAAGTGCGATGAGGGTTTCATCTCCTATGGCCGCGTTCTGTCCCAGGGAAGAGAAGGGTGGGGCCACATGTGGCTGAACAGCAGTCAGTGAGCTTGATTCTGAGTATCCTGTTGAGGGGAATGGAGCACCATCTCCATACTTGATGGAATGGCACATGTACTGGGTATCCCCGGGAGAGTCCTCATTTCATAGATCGCTCCCTTTCCAGCTTAGCTCATTTACTAAGTATGTAGTTATTCTTTTGATTTTTGCATCTTTGCATGTCTGTTCATTGATATAATGTCACAACTCAGAATCAAATCATTTGAATATATTTCTCATCTAAAAAATATCCCTGAACCATAGAACATCCCCAGTCAAAAGGTAGAAAGTAGGGAATCAGACTAAGGATTTAAAACAACAGAATTCAAATTAGTATTAGTGAAGAAAAATCCTCTCTAATTCAAACCTTGATGCTTATGATTCTTTTAAAAAAATATATTTTATTGAATTTTTTACAGAGAGGAAGAGAGAGGGATAGAGAGTTAGAAACGTCGATGAGAGAGAATCATCGATCAGCTGCCTCTTGCACACCCCCCACCGGGGATGTGCCCGCAACCAAGGTACATGTCCTTGACCGAAATCAAACCCGGGACCCTTCAGTCCTCAGGCCAAGGCTCTATCCACTGAGCCAAACCAGCTTCGGCTTGATGCTTATGATTCTTAATCACGAAGCCCATGAGTAATGAATGAGCACCAAAATGTACCTTGACCTAGTGTACTATTTGGGGCTCATTAAAAAAGGGTTAAAAATAACTTATCTGGGTAACTTTTCAGGTCTTCATCATTAACGAGGGCTAGGTAGCCCTGGCACCTACTCTATACCCAGGTCTTGAACGAGACATAAAATTCAAAGCTAGGTCTGTCTGACTACACAGCAGGTGTTCCTAACATCTAGGTTATACCGACTCTTTCCAAAAGAGAAACAGGGCCAGTACCGCTCAAAATACACCCAGCCACAGACACACAGTCATCGCCATCATCCTGACACCGGCCTGTGCTCTGACAGCCAGGAAGCATAAAGAGCACCGGGGAGGTGTAGACTGGCATCCCAGCTGTGCGGCCATCTGCTGCGCCCGGCCTCCCGTTTGGCCCGCTTTGGAAGCATCTCCCTTCGAGCATCAGCAGTTTGGCTTCGAGCTTCCCAACTGTCAAACCACCTCACCGTTTCCAGACTGCACAGCCCAGGTTACTCCTTCCTCTTTCATTTCTCCCCTCCCTGAATGATCCCCCTCATTTGGACTCGACGGCCTCATTCCAGGCGTCACCGCCCAGCAGCACCTGGGCAGTTATTTAGTTACTGTCTCCATGGCGGGAAGAAAATAGCCCTCGCAGACAAGGGCTGCCATGTCAATTTATGGTTAGTAATGGGGGCTCATCCTGACATCTGCTGGGATGGGCCTAACGCTAATTAGCAAAAAAAGCAAATTGTGTCCGTGTGCCGGCCATTTTGTTCCCAATGTAATGGCTTCCTTGTGTAATTGACAGCTAATGTTCTCATTAGAAGCTTTTAGTACATCAGAGTGATATTTTCTTGGCTTGCAAAAAACGTTGCTGAACATTAGCTCATTGCACAAATTAGCCATATCCTTCCTCATTTAAACTCTGAGCAAATACTCACTGAGCATCTACTCTGTGGAAGATTCTGGGGCGTACATATTTAACAAAGTTCTCCAAAAAACAATTCTATTAAAGATTAAAAGTACGGTTTCTAGATTAATAGGACAGGCATTAAAATCCTTGCTGATGCCAGGCCAGTGTGGCTCAGTGGTTGAACGTCAATCCATGAACCTGGAGGTCACCATTCAATTCCCAGTCAAGGCACATGCCTGGGGCTGTCAGCTTGATCCCTAGTAGGGGGTGTACAGGAGGCAGCAGATCAATGGTCTCTGATTGATATTTCTATCTCTATATCCCTCTCCCTTCCTGTCTCTTTTAAAAATCCCCAATAAAAACGTATTGAAAAAATTCTTACTTATCAATTATCAGCGATATGTCCTAAGACAAATTATTTAATCTCTCTAAGCCTCAATTTCTTCATCTGTAAAATGGGAGAATAGCAATATCTAGACAGCCTGAGGATCTCATGCACATAAAGGGTCCAGCAAAGTTCCAGGCCCACAGTAAGTGCACAGATAACAATGGCCATTATATTTGACAGTATTATCTTCATACTGTTTTTTTTTAAAGAGATTAGGAAATTGAAACTCAGAGAGGAGCAAGTGTCTACAAAGACCTGGCCTGGAGTCTTGCCTTTACTTCTTATTAGCTGGGTGTGCTTGGACAAATCTCCAAAGCTCTCTGGATTCAGTGGTCATTTACTCCTTGCTAGAAACTGTGCTGGGTACATAGTAGACATAATAAATCTACTTGGTGAATGAATGAATGTGTGATAAAAATAGCAAAAACCTTGCTGCATTCTCAGGAGCCTTCCTCGCTTTGATGAGTCATGTTTTGATACCTCATTGGATGTGATCCTGATTTACAAGAGCACCCATCCCAGGCCATGAAAGGATCTATCTTTTTGGATCTTTATTTCCTTTACCATTTTCAATTTTCATCAAAGACATGTTCCTCATTAAGGTTTACATTTTAGTTTTCTTTTTTAACTTTCAAAACAACGTCATTAATTTAAGGAAAACTATAAAAGTGAAGCCCAGACTAATTATCGGAGCTGGAAGCGCTTATTATACAACAAACACTGTTGCATCATTTGCATATAAATGAAGTGGAAATAAAAACAAGCAGGAGTGCCATTTACTCAGAGAGTAGATGTATAAGTTTAAAAAAAAAATCATGTTTTCTTTGTAATTATTGTCAAGGTTTGGATGCGCATCTCCACGGGTAATTCAAAAGCTACTGAGGAGAATGGAGGGGCTAAGTGGCGAAGGAAAACAAAACAAAATGAAAAACTACACTGAGGAGGCGGAGTTGCCAGGCACCGAGGAGTAGCAAATGTCGACTAATTAATAATTTTTGACTTGCTCTCCCCTCTTCCTGGGTAATTTTTCAAGAGGCCCCGGGGCAGTACATGAGGAAGTAGCCTGCTCTCTCATTTGGCACTTCCTACATGTAAAGGGTAACCACGCAGTTCACCTTCCAAACCTGTACCCTCAGGAAACGAGGACAGTCCCGGGCGAACTGGGCTGTGCGGTCACCTTGAACATCGTCCTGATGGCTATCTCTCTATGCTTTCCTTAATCACAGAAGGTCACGGCTGCTGCCCGGGAATCTAGAAGTCTTCTATCCTGTCTTTCACAGAAGAGAAAACATGAGGTCTAGCAGTGAGAAGTGACTTTCTCAAGGCTGCTCCGCTCATGAGTTGCCCGGGGAAACCACCTGCCGTCACCATGGCAGAATGAGAATGCTGTGGCGTCAGCAGACGCGGGATTGAGTCTGCCTCCTCTGACTGGCTCGGCTGTGCAGTCTTGCTCTGTAGTTAGATGTGGACATGCTTTGTTCCCTCTACCCAGCTTAGCGTTCCTTAAAGGTAGGAACTGTAAATTCTGTGTCTGTGAATTCATATGTCTTTTAGGGCACAAGTCTGGTACTTGGCACGTAATAGAGGCTCAATAAATATTTGCTGAAGGCCTGTAAAATCAACCAAATGTTCTGGGGGCCTCATTTCTGCTCAGGAGAGCACGTCGTATACTCAGAAACAGACAGGACACATCCAGTCCACCCCGGGGATGGCACTTGGGGCTGCAATGAGCCGAAGCCCCACTGGCTAACGTGGCCGAGGCTGTAGGGGTGCGTCCTCACAGGGAGTGACCCGCCAATGGCCCTGCAGGGGAGAGGGAGATGTGCAGCTGCGTTTTCTTGCTCTGCGCTCCTGGGAGCTGTAGCATCGGCCAGCACAGTTGTGCTGCCCCAGGTCACTACTGCCGCAGCACAGTCTTGACTTGTGGTCCAGGAGTTGCTGGTTGAGAGCTGGATCTTCTCGAACAGCTTCCTCCTCCCTCCAGCTCCGATGATGCAGAGGATGAGCAGCTCGTCAGCCTTTTCTCTAGGCGTCCCACCCGGCCCCGAGAGCCCAGGGCCTTCAGCCATTAGCATGTTTTTCCCATTCCTGCACTTGTCCCGGTTGGGTGCTGACACCCTCTTATTAGTTAATCACTCTCTCCTCTGGGTTGTGCCACAGTGAGGCCTGCTGTGGGGATTTACAGAAACATGTCTCTCTCGCTGATTTTCCCCCCTGGTGCTGAGCAAAAGCATTGGGCTAAACGGACCAATGGAAATACAGAGAGGGCGCAAGTGAGTGAGAGGGCACACACGTGAGCATGCACATCTCGGAAATGCCACGTGATGCCAGCCAGGGAGAAATTGCACATGTCCCAGCTGCTGGCGGCGGGTTTCCAGGAGGACAGGCCTTTGCAGAGAGCAGGCGCTCTGCTCCATGTTGCTTTAATTTTACTAGGAAACTTCTGTCTGGAGTCCTTACACCGGGGAGTCCTTTCCTGGCCTGAACTTTACAAGCCATGGCTCTCCAGCAGGCTGGATTTTTTTTATCGGTCAGGCTGATAGGGCAGCGTTTTCCTTTGGTCTTTTTCAAGTGAGAAAAGTGGGATCATCATAAGACTCAAGAGTTATGCTAAATTCTGTTGGGTGTCACCACAGTAGTCTATTCCAATTGCTTTCAGAAATAATTCTTTCAGATGTCCACCTTCTGGCATCCTGAAATATGAGGAAAAGCTCACGCTGTGTGGGCACAGGGCCCTGACACTGAGTCTCAGCTCCATCCCCTGGGAAGTGACTAGGCATGAGTTAATTAATTTCTTTGTACCTAAGTTTCTTTCTACTTATGCTAATTATTTACACACTAGAGGCCCAGAATACAAAATTTGTGCATGGGTAGTTTTCCTAGGCCTCGCCAGCGATCAGGGCCAATTGGGGCCTTTCTTCCCCTGGTTGCTGGCTGCTGGCTGCTGGCCAGAGCCTTCCTTTGTTCCGCGCCACCCCCTGGTGGTCACTACATGTCATAGCGGTCAAACTCCGGGGTCCTTAGAACTCTTGAGGGGACAATTTGCATATTAGCCTTTTATTATATAGAATATGTATTTTTCTCATACCAGTTGTTTCCTGAGATTCCACAATATGCTTTATTGAAAATATATATTGAAAATGATAGATACCCACTTTTTTGTGGAATGAGTATGTGTCTATGAGGCTGCAATAACAAGTAGAGCTTTTCCTTCTTATCTTTCATGAGTTCCCTCCCTTTGGGGCAATGGCTTAGAACCCAGTTTAACAACTCTGTGAGGGGGTGTTCTTTTGGTTTCATCTACATTCAGATTGTACTTTGCTGATCATAAGATGGCATTTTGTTCAGAGCACCCCATAATACATTGCTAACGGCAGAAAAGAATATTGATTACAGTAGTGATAACAATACAGGAAGGAGATCAGACATGCAGACATTTGCACTACATGAATGCATTTCTTTAAATTACTTTTTGGACATAAATATTCAAAAAATTGTGAGTCCCCCTCTTGTTCAGGGACAACACTGTGGTCATCCACTCTAGTACCATGATATGGTTTAGGTAGACCTTTTGTCTCCTAAAGGTGATAATCAGGACAAACTGTGACTGCCTTGACCAGGAACTCGCAGCTCCACTGAGTCTACGTGGCTTCTGAGACTAGCACACCGGACACCGGGCAGCTCCCGCCTGTGCTGCTGGAACTCTGACTCTCAAAGCCTGATGGGTATGTAAGACACTGGCCTAAGGGAGCCCCAGTCACACGGAGAGGACACGCCTCAGCTTTCCAGTAGACGATTCCGGCTGCGTCCAGGCTTTGAATCGTCTCTGCTTACTCAGTTGGAGAAGCCTCCAGCCTCCAGCATCCAGCCTCCAGCCAGGTCACTCTTCCTAGCTGAGGCCGCAGACACGGCAGAGCGGAGGCAAGCCATCCCCAGTGTGCCCTATTCAAATTCCTGGAACACATGGTGGTTGTTTCACATGACTACGTTTTGGGGTGCTTTCTCATGTGGAACCCATAATGCGAAGAGTCCAGATAAACTTCAGGCATATATAAGCATGTGCCTGTACTACCCTGTTTCCCCGAAAATAAGACAGTGGCTCAGATGGACACGCATCCCAACTAGGAGTGGTGGGTTCGCAGGGCATTCACCTGGGATCACTCTCTTCCCAGAGGCCTCCTACCCTGTTTCCCCGAAAATAAGACAGTGTCTCATATTAATTTTTGCTCCCAAAGATGCGCTAGGTCTTATTTTCAGGGGATGTCTTATTTTTCCATGAAGAAGAATACGGTACACATTTATTGTTAAATGAAAATAAAGGAAATTTATTACCTGTATACGGTACGGTAGTACGGTAGTTGTCAACACAAACCAGACACACTGTGAATCCTATGGTATCAGGAATTTACTCATTTATTCAATGACAATCATGCCATCATCTTCTGGAACCATCATCATAAGAATCTAATTCCTGAATTTCCTGGTGAATTTCTTGTGACTCCATTTCGTTCAGAGTCAGTGGACCAAATCTCTCATGTTTAGCAATAGCACTGTCTTTAAATGAGTACTTCTTGTCAAGGTAGCCTGCTCGCAGTGCATTTGCAATGCAACTGTCAGTGATTTTCTCCCATGAATTCTTCACCCAAGTCACAACTTCTTGCAGTTTAGGTTTCACAAAGTTTCCATGCTGATTTCTCTCCATTCACACAGCAGTGACGTCAGGACTCGCGTCACGTCACTGGTTGCTAGACGCCAGTCGGGGCGGCCCTAGGGACCAGTTTATGGTAAATTAATTTTCATTCAGAGACAGAGCCTGGGGGCCTTATTTTCGGGGGGATGCCTTATATTTCACTCAGAAGGAAACCTGTAAGCAGGTCTGATTTTCGGAAGGATGTCTTAGTTTCGGGGAAACGCGGTAGCATATATGTCACCCCCATTTCCATTTAAGACAAATAGAAGCAGACGAGGCATCGTGTTATACACTGTGCTTTCAAACAAGGAATCGATTCAAAGATGCTTTACTCACAGGCTTGCGGACATCGGGCAAGGTGAGCCAGAGAGGGAACACTATGGGGAGGACAATCAGGAACGTGACTTGCTTGCGGGGGATGGAAGGCCAGGCCAGGCTGAGAGGCTGGTCCTCCTCCTCGTCACCTGTTTCCGTGGTCTGCTGTGGAGAGAGAGAGAAGAACACACAGCACTGAATGATGATCATGTCCACAGGCCGCGGGAGCCGGAGCAGAGAGCAGGGTGGAGGCGCGGCGCTACTTCAGGAGGTTTCTTGGCTCATGCCAGCAGCCTCCTCCGTGCATTGCTTAGGTTGGTAAGAGAGCCCCGCCTGCCACAGTCCGAGGGACAGACAATCCCAGGCCCAGCCATGAGGAATTCAGAACTTCCTCTTCCCCGCCTGATCACTCCTTAGCGCCTCAGATGGACCTGGTCATTCACCTGGAGTGGGCTACAGCTCTGACCCAGGAGCCTTTCTTTTTCTTTTTTTAAATGCATTTTATTGATTTTTTACAGAGAGGAAGGGAGAGGGATAGAGAGTTAGAAACATCGATAGAGAAACATCGATCGGCTGCCTTCTGCACACCCCTCACTGGGGATGTGCCAGCAACCAAGGTACATGTCCTTGACCGGAATCGAACCTGGGACTTTTCAGTCCGCAGGCCGATGCTCTATCCACTGAACCATACTGGTTTCGGCACCCAGGAGCTTTTCAAAAGAACTCGTATCTGCAGAGCAAAAGACCAGCACCCACCTTCTCCTCCTCCTCCCTTCTCCTTGAGGACAAAACCAAAGGATTCATCATAGAAATCCTTGTGAAGAACATTAAATTTTTAAATTTTTTTTTGTTAATCCTCTTCACCCGAGGATTTTTCTCATTGATTTTGAGAAAGTAGAAAGGAGGGAGAGAGATACCAAGAGAGAAACATTGATGTGAGAGAGAGACATCAATTTGGTAGCCTCTCCACGTGCCTTAACCAGGGCTGGGGATCAAGCCTGCAACCTTAGGTACATATTCTTGACCAGAATCGAATCAGGGACACTTCAGTCCTCGGGCCCACACTCTTATCCACTGATCCAAATCGGCTAGGGCTATTAAATTTAAAAAAAAAATATTGATTGATTGATTGACAGCACTGATTTTGAGTGGGCAAATAAAAGTAACCACAGCAATAATTCAGTAACAATACTCAACCCCCTTCACTGGCCCATGGAATACTGTGTGGTTGTGTTTTAACCAGCTTGATCATCTCATTCAATTCTAAACCATTTTACTTCCAGCCAAAGGCTTATTATGCAAACATGTGTCCCATCCATCCTGGGACACAGGGTTGGGAAGTCAAGCAGGACATGGAGCCTGGGACCGCCACCGGCACAAGGCCCCAGAGCTGGGAGAACAGCAGGCTTTCAGACGTGGCAGCAGGCAGCCGGAGTTTGATCCATCACCTGCTGACGTCAGCAGCTCCTGGAGTCCCAGAGCCAGAACAGACAGGCGCCGGGCCTGGGCCCTGCCTGGCGGGATGACCGTTAGCTTGTCAGATGGGCCCCCCGAGCCTCCGAAACAGCCCTGCAGACAGCATCCATCACTTCCATCCCTGCTTGTTTAAAAATGAAAGTGCGGCAGCAGGACCAAGCATCTGATCTAAAAATATCATCAGGATCTTTTCCAGGATGCTTCCTTTGGAGACCATATAAATAACCCGCACAGGCTTCACGCAGCGCCTGCCCGTGGCTCTTCCTTCTAGTGTCGCACGCTATTTCCAGCAGCAGCACTGGCTCCCCGGCACCCATCTCCTGACGGTGGGGCAGGTGCAGGCTGGTGGGATAGGGCAGTGGTCGGCAAACTCGTTAGTCAACAGAGCCAAATATCAACAGTGCAACGGCTGAAATTTCTTTTGAGAGCCAAATTTTATAAACTTAAATTTATTCTAATGCCACTTATTCAAAACAGACTAACCCAGGCCGTGGTATTTTGTGGAAGAGCCACACTCAAGGGGCCAAAGAGCCTCATGTGAGCCACAGTTTGCTGATCACGGGGATAGGGAATAAGGGCAAAACCAGAGGCCGGGCTGGGTGTGAGGCCTGGCTCATTGCAGTGTTATTTATAATTTAAATCTGAATGCTGCCAAGAAGATTTGTAATGGTTTACCCAATCACCCACACACTCTCTCCAGGAGTTAAAGTTAAAAATAATAACAATAATTAGGAAGGAACCTTAAGTCATACTAGACAGGATTGGTATTAACAGGTTCTTTCTCATTGGGCATATGTCCTTGGCAGTGGGTAAAATAGTTTATAAACAGCAAATAGGCTGGAATGAAGAAGATTAGGCAATAAGGTAGAATTAGGGAGTTGGCGCAGTTTAATTTGGTTGTCCGGATCCTCGCTAAATACGCTCCTCACGTTTTCCATCCCTTTGCTATGCGATATATTGGAGGAACGAAAGACCTAAAATGGATAATCTATGTTCCTACCTTAGGAAACCAGAGTAAAAAAGAGCAAATGGCCGTGTGTCCCAGGGGGCCGTGTGCCCCGGGTGAGCCGTGTGTCCCAGGGGGCCGTGTGTCCCGGGTGAGCTGTGTGTCCCAGGGGGCCGTGTGTCCCTAGGGAAGCAGTGGGACCCAGGGGGAGGGGCAGTGAGAACCAGAAGAGGAGCGGACTCTATTCGGGTGGACCTGAGATAGCCACCATAAAACAAGCAGATTGCCAAATGACAGCAGGGAGGGGAAGGAGACCTGGGGGGAGATAAGAGAACAACCAAAGGACTGGTATGCATGAATACAACCAATGAACACAGAACTCTGGGGAGGGAGGGCATGAACAGGAGTTGGGGGGGGGGCAATGGTAAGATATGTACACATATAACACCTTAATTAAAAAAAAATAAAAATAAATAAATTTAAAAAAAGAGCAAATGAAGCCCAAAGTAAGCAAAAGAAAATATTTTAAAATATTAGAGCAGAAATCAACAAAATTGAAACCAGGAAAATCAATACACTCAACAAAACCAAAAGCTGGTTCCTTTGCTATGCAGTTTGATGTGGTTCACTTACTGCTTTCTTTCCTCATCCCGAGGGCCCCCACCCATGGGGGAGGCATGGGCGCGCTGTCCCTGGCTCCCCTTCGGAGCCACCCCCAGCTCCTCCCGGGAGACGCAGAGATAGAGAGCATATCATCCTCAGCTGAGATCCCAGCCTCTCACAGTGTCAGCTAACTACCTGAATAATCTCTGTTACCGAGGCCAGAGAAGATTAGGGAGACAGGTGCATTGTAACTGTTCCCTCCCAGATAGGATCTCTTTTCTGTTTAACCAAAATAACTGACTTGCTCTGACCGCCGGATAGGTGCCTCAAAACGAGGAGGACCGCGGGAGAGCTGAGGCGCTGCATCATTCCGAATAGGTCCCCGGTCTCCCACGGCATGGGTGGTTTTATTGTGAGGGGATCTCAGCGCTTCCCTGAAGACTCACCAAGCTGATCGGATGAGTTCATCAGACTCCTCCCCCTTCCGGGGTGGACACTCCATCTGGTCTACCACTACCGTCTGCAATCTAGCAACTTCTTCTACACGCTAAGCTAACCTTTTTGTGACAAAAAGACATAAGCAACTCTTTATGACTCAGATCATTTTAATGACACCAACAGATGGTGACATTTCATCAATAGCCCTTCTGCTCATAACCTACGGATTAGCTCCTTTCCCCATCTGCCAAAGTCACCAGGCAGGGAGTGCCACCAGCAAATGGCAGAAAATAATTGTCTGTTTAGAGGCATAAGCTCTAAACATACTACTGTCCAATGCAAACAATTAGATATATTGTACAGCTTCCAAAAGTTGCACTTGGGGTGGTTGTTGCTAGGGCAGAAATGGACCAGAAGAGATTGTGTCTTGGGCTGTACCGTGTTCTTCGTGGGGACTTCATAGCCTCGTGGAGGACCAGACTTGCTACAGAGAAGTCCAAGGGCCCCAAACCCTGGGTGGATGTGAGAGGTGTCTAGGGAGCAAGGCTGTCAGCATATTTAGGGTAAATTCTCTTTGTCTTTTTTCCAAGTGCAGCCTCACTCTGGCTCAAGGGAGGACAGCTTGCAAAATGGTTAGAAAGTGAAAAAAAACAAAACAAAACAAAACAAAACACCGTTTCAAGTCTGGGGCCCATTTGCCTTTGCCAAACTGGGGCTGCTGGCATTTCATTAGTCTTAGCCCTGGGGAGAGCCCGCTGAGGTTCAGGCACTGGTTTTCCAACTTTTCTTGGAGTTGGGGCATGCTGGCTTTGACCTTGCAATAACCTGTTCTTTAAAATAAAAACAATCCTGTATATTTATTGATTTCAGAGAGGAAGGGAGAGGGAGAGAGAGAAACATCCATGATGAAAGAGAATCATTAATCAAACCTCTGGCATGCCCCTGGGGGATGAGCCTGAAACCCAGGCATGTGCCCTGACTGGGAATGGACCCATGACCTCCTGGGTCATAGGTTGATGCTCAAACACTGAGCCACACTGGCTGGGTGAAACAACCTATCCTTACCTCCAAAATTTCCATGGTAACCATAGAAAACAATGCAAAGTGACCCAGAAAAAAAATTCAAACGACTTTTTATATAAAGGTTTCAAATAGTTTGGCACTTACTGAGGTCTCTGTGGAAACCCTAGAATTGTGCCAAGCCAGGGCCAGCAATTACTACATTAGGGCTCTGCAACCTCTGATCTGGAAAATCCAAGGCTAAAACACACGGCTCTAAGTTCCCCCATGGTGCTCTGCTGGACACCAGACCCTGAAGGAATCTGAGCAGCATGGCGGGAGGAGATGGCAGAGTCTGAATCCTGGCCGCCAGTTTCTGCTCCGGCTGTGGTTCCAGCTGTGGCCACCACCACGGCAGGTAGCCACGGACCGCCTTTAGGTGCAGAGCAGTGTGCTGTGTCCTGGGACTCTTGGTTTCGAGGAGACTTGAATTTGAAAGGGGAGACAGAACAAACAGCTCCAAAAAACATATTTACCCAGTTCCAGGGATGCTGGCAGAAGCGGGAGGGGCTTGTTCTCCAATGCCCTTCTGCCTGTAATGGGCTGAACTGTGTTTCCCCCCAGTTCCTATGTTGCAGCCCTGTTCCCCAGCACCTCAGGATGGACTGTCTTTGGAGGTAGGGCCCCTTTAAAGAGATGATGACGTTAAAATGAGGCCATTAGGGTGTGTCCTAAGGCAATAGGAATGGTGCCTTATAAGCAGAGGAGATGAAGACACACACACACACACACACACACACACACACAGACACTTCAAGGATTTGCATGCAGAGAGGAAAGGCCAGGTGAGGACACAGCATGACGGCCATCTGTAAGTCAAAGAGCGAGGCCTCAGAGGAAAACAACCCCGACAAGCACCTTGATCTTGGACTTCCAGCCTCCAGAACTAGGAGGAAATACATTTCTGCCACTTAAGCCACCCAGTCTGAGTTACTTTCTTATAGCAGCTCCAGCAAATTAACATACTGCCCATGGACGTTAGTGACAGGAAGCCTGGAATAAAGACTCCACTTCAGCCTCTCCTGCAACAAAGTGTGGCCATGTGATTAGGTTCCGGTAGACTGGGACATAATCACAGGTCCCTCTGCAGCTTCCGGGATGTATTCTAAAGGGCGGAGGTGTGTCTGTCATCGCTCCTGCCCAGTTCCTGCAGGTGGAGTGGGGGGACTTCAGTCAGAGGGTAGACAGCCATCCTGGACCAAAAAGTGGAGAAATAATATACAAGGATCTGGGCCTCTGACACCCGCCAGAGCCATTCTGCCCTGGGCTGCCGGCACTGCCTCCATGAACATTCTGTCTAATCAGCCACAGCCATTTTGGGCTTTGGTTGCTCACAATGGAACCTCACCCGGGCTGATCCAGGCTCCTGCTTATGAGGAGTCGAGGGAGAAACAGTCTTCATATATATCTCAGCACTAGAAAAAGTCATGCTTCTTTGGAGAAACTTGGAAAAGAATCTTAGAAATACCGTGACTCAGGTAAATGACACTACTTTCTCCCTTGCTTTGCAGTGGGGACTTCACAGCCAAATCTGTAACCCACATCCGGCAGTCACAACAGTGGAATCCATGCTCACCTCACTCCCATCTTATGCTTGCCCTTTCCTGTACGTCCTTGGCTGAATTCTCTCAAAATCGGTTCCTTTTATCCTTTTGCATCAGATGTCTCTTCAAGCAGCCTCTAATCTTTGTGAAACAATTAAACGCCTCAGTAATGGAATTTTGGGGATAACTTTAGCAGGAGGCGACGTCATTCTAAGCGACAACTTGCCGGTAAGTGGACACCCACTGCTAGGATTCACTTACTGATACTGGAGGTTGGTATTTGGAGGTCTGGCCACAGAACACCAACAGACAGGAGACAGCAGTTTGTCTCCTACTGGGAGGTCTCTGAAGCAATCAACTTATTTTAACTTTTATTTACCTCTAAATGGGAGGAGGAGAAGCCACCTGCCTGTGTCCATGAGCCTGTCCAGCTTTTCTGTGGGTGCACCTTACACCGCTCCTACTGGTGCCTGGTGTGGATGGTTTGACCCAGACTAAATATATAATCTCTAGGGGAGAGGCCTCAGCTGGACTCATCAGCCCAGAGGTTACCTCTACAGCCAGAAAAAAAGTTTCATAGAAGCAACCCAATTTCTTATTCTTGTCTGTGAAGGGCATTGCGCAAGATTTCCGTGGGAAGGTGAGCTCGCTTTAATGCAATCTTTTCCATCAGAGAATGAAAATGAAAACCCAGAGGCCTCTGAAAATAGGCCATCTTCAAGTTCAGTTTTTCTCACTGGTAATAACAGCTCCTCTCCAGGCAACAGGGAGCAACCTCAGAGGAGAGCCTGGCCCTGCCTCAAACTTCGCTCAGATGGGGTTGCACTCAGGCTGGACGGGAAGTTCTCACTTCTCTATCCCTCCACAGAAGGACCACACGCCTCAGCGCTTAGGAGAGTCACCTCTTCTCACGGGGACCCCCTTCAGTTTGGCGTGATGCTGAATAAAGTAAAATGCCAGCTCTTAAACAGCCATGTAAAAATATAATTAACTTACTCTAAAGCACTGGGCTATGGTCAAGTTGGGGGAAGGTGAGGGTGAAGGTTTTAAGTGATTTTTATTTTGACTTAAAGAAAATGGTCCTTAATATGTTTGTTGCTGCTATTTCTGTAATTTATATCTGCAGAAAAAAATAATTTTACATCTCCACATTGTTCAATAAAGATGCCCACAGGAATGCCCAAATGCAGCAAAGCTCCCAGAGTCCAGTGCATGCTGGGAACCACCCCCAGTGCCCCAGGGGCTAAGAGTGGAAGAGAGAGCCATAAACACATCCGCTGAGCAAAACAAGTGAGGTTGGGTAGGCGCACCAAGAATATCAATAACGTCACACTCCACAAAGTTTTTTAAAAGGCACCAATAAAACACGTGAAATGTCTAGACGATATGTGAGCCATTCATCTCTATAGACCGGGGGCAGTAACTCAGGCAGTTGAAGGATGCACAGTGCCTGGTAGACACCAGGGGATCAATAAATGGTAGCGATCGTCCCTCCTGCCATTAGTCTCATCTCTGTGACCAACTGGCTGTGTGACCTTAGGCAAATCAGTGGGAATACTGGACTAGCCAAAGAACATGTACCCCGTATGGTCTGTAGGCATCTGGTCTTGGTGTATCTCACTGCCTTTTAGGCTCCAGGAGTCGTTAAAAACCAGGCCTTTGTGAGGCAGAGCTTCTTTGTCCCTGGACTGCTTTAATGTGGGACGACCGTGGTGTCCAAGGACTGGCCATTCAATCTACTGTATGGTCTCTGGTAGACCAGGAAAGACACGCTGCAGCCATAGACTTCTGCAGAACCTTTAGAATAGGAACTTCAGAGTTGAAGAGCCCTGACTCATGGAGGCCACCCCTCATTTGACAGATGAGGACCCTGAGAGGAAGTGACAAGCCACAGGAAGTTCACAGCGGGAGGCGGGGCCTGAGAGACCTCCCTTCACTTTCAGCCCAAGGCTCTTTCCCCGCTCTACCATGCCTCCATTTCTGAATCCCAAAACACAGGTATAGACGTGCTTTATGCCCAATCACACCAGGCCTCCCAGCTTTATTTGATAATAAATTTGACCAATTAAACAAACAAAAAATGCTAGCTAGAGCAAATACGAAGCAGTTATAATTGACATCATTTTCTTGAGCCTAGGCTAATTCTGGTGGTTTGAGTGGTGCACATGTCATAAAAACGCTGATCGGAAACATCTGATTCTTAGCTGGCCCTTCTGCCAAGTGAGGACACAGTGAAAATACTGCCGTTTATGAACCAGGAAGCAGGCCGTCACCTGACACGTGCTCTTGGATCTCTCTTGGGAGAAATAAATCTCTGTTGTTTATAAGCTCTGCAGTCTATGGCATTTTTGTTATAACACCCCGGGCAGCTTTGAAGGGGAAACAGAAAGCAGATTTGGGGGTGTGTGTGGACAGGAGGGGGGCATTGTGATGTTCTCTTTCTTCCTTTTTCTCCTTGGGTGATATCTCTATGGTACAAATTAAAAAAAAAAATAGAGTGTGAGTGCTAAGATATCAACGAATGTCTTCAAATATAGAAAAAGAAGAAAGTCTTGTTCTGTAGCATCGCTGACCAAGAAAAAAAAAAAGGCAGGCATTTAGTCCTGGCTTGATGAAGAAAGAGGTGACAGTTGAGTATACTGATGGCCAAAATGAGGCTTGGAGATGTTATGGGTATTGCATTGCTTGATACCTCTCCAGGCTCCCATCACTGCGGGTAATCCTGCACCAGCTACCTCTCGGATGAACCTCCAGGGGACCCTGTAGGAGATGGATCACACCCTTTACAACAATAAACTTTCCTGAGGCTAACGTGAGCGAGGACTGGAATAGAAGGTGCGTTATTTCCAGACGCCAGCATTCAGTGTTCCAAGGCCAACCGAACCTCAGCGGGAGAGGATGCACCACAAAACAGCATTGTCTTTAAACAAGGACTCTCTGCTTCTCCTCTTCCCTCTGTTCTCTTTCGTTATGGAAGCATTAAGAATACTGTCTCCGACAGAGGTGGTGTGCTTTACCTTTCCAATTAGGTTTCCTGGGGAACTGGTGAAACGGTCTATGGGCCGGTCTAGCGCGCGTGTGGGAGGTTCCCAGGGAGAGAAGACATCCTGGCAGTGCCTACCTAATGAGGGGATTGCTGGGAAGGGATTTACAGACACACACCAGCTTCTGCTCCAGATTGTTCTTTTATAACATTATTGCTCTGACAGAATTATCTGAGATAATCTGTAAAGAGCACTTAGAACACCACTTAGCACAAAGTAAACACTCAATAAAGGTTGGTTATTGTCATTAGGTTTAATAAATATTTAGAGAAATAATTTCCCATGAGAAAGTGGTTTGACTAAGTGAATTAGGATTCTTCCAGCAATACCATCCTATAACTCAATTATTTGATATGAACGTGGAAACTGTGATAGTTTTGTTCCTTCATCTATCCAATCATACAGCATTTACAGAGCACCCACTGACTGTAGTTATGTCAACAATCTAATTCATTTTCCTCCTAGGTTCAGATGAATAAATAACATGAAAGGGAATATTTCGCAGCCCTCTGGAGAAAAATGCTATTTTATTTCAGGAGGTAGGCTGGTAAGTAGACTTTCTATCAGAAACAAAGCTCCCAAACAGATGGCGAGACTCAAAATATTGTGACACCTTGATTCTGTGTTTTGCGCAGAGTGAAAAGCAAAGGCAGAGCGGGAACTCTCAAAGGTACAATCACCAGAAATGCACAGTTGCACTTTGATAGGGTGAGAGGCTCTGAAACGGACAGCTATTGGGCAAGTGGGAAGTGCCTCCCAAGACACGTTCCAGAGTGCTTTCCACTGTGTAAACTTAAGCGACACCAGTGCTTTTCTACAAAGGAAATCAGCTGAAAAGAGAAAAATCCATATGGTCAGTGTATTCGACTGCTTGGGCTACCATCACAAAATGCTGTGTTTATCTCTTTTAAAGATCTCATTTTTGAATAAACTTTTTGACTTTGAAATAAATCATTGGATTTTCTTTCTTGCTGGAATTTATTTTTAAATGCCTCTCAACCCACTCATTCTTTATTGAGTCTTAAGAAAAACCTCTTCATGTTTGTTCTCTTCGTTTCTCAATGTCTTTGCATTTGTATTTTTTTTACTAATATCCTTCATTCTCTGCACTCTCTTCTTATCTCCTATGTTTCTGTCACTTCCGTTTTTCTAAGAGATAAGTACAAAATGCATCTCTTTTTGGAAGGGAACACCATCGGAGGCATTTGTCTTGCCTTCCATGTGGACAAGCTAAACCAACAGGGCTAACATTTGAGCAGCAAACAGAATTTTAAAAAAGTGATACATTTCTGCTCGCCTCGAGGTAAGAAATAATTGACTCCTCTTCTGTTACTATCCTATGGTTCGTTTTACATACAGATGGAAAAAAAATATCTAACATCAAGAATTTCACATATTAAACACAAAATGATAAGGTTTCACTAAGTATTGGCAACCTGAAAAAAAAAAAAACTTAATTTGTTTCTACGTGACTTTGAATGGAAATTAAGGTCTTGAAATATTCTGCTGTGAGTGATGAAGCTGTCTGGACTTCAGCTTTCCCAGAAGCCCCAAGACCATTTATTATAATGTAAAATGGCATTTGGAGAGTCTGGTGAAATGCAATAGCTTTCCTTCACTTTGCATTTTTCCCAAACAATTCTGAGGTGCAACCTACTGACAAGATAGATTTCTTTCTGGATTGCTGTTGTAAAATTGGTTTTCTCATAGTTTTCACGGGCTTTGTAAATCCCGCTGATACAAATCACAAATGATCAGCCAACATAAAAGCAACGGGAGGACCATAAAAAATAATTCAAAAATCATTCTTATCATTTTATTATCAATTGGATTAGAATTACTCACAGGAACAGTAGTATTAATGTCAGTATTTTTCTCAGGGTGGTAATGGAGTTCTTTCCCCCTTTTTATTAATAGTCAGCCAACCTTTAATGTGTCTTAGATGAATGATTAATAGACATTTTTCAAACGTTCAGAAAGCACAATGACAAATGGTATAATTAACAGTAAGATTCTTAGTGAAGATATAATTCTTTGTCAGTATTCAAATTTAGGCAGAAACTTGAGTCGGACCATAGCTATTTATTTTTAAATATGTTCAAAAGGCCTTAGAGTGTTCTCTCTCACCATAATGGAACGCATGTGCTATGGTTTGGCAGGAATCTCTGTTTTTGTTTATTTTATGGTTAGTGTTGGGTTTTCTCTGATACTAATGAGTTTCTCTTCAAAGGCAATGATAGATCTGACATGCCTCGGCCTTGGGAAATTAAGAGGGATGGAGAACCTCTGGATATTCTTTTCTTTCACTGTCAGGCTCTGGCCTCTTCCCCCAGGCTGCCCCTGGGCCCTGGTAGTGTCAGATACACAGACACAGCCCCCCTTCCCACCAGAGCCTCCATTCCTTGGGGGCTAGGATCTCTTATGTTTCAAGAGATTGGGATATGTGGTCCTTGGCTGTTTTTAAACTTTCAAAATGGTGGACCTGGTTATTACACATTGACCAGATTGACTCAGATTAGAACAGATGACTGCTCTCTGAATCATAGGAAGGTTTGAGGTTCACAGTCTCCCTGTTATACCTCACCTCAGGTAGGATCGCAAACATTTCCTAACAAAGAGTGATATTTGAGAAAGAAAGAATCATATGGATTGTAGGTACCCCCTGCTTAGACAATCAGGAAAATCCTCATCAGAGCTGACGGTTTTGACCAATGCTGATTATGAAGTCTCCCTAAGGGGCTCCAAAGTTGTAGCTGTCACTTTAAGCAACAACAATCCAGTCCTTGCTAAGGATGCTTTTGTGCTACCCCCAGTGATCCAAACTGAACAGAAGAGAGGTATCTTTACTCATTCTTTAGAGAAATCTAAAATCACAACCCCTCCCATCTTCTCTCCCTGCTCATCCTTTACTCAGTCACTAGCATTCCATCACCATTTGACCAGCGCTCTGAGGCTTCATGGCAGACACTCCACAGAGGTCGCATGAAGACCAATGCTGGACCGAGGAGAAATAAGCCAGGGATGCATTCCCAATGGGACACAGGAAGCACTGAACATGGTAAGGTGCTATTTAAGTTGTAAAGTAAGGAAATAAGAAACAGCCTGCATTTTACATCTATCTATCTATCTATCTATCTATCTATCTATCTATCTCTATCATCCATGTTTGTATACATGCACGTATCTATTTCTCTCTTTTTCCTAGGAATATGCTTTTCTTGTATAAATCCATTTGCCCACTGGTGCATCTGAGCAACTCTAAGCAAAGTCAGGACAATTCTGATCTCCCCTCATGAGGACAGGGAGACATTTTAGAGACTAGATGAAATAAAAGCTGCAACATATAAAGAGCCATCTCACAATACACGAAAATGTAGGACACATAAAAAAAAACAAGTTAGATTTTCAGATTTCAGAATCTACGGAATTGGCAAAGCATTTCCCTTCTACCCTCTCTCCGTGAGTGTGTGCTCAAAGGGCTGAGGGGGCGGCATCGCGGCACCGGGGGCCCAGGCCCAGCAGGGCAGCCAGCCTCATGCAGCAAGCCAGCCACGTGCCATCCTGGCTCCTGGCCCGATGGGCAGAACTAAAATGTAAGAAAATGCTGGGTTCTTGGGTGGGAGAAAGTATTTCTCTGAACTGCCTTTCGAACCTGGATAAGCTCTCCACACCGAAAATGTGAAGGTTGGTCAGCTCTCAGTAGCAGCTCCAATCAGCCCCTCTACGTTAGAATCAACAACACTGTGCCAGCAGCCAATGGGAATAGCTGATGAGCCATAAGCCGTTTAAGAAATCGCATGATTTTCTTGATCCCACAGAAGACACAGATGAAGCAAAAAGCCTCCTGCAAAGGGGCTTCCCTAAGAGAGGATATTTTAAAATGCTCTTCGCTGCCGGCAGAACGTCTGTACGGAAGAAGGCTCTCAGGGATGGGATGAGGCGTCGATGTAAAATTAGTTCACTTGTAAATAGGGTTTTTAAAACGGCACGTTAATTACATGGAACTAGACTCTCAGGAGAATCCCAGCGATGAGCACGTGGTGCATGGGCTCGTCACACCCATTAATAAAGTCAACGTGCACCTCATTATTCATGCATTTTGATAAAAACACTGCCGGGAAAGAAAGAAAAATATACAACAGGAATGCCCCCAGTCATTTCTGGGAAACTGTGCTTCGGGTGGCCTGAGCACTCCATCATACTCTACGACCAATGTATTATCTATCAAATCTTCTCAGTCCGGCCTCAGAAACAGACCTAAATCTAGCCACTGCCATCCATGCCACAGCCATTGTCACATGGGCCTCCACAGACATTTAAAAAACGTTTCCCTAAGTGCGTCTAATAACAGCCAGTGCCCGAGCAACGCTTACTGTGTGGCAAGAACTGTTAAGAGCATGTCTTTCTCACAACAATGATACGAAGTAGGTGCTGTTTCTCATTCCTGTTTCACCAGGAAGGAGACGTGGAGAACAGAGAGGCTCGGTACCATCTCCAAAGTCACACAGCTGGTAAAAGTAGCAGATCTGGGATTTGAATTCATGTCAGTCTGTCCCCACAGTCTCTGCTCTTAAACCACTAACGCCCGTTGCTCTTTTAATGTAGCCCACTGTTGTTTCTGCTGTCGCATTTTTGGGGGATAGGTAATACAGGTAAGTGGTTCAAAACTCAAAAGCTACAGAGGCTGCGTACTGGACAGACTGCCTCCCACACCAGATGCTCATCACCAGCCCCTGTCGCGGAGGTGGTCAGCGGGCCCGGTTTCATCAGCAGCATCCCACACAAGTGCTTATGTGATCTCCCTCTCACATAATAGAGTACGCTGGGTGTCATCTGGCACGCTGCCCTTTTCACTGAACAGCACATATCGAAGATAATTCCATCAGTACATGAAGAGCATCCTTAGCCTTCCTCCCCACCCCCCACTTTTTTTTTTTTAAAAGACTGCAGATGGTCTAAACTAGGGGTGGGCAAACTTTTTCTGTAAAAGTCCAGATAGTAAATATTTTAGGCCTTGTAATCCATATGGTCCTGTCATATATGCTGCTGCTTTTTATTTTCTTTTAAAGAAAAACATTTCAAGATGTAAAAACATTCTTGTCTCATGGGTTGTACAGGCCGCATTTGGCCATGGACTATAGTTTGCTGATCCTTAAACCCACAGGCTTTTACCTGGCTGCCCTGTATCTGGCCTTCTCCCACGCTGGCCTCCTAACCATTCTGAAAGAGCTAGCTCCCCACCCTACAAACCTCACGCTGCCCCTGCCCCCTCTCCCAACAGGGGGAGTCCAGACTGCCCGGTGGTGCCCACAGTGCCCTTCCCAATCCACGCACTTCTTACCACGCCAACGGCACTGGTCTGCGCCACCATCAGCCCAACTCCCGCAGCGCCTTCTTTGCTTTCCTCTTGTTACAAAATCTCTTGCCCCCAAATCCAATCCCACTCCACAGCCCCAGGGGTCTTTTCCCAGGCAGATCTCATCTGGGAACCTCCAATGGCTTGTTGCTGCCCCAGAAGGAAGTGACCCTCCTTATCATTGTCTACAAGATGGGCTGTTCCGCCTGGCGCCTCACTCTGTCCGCCTGTAAATAGCAGCTACGCTGACTTTTCTGCTCCACAAACAAGCCAAGCTCATTCCTGCCTCTGTGGGGGCTGCTCCCTTGGCTGGCTCCTTGGAGTTCAGCCCTGGTTCAAACACCACCTCCTCGGTGTGGCCTCCCCTCATCTCCCAACCTAAGGGCCACTCCACTGGTCCTCTCTTGTATCATCATGCTCCACTTTCCTCATGGCTTATGGCCACCTAGAATGGTAGCTTGGTTTGTCGTCGCAGTCTCTCCGCCCCACTGGAGCATGTGAGCATCTCCAGTGCCTAGCACAGCCCTGACACTACGAACCTTTTGATTAAACAGCGGAAGAATTTCAGCTCAGTTCACCTTTCCTGGTGGATCTCTCCTCACTCTTCACCTCATAGTTCCATTGACCTTCTCATCAATCGCTAACCATGGATTACCCTCTTAAAGTTTTACACCTTTGCACATATTTCATCTCTTGGTCATCTCCTCCTTCTCTGAGAGACAAACCTATATCTATCTATCTTAGTGATCTGGTGCACAGATTTGTGCACATTGAAAGGAAATTAATTAGAAGGTGGCTGGCAGGGCGGGACTGAACAAGATGGGCCAGACATGCCCTAGAGCCAACCTCCCGCAGTCCTTCCCTGGGGTGGCGCCATGGCTCGAAGGGGATCTGTGAGCAGGGTCCCTCAGCCTGGCCTGCAGGGATGGGGCCAAAACTGGCTCTCTGACATCTCCTGAGGGGTCCCAAAGTGTGAGAGTGCCCTCTGGGTGTGGAACGCAAACACAAGTGTGCAGTAAACCAGATTCGGGGCTGACAATGCCCCAGCAACAACATAACCCATGGCAGCCCCACGAGGAATCAGGCTCCCTCCTCTCTGGTTTTGGGGTGCATCACCTGAGAACCACTGCTGCCAAGTCATTGCAGCTCGGCAGCTCTTGTGTTAGAGTGTCTGCCCCCTGATGGTCAGTGTGTATCATAGCAAACAGTTGGATGAACACTTAGCATATTATATATATAATATATGTAATATATATAATATATATAATATATATATAATATATATATATATATATATATAATATATAGTAAGTATGAACATATAATATAAGTAGAAGCACTTAGCTCTGTAACTCTCCTAATAACCCTAATGAGGCAGGTACTATTATTATCTGTACTTTAAAGATGAGGACTAATGTGGGGTTAGGTAACTTGTCCTGGTGGATTTGGAATTCACTACTGGGTCGTTTAGCAGCTGGCCGGCGGGTCGCTCTTTGTCCTTGAGCTCTCAGCATGTCAGGGGAAACAGATCTGTCCTGTTTCCCTGTGTGAGACCTGGGGGTGTAGCTTTGCTCAGAGAGGGATCAGTTGGGACTCTCTCACTTCCCTGTTGCAAGGTGCTCCCTTGTGGGGGGCACAGATGTCCCTCTGCCAGCCAGATGGAGAGGCACAGCGACCAGGCTGCCTTCCACACACCTGTGACTGTGCCGTCACCAAGGGCAACCAGATGTCCTTGGGGCCTTGCTCCTGCTGCCACATGCTGCTTATCCATGTGGACATAAGCCGCTCTGCCAGCTCACCCCTGAGCTAATGCGGAGGGACCACAGGGTTCTGGGCAGGAGGGTGAGAGCCCAGAGGCAGAGGGAGACAAGGGCAGAAAGAGCTGCTGCTTCCTTATCTTTTCCTTTAGCTATTGATTTTCCCAGCTTCATGAGGCATCACTGACAAATAAATTCTATGTATTTAACATGCACGATGTAAAGATTTAAGTATATATTGCAAAATGCAGAGCAAAGGAAACAATCACCCAATTGAAAAGGCAACCTATGGAATGGGAGAAAATGTTTGCAAGGTGTATACTTTTAAGGGGTTAATATCCAAAATATATAAGGAACCCTTACAACTCAGTAGAAAAAATTAAAAATAAATCCTGGTTAAAAAATAGACAAAGGACTTAAATAGGTATCTTAAATAGAAGACATACAAATGACCAGTAGGTATATGACATACGCTCCACACCTTTACTCTCCTTTATGCAAAGAGACCTTCCTTGCATTAAGTGCAGACCCCCCTCTGGCGCAGTGTATCCTGGGATGTGGGGGAAGAGCGTGCTGGGCTGCATCACCACAGCTGGGTCCGCTGAGGGCTCAGTAAACTTTTCAGCTCACGGGAAAGTTCTGTCCAGAGAAGTGGGTCTCAGACGTTAGGGAAGTGCTACTCAGTGCGGTCCTTGGGCCAGCAACATCAGAATCGCGCGGAGCCCGTTAGAACTGCAGATTTGAATTTTGACACCATCCTCCAGGAAATGCATAAGCATATTAAAGTCTGAGAACACCCACCTAGGTGCCTGATTAAAATGCAAGTTTGGGACTCCATGTCTTAGAAATTCTGATTCACTTGATCAGGATGAGATCCAGAGGTCTAACAGGTACCACCTACTTTTTCTTTCTGCCTGTGTTTTTTTTTTTTTTTTTTTTTTTTTTTTTTTTTTTTTTAGCCACTGCGGTACAGAGGGTACAGAGGCAGAGATGCATGGTGGAAGCAGTGCAGGTGCTATATTTGGACAGTCCTGAGATCGGATCTCAGCTCTGCCACCTACAAGCTAGGTAATCCTGGGTAACTACTTCATCCTGAGAAGCTTTAGCGTTCTCAAATAACACCTACCATGGAGATGCTGAATGACTTTAGCTTTGGCTGTGGGCTTTTATTTTTATTTAAAAAATATTTTTACTGATTTCAGAGAGGAAGGGAGAGAGAGATAGAAACATCAATGATGATGGAGAATCACTGACTGGCTGCCTCCTGAACACTCCCCACGGGGGATCAAGCCTGCAACCTGGGCATGTGGCCTTGACCAGATTCGAACCTGGGACCTTTCAGTCCACAGGCCGACGCTCTATCCATTGAGCTAAACTAGCGCTAGGGTTGGGCTGTGGGCTTTAAAGGTGAGAACACATAGAAAGTGCCCAGCACCAAATCTGTGGCACAGAGCTTACCCACCAGGCCAAAGAGCTGTCCCCTGGCTGCACCACTGAGTGGTAGATCGGGGCACACAATACTGATTACTCTCAGCTGCAGGAGCCCAAACAGGGCCCACTGAGGTGTGGAACCTGTGGTTTCTCTGTTACGTAATCCTGACCTTAAAGACAGAGAAAGGGTCAGACCACGGCAGCTGTCAAACGTTACCATGCATTATGAATCACCTGGGAAGCAAGCTAAAAAACGCTGCATCCCAGGGGTCCTGTTTCATCAGGTACAGGACCTCCATTTTGTTGTTCATAATTCTCACCTGAAAATATTTTTCCCCATGGATTAAAAAAAATATTTTATTGATATTTTACAGAGAGGAAGGGAGAGAGATAGAGAGCTAGAAACGTCGATGAGAGAGAAACATCGACCAGCTGCCTCTTGCACACCCCCTACTGGGGAATGTGCCCGCAACCAAGGTACATGCCCTTGACCGAATCGAACCCGGGACCTTTCAGTCCACAGACCGATGCTCTACCACTGAGCCAAACCGGTTTTGGCTTCCCCATAGATTTTTAGAGAGAGTCGAAGGGAGGGAGAGAGAGGAACATCAATGTGAGAGACGTGCATCGATTGCCTCCCACACATACCCCAAGCGGAGCTGGGGATTGAACCTGCAACCCTGGTACATTCCATGGACTGAGAATCCTTCCTGTGATCCTTTGGCGCATAGGCTGAAGCTCTAACCACTGGTCACACCAGAGGGGGCAGGGTCTATATTTTTATGATTTGATGCATGAGTCCTCCAACCTCACCCCGAGAAACGCTGGCTTAGAGAACGTGTATTTATTCAGTACCTGGAGAGTGGGGGGCACGCAGGGTCCTGGCTGGTGCTGGGAGGCACACACGGGAACAAGTAAGACCTGGCCTGGGCCCTCCCCGCTGGGAGCCGGTCTCCAGGGAGAACGCGGGCTCTGTGGACATCACAAACAGGACAAAGCCCAGCAGCCCAGCAAGGCCAGGGCAAGAAGCCGTACCTGGGCCTCCGCAGCTTCAATGCCGTGGGAGAGGTTGCCGTTTTGCACTGGCTCTGAAGCATCACTGGATGTCGTCATTTCAACTTCCATGCTGGTGCTGTTGGGGAGCTCGATTTTTTCTGTGGCATAATTGGGACACACACAAAGAAAGCAAATGGCGTCAATGGGGTGAGGACCTTACTGGAGAGAACCCCTAACATACCGGCCCAGGGAGACGACTGGGGGTGGTTTCTGGGGGGAGATAAGGCTGGGGTTGCACCACGCGGGGAAGGTGTGTGCCATTCCTCTCGGGGCTTCCCAGCAGCCCCCGCCCTCCTGTGCCAGGCCAGCAGCGCAGGCACCAGCCAGGCCTGCCTTCCGTGGGAGGAGGTGAAGAGCTTCCCAGACCCACTGGCCGTGCTGGGTAGCGTCTTGGACTTTGGGAGGCCACGGAGCTGTGTGGTTCAGTGTCAGGGTGGCCAGGAGCACCGGAATGCCCATTAGTATCAGACACGTGAGTGGCAGGCTGCTCACAGAGTACCAAACGCTTGCTTTTCTGGCAACCTCAGAAGAACCAACAATTTCTCTCACTGGTAAAACATCACGCAAAGTAATCTGAGAGCCACACAAAAAATTGCTGGGAGTTGAAGTGGCCAAATTTTGGAAATCATAGGGAGATGTTTGTTCATTTGTGTATTTTACTTGTGAAATATAGAGGCATAAAATAGGTATATACGGAAAGCCCCAGACATTCAAATTTATTTTATCTCCTCATGTTTTTGGCAGTGACAGTGACATGCATGGGGCGATCTGCTGTGCGTGGCTACGCCAGTTCATCCCGGAAGCATGGCCCAGTTATTTACTAGTAAACTAAAAAACACTAAGCGTGGGGGAACAGAAACACTCTGCTTGGGGGAGTCTATTGGCTGAAGTACTACCCCTTTAGGACAGGCCTGCAATGGTCAAACTTGACCCTAGGAAGGCAGGGTGCTGGGCACCAAAACGGAGTTAAGATGCCCAAGAAAAGACACGACCAGGTGAGAAGAAACTGCCTCCCAGGCAGAATACCTAAGCCAGTGTACCTTAGCTAACGCCGTGCTTTTCCACGGCAGGCTGGGGTCTCAGCACCAAAGAACGTATGAAAAAAACTCGGACTCACTTCAAAAAAATTTTGGACATACACTTTGAAACTATTTTTTATTTTATTCTATTATTATTATTTTTTTTTTTTAGTGACAAAGTTGTTCAGAGACCCAGTCTGCACAGGAAGTATACTTGGAATTATGTGTCCTACCTTCTCAGGAAGGGTTAAACCCACGTCTAAGGTCAGCCAGTCATTAGGAGAGGGACTGGGACCGAAGCCAGGCATCTAAGTCTTGTCCTGCAAGCTGCCTCACCCCCCAGAAACCAACGAGTGGTTCGGGAAAGCAGCCTGTATAATCGAACTTAGATATCAGAAGCAAAACGGTCTACGCAATTAGACATTTGTGCTGTGGCTTTGCATTTTTAGAATACAAAAGCGAGATAGGTTAATTCCAAACAATTAGTCCAAGTTCACAGAAGCATAAACAAGCAGAGGGAGGGAAAAAAAAGATAGAATTCATAATCCCAATCCCAAGAAGTAGCTATTATCCATAGTTTAGTGTATGTCCTTCCAGCCTTTTTTTTTCTTTTTCTTTTTTCTTCTTCTTCATACCCAATAGCATCTTGACTGTTTCTCGGCCAGAGATTTCCCCTGAGCTGTAAGTCAGGTAGCAGTGGAGACAGAAAGTCTTCTAAGGAGTCACATTATTTTGGATGCTGCACTGTTGAATTTTGTCTGCAGATAATTTTAGTATCTTGGGTAATGGCATCATTTACAGCACAAATCCAGATTAGGTTAAATTCGGTTTGAATTTAGAATCGGAGAGCTCTATTACAGCTACAGACAGGGGAGGGAGGAGGAACATGTTCCAAGCTAAGATGCTCAAATGTCCTGATCTAGCCACGCGGGAGCTCAGAGAAAGTCAGCAGAGAAGACCTGGGCTAGTGGGTATTGCTGAATTCCCGAGAAAGGGGAGACTGAGGCACCTGGCCGGGACCCTGCCACTCAGTTAGGAGTCACCAAGTAAACCAGTTGGCAATTCAGTGGGTGTGCCGTATACGATGTCATTTGTATACAATTTGGTTACCAGGCTAGAATTTCAGAACAGGTGCTCTCTCACTTTTTGTTAAAGAGCCAATGATGTGTGTGTGTGTGTGTGTGTGTGTGTGTGTGTGTGTGTGTGTGTTCTCTTTATGTGGCGTCCCTCAAGTGAAGTGATTTTCTAGTCTTCGAGAGAGATGCCTGGTTTAGAAGCTGGCTTTATTTCTTCTTCTTGAAGTTTCCCCGGGGGCAGGAGACAGAATGTCTACCCAGGGCCTGCACCCACCAGGGGCCCCGGACTCCTCCTGACACTCAGGACAGGGCTGAGCTGCAGGCGCCTGTGTCGATGCAGAGTCAGGGGTGCACTGGGTCCTGCTCTCCGCTCCCCTCCACGCCCTCCAGGAAGGGCACTGGGCCAGGTCTCCTGCACTCACCCACGTGATTGGCAGCCCCATTCTGCCTCTCGTTCTCATCCACCTGGCATTTCTTCTTGGCAATCTTGTGGAGAATGGAAGCCTTTTCTCTGAACCTCCCTGAAGCAAGAGAAAGTGGTGGGAAGGAAAGAGGATGAGGAGGAAAATGTAGAGAGGCCTGTGGCAGATGGCAAAGTGGTGGCAAAGCAGGCCTGCGGCCTCTTCAGGCACGCCGCACTGTGACAGCGCCCTCGCCTTCCTGTCCAATCCCAGTGCCCGAGGCCTGCGGGAAGGGCACTTTCTTACCTGTGTGGATGCTCCAGCTCACTTCTCTATTTAAGAATCTCAAGCTGCCAGACCACAGACGGAAGGTTTCCCTTGGATCTCTTCTCTCCCTCCCAGTTGCTTACAAAGCACCAATCCTCCCCCAAACTCCCCCTGCTGCGAGATCCAAAACAACTCCAAAGACACAGAGTGGCTCTGGGGGCGCAGCCACGTCTCTGGGATTGAATGCTCATCCCAGACATGGCGTTGACGATGGGAAGTCGTGCCCAGGGATCCTTTGGTTTGAATTTGGTTTTCAGATATGTATCATAATGAACACTGCAGGATCTGAGCAAGTCAGGACCAAGCATCAGAGCTTTCCAAATTAGCTGAGTCAGCTGCATTTAAAGCATCAGGGAGGCGACTGATTCCATCTGGGGGGGGGGGGGCGGTTTGGGGCGAGGAATGACCAAGTGAGCACAGCAAGTGATGTCTGCTGGTGATGAGATGCATAGAGAAAGGTGCTGGAAAACATACCAGTCTCAAAGTAATCATTTTAAACAGCTGTACCACATGCACAATACTTAATTTCTTTTCCATTACTGACACAATCAACGGGTAAGTGCATGCAACAAGCAGAGAAAAAAAAGCATGCAAAAGTGTAGAGATTAGTGAACCATATACATTTTTCTTTCTTCTCTAATCCTTGAGTTCCCTCTGCTGCTCCCTCCCCCAGAACATTCAAGGTACAAAAGAACCTTATTTTAAACTGATTATTGCTCTCTGGTTTGGTGGTTGGGTTCTTCATCAGCGCATTAACAGGGGATATCATTCTACTTTTCTAGTTATACCAACATCTAACCAAATCCAACCCCCAAGTGAGTCTCCCAGGATGGGGCATGGCAGGTTGGCATCCACCCCTCTCCCCACCATGGGCGGAAATCATGGGGTGTGGTCATAGTGGTGACTTGTGTGTGATTGGTTGGGAGTGACTGAAGCTGTAAAGGAGAGTGAGATCAGTTGCTTCCAGTGGTGAAAGTGACTCAGGACAGAGCTCTTTCGGCTCACCTGCTCCACTAGTCACAATGCTAGAGGCCTTGCTACCACAGAGGCAGCCGCTAGGGCGGAAGCACCTGAGTCTCGGCAGTAACTGCGCTCCAGAGGAGCACTCACAGGAAGCAGGAGGGACGACACTGCGTGGAGAGGAGGCCAGCCCATGACTGGGGCTTCATGAGGCATGGGGAGGATGGATTTGGTGATGGGCATGATGTTGGAGATTGAAGGCTGGCATTAGGTTCACCATGCTGAAAAGTTTTCTGAATTTAGTTGTTTCTATTTAATCTCCAAGGGAAAACTCTGGGAAGAAACAATGGAAACAAAAGAAAGCCTGAGGACTAGGAAAAGGAGGAGGTAAAAGGGGACAAAAAAGAAAAGAAAAAGGAAAGAAAGATAAAGAATTCAAAGGAGGAAGAGGTGGGCTGGGGGCTGTGCTGGAGGTTGCCCAGGAAGCATTGATGCAGGACCCTTTGCTGACTTCAGTCTCAACAGGGGACTTCTTCTAGAAGAACCCCCCAAGAAGTCCTCAGGTTGTTTACCGAAAAGCCCGGAAGACAGAGAATCATCAGATGCTCAGACCTCAGAGGGAAGGTAGGAGAGGGAGGGGGAAAAGGGGAGAGATCAACCAAAGGACTTGTATGCATGCATATAAGCCTAACCAATGGACACAGACACCAGAGGGTGAGGGCATAAGTGGGGGTGGGGTGGGAGGGGGCAATGGGAGGATGAGGACACATATATAATACCTTAATCAATTAAAAAAAGAAAAAAAAGTCCAGAAGAGAAAAAGGAAGTTCTGAAATGTTATAGGAGATGATACTTCTACTAATAAAACCATTCTGTGGTCTCAGGGTCCTTCTTTGAACTTGGAACAGTCAGCAGCATTATGACATAAAGGTGATCAATAATTGCTATTTAAAACTTATATATAAAATAATAACAAAGCAAGAAAGCTTCCAAAAGAGGAAACAAATAAGACTGTGGAAATAAAACCTGAAATTACCCAATCCAAGTAATGCCCCAAAGCCATAAATCCTGGCAGAGAGGCTGTTGACAGAAACCAGCTATTTGCCATATTGCTTGTGGTTACCAGAACCTTCTCAGCGAGAAATGATTATAAGAGTCACCCAAAGCATGGAAGGGGTTGGCCACTCTTTGTACCAGAAAACGTCACAGCGATTGGCGATGGTCACCGTCACGCATGAGATGGTTTCCCCAAATTTTCTAAAGGAGGCCTGGGAGAATAGAGCAGGAAATGATTGCAGAATTGGGATTTCGTAGGTTCTCAAACATTTTAATAGGTCATCTGGGGTTTTCTAGAGTGTCACCACTTTTCCCACGCACTCCATGCTACTGAGAGGTGGAAGGGACGTGCCTGAGGCAAAGCTGTAGAGGTCATTGGGAGAGCTAGCTTCTCCACCTCCTTCTTCAGCTGCTTAACTCAACCTGTGTCTCCCTGAGCCTCACTGGTCACCATTCTGTAGTCTGAGTGTGGACAATGGCTGCTCCACAGCCGAGCAGGACTTAACCTTAAAGACCAGTTTCTAAAACAGCAGCAGTTGCAGGTCCAGCTTCAGAATGGAGCACGCAGGGGTGCTCCTTGAGGGTGGTGGGGCTGTGCCTGACAAAGCAAGGCGAGCTCATTCTGGACCAGCAGGCACCCCTGGGGTCACCCCAGGACACCTTTGGAGAGACGTTCTGAGGAAGAGGCTGATAGGACAAGAGTGAGCAGGGAAAGAAGCCATCACAGGACCTGTGATTCCCCAAGGGACCTTTGGGGTCAGAAGGCTCACACCTTTAGGACCTGCTCAGCCTGAAACCACAAGCTGGGGAGAACACCAAGCAGGGTGTGTGTGTGTGTGTGTGTGTGTGTGTGTGTGTGTATGTGTGTGTGTGTGTGTGTGTGATGGGGACGGCACAATATTGTGATTGAGTGACTGTGACTTAAAAGCAGGTAGATGTGAGTTTAAGCCTCACTTCTTTTCCTTGGCCTGCTGGCTAAGTTTTGGTGAGTTCCTGAATATTTCTGAGTTTCAGTTTTCCTATTACACAGGGCTTCCGATGGCATTGGCTCATGAGTCAAATGCACGGTTTAAGTGAGAACCTGTGTAAGGAAGGGGCTTACCACATGCCTGGCACGGAAAGAAATCTGTAAGTAAAAGGAAGAAGAAAAATGAACTAACACAAAGCTCAGGGACAAGGGGGACATGGCCTTGAGTTGCTAGGAGAATCCTTGACATCGTCCCTCTCTCAGGCCACACCGGCAGGATTAGGGAATTAGCCACATCCTGGCCTGGCGGTGTAAGCATCCTGAGGACAGTGTCGGATTGGGGTTCAGGTTTCAGTGTGTCTCCCAAAGTCAGTTCCAAAACTGATTAGGAGAAGGATCCCTTTATATCTTCCTGAAACTGAGAAGGTCAAGGTGATGGAGCTGGCCTTTGGTGTTTTAAACAGTGACACTTTGCAGTCCTACAAAGGAAAGATGTGACCAGCTTTTCCCCATCCCCTGTGCAGGCGGAGAACAGGGAAGAAACCCCTGCGGCCGCACAATGGATTCGGGCAGGCTTCTAAGAACTTACTGATCTTTACCTTCCAGAGTTTTAGCTCCTCTGTGTCTCAGGCTCTGGATTTTAAAATGGGGATCATATGCACACCCATCTCAGACAGTTGTTGGAAGGCTCTAATGCGTTAATGCACATCATGGGTTTAGATGGCTGCTGACACAGTAAGCGATCAGGAATTTACTGTGGAAGTGAGTGACAGGACATTCTTCCCATAAGTTACCGAAAATAAAAAGATTGACATTCAAAACGGAATGAAGCTAAGCAGCCCAGGATCAGGACACCTAGGTGATAAGGGATTGCTTTAATAAACTATTTTAGGCCCGGATTCCAGGTTGGCATAAAGGTTGATGCCCACACAGAGGCAGAGAGAAGAGAGCTAAGGAGCAAGTGTAGTTTTGTGCCCGAGGATAAAGCATCAAGACCTTTTTGGGCGCTTTCCAAATGAGTGAAGGAATGATTTTAAAAACATGTTTTAAGGCAAACTTAAAAAAAAATACTTTGTGCCAAAACCGGTTTGGCTCAGTGGATAGAGCGTCAGCCTATGAACTGAAAGGTCCCAGGTTAGATTCTGGTCAAGGGCATGTACCTTGGTTGCGGGCACATCCCCATTGCAGGTGTGTGTGTGTGTGTGTGTGTGTGTGTGTGCAAGAGGCAGCTGATCGATGTTTCTCATCGATGTTTCTAACTCTCTATCCCTCTCTCTTCCTCTCTGCAAAAAAAAAAAAAAAAAAATCAATAAAATATATTAAAAAAATACTTTGTTTCAGTGTAAACCCTGAAAGTGTTTTATACTGAAAAAGCAACTTAACATTTTACACTTAAAATTCAAAATAGCAAGTTCTGTTTAAATGGTGAGGCACCTAAGTCAAAACCTAGTGGCAATTAAAAAATTATTAAAAATTGATTTCAAAAATGAAGGAAGAGAAAGATAGAAATATCAATGATGAGAGAAAATCACTGATTGGCTGCCTAACCACGCCCCCTCTCCCCCCCCTTTCCAGGGATGGAGCCTGAAACCTGGGCACGTGCCCTGACCCGGAACTGGTTCACAGGTTGATAGATACTCAACTGAGCCATGCCACCAGGGCCCCAGTGGCAATTTGGACAGTTCCCTTTGGTCTGCAATTTGCAAAAGAACACCAGCTGAGCGGCCCTCCGGAGAGCAATGCTCAAGGGGTGGTAGGGAAGTGCCCAGGAAAGGATCCAAACATAAGGGCCTAATGTGAATAAGAACAAATTTTGAGAAACAACCGGAATTAAAATCTTTGGCTCAATCACTCTGATGGAAAACAGAAGCCCCAAGCTGCCTCATAAAATAAACGCAGGAGGGCCTGCTCACTCAGGGGGCATGGATTTTGCTTCTGTTCTGGCGATAATTAATCAAACGGGTCCCTGGAAATTCCTGACGTCGCCCCCACCACGCCTGGAGTGGGCCCTGTGACAAAGGCGGCCTCCGGGCTGGCGACCGGATTAGGTCCCACTGACACAGAACCACCCCGGCACCAGCCACCCAGGGAGATGGGGCGACTGGGCTCTCCAGCAGCCAAGGGGGCGCCCACAGGCACCGCGATGAGCAGACCTCCGTTTGGGAGAAGAAAAGAAAAAAATGAAGCAGACGGGGAGACTTGAACATAGGGGCATTTGAATCTATTTTTGTGTTTTCAGTTCTGCCTTTCCTGCCTCTGTCTTTGTAGCTTAGAGAGCAAAAGTGCACCTGAACTTTCCTTCTGTTTGTTCCTGGCCCTTTTTTTTCTTTTTCTTTCTGGAGGCACAGACACTAGTCAGGCAGACCTCCCATCACCAACCCGAGAAGCCAGGCAACGGAACTGATGTGGCAACGGCAAACTCTGACCTTGGGGCCATCCTGGGCTCCTCCTCCACACTCCACATGCAATCCATTAGCAAGCCTGTTGTCTCTATTTGAAAATATTCCCCTCCGCCCCTGCCCAGCATCAGGTCTGGCAGGGATGATTCTGCCAGTCTCCTAGCTCATCTCCCCTCCCCAATTTACCTCTCCATCCCCAGGCTGACCTCATCCCGGCATCCTTAGTACTCCGTCAATCACATCATGCCCCTCACTTCTCTCTACAACACCCGGCAGTGGCTCCCCGGGCCAGAGTGAAGGCCAACGTCTTCACAATGACCCGGAAGCTCTATCCAGGGAGACGCATCGAGACGGCCCGGCCTCACTCTCCCCCTTGCCTCATGCCTCTGCTGTGCTCTTCCTGGGGACCGCTGGCACTGCAGGGCCCTGGCGTTTGCTGGCCCCTCTCCCTGGAGTGTTCTTCCTCCAGAGACCCTCTGGGCTCCCCCTCAACTCCTACAAGTATTTGTTCAAACGTCACCCCCTCCTCCAGGCTTCTCCGAGCAGCCCATGTACATTCCCAGCTTCCCTCTCAGCATTTCCCATCCACGTGTATCATCATCGAATGGACTGGATCTTGATCACTCTCCCTTATTTGTTGCTTTCCGTCTGGAGCCACGCCCCAGGAGGGCAGGGTTCCTGTCAGTTTTGTTTACCATCCTGTCCCCCCCCCCCCCCCCCCCCCCCCCCGCACCCAGGAGGGCTCAATAAATCCTGTTTGTGGTTTCCAGGCAAACAGATGAGGTTGTAACCCCTTTAACGTGCTTCCTGTTGGCTAACGACCCAAAGGAAATCCTTTCAGGTCTATCCAAGCCCCTGAGTCCAGTGGGGCTGAGAGTTCACAGGACCCCAGGCACTTTCTGGAGGTAAACAGGAGAACACGGGGGGGGGGGGGGGGGGGGAGGAGGGGGCGGACTTAGACATTCACATTTCAGAGGCAGAAGACCGGGCGCACCATCATCCCCGTGGGCACAAGGCCAGGGCCTCCAAGGTGAGGGCTGAGAGGAGCCTCAGTGTCAGAGGAGGCGGCGGGGAGCGGGGCAGGGAGCAGAGCAGGAAGCTGGGCTTGGGCTCCTCCTCCTTTCGCAAAACGCTCCTCACAGTCAGGTCTGACCAAGGCCCAACCTGCAGCTTTCTCCACCGATCCCCACACCCCTCCTTCCCAAGTGGAAACCCTTCCTTCTCCTGGCACGCTGACTGTACCCCTGCCACAGTCCTGATCTCAGTTTGCAGCCCACAGGTCCTAGTTCCCATCCAGAGGACAGGCTTCTCTGGGGAGGGGACCTTTCCTCTGCCCTCTTAGATTCCCTAAAGGAGCCTCTTAGAACAATGACTGGCCCATCACATGCACTCACTGAATTGCAGTGAAGCTCCCTAGGGCAGTGGTCGGCAAATTGCGGCTCGAGAGCCACATGCGGCTCTTCGGCCCCTTGAGTGTGGCTCTTCCACAAAATAAGGAGCATCCACAAAATACCACTTGTGGGCACGCATGTACAGTGAGATTGAAACTTCGTGGCCCATGCGCAGAAGTCGGTTTTTGGCTCTCAAAAGAAATTTCAATCGTTGTACTGTTGATAGTTGGCTCTGTTGACTAATGAGTTTGCTTACCACTGGCCTAGGGAGTGTGAGCTTTCTTTTAAAGTCAGTACAAATGACGTACAAGCTGCCACTCTGCAAATATTAACCAAGCCTGTGCTATGCACCAGGCAGCGTGTGGTGAGTTAGGTAGATCCAGGGGGTGCCCTTGGAGAGTTAACAGCCTAGAGCCAGAGCCAGACAAGAGACAAGGACTTGAGATTCATGCTCTGATGGTGGGGCCCTCCCACAGGGTATCAGAGAACAGTGAAATCAAGCCGCTACCTTGCAGCTTGAAGGAATAAACTCCTTTTCCAGTCTATAAACTATCCACATAGAGCAGCAGATTCACCTAACGGAATCTGGTGTGATTTTTATTCTAATGAGCTAAACATTAAAAATAACAATTTCATCCTAAACAATAAATTCCAAGAACACAGAGTTCATTTATTCTTACATCTATTTTTGAAGTGCAACCTCTACATTATTTTTTCCAATTTTTGTGAATCATCATGGAAAACCATTTATTATAAGACTACAGTGATATTAATGGAAATGAAACTAGTGCTGGCATGAAGCATTTTGTGAACTGTCTTCAGTAAATGTTTTGTGAATGCGCCACCTAATAAAAATGATTAACATAATTTAATTGCAGTTATATTTATAGACATAATCAAAGGACTAGTCCTTGTAATTAATGAGAATATATACATAACTCTATCTCTAGTGGTGCCCAAACACATCATATAATGAAATGAAGCAGCCACATTTCCCTACTGATTTTAAAAATAATTTTCCATAATAGCATTCGGAATCACGTGTAAAGAACAGATCTGTGGACATGTGAATTGGTTCTAAGATCCCTTCCAGCAGTCACTTTACCATTGGAAACAGTTTTTTCATAAATGTTTTGGAAGATTTCCAAAGCTTTTCAAAAGATGACATCTTAAAGATCAATATTTTGTCCTTCCTTCCATTTTCTTTCCTCTCTAGGGCGTTTGCCTAATCCATCTTCTATCTTCACTCCTTCCCTTCCCCCTCAGCATAGACTCACGATCAAGTCTCTCTTAACTTTCTCTTGTCTGCAGATTTCCTGCTGATGCTGCCCTCTCACTGTCCCTTCACAGTCAGGCTCTGTCCTAGGGTTCATTTTTTTCGCTACTTATCTCTGCATCTGGCATTTGTCAGCACAACTCCACTAAACCTTCCCTCGGCCACCTCTGCCTCCATGTGACTGGATGTCTCAGTGGCATCTGATATTCCTCACCCCTCTGTTTGAAATCCTCTTTGATTTTCAAGGTCTCCCGAGAATGCGTCTTCCATGTCACTGTTCCTCCAGGCACCCTCCTTTCTCTCTCGTTCTCATTCCTCACATTCTCTCAAAGCACCAGTGGACCACCACCAGCACACTGATGATTCCCAAATTCAGATCTCTGGCCCAGGTCCTCTTAGCCAATGAACTTCTCAACATCTGTATTTGGAAGTCTCTCTGATGGTCAAACTCAACATGCCTCAAACCCTACCTGTCATCTTTCTTCTAGGAACTGGCTGTTGGGATTTTTATTTTCCAGCCAACATTCACTCACATCCAATAGTTGCCATTGTCTCTTTTGACTCTACCTTTGAACACTTTAGATCCAACCTTTCCAGCCTGGATGTGGGTTATAACCTCTTAGTTGGTCTCCCAGTTTTCAATTGCACTGCAGACATTCCTCCAATGTATCCTTCATAGGGCTTGGAATGCCGCACACTTTTTATTTGCTTGCCTTATTCTTTTTAGACTCTGCTTTAGGCATCTTATCTTTCTGGAAGCTTTCCCTAAGTCCCATTTCTGGGTTAGGACAGCACCCTGGCCTGTTTCTTACAGTGCCCTTATCCCTAGCCTATCACAGAGCTTCACAGGTATTTTATTGGCCGTCTCCCCAGCTAGTTTGTGGGCCCATCATGGACAGGGATACTGTTTTCCATCCATCCATCCATCCATCCATCCATCCATCCATCCATCCCTAGTGCTTCCTTCTGAGGCTGCCTATTAGAAAGTGTTTATGAATATAACAACATTAAAGCACAGCAAAGAAGAAGTGTGTGTGTGTGTGTGTGTGTGTGTGTGTGTGTGTATGTGTGTGTGTGTGCGTGCGCGCAGTGTGTTACCTGGAGTGCCTATTGTGTGAACAGCTATTCAGTTTACTGTTCTTTAGGGGCAGGGAAGAAGGAAGGGCCAGGAGCACACTGTAGGAAACTCACCAGATTCCCTTCTTGGTTAATGCTGTGATTCAGTTTCCAAAGTCTAATAGTGTTTACAGTTAATGTTTGTCTTTTTTGAGACCCTGATTTAAAAAAAAATAGGTAACTTAATCAAGATCAGGCAAAACTGGAATTTTACGAACCAAAAATCCTCCCAGCAGGTGTCAGATGCAGCATAACCTGCTTCAGCAACAGGGCCGACTCACTGACCTTACCTGGGGCCGGCACCGCTGGAGAGCTGGTGCTCTTTATCATTTTAGGTCACCTGCTTTGCTATTTTGGGAACTTAATTTTCTGAACAATTCTATCTCATATACACAGATACAAATGGCTCACACGCTGAAATTCTCAAAGGGGTTCGTTTGATCTCAGCTCAGGAGCTCGGAGCCAGGCAGGGGCTGCCAGATAAAAGGTTTGAATGGACATCTTCCCCTTGTTCCCATCCCCTGCACCCCGAGGGAAATGAATAAAGACTCACTTCACTCAGGCAGGGCTCAGGTCCCAAGATTTGCCATACTACCTACTGGGTGTACAGATCTCTTCTGAGTCAGTTTGTCCGAGCCCATTTCCTGGGTATGTCTCTGAAAATGCGTTGTGATATTAACCTACTCATTTGGACAGAGTTCTTTTTTTTTTTTTTTTTTTTTAATTTTTAAAAAATATATTTTATTGCTATTTTACAGAGAGGAAGGGAGAGAGATAGAGAGCTAGAAACGTCAATGAGAGAGAAACATTGACCAGCTGCCTCTTGCACTCCCCCTACTGGGGATGTGCCCGCAACCAATGTACATGCCCTTGACCGGAATCGAACTCCGGACCTTTCAGTCCGCAGACCGACGCTCTACCGCTGAGCCAAACTGGTTTCGGCTGTACTTTAATTTTATACTTGAACTTTTACCAGCTTTTCTCAGAGAATTTTTATTTTTTTTTATTTTTTTTAAATAAATCTTTATTGCTCAGATTATTACAATTGTTTCTCCTTTTTCTCCCCCATAGCTCCCTTCCACCTGATTCCCACCCCACCCTCTGCCCTCTCCCCCTCCCCCCACTATTGTCTTCATCCATAGGTTATACAATTTTAATCCAGTCTCTGCACCCCACACCCCTTTCACCCTGATAATTATCTATCCACTCCCTTTCTTTGCCCCTAATTCTATTATATTCACCAGTTTATTCTATTCCTGAGATTTTTAATTCACTTGACCTTCTTCCTCTTCTTAAGTAATACCTTTCAGCATTTCATATAATACTGGTTTGGTGGTGATGAACTCCTTTAGCTTTTTCTTATCTGTGAAGCTCTTTATCTGCCCTTCAATTCTGAATGATAACTTTGCTGGATACAGTAATCTTGGTTGTAGGTTCTTGCTATTCATCACTTTGAATATTTCTTGCCACTCCCTTCTGGCCTGCATGGTTTCTGTTGAGAAATCAGCTGATAGTCGTATGGGTGCTCCCTTATAGGTAACCAACTGCTTTTCTCTTGCTGCTTGTAAGATCCTCTTTTTGTCTTTTACCCTTGGCATATTGATGATGATGTGTCGAGAAGAATATTTCTTTGGATTCCTCTTGTTTGGGGTTCTGTAGGCTTCCTGTACTTGTAAGTCTATTTCTTTCACCAGGTGAGGGAAGTTTTCTGATATTATTTCTTCAAATATGTTTTCAGTATTTTGCACTCCCTCTTCTTCTGGCACCCCCATAATTCTGATGTTGGTGCGCTTGCAGTTGTCCCAGAGGCTCCTTACACTATCTTCAACTTTCTGGATCCTCTTTTCTTCTTCCTTCTCCAGCGGAGTGTCTTTTGGCTCTTTGACCTGATTCTTGTGTTCTTCCATTCTGCTGTTGGATCTCTGCATAATATTTTCCAATTTAGTCAGTTTATCTATACTTTTTAGTTGGGTCTCATGAATTTTATCGAGCTTTTCTAGGATATTGTTGCATAACCTTAGAACCGTAGTTCTGAACTCTATATCCTCCATCTCTTTTGTTTGAGATCTATTTCCTTGTCTCGGCATTATCACTATTTTTCAGAGTTGGTAGGATGGCTTTGTGTGTTTGGTGTCCTATATAGCACAGTGGGTCAGCCTCCTCAGTTACCTGAGGTAGACACTCTTGGTGATCCCCTTTGTGGACTGCGTGCACAGCCTTGTTGTAGCTAAGTCTCTATTGTTGTGAATTGACCTTCAGGCCAATTGGATGTGGGTATCAGCTGTGTCTACTCTGGGATAACTTCTGTATTGGACACAGTCTTATAGGATCAGACTTGAAAAACTGCAGAAGCCTCTGCTCAGCTTGGATGGGGCGGAGTCTCAGAGCAAGAGCGTGGGTGCCCCAGGGGCTCACCCGGACTTGGGCTGGTCTCTGTAGTCTGGAGCTTCTGACTCCTTCCGCTACAGAGAGGCCGCCACCTTGTACAGCGAGGCAGCGGCAGCCTTCTCGGTCAGACCTGGAGCTTCTGGCTCCTTCCGCTGCGGAGGGACGGCGGTCAGACCTCAGCACGTACTTGCTCGCGTGCGAGCGTCTGTAGACCCTGCCGGCTGCGGCTCCCGGTCCCCGGTCTCCCAGTCTCCGAGTCTCTGAGTCTCTGGGTGCCTTTCTCTGCAGTCCAGACTCCACCCGTATGAGCCTGGGACCACGGAATTTCAGCCGGGGTTGGGTTCAGTACAGTCGGAAAGGGTTCCGTGCAATCGGGGATTCCTCCCCTCCCACCGCCAGGCAGGTATTCGGCGGCCGCGTGCGCGAGCGTCTCCTACCTCAGTGCTTTTCGGCTCCCAGTCCGATCCGTGAGCCTCTCTCTTTCTTTCTAGTTGTAGCTATTCCACTCCGCCAGCTTTCCTGACGTTTTGGTGAAGTCCTTTTTTATTTTAGTTGTTTTTCTAATTAAATTGTTGATGAGGCGGCAGCTTAGGAGACTGCCTAGGCCGCCATCTTGGATGTTCTCTAGACAGAGTTCTGATTTGTTCACAGCACCTGGCAAATAGTAGGTGCTCAGCAAATATGTGTTGAATAGTTGGCTTATAAGTAAAAAAAAGAAACTTAAAAAAAACCCAGTTTTCTTATGATGAGTCTATCTATTACCCAATTGCTTATTGTGAAGCCAAGTGGAAGGTTTTAGATTTGGCTAACAGCTATTCGGCAGCCATACTTCCGTCACCTGGATGTCACATGTCTGAAAATTGTCAGTTAATCTGACTTTCTATATTCCATGTTTTTGAATCCTCAGCTTTACATTGAAAACAGATGACTGTGTATCTCACTTGAAACGTGGGCTTGTGACAGAATTGTGAACACGGGCTGAGAATTCTTAACTAAATGACTGAAGGCTGAGGCCCCTGACTAAAATGAGACGATTCGGTTCAGTTCAGATTTAATCAGAAGAGAAACTTACCATGCTTAACTGAACATGCCAGCCCCCTGGTAAAACATATCCCCATTTTTAAATTTTTTTTTTATTTTTACAAAAGAGAAAGCTTCATGGGGAAGGGGAGAGTTATATTATCCTATATAATAAAGAGCTAAAATGCTAATTAGACCAAACAGAATGACCTTCTGGACCAACCTGGGGCTGTGAGGGCCAGCCGAGGTAGCCAGGGCTGCAAGGGCTGAGCCCCTGGCACTAATTTCGTGCATTAGGCCTCTAGTTAGTATATAATAAGAGTATTCAAGTATGACTGATGAAGGCAACTTAACATTTTCAGCTCTAGGGGTGTCAGGGATAGACAAAAAGAAGCACCCACAGTGTGCCTTCTGCGGCCACTTAATACCTTCTACATAGGCAATGTGGCCAACGCTGCCTTTATCTGCCAGCTCCAATCTTCCTGCTTTTACTGCCGCCAGCTTAGATCATGAGAATAAGATGCAATGAGTCTGAAAAGCTGGATGTATTCTAAGAAGGAGGCTTCCTTGGTTCTGGTTTTCAGGAAGACCGTGGATTTACCCACACAGCTGGTTTGGTCTTTCTGACAGATCAGATCTGATGCTGGTTACTAGCTGGTTAGTCTGGTTATGCACATTCGATAGGCTGCTGTCTTCCTAAGACCCAGCTCCAGGGAGATACTTTTAAGAATACATCCATCTAAAAAATAATGTGGTCAATAGCTGTTGAGTTAAATACATATATATTTGTATATATATATTTATATATATTTATATATATATAAATTTTATTTTTATAAGGCCCAGCCTTACAAAGAGCATCTGTTCCCAAGAGCCCAGAAAAATCTTCTGGTTACGGGAAGCTGGACTGAATGAGAGAAACCATAGCCTGGAGCGAATGAAACACGACATGGCGTTGGAGATGGTGTCTGTGCACAACGGGGCTCCGCGCTGGTAATTGGAAGGTGGCAGGTTCACTTGCAGTGCGCCGCTCAGACTTTCTGCGGGGAGCGGCCTGGAGGTAGGAGCACTCACGCTGCGGTGGGAATTGGATATTCTGTGAAGGAGGAATCGCCTCCTCATCCAATTTAGAGAGGACAAAGACTTCCACCCTAGCTGCACCCTGGCTTTAAATTAACTCTGGTAAAAAGTCAGGTTTCTAAAACAAGTAAATTAGAAGGTAGTTCCATTATAAAGGCTTATCTGCTTTGTAATAAAGCCACTTTGAATCTCTGTTCAAAGGGCTCATTTAAACTTGTTGGAGGGAAGTGTAAGTTGGTACAATACCTTTGGAGGGCACTTTGGCAATATCTTTCAAAATTTGAAATGTGTATATCTATTGGTCTGGTATTTTCCCCTCACCCCACCCTTCCTCCTACACACTGGTGTGTCTTGGAATTTGTTATATATCTCATCTACTTGTAGAGTTTACTATGTGGGTAAAGAAGATGCTCATGTAACATTGTTGTATTAACTAGATACATCAACAAAAATGGAAACACCCTAAATGTTCCTCAACAGGGGACGGATGGAGCCTATCATGGCAGAGCCACCCAGAGGAATACTATGCAGCTGCTGAAAGGAATGAGGAGATTCCAAAAGTGCTCATATAGAACATCTCCAAGATATACTGATAAACTATCTGATCTAGTTCATACACAAACTCTTTATTAATATAGTTATTTATAGCAACTAATCCACTAGATAGTTCCTATGAAATAGACCTTTAACAAGCTATCTTCCTTTTAGTTACAGCTTCCTGTTTCTCCAAATGCCCGCATCCTATCCCTTTCTTAGTACATCTAGGCCATTTTCCTCCCTCCTTTCAAGTACAATCACCTCTACCACCTGTGCTCCAGCTGAGTTCCTTGCCACTCTTCCCATGTTCCTGAGGCTATGGGAACCCACTTCACTATTTTTCTTTCCACCATGACTCCTGTCACTATCCTTGGTAATTTTGTGGACCCTGCAGCGCCTGGTTCATCACTGCCCTCACCTACTCACTCCCAGCTACCCTTTCCTCCAGCTTACCTTATCCACCCAATCCTGCAGCCAGGCCCCGGACCTCTTCATTAGCAACAAATGTACTACCACTCCCAAACTCCTGATTGGCAGCATCTCACTTTCTGTCCATCACTTTTTATCTGTCTACTACAACAGTTCTTCAACCTCACTGGGAAATTAATTGATGCTATCACCTGTTCCCTGCCTTCTTTTGGAATAGTTTTTCTCTTGGATTCTGGGATGCCTTTTTCTCCTGGATTTTGGTCCATCCCAGTCTCCTTTGCTGGGATTCCTATTTCTTCCCAAACTCTAAATTTTGGAGTATCTAGGATCAATCCTTGGACTCCTCTGCCTTATTCATTAGCTAGGTGTTCTTATCCAGTTCTGTAGCATTAAGTAACACCTATATTAAGTGACTCACACATTTATATCCATAGCCCTGACCTCTATCCCAAACTCCAGACTAGACTCTATATCCACTGCTTTTCCCACATCTCCATTTGGGTATCTTATAGGCATCTCGAACTTAACACTAGCTCTCAATATCCCTCACAGAGCTTGCTCTGTTCTCAGTCTTCCCCATCAACATACAGTTATACAAAAGTGATATTTCTGTTTTGTGGAGACATTGCATGCTGTTTATCTATTCTCTATTCCCTTTTCATTTCCTAATGACATAATACTTAAGTTATTAAGGACAGACAATAATCCACTGTAACAAACTACATTTCCAAGCTTCCTTGAAATTAGGAATGGAACTGAGTTTTGGTCAATTTTACTGGGAGGATCTAAAAGGAGGGCTCCTTAAAAATAAGTCAAACCAGCTGGGGAAAGTCACTTTGGCTCGTCCTTCTTCCAGGAATGCAAATGTGGTGGCTGGAGTTTACCAGCAGCCATCTTGGACCATGAGGTGACCTTGAGGTTGAAAGTCAAATACAAGGATGGTGAAGCAGAAGGATGGAAGGAGCCTGGGTCTTGGGTTATCATGGAGCCTCCACCTCTGCCATGTATAGCTTGCCTCTGGACCTCTTTTACGTGAGAGAGAAATAAACGTCTATTTGATTTAGCCACTTTTAATCTTTATTTTCTGCTATATATAGCTGAACCTATCCTACCTCATAGATCAGTATATATAACAAAATCTCATCCATTCAAACACAGATTAAAACATGTGAAAGCCACAGATAACTGTTTTAGGACTACATTTTCTGAGAAAATGTCTTGAGCAATATAAAACACTATTCAGTGGTATTCCAAACTTCAATTTTTCTTTGAAAAAGCACTGGACTATTTCACTGCAATTAAGAATATCAAATGAATGGCTAGACTAGGTGACTTGCATATGCTTTTGCTTTTTTGAGACAATGGGGGTTTTCCAAACTCAGCCTAATTTAAGACCCCATGATTCATTTGTATAAGACTATTAGTTTCCCAGCTTGGTAAAGGGGCTATTAGTGTCCATGAAACAGAAGTGTTAATTTCATTAAGGGAAAGATCATTATAACTTTTGCCCCTGATATTATAATTTTTTATATCTTTTTTTTCCTGTTACAAATGAACAAAAATAAACCTTTTAAAATAGTGGATACATTATTTTTCTGGAATGCCTTCTGTTGAGTATCAATAAGTTTAGGATAATGCATTGCAAGCAGCTTTCCCCATACATCACTTCTTCACAAGAGATTAGTCAGGACTTCTGTTTATCTACCTACCTACTGTGTTTCCCCCAAAATAAGACATCCTCCGAAAATAAGACCTACTTCATGGAAACATAATACATCCCCTGAAAATAAGACCTAGCACATCTTTGGGAGCAAAAATTAATATAAGACACTGTCTTATTTTCGGGGAAACAGGGTATATGTTTTTATGAATGTTTATCTCCAAAGAACAAACATTAATGGTTCTTTTTTAAAAAAAATATTTTATTGATATCTTACAGAGAGGAAGGGAGAGAGATAGAGAGCTAGAAATGTCGATGAGAGAGAAACATCGACCAGCTGCCTCTTGCACACCCCCTACAGGGGATGTGCCCGCAGCCAATGTACATGCCCTTGACCAGAATTGAACCCGGGACCTTTCAGTCCACAGACCGACGCTCTACCACTGAGCCAAACCGGTTTCGGCTTAATGGTTCTTTATAATGCCATTGGAGAAAAGATCTTTTCTCCTTTTAATTTATCTTGTTCTATTGTATAAAAGTTGGCTGTCTTTTCAACTAGCTCTTTATATTTCCATCTAGAGTAATTTCAGTAAGGGAGCCAAGTTCAATGTGTTGAGAATTGCCCGGAGTGACAATGGCATGACATTTGCGTATCTGCAGATGAGAAGTAAACTACGGGCTATTAACTTTAGGTAAAATTGGAGATTGCTCTCCTAAGACTAGGGAGTATCACCCCATGAGGAGATAGAAGGATGGCTGCTCTGGTAGAGGGATCTGAGGTCAACAAAAGACTATTTCTAGAGTAATTGGTTTGCATCCCTGGAAACTTCTTGCTGCAGAAGAAAAATATAATCCTTGGGAAGCGTGACACTCACTAACCCAGCAAGTCCAACACCATGTCTGGGTACAGAGCACGTGCTCAGTTACTATTAAGTGAGCACATTAGCATCAGGTGGCTGGTGAGGTAGCTGTCATCTTGGGAAGCAGGAATGAGGCAGTGGAGGTGCCTTCTGCTGGGCTCCCCCAGCGCCTGTGCATCTCACTACTCCCCTCTCTGCCTGTGCCCCCCATTAGGGTGCGAGTTCTTCAGGGGAAGAGCTCCTTTAATCTCCACAGGCCCTGCACCCAGTCTAGTGCCTGAGACATACTGTGTTGTCCGACACGGCACTAACCTGAGGTGACCAGACATCCCGATTTTTAACAATTTGTCCCGCATCCCGCATCGTTTTAAAAAAGTCCTGATTTTTGAAAACGCTGTGGGACACGGGACAAATTGTGAAAAATCGGGACTGTCCCGCCAAAAGCGGGACGTCTGGTCACCTTACACTAACTGTGCATTAGGGAATGAATGAATGCATGATACAATTCTGATTGGCTTGGGGTGGGAGAGGCGGTTGGGTGTGGCCCAGTGAGCTGCTCCAGTTTAGGTTCTAGGAAGGGAGGGAAAGTGCCCTAAAGGGCAAGAACAAATTTTGCAAAAATGTCATGCTTTTGTCCAGTGCCTACGAGTGAGTAGATGGTTTTTATTAAAATGAATTTTTTATGGTGAAGTGTTCAAGTAGGGGTTTATGTTTTATTCAATAGCTCCTTGTTGTCCAATTCCATGATGCCCTTGTTTAGTTTGTGGTTTAAATGTGGTCTTCCTTCAAGCCTTTTTCCCAGTCCCTATAATGCAGCCAATCTAACCTGTCCTCACTCCACTTTGTACAGCTAACTACAGAGGAGGCTGGGAGGGCAGGACTGAGTCAACCCAATCCTGAGTTCAGGTCCTACATCACAACTTACTACCTCTGAGTTCCAGAGCAAATTATACTTTGCTCCTCTGAGTTTTAATTTCCTAATCTTAATAAACTACTTCTTTGAGCTTTGGTTTTCTCATCTTTAATGAAATCTACCTTGTGGGATCATTATGAAGATTAAATGACATAAAGCCCAGAGCACTGCTCCTGGCAGGTGGGAGGCCCCAGGAAAGGTGGGTGTGCCCCCATCCTTTTGTCCCTCTTTCTGCCTGGAAGGTTAGAACTTAACACTCCTTTTCACCCAATTAAGTCAGATCTACTGATCGTTTGAGGCCCAGTTCAAAGATTACTTTCTCCACGAAATCTTCTCTCCAGCTGAAAGCCATCTCTCTTCCTCCCATAGTGTGCCATATCCTTCTGAATATCTGTGGTATTTACCACTTCCTTCCTGGTGGCTAAGTGACTGCTGTGTTTTAGCTCTTCGTCTGTCTACAAGTCCCATGATGGCCACCTGCCTACCTTTGAATCTTGTGTTTCCCCAAAGCACCCAGCAGAGTAATTGCATACAGTAGGTGCTAAAACAATAGACTGCATACGTGTAGAACAAGTTTTCTATATTTAGGACCTCATCACTCAATTTCCCTTAGGGTGGGGTGGCATATACAATCCATCTTTCCATTTTATCCAATTTAGTGGGGAAAAACCCTCAGGCCTGAAGCAAGTAGCTGACATCATCCAACATCCAGAGAATTCCCTGAAAATAGTTACAAATAATGACTAGTCCCATGGGCATCTACAATGAAGCTCTGCTAAACGGGTAGTCACATTCTAAGATTGTGAAAAGAAATGCTTAAACGGAAAGGGTGGGGGTATTTCCTGAAGGCTAGCTAATCCACTGATACCCCAAACATCTTCATCTTCCTTATACTTCCTTCCATTGCACAACATGGAAATGACATCAATCCCAGTGATTATTATTTGTACTGGCCCGGAGAGGAATCCTGCATGGCAGTTGCCAGGTCTGAGGTTACTGAGCGAGGTCAGAGAATGTTAGATGGAATCCCAGAATCAGGTGTAAGCCTGGCTAGTCACAGAGGCAGCTGCCAGAGGGTGTGGTTTGAAGTGTCTAGATGGAGACTTCCTGTTCCAAGCACCCTTTCTAGGCCTGCCTGAGGGGGACTGCGGTGAGTTCAGAAGACTCATCTTTCAGAGGTTCCCATCCCAGGGGAAAGATAACACCTTCACCGGCATTCCCACAGCGACCTCACAACAGGCTTCATGGAAGAATGGGCTCTATAGCCAATGAAGTCTGCGAAATACTGCAAACTCCATTCCTTTTGACAACACGTTCTGTGCCGCAGTGCATGGTACCTCTGAGGCCCCGACTCCCCTGGTAAAGAACCTGTTTAACTTAGAAGCTCTCCCACTTGCTTAACTGTGAAATCAATCTTGCTTTCTTATTTTTATTCTGGGTTGTTACGAGATTCCTATTGACATAAGATGAAAATAGTATTTCATAGAGCATGCTTTAAAAATGCTGCCTTCATTACGATTAGCTATCTCTGTGACGGGGATAAATGTTCAGTTAAGAACAGGACACAAAGGGACATGCATGAAGGGAGAGGGAGGCCAAGAGAAGAATAGGAAGTGTTTGAGGTGACCGTGGAGGCCCCCGAACACAATGTCACGGTCGGGCCAGGGCCAGTCGTGGCCATCACTGCAGACATTGCTTTGACTTTGTTTCCCTGCCTAGAAAGCCCCACCATTAGCCAGGGCAGTCATCACACCGGAAGCAGCAGTTCTGCATCTTCAAGTGATCTGGGAGGGGGAGGAAGAGAAAGGGGCGCTTGGGCAGCAGCCGTTGTTCAAATGGATGTGGAAAGAGGAAAGAAACCAGGTAAGAGAGAAATGGGGCAACTGAGGCCACAGGGAGGCAGAAGCTCTGGCTATGGGAACCTAAGGGTAGAAGGCAAAGGACAGGGGGAAGCAGAAAGTGAAGGGTCGTGACAGGTCAGGTAGGAACTACCAAATCTACCTGCCACCTGAGCCATGAAACCGAGGCTTTAGGCTGGGGAGACGCGGGAGAGTGATCACATGATAAAGCCAGTGAGTCCCAGCTCTGGCTTCTCAAGCCAATGGCACTAAGAGCCAAAGTGGACAGAAGACATGGAATAGAAAGAGCTGGGACAGGTGTCTGCCTTTAAGGCCTGGGTTGTTTTTCTTGCCTCTCAGTGGTGGGACACTTATTCCCATAGGTAGTTTCTTTTTCTTTTTCTTTTTTTTTTTTTAAAATATACACTTTATTGATTTTTTTAAAGAGAGGAAAGGAGAGGGATAGAGAGTTAGAGAGTTAGAAACATCGATGAGAGAGAATCATGGATCAGCTGCCTCTTGCACACCCCCTACTGGGGATGTGCCCGCAACCCAGGTATATGCCCTTGACCGGAATTGAACCCGGGACCCTTCAGTCCGCAGGCCGATGCTCTATCCACTGAGCCACACCAGTTTCGGCCCCATAGGTAGTTTCTGCTGTTGGGGCCCTCACTGCCTCAAGGGTTTGCATTTCCCCAAGTTGTGGGGAGAGCCCTGAGGTGACTACCAGTGGGCCCAGGCTGAGACCCTAACCCTGCTGCTCTAGGAAACATCATAGTGGTTCCGGAAGCACAGAGGTAGGGGTAGCAGGAAAGGACCGTGGGTAGTGCCAGAAGCCAGAGCGGGAAGGGGCTGTGAGGGGGCTTCCTCTTGCTGTCAGATGTTCTGCTTGTGGCAGGCAGAGCCACTGGGAAATCTTTGGCAAGCCGAGGCAACTTCGCAATGCTAGAGGCTGAAAACAAGATATGCAACCCATTTGGGAGTATCTCTCACACGGAAGTATAAAAATAGCTGATCCCCCTCCTGGGGTTACCTTCAGATATCTTGTCAATATCAGTGTAAAAGGGATGTAAAAACCGCAAATGTTTTCATAACTTCCACGTATCGTTTATTATTCAGTGAGATGAGGGAGAGGGCAACAGAATAACACCCTTTGTAAGAATGCGAACTTTCCAAATTGCTGTTCCGTGGTGAACTAATCCCAGAACAAGGATCAACTGGGGCAAAGCTGAGCCCTGGGGTAGTGCCTGGAATTCATTAGTAAATACATTAAAAAATAAATCTGTCAGACCGCATTTGCCCCCAGGGAAACGATTAAAAAATGATATGCCCGAGCTCGCAGGGAGTGAATCGCAATATGTCCAAGTCTACTGGCTGGAATGGTGACCCTGATCTCGCAGCGGAATGACTTTGCTGAGTCAGCAGGACATGGGCCTGTGGGAGCTGAGGACGTGGGCAACCCCGAATCAGAAACAGGTCTGTAGCTGGTTTGGGGTCCAGGAGTGACTTTAGGTCGCTTATTCCTTTGAGTAAATCAGAATGCCACCCAAACACAGGCTTCTCTCTGAAATGGAGAGCACACTGTCAGAGCAGTGCTGGCTGGATATGTTTCTCTGCGTTGTGGTGCGCATGTGGAGGAACCAATGCTGACACCACGGGTGTGTGCCTGTGTTCACGCTGCCGACACCATTTCTCTGAGTGGGTTACACAATCACAATGGCTTGGATCTTTTGGATGGAATAACATGATGACCCATGGTATTGCAAGTCTCCAACTCCAAATGAGCACCATGGCAAAAACTATACGAAAACGCAGAAAGGACAGTAACTCACACAACGTCACGGAAGTCATGCAAAAGTGGAAGAAAATGACTTTCAAAAAAAAAAAAATGGGCAAGCAGCAGACATGATAAACAAAAGAAAGCCGATGCATACAATTCTGAAATCATGCTTACCTTCTTCAGTCATTGTGTCATAATATTTTAGTTTTCCATATGATCCAAGTTCTACAACATCATAGTAAAAGACACAAAGATAAGGAACGAGCTGTAATGCAAGAACTTTGTTTTTACACATTCTTAATTAATCAGACTCAGAGTTACTGTCAAACTCCTCAATCGTAACTACAGAGATGTTCAAACATGGGCCGTGCGGCAGACAGTTCTCACGCCCATCTTCAGAAATCTCTGCAAACATGCTATTCCACCGCGGGTGGCACATCTGCATTACGGAACAGGGCACAGTGATTTTCACATCTGATGAAACAAAATACTCAGCACAGATAACCCCGCACCAGGTCGACCCTAGCCCTGCAACTTTTATGGGGGTGACACTCCAAGAGCGAGTGAACGAGAGCAAGGTCCGGGCCCCGTGAGGCCTTGCCCGTGGGGCAGCAGGTCCCAGACGTTCATGTCACAGTCCTGCTGCCACTGAACGACTCCCTAGAGATTGAGAAAGGCTACCCGGGAAAACCAAAATTGAAAAGCCAGGTTCTAGACGTCCCTTGGCACTCTCACCTAGCATTTTAGACAGAAAACACTGAATGCGCATGGTGCAGGCTCCTGGGAGGAGCTGTGAGAAGTGCAGAGTGCTCTGGGAGGAAGGGAGAAGCGTATTTCCAGGGAAGACCACCTGGCTCAGACAGGGGACAGAGCTGCCACAGCTCCCAGACCAAGGCCTCGCCTGCTGCTGGGGGACTGCAGGCGGCAGGAGGCGACCAGCAGCCTCTGTGTGCAGGTCCCCAAAGGCCTGGCCGTGATGGAAACCACTGGCAGAAAGCCAGCTGCTCTGCGTCAGCAGGTGGGAGTGGCAGCTTGGGTGGGGGGAGCGATGGGGATGTATCGTTTCTTTTTGCTTTCTTTTCTTTTCTTTTTTTTTAAAAAATTGTTCTAAAATAGAAACTTTCTCTGAAAATTCCAGGTTTTTAAAGCAACATTTGTAAGCAGGTTAAAAAAATAAAATTTTTCTTGCTGTGACAACACTCTCCCAATACACTTCAAGCAATTAATTAGACTCAAGAGACATCCCTGTGGTTCTGCAGAAAGCTTCCATGGCTCATTAGCTGGGCAGCCATGGAAAACCCACATATGAATCATCTAATAATGGATGGGCTTTGTGTTTGAGAGGAAAGCTCCAGCTAAAACACAATAATATTCTTTTAGTTATATTTATATTAGACATTCTTTATATATCCTTTTGCCACGTGCCTCACATTTTACCTAGTGCTGTTTTAACACACCAATCCGAAATTATGCTTTGGGAAGAAAAATCACCTCATCTTTATGTTTCTACAAAAAAGCAGCCCGTTCTGGATTTTGTAAGATGCATGATGAAGGATGCAAATGCTTCAATAAAAAAATGGAACTTTGTGAAAATAACCAGAAAGTTTTTTAATGACTGAAGGGAGTGCCTTCAGTGAAATATATAATTTATTTTTTGGATTTTAAGAACAACAGTCTGTTACATGCATGACATTCCACAAGTTTGGAAGTGGTAAATGATCTAAATAGCTTCATAAATATTAAACATGCTCATAATGGCTTTACACATTGTGTGTGTGTGTGTGTGTGTGTGTGTGTGTGTGTGTGTGTGTATGTGTGTGTGGTCTTGCAATAAGTGGATGGATTATATCAGCCAACTAATTTTTTAAGCTTTACTCTTTCCCTGAGGTAAAACAGCAGAATAAGCAGCTGGCATAATCCATTATTTGTTCAGGAAACAGAATGTGGGCAGCTCTGTGTTTGCAAAAATCAGGTGCAAAGCATATCCTACAGTGAAGATGCACTGTTGCATTTTATGAACCTTTTTCGATGCAACCTCTCTGTACTCACACACCTGTTTCCAAACTGTCACACATCCGCTTGTGGCAGAAATGATTATGCTTTACCTTGTCTCTTGTGGAACCAGACATAAATAAATACAATTGTCTTCTTTAATTATTTTACTTTTATGTCGTTGAAAGTGGAACTGTTTGTGCCTGGCATAGCTCATACATTCTTACTGCTGTGACAATGTCTAGATTGTTTCTGAGCTGCTTCTTTGGATGGTGAATGGGGCAGGGACAAGAATTGAACAGAACATATCAAAATGGGCTAAAAATGGTGGAAGAGAAGGAATAAGAGTAGTGAAGAGCTGAATAATAATAGGTGATGTAGCAACGCAAAGCACAGTGAGGAAGGAGGGCAAGGGGAAAATACCTGCCCAAGTGAAGGGAACTGTTTGTTGCTCACTAAGGAGAAGGGAGAGAAGAGTGTGAAGAGAATCAGCCTGCTAGAATGGGGGGGGCGGGGGTCTTTCACACTGACACCAATGGGATGGTGAGACAGTGAACCCCTCGCTCTGTGTTTTCTAGGGGACAGGGCAGTATTTCCAAGAGCCCAGATGCTCTCCCCTGAACCAGGGCTTCAGGGGGTGTAGGAAGAGAGGTGTGACAGGCGACTAGGATGAACACAATATGCACATGGTGCACCTATGGCCTATGGACACCTCATGGAAAGTGGTCTCAGCCACTGAGACCTCCAGTCAGCACCCTCCCCATGGAGAGTAACCGAGGCACCTGTAGCATCACTGGATTAGGGTTCAAACTGGTCCTAATTCAAGCTGAGTTTTTTTAGAATAGGAGGGAAGAAGTGAGGGAGTTCAAGACAGTGCCATTGAATACTACCTAGCAACGCCTATTATATCAACTAAGAGGCAGCCAGGATGAGAAGAGAATGAATCACCAGACAGTTTCATCCTGGGTACCACATGGTGCCTCTTCTCTATAACATTTCTTTCAGAAGCCCACATGGCCTAAGAAAGCATTCCAGAACCCAGTGGTTTGGGATGAGCTGATCATGAATGCTGCTTATTATGGCGACCACATTTACTTCCATGCCATATGGACACATGCCATTTGGGGGCCATAGGCACCCAAGCTCCCAGCTCTCTAGGAAGGATGGAACCTTTGCCATTCCTCAGTCCACTTCCTTCCAGGTATTGTCAGCAACATCACTACCTGGCTTTAAGATTCCTCTGAGTTCTTGTTCATACTTCATAGTTGATGAGTCAAGGGAAGGGTCTTGTCTTTAGTCTCAAAGAATCTATGAGTAAGAACTAGTTTTTTTTTTGGCTCCTAATGTTCCTTTCTGAATGAGAGCCTGGACACAGACTCCTTCTTCCAACACTGACTTTGTCAGCTCCACTTCTGAAGTCTCTTGCATTCTCAACCTCTTTTCTGCAAATCTCCCAGACAGGAGTAGCAGAAAAATAACTTTTCACATTTCAGGCCTCAAAATTCTGACCAAAAACAAAACAAAACAAAACAAAACAAAACAGCCACAGAAAGTCAATAGAAGCATCTATGCTTTCCATTTAAGTAGAATGGAAAGTAGATGTAGAGAAATAAATGAGAATAAGTATTTCTTAATATGATTAACTTGTGTGTTTTTTTTTTAAATAAAAGAATTGCTTTATTTTTAATTGGTTTGAACTGAACATGAATACCTAAAAATTAAGGCTTTCTCAATGCAGTCAGTATTTGCTTGGTAATGACTAATACCTATCAAAGAAGTTTGTATAGCTACTAGGTTGTATCACACCCATGGAAGGATTATTTTCAGTAGTGAGTGGAGGTTGAAAATATGGACTTCTAAGCCAAGGTATACTTTTGAACCCCAAGTCTGCTACTTATTAGATGTGTGACTTTGAGCAAATTAGTTTGACCTTTCTGAGCCTCCAGGTCCTCTACTATAAAGGGACATAATTTTATGACCCCCAGAAAGTCGTGGCGGAGAGTAGATGAGATAACGACACCCACCAAACAATCAATAATGGGCAGCTTCTTTTATTGTAAGCACCACCAAAAAGAGTAAGGGAGAACCCATGGACCATGGAGCAGAGCACTTAAACAACTTGGTATGTTATACAAGTTTGATAAAACAAAGTCTATACTACTTATAGAGGTTTTAAGGAGATCACTGTTTTTCAGCAACAAAAGATATCTGCCATGTCGGGAAAGATGCTTACAGGAAATTCCTCCATCAGTCCTTCTCTTCTACTCTCAGATCTATGGGGAATATTAAACCAAGAGCACAACCATGGAAACAGGATGTGACAAGTGGACTCTTCATGCATCTGACCACCACTTATCCAGCGCTGGACCTTCTCATATTTACCCAGAAGCCTATCTCTCGAACTGCATTGTCCATATTTTGGTGGCAGAGACCCTATTCCTTCCTAGGTCCCTCCCAACAAAGCCTAGGACAGCGCTCTCCTCACATTATGTGTTCCCCTATACTTTTAATGAAGTATACAAATGCACAGTCTCAAACGACAGGGAGGTTTAGGGTGCTTTGGTTTGCTGAACTTCCCTGGACTTGCTGAAGTCAGGAACACAGACACAGAGTCTGAAGCTTCTTGACTGTTGACACCACATCATCACTATCAAGGTTAAGAGTGCTCCTGAGTGAGACAGACAAGACAGTCAATCCCCAGCGTGGCTCTACTGCTGACAAGTTGGGTGATCTCCCCTGAGCCTCAGTTCTTTCTTTTGTCAAATTGGGACAACAGCAATACATACCTATTCTTAGGGCATTTTTTTGATGATCAGGTGAGAACATGTTTATTAAGCACTTTGCATTGGGTTGCCAAAGACATCTTTAATAATTGGTATCCCTTTTCATTTTCTGCCACAGGCCCAACATGAACAACTAACTCAGTCCAGTGTAGTTAAATCCTATCCAAACTCTAATTATTTCTGTGTGTGGGTACTAATGTCAATGTCTATTCTTGACATGTGCAAGTCAACAAAACCCCCTAGACTTCTTCTCTTAAAAGAAAGGAAGACTATCAAAAGAAGAACTTTTGATTTAGTGAAAGGCTGCCTGGCTAACTTCTAGAACCATGTTTCGAAGTATTTACATTTTAGCCTTAAGGTGGTATTTAAACTTGTGTTTCTTTTTATTATTGGGTGCAAGTGTGTTTGTTTTAATGTTTTGTGAATGGGTAGTATGAGAGTTGAGTACTTGTACTTTCCCATCCCACTTCCTCAAACATGGCATTTATATTTGTAGATCTATATACTATTTAAGTTTCTTACAGGCTATCTGTATTAAATATTTTTCACTTGTTTCCTCATGTGAAAACTTTTCACCAAATTAAACATGAATTATGAGTTCAATATTTTCTAATGCAGCCCAATTTTCAACTTTTTGTTTGATTTCATGTCACAAAATGCATGGGCCACCAAAATTAATTGCTCTCCATTAAAAAGCTATTTTGGTCATTATCCTTTTATATCAAATGTTCATGCCAAGGCAACTAATTTTTTTTTTAAACAAGAAAGATTAAGAGATTGAGGCTAAGTGAGGAAACAACCACAAATCCTCACTTCTTACTCAAGTCAGAAGGAAAGGAATATATTAACCTTCAAATTCAAAAATTTCACTCAAAAAAAGCTTTGAAAGTACTGACTCACTACAGCAGTTCTGCTTAACATTCTGTGGGGGATTGATGTTCATATGTTAAACTTCCCTAAGAGGCTCCTAACTGTGTACACATTTGCCCAGGGACAGCTGTACTCAACATGTGGTAACACATGTATGTCACACTCAAGGTGTCAACAGAGATGATTCCGCCCTACGGAGTTCTTTTCACATCCAGCTCTTCCAAATCTATGCTAATGAGTACTTCTGTTTCTTCTGTGAGATTAAAATCTCTCACTTGGGCTTTTGGAAGCGAGGCGAGAACTTTGCAAAATTAAAATGAAGGGCTGAACTTGTGGTTAATCAGTATCTATCAGCTACTAAGTTTCAAGCAGGATTTATGAACATATACACACAGCTACCTCTTAGAAATTAACCACCTCATTTCCATGCCTTCCAAATCTACCCCCTTCATAAAACAAGTTTCCTGCAAACCCAGGCACAGTGGTTTGTTATTGTCTCCTCCACTCTCCACATGCATTTCCTTGTTTATTTCTATCTGCTGATATCACTCAAGGCCCCAGCCCAAGGAAATACTGATGCAACATCAGTGGTCAAATCAGGAATCAGTGTGATCATTAGCATCTGGCCCAGTGCCTAGCACACAGTAGACATTCTGACAAAGCAGCAATGATCCACAGGGAACAGGCATACAGAAGAGCACAGTGGGCTGGGACGACATTAGGGAAGGGTGGTGATTCTGGAAAATTGGACAGTACTGCCTAAAAAGGAGCAGCAGTCACACAGCTCTAGCTTCATGAGCAAATGCAGACACAGTATTGATAGGTATTCTGTAATTATTCAAGGGAAGCCAGATCTTTGGATTTTTATGTAAAAAAAAAATCTTTATTTTTAAATGTTGGCAACTAATTCCAAATTAAAAACAACACACTATGTTGGGTCATATTTGGCTCATTAATTTGTAACCTTTGGTTTAAAACCAGGTTGCTTAATCCAATTTTCTTGTAAATATTAACTGAATGAATGAATGAACAAATGAGACCAGCTAGGCCAGTGGTTGGAAAACTGCGGCTCGTGAGCCACATGCAGCTCTTTGGCCCCTTGAGTGTGGCTCTTCCACAAAATTCCACGGCCTGGACGAGTCTGTTTTGAGGAAGTGGCATTAGAAGAAGTTTAAGTTTTAAAAATTTGGCTCTCAAAAGAAATTTCAATCGTTGTACTGTTGATATTTGGCCCTTTTGACTAATGAGTTTGCCGACCACTGGGTTTAGATCAGTGGTCGGCAAACGGTGGCTTTCAAGCCACATTTGGCTCTTTGGCCCCTTGAGTGTACCTCAGTCAGATTGAGGATGTTTTTAGCAAAGGCCAGCTTAGGAGTACCCTAATTAAGTTAATAACAATGTACCTACCTATATAGTTTAAGTTTAAAAAGTTTGGCTCTCAAAAGAAATTTTAATCGCTATACTGTTGGCATTTGCTCTGTTGACTAATGAGTTTGCTGACCACTGAGCTAGGCTGTTGGAACTGGGAGGGGTCCTTGCTAGGTAACCTTTCTTCAAGAAGGTCAAGGACTCTGGCTCACCTTCTTGTCACCTTCAAAGCTTATCTGGTGTAGGTACACAATCTGCTCACCTCTGCCTTTGGAAAGGGCTGAGCCTCATCATCTCTGGCTCCCCTGAGACCATGAAGGTGGAGCCCACGTTGGGCCAATGGAGCTGCTCTGATCCCATGACTAACTTTCTCCTTAATGCATGTCCTTGCCCAGCTAGCTGTGCCATCAGACAAGTAATTAGAGTGATGTTTGTTGGTTTGCCCTAAATCTTATTTTGGGGAGTCATGAAAGTTGCCCAGTAGGTTGTAACTGTTCCCAATAATGTTGGAGGGAAATATCTGGATTATGGAGAATACAGTGGAAGGTTCTGTAAAGTAGGTTAGGATCACAGAGGGAGGTAACATATAATTATATGGGAATTATCATCCTTGAAGAGTGAACAATAATGTGTGGTCATTACTGTGGATCATCCAGATGGCTCATAATGAAATGCCCAAGTGAGTCCCCAGATACTCTGACTCTTAGAAACTTGTCACCTAATTTGCAGCCTTGCTCCTCTGTGGCGTTGCTTAGCAATATCAATGGTTACTGATTTCTGTCCTGTGAGGAGCTGACTCAGGCCATATTTCACTGCAATTTACATGCTCTGGATGATCAAGCAAGAAAAATGGAACCTGGGTGTGCTGTTCTGCTGCCTTCCGTTTGAGGTGGGTTGGGGTAGGGAGTGAGGGAGAGTCCAGGATAGAGCAAGCAGGTTTCTGTAAAGGATTTTACAAAACAATGAGCAACTAAGCAAGAGAATCAACCCCAAACTGTGGCTACAAAAAAAAAAAAAGATTTCCTGGGCTTTTATGAGTATCCTTTTAATTATGTGATGACAAACCTCAGTCACAACCTTAAGGTAATTTTAACACTCATGCTTTGTCACCATATTTTTTTCCCCCTGAAAGGGGATGGAAGAAGGCAAATGACAGAATAGCATGACAGTACCATCATCTATAATTTGGAGCCTTACAGACCTTCATTTGACAACTGGGACTGCCACTGAGACCATGGGCCAAGTTACTCAACTTCTTGACACACAGTGCCCACACATATGTAACATGGAAACAATAGTTGCCCTAATAGGGTTGTGGTGAGAATTACAGGTACTTACATAATTGGCACATGATATGCATTGAACATATGGTAGGCGTTATTAATGGCTTTAAAGCATCTATTGGTTTTCCTTCAAATAAATCACGGTGTGCCCAAAGATAGTATTCTTGTAATCGTCACAAAATTGAAGTGAACCTGGGTTTAGGAGACCTTATCACCATGATGCTGAATAAGAAGATCTTATAGTACAGCATATATTTGGGGGCCAAGAGATGTGAGTTATAATCCAGAGTTTACTTACTAGCTGTGTGACTTTGTAGTAAGATACTCAGCCTTAGTTTCCTCATCTGTAAAATGGAGTTATAGTATTCTTTTACTGTGTTGTTGTAAGAGGCTTTATACAATGCCTGGAACATTGGAAGTCCTCAATATATGTCAGCCTTTATTCTATGACTGGGCCATAGCCCAGTGAGTAATGAGTATCCAGGCTAACAGAAGTTGCAACAAGTAACCACCAGAATTAGAACCTTGTACTATAATTCTTTTCATGTGTTTATTGTAGAAGAAACAGGTTAAAGAATGAGAAAATAATGACTCATTATGTTATGCCAAAGGAAATCTATGAATGTCATAGTCTATTGTATTATCTGATTTCAGGCACACAAAGACTATTGGCATTATTTAAAAGAAAGTACAAAATAGGGGAAAAGATAATATGAAGATCTTTAAGTTTTTATTTTCAAAGGGGATCCTGTTTGGAAAAGTGATAATGTCTACTGGTTAAGAGAGTGAGTGCTGAGGTCCAACAAACCTGGATTTGAACCTGACTCCATCTTACTTCCCTGTGTCCTTGGGAAAATTATCTAACTACTCTGACTTTCAGTGTCCCTGTCTATAAAATGGTATCATAGAAGAGGTTATAATATAATCAGGTTAAAATATAATATAATCGTGGGAAAACTGAATGAGCTACTCTATATGAAATGCTCATCACAGTGTTGGTACATAGAAGTATTCAATCAATGGCAGTTACTCCAGTTGTCATTATCATTTCCTTTATGGCCATGAACTCAGAGTCCTAGATGAATATTCAATAGTTTTTTTGGTATCTTCTTTTTCATCTGGAGTTTCAAGTGAGAAAATGATATTGTCAAACATGATGAAAGAATGTGATTTGAATGGCAAAGAACATAGACTATCAGATACCATCCATGTAACATTTGGAATTTTTTTCTTATTTCAGAAAATCTGTTTGAGTTCTTCTAATAGCAAGTTTCTAAAACATAATAATTGTGTGTGTGTGTGTGTGTAAGGGTTTAGAAAGTTAACATTTTCACTAAATGACATCTAACATTTTGGGTAAATTTTCACATTTTTGTAAGTTGAAAGATTATGTTTACAAAATCAAGCAGAAGATACTTTTGAGAAAGTCTTATCAAATCTGGGGTGGGGAACACACCATATTTATTGCTAAGTCTTAAAAGTGGCAAAATATTTTATTCTTTTCCCTTGCCCCTTAAAAAAAAAAGAACTTAGGAGGTGGTGCATACAGATAGGCCCACCAGCTTTCATAGAAATGTGAGTTTGGTTATAGTATTTGTTACTAAGATACAAAGGGCTGGGCCTAAAGTAATACTCATCCTAATATATAAAAAAACCCTGGGTCCGTCACATCCACAATGACTGGAGGCTTGACCAAGCGTAAGTCAGTCCTGCAGTCAGCCCTGGGTTGCCGTGGCGACCCACCACTGACTGCCAGGCTGTGGGCGCCTCAGCAGAGGCAACCCAGTACTGACTGCCAAGCGGGCTGCTATCAGGCCCGGACAGAGGCTGGGAGAGAAAAGCAGGGTCTGATTGCAGCCCCTATAGCAGCCAGTGCTGGGCCCGCATGGTGGAAGTCAGTCCTGCAGTCAATGAACATAGGGTCAATTAACATTAAGTGAGCATAGGGTCAATTAATATCTCTTTAAGAGGAGTTGAGAATATAAAGTACAGTGTAGAACAAACAATTACATATATTATTTCACATAAAACTCTTTTCAACTAAGATATTGTACTTTCTTTAAAATATATCTTTATTGTTGAAAGTATTATAGGTGTCCCTTTGTTTTCAGTTTTTTCCCCCCTCATTGATCTCTTCCACCCTGCACCCGCCCTTTCCAGGCCTTTGCCAGACTATTGTCTATGTCCATGGGCTATTCCTAACTAATACATAAAAACCTAGAAATATTTAGAGAAAATAAAATAAAAGATGTGCCTGGTAAATATTGAACAGAAGAGCTGAGGTTGCTGCATGAATACTGGATACAGGCTTGAAGCCAAAACACAACACATGAGATAAAGTTAGTCATTGTAAAGTAACAAAAGGTTCCTTTCCCTAGAGAGATAAGATGGTTCCCAATACTTATACACATAATAGAACAGCGAGGAGGTTCAGAATGAGCCTTACCAAGATGTGTCTCAGTGGTATGTGGATTTTTGAGCTAAGGGCAAATTTAACTTCAGGCTCAAGTGAAAATTCTTTCTCTCCCTTTAACTATCTAAAAAAAAAATTGAATTAGAGGCCTTGCCCATAATAACACATTATCCTATATAATAAAAGGCTAATATGCAAATCAACTGAACAGTAGAACGACCAGTCACTATGATATGCACTGACCACCAGGGGCCAGATGCTCAATGCAGGAGTTGTCCCCTGGTGGTCAATGTGCTCCCACAGGGGGAACGCTGCTCAGCCAGAAACTGGGCTAGCGCAGCAGCAGTGGTAGAAGCCTCTCCCACCTCTGTGGCAGTGCTAGGGAGCGGGCCTAAGCCATCAGTTGGACATCCCCTGAGGGCTCCCAGACTGTGAGAGGGTGCAGTCTAGGCTGAGGGCCACCCTCCACGCAGTGCACAGATTTCGTGCACTGGGCCTCTAGAGTTTCTATAAGCCACATCCACAACCCAACCTGTCACAAAGCCCTACTAATTCTGTCCCCAAATAGCCTCAACCCTGTCACTTCCCCTCCTACTCAGAGGCCCTGCTGAGGCTTCTGCAATAATCTCATTTGAACTCGTTTCCTCATCTTTCTTACCACCTACTGTCTCCTAGTACTTGTCACCAATCTTTCACATTGTTACCAGGGTAAGCCTTTCAAAATGCAAACTGAAAATACAGCTCAAAATCCCACATATATTGTCTTTACGTGCAAGGGATTTTATTAGGTCTCCTACTTGGAAGCCAGTTTTGAGGTTCCCTCCTAGGCACAGCATTCTGGAATGGTCCGGTCGCTGGTGTAAGTCACTTCCTCCGGCTGTGGACTGTGTGCTCGTCAAGTACCTCCACCTGTTCGCTCGCTACCCTTTTGGGCAAGGGATCAAGAACTCATTTTGTTAATGCGGGCACCCAGCAGAGTTCCTGGCACGGGCATGTGATTAAGTGCTGCTGGGCTGAATTAAATCTGTATTTAATAGTGCTATGCTAATCTCCTCAGCCTAGTTGCCTTCCGTGCTGAGGCCTATGCTTCCTCTCATTGTAGGGTTCTCATGCTGCAATCTCGAATATTCTGCCTTCAGTATCCCTGTGGGGAGGGAGCCTGTGAAGGGAACGTGGATGTGGCCTCAACTCCTGGGATCACCTTCAGTGCTTCTGTGAAGCAGGAGACCTGACATCACCCCAGCGCCACCAGGCGGGGTGGTCCCATCCTAGAACCAGAGACAGGAGCACTGGTGCATAGAACGGATGCCGCTTGCTGGCCAGAGAACTTGGGTGTTCTCCCAAATCCCTTCCTGCAGCCTGGCGGGATTTAGTGGCTTCTGCCAGACACAGGGAACCAGTACTCAATTATACCCAGCTGTGGGGTGAGCACAGCTGAGTTGCACTGTCTGCTGCACCGGGCACTTAGCAATATCAGAAAGGCATAAGGGAAAAGTGTCCTAGGGGAGGAGGAAAAAGCAATAACGTGAAAAAAGAGAGGAAAAAAAGAAAACAAACAAACAAACAAACAACCCCAACCTTCCAACAGGGGGAAAAGGGCAAGGGGTGAAGAGAGAAGAATGAGAAAGCAAGAGAATTTGAGAACAGAGTAAAACAGAGGGAAAAGACAGGAAGACAGAAAGGAAGTTAGTGCCACTGATGTGGAAGCGAATAAAATGAAGAGCCATCCTCACACCATGTATTATTCTACACTGGAGTGTTGTCCAGGATGCCACTTTACCGAATACATGGCTCCCTACCACAATGGAAACAATCACCCAAACTCACAAAGAACGTAAAGGAGCAAAATGAAAGTAGAGTGAACGTTCATGCAATCCTCTAAATTTCATGGGTTTGAAGTGTAAGTCCATCTACCAGTATTCCCACTTAAACACCATATTGTAGAAAGTGGGACTATACAAGTGAGTTTAAAATACAGGATGCAAAGATAGGGCAGAAGATTAAGGTAGGTTTCACAGAAAGTCCAGAGTGCTCCTCAGATTAACTAGCAAATGTCTGCCAGTGAACCGGAGGTCCGATGATGTAGGAGGATGCAGGGCCTCAGAGCCCTCAAGTGTACAAATGTTTTGATGGAAAAAATTAGTACGGTAACTGCTTTTCTAGATTTTTATGAATATGCTGGGAATACATTTTTTTTTTAGTCTTCCCAACGATGAGTCCAGATGAAGTTGAGACTTTGGGGAAGGAAATGAGTACCATGTCACCTTGATTTCCTCCCACTGTGCAAAGGGCTCAAGAACTTTTTAAATACAGAAACTATAAGTATACAGCTTCAGGTTAACTTTTGCTCAGCTGATATCCAGATTACCAAAAAGACAGGTTTAGCAGGATTTAAAAAACTTGATACATTGTAAATAGGCCTCATTTGTTTTTAAAAAAATTATTTTATTTATTTCAGAGAGGAAGGGAGAGAGAGAGAAACATCAATGATGAGAGGGAGTCATTGATCAGCTGCCTCCTGCATGTCTCCTACTGGGGACTGAGTCTGCTACCTGGGCAGGTGCCCTTGACTGGAATTGAACCCAGGACTCTTCAGTCCTCAGGCCGACGTTCTATCCACAGAGCCAAACCAGCCAGGGTATGAATAGGCCTCTTTTAAAGGAAAAAATATAGAAAAGATAATTCACTGATTTACTACTGAACCACACTGTAAACTGCCTAAAAAGGTAACAGTTGGAAAACCAAAAAACTTGATTTATTTGGCAAACGCCTACATAGCACTAATGAGGTGCCAGGACTGGTCCACACGCTCCACTGATAACTGATGTATCAGCTGGGCCCTGGGAAAATGAAAGTGCTTTTTCAGCTTCAATGATCGCCTCCATCCGTTGGTACCTGTGACAGCTGCTTCTATCTCTGGGAACTCTGAGTCCTCTCTCTGAAGCAGTCCTAACTGCATCTTTGAGCATGTGATAAGTTCAAGACGGAGCTGCAAATTTATGGATGCTCCTTTGTCCTTTTCCATCTTTGTCTGTGCTTATATTCAAATGCCATCAACATCAATTTTTCAGTTACATGTCTTTGTGTCTTTTACTTGAAAACAAACTGGAGAGAGGGAAGGAGAAAAGGAGGGAGGGATAAAGAGAGAGAGAGAGAGAGAGAGAGAGAGAGAGAGAGAGAGAGAGAACCCATTCCCATACTCAGAAACATTAATTTTAGTAAAGCCATTCACATTCTCTTCATGCCCCGAGTGAAATTTATTTACAATGTGTACAACACGCAAGACAGATTCAATTTCATCCATCTCTGACGTTCAAATCTGAGCGTGATGCTTTACTATTCCCCAAAGAGAGGAGCTCTTTAACTTGCCCCTGCGTTTGCTCTATGAGACGCATTAATAGCCTTCTTTCCTCTATCCAGGCATTTAAGCTACTGTCATCTTATTAAAAACACGGCCAGTAGATCGGATTTTCTTCTCCTCCAAGAGAAGATTTTTACTCCCGTTGCCGATTTGCTTACCAGCTGAGGCTGCATGCAGCATCTTTCTTGCTAATTTAAACTGATCTATGATTTGGGGTAGAAAGAAAAGGCACAACACTGTCTGTCAGGGACAACTTCTCCATATTTTGAATAAAATAGGCATGAAAATGACTTTCCTCTGGGATCAAATGGCAATTTAAGAAAGCTCATATCGAAGCTGTTTTTTAAAACAGAAGCATCTGAAAGAAATAAAAAGCCTGTGAAGTGGAAAAGAAATGCAGATAATCTCACAAAAATACCTCCACATAGGCGGGCAAGGGCTGGGCATTTACACGGACAATGAAGCCATCGGGAGACAGAGGAGAAGGAGGCCCATGCTGCTACGGGCTCCTGGTGGGAAGTTCTGCCAGGAAAATAGCAGGGATCTTTTTCATAGTCATGGCTTTCTTCCAGGCAAATAACAAGCAGGGCTTCTGATCATGCCTAATATAGCATACTATGAAACAAAACTACATTACATGAAAAAAAAGAAAGAAGAAGAAGCTGGGGAAATAAGTTCTGCTGTTTGGTGAGAAGAAAAGAAACACCAGCAAGCAAGCGAGAGTCTGATCCTGGTGTCAGCATCAGGTTTACACTCAATGTACACCGAGTGGCCAGATTATGATGATCTCTGAACACATAATTATCTGGCCACTCAGTGTATATCCTATATAACAAAAGGCTAATATACAAATTGTCCCCTCTACCAGGAGTTAGACCAGCAGGCAGGCTGGCCAACTGCCCATGTCCCCTCCTCCTGGCCAGGCTGGTCCAACCCCACTTATGCACGAATTCATGCACTGGGCCTCATAAATATAGTGGCCAGATTATTATGCGCTCAGAGATCATAATAATCTGGCCACTCAGTGTATATGCTAAAGAACTGGGAAGATTTTTTTTAAAAAAGGAGACATGTATGGCTTTGTGCACAGAGGATGGGCGAGTGTGGCTATGGTGAGAGTCCTGTGTGGGCGGCTGTGGGTGGATAACGTTCAGGCTCCAAAGGCAAACTGAGGGGCTGGTGACTGAGTAAGTAATGCCACTCTCTGAACCCCAGTTTCCACCGAGGTAAAATACAGCAATTCCCACAGCCACTGCTGAGAGAGAATTATGAGATGACTATCAGAATTTTATATCAAGAATTATTTAGGTAGTCTTCTATGTTCTCCAGAAATGATTATTTATTGTTTTGCCATAACGTTCTTAAACATTTCCTTTGGGCAAATCCTTGGAAATTTATGGTTTTGTCACATTTGTGAGTGGGGCATTTATTTCTTTTATGTTATTGCTGGTCTAGAGAAAGGCGATTGAACCCGGCACACCGATAAAGGATCTGACATGAGTGAACTCTTTTTAAAAAAATTAAATTTATTGGTGAGTGAACACTTAATAGTTCTAACAGTTAAAAACAACAACAACAACAACAACAAAACCCAAAATGATTTACTCCTCTCTGTGGGAGTTCCTTTATCAGTGGGGTTCTGCTGTTAATAAAAATATTTTTTTGAGAACCCATGGTCTAGGGTACAGGAAGGATGGTAAAAAAAAAACCCAGATATTTGCTACTTATTTGTGAGGCTTTTCCCTTCAAAATCTCCTGGAATTCAGGTCACTGAAGTTGCTCGTTCATATCCCACGGCCTGAGCCAGACTGATAAAGGACTGGCAGAGATAGTATCAGGATGCCGAGAAGCTGCTGAAGAGGGAAATGAGCGAGCACCACTGTCCTTCAGAAAGGCTAGAGCCATGCTCTCAGGACACCTCTGACCAATCTGGATGTAGCAGGAATGTGTTGGATATAAAGTGAAAACAGCAGAGACCAGCTGATAACATGACGTGAATTCACCACGGGGAAATTTCCCCATCTTTATAATAGCAAATAAGGCAGTGAGGATGATGTCATTTTCAGACATCTCATTACAGGATTCTGATGGTTGTGTCATGAAAAAAACAGCCTTGCCCTGGCTGGTTTGGCTCAGTGGATAGAGCACTGGCCTGCGGACTGAAAGGGTCCCAGGTTCGATTCCAGTGAAGGGCTTGTACCTTGGTTGCAGGCACATCCCCAGTAGGGGTTGTGCAGGAGGCAGCTGGTTGATGTTTATCTCTCATCGATATTTCTAACTCTCTATCCCTCTCCCTTCCTTTCTGTAAAAAAAAAAAATCAATAAAATATATTTTTGAAAAAATTAAAAAAGAAAAAGAAAAAATAGCCTCAAAGGAATTCCAGAACAGGCATGGCAGCCGGCTGTTCCAAGCCATCTCAAGCCCCATAGTTAAACAGTCCTTCAGTTCAATTACAGCCCACGAAGCAACTATTATTCCTACTCTTGTGTTTCTTAAGGTATCAAGTTCACTTAGTTGTTAAATTTTGCTATTACTAATGAAAGTGTTGTTATAATGGAAAAAAATGTAAACCAAAATTTGAAAATCTAAAAGGAAGGAGAAATTACTAGAATTGTAAAGAGAATGCAAAGAAGCTGAATGAAGAGCTTCTTTTGCAGTTTCTTTCTTAAACATAGCTTACTGCCAAATTATGTGGTAGGTGCTATTTTGCAGGTATTTGAATTTGTAAAATAAAGAAATAGTCAAAACAACGAACTTCTTAGAATCTTGTAGTTTTTTGAATATATAAAATTAGGTCCATGGGATACAACAAAAAGATCCAACAGTATATCAAAGGGAAGGAAAGAAAAGAAGAACAAAAAGTTGGAAAGGAAAGAGGAAGAAGTGAACAGGAGAACTCAAGAAGATGAGAGGCACAGAGCAAACGTTCCTCACCGCAGAAGCAATTTCACAACTAGAGGGAGATTTATCCAGTCATCTAGCAAATATTGACTGGGCATCTACTTAATTAATGTCAGTGCCTTCCCAGAGGCTGGGGATAATATGGTGGCCACAGCAGACACGAGTGTTATTTACCATTACCCAGACAACCATCGCGTAAATGGGACTTCATTGGTCACAACCAAAGAGCCTTTGATAGGACATGGGTTAAGACAACCTAAGTGGCTAGAGACATTCAGTTCTCCAGCAGAAAAAAATTATAAAAGCAAGCACTCAGTTAATCCATTCCACAAATACTTATTGGGGCCCATATGTGCTAGGCCCTGGAGACAGGCCATGTTGTGCCATGGTGAAGATATAAGAGTGGAGACAGGCAGAAAAAAACTCCAAAAACAACAACAACAACAACAACAAAAAACACACAACTAAATCCATCCATGATGATAAGTGTTATGGAGAAATACAGAGCAGGGCAAGGGAAACCCAGAAGCCTGTTTTGTTATTACAATGTTGGTGTTGCTATTTTCCAAAGGTTGATTGAGTGAGGTCTCTTTGATCAGGTGGCGTTTGAAGGCTGAGTTGAAGGAAGGGAGGGTAGAAGCCATCTGGTTGTCTGGGGGAAGAAGGAGCATATGCAGAGACCCTGGGGCAGGAGTGTGTTTGTAGTCTGCGAGGAGGGGCAGCCAGAGAAGTGAAGCAAAGGGAATGACACAGGAGAGAAGGAGAGTAGGGCTGAGAGAGAGGAGGAAAGGAGTGGCGGAGGGCAGAGTAAAGCAGAGAAGAAGGGAAGAGGGGAGAGGCACAGAGAGGAAGGTAGAGAGGCAGGTCATAGGAGGCCTGAGGGCCACTGTAAATAGGAGATGGTTTTGAGAAGAGACGGGCCATCATTCACTTGTGTTTGGGATTCTCAGATGACAGGCTTTAGGGCATGTCTTTTCTGGGGAGGGTTCAGAGGCACTGTGTAAAAGTTGGATCCATGGACCAGTAGAGAGCCCTTTAGAAGAGAGGAAGAAGGGGCACATCGCATCTCTTCTCTGTAAATCAGGAGTCTGAAGAGACAGGAGGAAGGTTCCTAGGGATGGGAGAAGGGGGACACATCTGACCTGCACTGGGTCTACCATGTGATAGAGGCGAAGTTTGCCTCTGAGAACACAAAGCTTTTCCTGACAAAAAAGACCGCTGCACTGTCTTCTCCTTCCAGAATACAGATATGGAAGCAGGAGCAGCTGCCATCCTGTTAGGATGAGAATGAGAAAAACACTCTCTGGATGAAAGAATGAAGAAACAGGAGGCTGGTCCCTAATGGCAACTGTTTACTACTGGGCTTCCAGTTAAATAAGGAAAATAATATCCTAAAAAGTGACTGAGGCCAATTTAAAAAGGCTCTCTCCTGTATGATTTCAAACATATGACATTCTAGAAAAGGCCAAACTATGAAGATAGTAAAATGATTAGTGGTTTGGGAGGTTGTGAGGGAGAGATAAATAGGCAGAGCACAGAGAAATTTTAGGGCAAAGAAAATGCTCTGTATAACATTACAATGATGGATATAGGATAATTATGCATTTTTCCAAACCCATGGAATGTATGACACCAAGAATGAACCCTAAAATAAAATATGGACGTTGAATGATTATGATATATATTATGTCAATGTAGGTTCATCCTTGTTTGAAAATGTACCATTCTGGTGTGTGTTGTACATGGGGGGGATATGCATATGTCAGGGCAGATAGTATATGAGAAATCTCTATACCTTCCTCTCACTGTTATAAACCTAAAAGTGCTCTAAAAATAAAGTCTTAAAAAATTTATTAAGTTGAACCACTATAAGTAAATTTTATTGCATGAACTGAATGCAATTTTAACTGAAAAAAAATCATTGCCAATAGTCACTGAGACATAATTATACACTTTTGGGGTATTATTGTATTGAATACTCACCACAAGCTTCTGATGGTAGAACTATCATTATTATTCCCTTTTATAGATGAAGAAACTAAGGCTCTAAAAGGCTGAATAATAGTAATCATGAACTTACACTGGTGGTGCTATCATCATCTCATTTTACAAGTGGAAAAACTGAGGCTCAATGAGGTTGAGAAACTTGCTCTAGGTCTCATAGCAAGAGGCTGAGCAAGGCAGTCTGACTCTTTGGACCACATGCTTACTACACAGGCTACATGGCCAAACTCTAATGCTATTCTATCCGTCCTGTTGCCATATCAATGTCTCCACTGTCATCACCCAGTCACCGGGCTCTGCCAGAGTTGCAGAGTTGCCTATGGGATTTCTTTTCTTGTGCAGGTTAGTACCCATGACATCCAGGCCAGGTAGGTCAGCAGTAATTGCATGTGCTTGAGTAAAGGCCAATTGATGAGAACAAGGTGCATGGGGGACTCATGGGAGGGGCAGCAGTGCTGGGTGTGAGGGAAGGGAGGAAAGAGCTAAGGCTACACAGGTTTTGCTGCAAAGGCTTATGTATGAGAAATTCACATGTTACCGACTGAATGAATGACTGGTTTAGGGATAGGTCCAGGCTCCTGGTGTTTATGGTGGTACCTACACCTGGAGAACAAGGAACACTGAGTTGGGTGTGAGGTTACACAAGGCACCAGAGTAGCATGAGAACTATAAACCCAGACCATGAATCAGAAAGATACAGGTTCATTCACGTTCTTAGCTCTGCCATTTACTTCTTGTGTCACTTAGTGAGGCAAGACACATCCTCTTTATACATCAACATCTTTCTCTGAAAATGGAGTAGTAGGGCTAGTGTAAGGATTAAATGGGAAGGTTTACGCAGAGCACTCAGCATAGTGCCTGGGCTTTCCGCTGCAAATGTTACTTGGTGCTACTGTTATGAGACAAATTGAAGGTAGAAGCTACTTCTCACGCCCAAAGTGCTACATCCAGTGTCCTTGTTTTAGGTTCATAAAGATGTACACCTGGGTGAATATAATGGCTTGTTTAGAGAAGATGTTAAAATCAATATGGGGCAGTAAATTTATTAGAAAGATCAGTTCAGATAGCCGTGCTGTGATCTCAAAGACTGATGATTCTAGATCTCCAGGGCTTTCTTATAAAAAGAACAAAATCTTTATTCCAACCATTTACACGAATCTTTAGCAGATTCCTCCTTTTCATGAACAATGTCCTGCTAAGAATCTTATAGCCCTAGAAAGCCATTGCTCAGCCTTGTTTAGACTAAACCTTCACTCAAAGCAGGGTGACCATGGTTTTGTCCCTTCCACACAGTGTGGTCTTCCCAGAGAACACCAATGAATATAAGCAGGTGAACCAACCAGTGGTGTGTATCCCTGAGACAGACTGGGTTATATTAAAAGTGATTTCAAATTCTATGGTATCTTTCCATAGAGAGGTGGAGTCTCCTCTCCTTCAGTCTGGCTGGCCTTCATGTCTGCCAGAATGCACTGAAGAGCCATTCTGGGACTTCCCAGGCTAGATCACTGCAAGCCTTGCAGCTTCCCTGAGCTTGGAAGGTTTGCTCTTGGAACCCTTAGCTGCCATGTAAGAAGTCCAACCATGTGGAAAGACCCGAGACAACCTGGAGAGTCAGAAGGGTGCAGCTGAGCCCAGCCTTCTAGCTGTGCCTATGAAGGTTCCAGACACATCAGTGAGGTCCTTTGGGACCATCTAGCCTGCCCATCTACTAGCTGATCACACCAATGGACCTTGATTGATACCACATGGAACAGAAGAATCACCCTGCTGATCCCTGCCCAAACTTCTGACCTATGAAATCATGAGCAATGAACAGTATGGTGGTGGTTTTAAGCCACCAAGTGTTGGGTGCTTTGTTACTTATCAATAGCGAACCAAAACACAAACCCTGCTAGGTCTTGTGACTCTGAGGCCAAAACCACCACCAATTAAAGCTTCTGGCAAGGGCTCAACAATTGGGTTGAGAAGACAAAAACCTCTGAGGGGCACAGATGAGAGCAAGTGAGTGTCTTTCTCTAGCCCAGGGGTGGGGAACCTTTTTTCTGCCAAGGGCCATTTGAATTTATAACATCGTTCGTTTAATATAATATAAATTTATGTTCCTATGAAAAAAGCTCCTAGATTTACTGTATTTGCCGGCGTATAAGATGATTTTTGGCCCTGAAAAAATACGTATTTGCCGGCGTATAAGACGACTGGGCGTATAAGACGACCCCCTAACATTTCCACTAAAAATACAGAGTTTGTTATATACTCACCGTATAAGACTACCCCCCACTTGGAGGCATATTTTTCAGGGCCAAAAAATCATCTTATACGGTATTGAATTTTGAGTTCCACCTATGGTTGCCTTAGCAGGGCTAGACCAAATGACTTCTTGGGCCTTATACAGCTCTCAGGCCGGATGTTCCTCACCCCTGCTCTAGCCCATTTGTCCGAGACCAGTGGTCGGCAAACTCATTAGTCAAAGGAGCCAAATAGTACAATGATCGAAATTTCTTCTGAGAGCCAAATTTTTTAAACTTAAACTTCTAATGCCACTTCTTCAAAATAGACTCACCCAGGCCGTGGCATTTTGTGGAAGAGCCACACTCAAGGGGCCAAAGAACAACATATAGCTCACAAGCTGCGGTTTGCCAACCACCTCCTAGACAATGTTTTCCAAATGAAGTTGAAAACTTCCCTCTAAAGAACCCACGGTGCCAACGCACTACTCAGCTGGGTGGACGCCAGGAACACCAGCGAACTATCCCTATCGCCAAAGGGGAGCTATGCAGTGCTTATGCCATCAACGTGGTGATGTAATCAGCAGCCTACACCATTAAAGGGGAGTGACAGTTTGGCACAAGGACATGTGAATTCAAATGATCAAATGCAAACTAAAAGAGAGATGACGATTTCTGAGAGCTGTGGGTTAATTTTTTGGCGGTTCTTGAAATGGAAAATGATTGTGAACTTGGGGGATAAATACCAGAGCAATCTGTTTCCTTGGCTGCGTGCTGTGGAGCAATTTTGAAGCACTGAAGTGCCTTCCATATTTTCTAATCACTCAAGTTCAGAGCTGATTATGGCTCTCAGCATCCTCTCGGATTCCTACCATCGGAGCACTCCACGTCCTTCAGGGAGTGGGTTCACCTTGAAAGGGGGCACCTGCATCCAGAGGCTCATATGGATACAGGAGGAGCAAACACTTAACTGCAGCGTGACCCACAACTGCCAGGTGTTTGGGAAGTCACTGATGGCCCAGCTCCGAGACAACCCGGATTGATTCACTTTCTCGTTTCTCACAGGAACAAAACAACCTCCCTCAGAAGAAAGCAAAACAAAAAAAAGGCCCTACTAGAAAATGAACTCCCTCAAACAACAACAAAAACAAAAAAACCCAGAGAAATTTAGATTGCTGAGACCTGTGGGCAAGGTCACACACACACACACACACACACACACACACACACACAGAGTTTTATCTGCATAGAATAGTGGTCGGCAAACCGCAGCTCGCGAGCCACATGTGAGTGTTCTTTGGCCCCTTGTGTGTTCTAACGCCAGTTCTTCAAAATAGACTTGCCTAGGCCGAAACTGACTTCTGCTCATGGGCCATGAAGTTTTCATTGCACTATACATATGCACCCACACGTGGTATTTTGTGGAAGAGCCACACTCAAGGGGCCAAAGAGCTCACAAACCGCGGTTTGCCAACCACTGACATAGAACATCTTTGGAAAGAATCCCAAGAAATTGATAGCTGTAGTTTTTTTCTGGGGAAAATTGAAGGGCTGAAGAAAACTGGGAGGTTAATGAATGAGAGACTTTTTTTTTTTTTTTTACCATAGTCTTTTGAATATTTTGATTTAAAAAAAATCATATGCTGTATTACTTTTCAAAATACTGAGACATAATAATTTTAAATCTGTATGTGGTACTTATATGGCCTGCTAGGCAGTGTGTTCAATGTTTTATGTATATTCACTCCTTTAATACTTATAATAACCTTGCAATTAGACATGACTCTGTATCATACTGATTTTACAGATGAGGAAACTGCAGTACAGAGAAGGTAAGTAACTTGTTCAAGGTCACACAGCCAGTAAATGCAGAGCTGGTATCTGGATCCAGAGAGGCTAGCTCTGGAGTCTGTCCTCTTAAATACAACAAAACTGGCTTTCTAAAATTGAATATTCTCAGTTGCCTGCTCGTAAGAGAGTTGAAACAGATAAAATAGTTCTTCACTTTTCTCATGTGGCCCTCCACAAAGATGGGGTGAAGAAGATAGTGGCTCAAAATAACCAAGATATAATCTTAAACCTGTGGGGGTTTAGAGGGCTTTGAAATTGGGTGATTATAGGTTAAAAGCATGAATTTGCCAAGTTGCTTAATCCTTCTGAGCCTCAGCAGCGATTCTATGCCAGGCGCTCTGCTAAATTTTGGGGACAAGTAGTGAATAAAATAGTTCCTGCTCTTGAGAAACTTACTGTATCCTACGGGGGTGAGGGGGTGGGAGGGGAGGAGAAATAGGAAGTAAACCAATAATCACACAATCATAATGTGAGCAATAAAGAGAAAGTAAAGGGTGCATGGAGAGATGAGGATTGGGGGGTCCATTTATGCTAGGTGGCCAGGAAGTGTCCTTTAGACAGAGTGCTGTAGAATTGGCAGGGGTACAGCAGGAAAAACAGAGGAGGCGGGTGGTGGGGGCGTGGGAGGGGAGGAAAGTATTCTGGGTGTAAAGGCCCTTTGGCTGGAAAGAAGTACCTGTTTCAGGACAGAAAGGCCTTTGTGCTAAGGCCAGGTGAGTCAAACTGAGTTTGGAGAAAGAGGCAGATCATGTGGACCATGGTAAGTATTTCACAATATTTCTAAGAGCCATGGGAAGCCAGCACAGATTTTAAGGTAGGACTGACATAATTGCATTCACTTCTTTGTTGTTGTTAATCCTAATCCAAGGATATTTTTTCCATTGATTTTTTTTATAGGGAATGGAAGGGAGAGACAGAGAGAAAAACATCAATGTGAGAAAGACACATCAACTGGTTGCCTCCCGCACGGGCCACGACCAGGCCTGCAACTGAGGTATGTACCCTTGACCGGCATCAAACACTTTTTAAGATTACTTGGGCCACCATGTGGAAAATATACAAAGAAGAAGGCAATGGAGAAAGAAGAAGACCAGCTAGGAAGCTACTGTAAGAATCCGGGAAAGCAATGGAGATGGCTTGAAACAACGTGCTGGCAGAGAGAGCAGTAGATAAATGTGAGAGGTTTTAATGGTATGATATATTATAAAATTAGAATAATAATGTTAGCTATGAACTATTATTATAAAGCATAATGGAGGTATGGAAAATGCTTTGTCAACTATGAAGTGCTAAACAGAGGTCACTGACTATTACTATTACTATTATAGATGAAGAAACCAAGTACATGCTGGTGGGACTCTAACCTGCCCAAAGCCGCACAAGGGCTTAGTAGCTGAAAGGAAGTGGACCTGTGATCCTTTCACTCCCTTCTCTGGGGTGTGCCCAGGAGAAGGAGAAGAAGGCTACTTTCCTAGTCAATTTGCCTCAGGGTAAATAGAGTGATACTATTTAGGACGTGTCTGGTTAGTATATAAAACTCAGGGTCTATGAAGCAGGGCTCCTTGGAGAACATCATGTTAGCTCTACAACTCTCTGGGGTACAAAATAAAAAAAAATGTCATCATTGAAAAACTCCACAGTGAGTGGTGACTCCTCCCCTATTGTTCTGGGGGAGTGGTGTGTGTCAGTGAGGGGAGCTAGGACCTGGGGAGCCGCTCCCGAGGTCCCAGAGTTTTCTTTACTTCATCTGAATCTCCGATGGCCTATAACCTGGACATTACTTAGCAAAGCTTCATATTGGGTCTGAGCTCTGATTTATGTGACATCATTTGTCAGCCTCATCCCACATGTTTATTCAGTGGCAGAGACCGTTTCCCCAGGTTAGTAGTCCCTGTGTAGTATCAGGCCCAATTATAGAGTCCATGGGCGAAGGGGGAACAGACTTGGTTATATGTGACCCCCTCACTGGTGGCCTAACTAGGATCTTTACTTGACACATAAGATATCCACCTACCTGAAAAATTAATATTTTAGGACAGTTATGCAATTTAAGAAACGTGCCTTCCTTGGGAATGAGAAAAACTGAAAGAACTCCATAGTGGAGTCTTTGGGGTGACTCATGTGATTTCCCGATGAGGTGAATCAGACCTGGTGGGGCTCCAGTGACCAATCTTAAGCACCTACTTTAAAGAGGGCTCCCACCCTCCAACTGCCAAAGAATCATTACAGTATCGATGTGCAGCAGTGAGCATGGTTCCCCAAACTACTCTGGGCCCTCCTAAGTCATGAGTTCTCTTCTCACTCTTCTTTCTAAAAGAGGCACAGTTTGTCTTAGCATACAACTTCATTGTGGCACTTAGGAAGGAAGAGAAAGGGGACTGTCACTATAGCAGGAAGGGTGGAAAACCTCATGATCTTTCTGTCTCAGAACAAAGTGTTTATTACCCTGGAGGATTCAAAAGACAGAATCAAAAGGCACATGGATGTCTATTTCTACTCCTGGGACAAACATCTCCGATTATTAACTGAAAGCACACCAGAGGACCAGGGCTTCCTCTGGAAGATACTAAGCATGAGGACATTGGCAGGCTTGTGTGATGAAAGCCTCAACATGTTTTAAGAAGAGAAGTATGTCCTCTTTCCCCCCAGACAAGCTTCCAAACTAAAGCCGGGTGTTTACCTTCAGCGAGTGGATCGAGAGTGTGTATCATGAGCTGGAAGATGCTATTCCTCATGAGACTGTTGTGGAGGGAGGCAGAGCTTCCACCTCGTTGGAGACGTGGCTTGGCCTGAACAGAGAAACCAGACAGAGATGCTGTTAGTTCTCAGAAACCAAAGGCAAGTGCATTGCAGATAAGATCCACCCCTTGTCTGGTGGTCACTTGTTTCTGTCACATGATCACACACTGTTGATTAATCATTTCCAAGGTACATTTCAAATCCCCCAAAGGAATGGCTTTCTCACAGCCTTTCCTACTAAACAAATTAATTTGCTGCCATTTTTTGAGATTAGTAAATGCTAGTCAATGTGCTATATGCTTCATTCACAAAATGAATTAGGCGCTGTTATTATTCCCTTTAAAATATTTTTAAATTGATTTCAGAGAGGGGAGGGAGAGAGATAAACATCAATGATAAAAGAATCATTAATCAGCTGCTTCCTACACACCCTCTACTGGATATTGAGCCTGCAAGCCAGGCACGTGTCTTGACCAGGAATCGAATGGTGACCTCCTAGTTCATAGGACGATGTTCAACCATTGAGCTACACCAGTCGGGCTATTATTTCCTTTAGACAAATGAGGAAACTGTTATAGAGAAGTGAATTGAGGTGTCCAATTCACACAGACAGGAAATGGAGTATAGAGGAATTAATCTCAAGTTTGCTTCTCTCAGAATTTGTTACTCGAACCAGTGTGTGATATCTACATTGTTTGGATTGTGTACCCTATCAGTAAAATGTTTGAGTATGAATGTGTATGCGTATGTATCCATCTGTATCTGTCTCTATCTTTATCCATACCTATACTAAAAAATGAGCATATATATTATAAAACACTTGAAAAAGTGGAAATTATGAAGAATAATATAGAAAGTAGATGATAGAGGTGTTAATATTTTCCCCTTCTCCCCAAAAGAACATTTCATACATCTCCTACGGTTCTTCTTCTCAGCCTTGGACCACAGCTTTAGTCCATGAAACCCAATGGTCTGTGTTGAGTGAGATTTAAAGAGAAAGAACTACTTATGAATCTACAGAGACGCTTCCTAACTTCAAAGGGAGGATTTCTTTTGTATAAACTCCTGCTAGAGTAAACCTTTGGGCAAATAAATGAAACTGGCAGGTAAGAGAGGAACAATGAACCTCTAGAGGTGAGATTACCCCCAAACTTTTAAAAAAAAAATCTCCAAAAACAAACAATCTAAAACAACATCCAAACAGTGGATTGCAACCAGCTTTTATCCTGATTAGGATCAGCCCTCTCCTTCTTGCATTGATTTTGTGTTGGTTAACACAGGGGACGACGCTCCAGAGGCCAAGCTTCACAGACAGAGATTTAAGAGAGGACAACACAATGTGCAGAAACGAATTTCTTACTGAACTTTTGATCCAAATTCTTGACATGAGATTTTTCTGGGGTCTGGTTAAAATAAAATACGCTTTCCCTTTGCCTCCCAATCCTCTACAACGCAGGGTTTTAAAAAAAATTTCCATCATACTCCGGATCCACACAGAGTTTCCCAAGACTAGGTCCATAAGAGATTCCATGGTCAAATACTTTGGAAAGTGCTATACCTCAGACCAAAGCACCTTTCGAGTTTTAAGATATAAATTAGACCACTAGTGTTTTTTGTTTTGTTTTTTTTTTCCAATCAGGTTAACTTGGTAAACTTGGACAGTTCTTGAACTATTGCCCATGGAGCCTTACTCTGAAGAATACTTATTAATAAGCATAGTCTGTGTGTTTGGAGACAAACATTGAACCTACGGTAAGCTTGAAGCATGGGTAAAATGTCAGTATGCAGTACATGGAAATGTCTGCATTTCTTAGTCTGATTTTATTGTGATTGATATTCTACTAGAAATAATGTTCCCAGATTTGCAGTGTTTGGAGAAGAATCAGAGGGGATTACTGATGTCTCAGTGATGAGCCAGATCATGGGCTCCTCAAGGGAAGAGATTGGGTCTGTACTGGTAGCCCAATCCTGGATCTGACATAGACTGTGGGCTCTCAGGGAGTGTCATACATCTTGGCGTTGAGCATTAGAGGAGGAAGGATGGAGTGGTATCATTCCTATGCCCTTCTGCCTTAAAAAATCTGTAACTTTTTTTTAATGCATTGTGTTATTTGATTCAGATGGTTAAGGTTCAAAATATTTTTGAGGCAAGGTTAAGAGATTTGAATAGATATGAAATGTAATCACTGTTTAATGGCTGAAGACAAAAACTCTGAAGGTCATTTCCTTGTCATGCTTCACACACAAGATGTGACATGCTAATTGGACAGGAACTGAAACATGTGCTTGTTGTTAATAATTGGTCATGACCACTATGACTACGGTTCTTATTCTGCGAAACTGGCAGAACTCTGCTATGAACATCTTCATTAGCAAAGCATGATAGCTATGAAAGAACTGGAAGCATTCTTTTGGTCATATTTCTCATGCACTTTTTCTTTTTATGGAACGAAAAGAAATTTCCAACCAAAACTTAGGTGCATGCAGATACACAAAGAAAATAGATATCAAGCATTAGATGCCTCCCCGCAATGTCGCCAAATATCAGCTCAACATCCCTTGGAATGTAATGTGGGACTATCTCACTCTTTCAACTCCTATAAAAGTTCATGCCAAATGAAAGAGAGAACGCAGGCTTTTTGAAATAGTCCCAGAGACAATTGGTCAATGAATGTCAGGATTCAGTTGACGCTAATTGTAGGCCAGAGAGCGCACGCGCGCACGCACACACACAGCAGCAGATCAATCCACTCAGTATTCCAAGGGAGAGGGTGATTTGTTGAGCACATGAGCCCCTTCTTCACACTCCCACCCCCCTCCACAGGCACATACAGACAGGGCCACTGCTTCCTACCGGCAGCGTCGGTTCATCCTTGTCCCTGACTGTAGATGACTGTGTAAGAGAAAAAGACAAAAACAGAGACAAATAAACGAACGATGAAGCACATACAGGTTTCACACTTAATAACAATCACCAGTAGAGGGAAATATTTGTGTGTGTTTTTCTGCTCCTTTGGGAAGGACTCTGCCAACACAAGGGGCTAAGGGTGTATATTGGTAGCCAATATAATGGTTTGTTTAGGCATATGGTGCATGCTCCTGAACAATCAAAATCGAATGGGCAACTTAACTGAAGGCAGTTAAGTCAATTAGGGCCCAGCCACAAAGTGGAATACCATGGTCATTAAAACAAATGGAGTGTGAGTATACATGTATTGACATGAAAAACAAAAACAAAAGACTAAGCTATATTAAGTAAAAAAAAAAAAAAAAAGTAAACCTTACTTCTGTCTCATTTTGGAAAAAAAAATGATACTTTAGTATATGTAAAGAAAAAAACTCTGCAAGGATTATTCCAAAGTGTTATTGCTGGGAATAAGACTACAAGGAAATATCATATTTCCCATGTCTTTGGAGGGAGCCAACATTCACTGCCCCACGTGTGGTCAACAAGAATAAGTAACGCCCAGAGAAGTAAGGTCACTGAATTAGACTAGGCTCATCACTCATGGAATTCAGATAATCCATCTTCTTTCCTACCCCCACAGCTTCAAGCTGTTCACGCTAAAAGTGGAAATATCTGTCAGGTTGAGGAAAGGTGACTAAAACACAGTAGAAGGTGAGGACCTATGCATTTGTTGGGAGAGAACACAACACAGATAAGGTGACAATGGAGTTCTACCAGCATGCCCCAACTCCATATGGACACTCCTTCCAAAGACCTGGGCACCTTCCTGTGATCTTCCCAGTGATGTGGAGGCAGGCATCTTGTGAGTTTCCTCCTGCTCAGACCACTACTGTGGTCGCTCCACCTCAACTGTGAACGCACACAGCAAGAAAAACATGGAGCCTTTCCCCCTGCCGGTCCTCCCCACTCCAGTCTTTGCTGATCTGCATCTTCAAGAATAATTACACACCTGGAGACCCGCAGACAGGCGCAGAGCTGTTCTAGCACCTGCTCTAGGCTCTCTTTTTCAGTCCTACCACACACGTCATACAAAGAACATTAAGTGGCCCCCAAATTCCATCTAAAATATACATTTTTTTTTTGTGTAAAAAAATGAGAGGGATTTTTATACTTTTGCATTTCAAATTATTGGCTACATGCAATTCATTGAATTTGTGATTGGCATGCTCAAAACCTTGAAAAGAAAGATGAATTCACAATTTGTTTTCCCATGTCATTTTTAAGAAGACTAAGTTTAATACTTAAGTTGATAATGAACATTTTGTAGACATTCGATTAAACATTTAATTACCTTCTAGATCCTTTTTTTTTGAGTTTGGAGTCAATATCAATACATTGATATTGACTCCAAACTCCAAAAAAAGTTTATCTTGGATGGATTATCTGAATTCCATATTCTTCTAGTTCCAAACATTTTTGTAGACCCTTGAGGAATCATTAACTCCCTGGCACTTACAGAAGCATTGTGACTTGGTGGTCATTTCTGAGCACAGCCCATGAGCATTACAAAATTTGCCATTGCCTCCTGGTTTGGGGCTTTCTCTTAGTGACTTTTCTGACAGCACTAATATATATATAAAAAAATCCCGATTCTCTAGTTCCCAGGCACATGCTTGGGGAACTGGAGTGGACCTGAAATTGCCCTTTGATTTCCCTCTTTGCTCTCAAAGGCACTGTATGAGCCTGCTTCTGTCTGGCAGGCCCTTTCATTTTCTCTTCTTCTACATCAGACAGCTCAACAAATGGCCCCACATCACACAGAACCAGCCCCCAGGGAAATTATCCAGCGCGGCCAGCTCAGCCTTTAGACACACGGTGAGGTGCACTGTTCGAGCACGCCTTTTCAGTTAGCAAATTTACACCTTGCGGCTAAATGGGAGACAAATAATTATGAGCTGGGAGTGGAACACGAAGAAACAGGATGAAAAGGGTGGTGGTCTTTATAAGAGCAAACTACCAGCAGCTAAGAGTTTCGTTTAAAAAGCATATTTAAAGAAAATATTAGAAAGGAAGAAAAAAAAAATCCAAGCCTGCCTTTTGGTTTGAAAGGACGAAAAAGTACCTACCCTATTGACTTCCTTTTTCTCTCACAAGCAAGGAGGGTCATGGGATGCAAAAATGAAAAGAAATGCCTTGTACACAGAGGCTACCAAGAAAAATCTGAGTGCAAAGGAAAGTCTGAAAACCTTGACAAAGTCTCCCACTGTTTAATGTCGGCAGACGTTGACATGGTTATTTTTCTTTCAAGTATAATTTGCAGACATCAATACACATTAGGTTACAACATACATTTAGGCACACAAATGGCAGCGGAGGCCATTAAAACACCCCTCCACTTGCCTTTCATGCAGCTCTGTGATAAGAGACGAGAAATGTGACATATGCTAGTTCATTTTCAGGGGCTTACCCACATCTACTGATAATTCCTGACCCTCACCTGACTTAGCCTCACTAATTACACGTTGAAGCAGCCCCAAAGTCCTGCCAAATGGGCTGCTGATTATGTAAGGAATTCAATTTTAATGGGGTTTTAATTACATTGGAATATAAACTAGGGAAGGTGACAAAGAAACAATTCAACTGTCTTATAGCCCGTACAGTTTCTAACCACTAGATGATTTAGCTAATTATCTGGGTTTGGGTTGGCCTTAGTGCTATGAATTTATTTTCAGGGCCATTGAACATCTGGCAAGTTTAATCTAACCCCTTGGGTGTTACTGAAGATAGTCTCTTAAAAAACAACAAAAAACCAATGTGACTGTAAGGCTTGATCTTGGCATTCTTATTATGCATTTTGCTTTGAAGCCCCTTCAATTTTAAACACACCAACACATACATTTGGAAGCCCAATTCGCAGTGGTCAGTTCAAAGGCTGTGCCAGCTATAGGAAAGATCTGTTAAGATTAATCCATAGCATACACAGTAATTCTCAAGGAATATTTAATATATTTTATTGATTCTTTTTTTTTTTTTTTTTTTTTTTTTTTTACAGAGAGGAAGGGAGAGGGGTAGAGAATTAGAAACATCAATGAGAGAGAAATATCAAGTTAGCTACCTCCTGCACATTTCCTAGTGGGGATGTGCCCGCAACCAAGGTACATGCCCTTAACTGGAATCAAATCTGGGATCTTTCAGTCTGCAGGCTGATGCTCTATCCATTGAGCCAACCCAGTTAGGGCAGGAATATTTAAAAGAATTCATAATATGCATCCTGAAGGGTCTCAAGTTGGGGCTCTGGTGTGTAACACAAACCTCCTCTTCATCATGAAAGCAGAACATTCTCCAGGCCAGGGCATAAGAGAGAGATGTTTTTGCATAAAAAAGAATTGTGTAATTCAGCTCTTTATATAATTTAAACTGTTCTTCTATAATAATGTCCTTCCATAATTATTGCAAACTATTGATTAATTGATAAATAATTAATAACTGATTGATATTAATTAATCAGTTGCCATAAATATTTGCTGTTGGAAGCCCCAATTCTATATGTGAATTTTGGTGGAAACCCCAATTCTATATGTGAATTTTGCTATCTATTTGCTATGTTTTAAAAATGCCTTATCTCATGTAATAAAACATATAGCCCATTTAGACAGCATTTTTAATGCCACAAGTCATTCACAAATTATTAAATTGTCTCACTGCCTTTGACCTTTGAAAGCCACTGATTGAGAAATAATTTCCTTGACTACTAAGTATAGTGTTGATGTGATTTTGTATAGAGCCTTACCCCTCATACAGGCTTCCACTCTCACTTCTCACATATACTGGTAAACAATGAGCAAAAACTGCACCTTCTAGCTGCATCATAACCACGTGGCCCCTGGTTTACTCTGGCTGGTAATGACCCATCTGCAAGTCACATGATCAGACAAGTCACTGGGAAGATTGCATATGCCAATACCAGTGTATAAAGTAAGGGGTGGCTTTTCTGGCCAGTGGCTTGGCAGCAGATAGGAACAGACAAGCAATTTGGCTCAACGGTCAAGTAACAACCCAAACCGTCCACTACCATAACCTCTCACTAAGTCCTGTGAGATGTGTCTAAATTCACTGTGCCAAGGACCCAGAACCACATAAGGCCTGCAAAGAACAAATTTAAAAGTATAACTATTTTTGTCATAGTTGTGATCTAAAACATAGATGCCAGTGATAAGAAATATTAACCAAATACTTAATTGACATTAATTTTAATGTCTTAGAATTTAGGAAGGGTGGGTGAGGAATGATTTGAATCACAGACTTCTATTTCAAAATTAGCAAAAAAGTATGAAATAATGTCTCCTTTTTTCTTTCAATACATTTACCTGTAATAAGCAAAATCATTTGACATTGCTCTCCTGGTTAAAGATCAATAGACTTTAAAGCCTATGGGAAAACGAGATAAAAGGCTAAAATCTGGAATCTAAAAGGAAACTCTTAAGACCTCTTAACCAGACACAAAACTCATCTCCCTCTCCCTCTCTTTATTGTGTCTTAACATAATCCATGAAATGTTAAGGGGGGTGGGATTAAATAAATTCCTCAAGAAAAACAATACTGAGATTTATTTTTTTTATTTTTTTTAAATATATTTTTTTTATTGATATTACACAGAGAGGAATTGAGAGGGATAGATAGTTAGAAACGTCGATGAGAGAGAAACATCGGCCAGCTGCCTCTTGCACACTCCCCACTGGGGATGTGCCCGCAACCAAGGTACATGCCCTTGACCGGAATCGAATCCAGGACCTTTCAGTCCGCAGGCCGACGCTCTATCCACTGAGCCAAACCAGTTTCGGCAACAATACTGAGATTTAAATTCAAATTACGTTTACCTTTATCACTGGTTGCTGGGTAATTACCCCAATATTACTGTCCTGGAGGAATGTAAGGAGCTCAGACACCCATGAGGTGCTGAAGCTGGAGCCCAGAATTAGCACCCCTCCACACCGGCTTAAATAGACACATTAGCATGCTTACATCGATGCCTAGGCATTTTATTGTTATATTTTATGGCAACTGTAAATGGGGTTGTTTTCTTAGTTTCCCTTTCTGATAGTTCATTATTGATGTATAAAAATGCAACTGATTTCTGGATATTAATTAGTATTTTGTATTAGAGAGGTCCCTTGGGCCTGGCCTGTGGGATCAGGCCAAAATCAGCTCTCCGACATCCCCTAAGGGGGTGCCTGATTGTGAGAGGGTGCAGGCCAGGCCGAGGGACTCCACCAGTGCATACTTGGGGCTGGGTAGGGATGCTGGAGAGGGACTGGAGGAGGGCTCCAGGGTGTGTCCAGCCCATCTCACTCAGTCTCCAGCAGCAAGCTAACCTACGGGTTGGAATGTCTGCCCCCTGGTGGCCAGTGCACATCATAGTGAGTGATTGAGCGACCTTAGCATATCATTAGCATATTATACTTTGATTGGTTGAACAAATGACCAGACGACTGGTCACTTAGCATATTGGGCTTTTATTGTATAGAATTCTGCTACATTACTGAATTCATGTATCTGTTCTAGTAGTTTTTTGGTGGAATTTTAGGATTCTCTATATACAGTATCATGTCACCTGCAAATAATGACAGTTTTACTTTCCCCTTTCCAATTTGGATGCCTTTTATTTCTTCTTCTTGTCTGACTGCTGTGGCTAGAACTTCCAGTATTATGTGGAACAACAGTGGTGAAAGTGGACATACCTGTCTTGTTCCTTATCTTAAGGAAAACATTATTAGTTTTCCACCTTTGATCATGATGTTAGCTATGGGTTTGTCATATATGGCCTTTATTAGGTTGAGGTATGTTCCCTCTATTCCCATTTTGCTGAGAGTTTTTATCATATATGAATACTGGATTTTGTTAAATGCTTTTTATTTATTTTTTATTATGGTATTATATGTGTACATATCTTACCATTGCCCCCCCCCTTCACCCTCTATACATGCCCTCATCTCCCAATGTTTTGCATCTATTGGTTATTCTTTTTTTTAAAAAAATATTTTTTATTGACTTTTTACAGAGAGGAAGAGAGAAGGACAGAGTTAGAAACATCGATGAGAGAGATCCATTGATCAGCTGTCGCCTGCACACCCCCTACTGGGGATGTGCCCGCAACCAAAAAGGAAATGGTAATTAGGTATGACATGATGAAGGTATTAGCTAACCCTATGGTGGTAACCATTTTGCAATACAGAAATGTATCAAACCAACACATTGTATAACTAAAACTTACAGGGCGCCATATGTAAATTACATCAGTAAAGATGGAAAAAATAAAAGGGAGTTTTAAATATTTCTCACAGAATTGATAAGCTGTATTGGGTGTATACCGCACCCAGTTCTCCCAGCTAGCTTCTCAAATAGTGGAAGATCCTTAAGAACAGCATCCAGCTCGTGCCTCTATGGTCCCTAATGTGGCCACTTAAAATGCAACCAGGTGGCATGGAAGAGAGGCCACTCCGACAGAATGGGGACTGTGTGATCCTGTGCCAGTAACCAAAGCTCTTCTGATGCTTGTTCCACTGGCTGAATTGACAGTCATGATGATTATTTAGATCCACCCTCTGAGAACCGTATTTTAAACTTTCTTATGAAATAGGTACACCGAAGACAGGAACCCCCATTTTATAAGTGGAGGAAGAGAAGGCAGGAAGTGCCTCCGGCTGTTTCTGTACTCAGGATGCTAAGCACCTGGTTAAGTCACTTAATTTAAGAATTAACAACTCAACTACCACTGGCATCTCTCACCACCTGAATAGTCCAGATGTTGCTAATATACTTTGTGGTACTGGTTGAGCAATTCTCACAATTGCCAATGAACCATTTTGATATGCCAATCAAATACAATCTGTTAGTGGTGCTTTGGTGTCACCCAAATATCCTGTGACCAGTAAAGAACCCCAGATGCATTCCACATATTAATTCTGAATTGCCTTACTTTTTTTTTTTTTTTTTTTTTTTTAAAGAAACGTGTCTAAGCCTGGCTGGCATAACTCAGTGGTTGAGTGTTGACTTATGAACCAAGAGATCATGGTTTGATTCCCAGGCAGGGCATATGCTCGGGTTGCAGGCTCAATCCCCAGTGTGGGGCACGCAGGAGGCAGCCAATCAATGATTCTCTCTCATCATTGATGTTTCTATCTCTCCCTTTCTCTTCCTCTCTGAAATCAATAAAAATATATTAAAAAGAAAAATGTCTAAGATGATCAGAGTCCAACAAATGCTGGATACATATCACCAAATACATATTGAGAAGTGAAGAATGAATTGCCTTTATTCAAATATCTAGTGCCCTTTGCTATACGTTGCTTAGAATTCTGTGGTCTGTGGACACACCACAGAATCATTTGCCACAAATAAAGTAATAATGGATAATCTTTATAAAAAGTTCAGTACCTGGTATGTACCAAGTGTTTCACATGTAATATTTTATTGAGTTTTCTCAACAGTAGGTATTATAACCATATCGACCTCCTTTAATATATGAGGACTCTGAGGCTGATGGAGGTTGGACAATTTGTCCCAGGCTACTTGGCCAGAAAGTGGCCGAGCTGGAACAGAAACTCAGACCGCTGGTCCCCAGAGCCTGTTTCATTGGTGAGGAATCAAGGAAGTGGAATTGCCTTGCAGTGGACTGTGTCAAAGAGACTGAAGACCTTAGATCTGCAAATCCAGTAAAAACAGCTTATGTATATTAAGAACTATTTATGAGTTCTGACTTTCATTCGGGGCCATATAATAGTTGCCAAGCGAGTGCTGTGAATGAAGAATGACAGATTTCATTTGTGTTCATATGGTACAAAAAGTTGGTCTGGGAATAGAAAAAGTATAGTTATTTTCTTATCTTATGTCTCTCCTAGGATTATTATTTAGACTCATCTACAATTGTCATGAATTTTCATTATTATTTTTGTCTCTTGAAGATCAAGGAGGCACTTTTTATGATCTCCACAATGGCATAGGTTCAAGTAAACCCTGCAAACTAGTTTATTCATATAACAAATTGACTTATATTAAGGAGTTGATAGCTCAGCAGTAGTTCGGAAGAGTGGGGCCCTCTGGTGGTCCCATTTATCATGGTGTCATGTGATCCTGGTCTATATTTAGTTTATTAGAAGCACATGTGCACAGTCTTCAATTTATTTCTGTCACTTGAAGGACTAAGGCTGTTTCTTTGTTTCAGGGAGAGAACAACTCAAAACATGAAATAATCACATTTATTGTGTCTGAAGCATCGATAGGAAGGCTGAATAGCAAGTTTTGAATAAAGGAAATTCATTCAGTCACTTAATATTTATTTTACAATATTTACTGGACTCTTACTATATACCAGGTATTATTCTAGGTTCTAGGGATAAATATGTGACCCAAATGGACAAAAATATCTATATTTATAGAGTAACATTCCAGAATGTTATTATCATAAAAATGAACCAGACTGAATAGGTAGTATTTAGATCACTTAATATTAAGTATTAATATTAAGAGATTAACCAAAGAATTTATATGCCTATGTGCATAGCCCATGGACAGACAATAGTGGGGGGAAGGCTTGGGGAGGGGGTAAGAGTGGGGAGAGGGAGCAAGAGTGGGGAGGAAGGGGTTAATGGAAGGGAAGGGACATCTATAATACTTTCAACAATAAAGATAAATTAAAAATGTTAAGTTATATCAATATTAATATATTAATATTTTTAAGTGATATTAAGATATATTCAGGGTTACAGTTAAGTGAATTAACTATGGCCTAACCATCAATTTTGTAATCAAGCCTTAAGATTAATTTACTAATGCTGGATTTAGTATGCCTTCTTGTCTGGGCAGAAGCTAGCAAAGACTATAAAGGACATAATTTCTATAAAGTTTTAAATAACAATAGGAAAGGGCACTAGATATATAAAGTACATCTTAAAACTGATAAAATTAAAGATGCAATTTAAGATTTGACAATATTACTGGCAACAAAGTTTCTTTAAATTTTTTCTTACAGATTTAAGATTAAGGACAAAAAGAAGTCCTTAACTCCGAGGAGGACAAAAAAACCTACAATTTAAATATAATGTAATATAATGTAACTTTGTGGTTTTGCTACATGTATTTTTTTTTACTTTTATGTTCTCCTAGATAATATTCAACTTCATTAACAAATCATATTAATTTTCCACCATATTTTAACATGTAATCCTAAACATTTAATTGACACCATACCAGCACTGAATTCCTAACAAAACTCTGACACAATTTCCATGCATGCAGAAAAATAGGGATGCCAGATTTGCGGAACTCTCAAGAAGCAGATGAGTATCAAGTAAACTCAATTTAAATATTTACTAATTTAAATGAAAATGTAATTAAACTTTAGGAAAATAACAAATGTACTGGTATATCAAATACATGCATCGAATGATATATCAAATGTACCGAGATTGAAAACCAGTTCCATTCCTTGATCTGCTCTCCTGTTCCCAAGAGAGGCCAGGAGAAAGCCCAGATTGCTCATGCCATGCAGATGGGTTTTAAAAAGGGGACACAGAGACCTTCATTTCAAATACTGCCTGGCTACTTCCATATTCCATTTGCTCTGTATGTACCCCCATTTGCTCCCCAATTCGTTCTTTGGTATTACTTGTCTCATCTCTTTATTTCCCATTACTAAGCACCCTTTTGAGGACAGAGACCATACTTCTTTTCATTTTATATTATTCCATAGTACCTAACAGAGTGGTGTTAGATGCCCAATAAATGCATGTTTAATAATAAATAAGTGAAATCAGATACAACTCTGTTGTCAGATATGTGGTTTGCAAATATTTTCTCTCCAACTAAAATTTGCCCTTTCATCCTCTTAATGGTCTCCTAATGGTCTTTCACAGAGCAAAAGTTTTTAATTTGTAAATTTTTCCTTTAATGCATTGGTTTTTAATAGTATATCTAAGAATTCTTTGCCTAGTCCTAGGTCCTGAAGATTTTATCCTACCTTTTTTCTAGAAAATTTTAGTTATATGGTTTAAATTTAAGCCCATAATCCATTTTGAGTTAATTTTTGTATAATATGTGAGATTTGTTTATGATCTCTCTCTCTCTCTTTTTTTACTAAGGATGTCCAGTTGCTACTATATCCATTTTATTTTTAAAAATATATTTTTATTGATTTCAGGGAGGAAGGGAGAGGGAGAGAAACAGAAACATCAATGATGGGAGAGAATCATTGATCAGCTGCCTCCTGCAAGCCCCACACTGGGGATCGAGCTCGCAACCTGGGCATGTGCCCTGACTGGGAATTAAACCGTGACCTCCTGGTTCATAGGTTGACACTCAATCACTGAGCCATGGTGGCTGGGCTTCTACTACCGTATTTGCCGGCGTATAAGACGACTTTTTGGCCCTGAAAAATATGCCTCCAAGTGGGGAGTAGTCTTATACGGCGAGTATATAACAAACTCTGTATTTTTTAGTGGAAATGTTAGGGGGTCGTCTTATACGCCCAGACTCTTATACGCCGGCAAATACGTATTTTTCAGGGCCAAAAAATCGTCTTATACACCGGCAAATACGGTATATCCATTTTAAGTTCAGGAGTGGAAGGTCTACTGAGGTTAACTGACTTGCCCCAAACCATACAGGTAGTAAGTGGAGGCAGAGGGACTGAAATACCACATTCCTCATGGCTAAACTTCCCTGGATCTAATGCACCACTCTCCCTGCATTCCCCAAGTAAACAAAAACACTCTGAATTCACCTTCATGAAGGGCAGAGGAAATTTATTCATAGAACAATTTAAGGAAATCACCAGCCTCACTTTGAACAAAATGGACATGACTTTATTTTAAAAATAAACTATATAATTCCCAATATCATGCATTCTTATAGTTGTAAAAGACAAAGCGTAAAACAGACAACTAGAGATGAAGTCGAGATCTGCCATTAAGTGAGGACAGTGCTCTATTTTTGCTGATGAAGGAGTAATGAACTGATGACGTTGGAAGTTTTGGATCTTAAAATAACATTTCTGGTTCCAGACAGTGGCTGTGGTCTCCCAGGGCATATCTCGTCTGTTATCTGTCAATAGCATAACGGAAATTGTGTACTGCTAAAAACAGATGTAGCCTTGCAGTAACAGAAATGAAAGAGATATGCTCTGGGAATCCTAACTGCATCACTGTTCAATGGAGCCAGGAGGCACCATGTTCTTGGCTAAATAGTCAACACGATAGTCAGTGTTGGAATTAAAAATCTGCTGCAGAACTAGGAGACAATGACATACAGAATATCCTGTAAAAAAAGCTTTCTTCCCGTTTACTGCTGGCTCTGGAGCCTTGGCTTAGCCATTTGAGAACTTCTGAAGATGGTTTCTAGACCCGTCGTTTTGTCATGGGTCCTACCACACAAGTTTATTGCCCAGAAAGCATCACAGATGCTGATAATAATCATGTAATGTTACATGATGTTATCACTGGGAGTTTACTACATTATAGTAGCATTGGACATCTATGGGCAGGATTCTAATACAATGGAAAATACTGAACCAGTGGGAAAATGATGCTTGCTAATTGATTGAAGAAATGCAGTCCAAGAGTGAAAGATTGTGCTTATGTTAAATTTTTCCTCAAAATAATGTGTGTATGCTCATTCTCTAAATTTTTATAATGAAAAATTTTAAACACAGACATTTAAAGAGTAGTACAATGGGTAGTCATATTCCCATCACTTAGATTCAGTAACTGTTAACATTTTCTATATTTGCTTTATCAATATATGTATATATTTATAATTTTTCTAAATCACTTTTATGTAAGAGCAGATGTTATGCTATCTTTACCCCTAAACATTCACATGTTATTGTCTAAGGATATGGGTACTCCCCTATCCTATATAATAAAAAGCTAATATGCAAATTGGCCCTATGGACCAGAGTTCAACTGACCAGGAGTTAGATGTGCAATGACCACCAGAAGGCAATATGAAACATGGTGGCAGTGGAGGCACTGCTGGCCCTGATGGTGGAGCAGGTAAGTGGGCAGTGCCAGGCCAAGGTAGGTGCGAAGGGAGATCGTGGCCAGCAGGTGGCGCAGCCGGGGTAAGGGAGGCCTTAGCTGGCAGCTGGCAGCCAGAAGCCATTAGGGACCCTACCTGTGAACGAATTTCATGCACTGTGCCTCTAGTATAATCATAATACCGTGTGTTTACATTTTGTATGCAATAGGTGACATGTTGCCTTAACAGGTTAATACCTCCCAAAGGTGTTTTTTAAAATATGATCAATTATGTTTATATTTATAATTTTGTCCCCAGGCTGGTTATTAATTTGTGCAAAACAAAGTCTTGTTTTATTTGCTAACACCTCCTCTGTTCCCTACCTATCCCAAAAACTTATGAGGACAGATCAATACAAATCATTTGTTTCATTAACAAAAAAGTTGCTTTAGACAGAAGTACACATTTCCTGATTGCTTTTTGGTCTCAGCTTATTGGTAGACAATAGGGACCACACAGACATCTATAAATGCTATTTAGTGCTGGAACTTGGGGCCCACAATCTGGATTGGGGAAGGAGTTTATAAAATATTGGAAATGATGTGTACAATTGCATAAGTATAAGAATTTTCAGGAGATTTATATAATAATTTTCATCAGATTCCCAAAGGTTCTGTAACCCTAAAAAGGTTAAGAATCACTGATTTAACGCCTTCAAAAATGCCCTTTGGAAGCTGAAAGATGTTATTATAAAGGACACAAACTGAGAGAAAGGAGGAATTCCTAAAGGACCATCTCGTCTACCCATCAAAAGCCTGATACCACTGAAGTGGGTCCAGGCAGAGGCCAGCTGGAGCAGAAGGCGGCACAAAGCATGTTACACACTCTGACACATTCCCAATTAGTTCCAACTCTTCGGGAAAAAGATCTGACTGTCACTGCAGATGGTCCAATTCTACTCGGTGGGCAGAGTGCCAAAGGGCCGCTCTGGAGACAGGCTCTCATCACACCCGACTGTTCGTTCCAAGGCTTTGGGAGTCCTTTGGGTGGTTTACAACCGTGTTTGTGCTCACCTTGAAGAAACATAACAGGGAAGCAAAAAACAAACAAAAAACCACCCCAAAATAAATGAATAAGAAAAAGGAGAAAAGTCTTCCTTTCACCTGCCATGACCTTTTGGAAATGGGTGCATGTCCTTTTAAATGCCAAAGGGAATAAAACAAGAGGGTGAAGAAGTGCCAGGCACTGTGCTGGGTGTTCTCACAGGGCTGTCTCATGGCGTTAGCAGAAGCATGAGTGTCGCCTTTGTTTTGCAGCTGGAAGTGACGTTCAATGGGATGAAGCAAGTGGATGGGGTAAGGACAGCTAGTTCCTCAGCAGGCAGGGGCTGGGGTTAGAACTCGTCTGCTGAATGCCATTTCCCATCACTCCTCGTTTTATAAATACTCTGTGTGGGAGGATAGGTGGGGAATACACAAATGTAGAAGAACAATAAATGACAGTGAAGTGAAGTTAGCTGTGTACATTGTGGGGTCTTGCTTGCTGGGCTCTGCTTTGTGCTAGCTTCTGTGGACAAATGCAGGTGAGAGACAAATCAATATCACTTAGCATTTGCACAACTTGGTTTAAATGCATTATCTAATTTATTATTTATAGCTCCATAAGCATCATCAATCCCATTTTACTGTTGGAAAAAGTGAGGCTCAGTGGAGGCTCAGAAAATAGCCCAAGGCCACAGATTCAGTACTGGATAAAGTTGGGGTTCATGCTCAGGACTGTCTGACCCTCTTCCTCTCTGCAGGCTTGAGGCTACAGACCAGGGGGAGCCATAAGTGTGTTAAAACCTGGGATGGTATAGACTCTCAGGGCACTAGACAGCACATAGTTGAAAGATAAAAGGTTTTTTCCCCTCCTAATCAGACCCCCCTTTCATCTAATACATGCATTCTTTTTTTAAAACATATATATATATAGATTCAGAGAGGAAGGGAGAATCAATATATATATATTGATTTCAGAGAGGAAGGGAGAAGGAGAGAGATACCAGTAGAAACATCAATGATGAGAGAAAATCATCCATTGATTGGCTGCCGCCTGCATAGCCCCCTACAGGGGACCCAACCCCCAACCTGGGCATGTGCCCTTGACAGGAATCAAACCCAGAATCTTTCAGTCCGCAGGCCAATGCTCTATCCACCAAACCAGCTAGGGCAATACATGCATTCTTAAGAAGTTTTGTAGAAAATCAAGTTTCAGTAAATGGAATTTATCTTTATTGCCAATGGATATTCATTAGGCAGATGATTCTAATACATTCTTTTTACCTGTGCCCTCTATCAAATTAGAGATTCACAAATAAGCATTTTAAACATCCTAAGACAGCAGTTGGCAAACTGTGGCTCGAGAGCCACGGTTTGCTGCTTTGTTGACTAATGAGCTTGCTGACCACTGACCTAGACTCTCGATTCCAATAATTACAGGCTGTTGTTTTTCCTTGTGATTAAGCCCCTATCCCAGTGGTCGTCAAACTCATTAGTATACAGAGCAGCAAAACATGGCTTGAGAGCCACATGTGGCTCGAGAGCCACAGTTTGCTGACCACTGTCCTAAGACATCTAAGGAAATCCCTATTTTGCTTGTTTTGGTAATGACTTAATTATATTCCAATGAGTTAGATCTTGACATTTATTTCTAACATTAGGTATTAAAAACAAACAGGGTATGAATCAGGAGGCTGCAGCCTGGAGTGACACTGCAGAACAGGGTGTTTCAAAGCGCCTTGGCTCTGCCAAAGACTAGGACTGTGGCCTCCAGCTAGTTGGAGGCCTCCCTAAGCCTCAGTTCCTGCACATGTAACATGTAGATGACAGCCATCTCAGAGGGCTGTTTGGTTATCAAATTAAATATGATGACATATGCAAAATTCCTGGGTCCTATAAGCACTTAATAAACCATCCTATATAATAAAAGGCTAATGTGAAAATTGTTCCCTCAACCAGGAGTTCGACCAGGGGGCAGGGCTGGCCAGCCAACCACCCACAGTCCCTCTCCCTAACTGGCCAGGCCCAATAGGCCGATCGGGGTGGGCTGGCCAGACCCCACCCATGCATGAATTTATGCACCTGGCCTCTAATATATGAGAATAAAAAAAAATCTATACCTTGAACAGATACCTAAACTCAGACATAGCAGATAGTCAGGTTGAAATTCCCACCCCTGAACAAACTCAGACTCTTTCAGAAGCTCTGGCCAAGAACTTAAACTTCATATAACAAGGGAGAACTGGGCACGTCAGTCATTAGTCATATCAGATAGATGAGAATGTAACCTTCCGTTTTTCTAGTTTCTCATCAAACAGTGGCCATTTGCATTTGCAAGTGGTTTTGCCAACACAAAGATTCTCTTGCATAGTTCATCCCCTCCCCCATATAATCTTGTTAAAAACTCACCAGGTAAAGCTACTATGTCATAGGTAATTGAATGGGGTTTCCCACTTTATTAATTGAGGTAGTTTGTTTGCAAATGGCTTCTCCTCCCCCTATCTATCTTTGCAACAGTGACTTTGTAGGGCTCCCCACCCCCACCCCTTACCCTTCAATGGGAGGCAGAAGTTATTTCCCTTCCCCTTGATTTGGGCTCACCTTGTGACTTGCTTTGGCCACAGAATGTGGTAGAAGTCCCCAGCCTAGGCCTCAAGGGGCCTTGCATGCATCTAGTTGTTCCCTCAGAATTCTGCCCAGCCACCATGACAAGGGACAGCATACTACCTACAAGTCAGGCCAACCACCGTTCAGTCAGATGCCAGGAATTACTAGTGCAACTTAGAGTGAGGCCGAAACCGGTTTGGCTCAGTGGTAGAGCATCGCTGAGCCAATGGACTGGAAGGTCCCGAGTTTGATTCCGGTCAAGGGCATGTACATTGGTTGCAGGCACAACCCCAGTAGGGGGTGTGCAAGAGGCAGCTGGTCGATGTTTCTCTCTCATTGACGTTTCTGGCTCTCTCTCTCTCTTCCTCTCTGTAAAAAAATCAATAAAATATATTTAAAAAAAAAAGAAACTGAGTGAGGCAAGTGCTCTGGAGACATTTATGTGCCTGGAACACACCCAGGTCTTTCTCGCCAATGATCTTGTTTGGACTTCCAGTGTAATGACGACAGCATGGTGCATTAGGGAATTCTTAAATCTCAAATATGGAAACTGGGATAGACACATTTCCTGTAATGTAAGAGCTTAACTAAGATAAGAGTCAATAGCTTTTAGGTCCTGCTGCATCCATTTACCCAGTTATTCACAGAGGAAGCAGGCCAACCTTGCAAACAAAAGGCACAGAGATGAGAGAAAAGGAGAGAGAAGCTAAGAGAAACAAGGTATTTGGAAAGCCTACAAATACTTACACCATGAATCAAACCTCAAACCATATGCACTCTTAAAAATGTTTAACAGATTTCTGAGGTCCTTCGTGCTTCAGTATAATATAGATTTATTAGATGAATAAGAAAATTAAAGCTGCCCGGTTCTTTTGGTTGGTAACCTGGTAAATAAGAAAACCCTTTTCTCTCTGTTTAAGACATCACAAAATATTTATTTTTTAAGGATATTTAAGCATTAAAAAAAGCACTATGTCATATACAGTGTGAACAGGCCTGGGACCTTTCCATAAAAGCTTCATCATTTTGATCTAAAATGACTCTCCTGCTGTCATTAACCCATGTGTCTCGCCGGGCACTCACTGCAGGAGATGAGATTGATTTGGAAAATAAGTTGAATCTTCACCTTTGGAGATGTTAAAGTTTGGGGGCCATTCTCTCTGTACTGCTGGGCAAAACATCTCCGTGAGCTTGGGATTTATTTTAGGTTGCTTTAAACATTTTTAAAGACCTAAACTTGTATTTATATGTTTATGTTTTGGCCATGTAAACAACACATGGTCACTGAAAACAAACAGGGCATGAGTGGAGAGGAGGGAGCCCTGGAGTGACACTGCAGAACGGGGCGTTTCAACGAGCCCTGGTTCTGCCAATGACTAATACTGTGGCCTCCAGCTAGTTGTTTGGGAGCTCCTGAAGGCTCAGTTCCTAATCAGTAATATAAGTGATATAAATGCAATATTTCAAAAATCAAGATGAGCAAAAATTCCACAATTGAGCCCAAAGTTCAAGATTCTAAATAAAGATTTTAAACATTTTGACCCAGCACTCCCATGACCCTTTCTCACATCACCCTAATCTCGGCCCCGGTTGCAATAAAACTTTATAAAAACCAGGAGCTGGCCCCTTGCCTGCAATTTGCCTATTTGATTTTTTTAAAATTTTCATTTAAATATTATTTATCTTGATTATTGAGATTTTGGGTGGCCTCTTAAATTTTGTTCCTCACGCACCTCACCCTATGTCTAGTCCTGGGAGTTTGGATTTTATTCTAAGTCCAAATGGTAAGTAAGCCAATGAAGGTTTTCAAGCAAGTGGCTGAGGAGATTGTCTTAAAATGATGGATTTTGGCCCTGGCCGGTGTGGCGCAGTGGGTTGGAGGGTCAATCCATGCACCAAAAGGTTGCTGGCCAGATTCCCGGTTAGGGTAAGTTTCTGGATTGTGGGTTTGATTCCCCAGTGTGGATGCATGTGAAAGGCAGCTGATCAATGTTTCTCTCATACATTGATATTTCTGTATCTCTCTTCCCTCCCCCCCCCTCTCAAAAAATTAAATAAATAATATAAAAAATGATGACTTTTGTTGCTATGTAAATAGTTCAAATATGGAATGTGGGGGACTAGTCAGGAGGCTGATGCCTTAGTCTAGTGATACTATTCTTGTCCAAGGCACCAAGGACCACCGTGATATAAAGACAGTGGCTACTTCCCTGTCCCCACATCTCACTGGCCATCTCAGCATTTGTCTTACTCCTCTTATTCTCCCATGGCTTCCTTCTACCTCCCTGACTTCTCTTCAGTCTCAAGGACTCTGTCCTCTTCTGCTCTCAAACAATCCCTTAGCTTTAAATACCACTAACAGACACCTCTAAACCCTCACATCCGCCTGGCAATTTGCCATCTCCATGCGATGTCTAGAGGGAATGACAGATTTCAAAGGCCAAAGTGCACTTTCATAGATGGTAAGGTGCGGGTGCATGTGAAAGGCAGCCGGACAATGTGTCTCTATCTCTCTCCATTCCCCTTTCTCTAAAAAAAAGTTAATAAATTATATAACAATTAAAAAGTTGGTTTTTGTTGCTATGTAGATGGGGAGGGGCAATGTCAAATACTGAATCTAGAAGACTAGTAGGTGCCTTTCTCTCTGTGCTGCTGGGATGAGTCCAATCACAAATTTAGATGTTACAAAACATCTTCGTATTTCTTTGGTTTATTTTAGGTTGTTTAAACATTTTTTAACACTTAACATAACACGTATATGTTTGGACTATAAAAGCAACACATGTTCACTGGAAATATTTATTTCTACTTCACAAACCTGTTAATCTTCCATGTACCCTTTAATAGAGGATGGCACTACCATCTACCTTACTGATCAAGCCCTAAAATTAGGAGTCCAGCTTCATTTTTCTCCTCCTCCTTTCTCCCACATCCAATCCACCAGCAAACCCCGTCAATTTTAAAGCAAAAATGTGTCTCCATTTTTCTTTCAGTAAAATCAGCACCAACCTCAGTAGGCCTAGAGAGGACATAGCTCCCACATAATCTAGAGTGGAATCTGCCTCAGAGGGAAGGAGCTGGGGTGGGGAGGGGAAAGGGGGAGAGGACAGAGTTCCCAGGACAGGTTGCTGGGAGGGAGACTGGCTTGGCTTTTGGGGAGGGGAAGATGCAGGTGGAAAGAAAGGTTCCTCATGCACCTACCCCCCCCCCCCAGGTGGGACAGAGGCAGGAAGGTGTCCCCGCCTTTGGCCTACTACACTCTCTCACATCCTGTGCTGGGTCCACATATCAGGATCTGGGACCAACGGGAGGAGCCCTCCAGTGGGCCCTGGTCGATCTTGGAGGGAGCAGGGTGGCCTTAGTGACAATGTGTCTAGTCATCATCTGGGAGGTGGCCTGGACAGAGTGGGTTGGTGACAATGCTCAGGGGAGTTCAATAGGTACGGCTCAGAAGCCATAGCTGGCACAGTGTTGACACCAGGTGGCAGTGTACTGAAACCACAAGGTCAGTCTTCTAAGCCAGTGGTTGGCAAACTCATTAGTCAACAGAGCCAAATATCAACAGTACAACACTGAAATTTCTTTAAAAAAAAATATATATATATATATATTATTGATTTTTTACAGAGAGGAAGGAGAGAGGGATACAGAGTTAGAAACATCCATGAGAGAGAGACATTGATCAGCTGCCTCTTGCACACCCTCTACTGGGGATGTGCCCGCAACCAAGGTACATGCCCTTAACCAGAATCGAACCTGGGACCTTTATCCACTGAGCCAAACCGGTTTCGGTTGAAATTTATTTTGAGAGCCAAATTTTTAAAACTTAAACTTCTTCAAAATAGACTCGCCCAGGCCGTGGTATTTTGTGGAAGAGCCACACTCAAGGGACCAAAGAGCCGCATGTGGCTCGTGAGCCGCAGTTTGCAGACCACTGTTCTAAGCTAAGTGTACACTTGGAGGCAAGCTCATTAATGCAGAGGCCACCTAACATACAGCTATGCCCAGGAGTCCCGCTCACACAGATCAAATGGAATCTGCTGGCTTTGTTGTGCAATTTGACTTTGAGGGAGGCATGTGCTTGTGCTGCTATGACTTTTCATGCTTCATGATCATGCGATCCTGGTCTAGAGATGCTATTAATTTCTTTTTACAGGTCTGAATGAATTCATAAATCCTCTGGCCATTTAAAAAACTCAGCAGATTTAATTTAGTAATTGCTGATTTTGAATGCTCTTTGCATATAAATTTAAGCTGTTCTGACCCTGTTAAGATAAAGAACTTGTATGTTAATTCTAAATATTTAAAAATTATAAATACTTGCTTTACTTATGCCTGCATTTTACAAAATTCAATGGACTCTAGAGTATAAAAATACTAGATTTAATATTTCTTTCCTACTGAATTGTCTGTTTGTAGAAACCTAAGGAGCCATTATTCAGGCCAGATGTTATGTTTTTCATTAATCTTGTTTATAAGAAGAATCGCCAGTTTATTCTTTGATATGCCCCTGTTACTTCACAATTTGCTATCATTATTAAATTTGAAAAACCGGCGGAAATGTCCTTACAATGGCAGCAAATTGAGCATAGAACCTTTGGGATATATTGCTGTGTATTTGGAGTGTTTGCTTCTGATGTGCCAGTAAGTGGGTCTAATCCAGATATGCTCCAGAGGATGGATGAGAGAGCCTTATTGCCATGGATACTGTGCCCCAGAACAACTGCCCCAAACACTCTTCCATCCTTTGGAAGAGGCAGACTTGTCATGCCTGAGCCTTCTCCCTGTAACATGAATTTGCCAAGAATAATATGAACATCTGTGTATGCCTTTCCAGTTTGCAAAGCACTTGCAACGCATCACTATCAACATGTTGCTTAGGACAGCACTCCTCAACTTGTTTTTTTTCTGAAACCCATGAAGGTGACACGAGCGATGCTTGAACAGCTATGGACCAGTGATCTGCTTAGTGCCCAGAGTATAGGGTTCACCAGACATTTACATCCTCCATATTTGTGGAAGCTAATGGGAATTCAATTATTGAGATGAAGTAATTGAGAAAACCAGAAACTACTCTCATTGGTAAAAGCAAATTTATGAACTTGGGTACGTTCATCATTGTGAATAATAATAAAATTGCCTATGACACACACTACCTCACACCAAAAGACACACCAATCCATCTCAACACACCAAGTTGTGAACTTGGAGGATAGTGAGAAATGGCATCTCTCACTTACAGAGCAAAGGTTTATGTAAAGTGAGAAGAAGATACAGAGTTGGAAATGCTGATGGTAGAAGTATTGGTATTATGGGTGGTGGGGAGAGGTGGTGCTTAGAATTGTTGATTTCTGCTCTTCTGAAACTAACTAACAACTAACTAACTAAATAAATGTATGAGGACATTCAGATTCAAATGAATATAGGCAGAAGATTGGATTCTCAAGTAAAAGAGCATTCAGACTAAACTGACATGTTTATATGTTTTTTAAGGTGACCGTGAGTGCTTATGAGGCCAGGAAAGGTCTATGTACTTAACATAGATTCACTCACTGAATCTTTATAACAGCTTATAAGTCCTATTCCCATTCCCATGTTACAGCCTGGAGAAGCTGAGAAAACTGAGGAAGCAGAAAATAAATCACTTGTCCAAAGTGCATTATAATAAGTAAAGTAGCCGAGATCCAAACCAGGTAGTCTAGGACCAAGGTTTGTGCTGTTAGTCATCAATTCTGGCTTAAAAATTTTTTAAATGCAATCCTGCTTCCCTCTCTTGCCTGTAGCTCATGCATATTTTTCCAATTTTTAACATAAGAAATATGCTTGAAACATAAAATGCTCATGTTGATTGTATATTTTTTAAAAAACTAACTATGCCATCTTTCATACTTTGATTAATGAGTACTTATAAATATCTGAAAATAGCATTCCTCATCAGGAATATTTGTCACCAATAAGGTTACTTGTCTGCTCTGAAAATTTTGAAGGTGAATGACTCTATTAGTGTTCTCATTCTCTGATCTCTAAGTCAAAAGGTACATTTACCCAAATGGGGTCTTTTTCATGAATTAACCATGAAAATTTCAGAGCAAAATTTGAACAGGCATGAAACTAAACAAGCAGAACAAGACACAAACAATGCATAAAGGTGAGAAAAGAATATCCTGTGTTATTACATTCTGTTTTGTTTAGCTTCTTCAGATCTCCTCACCCCCACCAATGAAAGAAATCATCTTAATATTCAAGCTATATCGGCAAAGACATAGACCAAGGACATAAAAAAAAAAACACGTTGCCTACTCCTCATTACATCAGCTACTGTATTAATATAATTTCTATTCACATTCACTTATAAAGACCAATATTTCTGGCATTTCTACCATCTTAGGAATACTGGTGGTCAACTGCAAATGGATACTTTTTAAACTTAAATTTTTTTCTTCTTCCAAGGAGTATGCTGCATTGTTACAATTGATTTTTTTCAGACTATTATTTAGCACATTTTAGTGTGTGAGTTTATGGCTGTAAGAAAAAAATAAGAACATATTTTGTACCTCAGAGTGAATTCTCCACATATAACAATAAACACAGTAACAAAAAATAAATCTGTTTTAAAAACCTCTGGGCAGACAAGAGTGTGGTGAAGGAAGGCCTGGGGAGGGGCAGGAGCAGGAGGACGGGGTCAATGGGGGAAAAAGGGGGACATCGGTAATACTTCCAACAATAAAGATACATTTAAAAAACAGAACAAAAACGTGATGCAAAGAATGGTATGGAAGAGGTGGAGCTCAGCACGGAAGGGGGGAAGGATGGGCCTTTTTATGGGTCTGGGCTCAAGAGCAGCTCAGGGTTGGGTGAGGAGGGGCCTCTCTAGTGGCCCAGGCACCCAGGCCTCTGGCCCGTCCACACCTCCATGTTGGGTTCCCCACACTGGTTCTGCAGGAGAGAAGACTTTGCTCTAGCTGTTCACTAGGAAGCACAACTCCGAACATCTCAGTTTGTAAAGGATCTCGGAGGAACTGTCCTTGTCCAGTCAGTGTGGAATCTAATGAACAAAAGAAACTGACGGACAAAATAGAACCAGAGGCGTGGATACATGGAACAGACGGACAGCTGTCAGAGGGAAAGCGGGAGGGACTGGATGGAAGAAGGGGAGGAGATTAGCCAAGGCACACAGACAGCAGTGCGGTGATGGCCGGAGGGAAGAGGGCTTGGGGGCTGGGAGGAGATGGGCAAAGGAGGAGAAAATGGGGACATCACTAACAGTGTCAACAGTAAAAATAAAGCATAAATAAATAAATAAATAAATAAAGGCACTGACCCCCTAGAGAAGCAGCTGCGCTTGAAATGCAAAGGGCACTGGACCTGGGTCAGAGGGCCCCTTTGGAGCCTCGTTCCCAATCTTCCCACCTGAGTGATCTGGGGAAAGCTCTCAGCCTCTCAGGCTACACCCTCCTCAGCTATAACACTATGAGAATTCTTTCTGGGAATGTGAGGAAGAGGAAATGGGATGATGTAAGTGAAATCACCTTGGGAAATGATGTAAAACAATACAAGCATTGGTAGGCTCGACAGTTCAGCAGGATCTGAGCATCAGCCAGAATGCAATCAACTCTAGCTATTTTGTACAACTAAGTGTCAAACAGGTATGTTCTGGTGCATATACATCTTCTTATATGTTTCTTTTCTCACAAAGTAAAACAGAAACCATTTGAATTTCTTGCTTGTTCTCAGACTCCTCTTGAAGATCTGAAGAGAAATTGTGCTTTCACCCAATAGATCGTTTCTCTTCTTTGAAATTGCCCTTGCCACTGGTTATCACAAAAAACATACCATATCCTTCTCAGCAGCAAGCGAGGGGTGGGGGCAGGGGGTGTCATTCTAGGGCTGACACACTTTCTTTCCTTCAGAAAGGATTCTAAAGTGCTGAGTGCTGAATCAAAAACATCAATGGTGTCAGGACAGGTTTGCCTTTTAAAGAAAGGTCAGAGCGGGGAGGAATGGATCAGCGTGTGGGGCCTCAAATTGGGTGGGATAAGATGGACAGACATGCAGTTCCACCAGGTAGGTAATGACAAACTCTCCTTTTCAAGGGTGTGCTAATCAGACAAGGAAAAGATGGAAACACCGTTTTCTGATTTTCTCCTTCTCTCCCTCCCTGATATTCTCTTTGAGCATGTTAGCAGTGAACATAAATTTCTGTGGCTTTCATGGCCTTAAAAATATGGCTGAAAACTATCTTTGTAGACATGTATTTCACACAATTTCTTCCCCCATCCTCAGACACATATGTGTATACACACATCTGCACACAAAGGTGCATACATATAGACACATATTGAGGAAAAGAAGTTGCTAGTTGTTTAGCTGTATCACTTGTCTAGAATTTTATCTTTGGCCAGTTCCTCTGTAGATGACTGTTGAATTTCCTTCCATCCTTTAACTCTCACTTCTTCCATGAAGCCTTCTAAGATAAAATTAATTTCCTTTTCCTTTTTATCATGAGGATTCCTCTATTACAGCAGTATTCACAGTCTTCCTTGATTTAGCAGTTTATTTTTATTTATTTTCCCTCTAATATTGTGAACTCTTCTGCCATAAAAAATAAGTCACAGTCATCTATATCTCTTCCATAGGACCTAAGGACTTAGTAAAGGTATTTACAGGAACACTTAGCTGTCAAAACTCTTTCAAGTCATCCTTTTTATCTGAGGGAACTTACAGATGGTCTGTGTTGGCATTTCCTAAATATCTTTTATTGAAAATTTGGCTAAAGAAAATAAGACAAAATAGGTCTCTAAAATGAGAGAAGTAAGGAGCAGGTGGGGAGGATGAAGAAGATGTGGATGTTCATGGCTGTGTTTTCATGTGACTCATGTCCCTGAGATGAAGTGGAGCAAGCACTGCTCAGGACAGAACCTTGATCAAGGATCACCATGGAAGAAACAGGGAAATGGGGCATTAATGGTACTTTAAAGGTAGGACAATGAAGAACATTTTTGGATTAAGATGAGGGGATGAAATAAACAAGATTTATTAGCAGCAGGAAAGAGTGCTTAGGAAATTAATCAGTTGGGTATCACTTATATCTCTATTATTAAACCCAGTCCTTTAAGTGAATATAGGTTCTTACCTCTTTATAAGAATCACTAGAGGCCTGGTGCACAAAATTTATGCCCTGTTGTGGGGGAGGTCCCTTAGCAGCTAGGCTTGCACCTTCCAGCAGTTCAGAACCCTCGGGGGATGCTTGACTGAGGGCTTAAGCCTGCTCCTGGGGTAAGCCATCAGTCGGACATCCTTAGCACTGCTGCTGTGCTCACCAGCTGTGAGCCAGGCTTCCGGCTGAGTGGCGGGCGCTCTCCCTGTGGGAGCGCACTGACCACCAGGGGAAGCTCCTGCACTGAGCTTCTGCCCCTGATGGTCAGTATGCCTCATAGTGACCGGTCATTCCGTTGTTTGGTCAATTTCCATATTAGCCTTTTATTACAAAGGATTATAGTTCCTATCAATGGTTGATTTCACCATCAGCATAAAGAAAATGCCTGTGATAAACAAGGTTACTGGGTGTCCCACTTGAATTAAACAACAGCTCTTTACATTCATATAAGCATTGTGAACCCTGAGTTTGAACCACCTTCCTCCTCTTTTCGGTGGTAGCGGCAAGGAGTATTTGTGCAAAGCAAGAAAGAAAGATAAAAGCTGAAAAGCCATTTGCCAAGACAGCACTATTACCTAGTTCTCAAAAATAAAAATGGTGCTAACATTAACTGAAGTGTCATAAACCGTATTAGGTGGCAGGCAGTCATTAGTTCACATAAAAGAGATATCAACACTGTACAGTAGACTCATTATCTTCCTCCTCCAGATGGGCAGCAAGGCTAAACAACTTGCTTTAAGGCCATTCAATTAATAAGTGGTATCCCAGACCTGTCTAATTCTAATAAAGAAGGAAAATATGCCAAACAAGGATAACACATTTCACAATGTTAGATTTAAAGAATTCAGAGAAGTAGCAGAAGATGAGGTGGGGAAATTGAGAAACAAAACAAAACAAAAACAAAAAAATCCCGAAGTGTTGGATGCCGCTTATGGAAAGAATTTGAGTACAGAGAAAGAGAAAAAGCAAAGATAAGAAAAATAATCAAATAGGCTAAGAAAGAACCTACCTCAATATAACAGAATGCTACAAAACAAGGAAATTAATCCACTTAAGAAGTGAAAAAAGTTCACCCGGAGGCAGAAATCTCCAATGAGGAGACAATTTGTAAGAGCATTACTTGTAACAGGAAAGCATTATTCAATTCTGTTGGGTCGAGGAGTACTGGGTAGATACTGATTCAGTGGTAAGGAGGGGCATCTAATAAAAAGGGACACTTTTACAATTAAAGGGCTAAGGTTGGTTATTGGCTTTTATATAAAACAATCTATGAAACCAATTTTACTCAGACTGCCTAGGTCTACTGATATTCATTCCAAAATAAGAGGGCTTAGAAAATGTGACCATTGTTAATTAAAAACAAACCGCCCCCTTTCACATCACCCCCTTCCACACTGCCCCAGCAATTGTTCAGAAGTGGATGATGGAAAATGGGGAAATCATTTAGAAAAGTTCAAGATCAGGGATCAGTCCGACCCATTTAAATGCTAGAAATGAGTCACTGCCAAATATTACCCATCTTGTAAACACTGCATATATTTAGAGATTTGAAGCTATAGCTAAGTAGTTTTGAGAATTAAGGTACAAAAAAACTCTGTTTCTTGAAGTTGGGGCTGTAGACATTTTGTATTTGCTTTTATGATAAGCATTGAGATGTATTAAGTTATCTTTGCTTTTTAAAAAGGTAATACTTGTTTGGCTCAGTGGATAGAGTGGCAGCCTGTGGATCGAAGGGTCCTGGGTTCAATTCTGGTCAAGGGCAAGTACCTCAGTTGCAGGCTCCTTCCCAGTCCTGGCCCTGGTCAGGGCTTGTGCAGGAGACAACCAATCAATCTGTTTTTCACACATTGATATTTCTCTCTGTCTTTCCCTCTTCTTCCACTCTCTCTAAAAATGAATGGGAAAATATCCTTGGGATATTTTTTTTTAAAGGGGGAAAACTTGTTAATCAGCATCTTGAATTGTGTTGGTTATTTCAAAATCTATTAAGAAGATCTGAAATACTAGTGAAAAAAAAGCAAAAACTGATGTTATACCATTCCACTTCTTAAGCCACTAGAACGTTACCTTCATTTAAGGGCTGGGAGGTTGGTAAGAACAACTGTGTTTGAAATTCAATGTGGGGTTTCTTTTAGCATTTGAAAATCGCTTCCAAAAATAGCATCTAGTACATACTGACATTTGGAGTAAGTACATCTGGATCAAAGACTTCCTCAAATATAGGTTTCATTTGGTTACAAGAACTAGCATGTTCAAACATCTCTGTACAGTGAAGTATTTCTGAGATCCAGGCAATCACCTACTTAATCCCAGTGGCATGTGGTTCAACTAAGAATGTGGACATTGCATAGGAATAAGATTCAATTGCTGGCACAGGAAGAGCTTATCCAATTAGCACAGTTTGCCAGGTGGCCATCTTGGATATAGTTCCCCAAAAAAGGGTGACACAATATAATGGCATCCATTCAAATTAAGTACCAATTCAGAGCAGTGTGAATCTGCAGTAATCACCCAGTTGCTAATTATTCTGCCCAGAGTGTCAGCTCTGTAGGGAAGTGTCATGGCACAGTGGCTGAAGGGTGCAGGATCTAGAAGCTACAGAAGGAATTTAATTCCTGACTGACTGTACTGCTCTCAACCTCATTGCTCATTGAACAAAAGGAAAATCAGGATCTACCTCATAGGCTACTTTAAAGATAATTCATGTAGAAGGTGTTGACGCAGGGTAAGTGCTCAATAAATGTTAGATGTTATTAGCAGAGTTGGTTTTTTTTGTTTTTTTTTTTTTTTTTTTTTTGTTTTTTTTTTTTTTTTTTTTTTTTTGTGTGTGTGTGTGTGTGTGTTTTGGTAACAAACCCTAGAACTAAAAATGTAAGAAACCAAAGATGTAATACCTCCAGAAGACAAAAAAGTAGTGGTACTAATTGGGTCCCAGAAGACTACTCTGGCTGTAATGAGGATGGATGCTGAAATGATCTAGTCTACCGGTTAAGAGGAACAGAGCCCAAAATAGATTTCTGTAGGGAAAAGTATGAAGTGGTGATCACATAAAAACAAAGAAGAACAACCTCATGAGTGACTATAGCTAACATTTCCAGAGGACTCTCGTACCATAAGCTTGACCAGTGGTTGTGGACCAGTCCTGATAATCTGCCTTTCCCCTCATTCTCCCATCCCATGGGACACAGGCATGGATGTGATGATGAGGGAGCAGCCTGTAGCTATGAAAGAGGGCAGAGAGCAAAGCTAACTGGCCAAATGGGAATTGAAACTGTGACCTTGGCCTCATTAAAATAGTCAGCAATGTCCTTGAGTAGACCAGTCTTTTCTACAGACAGCCAAGCCATCTGCAGGCAAAACAAAACATGGCATGTGTACACACACAAATAAAAATACAAAAACAAGAAACAAAGATTTACAACTAAAATAGAATTTAACTCAAAGTTTTTGTTCTTTCTTACTTTTTTTTAAAAACAAAATTGTCTTCTATTTTTTTCTGGTGCCAATATTAACAGTCAATTCAAGTTGCAAGATTGAAATGCTTCTGAAATGGAGAACTCTAAACTGTAGCTTGCATTTGAAGAGACATCTTAGCTAAGTGGCCAGCTTACATTGATAGGATGTCTACATGACTCAAAGGTAAATTACGTGCTGTTTTTTAAAAATTGAAAACTAAAAAATAAGCACCTTTATAGAATCAAGCACAGATTTGAAGCCTTGATTATCTCATTTGCTTTTACAATATGGTATGAAATAAACTTTCTTAGTAATGCTACAACACTTCAACTAGTAGCAATGTCAGCAATAATAGCATCTAATAATAATAATGCCAATATTTACAATGGTACTTACTAGGTGGTACTGTTTTAAGTACCTTACATGTAGTGCCTGGTTTAATCCTTGCAACAACCCAGTGACAAAGGTGCTATTATTATTCCTATTTTATAGACAAAAATATATAGCAGAGAGAAATGAGGGGACTTATCCAAGGTTATATGGTGAGTACAGTCTAACTTAGAAGCCATGATCTTAACACCACTACCCACTGGAACCAATGAGTGCTCCGGGGAAGAATGAGATGGAATCAAGGCACTAAGGAACATAGTTTGCCAATGGGAAACCTCCCTCCTCGCTTATGCTTCTCTCTCCTTTCTCCTTATCTTCCTGTCCCCTCCCCTCATTCTCCCTTCTCCAGCCTTACCCAGAGTGTTTTGAGTGTAAGTAAACCATCACTATTTTGTAAATTAGATTTAAAAAAATCTGGAGTGTCTTATATAACCAGCACCTTTATTTTGCAAATGAGAAGAGTGAGGCATCGAGGTAATGAGCCCTAAAAAATTACTGAGACCACTGAACTGATGACAGTGTATGTTGGGATGTGCCTGCCTTTTCCTAATTCTTACAGGTGTTCCCATGAAGCAATCCAGGGCCCTCAGCTTATTCTTTTCTTTTTTAAAAATATATTTTATTGATTTTTTACAGAGAGGAAGGTAGAGGAACAGAGAGCTAGAAACATCGATGAGAAACATCAACCAGCTGCCTCCTGCACACCCCCTACTGGGGATGTGCCTGCAACCAATGTACAAACCCTTGACTGGAATTGAACCCGGGACCCCTCAGTCCGCAGACCAATGCTCTATCCACTGAGCCAAACCGGTTTCGGTGCTCAGCTTATTCTTATAACTTAATTTTCATCTCTGGCCATAGTTATTTCTCTCAAAGAGTAATCAGGTTTCTTCTCCTTATAAGTCTTTGTTGCCTTCTCCCATTTGGGCAGTCCTTTGTGAGCAGATGCCAGTGAATCCTTCCTCAAGTACACTGCTTGACTGCAAGAGATACCAAATTACTTTGTTCCCCCCCTTTTTTTCAGTTGCAAAGAACTATTTTTTAAAATTAACTTTCAAAGTCAATTCATGAAGTTAATGTGTTCTGTATAAGTTAACAGAAAAATGCCTCTTAACCCATTGTGTCATAATAGTACTTTGTTCCTTAAGATTACTCTCAAAATATCCTTGTGCCTGGAGAGGAACTCCAGATCTTTTGAATCTCTAAATCTAAAGTTAATTAATAGTACTTATATTTAATATGCATATGATTAGAGGTCATTGATTATTATATTCTCACTTTTGTTTGTTTTGATGACAGTGTACTTCCTCTAATTTCTGGCTTTTTGTTTGGTGAAAGAAAAAAAAGCTGGTATTTGACATTACCATGGTAGGTTGAATAATGGTCCCCAAGATGTCCATGATCTTTCCAACCTCTGAAATCTATTACCTTATATGGCAAAAGGAATTCTGTGAATGTAATTAAATTAAAAATCTTGATACAGGAAGATTATCATGATTATCTGTCAGGTCCAATGTAATCACAAGGGTCCTAATAAGAGGAAGGTAATAGAATTAGCTTAATAACAACAAAAAAAAGGTGTGACTACAGAACCAAAGGTTAGAATGATCAGTTTTGAAGATGGGCATAGGGACACACAGATAAGAAATGCAGTTCAGCCCCTAGAAACTTAAAAAAGCAAAGAAATGAAGTTTCCTCTAAAGCCTCCAGAAAGAACACACCCTTGCCAACATCTTGATTTTAGACTTCTGACCTTCAGAATTTTAATGTAATAAACATGTGTTGATTTAAGTAATAAAATTTATGGTAATTGTAACAGCAGTTATAGGAACCTAATACAATCACCCTTGTTCAAATCCTTATGCCTATTCAAAATTAATGTCCTTGACTTCAGTTTTTCCTCTTTATCACTTATAACACCAGTTTCAATGGTTCATTCATCCATTGATGTCTTTAACTAATATTTACTGAGCCCCTACTATGCAAAAGGCACAGTGAGCAAGATGACCTGTCATGGTCTACTCTTTTCTGCTTTTGTTCATGCGATTCTTGCCACCTTTTTTGCCCTGTATCAATATCTGACCAGTAACATGCAACTAGCTATGGGGCATCTCACCTGGCTTTAGTTCAGCTTTGGTTGAAATAATGATTGAAAATTTCTCTAACTTGGCAAAGGAAAAAGATATACAAGTTCAGAAAGCACAGAGAGTCCCAAATAAGATGAAGCAAAGAGGCCCACACCAAGATATATCATATTAAAAGGCAAAGGTTAAAAAAATAGATAATTTTAAAAGCAGCAAGAGAAATACATTTAGTTACCTCCAAGGGAGCTCTCAGTAAAACTGTCAGCTGATTTATAACAGAAATATTTCAAGCCAGAAGGAATTGGTCTGAAATATTCAAAGTGATGAAAAGCAGGACTTACAACCAAGACTATTTACCCAGCAAAGCTATGATTTAAAACTGAAGGAGAAAAAAAGAGCTTCCCAGACAAGAAAAAGCTAAACTTCTTTTGCCTGGTGAAAGACGTAGACTTGAAAGTCCAGGAAGTGCAGAGAGTCCCAAAAAAGAGGAACCCAAAGAGGCTCACACCAAGACACATAGTAATTAAAATGCCAAGGGTTAAAGACAAAGAGATAATCTTAAAAGTAGCAAGAGAAAAGCAAGGAGTACCCATATGACTGTCAACTGATTTCTCAACAGAAACTTTGCAGGCCAGAAGGGAGTGGCAAGAAATATTCTAAGTAATAAATAATAGCAAGGACCTACAACTAAGATTACTCTACCCAGCAATGTTATCATTTAGAATTAAAGGTCAGATAAAGAGCTTAACTGACAAGAAAAAGCTAAAGGAGTCCATCACTACCAGTATTGCATGAAATGTTGAAGGGTTTTCTTTTAGAAGAGGAAAAAGAAGATTAAAAATATGAACAATAAAAAGGCAATAATGCAAATCTATCAACAACTGAACCTAAAAATGAACAAGAAATCTAATGAATAAAATATACCAATGAATTAAATAGAACGAGAGGCATGGAAATCTGGAACAGACTGATGAATCTCAGAGGGAAGAGGGGAGGGGGAGAGGAAGAGATTAACCAAAGAATTTATACAAGTATGCATATATACATCCCCTATGGCCAAAGAATCATGGTCAGACAATTGCAGCTCACGAGCCACATGCGGCTCTTTGGCCCCTTGAGTGTGGCTCTTCCACAAAATACCACAGCCTGGGAGAGTTTATTTTGAAGAAGTGGTGTTAGAAGAAGTTTAAGTTTAAAAAATTTGGCTCTCCAAAGAAACTTCAATTGTCGTACTGTTGATATTTGGCTCTGTTGACTAATGAGTTTGTTGACCACAGACAATAGGGTGGTGAAGGCCTAGGGCAGGGTGGGAACCAGGTGGAAGGGGCAATGGGTGGAAAAGGGGGAACAACTGTAATACTCTCAAAAAAGACTAAAATAAATTTATAAATAAATAAATTACCAACAAACCAAAGTTCTGGACCAGATGGTTTCACAGGTGATTTTTACCAAACATTGAAAGAAAAACTAACACATATTCTTCTTAAACTATTCCAAAAACTCCAAGAAGAGGGAAGACTCCCAAACTCATTTTATGAGGCCTGCATTATCAGAATTCTAAAACCTGACAGACATACTGCAAAGAATGAAAATTATAGGTCAATATCCCTGAGGAACATAAATGCTAAAATCCTAGTAAGCAAACCAGATACAGCAATACGTTAAAAGATCATACACCATGATCAAGGGGGATTTATTTTGGGAAAGCAAGGTTGGTACAATATTTTCAAATCAATTAATGTGATATACCACATAAACAAAATGAAGACTAAAAAGCACATGATCATATTAATAGAAGCAGAAAAAGAATTTGACAAAAATAGCAACCATTTATGATGAAAATTCTCAGCAAAGTGTAAATATAGGTAACATACTTCAATGTAATAGAAGCCATATATGACAAACCCATTGCCAGCATCATACTCAATGGACAAAAACTACAAGTGTTTCCCTTAAGACCAGGAACAAGACAGAGATGTCCGCTTTCACCATTGTTATTCAACACAGTACTGGAAGTTCTACCCACAGCAATCAGACAAGAAGGAGAAATAAAATGTATCCAAATTGGAAACGAAGAAGTAAAAATGTCATTATTTGCAGATGCCATGATGCTGTTTATAGAGAACCCTTAGACTCCACCAAAAAATTATTAGAACAGATCAATGAATTCAATAAAGTATTAGTAATCCAAAAAATACTAGGAATTAATTTAACCAAGGATGTAAAATACCTGTAGTTGAAAAATTTTAAAACAGTGAAGAAATTTAAAAATATACAAATAAGTGAAAGCATATACCATGTTCATGGATAAGAAGAATTAAATCATTAAAATGCTCATACCACCCAAAGCAATTTATAGTTTCAACACAATTCCTATCAAGACCAATGCTGTATTTAACATTCCAAAATATTCCAAAATTTTATATAGAACCACAAAAGATTGCAATCACCAGAAGCTGACCTAGGGGGCATTCTACAGATATAAAAGCTAATAGGAAGAGAGAAATGTCTTTTGAGACACCTGTAGAAGTGGACAAAATATTTTAAAATATGTTAAAAAATGGAAAGGTTAAATTGTTTCTAGTATACTCTGCTTCCCAAGCCAGGGATGTGTAATGAGTATTCCTTAGAAAGATTTCCATCATAAATGGCACTTGGAGTGAACAGGTCTCAGTTATCGGGAAAACACAGTTGTTCATAACTCTTGTTCAGCGATGTGGCTGGATGAAGCTGACGGTGTCACACATCTGTAACATGGCCTCAAGTTGCTGCATTAATTAGTGAAGGATTTTCTTCACTACAGACTTACAGAGTTTCCCAGTAATACTAATTCCAGTCATACAAACTTCTTCTAAGAAGCACAGTAAAGACTCTCCAAAGGCTAATGGCAAGTGGGTCTCAATTCCCCTGGTAATTAGAGTTGGTAGGTGGAGTTGACCTGGAGTGCTTGTGCTGAGAACAATTTGAGCTCCTTCACACTTGGCTGGGCTCATTGGGAGAGGCTGGGCTTGCTGAGACTGTCCAGTGATGTCTTCTGTGGACATGGGCAGGGGACACAGTAGCTTGAAAACCACATGTCTAACAGTGAATCTGAAGGAGCTTTAGTTGATTATGAAAAAAGATCACGGTGGCCACAAGTTCTATCTGCACCTGCAGAGCCTGAATCGTTTTCTCCTGCTGGATTTCGGAAGCTGGGTCTGTAATTATGAAAAGTGGGCTCTTTCAGAACTGTTTGTGCAAGGCCTCAGATTGTCAGCTTCAATGCTGTGAACTGGATTGTATTTCCCTCTGAAACTGGGGAATGGATCATTTCCATAGAGAGGGCTTCCATTTAAGTCAAATTGCTATGTAAGATACCACAATGAACAGAATACAGAGCCTTTGTGGTTACCAAGACTACAACCAATATAAAAAAGGAAAATAGAAAAAGTAAAAACTTATACCTGGGAAGTCTAAATTGCTCTTTGTAGTTAGTTCTGTTGACCTTACACTGGTCTAATTTTATCCCCCATTTGCACCTACCACGACCTATCCTATTTATTTTGGCCTTCAGATCCCTAGGATGATTTTCTCTTGTTTTTGGTCAGTCTGAAAATTTATATTGTAGAGCCTCACTTTCTATCTCAAGTCTCTTTTTTAAAAAAAAAAATATATATATATATATATTATTAATTTTTTACAGAGAGGAAGAGAGAGGGATAGAAAGTTAAAAACATTGATGAGAGAGAAACATTAATCAGCTGCCTCCTGCACAGCCCCTACTGGGGATGTGCCCCAAACCAAGGTACATGGCCTTGACTGGAAGGAAACCTGAGACCTCCCCATCTGCAGACCAATGCTCTAACCACTGAGCCAAACCGGTTTCAGCAAGTCTCTTTTTTTTTCCCATTCAACTCTCTTCTTACCACTTGATTCCAAATACCTTCTTTAAAATGCTTTTCCTATCATCCATCCTCATGTATTGATTGATACCTTCGTCTTTTCCCAGATTCTCGCCTTTTCTGTTTGGAAGATTCCCATCTTTTCTTCCCACCTTCAGAGCCCTCAATCAGAGTCACAAAGCTCCTATGTTCCTCCTTCTTATTACTGCATTTTCTTTCCACCTCATGTGCCTCTTCAAATCCCATGTGTAGTTGGGGTCTCTTTGCACTCCTCACCCTCTTCTCCCACTTCTTTGCAACTGTGGTAGATGAAATGCCTCAGTTTCTCTTCGTTCACCTGCTCCCTCCCCTCAACTTCTGTGGGTGCACTCCACTAGAACTTGTCACCCATCCAGTAAAACTGAGTCCCTTCCCAGGCGTCCGCCATCCACCCTATCCCACCTCCACAGGGATTGGCATCTCCCCAACACTGATCTATAGGGCCACTCTGTTTCTGGGCTACCTTCCACCAGGGTGACTCTCTCTCTCTGGTGCTCCTGCTACTCCTAGTCCCTGTCTTTTGTGTGCAAACAGCTTGTTGGCTGGTGCACTGGGTTTCCTCCCTTTGCAGTGACTGGAGCCACTGCTGGCTTCTAAGAGTTGCCTCTCTTCACTCCAGGATATAGTCTCAGGTCCATTTCAGAAGGACCTTGAAACAATTACCTATTAGATAGGGCTTTCCTGAGGAGGGAAGAGTGGACAGTCAGAACATGAGGGAAGGACTGCTATGACCTAGAGAGCCGTAACACCTGTCACGTATTTAGTGCTATGCTCTCAGTGGAAACTCAGCCGGGCAGTCTAGATTCTTTACTATCATTACTGTTTTCAATCCCATACCTCCTATAATCCTCTTTGATGTCTTGTATCTTTCCATGCACACTCCCATGTAGGCCACCAGATCTATTCATGTTCTATGTAGTCTCTGTGCAGTCCCAGAGACATTGACTTTGCTTAGTCTGTTGCTTCCCCTGCTCCACAGTCTCCAGGTGCCCAAATCCTTATTTTCAAGGTTAAGCCCAAATATTAACCCTTCTACAAAATCCTCTCAGATGTCCTACTGCAGACTATCAGTTTTCTTATCAGTCTTAAATCCTTATTGATTTCTACATGCAGTGATGTGTCTTGCTAGACTGTGAATTCCTGAAGGCACCAGTCATAGCTCTACCAAAACATTGTATACCAGGCACTCTATTGACCACACCTCCATTATGGAAATTATCCCAACCTTTGTCCAAGTTGCCTTCTGGCCAATACTGGTCCCAGATGTTGAACAGCATTCATCTGGGTTTATGACTCAAAAAATCATAGAACATTGTGGGGAAAAAGACCTGTGTGAATATTTGTGTCCATTCATACACATGACTCTTACACTGCTCATATTTACCAGGTTCATAAGGTAGTTGCATGGAAGTTGGGTCATTTGAATATAACCAGAACTAATGATAAAATAATTTCTAACATTTGTGATTACTATGTACTGGACACCAAGCTAGCAAGCCTGTGAGGTAGGCACTATTATCCCTAATTTACAGACAGGTAAACTGAGGCTTGGAGAAGTTAACAGGCTATGCTAATTGCCCCTCCAATATCCAGTCTTCACCTTCTTCACCCAGCTCCATGCTCTAGGCCACCAACCTTTTGGGAATGCATCAATGGGCTTCTGCCTTTGGGCTTCCTGTTGGACTCAATCAACGTGAGGTACCAACAGCAGATCCAGGAGATCAGAGGTTGAGATGAGACAGACAGAGGTCAGAATATTTCTTTCCCCTGCTCCCTCCCTGGCTGGCTGTCCACTGCCAGTGGCTGCAATTCTCTCCCTAAGGCCGCAACACCTATCAGGTAGTCCTTTTCTACAGCCGCGGGTATCAGAGAGTTCCAGGGACCCTCTGTCCCTTGTACCTTAAGGCAAGAGATGGACTCAGGTGCTCCTTTGAATCTTACTGTTTTCTTGAATCTTAATTGTGTTCCTCTCCAAAAGATACGTTGCAATTCTAGCCCCCAGGACCTCTGAATGTGATTTTTATTTGGAAGCAGGGTTATTGCGAGTGTCATTAGTTAAGGTGTAGGGTGGTCCCTAATCTAAGATGACTGGTGTTCTTATAAGAAGGAGGCCATGTTACAACAGAGAGGCAGGGAGAATGAAGGCAGAGATTAGATTTACACAGCTGCAAGCAAAAGGACACTGGAGATTGCTGGCCACCACCAGAAGCAAGGAAGAGGCAAGGAAGAATTCCTTAGGTTTCATAGGGAACATAGCCTGCTGATACCTTGATTTCAGACTTTCAGGCTCCAAAACTATAGGACAATAAGTTTCTGTTGTTTTAAGCCATTCAGTTTGTGGCACTATGTTCTGGCATCCCTAGGAAACCATGATACCTATCTAATACTTTGGAAACAGACACTTCAATTAAATTCTCAATTACTTATGTTGGGTGTAAAACATGTTTTCTGCTGGGACCCTGACTTTCCTAAGGTAAAATACAATGCCTATATTATCTCCCTTTATGCCATTTGGTCTGAACACAGTATTGCAGACTGCTTTCAGTATTGATGGCATGGCTGATTTTTTTTTGCTATTAGACTAGCTGGGTCTGTGTTAAGTGGCTGAGCTATAATGAAGAGTAAACTGATTTCCTGAAGAGGCACAAATATACCCAGGATGGGACAAGTGGAAGCCAATGTCCATTGAGGTTCAGGATTTTCAAATATGTTCATTACTTCTCATGAACACCATCAGAGGACAGCCAGGCAGAGAGAGGCTCAGGTCCTGGCCTTCATTGCTATCAAAGCCTAAAGCTACAGGACACTATCTCCATTTTAAAGGTGAACAGGCAAGGGATTTGTGAGGGGACCAAGTCCCTTTTAAATGCAAATGGGCTGGCTACTCTGCAAGCTGCAATTCTTCCAGATAAAAAAGAAATAAAAAATCAAACAGATGAAAGGTATAGATCTGAAAGTTTTCCTTTGTCACAGAAGATCTCTCCGAGTCTCCTACCCTCCGAACCATCTCAGAGCCTCTGTCTCCATGCATCCCAGTTCCAGCCCCAGGGAAGCAGGTGGAGGAAGCTGCTGTCTGAGTTATTACTGCTCTGCCATTTCTTAAGGATGTCTCTATTTTTAGTAGAAGTGACTCATTCAGATAAGCAGGTACACTGGGGGGTGGGGGTGGGAGGAGAATGTTCTTAGTGATGACTTAACCCTTACATCTCGGTGTGTTTATATTTATCCTCATGCTTGCATTGATCCTTCTCTTGATGATCAATGCAAGCGAATTTTGCTTTGGGGCACCAATGAAAACACATCAATTTTCCCTTGAAATAATTTAAAATGTTCTCCACCCAGAAGTGAGAGAGTCCAAAAAAGGAAAAAATCTCTCTAGCCAGGAGGGGAAGCAAGAAAGGGGAAGCAGCTCCAAGTCTTCCTTGAGAAGCACAGGTGAGGGAGCTGCTAAGAGGTGGAAAGAAAGGCAAAAGGCATTCTCTTTCAGAATGAGTCATGCTTTACGATAAAGCCACAGGGAAACCAGGGTGTTAGGATATGGAATATTTGGAAACCTTGGGTTCAAAGTGCTTCATCTGAACAAAACCCTTCTTGATCCCTCTTATACAAGGAAAGCTTATACTAGAACCCCCTGCACAGCCAACACCGCCATCAAGATAACAGGCCCTGGGCACTTCACACAGAGGGCTCATGTAGTCCTCATGACACTCTGTGAGACAGGTTTTGTTACTACCCCATTTTACAGGTAACGGAGTTAAGGCTACAAAGGTTTTGTATTTCCCTAAAGGGGAACATACTGAGAAATGGTGACCCCAGGTGTGGGACTCATGTCTAAGCAGAGACATGCAGTAATTCTGCCCCCTGAGATGTGGCTAGTACATGAGAACCCATCAGCTAATGATCCTGCTCAAGAACATTTTGGCAGAACTTTCCATATGGGATTAATTGCCTTCCTCTGCCATGAGGAACTCCATCTGTGTGATTCTATGGGTTTGCTAAGCAAGAGAGACAGGGTAAAAATCTTGCCATTATGCCCTAAACAGTTTGGCTCAGTGGATGGAGTGTCAGCCTGCGGACTGGAGGGTCCTGGGTTCGATTTCAGTCAAGGGCATGTATCTTGGTTGAGGGTACATCCCCAGTGGGAGGTGTGCAGGACGTGGCTGATCAACGTTTCTCTCTCATCGATGTTTCTAACTCTCTATCCCTCTCCCCTCTTCTCTTTAAAAAAATCAATAAAAAAATATATATTAAGAAATCTTGCCATTATTAGCACTTTGGTTTAAACAACCTCTCTTGAAATTTCTCCTCATTTAATACAACAAAGTAACTTATCCATGTCATATGCTTTCATATCCATGTATTTATTATTCAACTGACATCCCCCTAATGACAGTCCTACCACATTGGCTCTTGTAGTATATGGATCCCTAAATACCATAGAGGTTCCTGAATAAACTACAGATAAAGTACTCAACACAGTATCAAGGCAGGATCTTGTTTTATCATCCTTCGGATGATTAAGGAAAAGTCAGCAATTGTCAAATCATCATGTCCAGGGATATAGTTTTTCTAAGTAGTTTAAACACAAGAATAAAAAAAATACCACATTGGATCCATTCAGCTGACTGTTTCTTGTCACAGAGGGCCCTATCTAGTTGTCTCACAGGACACCATCAGGAGGGATTAGAGCATTTCTTAATTATCCTGAGCCTCTTGTAGGGATCTTTCACCTGTGCCTTCACCCGTATCTTCCTTGAACACATTTCTATTTATAGCTCCAAGAAGTCATTAGGCTGAGAAAGTTCAAATAAAAGGCATGACAAGAATAATCAACTTTTTCATTTTTTTCAACATTTTAATCACGAGGTAGCATTTTAATGTTCTCTAGGGCAATCCTGGACTACAAAACCATCCAAAATGGAAAATCACAGAACCTCTTTTGGTAATTTTCCATTATTACTGACAGTGATGGACACTTCTTCCTGTTTATTATCCATATGAAGCCTACCAACACCTCTGAGTTAGACAACGTGTCATTTTATTAAAATACCGTTGTCTTTCACCTGTCCCGTCCAGACAGTCTATTCATTACTCCCTAAATACACCTTGCACATTGCACCGTGGTGCCTGCACACTCATCCTTCTCCTGGAAAATCCTTTTCTTGCCTTACGTGCACCTGAGCCCTGCTCATTCCCTTCAGCAGGGTGATAGCTCCATGTCCTTTCTGCTGCCCCACACCAAGACCTTCTAATCTCAAGACCAATAGGAATATAATGTGAACCACACATGTAATTGCAAATTTTCTAGTCGCCACATTAAAAAAATAATAACAAGAACAGGCATGATGACTTACTTAATCCTGTATCAAACACTAGAAATATGCCAAGAGAGTAGATTTCAGGTGCACTCATGGCACTAGAAAAAGGTTAACTATGAGATATGTTAATTAGCTGATTGTAGCAATCATTTCACCATGCATACATATATCAAATCATCAAGTTGTATGTATTCAATATATATAATTTTTATCAGAAGATATATAAATAAAATATAATCAGAAAAACAAAGTAACAAGAAACAGATAAAAAAGTTTTAATCATATATTTTATCTAACCCAATAAATCCACATTAGTATTATATGAACATATAATTGATATAAAATTAGTAATGAGATATGAGCAATTGACATTTTTTTGTATCAAGGCTTCAAAAATAGAGTATATTTTATACTTACAGCAGCACATCTCACTTGGACTAGTCACATTTCCAGGGCTCAGGGCAGCATTAGGCTGTATGATTCTTGAGGACAAGCTTAGGGACTGGCTTGAGGTAGGAATCAAAGGCTTGTTGTTGAAGTTCTCTCTCCTTGAATCACACACTCATGTCTGTTCTGTTTGGTTTGAATGGTCACTAGAATTGGTGTTAGTAACCTCTCCTCCATAAGCTCCTCAGCTAATCACAAGCACCCAGCAAAGACCAATGGCTACATTTTGACTCTCCCACAGAACACACTGAGCTACCCGCAGTCTCTAAGCCTGGAATTCCGTTCCACATTTTGTCCTGATACCTGCTTACTTCTGCCTGAATGTTCCTTCCACTTCTCCTTTAAAAAGTAACACCTGTTCTCAAAAAGCACCCATCCCCTGCCACTTCTCAATTAAATTTAATACCTACTTTCTGAACACCTTTTATCAGGATTTATATTGCACTCTCACAATTAATTTGCTCATTGGTCTCAGTCACTGCCCTATGAATTATTTGTGTGTTTCTGTGTGTGTATTACATGTCTTAGTGGTTTTACCCAGACCTAGAAAATCAATGCAGGAACAGTATATAATACCCTATATAATAAAAGGCTAATATGCAAATAGACTGAGTGACAGAATACCTGGAACAGAACAACCAGTCGCTATGATGTGTGCTGACCACCAGGGGGTGTGTGTGGAGCATGGAAGGCATTGGCTGTGGTGGAATGGTGGAACCGGTGAGTGGGGGTGCCAGACCAAGGTGGGACATTGGTCGCTATCATCAGGGTGAGCCTCTGATGGTTACTGAAAATTCTTTGCTCCTGTATGCTACAGTCCCACTCCCCACTCACACCAGCTGCTGGTGCTGGAGCCACTGCTCACACTTACTGTCAACGCCGGCCCTGATAGCACCTGATGCTGGTGCCGGCCCCAATCACTCATGCTGTCAGTGTGTGGGAGCAGAGGTGGTGGGAGTGGGGCTGCCAGCAGACAGAGGACTGGGGGCCGCAGTGGGAAGGGTTGGGTGGAAGCACAGAGGATGGGGTGAGACCCTCCCCTGTGCCTACTGCAGCCTCTCAGCCCACAGTTCCTTTCAAGGTTCATGAATTCGTGCACCAGGCCCCTAGTATGTTAAATAAAATGTCAAATTATCTTTATAATTTTCAACGAAAACAGGGTTCTGACTTAAGATATACTTGGAATTTAATACCTGCAAAGCAGGTTAAGGCTAAGTGTTCAATATATTGGCCCATACCCTGGGTAGGGAAAGGGGAATGGGAAAGATGGAATCCAACATTCACCAAGCACTTTTTACTTCCTTATGCGATCGCATTTAACCCTCATGACAGCCCTGTAAGGGAAATATCATTATCTTCATTTTATGGAGAAATTATCAGAGGCTCAAAGAGGTCAAGAGACTTGTTCAAAGCCACACAGCTAGTGAGGGGAGAGATGTGAGTCCAGATCTGCCCCCAAAGCTGATATTTGTGCTGGTTCTGCACTCACAACAAAGTTCTAGAGTAATAGCCTTCTGATGGCTTCACAAAAGGCCTAGCTCAGCTGTGCTCTTTTTATAGATGTTGGAGGAAAGCACAACACACAGCCAGGCATCTCTTCTCTCTCCATTCCCCCACCAGGATAATCTGCCTCCTCCCTACCTTGTCAAACATAAAGGGCAGTAACAGGAGATGTGTCCTGACCCAGCAACAGAATAGACTCCCGGGGACACAGGGCTGGCTCAGAACTGCAGGGAAGGTCCTGGGTCTACATTGCACAGGCAGCCAGGCTGTCAGAGGGCAGGGGTCAACTCCAGCTTTTGAGTACAAAACACAGCTTTCCCATGCCCCTCCTGCTTTTTCCATTGACACTCTTGTCTTCTCTCTTATTAAGCATTTCTGCTGCCCTCTGTCCTGGAGTCTGCCCAGACTTCACCCAGTTGCACATACTAGTACATATCTGGCAGGCTGGTGGTGCTGTCACACGGGGAATCCCTGGGCTGCTGAGACCAGCCTCAAGACACGAAAGCTGCTGGCAACACACCTGGCAGTGGGCAGAGCGCTGGGGTGTGGATCTGGATTTGCAAACAGGGGCAGATCTCCCCTCCAATCTCCTGTCTCTCCTTCTAATAAGCAGCTGGACAGATAAAAGCAACAGACTGTCAGGGCTGCTCTTAGAAGCATCTGCCATCCTGAGCACTGTGGCCCCTCTCCTTGAAGGCTTGTGACCTGGTAGGGAGGTTGGATGGGTTTCCTCGTTCGGTTTCTCTGCAAGCATAGCATCCCCAGGTAAACCAACCTTTTGAGTGTGCAATTTGTATTGTTGTATGAGAGCCCAAGTTTCCTAGCATAAGGAGACTGAATACACAGAAGTCAGAATAAAAACGTAAGTTAAGGACACTTATTTGCTTTCTTTTACAAGGGATCTGATGCGGGGGTTCTTTAAATGGCATGCTTCCTTGGTACCCTTAGAGATTAGCTTACAGGTAATTTTTAAAGGAAGAAATCTGGAATAAATATAGCTGCCGCTTACTGAATGGTCTCTATGAGACAGGTACTGTGATAAGTACTTTACATGTGTTGTCTCAATGACTGTTCACACTAACGCCCTAAATTAGATATTGGTATTCCTGTTGAGAAATCCAAAGTTCAAAGAAGTGCAAAGTCATGGGGAAAACCTGCTATGGTGGGCTGAATTATGTCCCCGCAAAAGATATGCTGAAGTCCTAATCCCTGGTACCTGTGGACGTAACCTTATTTGGAATACTTTGCAAATGTCATTAGGTGATCATGAGGTCATCATGGATTAGTCTGGGCCCTGAATCCAGAGACTGATGTTCTAAGGAGAAAGAGAGAGAGAGAGAGAGAGAGAGAGAGAGAGAGAGAGAGAGAGAGAGAGACTGTGATGCAGAGGACACACACGCAGAAGGCCAGATGGAGATAAAGGCAGGGGTTGGAGTAATACAGCTGGAAGGCAAGGAATCCAAGGGCTGCTGACATCCATCACAAGGTAGGAAGGAGGCGAGGAAGCACTCTTCCCTAGAGCCCACGGAGGAATCAGGGTCCTGCTGACTCCTTGATTTCAGATCTCTAGGCTCCATAATGGGAGAGAATAAATTCTGTGGTTTTAGGCCATCCAGTTGTGGTCCTGTTATGGCAGCCCTAGAAAACCAACACACTTGGGACTCAAACACCAAGTTCTCCAATTTAAAGATACACCCTCCTCCTCCCAGAACATGGAGGCTGCCTGGTGTGTGGGTTTTGACACTGCGGGCTCTTGCTGATATCTGACCCGCCTGCGCTTGAGGAAAGCCAGGGGGAGGCATTGGCAGGGGAATGACATAATCTATCAAAACGTGGGTAAAGGGAATTGGAGAGAACAGATGCAGGGGTTTTGTTTAGAAGTGCGGCTATTGTCCAGGAGGAAGTGAGGTGGCTCGGACTCTTGTGGAGGCTGTGGGGATGAGAAGACATCAATGACTGCCAACCCACTGGATTTGGGATTAGCACGAGGGGCTGTCAGCTGTGAAGCTGGGCTTCTGGCCTGGGTGGTGTCAGTGTTATTGTGAGAAGAAGGAAACAGTCTGCTGTGAGCTGGGTAGCCCTGACAGACTCAAACTGCAATGAACTGGTTGGTTGCAGAGTTCTCTAAGGTCCTCAGGGCAAAAGTCGGCATGAGCCTGATATGGAAACACACCAGCTATGAGATGCTGGGCCAACCATTTAACCTCATAGGCTTGTTTCCTCACCTGTGAAGTGTGAGAACAATGATACGACTTACATGCAAACAACGGTAAGCAAATGATAAATGGTTAGTTTTTATAAAGTATTTTATAATTACTAGAAGGCTTTCTCCCCAGGACCCTTCAATGGCACAGCTTATGAAGTCCCATTATTTCCAAATCAAGTAGAGGGAACCTTGTTTTGTTTCCTCAGTTAAATGTAAAAGAGAAACAAAAGCGTGAGGAAACTGCGGTCTACAGTGGTTAAGGACCAGCATAGGCCCAAGTCTCAAAACAAATGGTATTTTTAGCTGCGTTCATGCAGCTATACAGGATAGATCATTTTTAGTGCAGAGATTTAAAATTTTTGATTAAAAAGGGAATGTAAATGAATTAAAGCCCAGCAGTGTAGAGAGTATATATTTATTTCCAGCAATTCATAGGAACAGCATGTACCAGTAATAAAATAAGCACTTTCTCTTCCCTGACAGATTCTTTCCCCCCCTTTTAAAGGGCAAAGGAAACCATTCAGTTTTGTTCAATGCAGGACACCTCGTCCTTTCCCCCGAGGTTACATCACATGGGCCCTTTCATGGTTTCAGACAGTGAACGGCTCCTAAGTGGGGCTCTGTTCTTTGTCCAGGACACTTTATCTATTAGGGAGTACAGTGTGTCCACCACGACAGGTGCTATTTATGTGCACATTCTCAGAGCTACTCAAACAATAACTTCATTCTTTTCTTAGAATATATAAAATAAGACACTTTGTACAAATTAATAAAGATCAGGTGTTTTTACACTTGTACAATTGGGATCTGTTCTTCCCCCTGAGGTACTAATAAATCTAGATGCCTTTACTAGTGAGAAGTAACTCGATTTCCCTGCTATTTAAAAACAACCAAAATGAGTTATCATATAAAAAGAGAATCTAAAATCTTTTTTTTAAAATTTATTTTTATTGAGTTCAGAGAGGAAGGGAGAGGGAGAGAGATGGAAACATCAATGATGAGAGAGAATCATTGATTGATTGCCTCCTGCTTTCCTCCTACTGGGGATTGAGCCCGCAACCCTGGGAATGTGCCTTTGGTCTGCAGGCTGATGATCTATCCACTGAGCCAAACCAGCTAGGGCAAGAAACTAAAATCATAAGAATCATAATGAAAGGAAGAAGCTGCTAAGAACAAAAATAAGGACAGAGAGCTTGCAAAAGCCATTTCTTATCCATCCTGTTTACTACCTTCCATATTTTCCTCAAGTATCTTAAAATAAAAGTGTTCAAAACTGAAAGGCACTGTGATTTATTCTTTCTACTCCTCCACCCAGACCCATTCTTTCCCTCACATTCTCTTTTTTGGTTAATTATTCCAGCATCCAGCAGAGGCCTGGAGTCATGCTGAGAGCCTCATGCTCACTGTCCAGGTCTGAAGAAGCACTGAATTCTGGCGATTCCATCTCTCAGATCATTGCCTCACCTGTTTCCTTCTCCCCATCCCCAAGTTTACCTCTTGGACCAAGTGTTTTTGAACTTCCACAACAGTCTTATCCATAAAATAGAAATAAAAAGGCCTTCCTCATAGGGTTGCTAGAAGCCTGAGATATATTTGCAAAGTGCCTCGCCATTTGGGGACATGGCATCTATACTAATATGAGAGAAATATGGCAAATGACTATCACACCCACAGCCAATCAGGAGGGAATATGCAAATTAGCAGGACAAAGATGGCAGCATCCACAGAGCCAGCTGGAGTGGGCGGGAGGTTTGGGTTGCCTTCGGTGACAGAGGAAGCCAAGCTTCACAGCCACCTGGGCTGAGCGCCGAAGGAGGAGCCTGTGGGCAGTGGCCATGGAGCAGGCTAGCCACTGAAGAAGGGGCCTCTGGGCAGAGGCCACAAAGCCGGCTGGAGTGCACAAAAGGCTTGGGTTGCCCAGTCCTGTCACTGAGGGAGGGGCCAGCAAATGGCCCTCAGCCCCTGACCCAGGCTGGCCATGCCACCATCAGGGTGAGGGTCCCCGCTGGGGGGCGTGGCCAGCCTGCCAATGGCCCTCAGCCCCTTACCCAGGCTGGCCACAACCCCATGGGGTGAGGGTACCCCCTAGGGGGCATGGCCAGCTTGCAAACTGCCTCAGCCCCTCACCCAGGCTGGCACCATTCCCAGTGGGGACCTCTACCCCAATAGGGGCATGGCCAGCCTGCAAAGCACCACAGGCCCCTCACCCAGGCCACCCCACCCCCCAAGGGAACCCCCACTCTGATCTGGGATACACTTCAGGGAAAACCAACTAGCACCCACCTGTGCACTGGGCCTCTATCTATACTAATAAAACGGTAATATGCTAATTATACTGGGAGACCTTCCAGGAGACCTTCCAGATGTTCTTCTGGACAAAGCCCTGGTGGCGGTGCAAAAGTAGAGGCGGTTAGGGGGCAAGAGGGGGCGGCAGTTGTGGGTCATCAGGCTGGTGGGGTGACAGTTGGGGGCAAGCAGGTTGGCAGGGCGATAGTTGGGAGTGATCAGGCTTGTGAGGGTGGGCAGTTGGGGGTGATCAGGTCAGTGTGTGTGTGTGTGTGGGGGAGGACAGTTGGGGACGAGCAATCCAGCAGGCAGAGGGGCTAGGGGCAATCAGGCAGGCAGGCACGTGAGCGGTTAGGAGCCAGTAGTCCCAGATTGAGAGAGGGATGTCCGATGGGTCCCAGATTGGAGAGGGTGCAGGCCAGGCTGAAGGACAGCTCCTCATGCACGAATTTTGTGCACTGTGCTACTAGTGTCATAATAAATGGTGTCATTCTTATTACCACAGGTTCCTACAAATGGGAGACCCTCCAGATCTATAAGGGCCATCCACCTCCCACCTTTCCTCTCTGATCTAATCTGTCCTTTCTCATGTTTCTCCCATTACACTTCAGGGTCTTGACCCTGATCTTCATCTCTAGCATACTTTTTACCCCAGATAGCCAATGGATCTCAGTACCTGCTCTGTGCTGAGATACTGTGCATCTATAGCCCTCTCACCTGCTAGCATACTATCTCATTTACTCATTTCATATTGTTTACTTTCTGAGCTCCTCCTCTAGAAGGTAATCTCAAGAGGGCAGAAATCATTATTGTTTGACCCAGGTGGAGTCTGGGACACAGTACAGAAATTCATCTGTGGTCCAGAGGAGAAACTGGGTCTCACTGGGATTTTGGTGTCTCCATTTTCCTTTGTCCCCGGTTCATATTGCTTAGCTAATAAAAGTTTTGGAGGCAAAACACTCTCTATGTAGCACGACCATTAAAAAAGGGGGGTGGGCAATCATTGAGCTCCCTAATATAACAATAGCACGTTTGGCTAGTATCTTTGTTCTCAGTTAGCACAAACATCACAAACACATTGATGATCTACAGGTTATTAAGTGGGGAGATCACTTAGTTGTATTCTCCAGAGACTCATTCAGTCAACCTTCTACTCGGAAATAGTACATTATGCTTGCAGAATATTTCAGAGGGAATGACAAATACTAGTTTGCCAAAACAACTCCTTCACACAACAGAAATAGGCCCTGATTGATGGGTTCTGCTAGGGTGATTTATCATCATTTCTCCTGCCCAATCCGCCAGCTTTATTGTACTGTTGACATTTCTCATGCAGTTCTCTCTGGCACACACTAATTGGAACTGGGACCTTAGATAGGGGCCTCTAAAGCTCGTTATCCTGCATCATGGATGTGCTTTATCTGAGGTGAGATTCTAATTTTAACAATGCTGACTTGCAGTGATAAATATTTATCCCGAAATGTTTGCTGGGCCCTGAGTAAGCTTCTCAGTGTCTAAAGCAGCACTCATGAAGTGCCATTCGGTGTTCTTCTCCGTACTGGTAGCAGACAGCTGCACACAAAATGTAGGTAGCCCAGTGCAAACACCTGGGCCATTCTGTAAACCCAAATGGGACAGAATGGATTAAATTAAATTGCAAAGGAACCCAAGAAGGAAGAAAGATACCAGTTTCCTCTAATAGCAACCCTCTCTTTATAGCTGCTATTCTTCCTATAAGTTTTAACTAAAATTCCAAAGGGAAACACACTTTAATACCACACCTCACAAGGGGAAGAGCTTCCCCTGTGCACAGGCCTTCTTCCGTGTCACACCTGCATATTATCTGGTGTAAGATGGCCGCAGGGCAGGAAGTAGGACACACACAGCAGAAGTACACACAAATGCACCATAAGAATGAGGCTGAAATCTTAATTGGGACCAAAGAGATTCATTTAGTTGATCTTAAAATATATAACTGTTTAAACGAATTTGTACTTATTCTAACCAAGTGGTGGAAGATGGGAAAGGTTTTTGAAAATAGGGCCAAAGGGGAAACCCCCCAAAAAGTAATGGCTTGCATCCATTTTCCATCCTTTCTCTACTTTACACTGAGTGGCCAGATTATTATGCGTTCAGAGATCATAATAATCTGGCCACTCAGTGTAAATCCTACCTAATAAAAGAGAAACATACAAATTGACTGCACCTTCGCTATGTCCACAAGCCCTGCTCACCAGCCAATCAGGGCAAGTATGCAAATTAACCCAATCAAAATGGGGGTTAATTTGCATATCCAGGCCAGAGTGAAGACTGAAGACATGTAGAAAGAAGCCAAGCCCTGCAGAGAAGCAAGCAAGTGGGGCGGGGGAGAAAGAAGGGAAACAGGTGGGGTGGGGAGAAGGGAGGAAAGCAGGCAGGGCAGCGACCACAGCAGGAGGCCTTATTGCAGGAATCTTCCTGCAAGGGGCATCTAGTCCTATATAATAAAAGGCTAATATGCAAATTGTCCCCTGGACCAGGAGTGCAATCAGCAGGCAGGCTGGCCAACTGCCAATGTCCCCTCCCCCTAGCCAGGCTGGCTGGACCCCACCCATGAACGAATTCATGACTCTGGGCCTCTAATATATATACCGAGTGGCCAGATTATTATGAGTTCAGAGATCATAATAATCTGGCCACTCAGTATATATCTGTATTGATGGGCTGTACTCTCTTGGAGTGAAATTGATTAAAAAACAAAACTGAACCAAACTGAAAACTGCTGTTTCTAACCAAAAAAAAAAAAAAAAAATGCAGATAAGCTAAGGTTGCAGTAAAGCAAGGAGCCCACAATGAATATTCAGCTTCACAACCTTTTTTTTTTTTTAGTATAAGGCTGATATAAAATTCTAGTGCAGGGCATTTGCCACAGGGAGGAGAGCAAATCACTTTAAAGAACAATAAATTAACTACTGAGTGTGTACTGTATGCCAGACACCATAGTAAGCACTGCGGTGAAAACACTGAGAGAGGAGTTTACAGGTTAGTGGGAAAGATGGATGGACATGAACCATTACAAAACCGAGAGTGAGAAACACAGGAGTCCGTTCATAGAGAGTGACTGGAGCAAAGGGCGAGGCGTGATTGCCTCGGCTCCTGAAATTGAGAGGGTTCCAGGGAGATGGCATGAATGTTGAGCTGCATTTTGAAGGGTAGAGAGGAGCTGAGCTCACTGTTCTTCTGGAAATGGAAGAGCGATGGCCATTTGGTCTGGCCACACGCAGCCATTCTGATCAAGTTACCTGCATTACACATTCAGCAGCCAGGGTCCTGTCTGTGAACTGTGCTCTGAATGTTTTGCTAAATCTGCAAGAAGTGCTTTTTATTTATTTTTCATGAAAGATGTGGCCAACCAAAGTTCATTAATTAAAGAATGCTTAGTTCATTTTCCCACTTTTATTAATTGGAGGCTTCCAATTAGAGCCTCTGAGTAGCAAGGACCACAACACAGGGCAATGGGAATGTAGCTGAGAGCAAACAGAACTGGAATTTATACAGACAGGGCAGCTTTCCTGAGGCTAAATGGGGGGCATTTAGGGACATTTTGGGGAAGCACCCTTAAGAAAGCTGCTTACGATCTGATGCCCAACACACCAGGGCAATATGGGCTCCTCACACCTTGTGTTCTCTCCTACTTCCTGGCAGCTCCTTCCTGTGTCTGACTACTCACCATCTCCCCTTGCAGGATAGTCCATAAGGATTCTATGGTTACAAAGAAAAGAAACTTTCTGGCTAATGCGAAGATGGAAATTCTTTGGGCAGTCACCCTGGGGGGCCAAATCAGATTGAAGGATTTTCCCTTCAGTTTCTGTGTCACTTGCTCAAGTTTCCAAAGCCGGGAGAGACTGAATCAACTGGGTTGTTGGTACTAAAAGAAACAGAGATCTGCCCCATGGAAATCAGGATGCTGCACCCAAGGGAAGAGGAACCCCTCCCCAGTGGGGTCTCCCTCTGGAACCAGGGTGACATCCTTGCAGCAAACCTCCATTCAGGAAGTCCTGATGATGCCTTTTGGCCAAGATGATCAAAAGCAGTGTCTGTGATGATCAGGGAGAGATGGTGCACATTTCCTCACACAGTGAGCACAAGTAGCCGGGGGAAGCAGCACTTCACAGACCATACTGTTACTGAGCACGTCAGCACTAAAAAAGCAAGGAAGGTGAAACCCTGGGTCGATCTGACAGGTGGAGGTGACCATACACATTTGGGCTCCAGGATTCTGACTTGCTGAACACGGGTCCTTCCATTAGGAAAGCCAAATGGTTAGGGGAGCAGGTAATAAGAAACCTGGAAAAAATCCATCCCTGAAGACAACAAGAGGACAGCATTGCAGAGCTGAGTTCTACCCTGGTCCCACATGGACTCTGTCATGGTAGTCTGGGGGGTTTAACAAGCTCACTGTGCTTTGAGTGTGGGATGAGTAAAGTGGGATGGTACTTGCCATCTGTACATAGATTTTACTTAGATTTTATAAGCCATTAGGAAACTGCAGGGATTCATGTGGAAGGTGAAGTCCATTAGGGCAGCCACATCAGGCAATGGCTTCTGACTCGCTCACACTGGCCACACGTTCTTCATTCTGAAACAAGTGGTCCAACGTGGCCCAGGCCATGTTTCTCAACTTACCTTGGAGCTTCCAAGGTTTTCATCCCCTGACTCACTTCCTATTGGGGCTTCCCTTTTCACGTGACTTGAAACTTACCTTATTCTCTGGCTTCAACTGTTGCTCTCTTCTTTGAGTTTGACTCAGGTCCCCACCAGTTGCTACTTTCAGCTGCCTTGCTGAACACCCCAGTTCCAGGACAGTTTTGGAGCCCTGTAATTTGAGTGACAAATGCTCTAGTCAGGAGCCCTGGCCTTGAAAGGACCTGAAAAATGAGGAAAAAAGCCCGAGCTACTTAAATGTAAGCCCCAGCAGTGCAGTGCGGTGGGGAGTCGTCTCTATGCCCCCACATATGCCTTCCTGTGTTTATGCATAAACACTCAGTAGTTTCCAATCATTCTTTCTATCTTTTTTTTTCTATTTCATTAAATTGCCATGCAATATTTTTGTGCATTTTTTAAAAGCTCTGCAAAGACAGTTTTCAGTGATGGGTGAAATGATGTCTATAAATAACTTGCAAATCAATTTGTTCAGCTTGTAGAAATCTTAATGAAGAAAGGTGCTGTTTAATGTGCAAAATAAAAAAATTCCATTTTAGTCTAGAGTATGGAACTAATACTCTATGAAAACAGCCTTGAATTTAGAGTGGGGAAAACCCAGGTGTGATCACCCTGGCTTTCTGGTTTACCACCTGTGTGGCTTCAGGCACTGTCATATCACTGCTCTCGGACCTCAGTCTCTTTTACTGCATAACAAGGGAATGATGTCCCCTTTTTGTTGTATTGTAGCAGAACCAAAATGAGGGAACATACAAAAATGTTGCTGAGCGCCAAAACTGGTTTGGCTCTGTGGATAGAGCATCGGCCTGCGGACTGAAAGGTCCCAGGTTCGATTCTGGTCAAGGGCATATATCTTGGTCGCGGGCACATCCCCAGTAGGGGGTGTGTTGGAGGCAGCTATTCAGATGTTTCTCTCTCACTGATGTTTCTGACTTTCTATCTCTCTCCCTTCCTCTCTGTAAAAAATCAATAAAAATATATTTAAAAATTGTTGCTGATAAGATGCTGAGTCCCTAAGGCAGGCCGATGCATTTCTGTTAAATCTGAACTTGAAAGATAATCTAAAAGTGATTGCAAATAGAATGGGAGGGAGGGAGGGAGGGAAAAAAGGAGGAGAGTTAAGGAAAGAAGGAAAGAAGGAGGAGAGAGAAGGAGACAAGGTGGGAGGGAGAGAGGGAGGGAAAAGAAAGAGTGCCTTAGAAATCATATTTTTTAAAATCAAATTCTTCCTTTTCCTAACACTGGTTTCTGAGAAGCATCTGAAAAACAAAACTGACTTTTTAGGAGGAGCAGAAAAGACAACTTTAGTGCTTATCAGTCTCTCAATGTACTGTTCTATTTTTGGCCTCTAAATGTACTTCATTGGGAGAACACCATGTTTTTAAACCTCTTCATATTGTAGATATAAAAAAGGTAAGAGTTAAGGTATGTAGAGGCAATGCTTTCATCTATTGATTACTTGTCCTTGGTTTTGGATAGGGCCACCAATGACTAGAAAGGAAATAATCACATTTGTAGTAAAATTGATTAATAAAAAATGAATGAGCTAATAAATAGTTATGGTTCACTTACTATGGGTCAGATCCTGTGCCACAGGGTTTAATTCAAACACAGACAGACTCACGGATAGATACACAGATACTTATAACGGGCAATTAACACTTTCATGAATGTCACCTCATTTACTTTCATAAATGCCTTAAGAGTTGGTGGTGTCTCCATTTTATACACAGAGACATATACTGTAAGAGCCTATGTGGTTAAGTGACCAGGCTAAAAGTCAAATGGCTGGCAAGTATGTATTTTTCAGATCTGATAACTGATTGGTAGAGCTTTAAAAAACGAGAGGATTTTATAATTGTAAAGTTTAGTCACTAATCAACATTCATTCATTTAACAATGTTTTACTAAGCACTTTCTATGACTGGGCATTGTGCAAGGTACTTGGGAGATTACATGAAGAATACAAAGTTCTACTTCATACAGCTTATAGCCTGGTGGAGGCAAGAGACAATAAAGATAGCAAGTATGATAGTGACATACAATGGCAAGTTGCTAAGAAGAAAAATAAAGCAGGTTGAGCCATTAGAATAATTAGAAGGACGAGAAGCAATTACTCCATTGAAGTCACAAAATCCATAAAGTATTTTTTCCCTTACAATTCAGAAAGGAAACCATGTCTTATCTTTTAATACTGGCATATTTTAACTGTAGAGAAATTAAACCATGTAATTAAGAGAGTAAAAAAGAAGCCCTTACCAGTGTGGCTCAGTTGGACTACCTATATATATTATAACTAACCTAATATTTTTTAAAAGTAGATTTACTTTTCCTTCACTTAAATACCTCATTGATGGTTCTAGGTAATAAATTTAGAGAAATCATGGGTTTAGTATACAGGTTATATACTTTTAATAGTGTATGTCTGCTGGAAGCTAATTCCAGCATGTCCTAATTACGAGAGTTTCATCAAAAGGTTAATGAAACTTGGGGACTCAACAAGGGCCGAGTCTCATAAGTAATCACCTGTTGGAATGGCTGAAAGGCATTTCCCTCAAACATGAATAGGATGACTGTTTACTGCCAGACAGTTCAAGGTATCTCAATCTACTTGTTATTGCCTCCTGTTGGCTAAACACCCGAGGAGCTGTAAACTATTCCCCGATCTGACAATGCTTCTGTACCATACCCTTTGAAGTGTATTATCTCCACCTTGCCTTAGGACAAATTGTATTATAAAAAGCAAGGGTCCTGAGAGAACTTAGAACTTTAGCTCCTTTAGCTGAAGCTCCTCTGACCCCCAATGCCTTTCAAAATTATCTTATGTCTCTGGACTCTTATTTAATCTATGCGCAGCCTTTCTCCAGATTGCTGAACCCTTCTTAATGTTGGAACAAGAACCCTGGCATATGTCAAAGTCAGCATACAATCATTAAAAATGTTTGTTGTACCACCTAAAATCTTTTCTAGTGCCACAGTGGTGTTCATGCCACTCACTGCAAAATACCAGGATACAGAACAACTACTGGACTTCAAGTCAGAAACTCCACATGTGAGGACAAAAGTTCCTCCCCTGAGAATTACTCAGGGAGCCCGTGCTTAGGGCTGTTTCCACGCCTGCTCTTGTGCCCCTCCCCTCTGCTCAGACCAAAGTCTTAGCTTGACACTCCCAGGGATGAGGGATGGTGGGTTTGCAGCAACTACTGGAATTAGGAAGCTGAGTACAACAGTCAACTGTGGGCCTGTTGCAAGAGGTACATGCACTATTATTACCTCCTGGCCCCAGAAAGGAATGAAAAATGACCAAGGAGTTCATTGCATTTTCCAATTTCTAAAAAAGAAGTGGTTACATGAAGACAAACTTAGGTCATAAATGAATGGTAATTATGTACACACAATTAAAAGTAAAATTTTAAAATTCTTTCCAGGCTTCATGGAAAATTCTATTAATGAGAAACAAGCCACTTATTTCTAAAAAGTCGTAGAAGGGTTGAAACCTGAACCCTGAAAACAGACTTTCAAAGGCAGATTTCAAGAATGTTTTTCCCCATCTGAACTTGACAGACAGTAACAATGGCTTGACTAGATGTTATTTGAGTCATGCTTGAAAAAGTAGGACTGTAATTTAGCTGCTATTTGATGGTAAGCTGCAATATTGCATAAGGAAACTGAAGCCATCTTATTGACTTTTCTTTTTTATTCTTAATCCTCATCAAGAATATGTTTTGATTGCTTTTTAGAGAGAGGAAGGGAAAGGGAGAGAGAAACATCAATCAGTTGCCTCCCATTCCCTCCCCGAGCCAGGGATAAAACCAGAAACATCATAAGTTTTATAATAGGTCCCAATAAATGATATGCAATATACGGCTATTTTATACTAAATGCTGTGTAGGCTACATATTGGGGAAAATTATGAATTGCTAAGATAAGAAAATGAGCATATTTTGCATTTTGCAGTTATAGTCCAAAATATAAATGCTAAGAAATTTAAAAACACGTTTATCAATGTTTTAAGGTCTCATCAGTGAATTAAGTCCCTCAGATAAGTGGCTTATCAAAGGCTTTTTAAAATTGTAATAATTTCTGCAATTATATAACAAATGCCATATTTCTTTGGCACTAATTTCTTCTAACTAGACAAATCAGTAGGAAATTGAGAAAAGCATGAGAAGTCTGTCATTTTAATTGCAAAAGTAAATGATACATGAAAAGTTATGAGTGGATTCATTTAATTTCCTTAAATTTTAGAAATACTATATATCTAGAAATACCAAGTAATGAAACTTTAAAAACATGCATATATAATAAGTTGGAATAAACACGCTCATTTTTTTAGGGGAAAAAGGTCTTCAAAGAACACAATTTATGCTTTCCAGTTTTCATTGGCTTCATAAGTACTCACTACATTGTAAGGTATAAAAATATCAAATCACTATATTGTATACCTGAAACTAATATAAATAACAAAATACTATACACCAACTAGACTTAAATTTAAAAATAAAAAATAAATTAGCTTTGGAAATGGAAACAATAACTGCATTCTTTTGATATGGTCACAAAGTTCATCTGAGAAATAAATTTGTAATCTAATCACAATTTCATACTTGGTGTACTTCTAAAAGTGAAAACTCTATCCTTCTTGATTAAGAAACACGAAGGCCATGACCAATAATACAGCAAAGCAAAGCATAAAGGAATAAAGATGTTTTAATATGGAAAATTTTTATCAAATTAAATTTACCTGGATGGTTGTTTAAATTTATTCTAGCAAGTGCATCTAAGATGAGGATGCTAACACAGATATGTTTGCAAAAATAAAGCAGTAACCAAGAGGACCTCTCAGGTGATCTCTGCCAGCTCTAATTTTCCATTCACCCATCCCTTGATCATTAATGACTTCCTCCTTTCCTCCCTCCCTCCCTTCCTCCCTCCCTCCCTCCCTCCCTCCCTCCTTCCTTCCTCTCTCCTTCCCTCCCTCCCTCCTTCATTCCTTCTTTTCTTCCTCATAGATAGTTCCTATGGGCCATACACTCTGCTAGACTCTGAGAATAGGCAGAGGAACAAAATGAAATGGACTCCAACCACAGTCCATCAGCACAGAAAGTGGGAGGGAACTATACTCCCGAGTCTCTAATACACATAGAATTGGCCAGCTTCTGTGGAGCAAGAAAGGAGTCTGCCTGGGTAATATGCACTTACGCACATAGAGACCTTGTGTATAGAAGCTGCAGCCTTTCTCTAGCACTTAGTTCAGTCAGCATGTGACAACACACTTCCATTCATTTAGAGTTGAAGACATGGAGGCACAGAGAGGTGACCTAACTTATTGAAAGTCACAAAGCAAGTTAGACATCTGAAATTAGAACCTGTTGTATTGCAATAGTTTAAGCTAATGCACTGAGAATCTGCCAGGTATTTGGCTCAGAGCCTGGAACTGGGAATAAGAAAGATGAATAACACTCCATTCCTGTCTGGAGGTGCTGACACTCTCACGCTGGCAAAGGCTTGATGGAGGACTTTGGGGAATTATTTTAATATCTGATCATCTTTTACCTCCTGCCGGGGCTCTGAGGACTGTGGCAGAACAGAAACAAACCTGGTACTGTGTGTGGATCAGAACATCTGATCAAGTACACAGGGGGAAAGCAAGTTCAACTTGTCTGCCATCTGTAAAACGCAAACTAAAAAGACATTTTTTTTTGCAGCTATCAATCTTGCAAAAGTTTTAAGATAACAACACTCCAGGTGGAGAAAATGGCCCTTTCATGTACCGCTTTTGGATATGTAAATTTTATGTTTAGATTCCCAAATTGCAGCATGATGTGTAATAGTTTACAACCAGGAATGATATCTATGTTCAACAGTAAGTGAGTGTATAACTAAATTAAGGTTATGTTCATGCAATGTTAGGTTATATAAGGCAGTTTTTAAAGATTACTTTAATGACCTGGGGAACTACTCATCATCAAATGCTAATTAGAAAACAGAATATTAAGCTATAGCCAGCATGATCCTACTTTTCAAAAAATATAATATACATACATATTTTGTATTACATGCACAAAATAATACCAGTCATTATTTTGGGGGTGGTGATATTACAGGTGATTTTTATTTTCTTCTTTTCTGTGTTGTCCAAATGTTCATTAAGCTGATTCCATTACTTTAATAATTAAGGGAAAACACAATGCCTTATTTTTTTTTCTGATGAGATTGAGTGTCTGAAACAAATTGCCTGCTACCAACTGGGTTCAGGCTCCATGACTCAGCCTCTTCTGGTCTGGACACAACAGACTAGAAAGGCCACGAGACCGTAGCCTTATGATTCAGACCTGCTTCCCTGCTTACTGGCTAAATCTCTTTAGGACAAACAGGTCTGGGCCTTTGCAATTTTACCCATAAAATATGCCTCACAGATGAAGTTTAGAGAGGGTATAACGAAAATGCTTTGAAAAGCACGATATAAATATAAGTTATGTCTTACACGAGATAAATAAGATAGAATAACAGATGCTAGAATCAGATTGAGGCTCAAATCCCAAATGATCACTTATTAATTTTGTCATATCAATCAAATTATGTAACCTCTTTGAACCCCAGCCTCATGGATTACAAAGTGCAGATCCTAACACCTTCTTCAGAGCATCAATGGAACCAAGCACCTGCGCAGGGCTCAGTGTAGGTATTTCCTTCCTTTCTTAGGCTCTGACCTGCCCTTACTATGAGACAAGGATAAAAATATTCCAGCAGTAGCACTTTCTGTTCTCAGTTAAAAGAACATTTATTTTTGATATGTTTAAAATGTATAAAGTCTTTTTTTTTAATTTCTCTACCCTTTATGGTTTGAACCCATAGCTAGCAAAAAGTCAGCATAACTTGGGAAAATCAGTGTGAGGATTGTGGACAAATTTTCAGGGAATCATTGGATATCACAGTCTGCCATCCAAAAGCTCAGAAGCTTTCGCACTTCCCAATAAGGCAGGCGGAGCAGAAAGTGAGGACACGTCTTTGCTTTGGTGCACTGAAGTTATTTCTGCTATTAGGTCTCCTTAGATTCTGGGTTCATCTAAATATATGTGTGACATTCCGCAAATGTGCAGAACTCAGAGTTTCTCAGGCTCCTGTCAATTGACAGTCTCACATCTTAAATGTTTCCTTTAATTAACCTTCTCCATTTTCAAATCAATTTTCTCACTTCCTCCTGGTGTTGCTGCTATTCTAAGAAATGCAGACCTCAGGGATCTATATTTCAAGGATCCAAAGATTCATATGTCAAGCCTGGAACTCTGTAAACAAATAGATACCTAGCGCATCTGCTATCCCCCTGCAGGCCCACATTTAAAAGTTGAAGGATCAAGATTAAAATATCAGGGGGTCCAGCCTTAAGTTTTATTATTTGACCTCTGGGTTCCCTTTCGTAAAGGTCTTTCCTTATGGAAGCATTGAAGATGTTGGAGAAAGGGAGCAATTCACTTCAGACTCTCCCTGTTCTGGGGAGATTAATCTGTAAGGTGCCAGGAGGTTGACTGGCAGGGTTGGTCCAAAGGGGAGGTGATGGTGGAGGCAGACCAGACAGGAAGAGCAGATGAAGAGCACATTGTGGCAGGTTCTGTTGGTGCCCTGTCCATTTCCCTGAGGCCTTAGTTCTGGCTGACTTCTGACTGCTGGCATCTACCTCCCTTCATCTGACAGCTGAAGAACTGACAGCCCACACCCAGCAGCCCTCAGCCAATGACTCATAGGAGTCAATGCATAAACACCCCAGCTCGCTTGCCCTTTGGGTGGAGGAGCTCCGAGGTGTGCTTTATTCATTTCCTAATGCTGCTCTAAAAAAAGCTTGAAGGCTTAAAGCACACAAATTTATCTAACAGTTCCGGAAGTCAGGACTCCAAAATGGATATCATCAAGGTGTTATTAGAGCCATGATATTTCTGGAGATTCTAGGAGAGAATCTATTTCCTTGCCTTTCCATCTTCTAGATGCTGCTCCTACCTCCATCTTCAAAGTCAGCAGTTTAGCATCTTCAGATCTCTCTCTGACTCTGACCCTGCTACCTCCCTCTGGAGATTGGGTTCTTCGGATAATCCAGAATGTCTTCCCAACTCAAGACCCTTAATGTAGTCATATCTGTAAAGTCACCACATTTACCAACCCATTCACAGGTTCTGTGGATTAGGACATAGATATTTTGCGGGGAGGGGTTGCCATTATTCAGGCTACCACATGTGTGTTTTATACCATCTCCTAGAGTTCTAAGGAATGAGTTCTAGGCCCCTCTGGGAGGGTGACAGCCATGGAGAGTCAGAAGGGGATCCGAGTTTGAGGAGGTGATACTGAGTTCTGTTTTAGTAGAGGTGACATTAGGACAACAAAGTGACAATGTTAGTAAAGGAGTAGAATGTCTCCTATGAGACAAAAGCTTTGAGACAACATGGAAAAGGCTGTGCATAGAACTTGTTTTATAATAACAATCTAACAATGAAAGAAACAAAGGGCATTTGCCATCATCTGAGGTAAGAGAATAACTTCCACTCCAGATGAGGACTGTAAATCCCAGAAGGGCCTGAAATGTCTAAACATGAGCTCACACTTTCCCTTTCAGAAATGTTTTTCACCTTGTAGTACTTCTATATCACAGGCAGGCAATATTCTAAACACATTCTTTAAAAACAAATGCATGAAATTCTTGTTATAAGTATACTAGAGGCCAGGTGCCTGAAATTTATGCACTGAGGGAGGGGAGGGTGCATAACCTCAGCCCAACTTGCACCCTTTCCAATCTGTACCCCTTGGGAGATGTCTGACTGTCCGTTTAGGCCTGATCCCAGAGTCGGACATCCCTTTCACAATCTGGGACTGCTGGCTCCCAACTGCTAGCCTGCCTGTCAGCCTGATCACCCCTAACCACTCCCCTGCCAGCCTGATTGATGCCTAACTGCTCCCCTGTCAGCCTGATTGCCCCCAACTTCCCTCCCCTGCTGGCCTGATTGCCCCTAACTGCTCTCTCCTGTAGGCCTGGTCATCCCCAACTGCCCTCTCCTGCAGGCCTAATTGCCCCAACTGCCCTCTCCTGCAGGCCTAATTGCCCCAATTGCCCTCCCCTGCCAGCATGATCTCCCCCAACTTCCCTCCCCTGCTGACCTGGTTGCTCCTAACTGCCCTCCCCTATAGGCCTGGTCCCCCCCCCCCCACTGTCCTCCCCTGCCAGTCTGGTTGCCCCCAACTGTCTCCTTCACTGCTGGCCTACTCAGCACTAACTGCCCTCTCCTGCTGGCCTGATCACCTACAATTGCCCTCCCCTGCCAGCCATCTTTTAAAAAAAAATAAATTTTATTGATTTTTTACAGAGAGGAAGGGAGAAGGATAGAGAGCTAGAAACATCAATGAGAGAGAAACATCGGCCAGCTGCCTCCTGCACAACCCCAACTGGGGATGGGCCCACAACCAAGGTACATGCCCCTGACCAGAATTGAACCTGGCACCCCTCAGTCTGCAGACTGATGCTCCATCCACTGAGCCAAACTGGTTTTGGCTCTGACGGCCATCTTGTGGTAGCCATCTTGTGACCTGAAAGGGGTGGCCATCTTATGTGAGGGTGTGATGGTCAATTTGCTTATTACCTCTTTATTATATAGGATAAGGCCTGTTATTCTTCTCATTTTGTAACTGGACCAAAGATAAGAGACATTAAATGACTACCCAAGATCCTATGGATAATGGTAAAATCAGGATCTGGAACTAAACTGGTTCAACTCCAGGGCCTTAGATTTTAATCACCTCATTCTCCTGCTTTGGTTTTGATTATAAGGAGAAGAGGAATTCAAGAAGTGGTTTACAGAGGAGTGGGTACCCAGCAGGTAGCAACAGCAGCAAGCCACCACCTGAAGAGTAAAGGGAGAAATGATGTTACAAGAGTCTGATAGGAGCTGTAGCCATGAGGAGGGGCTGCTCACCAGGAGCTGTAGTGATGCCCAACCTCTCTCTCCTCCCATCTGCCTGCCTTCTGTCATGGGCCCAATTCAACTGGAAGCCAGAAGGCAAAGAGCACTGGTTACTTACTCTATAAGGTTCAACATCCTCAGGGACAGAGAAGAGCAGAAAGTGTACTGAGTGTAGGGGAGAGATGCAAATGGAGAAAAAAAAAGTTGCTTTAAAAAGAGTGTATTCTATTCATTTTTATCAGGCTTTTAGCCCATAAGCAATTGTAATAGTAATATTTAACAGGACTCAAATATGTAAATATGTTATGGCTTAAAAGGAGGCGCTAGGATATTCTGTTCATTAAAAACTGAAATTCTAAAAAAAAAAGAGGGAGGGAGAGAGAGAGAGAGAGAGAGAGAGAGAGAGAGAGAGAGAGAGAGAAAGGGAGAGAGAGAGAGAGGGAAAGAGGGAAAGAGAGAGAGAGAGAGAGAGAAAGAGAGAAAGAGAGAGAGAGAGAGAGAGAGAGAGAGAGAGAGAGAGAAGTGAATTGGTCAGCATCCTTCTAATCAAAGACTCATTCCTCTTTGCTCTCTTGAAACCAAACACATCAGGCCTCATTTTAATCTCATCTAACTTAATTAAATGCCACTATTTAATTTAATCTCACCTAATCTAATCCAGTTATTGCACAATCCAAGTCTAGAACTGCTGAGTCAAACCAGTTAATATCCAGACCAACAAGAAGCTGTAGTGTCCAGAAGCCTGTCCTGGATGTGTATCAATGACAAAATTACAAGATGTCAACAGAGTGAGCACCTTTCGTTTTTCATTTTGGCAATAAATAACCCTATGACCTTAGTCGAATCATTAAGCTCTCTGTGAGTGATTACAAGTCTTTATCTACAACAGAGGTGGGGAAACCTATTTTCTGCCAAGGGCCATTTGGATATTTATAACATCACTCACGGGCCATACAAAATTATCAACTTAAAAATTAGCCTGCTATATTTGGTCAAGCATTTAATTAACTCACCCCTAATGCCTTGGCAGGGCCAGATCCAATGATTTTGCAGGCCTTATATGGACCATGGGCCAGACATTCCCACCCCTGATAAAGGTAGAATTAATAAACTTGTACCCTCTTTGAGAGATGTCATAGCAGTTAAGTGAGGATTTTGATGTGACTTTTTTTGTGTGAGTTCTAATACAAGAGTAGTAATTATGTTAATTCAGAACATAGTCAACCTTTTGTTTTTCCACAAATGCAGAATTTTGTCAAATCTTTCTAAGCAAATTATCTTCTGTACAATTGCTACTCCTCAAATATTGTGTGCTTTTTTTTTTTTTCAAATACTGTTTTTGATAATAAAGAGAAAGGTTTTGTTGCCAAGTAACATACTGACTATTTGCACCCAGGTGTAACTGGTGTATGTTGAGCCATCCCAGTTACTTTGATCAATTAATTCCTTTACTACCATTATATCCAACTTCTTATCAGAAACAAACTCTCTTCTTTGTGCCTATTGGATGTGTAAACTGAAACAATGGATAGTTATTTGTCAGGTAAACAGAACATTGACTTTATGGTCAGTTTTAAATCACATTTGTGTGATGTTTCTTAAGAATCTATTATGTCTAGGGCTGTTCTCTATTGGAGAACAACCCACACAATAGAACAACATAACAACAGCTCTCCATACATTGCTCTGAAGTTGAAAGGGGGAGGGGGGGGCTTTCCATGGGTGGAAATTGCCCAACCTTCAGTCATTTTTATAATATCAGCATAATATTCTTCCATATTCTCATGACTCATGCTCTATTATTCACCAACCATTTGACTTTAAATTGATTTGCCTACTGGGGTAGAGCCTGAAACCTGAGCTTGTATCCTGATGAGGAATTGCACTGTGACCTCCAGGTTCATCGGTCCATGCTCACCGAGCCATGTTGGCTAGGCAGATAGGCTCTTTCTTGTGAGGGTTAGGTTGTGTGAAAGAATGTAACTTGTATTGATGAGACAGAGTTTATAGAGACAGATACTCCCTAAATTGGAACTCTTTAGTGAATTACTTGGATGTTGGGGAAGAAATTATGGTTTATAATCTTAATTTGCACAACCACCTTGTTAAGTGATTTTGGTAGGTGAGCACAATAGGTATTACTCCCGTTTTACAGATGACAAAAGTAGGGCTCAGAGGGGTTACATGACTCACTCTTTGATTGCACAGATAGTAAATGACAGAGCTGGGCCTCAAACACAGGCCTTCTCATTGCAAGTCATGTGTTCCTTCCATTACCAAATCCTCTCTGGTATAAACTGCCATGAGAGGTGCTGAAGAGGACCTGGATGCAGTGCACCGAAGATCCAGTCCCGGAGCAGTGCCAAGTGATACATTTAAGTGGCATCAAGAGAAAGTGAATAAGTATGCTTGGAGATATTTGGCCCAGAGGATAACGGTGAAAATATTGAGCAAATAAGCCCACTTTAGCTGAGGCCGGTTTGGCTCAGTGGTAGAGCGTCGGTCTGTGGACTGAAAGGTCCCAGGTTCGATTCCGGTCAAGGGCATGTACATTGGTTGCGGGCGCATCCCCAGGTAGGGGGTGTGCAGGAGGCAGCTGGTCGATGTTTCTCTCTCATCGACGTTTCCAGCTCTCTATCTCTCTCCCTTCCTCTCTGTAAAAAATCAATAAAATATATTTTAAAAAAATAAGCCCACTTTAAGTTGGACAGTTAGGGAAGACTTTTTGGAGTGACATTAAAACTGCATATTAAGGATGGGCAAAATGACAGAAAGAGAAGATATAGCGAAGGTATTTTAAATAATAAGAACAATGTGATCACAATTACCAAAGATATCAAAGAAAGCTGTGTCCTGGTTCACTGCCGATGGGGAAATGCAGACAACAGGAAGTGCCATGCCTACATTTTAGCCTTATGTTTTCTGAGGTGGAATTCATTAAAAGGATGTATGGTCCAGCAAACTACTTACAGGGTAGTTTTTTTTCCAAAGGAAGTAATGATGGATGTGTGCTAATATTTATTCAGATGTGCCTCATACTTACAGGAAATTGGAAATAACACTGATGTTTAACAACATGGGGCTTAATTACATAAACTTCGGTGCATTGACCCTGGGGACACAACAGTCTTCAGAAAGTATGTCAACCTCTGCAACTGAGATATGGTCCATCACCTTCACCTGAAACTTGTTAAAATGCGGTATCTGATTCAGTATCTCTGTTGCCAGGTCTAAGATTCAGCATTTCTAACAAGTTCCCCAGTGATTCACAGGCGTTAAAGCTGGCACTGAGGTCGGTGATTAGCAGCACAGGAAGGTATTTGTAGGCTCTCCCTCTGGCAAGGAGCCCCCATCATTCTCTTTCCCCTCTTCTCCCCCCACACAAAAAAGAAGATATTTGCAATTAAATGGCAATTAAACAGGCTGATTTCACAAGAATTTTTTTCTGTATGATATTACATTGGTAAAGACTTAAAAATATGTATAAATTCATACATATGAGAGAACGAGAGAGGCAGATATAGAAAGGGAGAGACAGCAAGACAGTAAGTCAGACAGATAACATTATATACCAAAATCCCAACCATGGTGGAATTTTAGGAAGAATGCTCTGGCCACAGCGTGGAGGAAGGCGTGGAAGCAAGACAGGAGGACTGGAGACCAACTAGAGGCTGCTGCATTAACGCAGGAGAGAGGTAATCCCAGATTGAACTAGGCCAGTGGTTGGCAAACTCAGTCAACAGAGCCAAATATCAACAGTACAATAATTGAAATTTCTTTTGAGAGCCAAATTTTTTAAACTTAAACTAAATAGGTAGGCATATTATTATTATTACATTAATTATGTTACTCCTAATTTTGTGGAAGAGCCACACTCAAGGGGCCAAAGAGCCGCATGTGGCTCGCGAGCTGCAGTTTGCCGACCAGGCCAATGTCAGTGCAAACGGATGATTGCAAATGGAGTGAGACTGGTGATAAATTGAAAGTGGGGGATGATGGGAGACACACTGAGAATATACATAATAAATGCTTATTTCCTTCTTGTCCTCTGCACGGAGATCTAAGGTCAATCACTTCAGGCCACGATGAACTAAGTGGCAGTGGAAAAAATATTTCTGGACACAAAATACCTGGCTCTCCTTGCAAAGCAACTGTTTCAAATGTGTATAAGAGGCTAGCAGTCCTCAAAGTGAAGTCTAGGGATCCTTGAGGGTCAGTGCATTTCCATGCAGGGTGTTGTGAGCTCAACACTGTTTTCACAATAATACTAAGACAGTATTTGCCTTTTCTGCTCTCATTCCTTCAAAGCATATTCTGGCATTTTCCAGAAACTACATGTTGGTAATGATGCAATTGCTCTGATGGCTAATGTCATAAGCACATGGATTTTTCTTGGGTTTTAATTTTCCCCCTCACTTTTAATTTCAAATATGGTAAATAGGGAAAAATATAACCCACATAAACAAAAGCTCTTTAGGGTTGTCAATAATTTCTAAGTGTGTAAAGGCGACCTGACACCACAAAATCTGAAAGCTACTGCCATAAGCACTTAGAGAAGATTTTAAAGGCATCCACTTCCAAGATCTCAGCAAAATTATGAGGAAGGGTAAACTCTACTGACTGAGGAGCCTAATTGCCATGCGAGTTTTCATCCTTGAAACTGGAGCTATATTGCTTGTACATCTAAGAAATTCAGCGTGGCATCTAACTAAAGAAACCAAAGCACATTCCATACAGTGTACTAAGAAGAAATATGAAACCTACATCTGTGATTTGGTAGAGACTTTGTCCTTTAAACTTGTTTTTAAAGTTAGAAAACAGAATCGCTGAGTAATACTCAGAACTTAGAACAAGATCTCGGGTGTGTGGGCAGGAAAGCACAGCAGAAGCTGCAGTGTGGGCAGGTGGGAAATTGCACAGTGAGGAGGAAAGATGCGAACTGGACTCAGAACCACGAGCTCCAAAATCAAGTTTCCACCCTTGAAAGGACTTTGAGTCCATTCTTTGAAATAACAGGAAAATGGGCTGGTTAATTAAGCATAAATCTGGCAGTCACCTGCTCATCATCTGAAGAGTCCCTTCATTTCAAAATTAAGCTTGTTCTTTAGATGGTCATTTTTTGGGGGCTACCATTTGCATCAAAGGTTAAAAATATTTTCTCAAAATTCTTCTTATATATTTTATAAAATAAAGTGGTTTTTAAAATTTTTTATTTACTTGAAAGGACCTGTCATTTTCCTGGGTAGGATAATATAGGAAAATGAGTTCACTATACATCATTTGCCAGAACCCAAAGTTCTTGTCTTATTTTAAAATTTTCTAAATGGCCTTGAAAGCAAACACGTAAGTTTTCATGAAACAGGACTCAGAAGACAGCAGAGAAAGAGGACAGGAAGAGCTCTAAGAAATTTAGAGTAGTAACACCACTAGACATAACAGACTTGGGTTTGAGGTCCTATTTTCAACTTCTTAGCTATGGGATGATAGCACATTTAAAAATGGTCACAATTCTTTGCGATTCCTCCCAGCAAGAGTCCATTCTCTACCCTGTGAATCAGGACTTGTGGTATGACTTCCTTTCACCAACACAATAAATTAGAAATGATGTGGTTGTCCCAAATCTGGACTTTGGCTCTTGTTCTGAGATCCTTGCCACCACTACCGGTGTGAATTAGCCCTGAGCAATCTCCTAGAGATGACAGACATGAAGATTAGATAATGAGCCATCATGGCAGAGGCTACCGTACGCCAACCACTCCCAACTAACTCAGCAGTTGACCTGGCAGTCACGTGTGCTAAGCCAGATGAAACCAGAAGAATTGCCATGGTGAGTCCAGCCCAAATGGATGACCCACAGAACTGTATTCTAAATAAATGGTTTCTGTTTTGAGCTACTAAGTTTTGGGGTGTTTTCTTATGGGACAAAGCCTGATAAAGTTACCTGGGCATCTCAGGTGATCTTTCTTGGTTCTAGTTTCCTTATATCTCACAAATGGAAATAAGTGCTCAATTCAAAGGTTCCTTATATCATTAACTAGTGACCTGGTGCATGAAAATCGTCCATGAAGGGGTGGGGGGAGGGTTCCCTTAGCCTAGCCTGCACACTCTCCAATCGGGGACCCCTTGGGGTATGTCTGGCTGCTGGTTTAGGTGGGATTGGGCCTAAACTGAAAGTAAGACATCCCTCTCGCAATCTGGGACTGCTGGATCCTAACCGCTCACCTGTCTGCCTCCTAATTTCTCCTAACTACCTCTGCCTGCCTGCCTGATAACCCCTAACCTCTCTTCATGCCTGCCTAATTGCCTCTAACTGCCCTCTCCAGCCAGCATGATCTCACCCCCAATTGCCCTCCCTTGCTGGCCTGATCACCCCTAACTGCCCTCCCCTACCAGCCTGATCTCTCCCCCAACTGCCCTCCTCTGCAGGCCTGATCTCACCCCCAACTGCCCTCCTCTGCAGGCCTGATCTCACCCCCAACTGCCTCTCCTCTCCCCACTGCTGGCCAATTTGGTTCTGATTTGTTGGTTTCTATGCCAGTCAGCATCTCTGGGTGTATCTCCAGGCCTGATAAGAGAGGTGGGGCTGATTACAGCCCCCTTGGAGGCCTGGAGAGAAACAGAGACTTGGCTGCTGGCGAAGCCTGGAGAGAAAGAGAGAGGCAAAGGCTGATCAACAGCTGCTACGGAGGCTGTGGATCAGACCCTGCCTCTCTCTCCGGGCCTGATCCACAGCCCCCTTGGCAGTCAGTGCTGGGTCACCGCACCTGCATCAGTCAATGGCCATGGCAACCCAGCAATGACTGCAGGACTGACTTCCGGTGTCCTGTCAAGCCTTTGGTCGGTCATTATGGACCATAGGTTTTTATATATTAGGATTATTTGACCACAGTATTTCCCAATAAAACAATGAGGAAAATGCTCTATATCTAAGCTGTCCCAAATACCAGCCAGGTGGCCATTGAGCACTTAAAATGTGGTTAGTACATCTGAAGAACTGACTTTTAAATTTTATTTCATTTTCACTAATTTAAATTCAAATAGCTACATGAGACTAGTAACTACCATTTTAGAGAGCTCCATTCTAAGACTTCAGTGAACTGATTTCAATCATTGGAAAGCCAATGCTAAGATACCCCCATCACCATGCAAGATGGGTGTAGAGAATTTACTCTTCAGCTAAACAAGTATGTGAAATCCTTTTCTGCTACAAAGACCCAGAGTCAGCTTCCCTGGACATCTCCTAGGGGATTTGTGGAATAGGACCTTAGCAGAGTGGGAGGCAGCAGTGAAGAATGGAGTAGAGTTCCTGACCATTATCCCACATAAGCTGGTCCTAAGCTATCCTTTGGGGTAAGTATCCCTGTCACTATGCTTCAGTCACAAGACCTTCCTCCAATGTGTCAAACATGTTTTTATCTCAGAGCCTGTTATGTTTTTAGTTCCTTCTTGACCCGAATGCTGTTTCCCTAGATCAGGTTTCCTCAACCTCAGCATCATTAATACTTTGGCCTGGGGAATTATTTGTTATAGGGGCTGCCCTGTGCATTCTAGGATGTTTAGCAGCATTTCTGGCCTCTACCCACTGGAGGTAAATGGCAGCTCTCCCACCGCCTGCTCCCATGCTGATCAGGTTATGACAACCAAAATGTTCCTCAAGAGGCAAAATCACCCCCAGTTAAGAAGCACTGCCCTAGATATTGGTATGATTCGCTTCCTTATTTAATTTAGGTGTGTACTCAAAAATTATCTCTAGGGAACCTTTTCAAAACCAAGGCTAAAGCAGATACCTGTCTTGCTCTGTCACCTTTCCCTGTCTTATTTTTCCCCTCACAGTATTTACCACTAATTAATATTATATGAGATAGTTCTTTTTTCTTTCTTCACCTGTTTTTGTTCATTGCTGTAACCCTGGCACCTAGAATCTAGACAATAGGTAGATGATTTATAAATATTTGCTGAATAGATGAAGGAAGTACGTAGGTACCACTGGAAAGCTGGAAGAAGACAGAATGTTCTCATTTGGGGGCAATGGAGACATGTCACCAGCAGAAAGGTTTCAAATCTATTGGCTACTAAAATCTGTATTGGTTGCTATATCAACAATGACAGGTACACTTTTACTCACTGTGTCTGAAAGGATGCTTTAAATGCAGAAATAAAACATGTTAAATGTATTTGTCAACCACATTTATGAATAGTATGTACTTTTGAGACAAAAAAATTAGTCATTTAATATTGTCAAGAAACAATGTTCTCACCCATTATAAACATTAATATCAGCTTGCCATTGAACAAAAAACTTATTTAATATTAGAAAAGCGCTTGCTTAAAGACCTACCTTTGTCCTTCACAAACAAAATTGTTTCTAAGAGTCTTTTATTAGCATTACTCATTAGGCCTATCAATTCAGGGCATATTACCCTGACTCCAACCCTAGTAAAGTTAGACATGTTCTGAAGTCCTTACTTAGCCATAAGATTGAATGTTTTCCCCCACCTAAAACTTATTATATTCTTCCCCAATTCCTTAAGACATATTAGAATAACTTCTAAGATGCTGACTTTCTTCTGGAGTGAATTGTGAGCATTGAAGAGAAATTACAAGTGCTAAGAAAATGGCACATTTTTGGAGAAGGAGTGCCGATATCTCCTTCTTGGAGAACTCTCATTAAAACCTAAATCTAGCCACCTATTAAATGAAGTTCCACACCTGAGCTCCCAAGAATCAGGGAATAACTTGTGAATATATGAAATAAAACTTTAAAATATTAAGTAATTTTACTCTCCCATTTTCAAGTTTTCAATGATTAAAATCTTTCAAAACATACAATTCTTCCCTCTTGTTTATAACAAAATATCTGTAACACTGAGAGTGTGTGCATGTGTATGTGTGTGTGTGTATATATGTTAATGACCCATGGTCATCCTTATGAACAAGAGTCCTTTTGTGATGCTGTGCATAAACACAAGCCAGAATGGTCTCAGAGTTTCAGGATTAGAACCTCTGGTTACTGTTGTTATTTTTATCTGCTCCAAGTCCAGATCATCACCTCCCCCTCCCCCCAAAAAACACACAAAAAAACCAACCACAAAAATCCTTTAAAACACACATTTATATGTTCCCAACACTTCCCCTCTCACCCATTAAACCTGGCTTTGTGCTATTCCAGATGTTTGAAGTTGTTTGTAACCTGACATCTGAGTTCTGGATAATGGATGAACTACTGCAGCTCACTTTGCCAAAGACTGTGAGAGTTCCTCCTGAAATGCCAAGTACAGTCACATCACTTGACAAAGTATAGAGGTGGAATCAGAAGGTAAGAGCTAATGAATAGCAGCCTGGAGAATGGGCCAAAGGGCTCTAAGCTTTGCAGTATATTTCCCTGCAACATTAAACATGCTGTACTGACTCACTGGTTCTCAAATTTTCAGAAAAAAAAAGAGGAATGTTAGGCCAGAAAGAGACCCACACTGAGGTTCTATGGAAGAAAGGTGCCTCATAAACAGTCCAGTACACTCCAGTTTATTTGAAACTGGTAGAACAAAAATGGTTAGGTCAATTTAAGATTTTGATTAAACAGGAATTGGCATATGCAATATATATGGATTCCTAATATTCAAAGGATGAGGATAAGATGCATTTATTAATTAAAAAGATACTGCTACAATATTTTCTTCATATGTCTTTAAGAACATAATAACAACAATAAAGCCTATTTATTTGATTTTTTTTAGAATTCTAGAAAAACTGAAGTCTATACAAAGTCATCTAAATTTAAAAGTTAAACTAATGAACAATAAAGTCATACCATACCAGTTTACCTGATCTGGGCCCAATATAATGCTTGAGATTCTAATTTTTTAAACCAGGTTTTAAAATTATTTTCTTAGTTGTTCTCTACAAATTTTCTTCTTTTCCTATGACTAATGTTATCTGAAGCCTCTTGAGGTTATTATACTGGATAAGGTTTTCTTTCCAGTCAGGGTCAAAAAATTCATTTTTCAATGACTCAACCACATGAACATTTTACTCAAAACTTTAGTTACAAAAAGACAATGCATGCATGTGTTAAGATCTAATTGGGTTGGGATACATGACGACAACGATGACAACTGGATGACGATGCTGTGACAGCATCACCATGTTACTGAGACTGGCACCTGAGTCCCTTACTGCCAGCCAGACTTCAGGGGACATGCGTCAGGAATATTGGATGCCACGGACTGAGAGGAATCTCATGCATGTTCAAACAGTTGGATCATCAGTTCCCACTGTGGCAATGCCTTCCTATTAGTTCATTAAAAGATGACCCACTTTCACTGCTCTTCAGCTTCTGGAGCTTTAAAGTGTGGTGTCAACTTATTTCCCTCATGACTCTCTCTGAATTTATAGCGGTATCTTGCCTTTTGAAATGTTAGAGCTGGTCGAAGGAAAGTGGGACACATTTCCCCTGACACATTTCAAGCTGTATGAGGAAGAGGAACCCATTCTGCAACAAGCTATCAAATGGAATATTGGCAGAAAGCAATCAAGCCTCCCACAAAGTGAGTTTCACCAGCTCCTTCCCACCTGCACTTCATATACGATCCAAAAAGCCAAGGTTCCTGATGAATTTCCCTTCTGGGCATGGACTGCTAGGATTTTACTGTTTGAGGAGTTTTCTGAGACACTTTGCTATCTTGATGCTCAGAGTTGCAAGACATTCTTTTCCTTGGTTACCAGCACTGAGCTTCAGGTCAGAAGAGTCTGACTATCCCTCACAATACTCTTGCCATCAAATTATTGGGAGAGAAAGTACATTTGAAAAACCTCTAGATGATTCATTACTCAGTACTAATTTATTTGGCACTGTTTTACCTCTAACCTACATTACTTCACTTTGTTTTTTGTTTATTTAAAAAATATATTGTTTTTTTTAATTGACTTTAGAGAAAGAGGAAGGGTGAGGGAAGGGAGAGAGAGAGAAACATTGATGTGACAGAGAAACATCAATCAGTTGCCTCCTGCATAAACCCCAACCTAGAATCAAACCCAAAACCTGGGTATGTGTCCTGACTGGGAATCCAACTGGTGACCTTTCGATGTAAGGGACAACACTCCAACCAAGTGAGCACACCAGCCAGGCCATAATTTTTTGTTTAATCTGAGTTTTTTACAATGATCTTGTTTGATGCTCAATGCTCTCAAGACGCCTTTACATCTTGGTTCCTAGACCTTTTTGTACAGGGTAAGAGCTGAGGCTGACACCTGGGAGGAATTGGACTTCTTGTGGATTTGCGCCTAACCCCCCACCAATGGCAGAAGAGAAAGAATCCAGAAGGTAAGAAACAGAGCAGAGAAAGACAGGAACCAGTCTGGGTTGACTTTAGGGATTTACATAAAGTTTCATTTGTGATTGAGAAAAAATCTTGAGAACTTACAAGAACATCAGCAAGTTCACTGATTAAACAAAATGCATTTCCAACCTAAGCAAACTTCATATAACCACCTCAATGACTCAGAATGTTTTGTCTCATGTTATTATCCTCCTTTCTGAATTATGTTTTTCTGGGTTTTGGTTGGTGCATATAATAGTTGATCACACCTAGAAACCATGTTTAGCAATACAGGCAAGTCACATCATCTTTCAGGGTCTTAGCCTTTATTTGAGATAACTCTAATGTCCCTCCAGATTCTATTTGAGCTCTGTGATAAGGTTCACACAAATTCCTATGGTGGCCAGGGATGTAACAAAAATGGGTAAAGCTGGCTTGAGATAAATCTGCTGAAGCTGTGTTACTAGTATCATAATGAACCAATACAAGCAATTTTCACCTTGCTATACTGTGTCTTAAAAACCTCTGAGTGTGCCAACTAAAACTGAGTGAGGCTGATTTAGGGTTTTTGCATCATTAATATGATTCTCTCTGAGAGCCTATAATAATAAATGCATAATATGCTAATTAGACTAGATGTCCTTCCAGATGAAGCTGGGGCTTCGAGGGAAGCCTGGGCCCTGGGTGCCAGAGGGAAGCAAGTGCCGGCAGCCAGGGGAAGGAAGGCCTACTCTTGCATGAATTTTGTGCATCAGGCCTCTAGTCTACAACAATATAGTAGATGCTGCAAAAGGACTTGCATAAGATGGTACACACAATGAAGGGGGAAGGGCCCCTTTGAAGATGGAAGTGCTCATCTGAGACAGCTTTGTGAGAAAATGCAGGGTAGAATTTCACAGTGAACATGTGAACCATATGAGCCCTGAATTTGTTCTTAACTTGTTCCAAATGCTGTTCAACTACAAAAGGGCAGAAAGAAAATGGCAGCTGTCCATGGTGCTTAAGAATTCTCCATAAAGCTGACGCTTCTAAGAGTGTGTAGTATGGGGATACTTTAATCTGAAAGTTTTTAAAAAATCATTTGGTATGGTCCAAATGATTTGCACTATACCAAATGATTTGGAATAAAGTATATAATTTACTCTTTTTTACATTTTTAATTGAATTTATTGCGGCGACATTGGTTAATAAAATTATACTGAATAGGTCCAAGTATATAATTCTACAATACCGTATTTGCCGGCGTATAAGACGATTTTTGGCCCTGAAAAATATGTATTTGCCGGCGTATAAGACGACTGGGTGTATAAGACGACCCCCTAACATTTCCACTAAAAATAAAGAGTTTTTTTATATACTCGCTGTATAAGACTACCCCCCACTTGGAGGCATATTTTTCAGGGCCAAAAAATCGTCTGTATATTGTACTGTGTGTTTACACCCCCAAGTCGTCTCCTTCCATCACCACTTATCCCTCTTTACCCTATTCCTTTGACAATCACCATAATGTTGTCTGTGACCATAAGTCTTTCTTTTTTTCTTTGGTTAATCCCTTCACTCTCCTTACCCAGCCCCTAACTCCCTCCCCTCTGACAGCTGTCAGTCTGTTCTCCGTATCCATGAATCTGTCTCCACTTTGTTAGTTTATTTTGCTCATTAGATTCCACATATAAGTGAAATCACATAGTATTTGCCCTTCTCTGACACTTAAATAGAAACTCATGCCCTCAATTTCCTTTCTGTAGTTCTGAAATAATTTGTGTGTGTGTGTGTGTGTGTGTGTGTGTGTGTGTGTGTGTGTGTTATAGTTTTTAAAGGTTCTGCCAGTATCACATAGTTCCCTGATGTTAACATTATCCTGACTTGCTTCTCTAGATTTCCAAAGTATAGTGCTTTATACAAGAGACTGTTTAAGTCCCAGTAATTTTGCTCTGGAGTGTGTAGTTCTGAACTATAAGAATGCCAATTTTTTTTATAAGTTTCAGTTCATGGTAACAATTTTCTTTTACACATGTAAGAAAAATCACTGCTAACCCAATGATATAGGAATTTAAATTCTTCACAACACACACAAACAGTAAGTTGGAAAACAGCATCTAAATAATCTAATCCAGAATTTTTTCCAACTTTTAAAATACAATTCACCTGGTTTATTTTGAAATCAAAACATCAATTCTTTTATTCATAAAGACACAGATCAAAATGATCTCAGCTAAATCAAAATGATCTCAGCTAAATTTCAATTATAGTCAGCCTTTTCCATTGTAAATATTCTAAAATGTCTAGCTTCTGTTGAGCCTGGCCAGAGAGTTTTTGTACAAATCTGAAATTAGTTTTTTATTTTGGAGCTAGTGATTTATATTGATTGGAGTGACAACAATAAAAAGGAGAAAAACATAGAGAAAAAGGGACACAAATATGTGTTCTTATGAAATAATAAAACATTCAAGTCTTCTTTCAGAAAAAAAGTTTTAAAAAGCTTTAATCACAAGATGATAAATTTGATCAAATTGTGAAAATTAATAAAGAAATTAAATAATAAATGGAAAGAAATCTTAAAAACCATTAAAATAGAAGGCTCTTTAAGATGTCATTTAGTCTCCATCATTTTAGACGCTTATGTACCTTCCTCTTTCTTATGACTTTCTAATGAAATAATTCCACAGTCCTCCCAAATAACTCACTCTAACACATAATAGTCTTCATTTGGGAGATATTTCGATCCTCTCTAATCTTAATCTTTGCCCCCTAATTCTTATTTCCTTTTGAAAAAAAGTCTTACTCTCTGCATATTCATGGAGAAAACATTGGCCATTATTCTTCATACACCTGAAAATAGTCACTGAATTAACAAGGTTTGTTGCTCTTTTTTCAGATAGACTTCAATTCTTCAACTTCACTTTGTTCATCTTTCCTCTTAATTTTCTAATATAAGGTTATTTTTCCTATATTAGAAAATTAAGAGGAAAGATGATAATTTACCAAATTACCTACATCCTATTGGTTATACAATCCCTTCTAGAGGACAAAGCATTCCAGAAACTACCTGCCAATTGCTGTTATATATTTTTGTACATGCTATTTCCATGATCTTGTTTACATTTAAATTGAAATTACGGAGAACGGTACTTAAGTAGTTTCATGTATAGTACGAGGTTGGTGTAAATAGGTTTATTTAGGTGAAAAAAATTGGGTTAAGGCACCCTAAAGCAGGTGAAATAAGACACCATCTTTAAGAATGTTACCTGGGAAAGTTTATGAGATTAGGCATCCTATTGAAGAAATTAAAAACATGACCCCTTACAGAAGTTACTTGGGCTGAGCTGAGAATGCTAGGTTGGACACATATTTTAGTATCACTTTAAAATAAAAAAATATTATGATTTGTTACATAGTAACATTCATAAAAGCCTTGCCTCCTTTGGTGCTACTATACCTTCAACAGGAAAGCTGAAAACAGTTGATTAAAATATTCACTGTGTAGTTCTTATGAAATAGCTAAACATTCATCATAAATCTGGTCAGTCTTTAAAGAGGTATTTCATCAGAAAGGGCCAGTTAATAATATTACCAGATACCCATTAGGTACAATATCTGACTTAGACTCTGCAAAGTTACAAAGGAATAGACTATTCAAGATACTCTCATCTTAAAGAGCAGGGGAACAACAACAAAAAAACCACAAGTAGCTGAATCAAACAAAGAACACAATACAGAAGACTACCAAACAACCACACATACGTCTTACTGACTCTGGTTGGGAAGGACACAGTGAAGGAGAAATGTCAAAGCAAGAGTTTCCAGATTATTTGAAGGGGCTAGAACAAAGTAAAGCCAGTATGAGACGATAGATTTTGAGTGACGGTATTAAAGGCTATTTTTCTTGTCCTAATAGAATCCAGAAGGTCACCTCTGAAAGTAATGAAATCGTCTCTGCACCGCAGTAAGATTGTTCAATTTTTAATTCAAGAAAAATCCCAAAGCAAATGGCACATAAAAACTGGAGCTTGGGTGATAAAATTATCATCAAAATTTAAAAACCTGTCAATCCAAGAAGCGCGCATGTATCCATTTTTAGATAAATTACATTGTTCTTACATGAAAGATGCCGCTTTTATCATGAACATTCCTGCAATTTAATTCATATAAATCTCCAAATAGTGTATGGCAATTACTTTAGGCGCTGCTGTCATTTTCTCCCTTTTTCTATTTTGGTTGCATGAATGCGAAGTTTTAATTTTTTCATATTTTTGGTAACAACAAAGAAAAATGAGATGCACCAGAAAAGAACAACCCAACAGAACATCTGGTACTCCTTCCCCGTTTAAAAAGTCATATTTAATACAAGTGCATTACATTCCAAGCATTCTACCACCTTCCATTTCACTTACAGTCAAAGTTGTCTCCCCTAAAACTCTGTCTAAGGTCATAAACTGAGCCTTTCATCTCCTTATATTGATTTTAATAAATACTCTCTGAAATAAGTAATTTTTGCCGCATGACATTAGGATTGATTATAGAACTGGAAGGGACCCTAAAAATTATGAGGGCTATTAACTTTCCTTCCAGTATAGCTGAGCCAGATCAAGACAGATCATTCACTGTCCTACTCACAGAATTCTCCTTGAAAACTAATTTTAAGAGAATTTCTGTTAATGATTAATAAAAAGAAGTATGGGGCCAGAGTCAAAGTGAGAACAAACTATTAAAGCAAAATCCACAGTTTATAAAGTCTTCTATATATCATACTTTAATACAGAGGTTTTCATAGAGGGCTTAATTCAACAACATTTATTGAGAACTTATTAGGTACTGGGTTCTATACAAGGTAAATTTGAAGTATTTTGCCATACTGAGTAACTGCAATTCATAATTTTATATTGGTTGAATGCATTGAACTCTTTAGATGTCTTTAATTTACTAATTTATTAACCACATGTAATCACATACAATCTAACTTATGGTATAATATGATTTGTAGCACATCCATATAAGATTAATATCCAAACATAACTTCTACTTCTGCCATAATCTTATAATTTAATTTGCTATGCAGTGATATTGATACCAAGACAATTATTGTAACTGGGAGAGAATGGTAATTCATTTAAAGAAGAATTTAAAAGCAAGTCTGCCCAGAAGACTTCTTTTTTGGATAACCTGGAGCCACAAGGTTGGGTGAATATCATATGCTCAGTTAAGTGAGTGGCTGATTGTTGCTCAGTCGGGCTTAGTGAGGAATGCAAGGAGGAAGGGAATGGCACTGATGCAGCAGCACTGATCATAATCTGTTTCTCAAGCATGACACACTTTGAACAAGTCATTTCCTGTGAAAAAGGTGATGTCTCCAAAGTTGATCCTACAGAGATTTTGCAAAAAACAATGCATAATTTGGATTTGAAAATGATGAATTAGGAACAGAATACAATTTCTAAATGCACTTTGCTTTTCTTGGAGAGAGTAGTTTAGGAGGAGGCCCTGCCAGAAAGTAATATTATTAATACAAGGTCTGAGATATTGCTTCCATTTCAGTCAAACAATGCCAAGTGGCTTCTCAGTAGCATTTATAAATGGAGAACAGCGAGTTTGTGCCCCATCTAATTACCTCCATATGCTCTGATTCCAAAAGAGGCCCATTAGTAAGTGCAGAAAGGATTCAGTCTTAGTGTAAAAATGGAAATGCAACGTCTCGAGACACATCTAGTTGTCTCAACGGGAGCGTTAGGGGCTCCTAGATCAGACACCAGGGATGGTGCTAAACACCCTACAATGCCCAGGGCAGTGCCTCCCAACAAAGGAGGACCCAGCCCCTAATGTCAACAGCACCCTGGAGTATACTGGCTCCTTGCACAATATACGTCTGAGAAGCGGTAAGGCTCATATTGTACACTCCAATCACATGTAATCACATACAATTAAATCAGCTGTCGATTTAGTATTTAAAGAGCTAATGCGAATCCGAACACGCCTCTTCCAGAGTAAATGAATAGTTTAGGTAAGGGAATGTGACTCAACATTTTATTTTCACTCTTTCGGCTTAGGATGGAATGTGCCTAAACGCCGATGAATGTCTTGATAAAATCTCTCAGATTTGGAGGTAAGCTGTCTACCAGATAAGCTCTCTTCCCAGGGCTTCATTTTTGTTTTTGATGTGTTTTATGTGAGGCGCACATTTGTTTTTGCCACCTCAAAGGAAATATACACAAGAATATGGTGAGATGGTGTGTGAATAGGGATTGCAGCTTTAAAAAGATGCATGCAGGCCACTGTGGCATTTCAGGAGCAAGAGCTTGGGGGCAGTAGCTTCTTGTATACGGAAGAGGTTCCATAAAGACACAGCATTGGATGGCTGTGGGCCCACCGGTCAGCATTAGATGTAGCCCATCTTGGGGAAGCTCCTCTCTTTCTCCCGGGATACACACCACCACCAAAATTCTCTGGGTTAGAGGAATGTCAGGTTAGAAACAAAAGTCCAAATCATGCTATCTCCTGGCCCTTTTATATCAAACTCACACAGTATTGGGAGAAATAACCTTATTTTCTTAGTGTATGGGCTTCTGCATAACAAGGAATATTTACAAACATGGTGATCACTTGATTCTTTTTTTTTTTTTAAATATTTTATTGATATTTTACAGAGAGGAAGGGAGAGAGAGCTAGAAACGTCGAAGAGAGAGAAACATCAACCAGTTGCCTCTTTAGCCAAGTTACATGCCCTTGACCGGAATCAAACCCGGGACCTTTCAGTCCGCAGACCGACGCTCTACCACTGAGCCAAACCAGTTTTGGCTGATCACTTGATTCTTGAAGCCAATCCAGCTTGGGGGAATCCACATGCTCAGCAGGGGAGGAAGCAGCGCCCAGGCCTGTGTACGCAGATCAAGGTTTCTTCCTTAGCTTTACAACACCCCCCAAACCGGTCTCCCCAGAGTCACTTCTTGGCAAGACCTTGCATTATTCAGACAGGCATTTCACACTAAACATGGCAAAGGATTCTACTTTCTCTCAACAGGCTCCTTGCTGCAATAACAACCCTCCACTCTCCTGGATGACAATAGAACTTCAAGAGTATCTTACTTCAATACTTTAAACAATAAAGAATTTAAATAATAATAATAAAAAGAATATCTTACTTCAATCACCAAAGGTAAAAGGAGACAGCAAAATCAGGTTCCATAAACAACAGGGCAATCATTGGTGTATTAGTCTGAGCCCATATTATTCTATCCTGTTTGTTTTGTTTTTGTGTGAAAGCAAATACAATGGAAGGATGCCTATTGCTTCCAACCAGAAGGCCCAGCTCTGCCACTGCCCTTACAACAGGAAGAGACAGATAAGAAGGCTGTGATTGGAGCATGGAGACCTCGGCGATCTTCTCCAAACTGAACCGAGTGTGAACTGGGCTTCTGCTCTCTTCAAGATCATCAAATTCCCGTTGGCAAACAGACCATGTGGCACAAAAGATCCTCTAGCTGTCAGGCAGCTGACTCACTTAAAATCATTACAGGACAGAGTGATCCACATATGGTTCACTTAGTTCCATTCATCTGCAGTTCATCAACTGTTCTATAGAATATTTTTGCACCCTGTGGAATTGATCTGTTTACCCAAGGCAGATTCAACCTAATCTAGACAGCCTTTCTTTTAAAGCAAGAACAGGGTGTTTTGTGGTTTTGTTTTTTGTTTTTCCTGGTTAGTTTTCAAGTTACACGGAGTGCTCTGGATACATGCTGGGCATTTTCTTCATGTCAGAAAGAGCATATGGTATTCACTGCATGGCAGTACCCGCCAGGTCAGCATTCTGCCAGATGCCTCGGTGAGGTCAACCCTAGACTTATTACTTGTTCCCATTTCATTCAGGCACCTGAGTAATCTGGGATAAAACTCTTTCACCATCAAGAAAGCAAGAATTTGTCACCTTATGGATACGGAAAAGTAAAAACAGCAATTCTGTGTTTGCAGGAGCTCCTGACTTGTTCATATCAGATAAGTGCGCTTTGATTTAATGCTGTATAGTTCTAACTTAAGTTGATAAAAATAACACATTTTTAGGTGGATAGAAGCAAAGAAGAGGGAGATCTTTATACAGTGATATTTCTGCTATTCCCCCAGGAAACAAAAAAAGAATGCTTCAATCCAGATTTTTGAAAGGTGGCCTTAAATAACTCGCTTTACATGCTTAGCTCATAACCAGCCTTTCTTTTTTGCATTAGAACAGGGGTGGGGAACATCCAGCCTGAGGACTGTTTAAGGCCTGTGAAATCATTGCGTCTGGCCTTGCCAAGGCAGGAGGGGTGAGTTAATGAAATGTTTGACTAAATAGAGCAGGCTACTTTTTAAGTTAGTATGGCCCACAAATGGTGTTATAAGTACCCAAATGGGCTCTGGTAGAATAAAGGTTCCCCTCCCTGCATTAGAGTTTGACTTTTTTTCCTTTCCAAATTTCCCAACCTTTCTTCCTAATTTTTTTGTTTGTTTTTGTTTACAGCACTCTGCATCATCCCAACACCACATCATCGACTCATTCTGTACCCTATGAGGAGGTAAGCTCCAAGAGGGCAGGGATTTGGGCCAGTTTTGGTCCTACAGAAACCTAAGCATGTATAACACGGGCTGACATGTAGCAGACACTTGTACCTATTTGTCAGAAGAATGAACACCACAGATTCCACTCTTTCTTCAACAATTGTTTTAGGTTTTCAGGTAATTTTGCCTTTTTCCGGGAGAAATCATTTTTAATCCTTCTCGAGGAATTCTTATTGATTTTAGAGAAAAAGGGAGAGAGGAGGGGAAGGAAAGAAGAAGAGAGAAAGGGGGACAGAGGGAGGTAGGGATGGAGGAGAGAGGAGAGACAGTAGGGGAGAAATATCAGTCTGAGAGAGAAACATTGGTAATTTGCTGCCTGTATGTGCCCCAATCGAACCCACAACCTTTTGGAGTACAGAATGGCTGCTCCAACCAACTGAGCCAGCTGGCCAGAGCTAGAAGAAATCATTTTTGAAAATTCATTTATCCTAAATATTTAAGGGAAGACTATCTGAAAAACAACCCTATTATACTACATCCCTCTAAACAAAGACCTGATCAGTTTTACCTTCATTTGAAAACATGGTCATTTTTTATTAAAAATCAGAAATCATGAACTGAGCTCATTCTTTGTCACTGGGTAAAGGGGCTGCTTCCGGTCTTCCCAGCACACCTCTAGAAGTTCACAAAAGGGAAAGAAAGTGGGTTAAACCTAGGAGCCTGACCAGCCACGGGAGCTCCGTGTCATTAGCCCTCTCCCCGAGAAATAGCAGCAGCTGAGGTAGGTGCAGCTGGTCCTCAGGCAAAAATATGTGGAGCTGGAGCGGGGCCAGGTGCGCTGGGCGTGGAGGCTGGGCCCTCCTCAGTGTACCGGTCCCAGCTCAGGTCCAAAGAGTACACCCCTCTTGAGCTCTGAGCATTGAAGGCTTTTGACAGGAGATGGTCTCCCTTGAGTTGTGTTGTGCCACTGGCATTTTTAGTGAATTAGTGACAGAAAAAAAGTTTTTGACTCACTCCCAGCTGGACAAATATTTCTTTAAAATGCCAAACCGAAAAGAATGATATCTCATAAATTCAGGCAAGTAGGCATGAAGGGTAGGCTGAGCTGGCTGTCCTTTTAATACACGGAGTATTAGCATTTTCCAGGGCTCCAGGGTGGGCATGCAGTTTTAGCCCAGAAGACGGTTCCTTTCATTTAAGCTCTTTTATCCACTCTGCTTTGTTACAATGAAAAAGCCTTACACTGTCACATGTAACGGCTACAGAAGGTTCTCAGTTCTGGGGGAGAAAGACAGAGAAGGCAGGCACACTTTCCAAAGGCCACACACTGCTCACCTCAAAGCCAAACCAAAACCAAACCAAACAAAACTGCAACCAACATTTTACATAAAAAAATAGGCTTAACTGCACAGCCTGCTGATTTAGGATAGTGGAAGGCTCCTCCATGTTTGCACAGAGGCGAGCTGCTGTCCTGCACTAACAGGATACAAGGTGCCTCGGTCTGTTCAGGCTGCTATAACCAAATACCATAGGCTGGTTGGCTTATCAACAACAGAAATGGATTTCCCACAGTTGTGGAGGCCGGGAGACTGAGAGACTGGGGCCAGCCTTGAACCCTCACACGACAGAAGAGACTGAAGGGCTCTGTGGAGTCTCTTCCGTGACAGCACTATTCCCATTCCTGGAGAATCCACCCTCGTGACCTAAGCACAGTTTTCAACAAAGGAGTGTCAGGAGGACACAAACATTTAAGTCATAGCAAAGGGCATCTTCAATAGCAAAACATTTGTTGCTTTTATTTATTTGAGGTTTGGATTCAAAACACAGCAGTGCACAAAAATGCACGAATTTTACTGTATGTGAGTGAATCACAATAAAATAATTGATAAAAGTAAAGCATATGAGTTTAGAGTTGGCCATATTTGTCTTACCTCTGCCAACAACCCTCGTGCCGACCACCTTGCCTTCCACACAGTGGATACTCAGTGTTTGCTGCATGAACTGGAAATGTGAGGATAAAGCAAGTACCATTCCAGCCCTAGCCGGTTTGGCTCAGTGGATAGAGCATCAGCCTGCGGACTAAAGGGTCCCAGATTTGATTCTGGTCAAGAGCACATGCCTGGAGAGATGCAAATCAAAACAACAATGCGGTACCATCTCACACCTGTCAGAATGGCCAACATCAACAAAACAACAAACAACAAATGTTGGCGAGGTTGTGGAGAAAAAGGAACCCTCGTGCACTGCTGGTGGGATTGTAGGTTGGTGCAACCACTATGGAAAACAGTATGGAGCTTCCTCAAAAAACTGAAAATGGAACTCCCATTTGACCCAGTAATCCCACTACTAGGAATATACCCCAAGAAACTAGAAAGACCAATCAGAAAGGATATATGCACCCCTATGTTCATAGCAGCACAATTTACAATAGCTAGGATTTGGAAACAGCCTAGGTGCCCGTCAGCAGATGAATGGATCAGAAAACTATGGTACATCTACACCATGGAATACTATGCGGCCATAAAAAGGAAGGAATTCTCATCATTTGCAGTAACTTGGATGGAATTGGAGAGCATCATGCTGAGTGAAATAAGCCAGTCAATGAAAGAGAAACACTACATGACCTCACTCATTTATGGATATTAAAGATCATTATAAACGAATGAACAGAAAGATTGATATAGTGACAGTAAAACAACAGGCAGTCTGTCAAATGACAGGGGGGGGAGGGTAGGGAGATCTGGGGGAGATAAGAGATCAACCAAAGGACTGGTATGCTTGCATATAAGAATAACCAATGGACACAAAACTCTGGGGAGGGAGGGCATCTATGGGGGGGGAGGGGGCAATGATAAGCTATGTATACAGATAATACCTTAATAAAAAAATAATTAAAAAAAAAAGAGCACATGCCTGGGTTGCAGGCTCGATCTCCCCTCACCCCCCATAGGGGATGTACAGGAGGCAGGCAATCAATGATTCTCTCTCATCATTGATGTTTCTACCTCTCTATCTCTCTCCCTTCCTCTCTAAAATATATTGTATGAAACTACCATTTCAGTCAATGTATGTCAGTTCACCTCACACAATCCACAGGTAAGCTTGGTGGATGTTCAGAGTGTGTTTTTGCTAGCATCTACCATTGTGGCATGGCTATCTCTCTCACTTCCTTCAAACCTCTGATCAAAAGTCACCAAAAGGAAAGCTGTGCAATACATGGAAAACAATTACAATGTTTTTTTTTTTCATTCTACTTGACTGAGAATGAATCTTTCGAAAATGTTCAACGGGAAATTTTAAGTTAAAGACAAAAATTAATGTGCATGCTTTTGATGTAGTAATTGCATTTATTCTACAGGTACATTACATAATTTATCTATCTGCCCTGGTGTATAAAGATAGAAGAGCTAAAATGATCGACGCTACATATTTGTGATTGTAAAACACAACCTAAGTGTCCAATAATAGCGGAATAGTTTTAACAAATGATGTTGCAACCTTACTATGGAATGCTAGGCCATTGTTACATAGAATAAGATAAACCTATATGTAACAATATGAAAATATATCCTATTTAAATATTCAGTGATAAAGCAAGTAATATAATGTGAGGTCTAGTGTGAGTCATTTTTGTTTAAAACATACACATGTATATTTATGTGGGTTTTTATACATTTCCTATTGCTTGAATTGCTTAAAATATGGATATATTACTTTTGCATTAAGTTTTACACACATTTAAAATATTATTTGATGCATATCTTCTCTAAGCACACATGAGTGCATTTAAATTCACATTTAATAGAGTTTCAAACCATTACACCGACTTCTTTCTGCACTTAAAACCCATAACTCTTGGGTTACTTTTTTAACAGTGGTAATAAAAGTTTCTGGAATGTGAAAAAAGATACTCATCTTTCAAGCACATGAACATAATGAAAACTGCCACACTTTTCAGTTCATTTTGCTTTGTAATCTATTCGTTTAAAGGCTAAATAATACTGATGTGTCTTGAAGTACATCTTTTAAAACAAACCTGCATAGTACACAAGGCAACTGACAAGTCAAGTCTAGCTGCCCTTCCGAGTTATATATTGTCTGAATATTGAGCAACTGAATAAAGTTTAGGAAGTGGTGTAGCTGGCCTAAAAGGTATGAATTTTAGAAACAGATCTCAATGTGAATGCTGTCTCTGCCATGAGCTGCCACTATGATTTACTTCTTCGTGCCTCAGTTTCTCCATCTGTAAAATAAGTTTCTTGTGAGGATTATACACATAGTGTTGTGGACTAAATGTTTGTGTCCCCTAACTCCCGAGTACATATGTGGAAGTGCTAATTCCCAGCTTGGCGGTACAGCAAGTCCTCACTTAACATCACTCACAGGTTCTGCAACTTGTAAGTGAAAAAACATATAAAGAAACCAATTTTACCATGGGCTAATTGGTATCAATAAGAGTTATTTTTTTAAAGAGTTAAGTTCTTACAGCATCTCATCAATGTTGTAAAGAAACAAAACCAAATGAAACCATGCTATTCAAGGACCTGCTGTATTTGGAGATAGGGCCTACAACAAAGTTACTAAGGTTAAAAGAGACACCAAAGACCTCACTTTCTCTCTCTTCCTGCCATGAAAGGATACAGTAAAAAGGCTGCAGTCTGCATGCCAGGCAAGAGCCCTCACTAGAAACTGAATGGCCTGAAACCTCGATCTTGGACTTCTAGTCTCCAGAACTCTAAGAAAATAAATGTTTGTTGTTTAAGCCCCCCCCCCCCCTCCCAGTCTGTGGTATATTGTTATAGCAGCTAGAGCTGACTAATATCCACAGCATGGGTAATACGTCAAATACAGTACCAGGTGCAGCACCGACACTGAATAAATAATGATGACAGGTAGTTCTCACTTGCACAGAAACCTGGTAGGGAATGCTTGTTGCATATTGGAATTGTGTTCTCACTTTGCATGGCAGCTGCACTAGAAACGTGAAGAGTAGGGACTGCCTGTATGCTCATAATTAATACTAGGGGCCCAGTGCACGAATCTGTGCACCTTGAAAGGAACTGTGGGCTGAGAGGCTGTGGTGGGCACAGGGATGGGTCTCGGCCCGTTTTCTGTGCCCCCATCCAGCTCCTCCCGCTATGGCCCCTGGTCCCATATGCCAGCAGCCCTGCTCCTGCCACCACTCCCACGTGCTGATGAGGCTGGCCCCACTCGCACCCACTGATGGCACGGAGTGACTGGGGCCAGCGCCAGCAGCAGGTACAAGTGGGGCTCGGCACTGTCAGTGGGTGGGAGCGGCCCTCAGGAGCAGGGGGAGGTGGAGAAGCCCTCAGGGACAATTGGGGCCAGGAGCTGCCATTCACACCCGCTGATGGTGCTGAGTGATCAGGACTGGCACTGGGCACAGGCAGTGGGTGCGACCGATGGCTCAGGCGCCAGCTGTGGGTGAGAGTGGGGCGAGAGCTGGCAGTGGATGTGAGCTGTGGCTCTGGCTCTGGCTCTGGGTGTGACTGGGGGCGTCACTGGCAGCAGGTGCAAGAGGTGGCTGCCGGACCTGTTTGCCCCTCAGAAGCAGGGGGAGGATGGAGAAACCCTGAGGGACAATCAGGGCCGGCAGCCACTGCTTAAAACAGTGGATGGCACCAGGCACTGGCAACGGGTGCGAGCGGGCCTGGCGCCAGCAGCAGATGCAAGCACCGGACGGGATAGCGGTGTGCGGGAGCAAAGAATTTTCTGTAACCACCAGAGGCTCTCCCCAATGACAGCGACCGATGCCCCACCTTGGTATTGGCAGCCCTGCCCACTGCCCTCACCTGTTCCACGTCCCACTGCAGCTGGTGCCTGCCATGTTCTGCGTGTGCCCCTTAGTGGTCAGTGCATGTCATAGCAACAGGTTGTTTGGTTGGTTAGTTGTTCCACTGTTCAGTCTATTTGCATATTGACCTTTTATTATATAGGACTAGAGGCCCAGTGCATGAAATTCGTGTGTGGGGAGGTTCCTTAGCCTAGCCTACACTCTCTCTAATTTGAGACCCCTTGGAGGATGTCCGACTGCTGGATGTCTCACAACCTAGGACCATTAGCTCCTAACTGCTCGCCTGCATGCATGTCTGCCCGATCTTCCCTAACCACCTCTGCCTGTCTGCCTGATCACACCTAACTGTTTCCCTGCTGGCCTGATCACCTCTAACTGTTTCCCGGCTGGCCAGATCGCCCCTAACCATCTATGCTTTGGCCCCTGCACCAAGAACCCAGTCTTCTCTCCCTCTGGCTGGCCGTAGGCACTTAGGACCTGGGCTGGCTTCACTCAAGTCAGATGCAGCCACAGGCACCCAGGACTACAGGTGGCTTCGCTTGGGTCTGGCTTTGTCAGGAAGGACATCTGGAAGGTTGTCCGGAAGACGTCTGGTTTAATTAACATATTACCCTTTTTTTAGTATAAATATTTATTACAATGATCATTTATTGCAATTACATATATGTCTATTTAACATATACTTATAGGAGGATGCACAATTGTTAGTAACAAAATTGCTATCAAATGATGATGATGATAAGTCATTAAAAAAGAGACAGATTGTTGTCATCAGTCCATTCAGGTGAAATTTTGATATAAATGAACACCATGATCCCTGGCCACTATGCACATTCAAAGGAAAGAATTCAAGAATTGAAAATTCACCCCTTACTTGAATTATCTTATCATTTTATAATTCTTGCCTGAAGAGAAGAAGAATGTTATAGAGAAGGAAACTGACTGCACCTCAACATTGCTTGAGTGATAACTTACAAAAAGGATAAACTTGTGATGGGGGTGTGACCCCTTTGCAGAGGTTTCAACCTAAGTTGGACCAGAGAGATGGAAGCCCTGTTCTGAGAAGTGGGGATAATAGTATTACTCTGCAGGGTTGTGAGCATTGGGGAACATGGTGGAAAGCATTGAGATAATGCTGGCACATAGCCGGTGCTCAAAATGATACCGATTGCCACGTTTTCTGTGGATGCCCACTACAAAACTTTAAAGGGTTGCTTGCTGGGTGAAAAAGAAAAAGTTCTTGTCCTGATGGATGTTTGGACATATATATAAAAAAAAGGGCAGGTGCACATACCTGCCTATTATATCCAGCCCAGTGCCTCACCCCCAATGAGCACCCGGTTATGTCTGCTGCCCCAACAAACGTTCCCAGTGGCTTAGCCCCACTTGGCTGGCCTTGGAGAGGCAGAGGTGTGGGGTCCATCTCCATAGTCCAACGAGCTTTCAGAAAACACTCTGAACAGTAGCTTGAACTGAAAGGGCACCTTGAGACCAGCACTTGCAGACACACTGGAAATATTGGCTGTTAAAAGGCCTGGGCACATGGGTCCCTGCGACTGCTTCCAGGCTGACAGCTCTGAAGGAGGCCCCAGCAATGCTGGGCATGTGTTAGGATGGCACCCTAAGGTCACACCCTGAGGTCGAGCTCTTCCCCACATGCGGTGGCCTCTTCCCATGCAATCATTTTGCCTGCAAATGCCCATTGCTTTTCAGACACAGAACCTGGTCTCTTCTATTTCAGGGCTGACCACAACACCCAGGGACGGGCTGCTTGGGGCACTTTTTATTGCAGGCCCAGCTGCCCTCCCATCTGCCTGTCAGGCTGGAGAAAAAGGCCAAGGGCTGAAACTGTGAAAATAATACGGCTCTAACCATAAAGAAAAATCCCGGCTTTCCCCCAGCTGCCATTCTGTGAGTGAAACCTAGGAATTAACCTGTGACCTTTTTGTTTTTTTGCGTTTCAGAAATGGGCAAAAGGCAGAGGGAACACCAACGGCTATGAGGGAAGAAAAACAGTGACTGTAAAGTCACATAAAGATGGGACATTCATGTTATTTTTTATTTTTATTTTATTTTTTAAAAAGTTATAAAGTCTTATAGATTTTCTTTTTAAAAAATGTATATATTTTATTGATTTTTTACCGAGAGGAAGAGAGAGGGATAGAGAGTTAGAAACATTGATGAGAGAGAAACATCGATCAGCTGCCACTTGCACACCCCCTACTGGGGATGTGCCTGCAACCAAGGTACATGCCCTTGACTGGAATCGAACCAGGGACCCTTCAGTCTGCAGGCTGACGCTCCATCCACTGAGCCAAACCGGTTTTGGCTATGTTATTTTTTAAAGATTTATCTTTTTGGAAGTATTATAGATGGAAGTATTATAGATCCTGGTCCCCCCGCCCCCTCCCATCACCACATCACCACATCACCACACTATTGTTTTAAAGTCTTAGAATTTGGCTGGTGCTTCAAAAATAAACATACAAAAGGCTGATATGACTGCTCTCCAGGTGATACCCTCGTCCAAGTCTCCAGGTCTGATGGCCTTAAGTCCCAGAATCTCAACAATGAGGGAAATAGGGCACCATCGACCCAGGGGCTCGGGATTTAGAATTTTCTTGGACCAGTTCTCAGCATCTTTATGTGTGAATGCCCTATTGCATCACATATTTTTATTGATTTCAGAAAGGAAGGAAGAGGGAGCGAGAAACAGAAACATCAATAATAAGAGAGGATCATTGATTGGCTGCCTCCAGCACACACCCCACTGAGGATCGAACCCACAACCCAAGCATGTGCCCTTGACTGGAATTGAATCGGGGACCCTTCAGTCTACAGGCTGAGGCTCTAGCCACTGAGCAAAACCGGTTAAGGACAAAATCACATCTTAACATTGCTGACCTAAGCGTACCAGGATCAAAGCTCTTGATTCCCTTCTACTTAGGAATGCCTCAGCAGAACAATCACCATTCGTTTTTATTACAACATCCTCTTCAGTCATCTGGTCCATGACTTGCCCCTTTCACCTTTAGGCGGGTCTTGTTTCCAATGAGGATCTATGAAAGAATGTTGGGGAGGATGCTGCTTATGGCACACAGCATGGAGGCTAGCCCAGTCCTCAGCGCCTAGCCTGGTGACCAGACTAGAACAGATGTTCAGGAAATGTTGAATGAAGGAAAAACATGAAGAGAGGAAATCTGCCCACTTAGCCGTTTCTGGAGTGATCCTAGTGTCCCTCCCATGTTTTCTTGATATAAAATCCTCTGCCTTGTGGTTTGCAACGGCTCTCCAGTGCTATATGGGCCCCTGCATTCCTGATTCCTGAGAAGTTAGTGCCTATGGTCCCTATTAAGCAACTCTGACCTGTATTTGTGAGTCAACATGTATTTATTGGGCCAAGTCCTGATGAGAAGTACCTGCATTCATAAAGATAGCCCTGCCTTTAGGAAGCTTACATTCTAATGAAAGAGACAGGAAAATACATATCTTATTTCAAGTTATAAGTCCTTGAAGAAAAACAAAAGGAAATAAGGACTAGAGAAGAAATGGTGGGGTGAGGTTATTTTCTTTCTGTTTTAAAAATATTTTGATATGTTTTTATTGATTTCATACAGAGGAGAGGGAGAAGGAGAGGGAGAGGGAGAGGGAGAGGGAGAGGGAGAGGGAGAGGGAGAGGGAGAGGGAGAGGGAGAGGGAGAGAGAGATGGAAACATCAATGATGAGAGAGAATCACTGATCGGCTGCCTCCTGTATGCCCTCTACTGGGGATGGAGCCCACAACCAGGCATGTGCCCTGACTGGAAATTGAACCATGATCTCCTGGTTCATGGGTGGATACTCAACTACTGAACCACACCAGCTATGCTATTATTTTATTTTAATCCTCACCCGAAGATATATTCTTATTGATTTTAGAGAGAGAAGAAAGGAGAGGGGGGGGGGAAGGGAGAAAAGGAGAGAAGAAAAGAGAGAGAGAGAGAGAGAGAGATGATATGAAAGAGAAACACCAATTGACACCAAATGGTTGCCTCCCATTTGCACTCTGACCGCAGATCAAATTTGCAACCGAGGTATGTGCCCTGACTGGGAATGGAACCTGGTATATGGGAAGATGCTCCAACCAACTGAGCTACTAAGCCCAGGTGGTGAAGTTACTTTAATTATAACAGGCAAAGTCTCTGAGGAAGTGAGTAGAGACCAGACAAAGCAGATCGAGCTATGCAAAGGTATCTTTAGAATGAAAATAGTAACACAAAAATGGGAGGAGGTTAAATGCAATTAAAATATTCTAAGTTTCTTACTACACAATGTCCAGAAAGTGATAAAAATACTCATTTATATTGAATTTCAGTAAGATAAGCATGCGTAATATAGTTGCTACACTTTTAACAGAATAAAATAGATGAAGGAAACAAAATGTAATAACAACTTTAACATGGCTACAACAGCCGTCTTTTGTTTAATTTTTGTGTGGAATTTTCTAACTTTTATTTTGAAGAGTAATAAAAATTGTATCTGATTGTAAAATTCCTTAACTGGGTTGCACAACTATTGCACAAACATGTTGCTGACTTATGCCTAACTCCCTAAGCCCCAGAACTACAAAGAAGAACACAAAGAGAAGTAAATAATACTCCTTTGTACAGGAATCTATGATTCACGCTATCACAGAGAATAGATTTGTCAAGTTAATTAATTTGCCTTTTTCTCTAAGTGCCCCTGCCTCTCCAACCTCCCTTCACTGCCAAGCAGTGTTTGTCTTTAGCACCAAAAATGAGCACGGAATCTCGTTCCATCACCTGTGTTTCAAAGATAACGCAAGAGATGTGGAGAATACGTTTTCTAGGGGCTAGGTCAGTGGTTCCCAGCCTTTTCTTGGCCATGCCCTACCTAAGCATCTCTAAAATCCTGATGCCCTCCCCCCTTATGACATATAATTCTTACTATTCAAAAAGTGAACTCCTATTCACATGGAGGAAGCCTAAAAGGCCATTAACTTGGTCTAAACAACGTTCCAAAGAGCATGGCATCCATGAAAGAGGACAAGAAAAGAACAAAAGTACTGAAGTATTGAGGAAGAAATCACTAAGAAATTGTTAAAACAATTAATAATGATATGAAGTGATATGAAAAAATAGCAAATGAAGTTTCAAAACATATAATAGAGAACTGAAATGCATAAATATGTCATAAAATATTTATGTACTGTATATGAGGCCCCTAGGATCATAATAAATGCAAAAAATTCACTGTTAATAACTCAATTCTCAAATTGCCCCCCTTTAAAAATCAAATTGCTCCCCTGGGAACCTCTGGGCTAGATGGTGTTGGGGTAATAGTGAACCCTCAAGGCAACAGATTCCAACTGAGAAAGGAGCCCATGCATTTTAAAATAAATTTATAGTGTTTGTGACATGCTGGTGTAAAAGTAGTATTGATCTTAACCAGTGCAATAAAGCAAGGAAAAAAGAAAAGCATAGCCGTGGCTGGTCTGGCTTAATGGATAGAGTAACGACCTATGGACTGAAGGGTCCCAGGTTTGATTCCCATCAAGGGCACATGCCAGGTTGCAGGCCCAGTGCAGGAGGCAACCGATCAAAGATTCTCATCATTGATGTTTCTATCTCTCTCCCCCTCTCCCTTCCTCTCTGAAATCACTAAAAAATATTTTTGAAGAAAGGTCTAAAGGTTGGAAAGGAAGAAATAAAGCTGTCCTCATTTCATGAAGGCACTCTAAGGAGCATTAGGACATTTCTTCTTGTAACAACAAGGCAAACTAAAAAGTGACGTGTGAAAGAAATCAATGAACTTCACCCTCCGCCCCCTCTAACACACATGCCTGTCCTCAGGGAAGCCTCACAGGACACTGAGTCAGCTGGTTTCTATGGGCCACAAAAGCACTTCTAATGGTGAGAAAGCAGCGCTGCCTTTGGAATGGATGGCAGCTTCCTGGACTACCTTGCTGCATTTCGACTGGAACAAGGACCTTTATCAACAGACAGAAATCCCAACGGGACATGGGTCTCTCTGACGAAAGCCAAAGAATTCTTTTGTGTTTCAATGAAAGACGAAAATTTAAATGTCTCTGAATTTTTTTCATAGGTCTGAGCAAAACTTGTTATTTTAAAAACAGAGAAAATCTGTGTTTAATTTCTCTCACAAAACAACAGCACATAAAAAGATCAAAAAGTCAAAACCAGTATTGGGCTAATAAAGCAGATTGAGCTAACTTTGATCATTACACCTCAGGATATGTCGTAGGGTTGGTCCATCACCTTATCACTTCGAGGGAAGTTGACCACACATTCATTTGTAATTCACCTTATAAGTAATACAACATTTTAATCAGTTGCTTTCTACAGAAACAGTATTTGAAGTACAGGCGACACTGACTTTCTACATTTTAAAAAACAATGATAACTTCCTATGCTACTCTAAGTTGAACTTTGAAGACTCGAGTGTTTTCCTTTGGCGGTATTTCTCAGACTTTACCATTGTCCCAGAGCAGAACACAGAATGGGTGTGGGTGGGAGCTGTATGTAGCCCAAAGCAGTTGCTATGAAGGCATTTTTTTGGGGGGGGGAATCTGTGTTATATCCAACAAAGACAGAGGGACTTTGCAATCCCTAATCTATTCTTTTTTTTTTTAAATATATATTTTATTGGTATTTTACAGAGAGGAAGGGAGAGGGACAGAGAGCTAGAAACTTCGATGAGAGAGAAACATCGACCAGCTGCCTCTTGTACACCCCCCACCGGGGATGTGCCCGCAACCAAGGTACATGCCCTTGACCGGAATCGAACCCGGGACCTTTCAGTCCGCAGACCGACGCTCTACCACTGAGCCAAACCGGCTTTGGCCCTAATCTATTCTTGCTGGCATCAGATAAGATGTTCTGAGTAAATGATTTAACCTCATATGCCTCAGGTAAGGGCAAGAGTCATGGCAGCTGACTGCTGTCATGTGGGAATGCTGACCTCAATTTGCCACATAGGATTTTTTTAAAAGAGGCAGAAATCTGGATTTCCATCTGAAGTCTGATAACTTTTCAATAGTGTCCTCTAATTTGAAACACTGCACAACACTCTGAGTTGGTCAGCCAAATACTTCATGGACCCCAACTATAAGTCTCATCTCTTGTTTAAATATTCATTTGACTCTGCTTCCTGTTCAAATGCTATGTCACTCTCAAAATTTCCCAAACATCTAGTTTCTAAGAGTTGAAATCTCTTCCACATCTGTGACTCCTTCCTCAGCCAACTTGAATACAATTTCACTCTGAAGGTCACCAGGAAGTATACTCCTTAAGGTCTTCAGGAAGCTTCTGGTCACAGAACAATCTGGAATATCTGAGTGCATGTATATACCTTTATGTATCTTAAATCAGTGGTTCTCAAGGTGATCCCAGGAGAAACAATATCAGAAACATCTGGGAACCTTCAAGAAATGCAGTATCTGAAGCCCCTCCCAAGACCCGTTAAATCAGAAGCTGGATCCAGCACCTGTAGGTCAATGAGCCCTCCAGGTGAAGTTTGAGAACCACTGCCCTAAAATATATCTGCCTGTGAGTCCATGAGAGAAGAAATTCTGTTGGAAGGAGTTAATTTACCTCGTTGTATCTCACCTTACAACTTCAATTTCTCTTCTACATGCTAGGAAAGCCCTTCCATTAACATAGCACTTTTTATTAAAGGGTTTTCATAGCCTATCTAATAAAGAGGGTATATGCAAATTGACCATCCCACTAAAACAAGATCGCTGTGCCCATAGAGGAGGCCAAGTTCCTGTAATTATCCGTAACGAGCAATCAGCAGGGACCTGAGGCTGCATGGCGCTGGGCCAGGGCAGAGGACCTGAGGCTGTGCCCCTGACCTGGTGGGCCTTGACAGGGGACCTCAGGATGCGTTCCCTACCAAGCAGAGCTTGATGGGGTACCTCAGGCCACTGCCCCACCCCAGCACCAGGCCATAGGACCCCAGGCCATGCCTCCCTCCATGTGGGGCTTGAAGGGGGACCTCAGGCTGTGCCCCCCAACTCATCCCAGGCCAGGGAACCTCAGGCCACATTCCCTGACCTGACAGTCGGCTGGGGAACCTTGATGCCATGCACCCTGCCCTGGCTTAGGGCTTGATGGGGGTGGGACGGGCCAGGTCTGAGTCTTGCATGATTTTGAGGCACACATGGGTTGGTGGAGAGTTAACTCTGGTTTCCATGGTGTGCCCCAGATTTTCATATATATATTTTACCAATTTTCTTTCATCTCTGAAAGAAAATTGGTAAAATATATATTGCTATTTTTAGAGAAAGGGCAAATAGCAATATTAAAATATTTTCTCTAATTCCCTTTTAATGTGCATAAATTTCATGCACTGGGTCATTAGTATCATATAATTTTGTGGTTTGCCGATATGTGAGGCAAAGCAAGCCAAATAAGCATATCATTCCCATTTAGCCATCTCATATATATGAAAACTAGCAATGAAAAGTTTTAACCTTCTTAAACTGTAGTTATAAAGTGTCAGAGTTAAGAATATTAGCCTGGTTTCCTAACATAAATCCTAGCTTTTTTTTTCTTTTTAATTTTGTAGAGAAATTTTTATCCATATTAAAAGTATTAGAAGGAAATACACACAAAATATTAAAAATTCCAGCCTTTCCCTTCTTTCTGTGTTTCAGAAATAGCAGTTTCTTCTAGTTGTAAGAGTCAAGTGTATCAGTTGCAGGAATGCTGTAAAGTACAGAAAAGACTACAGAAAAGTAAAAACATCACCCAAAGTCCCACCATCCATTATAGTGCATTGTCTTTTTATTTTACTTATTAATTTTTTTCAATATGTTTTTGTTGATTTTTTTAGAAAAAGAGAAAGGGAGAGGGAGAGAGAAACATCCATTAGTTGCCTCCTGCAAACATCCCTACCGGGGATGGTGCCTGCAATCCGGGTATGTGCCCTGACCAGGAATCGAACCAGAGACCTACTGGTGGACAGGACAACGCTCAACCAACTGAGCCACACTTACATGGACTCGCGCCTGCCTGTGCTAGTGCAATCCTCCCTTCCACTGCACTGTCTTATCAGGAGACAAGCAGCACTCCTGTTTTCAGAGCCTGTGACAACCTTCCAGTGGAACCATCAATGAAAAATTGAAATATTTTATTTATCTTTTGTTCACCAAAGTTACAAGTAGCTCTGAAAGTGGATGCAAAACCTAAATGAAAAAAATCTGCATTGCTGATTCTTCGAGTAGCCATAACAGACAGGAAATCGCTAATCCTGATATGAAAATATTCAATACCTTTGTGCTACTAGGGGTGCCTGAGGCAACTCCAACTGCAGATGACATGTGTGGGTTCACTTTAACTGTGATGGAATTCAATAATAAAAACTCTACTACTGTAGCAGAGTGGTGCAGCAATAAAATTGATACTGCTTTTGCAATATACAAAAAATTATAAAATGTACCCAAGGGCAGGCAATGGGAAGTTTTTAAATTTTTATTGACTAAGAAAATAAAATTTCAAAAAAAAATTAATAAAGTTTCCCTGATTCTGATATTACTCTAAATCCAGTATTCCCTTCCTTACTTCTTTAATTCACATATTTAAAAAGTGAAGGTCAAAAGCCTGCAGCAGATTCACGGGGAGGCAGACTAAGTGCTATTTCTGATAGAGAACATTTTTTTTTAAATACACTTGTAGATGCTTATTTTTAGTCACACTTATACTAGTATTTTTAGTCCCACTTGTCTATCTCGCTTGGTCTATGTGACCGCTAGCAAGAACATTTGCAGAAGGTGTTCTGAGTTCCCTTTGGGGATTCTTGTCAGAGCTCCCAACCTGCTAGATTTTTGCTCCAGAATGTAATCCCAACAATAGAATCAACAGTTTTATCTCATATCAGTGTGTATAGGGGCCAACAGCCTGCTGTCAAAAAAAACCCCCATTTGTGGATGGTCTGCTGTGGGGCCGGCGCTGTGCTGGCACTCTCCAGATCACTATGACAGAACCTCTGTCTACAAATAGGATCGCCTTAAACATTCAAACAGGCAGACAGAATATACTACGGTGGTCACGTGTGAACCCACTGCCTGGCATTCAGGTTTGAACGTTTTGCCACATTGACACTTGTTTGAAAGAAAATATAAAGTCGAAGCCTCTCTGTACGCCGCCCCCCTCCCATTCTCCTCTCTCCCTTTCCTCACTCCCAGATTAGCCATTTATCACCCCCATGCAAATTTTATACCTTTCCTTTCTATCACTTCCATTATAAGCATGTGTAGATCTCTAACACACTCCCATAAAAGATCTATAGATCCATAAACACTTCTGCAACTTGCTTTTTTTTTTTTTTGGCCTTATGTTGTATTATACAAGTAGGTACAAAAACACTTAACCTCTTTAAGTCTCAGTTCCTCATCTGCCAAACAGGGATAGTAACCCTACCTACGCGAGGACTAAGTGATGCTGGGAAAGTGCTTAGCAGTGTCCAACATGCAATAGGCATTTGATAGAAGGCACTTATAAAAATTATTATCATCTGACATGCCACACTGCCTTTCATGAGATCAGCCAAAGCAAATGCTTCATGCCTTGGCTGAAAAGTAAGTTTTACTATGAGCACCTTTTATAAACTCATGGATTTCTACCTGCTTCAGGTAGAAATGGCCCAAGGACAGATCAAATGAGCATAGCACCAGAGACTGCTAGAACACACCCACGGTGGCACACACACATGCATATGCACATACCACACGCAGGAAGGCTGCGTGCTAGGAACTGACACAGCTGCTCTGTATGAATCCATTTCACCCACGCGACTCTCTGCATTTCCCAGGGGAGGAAACTGAGGCACAAGAGGTTGATAAATTGCCAGATATCCCAAAGCTGGCGAGAGGTACCACCGCGGGACGCGAAGTCAAACAGGAGAAGTGCAAAGGGTCTTGCTCCTGAGCCTGGGCCCGGGCTGACGTGCGGCTGCCTCTCCACCTCTTAGCCTATACAGATTTCTCTAGTTTCTGGTTCTACAAAAGCTACACATTCACAAAGGAGATATGCATTAGTGAACATCATGAGTGCATCGCAGGGTATTTACTGAATTATTTACTAAGAGAATAAAATAAAATAAAAATAATCCAAAGTCATTAGCATTGGGCAGCAGCTCACACTCAGCTCAGCAGAGGCAGCTGTAAACACAGGGTGTCGGAGAGCAGGACCCGAGGTTTCGGTTCCCTGGCTCCCACCAGGCTCACACACAGCAGACAGATTTTCCTGTTTACCCTGAGACACTGGTTTCTTTATGTCCAACAAAGTGACAAAACATTATTCTCTTCCCTTGAAAATTGTATCGATAAATGACAGGGTTTTTTTTTTGCAAGGATTTTCCATTGATGCAGTGGGGTAAGTGGTAGAAAAAAAATGTCGAGGTGTCTTTGTGAGAATGTTTAATTCAACTTATGTGGAGTCACAGCTGAGCAGTGAGGATTCGGCTGGTTGAACGAAAACGATGATCTTTGTAATTTTTATTGTAAATTTATTTCTCTCACAGTGTTGTGTGAGACACTGGTTTTATTATGTACCCATAGGATGAATACTCATAGGGAGTATGATCTTTGTAATTTAACCTTAAGTTTTCAGCAACATTCGTCGGTCTTTTATCTAGGTAGGCGAGGTTCAATTGTACTTTTCTGTGTGTTTTTTTTTTTTAAAAAAAACAATACAGTCAAAATACATATTCTCAGCTTCCTGAGGGCACTGACCTCACCGGAAGGGAAACAGGCACCTCCGGGTGCAAAAGGAAGAAATCACAAGATTAAGTTCAATGGCAGGGAGGATGAGGAGCGCCTTTCCTCATTTCAGATGGAGAGGGTGCAGGAGGAAGTGGGTTTATGTTAAACGAGGAACAAGAAGAACCTCCTCCTCTCTCGAACAGGTTGCTGCACCAGATTGTGCAATCTCCCTCTTCCTGGAGGCCTTCCGGTGCAGGAAGAGGCACATCTGATCGGCGCAGTGACATCCCAGAGCTATTCCCAGATGCCACCGATGAGCCTCCAAGAGCATGGTGACTCAGCAAGACCAGCGTGTGCATTTCAGATACTGACCCAAGTCACCTCTCTGCCTTGCCCTCAGTTCAGGTTGCTTAGTGGAGGCAGGCTAAAACCAATAACAAAAAGGCACACAATTCATACCCACAGAATTTTCAGCAAAACACAGGTATTCACTCTCTCTGTTCAACGGAGACAGAGAAACAGCATATATTTTATTTACTTTGGCTTGTGTTCCTGTTTGAATTCCATAAACCAATTATAATATCTTTTGCCTATGTTTTCATGTCTTTCTTTTTTAGATGTATGTGTTCATGGGCTAGCACATAGATCACTAGAGATTCAAAAACAAACAACAAGAAAGAAACAAAGATGATTATTGGGTGTGAACTGAAGGAGAACCAGAGCTAGGTCACTCAATAATCGAGTTCAGCTGGTCTCCCCGTGATAAAGGCAAAAGGGGTCATTTGCCTTTTCATTTGAAGAGATTCTTGCATTACAAGAAATGTCTAAAGACGACAGGGTTTAGGGTAGCCAGACTTAGCAAATAAAAACCCGAGGTGCCCAGTTAAATTTGTACTGCAGATAAATAAGGCATCGTTTTTAGTTTAAGTTTATCCCAGGCAATATGTGGGACACACTTACACTAAGAAATGATTCACTGGCTCCCTAAAATCCAAACTTAACTATCCATCCTGTATTTAATCTAGCAATCCCCATTAGGTGAGACGCCGGGGGCTCAGGGTCCTGCAGTGGCTGGTAGTTTGCATGCCCACCTCACTGGGACTTATAAGAATAAGGTGACTAGACGTCCCGCTTTTGGCGGGACAGTCCAGATTTTTAACAATTTGTCCCACGTCCCGTGGCGTTTTAAAAAAGTACCGACTTTTTAAAAATCAGTACTTTTTTAAGACACCGCGGGACAGATTGTTAAAAATCAGGACTGTCCCGCCCAAAGCTGGACATCTGGTCACCTTATTTAAGAATCTTTTTCTTTAACAGTGTGAAGTCCATGTTGAACTGCAGTGGACCAGGACCCAAATTCTTCCAACCGGGATCATGTTTGTGATCCAGCCCGGAGTAATATGCCACACTGGGGGACAGCGCATGCGGCTGCTAGACCCTGCAGGAACTCAAGCCGAGAGGAATCGTGGTTCCCAGGGCCTCCTGACCAGGAGGATCCATCACTGGATGCTGCCGTCGTAGACTGGTGTCGGGAAGGTGGGTCAAGGAAAGGGAGCCTTTGAAGATGACTCTGGTTTCTCCTTTGCGAAGCTGGTTGGAGGACAATGTTTTCACAGCGGTCCAGAATGCAGGAAGATTGACTGGGAAGATGGAAAAGGCCCAAGAGGCAAGACAATTCCTCTCTTCCTCCTCAGCAGCCTAAAGAACACCTCCACCTAAACATCCTTCCCTGAATACCTGAAGGGCTCACACGCAACATGCTCAATACTTAATTCATTCCCTTTTCCTAAGGCCTGCCCTCCATTAAGTCCTGCCTCAATCACAGACCACAGACTCCAACAGCCCAGGCTGGCGGCCTCCGGCATCCCCAAACCACCTTGCCTTCCATCAGTCATATGCCACAGCCTTCTGAGGCTGTCCCTTAGGTCCCATCCCCTGCCTCTTCTAGCTCAAGTTGTCATCATGAGCCATTTCCTCCCCTCCCCCCCATCCAACCAGCTATTTCCTATATATATTTGATTTTTCACAGAGAGGAAGAGAGAGGGATAGAGAGTCAGAAACATCAATGAGAGAGAAACACCGATCAGCTGCCTCCTGCACACCTCCCACTGGGGATGTGCCCGCAACCAAGGTACCTTGCCTTTGACCAGATCGAACCTGAGACCGTTCAGTCTGCAGGCCGATGCTCTATCCACTGAGCCAAACCAGTTTGGCAGTTATTTCCTTTTTATTTCCTCTTTTCGTTGTTATAGGAGACAGCTTTCTAAAATGCAATTATTTTTTAAAAATATATTTTTATTGATTTCAGAGAGGAAGGAGAGGGGGAGAGAGAAAAACATCTATAATGAGAGAGAATCATTGATTGGCTGCCTCCTGTACACCCCACACTGGAGATCGAGCCCACAACCCAGGCATGTGCCCTGATGGGGAATCAAACTGTGACCTCCTAGTTCACAGGTTGATGCTCAACCATTGAGCCAAGCTGGCTGGGCTAAAATGCAATTATGAGGGCACGTCTCCAGTCCTTAAAACCCTAAGCGCTTCCCAAGACTAGAGGATAAAATCCACATGTCCTGGGCAGGCACATGGGTCCTTTAGGTTTGGGGCACTGGTCATTGTTTCCAGCCTCTCGCCCGACGGTCATTTTCCCCAGCGACAGATGGCACCACACTACTTCCTGGCTGGTTGTCTGCCATCTGATGCTCTTCCCCATCAAGAGGACTTTGCACAGATTGTTCCTTTACCTGGAATGTCCTGTCTACCCTGCTTTTATCTGGCAAGTTTGTTCTGCTAGACCATTTTTAGTATATGAGTTTTTGGTGGGGACTCTTTTTTTCTGCCAAGGGCCATTTGGATATTTATACCATCAATCACAGGCCATTATCAACTTAAAAAGTAACCTGCTATATTTGGTCAAATACTTAATTTGGTCAAAGCCCTAATGACTTGGTAGGGCCAGACCAAATGATTTCTTGGGCTTTATATGGCAGGCCAGACATTCCCCACCCCTAGACCCTGCTCTAGACCCTGCTCAACTGCTTGCTTCTCCTTTGCTGGCCAAGAGTTCATGTGCTAGAAAATTTCCTAGGCCCTTTATCTACTCTAGTTCTAATCGGGTCAGCAACCCTATGAAACCAGTATTATTATTTCCATTTGATAGAAGAAGAAACTGAGGCAAAGATATGAAGGGCTGGCCAAAGCACCATGGCTAGTAAACTGGTGGTTTCAAGTCATCTGCAAAGTAGACATACCCGAGAAACCTAAAAATACCGGTGCTCACACCCACTCAGGAACCACTGCATCAGACTCTTTGGTGGGCTGGAACCGGAAGGATCTTATTAAAACTTCCCAGATGATTCACATGTGCAGCCAGCTTTGGGAATCACTGATCTACTTGCTTCATCCTACAAAACTTCAGCCAATGTTGGGGGGAAGGGAGACAAGCCAAAGAATTTGGGGAGAAAAAAAGGGACTCAGACTCCGGCAGCTGAGAGTTCCGGAACTCTACAGCTACGCCCCCGATTTTCCCATTAAGAATTAGACTCATGCAGATGAGCCGAGTGCCAGGCCTTAAGCCCTGCAGATAGGCACAGGGCTGTTTCCTTCGCTCATCTATGGCTTGAGATCAGGAGAAGGGTGATGCCAACCTGGGAATGCACTCTGCTAGGTCCTAAGAGGGGGCCCTGACTGGATTAGACAGTTCTGAGCACATGCACCATGATTCCATCTAATCTCCAAAGGCAGAACGGGTCCTGTTCCTCTCTGTGCACCAGCTGCTTCTCTGCAAAGGATACACCCTTGGCCAAAATTAGAGTGTGCAGTGCAGTAACCACTTTCTCTGTAGGTGAAAAGTTGTCAGAGGCAGAATTCGACCTTAAAAATGTTCACTTGATGAGTGCCTGACAAGCATTTGGTTATGTGACATAAGTGCTAGCTGCTTGCCAAGAAAGAAATAAGGAAGAACAGAAACCAGAAAAAGTAGGTGCAGAAAGAATAAGGACTTATCCAATGCAGGAATAAGAAGGCAGGGGATTTTTTTCTTGGCAGATATGCAAACCTGGAAAGGTGAGTTACTGTGTATTAGCTGAAATCAAATGTGGGGCAATGTTAGGGGTTCATAAAGTGAAGGCGAGATCAAGTCTGACCCAGAAAATGAGGGGTTACCACTGGATCCCATTGAGAAAAGACGAGGATTTCCTATGGCTGAATAAAAACCATGCTTGTTTCTTTAAGGGTTAAGTCTGTCAAGGTGGTCATCCTGGTGAATACAGGCTGTTCGGTCATGAGATCCTGGCTCGGCCCCTTAGGAGCCCTGTCAATTTGGGCAGACTCAAACTCACCGAGCTTCCATCCATTTCCTCAGATGTAAAATAGTCTTAATAACTATGGTTCCCTCATATGGTTGTGGGGAAGAAGAAATAAGAAACTCAAATTAACATAAATAGTAGCAAACTTATAGAAGGTGTGTGTGTGTGTGTGTGTGTGTGTGTAATCTATTAATTTAATCCTCACAACACCCTTGTAAGCAGGGACTATTATCATGTCCATTTTATAGATGAGAAAACTGAAGAGCGGAGAAATTAAGTGAATTCTTTAAGGTCATACAGGTAATAAACTGTCAAGTCAGATTTTGAACCAAGGCAATCTCTCACCAGTCTAAGCTCCCAACCACTGTTCCATGCTAAAAATTCTCTATATGGAATATCAGACAAATTGAGGATGAATATCAGATGCAAGATAAATGGAAATGCCAGAAACCCTAAATTACAGCTTTCAAAGGAGGAGGTCCCCTGATCCATCAGGTGGCAGAAGTGGGATTTGACTTATACTCACTTTTTATCACATCCTCTCCTTTTCTGTGCACAATCTGGCTAGATGGCGAAGACACACACAGAAAACCCTTTTTGATGTCTCTAGGCCACCAGTGTTTCCCTGACTCAGCAGGCAGAGAGGACAGGAACACACAGCGGTATCATTTCTCATCTAACCACGTCTCTCTACTCAACTGGGGCTTCCCAAGGGCAACTCACCTGATTTCTCAGATTCCCAAGCCCCAGCAGTTTTGAAACCCTGAATTTTATCTGGGTTGACAATCAATAAAGCTTTTAAGAATAGAGAACAGCTCTCATTCTGAAGAGTTCTAAGTGCTGGTGAGCAGAACAGAAGCATTGGGGGCGGGGGGATTAATGTCTTTAAACTACTAACATCTCCCAGTGTTTGTCCATTCCCTATGCAATGGCGTGCTTCAGCCAGACTGGCACAAGACCAGCCTTTGTTTTTAAACTGCCATCTTCCTACAGTGTTATCTTAACCCCTATTTTTAAGGAATGAATTAAATTACATTATTATAAACAATGATATCTGAACCTTCACATTTCAAGTATCCTTTTACATGTCTTTGCTTTAGTAGTTCCTCATTGTTTTCCACCAGGTCCAGTATTTGCCTCTTCAACCACCTCTTTAAGGAATAAAATATTCCTTCAACTCTACTGTCCCAACAAAGGTATGTATTAGTGAGAAAACGAAACAGAGGACCACATGGGCACCCTATGGCATCTGAATGGAGATTAGATGGGGAGGGTTAGTCAGTCTCCCAGATGTTTCCCTGTTACTGAAGGGGCAGGAGAGGCTCCCTATGATCCTGTTTTGACTCCAATAATCAGCATCTGCCAGTATCTCTCATCTACATCAACCACTAAGCTTCTTTTAAAAATATATATATATTATTGATTTTTTACAGAGAGGAAGGGAAAAGGATAGAGAGCTAGAAACATCGATGAGAGAGAAACATCAATCAGCCGCCTCCTGCATCCCCCCCCCCCCTACCAGGGATGTGCCCACAGCCAATGTACATGCCCTTGACTGGAATCAAACCTGGGACCTTTCAGTCCGCAGACCAATGCTCTATCCACTGAGCCAAACCAGTTTCGGCCACTAAGCTTCTTTGAGAGAACCAGTAGTCTTTCTAGCAGCAAAGGTGTGAAAATGATTGATTAAATCATATATTTAAAAATGGATGTAAGAAATATACAATTAAAAAAAATAACTAAAAAAGGGAAAAACTGCACCCAAACTTTTCCATGACATTAATAATGTAAACTACATTATAGAGGTGAGAAATCTATTGCGTAGATTTCATCAAGGTTAGCCACTAATTGGTTCCTCAGAGATCCTGGAAAAGGAGCCACACTCTCAGTAAAAGAAAGGATCCACCTGCCTGTATCACAGGCCCTGACCCATTTCCTGCTTTCCCATGACCACAGTGCACTCCTTCAAGATCCAGTTTCTCCATGAAGATGTTCTTGTAAACACCCCTTTCCCAATTAGGCTGAGTTGGGGAATGGTAGGTGCTGGTGAGGACCAAGACCACGAAGCTTAGAGTGTGACAAATCCATTAGAGCCTGGCCAGCCTATCTCACATTGTGTGACCCTAGGCATACTGTGTAACCTCAGCCTGGGACTCCTCCCCTGGGGCATGGGAACTGGTGCTTAGCATCTGTTCCACCTTCCATCTAGCCAGCCTTCCTGAACTACAGGGGTTGGAAATTCTAACAATGACATTTTCCTGCCTCCCTTGCAGCTATGGTATAAGGCATCATTTATGTATAGTTAATCAGAGACTCTCAAATTACATTTAGCGGGTCAAAGTGGAGGCTATGCTTCTGATTTTTCTGCCTTTTCTCCTAGCAATCACTGAAGGATTAAAAAAAGAAGAAGAACCTATAGTATTTAGTGACTATGCTCATAATGTTGAGAGGCAAGGCACTGGGTGCTTATTCCAGAATGCAACAATTCCAGTGGCAGCTTCTTGATTCCCCACCTTCTTGGTTAAGACAGGTCAGTCTTCCTGTGTAGCCTGGGAGTCTTTCCTGGAGACCCAGCCTGCTCCTCCAGCCCTCCCAATGACTTTGTAAGCACCCAGTTCCCACACTAAAATCCGCTCTCTCTTTTAAATAATAGAATGGTTTCTCTTTTCTGCCGTTGAGCTCAGACTGGTATACTTCTCCATCTCTCAGAGTGAGTGTGAGGACTAAATGATGAAGGGAAGGCAGCTGAGCACAGCAGTTAAGAACATAAGCCTTGGGCTTAAACACTGGTCCTGCCTCTTACTCACTTTGTGATAATGGTAAATTCCTTAATCTCCAGTTCCTACATGACGGGGTTATTATGGATTATATGAGTAATTCGTGTAGAATGCTTTCCATAGTCCCTCTATGAAATCCAACAAATGTCCCTAGTAGAAATCCAACAAATATTAGTTTTGTTTTTTTTTTGCCCCAAGTTCCCTTAGGACCCTATGTACACTTCTATTTCATCACTTATCATATTGTATTGATTAGCCCTCTATGAACACAAATCTAGGGAATGGTCTGTAATGTGGGAATAAAGAGTATAGGAATACCCCAAATTTCAATCAAGGTGACTCGGGAGTAACCTTAAAGAAGGAAAACTTAAAAATGACTGTAATTAAGTGGAAACATTGCACTCTGATATAGAGAGGCAGTGTGAACAGATGGTCAGGTATGAAGGCAGTGCAAAGAGCAGAAGTTTGCCAGGCCTGTCCATGGGCTCTCAAGGGTAGGAAAATCTTGGCTGAGCAAGTGTAAGGTCATCCCTGCTGCGGGGAGAGTCTATCAAAGGCAAAGCAACACTTCTGAAGTCCATCCTGATGCCATAATCTGGTTTCTCATTTTGTTATCTATTACAGATCCAATGTCCTGGTCAGACCAGTCAACTTGACAGTTTAATTCCTCATTGTAAATTAATAGATTGTAACCCTGATTATTATAATTTTGTTTTCCATGTACTTGCCTACTGGAGAATAAGAAGGCACCGATTTGCTGATTTGAGTTTTCCATTTGGTTTTAGAGATGTAGCCCTCATTGTATTTTCATGGGCTCTAATTGGGTTTGTATTAATATACAGGAGTCATAATGAGCAAGGGCAATTCAAGTCCACCTCTGGGAGACAATCCCCTTGCATTGGGCCATTACAATCCGGTTTATGAGTCCTCTGGGCTGAGAGCCAGGCTCCTGATCATGGCAAATTCACCAAGCTAAATGCTAACTGCTTCCAGTACCCTGTGTAACCAGCCATAACGTTCAAACTTGAGCATCGGAACTGTATGAAATAATCTGCTTTCGTGTCTCTAAGCTCCTGGTGTGCAATGGCCAGGCCTTAGTCAGATTTTATCTCCAAATGCCCAGCTGAATGCCAGGTACATACATACCACTTGGTAAGTAACTGACAAGTACTTGATAAGTAATAAATATTTGATTATAAATCCAGAAACAAATAGATGTGTCCTTCTGTAGAGGAATTTTTTATTTTTTAAACTATATAAACACAGAGAAAAAGAAAACAATTCCACAGAAACTCCAAGAAGAGGAAAATCATGGGATGAATTATTCTATGATGATTCTTCAAAAATACTCAAAGCTTAGCTATTGATATTCCAACATTTCTGGATATTGTTTTATATAATGTTCATATCATGGGTGCTCATATTACTTTTCTATTGCTGTCTAACAAATTACCACAAACGTTGAGGTTTAAAACAGCAACCATCTATTATCTTGCACTTTCCATAAGTCAGAAGTCTTGCAAGGGGTGGGAGGAAGGCTCAATTGGATTCTTTGCTTGGACAAACATGTCTTTATGTCACAAATAATTCGCTTTCAGGAAACAATGAAGATTATACTTGAAACCCAGATGATTATGGAACTAGAACATCAGATTTTATATGGTTCTGTTTCACACTAGGTTTTTTGAAAGGAGTCTGATGTCTGCTTACTCAAAAAAGAACCTATTTCTGTAGTCCTTCTAGCAAATACTAAAGTTTCAGGGAGATGTGGGGGACAGTGGGTGAGAATACCAGTAATGTATAAATCTAAGGCTTGGAATCCATGCTCCAGACTTCCACTGAAGCCCCTTAAAAACAGAAATGCTGCCAAACCGGTTTGGCTCAGTGGATAGAGCATCAGCCTTCGGACTGAGAGGTCCCAGGTTAGATTCTGGTCAAGGACATATACCTTGGTTGCGGGCACATTCCCAGTAGGGGGTGTGCAAGAGGAAGCTGATTGATGATTCGCTCATCGATGTTTTTATCTCTCTGTCCCTCTCTCTTCCTCTCTGTAAAAAATCAATAAAAGTATATTTAAAATAAATAAAAAATAAATTAAAAATATTAAAAACAAAACAAAAACAAAAACAAAACAGAACAACAACAAAAACACCAGAAATGCTTACCTCAAAACTCTAGGGTCAACCTACTCAATTTGCCAACTCACAACGGAAACAACTGGCCAAATGGTGATAGATTATAAATTCCTTGAAGGCGAGGCTGTCTCATTTATCTCTCTACCCCCAGGGCCAGGCGTGGAGTCTGTCCTACATTTAGCACACTATATGCTTGATAAGTTGAGAGTTTTTTAAAAAAGATTAACATAGTAACAAAATAAAAGGCTGCATGAAAAATGACCAATACTTAGAAAATTTCACTGATTCATAATTTAGTTGCAAAGAAGATTTTAAAAAAATCTAATGCAACTTCTTTTCCTCCTGAACTTTCTCCTCTTCTTTTTGCTTTAAAATAATGCTCACCTAAAATCCTATGTTCTTTTTTTTTCTTGGTTAGCAAATAGCTGCAAAACTAAAATATCTCTTTAAGAGCTAAAAAGGAGCTTGAGGAAAAGGCGAAGGTCAGGATTTAAATAAAGTATACAATTTTACCTATATGTTTAGCACTTCTTAGTTGCGATTCAGGAATCTGTATTTTCACAACTCCACCAGGTGATTCTCATCATGAGAGAAGTTTGGGAAACACTGCAAAGGTACCACAATCCAATGCCTTAAGAAAGTTGTTTTACTTCCTACTAATCATTAGTATCTGTCAATAGTTCCTGCTAACCAGGCCAGTTGGAGCTAAAATACATCTTCTCTCTCTACGAAGGTGAAATAATGTGTTCTCCTTGACTCAATAGCTTACCCCACACTGCAGCACACACCTTTTCGCTGAGGCTTCTGGGAGAGACTGCTTGCACAGCTATTTTGTGTCAAGACTGCACAGCAATCAGTATGTACCTATTGATTTATGCAAAGACACTCATCTTGCCGAGCAAAGGGGAATAAAGAACAATTAGCTTATTTTGAGATCCTACTGTTTACAACCAAGATCAAAGACAACAACAAGCAGGCACCTAGGTTTGTAAAACAAATCATGATGCTTCTCTCTCGCTTCTGATTCTTACTATGCCTGCCATATGGTAGCAAGTTGGCATAACTGAAATACCAAAGGCCTTGTTTTGAAGTTTCACCATATCTGGTTTCTCAGTGTAGGTGTCCAACTCACCAACAGATGGTACCCGGCATTTTACCCATTAAACTTTATGATCTCCATAACCACTTAATAATGAGATTGGACCAGAAAAGACCAGGGAGCAGATTTTCATTCTGCCAGCTTTTCAACTGCAAAGAGAATTTATGGTTGAAAAGATTCTGAAATTATCCCATAAGCATAGAGACATAAGCAATATTCTTCAGTCAGTTTCGAAGCATAAAGCATTTGGAGGACAGTAGCTGTATGGCCACTGTCAGTTGAAATTGAGAATGCAGAAACACACCACTTAAAATTATCGATAAGCATCCTTTCAAGTGAAAAATACTCTTGCTACCCTGGGTTTGGCTTCAATAATTGTTTATGGAGCCCCTAGTATCTGCCACGCACTTTTCTAGGCACTAGGAGTTCATGTGTGCACAAAATAAATTCCTCTCCTAATGAAACTTATATTTCTCTGACTTCTATGTTTCTACCATAAACCATAACTGCATAACTGGGTTCCTACAGAAGTGAGAAAGCCACCAATTAGGCCCAATGAACTCAGATAAATAAATACACTGTTATAAAAAAAAATGTGGTCTTTTACAATGAGATGGGTTGATGTTTATCACTCTATTTTTGGCTTCCCAAGCAATACAGATTTTTGGAATTCAATCTGAGCCACAAAACTCTATTTTGTTGAATGTTGGTGTGATCAACAGATTAATATATTACTCATTAAAGCATTTTTCAAAAAAATTTTGGAAATCTATTTTATTGAGAAAACAGAAACTAAAAGAGAACTTCCACAAGTCCCTCCAACAATTCACCCATTACCCGCAGGAGTGCATTCACCCCTTACTAAGTAGCTTTTTTCCAAGACAAATCTTTCATTTGTGCCAGGATCTTCTTCCCCCTCCCACCTGTTCAAGGACATCGCTCTGGCAATTCTCTAGTATCATCAACAAATCTTCCCACTTTGCTGTGTCATTCGCATTACTGCACAAATGTGCTATAATTTCCTCCAACTTAATAAAGGTCTGTTGACCCCGCATTTTCTGCTGACTTGCACACATTTGTTTGCTCCCCTTTACCCCACCTTCCATCCCAATCCCCATCTTCCCATTTCTTTACCCATTTTACCCAGGTTTCCACCCCATCCATTCCACTACTACAGGTCTTGTTATCAATGACCTTCTCATTGCTTCATTCATTCATTCATTCATTCAATTAAATATATTGGGATAACATTGGTTAATAAAATTATACAGATTTCTACAACACATCATCTATATATTGTATTGTGTGTTTATCACCCCAAGTTAATACTCTCTCTGTCACCATTTATTCCCCCTTTACCTTCTTCTACCTCACCCCACACTCCCATTCCCTTGGTAATACTGTTGTCTGTGTCTGAGTGTTTTTCTCTTAATACCTTTACCTTTTTCATCCAGCCCCCATCCCTTTCCCCTCTGACAACTGTCAGTCTGTTCTCTGTATCTATGAGTTGGTTCCTATTTTGTTAGTTTATTTGTTCATTAGATTCAACATATAAGTGAAATCATATGTGGAATTCCACATAAGTAAAATCACTTGTCTTTCCCTGACAGGCTTTCTTCACTTAACAAAATATTCTCTAGGTCCATCCATGCTATCATAAAAAGAATGATTACATTCTTTTTATGGCTGAGTAGTATTCCATTACATAAATATACCACTCACCTACTGATGGGTACATTGGCTGCTTTCGAACCTTAAATGTAAACCCAAAATTGAACTTCCCCTTGAAACTTTCTCCTTTTGATGTCTTCTCCATCTCAATTAATGGCAGTTCCATTCTTTCAGTTATTCAGGCCAAAAATCTTGGTATCGCTCTTGATTTTTCTCTTTTTTTCTCACCCTGAACTAATGTATCAGCCAATGGTGTCAATGCTCTAGTTTCAAGATCTGTCCAGAATTTGATCCTTTCTCACTGCTTCCTGGCCAGGCCACCATCATCACTCACCTGAATCTTGGCACCAGTGATGTGAACGTGTAGGTCATTCCTCTCCCACCCTACATTCTGTCACAACAGCTCCATTAGCTCTAGCACAAGGCACAGTGGACACGATTCAGACTTTCTCAGCATTTCTATGGATATTACCATAATTAATTACTCTACCACTTTCATGCTCATAGGTGCCAGGATAAGGCAAAGTACTCTGTTTGGAACCTGCAGTTACCCCAGACAGATATATTTACACGTGGTTTTATAGCTCTGATTCTCGTTGCCTTTGGTTGTCTTATTGGTGTAATCTGCAGGGTAGCAGCGTATGCCTTGCATGTCTGCACTGTCCAGAGGTGTATGACTGAGGGTGTTCCACGCCAAACTGTGACTCCTGGAGGCACTCTGTTTGCTTACCCAGAGGAGATGGCACCTTTCTCTTTGCACAAATAGGTCTTCTGGTCATCACGTTTTGCACGAATTGGGTTCTCTACACTTAGAAGGTGTGTGCCTCATCTAATTGGTCTGCTCCCACCAGGAAGCCTTTCAAAATCTGCTTAAAGGCAGAGAGTAGGCCAAGAGTGGGTCTGGCTATAAGTGTGCACACAGGAATCCACCCTGAGTTAGGAGTTTACCACCCTCCTCCCCATAACACCATGTGGGCTGCTTCTAGTTTCCTTGTGAGCTTAGAAACCAGGCAACCTAACTTATTTGAATTCTGTATATGGTAAAAGTAAACAGAGTTTTATAAAGACTTTCAAAGCACTGTTGTATGATTAAGTGCCTGCAATTTAGAGCATTAATCTTCTAATATCTATTTGGCTGCTCCAAAGTCCTCGCGGCTTTGGATCTTGGTTCTGTTCTGGACGTCTGAGTACAGTACTTCCAGACAAATGTAAGTTGGTGCGATTACAATCATATACAAGTACAGATTGCCAGAAAGTGCTCTATTAATCTCTTACAATGACTACATGAATATTTTTTCAGGATATTTACATTTGAGCAATCCTTTCTTTTAAAACAATTTACTTAAACCCTACAATAAAATGTGTTTGAAATCATTCTAATCCTATTTCCTAATATTCTCATTCAGCCTTTGTCACTGTCTCTTAGTGTCTGCAGTTTCATTCTAATGTGGGCTCAGATAGTGATCTGTTCCTATCACCTCATTAATTATCACACTATCCCACGAGATGAGGGAAAAGCCATCTGCTCCCATTTCTTGATGTAGAAAATTGGGGACAGATAAACACATATATAACTCAGGAGATACTGGAGCATTTAATGAGGCAGTAGGAACATAAGAACATTTTTAAATAGGTGTGTAGAAACTAAAACGTAACAATGGCCATCCAGTGAATCCATAAGATTCTTGGACAAGCAATTCCCTACCCTCCAGCCCCCTCTGGACTAGTTAGGTTTAGGTTAGAAGGAGAAGAAAGCAACTCACAGCATATCACAAAATACTTAATATTTTTTAAAAAGATGTTTAAAACTCTCTTTAAACCTCTATAACCCAACTCCAGAACTCTAAACATTTTAATGGGAAGCCCTATTAAAGCTGATAGTATTTTTTAAAACAACATATTCAACTACAGAAGGTTCGTCCTGTGATCCACATTTGCAAGAAACTGAACTGAAATGGTGGTAAAGAAGGGGCTGCTGAGAAGAAGGAAGCATCACTCAGTGGTGGGTGCAGCGGCGATGCCAATCCAAGGTGGCTATGTACTCAACAGTCACTGGCGATACCATGTTCCCAGGGCCACAGCGAAGTGAGATAGAGTTGGATTAATTTTTAGCACAGTTTATGATTATCCACCAGTGAAGCATGTGGAGATATTTCCAGGACATCCACATTTTTCCTCCCGAAGCACAACACTATCTTGTCCTGTTCTATTTATTTTCCTTGAGTGTGTGTGACTTGCAGAGCACTAAATGTGCCAAAACATATGTTTCCTAAGCCTGTTATCACATCTCACCTTCACTTAGGACTCTCAAGGTCAGAGCTATTTGTGGCCATCCACTTAATTGGTCTTAAAATAAAAGGCAGCACAAAGCAGCCGATTTGTCATGGCCCTTCAAAGGAAACATCAAAAGAGCAGCCTGGCACATCTGAACCATTTAAAACAAATCAGCCTCTTGTCGAGGGCCACGGCTATGCGTCCACCCTGCCACCAGTGGCTGTGCCGCTGAAGCAAGCTAGAAGCGTGGGAGAGGAGACTTCCTGAGTGCCCTGGAAACCACTGGAGCTTGAATCAATTGTGCATTTTTTTTGTACAAAGCATGATTGCTTGGATAAGTTCTCTTTACCCCGGGAGCGTGCTCATTAATCAGGGGTGCGCAATGGCTGCTCACGCCAGACAGTGACGAAGTAGATCATTACCGGTATTATTATTTACTGTATGTAGCTCCACTTACAAAGCTTTGTTCAGGATGGATGCAAATGTTCTCAGGGCCTGGCGTGGGAGCAGCTACGCTGAGGGGGAGAGGCGGGTGGGCAGGAGTGGCCCACAACCAAGATGTGTAGAGCTGAGTGCCAAGGTCCAGGCAGCAAAATGGGCAAAGTTCACATCTGGAAGTGATCTGGCTTCTATTATGGAGAGCCCTTAGCTGTCCTGACCCCCATACTTGCAACCTGAGAGGATCAGAGAATTTCTAATGGCTCCTATTTCTTACATCAGAAATGTGTTGTTTGACTTGAATACATAAACCATACATCTTATGATTGACTCAGGCCTAGATTTTTTATTTTGAACATTCATTACCACCATTATCAACGTCTGTTTTTAAAAAAATTGATTATAGAGAGAGGAGGAAGAAAGGAGAATGGGAGGGAAAAGGAGAGGGAGGGAGAAAAGCAGGAGAAATGGGAGAGACAGACAGACAGACATAGATGTAAAAGAGATACATCAACTGGTTGCCCCCCATATGCACCTCAACCAGGGATTGAACCCACAACATAGGTATGTGCTCTGACTGAGAATCGAACCCCCCACCTTCTTGTGCACAGGACAATGCTCCAACCAACTGAACCACATAGGCTAAGGCCATTATCAACATCTTAAAGTCCCTTTGCCCTTTTACCCATGAACCAAGCACCAAACACTGCAAATGGGACTGGTTAGTCCCCGAGTCAAGGGTATGATTGAACCCAAGGTAAGAAACACAGAAGCTTGCAAACCAACGTTAAGGCACAATCACGAGTGACAGGAGGCATGACAAACTACGATTAAATGTTGATGATGTATGTAAGAAAAGAGTAAGTACGTTTATGGGGCAGTGACAGGGGCCCCAGAGAATTTCATGGTTGAGTGAGATTCAGTTTCATAGATAGAGAAATTGCTTCTCCCTTCATCCTGTATAAGAAAGCAGAAAGCAGGTTCAAGTCCGCACACTGAGGATTAGCCTGCTAGTTAGGGATTAGTGGGGAAACTGTACCTTCATATGGCTGTCTGGGAGGCACAGACAGGCAGTGAGGCATGAGAAACACAAGCCAGAGGAGACCCAGGGCCAGGGAGAGCAGGCTTGTGGCACAGACAGGGGACTCAGAGGACAAGTCACCTGGAGTAGAGCAACTTTGGGTGGGTGGCTGGGCTCATCCTCTGTTAAGCACTTTTCTTGCACAATCTCATTAAAATTCACAGCCTCTCTCTGAGGGAAATTCTATTATTTTCTTAATTTATAAACAAGCAAACATAAGCCCAGAGAGGTTAAGTAACTTGCCCAAGATCACATAGCGAGGAGGGTCACACTCGAGCCCAGGCTTAAATAACAATTCCATTGTGTTACATCTCAACCATCACACTCCTCCTTAGAAAGTTACATCGCAGGCTCTTGGAATGTACCAGTACTCAGAGCCTATCGGCATCTATTTGATTGCTATCAGGTAGCAGGTAAAACGTGAGTGGTTAGTTAGGGCAACAGATGACAGGTGAAGTGGGAGGAATAGAGCTGTATTTCTACCTGTTTGCCCAGCTCAGTGTCCATCAAGCAGAAAAAGAGAAAGCAGGTTACAGAGCACCAGAAACTCACTTGGCCCTTTCCAAGAAGGTCCCACAGATGAGTGAGAAGCCCTCAGAGCCCCTCCAAAGAAACTATCCCCTTTAACTGGCCAAGAACTCTGAAGGAGGCAAGTTCCGGGCTTTATTACCTGACCACCTCTTTTATTGCCTAGTCCATAATTACAGACACACACTTGTTTCCTTCCCACTAACAGAGAAGCACAGAGTTATTGGAGCTAGAGGGGGGATATCCTGAAGCTAAACTAGCCCCTTCATTTATAAAGAGAGGACACTTTGGGCAAAGTGTCTGGACCAGGCTTGGACAGCCGGTGTGGGAGATGGAAGGGACTCATCTCAGGCCTGGTTCCTGCAATGCAGGGCTCCAAGGGCATCCTATAGAGCTGTAGACATGGCATTCACATGGCTGGTGCCCAGACCCTCTCCCACAGCAGCTTTCCTAGCACAAGAACCGTGTGTGCATCCCTTGGTTTATAAATCCAATCCATCATAAAAAGGAAACCAATGTAATTGAAATGCAGAACCTTCGGTCTTCTCGCCAAGGTTCTGCCTCTCTCTGATTTCACACCTCCCTGTTTCATCTACATTTCTTTTCCACCTGATGACAAGCGTATCAGGAACCAAGGATGAGGTTCAGGGAGCATATCATGCTTTGATCTGCACCTTCCTTACCCTGTAATCAATCTGTGTCATAGCCAGAGAGCAAGACACGGCTTGGGAAGTGTTGGCATCTGAGGACTCTGCAGAAATCTACACTGGCCCGTTACCTAACTGGTCTTAGATGTAGTGAGCTCTTGGGAAGGAAATCTAAATAGTCTAGTATAAAAGGGAGAAGTGGAGGGTAAGAAGAAGGCCACCACCAGCCCAAAGGGCATCTCTGTTGAGTGAAGAAGAGGCACCCCTTCCCCTGGGCAGCCACAGTCTGCCCCCCCCCCAAACCACACAGCTTTCAAGCAGAGTAATGCCTGCATTTCTGACCCCATTCATCCCTTGGTCAGACAAACAACTAGTAAGCTAGCACAAGCTTACAGGACAGTTCTGGTAAGAGATAGAAGAGAAAAAAGAAATCTCAACAAGATCTTAAAAAATGTATGTCAGGCCACAATTCATTGGTGGGTCAAGAAATTACTTCAGAGGGTTGAAATTAGTATTCTTTTTTTACTCCTCACCCAGCAACATGTTTTAATTTCTTCTTAGAGAGAGAGGAAGGGAAAGAGAGGAGAAACATCTATCAGTTGCCTCCCATACATGCCTAAACTCGGGATCCAACCTTTAACCTAAGTATATGCCATGAGCAGGAATCAAACCTTGAACCTTTTGGATTATGAGATGACACTCCAACCAACTGAGCCACCGGGCCAGGGTGAAACTAGTTTTCTTAATAGAATAGAAAATATAAGACATAAGAATTAGACTTTATTTTCATACGTATATGTAAACATGTGCATGTATATACTGGGTTGGGATGTGAAATATATTTCTTAGTGGGGGTCATGGTAAAAACATATTTGAGAGCCACTGACTTAACAGAGCCCAACATGAAATGTCCATCTAATTTGGAGGTTTGTGTTGTCTTCATTCCCCATTGTCCAGTGAGAAGCACTGAGGGAGCAAGCATGCATTTAGGAGTCAGACCGACCCAACTTCAAATGGAGTGTACAATGACTAAATTTGGGCATTAGGCAATCACTTGTTTCCTTGTGCTCAGATTCCTGGTGTGATATATAATTCAGAGTGTGGGATAATAAGGACCTGGTGTGAAGCACATGCATGGTTTCCAGATCCCTTTCTTCTGGCAGCCCAGGGAAGAACCTGCAGCTGCCAAGTGGGGTTTTCACTGCCCGAAGCCACAAGTGCTGAGGAGGCCCAGTGGCCTGCAGTAAACTTTAAATGGCTTTCTCCCAGGCACAATGTTCTGTCTGTCTGGAAGAGCTACTCCCACCGCATGCTTAAGCAGGATTATTGCTTGGCCAAGCCAGTTAATCATTTGCATGAAAGCATTCCATGTAAGCCAGTTTAGAAAAAGAGTTCAGTGATATGAGTATGGTTAGAATCTGGCTTTTTTTTTTTTTAGGTGAATGTATTAGGTTATTACTTTAATCCATAGAACTTCTCAGGACAGAAATGACAAGCTGAAAGCAATCTTTCAGGTCATCCAGGTGAAATTTCCCATTTTTCAGATGAGAAAACAGAGGCCTAGTAGGTACAGGATCTTCCAAGGCCACAAGCTGTGGGACAGAACCAATCTCTTGAGCCTCATTTCCCAACTACTACGTCAAAAGTCCTCCTCCTCCAGAATAATTCATCTTTTAAAACATAAACTGCAGAACCTCCTGGCTTTAGTTAGACATGGAATTGCGGGGAGGGTGACAGCTACGGTTAGTGATTCCCAGCACATATTTGTAAGAGATCTGAGCCATCACGGCAAACTTTTAAGATGATACAAAGGAAACATGGGAAATTGACAATCTACATAAGATAAATTTGAATATCCATACTTAATTTTCCAATTAATCCAAGTTAAAACAAATGAAATGCTATTTCACCTATAAAATGTTGCAATGTAGCACAGACTTAAAAAAAAAAACAACCCGATAAGCTGATTCAGAATTTCTGCTTCTCTAAAATCATCAATTCATGTGTACGGTAACAGTTGTAGCATTTTTATAATACTTATATGTCACAGTAATTTATAACATGAAAATTACTTTCTAGCTTATGATAATGCTAAACAGTGAATAACATTTTAGAACATTTAATGACATAAGGAAATGCTCATAATAAGCTGAGTTAAAACACTATTAAAATATTACCCATAAGTTTAAAGTTTTGGATATCCAATATCACTCAAATTTATTTAAATATATAGGGATATATGTAAGAGAGAGAGAGAGAGAGAGAGAGAGAGAGAGAGAGAGTGTGTGTGTGTAAGAAAAAGCAAAATCTGAAAGACTACATGCAAAAGTGTGCATCAGGGTTACTTTTTAAAAAATATATATATTTTATTGATATTTCGCAGAGAGGAAGGGAGAGGGATAGAGAGCTAGAAACATCAATGAGAGAGAAACACCGACCAGCTGCCTCTTGCACACCCCCTACTGGGGATGCGCCCGCAACCAAAGTACATGCCCTTGACCGGAATCGAACCAGGGACCTTTCAGTCCGCAGACCGACGCTCTACCACTGAGCCAAACCGGTTTCAGCCAGGGTTACTTTTGGATGGTACAATGGAGAGATTATTTATTATTTTAAATGTTTTTTTATATTTTATATTGGTGTATTTTTGTAGTCTTGTACAATATATATATTAATATTTGGTAAAAAAAAAACACGTTATTTAATAGGCAAATTTAAAGTGGACACATGTAACTTACTATTAGAATTGCCTATCAGACTTGATTTGACTCAAAATTTGTTTTTGGCAGGAGCTATCTTATTATGGTCAGGTGGTGTTAAACATTCTGAAAGAATACAATTAAAATTCCTTGTTATATGCATTATCTTTTCATAAAGCTAGTCTAAAACATCAATTTCTGGCAATATGAAGGATTAAATATTCAGGGAAACCTTTATATCTAAACATGCTGGACATTATATTTTACATATGTTGTTAAATTAACCAAATATGTTAATGAGGAATTTCTTAGAATAGAACACTGTTCACCGAGGAAACACAAGCACTGCTTTGCCTTCATGGTGTTTGCCATTCCACATTGCCTGTAATCCAGGTTTTAGAAGCTATAAACATAGGCCCAAACAGCCACATTCCTTCCTAACTAGCTGGGAATCCTGAAGGGATGACACTTTTGAGGTGAACAAAGAAAAATAATTCCTACCAAAGGAAGACAGCAAGATGTGCCTAGTTTGGTGTTGGTTTTGTGTGGCACTGAAAAAAAAGTCTCCTTTAAGAATTTCTAGTGTGTGTGTGTGTGTGTGTGTGTGTGTGTGTGTGTGTGAGAGAGAGAGAGAGAGAGAGACAGAGAGAGAGAGAGAGATAAAGAGAGAGAGAGAGAGAGACAGAGAGAGACAGAGAGAGAGACAGAGAGAGACTCAATTCGCACTACTTAGATAGAAAAAAAGTAATACATTTAAGTTAGAATGTTTCCAGGTTTGTTGTACTCCCAGATGCTTGAGGAAAGAAAAATACAGTCCCCTTTGGAGGAATTCACTTAAAACTCAGGCCTCAATGCTTCCCACAGGTAAAGTTCCAAGGAGTATGCATTCAAAATTTCATAAAAGAATCACTAAATAAGAACGCATCCTTACAAATTGAGAATCAGTAAATAACAAAACTAGACCTGCAATGATATTGACGTTGGAAATATCAATGATGAAACAGAAATATATTTAACATGGGTAGACAAATAAAAGAAGGCACAAAGAAAAAGAAACAATGAAAATCAACCAGACTGATTGAAAAAGAGCTATAAAAACTTCTAGAAATGAGAAATATAATAATCACAGAAACTAAACAAAGAGCTTTAGAATAGATTAGACAAAATTGAAGAGAAAATCAGAAACTAGAAGGCAGTTATGAAGAAATGACCATAGTGAGGAACACAGATTTAAAAGAAAAAGATGAGTAGTTAAAAAACATCAGTAGAGATGGTATATCTAATCAGAATTCTAGATTATAAGAAAAGGCAGAGGCAAAGTTGGTGAAAGATGCTAATCCTCAAATTTGAAAAGTCTAATGAATCACAAATGGGATAAATAAGTAAGAAAAAACACAACTGTCCTGGCATAAGGAAAATTATGAACACCTAAAAGAATAAATCTTAAAAGCAGTCAAAGAGAAAAGACAGATTTCTTACACCAACAGCAGTCTTTTGAACAGCAAAATTGGAAATCAGTGATATATTATTTTCAAAATGGGCTGAAAAAATAATTTTCTACCCATCAAAACTGTCTTTCAAGAACAAAAATAAAATACATCTCTAAGCAATAAAAATCAGGAGCATTCACCTTAACAGATTCGTGCTAAAGAAATCTTACAATTCTAAAAAATGAAGGTCGGTAGAGGAAAAAACCTCATAGGAGAATAGTCTGACGTGAGAAAAGAAATGAGGAGGGGAAAGCTAGTAAAAATGTGGGTAAATCTAAAAACATTTATGGCATAAAGATAATGTCTAATTTGTAGGTTTAAAAGTGAAGCTTATACCTCAACAAAACTATTATAAAATATCAAGGTAGAACTTAAATCATGCACTTCAAGTCTTATATAATGGGGAGAGGTAATTGGATTACAATGTTCTAAGATGTTAGGCTGTTTAGGAGGAATATAAAGCCATTTACATTATATTATATTGAACTAAAAATACATGTTAAAACTTAGAGTAAACACTAAAAAATAGAAATAGGGTACATAAATTCCAAATTATTAATGGGAAAAAAAGATACAGAAAAAAAATCAATCCAAAACAAAAGGCAAGGAAAAATTATAAAATGAAACAGAAAGATCAGAATACAAAGTATAAAATACCATGTAGAAAATAATCTAAATGTGCCCAAATTGGTTTAGTTCAGCGGATAGAGCATCGGTGTTCGATTCTGGTCAAGGGCATGTACCTTGGCTGCGGGCACATCCCCAGTAGGGGGTGTGCAAGAGGCAGCTGGTCGATGTTTCTCTCTCATGGACATTTCTAGCTCTCTATCCCTCTTCCTTCCTCTCTGTAAAAAAATCAATAAAATATATTTTTAAAAAGAAAATAATCTAAATGTAAAAATAATCACAGTAATATAAATAGACTAAACTTTCCAGTTAAAAGATAAGGATTATGGAACTGAATTAAACAAAATGCCAGTATATTCTGTTCAATAGGGACTTACCTAAAACAAAAGAAGGTTGATAGTAAAAGAATGAAAAACAAAACCAATCAAATCCACACTGTAGATGTACTTGCCTCCTTAACAGCCAGAGAGCAGCTTAACATAACAACCTTGTTAAAATTAAAATACAAATTATCTGATTCTACCAAACAAAAACAAAAAAAAGGAAAGTAAAGAAAGGGAGGTTAAAGAGGAGATAGGAGATAAAGGGACAAAGGAGAGAGGAAGAAGAGGAAGGGAGAAAGGGAAGTTAGGGGGTAACATCTCCTCTGAACATTGTCAGGAAGATTCACAAAGTTGAGGCAGTCTCTTGCTGAAGAAACTAGAGTAGCAGGGGTAACACCAGAGTAGCAAGGCGGGGGGCAGTGTATTGAAGCCCACTGGGCTTTGTGGGTCCCCCAAAAAGCCCTGTTCATTCTTTGAATCACATGCAGTAACTGAAGAGCCTACTTTTGATATAAGTAGGGGAAAACAACACAAGGAGAATGATGCCACTCTGACCCCTACGTAAGCACAGTACACTCATAGGCATCGAGTCTGTCAAAAAATTTAATGCCCATATTTTCTTCTGAGAAGGACAGTTTCCAAGTTCACAAAGTAATACTATCCTTTTACCTATTGTAAGGACGATCTTCCCTTTCCTTCCTTGGAATCTGTACAATTATTTTACTCATTTGTTTACTAAGCTTGGAGGGGACGCAAAGGTTGAGTTTTATAATATATTCTGTGTGTTAAACAAACTCGGGGCTATACATTTGTATTCATAATATTATTTGTGGTTTATAAGAAATACTCACTGTATGAGAAATATTTATAACATTTCATTTCTGATTTTCCCATGAACATTAATAACCATTTGAATTGCAAAAATTCTGCTTACAAACAACTTTTCAGGAACACACAATCTGAATAAAGCAAGGCACACTTAAATTACTAAGTAGCCTGTTCCTCAACCATCAGCTTTAAGCATCTTTATTTAGACCATTCCCTTCATTACAACTGGGCTGACTTGCTGTCAGATTACAGTGCCAAGTCTAAGAAGAAGTTAAATACCATGGACAGCTGCTTTCTAGGCCAATGACAGCCTAGCACCACAGCAGATCAACAGACCTCAGCAGCCCGCCAGGCGCAGCAAACTGCTTCTAAAACCCTGAACTCCACTGCGCCGCATCCTTCAGGATGCAGGCTTACTCCTAACTAGCTGTAGAGAGGTTTTTAGATGAGAATCTCAATCATTTATAAATTAAAAAAAATACCCTTAAAACAAAAATCTCTTCATAGCATAGATCTTTCTTCACCCCAGCTAATGGCCTCCTTATTTCAAGCAAAATTCTACACACTAACATTTTAGGATATCAAAGGCATTTGGAGGTCTCCTTGAAGTTTATGATAATATGTGTCCTGCATACATATATTCACTGTATGTGAACTAGGGCTTATAAATATTATAATACGACAAACAGTATTTGCCTCTTAACAATGGCCTGCTCAACTCAGTGATTCCCTGGGGCGAATTCCAACCTTCAAGAAATGATTCAAAATTCCCAAATTTGAAATAATTTGTTCTGATTCCCTTTCCATTTAAGAACGAAAGATCAAAAGAAGAGAATGAACATTAACTGAACAACACGCATTTGCCAAGGACTATGTATGGTAGCTGCTTAACATGCTTCACTTATTAATTGTCCAAACTTTATCAAGAAGGTACTATTTGTTTTCATTAGGAGGCTCAGTGAGTGTGCGTGACTTCTCTGAGATCACAGGGCTTATTATACGCATGAGGTCAAAGCCTAGGGTACCATTACCATGTCGTGACACTACACAGCTTCTTAAAAAGGATGATATTATCTCTAAAATAAATACCGTATTTGCCGGCATATAAGACGACTTTTTGGCCCTGAAAAATATGCCTCCAAGTGGGGGGTAGTCTTATATGGCGAGTATATAACAAACTCTGTATTTTTAGTGGAAATTTTAGTGGGTCGTCTTATACGCCCAGTCGTCTTATACACCGGCAAATACGTATTTTTCAGGGCCAAAAAATCGTCTTATACGCCGGCAAATACGGTAATTACAAATAAAAAACCATACAGGGTGGAGCAATTGGGATGATAAACTCTTACTTTAACTGTGAAAAATATGGCAGCTCACATTTTCCCATGCTTCACCGTTGCCCCATGACATACATCACCAATAATGGGACCAAAGGAAGACTTTCAACTTGTCTATGAAGCAAGTCATTCCAAAGACATTTCACTGACTAGAGTCCAGCAGAGCTGATGATTATTTTTAGCCAGAACCTTTAATGATTTGTATAAGAATATGTGAAATGCTTTCTCCACTTCCCCAAATTCCTATGCCCTGTAATTGTGCAATAAAACAATACAGTGGCTGCCCTAAATGGTTTGGCTCAGTGGATAGAGCATCGGTCTTATGGATTCAAGGGTCCCAGGTTTGATTCCAGTCAAGGACATGTACCTTGGCTGCGGGCATATCACCAGTAGGGAATGTGCAGGAGGCAGCTGATCGATGTTTCTTTCTCTCATGGTTGTTTCTAACCCTCTATCCCTCTCCCTTCGTCTCTGTAAAAAATCAATAAAATATATTTTTTAAAAAAGATAATACAGCAGCTTTGCATGAAGGTATGCTTAGTATTTTGCTTCCTAAGTTTACATACAGCACATTCCTCTTTATGAAGACTCCACTGAGGGCAGGATTTTGGCTTAGCATCTTCCTTTTGAGTGTTCTGATGATGCTGGAAGCACTGGCTTCTGTAGGAATGATGGGGTGCACAGCCAGAAATCAACTTTGCCCATCTGAGGATTGTATGGCCACACCCAAGGACCCATCTGCCTTTGGGACACCTTATGTTTAGGGCCGCAGGAGCAAAATCTCCATAAGATTCTGAAATCAGATGCTTGATAAAGACTAACTGCTGAGAACAAGATTTTTCAGCAATCATTCACTCTTAAGTGAAATTGACAAGGCAAAATTTCATGAAGGAAATCACACACCATTATGCACCATTTCACCTAAGAATGTATAACTGTCCTAGCATTTTTGATTCACCAAACAAACATTTTGCTTACCAAACAAGGTATAACTATGTTGAAAATTATGTTTCCATTATATTTATAGTTCGACTTAGTTTTTGAATACCAAAAGAAATAACACTAATTAAAAGGAATAAATTAAAGGTATTTGGTACTAAAAGGAAAATAACACATGAACACACTTGGCGGGGAGGGGGAGGATCAGAAAGAGGAGTAATAGTCATAAATATAATCTCCTTCCTATTATAATTAGATAAATCTGCAATCTCCAAATTAAAATATGCGCACTACTAAGCATAGCACAAAATTATGGAATTGAGTAACAACTATAAAGAAATGTGAGCCTAAGTTTCTGACTTTTAAAGGACCATAAAAATGACATGACAGTCATCTAATATAGAAGGTAAAAATCCTGCTAAAGCTACTTTAACAAATGGCTTCTGACTGATTAAACACTGTCTATAAACAGTATTTTAAAAGTTATTCGCAAATGCAAGAGACCAGCATCCTGCCCCAATCAGAATACAAAACCCCCTGCAATCTTCAATACACTACTGCATTGCTCTACAAATTCCTTTTTCATGAATGTCACCGACATAACCTTTAGCCAAGTCTGTATTTAAATTAATGAAGTTCCACTATGGGGTAACAGGAAAAAATGGTGAGTTCTCAAAAAAGACATTTTACCCTTGCTGAGCCAAGGATACTTATAAGACACCAAATCATGCCCTTGCCTCTAATATATATGCTTTTCCCTCAGTACTCTAGTTGCCATAAACACGTAAGACTATTAATGCAAACCACTCACACTAGCAGTCAGAGTCAAGGAGAGGGCTTGAGGGGTCATCCTTTTGGCCATAAAATTAGATCAGGGAAAGGGGCTTCAGTAATGACCCTGTCCTACGCCCACAAGGATATATACTCATGTATCACATCTGACTGCTTATTTGCATGTATAGTGCGAAGTGATTATTTTAACTGCAGTTTCTAACAAACAGCCGTACACTGAGTGAAATACTAAAAAAATACAGTTCTCTTTTGCATTTAACAAATAGAAATATTACTGGTATGTTTTTCTGCAGTCAGCTCCCATTTCATGACTGCTACAAAAAAAAAAAAAAAAAAAAAGGACAGGTCATGAACTTGGCCATAAAGGAGTTATACTAAATTGATATAATTTTTTTTCTTTTCATGCTGAACAAAATATCTCACCATCTACTCAACATGTTTTTTTTAAAATATATAGTTTATTGATATTTTACACAGAGGAAGGGAGAGAGATAGAGAGCAAGAAATGTTGATGAGAGAGAAACATCTTGCACACCCCCACTGGGGATGTGACCGCAACCAATGTACATGCCCTTGACCGGAATCAAACCCAGGACCTTTCAGTCCACAGACCGACGCTCTACCACTGAGCCAAACTGGTTTTGGCTCAACATCTGTTTTTTTTGCACACATGAGAATTTTCCCAGATGCTAGTATGAAGTCTGCATATGTGTTTTGGCTTTCTGTTTAAAATCACATTCAGAGACAACATTCCAATGTGAGGATTTACATTTTTGCAGATCAATTCTTATAAGCTCTTTTACCATTTTGCTCGCCAGCTAAGTGGTAGGATGGCCACTATCGTTATTTAAAACCCCTCAAAGTTTACTATGAAAATGTTTTGGGTCCTGTTGATCACGGTGTGCAAAAATGTGCCCTCGCGCTACAGAGGCTGACAGCAGGGCCTGCCAGTGGCTCTCCTCAGTGGATCCCAATCAGTCCCTGACCAAGTGATCTGGAGCATTACTGTGTGGATCGAGAATAGACATGACCCACTCTGATGACCAGTCCTGCTAGTTGCTAGGCTGTTGACTTCAAGAGATAGCTTTGGTGACACAAATTTTCTTTCTTAATCATCATGAACTTCCCCATGAAAATTATATTGTTTCACCGAACCATTATGCCTACTTGCAGGAAATAAGAGACAGATTATTTGGTTTGCTGCGTCCGCTCTGGGGTACTTATGTAACCTATATCTATGAGCGTTTTACTCTGAAGCAAACAGCTTGAGAACTCAGTGAAGAGTCACAAGAACATTGCCCCATCATGTTTCTTACTGCCATGTTAGTCGGGCTAGCAGAGAACTGCAGAAAGCAACCTATGATCCACTGCAGCCCCAAACACCATCACATTAAAAAAAAAATTGGCAGATCTCAAAAAACATAATAATTCAGAACATTCCACCAACAGCCGCCACCACCAACCTTTGCTTGGGCCTCTGGCGCTGCCACCTTGACGACTTTATTGCGGCTTATCAGTTGCTTCACCCATCTTTCTACTTGGACGTTGAACTTCATGAAGATCACGTAGACAAAGTAAGCTGTGAGGAGAAGCAGGCTTTCCCACCACATGATGATGTTGTCCAGGAAAAATATGATCAGCATGATCAAGTCGATGATGTAGAAGGACACATCCCGGAAGAGTGGCCACCAGGTCAGGTTCAAGATTTCTCTGGAAAACAGCGCGCACATGCCAATCACAAAGAGGATATTGAACACCGCGGAGCCCACGATCGTGCCTATGCCCACATTACTATGAGCAATAAACACCCCTATGAGAGACGTGAACAGTTCTGGGGCGGAGCCCCCGGCAGCCATAAAGGTGGCTCCGGCAACATCATCAGAGATGGCCAGCTTTTCAGTGATGACAGTCAATGAAGGAACAAAGAACTCATCGCAGACAATGGCCAAGGCTATGAACATGTAGATCATTCCAATGACGTGGAGAAGGATGGCGCCTTTGCGTCGCTCCTCGAGGGAAAAGATGTCTTTTGGGTAGTTCCCTTGGTCCATATCTGTACTGTTCTCAGATGTGCCTTCCTCCGAAAGAGGCGGCTGTGACGTGTAATCCGGAATCTTGTCGTTTAAGTCTAAGAGAGTTCTCTGCCGGTAACCGTGGGCCACCCTGGGGCCCGGTGCACCACTGGCCTCTCCTGTGCTCTGTGTCTCTATCTCAGAAAAGACGCTGATTGAAAATGGGACCGCGCTGATGGCCACCAGGCCCATGAAAAGGCCTAAGATTCGAATGAACTTCAGTTTTTTCCTGACAGCCTGGTGTTTCCTGCAGCCAGAAGGTGATGTCTCTGGACACCATTTCTCAGGGGAAGGGAGAGTGGCGCTCTGGTGCACATCCATCCCGGGTCTCCTGGTGGGCGCGGTGGTCTTCCAATTGTAAACTCACCCAGACGGCTCTTTCATACTTTGCCTCACTGTATAGTCAACGGTGCTTGTGCGGCACTTCCACAGTCAGGGGTTCTTATGCTTCACAGGAAATGCTTTTGACATTTGTGCTTTAAAAAATAAAAAAATAAAAAACAAGGGTAAGTATATCATAAATATGTCTTTAAAAAAGCAAAACAAACGAACGTTGTATGCCGAAAACAGTTTGGCTCAGTGGATAGAGCGTCAGTCTGCGGACTGAAAGGTCCCAGGTTCGACTCTGGTCAAGGGCATGTACCTTGGTTGCGGGCACATCCCCAGTAGGGGATGTGCGGTAGGTAGCTGGTGGATGTTTCTAGCTCTCTATCCCTCTCCCTTCCTCTCTTAAAAAAAAATCAATAAAATATATTTTAAAAACAACAACAACATGGAACGTTGTAGATTTAAGATAGTCCTATCCTATAGCTGTGTGAGTTACTAAACTCCTCTGCCTCAGTTATCCCAGTTCGAAAGCTAGGACAATGACAGTGCCTACCACCAAGGATTACTTTGAGGATGAATTAAAGCACATGAAGCACTAAGAACGGGATATGGCACATAATAGGCACTTGCAATAATGTATATACAAACACAAGCATTTCGGTGAATCCAATATTAGGTATAGACTATGTGGATGTGTGTTACGTATAAAAATGTTCTAGATGAAAATCTGTCCCACCCCAAATCACCTAACAAACTCCCAGCGCTACAAAGATACCACTTCTTTTAGAACTACCTGTGTCCTGGACCACAGCCAACCGCTGCTCCCTGTTTCTGTTAGCCCAGTTATTATGTAATTCCAGATGCAGGCACACCTTTCCCATCTAACCCACCATTTGGAAAGGGCTGAGTGTTGGCGGAGGTAGCAATCTTTCCCTGAACACATAAAGATCTCGGGATTTGATTTTTCATGCAAAGCTTCTCCTGTGCCAGATGCAGAAAGCTAGACCTTGAAAAATCTAAGTTTACAAAAGAATGTTCTAGCGACAGGAACCAATTGTCTTCCCTCACCATCTAGACATTGTTGTCAGCTGAAGCTCACTTTAAAAACCACTCTCGAGCCATGTTTGAAATAGACAACTCAGTAAACCAAACAACTCTCAACAAGAAGGCTATGTCAGGAGACCAAATGTGTACTTCATAAACAATATGCAAGTTGCAGCAATACCTCCATCCACAAAAGCTGCCCCAAACAGCCCCAGCACCCCAGCACCGACTGCTCTAGTCAGTTAGACATCCAAGCAGCTCCCATGCTCTGGCCCACAGAGGAGATGGGTAAAACATCCAGCAACGCCGCTCATCTTCTGAAGGTTCCTCTCTCTAACTTTCTTTAAAAACAGTCTCCCCTTCCCCTCCTCTCCCCCCCCCCCGACTCCCCCACAAAAAAGACTGCACTTTAGGGATATTCTAAGAGATCATCTCAGGTGTAAAATAAGCTAATTAAACGCACGCGCGCCAGTTAAACACTGAGATTAGCCGGAGCTCAGGTTTGAGGAGCGAGAGCACAAGTCAAAGCAGGCGGAGATGCTGCTGCTTCTTTGTGAGATAAACCAAGCCCGTCACAGATGCCCGGCGGCTGGCAGATTGTCTAGTTCATACTCTTAGCAGGAACCACAGAGCGACTCACAGCTCTCCGGGGGGGATTGTCGCAGACAGCGAGCTCTGCGCCCGGCAACCGGCAGAGGCCAACCAACTCCACTCCCAGGGCGCACTGTCGGCCCCAGCGAGAGTGGGGCTCGACCTGCAAACCCACAGCTCCGCTCCAGGAGAGCGGCCTCGCCGGCCAAGTGCGCCCCGAGCCACGCCCCAACTTTGCCTCGTGTGGTCCCCAACTTTCCCCGGTGGGTTAATAGGGGAAGAAAGCTAAAGGACAGGCTGTCCCATGAGCCAGCCAGGAGCTGAGCTGCAGCTTGGGGAGGCGCCTGGCCCACCTCTCCCCGAATCGTTGGTGGTGATGGTGGTGGTGGTGGAGGTGGAGGGAGCACCCCTCGGTGCGCTCCCCACCCCAAGCCGGAAGCAAGGGCGGTAGGTGGGAGCCTTGGAGGCTCGGAAACCGCGCCCGGGGCGGAGAGAGTTGGCTAACTCCTGGCGGGGCCTGGGGCCACCACGTCCCCCCCGGAGCCACCTGTGAGCCTGCAGCGGCGCAGCAACGGGGTGCGCACCACCGGGATTGCGAACCGCGACCCAGGACCCAGGCAGCCGCCGAGCCCGGCGCCTGGTGTCGGCACTCACCGGAATCGCCTGGGAGACGCGCACACGGCGGGGTCCAGGCGCGGTCTGCGCTCCAGTCCACCGCTCCGCCAGCTCTTCCCCCGCCCTGCACCGCTCTGCTCCCAGGCCCTGGCTCCGGCTCGGGCTCCGGCTCCGGCTCCGGCTCCGGCTCGCACTCCGCCGGCCGGGCTGCGTTCGGAAGGAGACTGAGCGCAGCGAGCCCCGCGCGCCGCCTCCGGTGCGGCCCGGCCCCTCCGGCCCCTCCCTCCCGGCTGCGCGGGGAGCGTGGCCGCGGCGCTCGGCTCCCGCGCGCTGGGCTCCGCGCCTCCCGGGAGCGGAGGCGACGCCGGCCCCGTCTCTTAGGAGATGTCTCCGCAGTGGGGAGCGGGGTCGGGATCTGCGGGCGAGCAAGGACGGAGGGGAGAAATCATACAGGTCGGGTCGCACCGGATTCCGAAAGCCTGAGCGTGCAGCCAACTTCGGTGTCATCTATACGGGCACCTCCTCCCCAGTTGTTTGCAAAAAAAAGTGACAACGGTTACTATTTCTTTGGGAGGTGATGTCATGTGCAAAGGTGGAAAGGATGTTGGGGTGGGGATGGGGGGTGGGGGGAAGGCATGAAGGCCTACTGGGCCCTCTCTGCTCCTGGAGCCCCAGCTTCGGGTAGTGGGAACAAGGAAGGGTTATTTCATGGGCAATGAAGCTGAGATCTAAAATAGTGGCATCTTGAGTTACAGACAGGGCTCATATGCTGGCATCTAGACTTCCAGCCCTTCCTGCCCTGTCTGGAAAGCAAGAGCCTCTTGATCACGAGAAAATGAGTCAGGCTTGTCGGAGATTAGAGGCAAGAAATGGGCCCAAGAGAGCAAGCACCTGAAACAAGCCAGTTCATGAGGGACCCCCTTTTTACCCACCTGTGACCACCACCAAGCAGGCCAGCAGGCAGAAGGTGCCAAGAGGTACCCAGGAGAAACCCTTGGGACTCCCTCCCCCCCACCTCCTTACCCTTCACCCTCCTACTGTTTTCCACTTAGAGGTGTTTTTGTTTTTTGTTTGCTTGTTTTTTAAAGGGCTGGAAGGTGCCCCTGGTCTGGAACCACCCTGGCAAGCAAGAGTTGGTTGGCAAGTGAAGATTTGACAGGAAGAAGGAACAGCTGAGCTAAGCCAGCCCAGGCTTTTTTAATTTTTATTTTTTATTGCCTTCCTGGGACTGAGGGGAATGTGGGTCATATCCGGATAGCTCACTACTTATGAATTTGAATAAAGTTCTATACTCAGACCTCTAACTTACTCTTTACACGTCAAGAAAAGCCTTAGAAATCTTTCTCCCATCAAAGTCAGGCATTGTCTTGCTAAGGACTTCGAGGTCCTCTTGGAACTCATAAGCGGAAGATTTTTTTTTTTTTATCTTCAGTTTTTATTTTGGAAAATTTCAGACATATACAAATGTCAGAGAATAGTACAATGACCCTCCATGGGCCTACCACCCACCCTGAACAGTCATCAACTCATGGCCAATTGTTTCATCTTTTTCTCATGCCATCATTTTAAAGCAAATCCCAGATCATTTTAATTAAAAATAATTACAGAAAGCAAGGAGGTATCATCCATTAGGATTGTGTCAAAAAAGACTAAGAACCAATTCAAATAGGCGCCCACTAGGCAAGGATGGGTCAATTTGAGCACTACAATTTGGTAATTGCAATTGTTTGCAAACACATCAAATAGGATTATATCTACAAGTTCAAAATAATTCTAAAGCAACTCAATTGGTTGGTTACTGTCATGATTAAGGGGATGAACGCATTACTTAGAAATTGTTTTTTAAAAAAGAAACAATCATGCATTTATTCTGCCTTTTCTATATAAATTGGACTTCAAGGTGATCAGTTAGGTTTTACCTCACTTGCATTTGCCTTTGCTTTCCTGGTCTAACAATTCTAATCTTCCCTCCTGCAATGAGTGCTTCTGGCTACATAGGAGTAGGGTAGGGAGTAGAGAAGCTATGTATACAGGGTTCTGCTTAAAAGAAAAAAATTGTAATAGATTTTTAAAATATCTACACTATCAAAAGAGAAAGATGAAAATTAACCATCACTCTGCTACACCCACAAGCCACACCCACTAGCCAATCAGGAGCAAGCATTCAAATTAACCTAAACAAGATGGCGGCCAGCCAGGAGCTGGAGCAAGCAGAAGATTTGGGTTGCACTGCTGATAGAGGAAGCCAAGCTTCCTGCCCACCCTGGCCAGCCCTGGCCTCCACTCAAGGCTACAAAGTTTTAATTATGGAAGACAAATAAATCCTAGATACTTGCTTCCACCCAGCCCTTGCCTCTGCTCAAGGAGGTGCTGAAAAATTAAAAAAAAAGAAAAAGAAAAAAAGGAGGGGCTGGTACCTTGGGTTGCAGGGGAATGATCAGGTCAGAGAATGGGATGGCAGGGGCAGTTGGGGCTAAGCAGACTAGCAGGGGGACCAGTTGGAGGTGAGCAGGACAGTGTGGGGGAGCAGTTTGGAGTGAGCAGGCCAGTAAGGGGGGGGGACTGTTGGGGGTGAGCAGGCCAGCAGGCAGAGTGGTCAGGGGCAATCAGACAGGCAGGCTGTAGGTGAGCGGCTGTGAGAGGGATGTCTGACTGCCAGTTTAGGCCCGATCCCTGTAAACCAGCAGGACATCTTTTGAGGGGTCCCAGATTGGAGAGGATGCAGGCCAGGCTGAGGAACACCCCTCCCCCATGCATGAATTTTGTGCATGGGGCCACTAGTATCCCTATGGCCATATAATGTTCTCCTAGGATCTTTATACATGTTATCCAGCTACTTCCTCATGCAGCCCAGAAATACCCAGAATTCCCACTGATGGGAGGGGAATGAGGCCCAGTTGAGGTCTAGATGAAGGACTAATCAATGTGCAGGTGGTATTGGTTAGGGTTTTACTTGGTTAAGGGGATGAACGCATTACTTAGAAATTGTTTTTTAAAAAAGAAACAATCATGCATTTATTCTGCCTTTTCTATATAAATTGGACTTCAAGATGATCAGTTAGGCTTTACCTCACCTTGCATTTGCATTTGTGTATAATAGAAACTCACCTGTAGGTTTTCAACCAAATAAGAGTTTGTCGCATGTAAAAAGAAGTCTGAATGCAGACTTTCTAGGATTTGTATGATAGATCAATGATGCCATCACAAAGCCCAAATCCTTTGATCGGTCTTCCTTAATGTATGGTTTTCATCCTCACAGCCACAAAGTGGTTGCCTCTTTCAGGCTGTACATCTGTATCCCAGGCAGGAAGAAGGGAAGGAATTGGAGGGTGAAAGCAGAAGGCCTCCTTGCCAGCTTTGAGAACCAAGGAGATTCCCACCCATGAGACCCATAAGCGACAACAACCTGAGAAATAGCTCTCCAGGTGCTCGCTTTGCACTGAGTCTCCTCAGGGCCCAGTAGAGGTGCCTGCGGAGACTCAGAGTTTGTGCAGAGCAGACGCTTTGCTGGTCTTGCCCAAGGTGGGCAGGGCAGGCATCTGACTGACACGTGTGGGGCCTGCTGGAATGCTCTCAGGGACAGAAACTGATTGGTGCCAACTTTGGGCTCTCCCTTGGCCTTGCTCTAGCCCAGTGGTCGGCAAACTCATTAGTCAACAGAGCCAAATATCAACAGTACAATGGTTGAAATTTCTTTTGAGAGTCAAATTTTTTAAATTTAAACTTTTTCTAGCACCACTTCTTCAAAATAGATTCACCCAGGCCGTGGTATTTTGTGGAAGAGCCACACACAACACACTCAAGGGACCAAAGAGCCGCATGTGGTTTGTGAGCCACAGTTTGCCGACCATGGCTCTAGCCAATGAGCACTATGGTTTGTTAAAACTCGAGGCTCCTCCCCCTTCTTTCTTTTTCCTTCCTTTCTCTTTCCTTCCCTCATTCTAACCCTCCCATATTACCTTTCTCCCTCCCTTCCTCCCTTCTTTTTTTTTTTTTTCTTCTAGGTGCTTTTTCTGCACTTACTGTGGGCCTTGCTCCAGGTAGCAAGCCCCATTTCCACTCTCTCTGCTTCTGCCCAGAGCCAGTATCTCCCCAAGACAGTTCTTACATGTCTCTGGTCCCTCAGTTTTTTTTAAAAATAGATTTCTGAAAGGAAGGGAGAGGGAGAGAAAGATAGAAACATCAATGATGAGAGAGAATCATTGATTGGCTGCCTCCTGCACACCCTCCACTGGGAACCAAGTCCACAACCTGGGCATATGCCCTGACCGGGAATTGAACCGTTGACCTCTTGGTTCCTGGGTTGATGCTCAACCTCTGAGCTACACCCAGTTGGGCTCTGGCCCCTCGGTTTTTACTTCTGATGCCCTGCCCAGGGATGCCCCTTGATCTCCCCCCCCCCCTTACCCTGGGGACTTTTGTTCCTAAGTCCCGTGGCACTAAAATAGTCAGAGAGAGTTCCTGGCAGCTTAAATTGAAGGCAACCAAGGGACGAGATGCAGTATTCAGTTTTTACTTTGTCAGTTTAACCATCTTTTTTTTTTTTTTCATTCTCCCTCCACATTATACCCTTGTAATATAATCTCCAGCTTCTATGTAACCAATTTCTGCAGGCAGTCAGGACATATATGAAGGATTTGATATATGTCCCAACCTTGACTCTTGTTAATCATTAGAATCAACAGATTTATTTTTTTAAAGATTTCTGAGAATGACCTTCTTTTTCCCCCCTTACCATGAGCTCTTTGAGGGCAAGAATCAGAATCATGCATTTCCCAGCATGTAGCACAGTGCTCATTCAACACATCTGTGGAATGAATTAATGAGTTACTGGCAAATGCAGTTATTTAAAGGTTGGTGAGTTAATAGGGAGGTGGAGGTTATGCTGCAGTAACAAAAAGCTAAAAAATCACAGTGCATAAAAAAAACAAAAGTTTTTGTTTCTCACTCACCATACCCATCCTTTGTGGATTTTGCTGTGTCATCCTCACTCCTGACCCTGAGCTGGTCACTATCTGCAACACTGCCAGTTGCTTTCTAGAGAGAAAAAACTGCATGGCAAATCTTATACTTGCTTTTAAAGCTGCTCAAGTTTCATTTGCTAAAGAAAATCACACAGCCATATTTATCGTCCCGGAGGAAGAAAGTGCAGTTGCTGTATGCTTGGGAGAAGAATGAAAAGATTGAGGCGGGGGGGTGGAAGGAAGGAAACTAACATGTTAAGTACCTACCATAAACTAGAAGTTTTAACTTATCTCTTCAATCTCACTATTGTTATTCCCATATTACAAATGAAAAAACTGAGGCTCAGCTGGGTCAAGGGGCTTGCCTAATATCAAGCAGCTCTCCTTTGTGCCCAATTCTGGCTCCAAAGGCCAGGTTCTTTCTATTATTCTTCATTGTATATGACTGAAGTTTTTAGTTGCTGCCTAATCATGTTAGTTGCATTTTTCTGTTGGGATTACAAGTTTAGGTGATTCAAGAGAAACCAAGATGGCAGCATAGGGTCGACTGTCAGGCAGTGGGGAGAGATCTCTCAGAGGTGTGTGAAGCCAGCGGCCATTATTGCGGGACTCAGGGAAGGGCCGACAAGAAACCAAAGCTTGTTGGCACCACCCCTTTAAGCAGAGCACGCAAGCCCTCCCTGAGGCTGGCTTTCTTGTTCGCCACAAATTGGACTTTCCCAAGGAGGGACGAGTCCAAAGCTTGTCAGTGCCTATACCAAAGAGGTCCAAGTGCCTGCAACCAATCTTTCGGGACTCACCAAAGCTTGTCTGCGCCATCTGAGACTCTGCCCCATCCAAGCAGAGTATAGAAGCCCTCCTAGCTGAGATACTGCTGATCCTCACAGCCAACTGGCTTGGAGATGAACGTTTCCCAGTGATACCAACAACCAGCAAGGCTTAACAACAAGACTGTACACACAGCCCACAAAGGGTTGCACCAAAACTGTCCACCGCAGGTAACTGGGAAGGCTGGGCTACTGGGCTATACCTGAACACCTAGCACACAAAACTATTCCATCAAATCAGGAAAACAACTAAAATGCAGAGAAGAGGCAGGACACAAAGGAAGGAGATGGAGGAAAAAGAATGGACATTGAGTTCAAAACTACAGTGATAAGGTTTTTAGAGAATTTCCTTAAAAAGGCCGAGAAATAAACAAGACCCATGAGGATATGAAAAGGGATCAACTAGAAATAATAAGGGATCAATTAGAAATAAAAAGGGATAAACTAGAAATAAAGAATACATTGTCTGAAATAAAAAATACTATACAGCCAAAACTGGTTTGGCTCAGTGGATAGAGCATCAGCCTGCGGACTGAAGGGTCCCAGGTTCGATTCCGGTTAAGGGCATGTACGTTGGTTGTGGGTATATCCCCGGTATGGGGTGTGCAAGAAGCAGCTGATCGATGTCTCTCTCTCATCGATGTTTCTAACTCTGTATCTCTCTCTCCTTCCTCTCTGTAAAAAATCAATAAAATATATTTAAAAAAATATTATACAGAGACCTAAAAACAGAATGGAAGATCACAAGAATCAAGCCAAAGATTTGGAACATAAAGAGCCAGAGGACACTCCTGTGCAGAAGCAAGAAGACAAGAGAATCCAGAAAGTCAAAGATAATGTAAGAAACCTCTGGGACAACTTCAAGCAAAACAACATCAGAATTATGGGCATCCCAGAAGATGACAGAGAGCAAGATACTGAAAACATATTGAAAGAAATAGTGACAGAAAACTTCCCCCACCTGAGGAAAGAAATAGACTTACAAGTCCAGGAAGCACATAGAACCCCAAACAAAAGGAATCCAAAGAGGACCACACCAAGACACATCATAATTAAAATGCCAAGAGCAAAAGACAAAGAATATTAAAAGCAGCAAGAGAAAAGCAGATAAAGGAGCACCCATATGATTGTTAGCTGATTTCTCAACATAAACCATGCAGGCCAGGGGAATGGCAAGAAATATTCAAGGTGATGACTAGCAAGAACCTACAGCCAAAAATACTCTACCCAGCAAAGCTATCACTCAGAATGGAAGGCCAGATAAAGAGCTTCACAAATAAAAAAAAAAAGCTTAAGGAGTTCATCTCTGCCAAACCAGAATTATATGAATTGCTTAAAGGGGGTTATTTAGGAAGAGGAAGAAGATAAAGATAAAAATAATGAACAACAAATATGTAACTATCAACAAGTGAAACTAAAAACCAAGGAAATTAAAAAATATGATGAACAATATTAACTGGTGAATATAATAGAATCAGAGGTATGGAAGGGGAGTGGACTGATGATTCTCAGGGGAAAAGGGGAGGGGGGTGTGGGAAGAGACTGAACAAAAACTGTGCACCTATGGATGAGGACATTGGGAGGTGGGGAAAGGGCAGAGGGTGGGGTGTGAACCTGGTGGTTGGGTGCAATTGGGGGGGGGGGAGAAGAACATTTGTAATCTGAACAATAAAGATTTATTTTAAAAACAACACAAAAAACAAGTTTAGGTGATTCCTGTGGATTTTTTTCCTACCACCAGCTGCTTTACAATCTAGGATAATTATCTACTTCAGTGTTTCCCAAACTTCTCTCATGATGAGAATCACCTGGTAGAGTTGTTAAAATACTAGAATTTTTGGGAACATATAGGTAAAATTGTATACTTAACTAGTGCTCTAAGCTAGTATAGCACTTCTTAGTTGGGATTCAGGAATCTGTATTTTAACAACTCCACCAGGTGATTCTCATCATGAGAGAAGTTTGGGAAACACTGATCTACTTCCTAAGAGGACCCATTTAAAAATCACAGGTGTAGAGATTCTGGGAAGATGGCGGCATAGGTAAACACTTGTACTTGCTGCCTCTCACACCACATCAGAGCTGCAACTGGGGATCTTATCTGAGACCTGGAAAAACCACAACTGTGGAGACCACTGAGCAGCTGAGGGGCCCTGGTCGGTGCGGACACACAGATTCCACAGAAAGGATGGATTTTGCTGGGGATAATGTGGGATGTCTGGGTCCCGGCAGTGGAGGCAGCACCTGCAGAAGCTATGGCAGCAGAAGCTGTGGCAGCAGAAGCTGCAGCCACTGCGGTGGCAGAGACAAAAGTGCACGTGCTGGGATCTCGGAAATCTGTATCCACCAAAGTCCACTGTGTGATCTGAGAGAGTGGACAGCGGTCCTCAAGGTTGCTAATAGTGGGGTTCTCTAGCGAACAACCCATTCTGATCTGACATGGAGGGAGAACATAGGAGCTGGAAAGGAGAGACCACCCAGATTGGCTGGCCCTGAGAGACAGCAGGGGGAAACTGCTTTTCTGGAAGCTGGGAATGCAGACTGGTGCAACCACTGTGGAGAACAGAATGGAGCTTCCTCAAAAAACCGAAAATGGAACTCCCATTTGACCCAGTAATCCCACTCCTAGGGATATATCCCAAGAAACTAAAAACACCAATCAGAAAAGATATATGCACCCCTATGTTCATAGCAGCACAATTTACAATAGCTAGGATTTGGAAACAGCCTAGGTGTCCATAAGCAGATGATTGGATCAAAAAACTATGGTACATCTATACCATGGAATACTATGCTGCCATAAAAAGAAGGAATTCTTATCATGCTGAGTGAAATAAGCCAGTCAATGAAAGAGAAATACCACATGACCTCACTCATTTATGGATAATAAAGAACATTATAAACTGATGAACCAAAAGATAGATAAAGAGACAGTAAAGCAACAAGCAGACTGTCAAATTACTGTGGGGAGGGTAGGGAGATCTGGGGGAGATAAGAGATCAACTGAAGGACATGTATACATGCATATAAGTACAACCAATGGACACAAAACTCTGGGGAGGGCATGTATGGGAGGGGGGGCAATGGAAGATATGTACACAGATAATAATTTAATTAAAAATAAATAAATAGATAAAATCACAGGTGTAAATATCAAAATAAAATCCTGGTGTTCTCTAAAAAAATGTCCTTCTCAGGCCCCCAGCCCTGGGTTGACTCTGTTTTCCTTTTGTTTGAATTTGGCTCTTATTTATTTGTTTGTTTGTTTTTTAATGAACTCCTATTCCAGTTCAATGAGAATCATAAAAGCAGAAAGAAATTTCTGTGGGATTCAGGGACAAAAGTACAAGCTACTTTGCTGTGACAGTGGTTTCAGCAGCAGCATTTAAGCAACACACCCAAATTATTGCTCTTTCTTCTCCTCCCCCGCATCTATTAAGGAGATGAGAAATGATGAATGCCTGTGGTTTGTACATTAGGGACAGGAATTTTTTCGGGCTTAAATGCTCAGGAAGTACAAAAATTGAGTTTCTCTTTATAATACCAGCTCAGCTCAGGGCTCCTGAATACCAAGATGGGAGCAGTGCTGGCTGAGGCAGGGCTGGGAGGAGGACGGGAGGGAGGAGTCTATTGATTCCATCAAGGGACCTAGGGCCTAAAACCCAGTCTGTCTTCCTGATTCCAGCGAAGACATCCTGAGCGACCTCTAGGTGTTTCCTCTGTCTCTCAGAGCCACGTCAGCAAGGATAGAGGGATAAGGAGACAGGCTGTGAAAGAGGTCCAGCGTCAGGTCAGCCCATTCAGAGGGCACGCACTTCTAAGAGCTCAAGAAAGCAGTGCCCTGCTGAAATTGGTTTGGCTCAGTGGATAGAGCAGATTGAAAGGTCCCGGGTTTGATTCCTGTCAAGGGCATGTACATTGGTTGTGGGCACATCCCCAGTAGGGGGTGTGCAGGAGGCAGCTGGTCGATGTTTTTCTCTCATCGATGTTTCTAGCTTTCTATCCCTCTCCCTTCCGCTCTGTAAAAAAATCAATAAAATATATATTTAAAAAAAATTGGTGCCCTGCTGGCTTCCTTCTTCTGCTGCGTTCTCTCTTTATCTATCTCTGGCTCAGAATTTCACTGTAAAAATATAGTTAAGATATTGGCAAAGAAGTGGTATTTGACTTGAGCTTCAACTGTGGGATGAGGAATGTACTGCTGTACATTTGAATGCTGAAATAAATTACTTAGTTTTATTCAATTCATAAAAGTGAAGTAAAAGGAATATTATGTATTACTTTTTTGGAATTCTCCCTTAATTTGTCCAAATACCATTATATTTCTCCCTTAATTTTTCCAAATATCATTATGGAAATCTTTATCATTGGTAGTTTGGGACAGAGCCATATCCTGGCTTCATTGTAGATGTAATTCCCTTGACTATCTGATTTTGTTTTGTTATTTTTTGTTGACTTTATTGGGGTGACATTGGTTAATAAAATTATATAGGTTTCAGGTGTATAATTCTATAATATATCGCCTGTATATTTTATTGTGTGTTCACCACCCAAAGTCAAGTCTCCTTCCATCATCATTTATCCCCCCTTAACCCTCTTCTATCTCCTCCACCCACATTTCCTCTAGTAATCACCATACTGTTGTCTGTGCCTATTGTTGTCTTAGAGCAGTGTTTGGCAAACTGCAGCTCTTGAGCTACATGTGAGCTGTGGTTTGCCACTCTTTTGACTAATGAGTTTGCTGACTACTGTCTTAAAGGGATTTCAGTGAAGCAAATGAAGAAAATGTGCATTTGTACTACTACTTTTATTGGAAGACTACTTTTTTTATTTAAAAAAGGCTACAGATTATTTTTTAAAAATATATTTGTATTGATTTCAGAGAGGAAGGAAGAGAGAAAGAGGGATAGAAACATCAATGAAGAGAGAGAATCATTGATTGGCTGCCTCCTGCACTCCCCCTAACTGGGGATCCTGCCCACAACCTGAGCATATGCCCTTGACCAGAATTGAACCTGAGACCTTTTAGTCCACAGGCCAATGCTCTATCCAATAGGCCAAATGGGCTAGGGCCAGAATATTTTACTATAGGTACATCATAATCAATTTGAACAATTCCTCCATTACTCTTCTGTTGAGTCCCAATTATAAATAATTGCAATGGACATCATTATACATGTGACTCAGAGTGAAAGGACCCTCTTGGTTATCTTGAACTCTATTTCTTGCTGTTGGAAACTCAGAATTCATGTGTATCCTTCTCTCACGAGTTGGATGGGGAGGATGAGTCTTCTCTCCATGGATGTCTTCACTTGTTGGATGGGGAGGGTGTCTTCTCTCCATGGATGTTTTTACTTCTACCTTAACCAGTGGTGATTCTGCCTTGTGATTAAGCCACAGGGAGGACCAATGGGCCTCTAGCCTTGTCTTAGTGAAAGTTCTTAGCAAAAGTAATGGGGAAGAATCACTATTTTTCCTTAAATACTTCCTGTCTTATCAGTCTCCTGCTTCAGGCACACATCAGACTATAAAGGAGATAGTTCCTTTTTTTTTTTTTTTTTTTTTTTAGGGTAATTCTCTTGTTCCCTATATGGAGAGGCCTATGCAGACTCAAGACAGGGCAGATAGTTAATGCCAGACTGGTTGTTAAAATACGGAAATACTTCTATACTACTTAATACATTTTATTTCAGTAACAGTGATACACAGTAAAGTGAAATTTGTAACATAAACAATAATATTATTAATAATAAATTCACAAATCCTAGGGAATATTGTAGAATATCTCAATAACTTTGATAAATGGCCACCTTTCATAACAACATCTGAGAAATAGTTGTAACTCCGCAGCCAGCTGGCCAATGTCCAGTAAGCAGTGCAGATAGATTGTGTATTCTTTATAAAACGTTCTGTGCTTTGGGAGGCTCACCAGTTTATTTTCATCCTGGAATTATAGTTGTGATTGCCATCCAAAATGGTTTGTTTTTCATTTGTCTTTTATAGTTACTGTGTTGCAATTCTTGTTTAAATGTACATTTAAATGTTTTCAGATATAAAGACATAACAAAAGGTTGAATACAAATACCTAGAACAAAGGACAACAAAATTTGTACATTTCTCAAAATTTCTGTTAAATATAATTAATAGGAATAATTTAGATCAGTGGGAATATAAAAAGAAATGAAATAAAAATTATCTATATATAAAAGCCTAAGCGACCCAACGACCTAATGATTGATTGACTGGTCGATATGACATGCACTGACCACCAGGGGGCAGATGCTTAATTCAGTGAGCTCTCACAGTGGGAACACCACTCAGCTGACCAATGGGCACTAGACTCCAGGCCCCTGGTTGGTGAGCGCAGCTAGGGTGGCACAAACCTTTCCCACCTCCACAGCAGCACAACCAAGCAGCAGTGGTGGCAAGCACAGTGGGGCTGGGATGAGTGGAGGAGGCACGCTTGCCACTTTGTGCACTACAACATCCTTTAGGGGATGTCGGACTGCCAGTTTCGGCTGGACCCCTGCAGGTCCCAGATTGCAAGAGGGCCCAAGCCAGCCTGAGGGACCCCACTGGCGCAAGAATCTGTACACTGGGCTTCTAGGATTTTTATATTTTTAATCCTCACCCGAGGATATCTTCATTGATTTTTACAGAGAGGAAGGGAGAAAGAGAGAGGGAAAGAGAATCATTGATCAGTTGCCTCTCTTGGTATTCAGGAGCCCTCAGCTCAGGGCTCCTGAATACCAAGATGGAAGCAGTGCTGGGGGTTGAACCCTAAATCCAGTTATGTGCCCTTGACAGGGACTCAAACCCATGAACTTTCAGTGTATGGGAATATGTTCCAACCAACTGAGCCACCCAGCCAGGGCTAAAAATTATATCATTAAAAGGTAAAAATATTAAACACAAATATTTTATTAGATTAGGAATCATATTAAGTCTCATAATTTAAACAACATTTATAATCATCAAGAAAAAAAATTTTTCGTTATCAAATTATTGAAAAAGTAAATAAAGTGACTTGAAAATCCTTAGACATAATGGGAAATTTTAGGCCTGACTGCAATTATTTTTTTTATATTATCTTATATTCTGCAACTTTGCTTAACTTGTTAATCAATTCTAATAGTTTTTAAGTGGATTCTTTCGTATATCCTGTATACAAGATCACATCATTTCTAAGTAGAGTTTTACTAATCTTGTTGCCTTTTATTATTTTTTTCCCAATTTCCCAATTTGAACCTCCAGTATAGTATTTATGTTGAAAAGAAGTGGCAAGAACTGTTCTGATCTCATTTGTTCTGATCTCAAGGGTAAGACATTCAATCTTTCATCATTGAATAAGATGATGGCTTTGGGTTTTTCATAGATGACCTCCATTAGATTGAGGAAGTTTCCATGCATTCCTAATTTATTGAGTATTTTATCATGAAGGGGGTGTTGGATTTTGTCAAATGCTTTTTCTGCATATATTAAATGATCACATAATTTTTGTCCTTTATTCTATTGATATGGTATATATTACATGAATGATTTTCAGATGTTTGGAGATTTGTGGGGGTGGGGGTTGTTAATCCTTACCTGTGGATATTTTTCCCATTGATTTTTAGAGAATGGGAGGAAGAGCGGGAAGAGAGAGAGACATCACCATGAGAGAGACACATCAATTGGTTGCCTTCAATACATGCTTCTGACAGGTGCCAGGGATTGAACCTGCAGCCCAGAAATGTGCTTTTGACAGAATTAAACTCAGGACCCTTTGGTGCATGGGCTGACACTCTAACCACTGAGAAACACTGGCCAGGGCTGGAAATTTTGTTTTAATAAATGAGACTTGAACACAGATGTCAGTACTTTAACTTCACAAAAAAAGAAATGCTTCAATTACTAAAGCTGATATATTAATTTGAAAAACTATCACAGTGATTGAACACATACTAACATATTACTCTTGTCACCTGTCAACACAACAGACAAATGGGTATAGTGTTGTTAATAATGGAACAGCCTTTCATGAAAGCCCACCTATGTTTTATGAAAAATATTGACAAGTCTTCACTTTGTCATTCATTGTATTGACTTACCTTCTTCAGCTATCCATTTAATAAAGAAGCTTGTGGTTCACCTTCAGGTTGTTAGTAAAATAAATGAATACGACAATGCCAGAGATTGACATTCCCCATGCCATTCTTCTAGAGAATACTGTCCAAGTTTACATAAATCCATGAATTAATACTTTAATGCTTAGCCATTCCCTTAACAAGAAATCCACCCAACAAGGCTATCGGGTAAAGTACATTAATCTTATTTAAAAAATACATCGTAGGATATGTACTATAAATGAAGATGTATATAGTGAATTCCACTGTGAGGACCAGGTATGGTGTCACTGTGTTATTCCCAAACCCCAGAACTGCGCCTGACATAGGATGCTCTTAATAAACATTTGTTACATGACTGAATGAATTTAATCCCTTGGTGTACTAACCTAGCACTCAAAGAAGAATAAGAAATTATTATTATTATTATTATTATTTTTATTTTGTTTGTTAACCAATGTCTTTAGGTGTATCCAAATTGTGAACGAAAAGAGCCACTTGCTGACCTGATGAGCTCAGGGAAGGCCTGCGTGGCAGTCTTGCAGACTCAGAGACCTGAAGTAACCACAAAGGATGGTTTGAAAATTGAATATCTAACTACAAACAGGTTATAGTGGGCAGTCATTTTCTAGGCCAATGTTTTCCCAAAGATCAGCTTTGATCTTTTCTGAGCCCATCTGCCTTCCTGCCTCTAAGATAACCTATCTGTGAGATGTCTGAGTAACTTGTAACTTCCCTTTTCTCTGGAGCCCCTGGGGTACAACCAAATGTGGTGGGCGCCAGGACAGATGCCTCAAATTCCTTCGTTATCATGTTAATTGTTCCTGCACTCACCTAAGTAAGCATCCATCATTTTACTTTTTATCCAATCCCAGGGGTTTCCCACAGGCTTGCTTTCTCCCGCCTCCTTACTCCATCACCAATGAATTTCATGTAACCCACCTATGTCCCTCCTTTGATTGCAATGTATAAATACAGAAATGTAACCTGCCATTCTCTGGAGCATTATCTCAATCTGTTGAGGTTCTGCTTCCCGGCAATTGTCGACAGTTTGGCTCAAATAAACTCACAAAAATTCTTTACAGGTTTCAATGGTTTTTTTCGTTAACAAAATTATGAGCTTGACATTTTTTTTTTCTTTTTAGGTCCAGGATTTGTGTGGCCTGAAGTTCAAACACTTTCATGGACCAACCACAAAGCAAACTTAGTTATAGGGCCTTGGAAGGGGCCTGGCAAGTTGGATCCCTGAGGCTTCAGCTTTATTAGCTTCCCAATAAAGTGCCTTTTCTAAAAATGTCACTGTGGATTAATGCTAGTATAATGAATGAAAAAAATAAAAATTTTTTTCCTCCTAAATATTAAGCCAACCTTTTTTATTTCCTCATTTTGAGACAGGCCAGTCAGCCAGGACAAGTGGAACAGGGGAACTGAAATAGATAGCTGAACAAACTAGCAGAGCAATTTACAGCAGATACAGAAGGTCGCCTCCCTAGAGATAACATCTAGGCCTCGGTTGTATTTCAGCTCCAGACCCAGAAAAGCAGCAAAACCAGGTGGGCCACACCGGGACCCGCTGTGATGACTGATGACTCCCTGCCCTGACACTGACTAATCCGTGAAGACCATGAAGGAACACAAGTAGAAAATGGATTAATATTCTGTGGAAATCCTCCCCTGAGGTTTCCCCTAAAATTTCTGCCAGTGAGAAAGAAATAAAAGCCTCAAGACAAAGGATCCAGCTCACACTTTCCCTCTGGGGAGCAGCACCCAGACCTCCCCGCTCACCCCAGCCATTCCCTTTCCCCTCTTCTCCTATTTCTTCCCCCACAGACATACATCTTCCAAACTCTAAGGGATCCCATGAGATTTGCAACCTATGAGCAATGGGCAGCCGCAGAGCATCGCAGGCTAGTCCCAAAAACCTGTCCCCAAGACCCATTTTTCTCTGACTTCCCAGAGAATGACAGCAGCTCAGCTAGGTTTTCCTGTTGCTTCTTTTATACCCAGCCCCTTGTGTACCATCCCCAGCTTTAATAAATGTTCCCTTATAGTCATGTGGATTCACGTGTGAAATTTTTCCCACATGAAGTCAAGAAGCCACATTCTACCTACCGGCTGGCGCTAGGCAGACCCACCAAGGGCCAGGTTCCCTTTCCAGTAACAATTTCACTCTGGCTTTGGATCCTGAAACACATGAAATTAGCAAGGGCACACATGCGATCTATTAAGGGGTCAGGATCGTTCAGACTAAAGAATATTATTTGATTTTCCCTTTCAAATTTAATTACCTGGAAAAACCATTCCAAAAACTAAAATCCTGAAATTTGAAGTGATAAGGAGTTTAGTGGCATCAGCATGGTGTGAAGACTAGCCATACCATGGAAATAACAGGCAGATCAAGAATCACGGGGCTTGAGTTGAGCTATGAGCTAGATGTGTGACCTCGAGTAGGTTCCTCATTTCTTTGCAGCCTAAGTTTCTCACCTGCAAAATAAAGACTCCGGACCAGACAAAGTTTGAGGTCTATTTCTGCTGTGAAATTGGATGCCTGTCTCCAAATAGAACAGGTCTGAAAACCCATTTCTATAATCACAAAATCAGATCTCAAAACAGATCCTAAAAGAGAAAACACCAGGGAAAATGCTAATTTTCATAATGCCTTATCTCTCATTTGAGATTTTCCTTTATAAATAAGAAAAAGGAAAAAGAAAAAGAAAACAACCCTTTAAAGTCAGTTCAGCATTTGGATTCTGTTCTCTTCAGGAAACAATCTCGCTGGCCTGATTCTCAAATCTTACAACCCAAATGGGACCATTTATATTTCCAGGAATTTAAGTCAGTAAAATGGAGTAACTTTATGGTTACAAGGAACAAAAGGAAGACAATAGGTTTGAAATTCGTGTAAGAACTTGACACCTGCCATATATCTAAATGGAGCAACATTGGCTAGCTTTTCCTATTCATCCAGGAAACCCTTTCCTAATTTGGTAATTCGTATGATATCTTATTTAGATTTCTAACATCCTTAGGGAGCATCAATATGTTAGAAGAACAATTCTAACAGTTCGAAGAAAAAAGGTGCAACTGTAGATTCTGTTAGAACAAAGGGGAAGAAACCTGGCAGGTCTGGGAAGGAGAATACAATGAATGGCTCAAGTAGACTTATAGCTGCAACCAAATTTACATGTAAAAGGGTTACTATGACTACAAAGGTGGTGTCTTTGAATAGCGATGGTTATGAAAACCTTTTAAATGCTAATTGCAATTGGAGGAAGTCTGCCATCTCAAACTGCAGACAGGCCCCGCCTCCTCTTGTACTTTGTGGTTTCTGGAGGGAATATCCTTTAAACAAAACTACTGCCCTGTAAGACTGCTAAGTACTTTGAGTTCCCTTGTGTAAGGGCTACTTGACAGCAGTTCCAACATGGTGACTGATTCTTCTTTTTCGGTGATAAAGAGCATGAGGATCTCCCTAAAAAACCTTTAAGGGATAAGTTGTCAATGGTCATGACTTCCAGTCAATTCAGAGAACATTTTTTAGAGCAAATACTAAATGCTAGGGAACTCAGGTAGATAAAGTTGGGTTCTGGGTCCCCAAGGACTCCCTGAATATGGGGCATTATACTGAGTAATCTTTTGGCATTCTTTCCAGCTCTTGTTTCAAGATCCTAAAAGAAATAGCCACCGTTTCTTGTAGTTAAATATAGATAATGCGGGAAGGTGCCTGAAATAAAACCACTGTGACAGTGTCAATATTACCAGACTACACAGATGCTCTTTCGTATTTCTGCTAAGTTTAAGGGACATAAATGTATTCTGTTTTTAAAAGGCATGTGAGTAATGCTATTGGAACTCTCTTTATATCCCAGGAAAGAATTGGATGACATTTACTTAAAGAGTATTTGACCTGAAGGGAACCAAAGTTTTGCCTGTCTTCAGAATAATGATTAACAAGTCTAATAAATAACAAGAACAAGTTATTTATATTTTTCAATACAATGTTGGAAATGAATATTTCAAGATTATTTAGTAAGGCTTTTCCATCCAGACCACAAGGACTAATTGAGGAGAAGCCCCAACTACAGCATCCAAGTGTTACTTCTGGTCCAGTCCCAGCTACTAGTTATATATTTTCAAATAAATGAGTGAATGACTATACCTTTCACCTTTTCTTCTATTATTTACTTTCTAATTATTACACACTAGAGGCCTAGTGCACGACATTTGTGCACTGGGGTGGAGGGTGTCCCTCAGCCTAGCCTGTTCCCTTTCGCAGTCCTGGAGCCGAAGGACATCCTTAGTGCTGCTGTGGAAGCAGGCTGCTGTGCTCACCAGCTGCCAGTCCGGCTTGTGGCTGAGCACTGTGGGAGTGCACTGGCTACCAGGGGGCAGCTCCTGCATTGAGTGTCTGCCCCCTGGTGGTCAGTGAGCATCGCAGTGACTGGTCCTTCTGCCATTCGGCCGATTTGCATAACCCCATTTATTATATAGGATATTACTTTAATATTTAAAAATGTCCGTATGAGTTATCTGGAGCTTAGAATGGTAGGCTAGTTTTTAGTTTCTGTTTTTATAGCTATACTAGAGGCCCGTGCACTTTGGGGGAGGGGTCCTTCAGCCTGGATTGTGAGAGAGCACAGGCCAGTCTGAGAGACCCCATTGGTGTATGATTGAGGCCGGGGAGGGACACGGGAGGTTGGCCAGCTGAGGAGGGACTGCAGAGGGCTCCAGGGTGTGTCAGGCTCATCTCGCTCAGTTCCAATGGGCTGGACTCCAGCAGCAGGCTAACCTACTGGTCAGAGCCCCTGCCCCCTGGTGGTCAGTGCACATCATAGCACTGATGGCCTTAGCATATCATTAGCATACTATGCTTTGATTGGTTGAATGACCCACCAGATGACCAAAACTTAGCATATTAAGCTTTTATTATATAGGATATGTTTTTAAAAAACTATCACCAATCAATTAAAAACAACAACAACAAACCCTATTGAATTTTCCTATATCACACAGGAACAGATGAAATACTCTGAGATGTATCAGAATGAAAAGGAACAAAAACTTTAGAATTTTAAAGTTTTTGAAAACGTATGCACCTGGCAGATGATTGTCCCCAGGGTGTTTCACAGCGTGGGAAACTCTGGTCTAAAGGTTGCTGGTTGGAACCATAGGAAGCAGCAAGGAGAAAGTTAGCCCCGAGTGAGTAATGCATCCTAATAAAGGCCTGAATGGGGAGAGGTGGTCCCGGGTGTGAGGTGAGGTTGTCTTGGACACCCCAACCCAACATTGTCCCACCTCCTTTAGGACCCAGTGGCCAGGCAAGGCACAGTGTCAGGAGAGCAAGTGGCAACTACAGGGAGCTGGGCTATCCAGGCAGAGGGAGCTCAGTGCCTGGGCGTGAGCACCTGGTGGATAAAGTTCATTCTTGTAGACAGTTTATTTAATTTATTAATACAGTATCTGTTTACAAAGACGATTTTTAAAAATCTGTGTAAATAAAAAAGAACACAAGATACTAAGATTAAATCAAGCAGTCATAGAAAAAAAAAATGGGAACCGTGTCAAGAACATGAAGAACTAATCTGCTCGAATGGTCACAGGTGGAAAAGGTTCCAACAATTCATCAGCAACCACACACATTTATAACCAAGTAGAATGAGGGATGCACACCATGCCCAAGAGGATAAAGTATCCTATTCAGAAAGTGCTAATTCAGTTGATGAGGCGAGTGAAGTAGCTGGTTATAAGAAAAACCAGGGCACAATCCATATCCCTGTTATATACAAGCAGTGACTTCTTAGAAAACAAAACAAACAACAGAATCTTATCACAATAATAATTTAAAAAACATATAATAATCTTAATAAGAAATGTGTGAGGTCTGTAGGAATAAATGGATAAAACTTTTAGAATTGACTAGATAAATAGGTGTATAAAATATTGTATCACCTTTCTCTTCTGTTAAATTCAAAAGTGAAATATGCTTATTGGGAATGTTTCTAATAACCAATTTTGGAAAATAAAATATTTTACCTTATCTCCTCCCAAACACTTCCCTCTCCAGAGGTACTAGGTTACCAGTTTGCTGTGTATCTTTCCACATATTTGAGATATTTACTTCATTTTCATTTTGCACTTGAATTTGCAATGGGTTCATTGCAAATTTATTACTATTATATTTGGTTTGGAATATCTATTTTCTTTCTCTCTTTTTTTTTTGAGTTCTGTTGGATGAATCAAATAATTCTTTATCATCTCATTCCCTGTCCTCCCCCCTTCCCCTTAACTTATTTTTTTTACAACCTTTCACTAGTTTTTTCCAGAGTCATCATAGAGATTTCAGCCTACATTCTGTGTAATTTTGGAATTTGGTGGGTGGTTTGCGCCCCCCACCACGCTCTGTCTTGGCCCATGATGTTTCTAATTTTAACTCTCTGGCCCCACGAAACCATCACATTCTCTGCTGGCTCCTCTACCAGCCCCTAGCAGTCCTCTGTGTGTGCGAAGTCTGGGTTCTCAGCCACTTGCCCTTGCTCAGAATGGACAAGTGCCTTCAGAGAAAAAACAGTTGCAAATTACCAACTCACCTCTTGGTTGTTTCCCCCTTTCCAAGATCTTGGCCCCTCTAATTCTGGTTGCGTTAGCAGCCCTTTAATTGCTTGACATGTAAGTCATGTTTGCTTATTCTGTCATTTTATTTGACTTTGCTAGTAGTTCTCAGTGGGGATGTTGGTCTGCTAAAAGCCATTTCATCACATCCCATGCAGTGAAAGGTAGTTTTAAAAATTCTGAGTGACAATATGCCCAACTAAAAATCAGGGTTCCTTTCCTAGGAAAGATGGGAAGAATGGGTGTTGGGAGACACGACTAGCACTCTGTGGGTGGTGGAAGCCAGTTATAGTTCCAGGGTGAGATGAGGAAAGACCTCCCATATATTGCGGGTAAGGGTTGCCAGGACATACCTGTGACTTTAGGTGAGCTTATAAAGCAACCATAACTTGAGCATTTGGCTCCCTATGTCTGGATCCATGATCACTAAACAACCCCGAGGTAGTGATTTGGCTTTTCCTTAGAGACTGGAAGAGAATGTGCTAATCAGCAAGTATGATTCTGCTAATTAGTTTGGCAGTTGTACTTCTCAAGGTTAAATAATAAAAAACAATGTCATCACCTGCATGATGAACCAGCCTTCTTGAGCCAATTCTGCCTTGGATAAAATGACAAAAGACAGTTTTTTGACCTACCAGAATTTGATTAAGTACTGTCAACATTTAGACATTAGGCATCACCTTCTAAATTTAGCAGCAGGTTCCTGAGTGTGGAATAAAAGATGAATCTTCTGTTTAGAATGATCTTGCAGATGATATCTAAGTTTTCAATAAAGAGATGAAACATAACAGTGGAAAGGTCACGTCTGAAAACTATTTTCTGCTTATGTCAAATACGTGGCTGGAAAATGTGATCCTGAAATTTGGTGAAAAGAATATCAGGGAGAATTCTAAGAGATAAACCCTCAGATTGATTGGTCTGCTATTTGAGGATTATAAAAAATATTTGTTCTTTTCCAAAGTGGAGCAGAATGTAGATATTGGCTACTGTGAAAGAACTTCCCTAATAAGTTAATCGCTGCCAAACATCAGGCTGTAATACACAGAAGAGCTCTAAATTGTGAGGCAAAGAGCTCTCTTGGCACCCATTTCAATCTTATGGAAATAATCAGATGATTAAGAGAAAAAAAATAGTAAATGGAAAGATCTTTGGGATTCTCCTACAGATTCTGAAAAAGGCACTTAATTTTTCTAACTCTAATTTTTTCCTTCTCCAATCTGTTACGGAAGATAAAATCTGGCCTCTGAGGACATGTTGATCAGACTAATGAAATAATAACTGGAAGGATCCTGACTTCATTGGATGGGCTCTGGGCTGATTCCTCTAAAACCTGTTCTTACCTAATTACTAGCTTGATTAAAATTCATCATTTTATTCATGGTGGTTTTAAAAATATATATATTTTATTAAATTTTTTTTTTTATAGAGAGGAAGGGAGAGTGATAGAGAGTTAGAAACATCGATCAGCTGCCTCCTACACACTCCCCACTGGTGCTTTCCCCAGTTAAAAAATCATTTGGAATGTTTGGTTCTCCTTTTTCTACCCTTTTAAATATTTCTAGACACTAATCTATTTAATCCTTGGTCTCATAAAATCAGATTTCTGCTGTGGTACCTACCCTTAGAAAAATGCATCTATGCACAAACCACAGGCTTTTGCCTATAGTTTCAGAAGATTTATAGACTCACCACAGTCCATACAAGAACTAATTTTATATCTTCTAAACTAAAGGAGATAAAACATTTAATTTTTTCCTAATGTATATTTATAAGGTTTTGAATATTTTGTAAATAATCGGGCTCCTTTGTATTCCTACTTTCCAACATTTTACTTTATGACTTCTTCTCAAGTTCATGATCATACTGAATACAAACATAAACATACAAACAATGGTAGCCAATGCAATGAGCAATGGATGGCAAGTAATACCAAACACTTCCATATTGTGACATATTATTTATCTATTTAGCTTTTGCCCTATTTTTTTTTTACCTTAATTGGAATTGCTTGTTTTCTGTTGGCTCTGATGGTGTGTATGGTTTGTGGCAACCAATTGCTAAAATTCACAGAGACATGGTGGTCTCTTTTAATCCCTCCCATTTGTACTTTCCTAGTAGGAGCTTCCCATATGTGCATTGTTTTCTGCCTTTCTTTCCCTCTTTGCATGGTTAAATCCTCCTTATGCTCACCTGGTTGGTGAGTAGCTTCCCTCCACCTGGTTATTTAGAGACCCAGGTTTTTTCCATGTTGTGGCTCCCCAGTCCTCTAGGATCTCAGAGTCCTCTGCTTCCAGTAGGGGAAAGAGAGGATACATAACATACCCTCTTATAGTCAATTACCTTGACCCAGAAGTTACATACATCCTTTGCAAACGTATTCTGATGTCAAGAACTACTCACATGGTGACACCTAAGGTATAAGGGGTTTGGGACGTGGAATTCCTGGTTGGGCAGCCACTTCCTAGGTATACTTCAACACAGAGAGGGAGCATGAAATGTTGATGGTTTCTACTCATTTGCCACACCACATTGTACACTGGCATCTAGCACAATGGCAAACCCCTATAGGCACTCAATAAATATTTGTAGAACAAATGCAGTTATTTGAAGTAGTTTATGATGAGCATCAATATAACCATTTCATATCTGATGTACAGAGTTTGGAGAAGCAGCAGCTTCATTATGATGCAAATGTGGGCACATTTTAGACCCCAGGCTCATGTTTGTACAAAGATGTCCCTACTTTTTTCCCTCAGATGTTATATTTCTAGAAAAGTACTTTTAGTTATTTTAAACCTTAAATGCTCTCTGAATAGCTTTGGCTTATTTTTGAAAAAAATTTTGGTGCTAGATGGTTTCTGGATGATTGCAACATTGAATAGCTTTACATACACGTGTGAAAAAGACCAATTTAACTGCCCACACTTCTGTATCCCTTCTAGTGCTGCCAATTTATGCGGCACTGTGAGGATTCATGAACAGGTGGGATAGACTGGTACTAAATCAGATTGGATTCCTAAGATGAAATCTGCTCACATAGAATTCATAATCTAGATTTTGCTTCTAGAATACACAAATAAATGCACAATTCTTTCATTTTGTTTCGTTAATTAACATATTGATATTCCATATTGCTATTTATCTTACAGATTGTAAAAAAAAAGTATCTCATAGGTACTTTATGACTTTAAAAGGTGGATTTGCAAGTATCTAAAATAATCTATTGAGGAGTGAGAGACTTTATGTAATGTTCAATATATTTAATAGTACAGGGAATTGTTTCTATAGCACAGGTTCCCAATATCTATATATATAAAACCCCAATATGCAAACAGACCAAATGGTAGAAAAACCAAACAACCAAACAACCAGTTGCTATGATGTTCACTGACTACCAGGGGGCACTTGCTGAACATGGTGGGCGTATGCCGCAGTGGGATAGTGGAGCAGGTGAGCAGGGGTGCCAGATGAAGGCAGGGTGCCAGCCACTGTCTTCGTGGCAACCTTCTCGTGGTTACTGAAAATTCTTTGCTCCCCTGTATAGCAGTCCTGCCAACTCTTGCATCAGCTACTGGTACCCTGTGCTGGTCCCAATCACCCCTAAGGGCTTCTCCACCTCCCCCTTGCTCCTGAGGGGCAATCAGGGCAGCAGCCAGTGCTTATACCTGCTGACAGTGCCAGTCCCACTTGCACTTGCTGCTGGCACTGGCCCTAATTATTCCACGCCATCAGTGGGTGCAAGCGGGGCACTTGAGAGCAGCAGTGGTGGGAGTGAGGCTGCCAGCAGACAGGAGACTAGAGACTGTGGCGGGAGGGGCCAGTTAGGGATGTGGAGGATGGGCCAAGACCCCCTTGTGCCCACCACAGCCTTACAGCCCACAGTTTCTTTCAAGGTGCATGAATTTGTGCACTGGGGCCCTAGTCTATAATAATAAAAGCATAATATGCTAACTAGATTGAACAACCTGCTGGATGACCTTTTGGATGACCAGCTATGACACCAACTGGCACCAGGCCAGTCAATGTGGTGTGATGCGATTGGTCAATTGGCATAGGCCAATGATTGTCCCAAAGAGGGAAGCCCAGGCCACTGATCAGAGGGCTGTGGCAGGTGGGTGGTGCTTCCCTCAGTGAGGGAAGCCTGGGTCCTAGGTGCCAGAGGGAAGCTGGTGCCAGCAGCTGGAGGGAAGGAAGGCCTATTCTTGCATGAATTTCATTCATTGGGTCTCTAGTTTTTATATATAAGGTTCCTTTTGAAACTCAGAGAAACATCACAAGCTGTTGCATGTTGGAAGCTGTACTTTTAGTGTTGATGGGTTGAGAAATAACCTAGTGACATTACCAGTTCTCGAGCTTAGCCATCCTTTTAAGATATATTCTCATGTTATTAATCATCACAACATTAGTATGTTTTGCTATAAAAACAAGACCTGTATTTGATGGGCATGTTATTTATGCCTTCGTATGAACTTGTAGACCCTTTAAAGGCTACAAAAGGCCAGACCAGAAAGTACTGGTTTAGAGTAAAATATAGAATTGATGATGGACATCTTTTTAAGTTTTTATGAAATTGTATTCTTAACAAAGGCCTGAAAGCATTAAATAAAATAATTTCTTTTAGGGCCCATGCCTGATGCTGGTCCTATTTCCCCCATGATGCCTGATCTTTTCCTGATGCTGGGTGTGACCTCTGGTAATGCTGTGTAGATCTAAAGCCTTATCATTGCTCAATGATAATCTCCTCATTGAGGTTGTGGTTAGAGATTGATGTTGTGTAGCACCAAGGACTTGGCTCGGAAAGATATCATTAATTAGGTAGTCTGCTGAACTACAGGTCACTTTGCATTATTTCTGAAATGATGTATATGATGTAAATGATGTAATTGTATATGCTTATGGAAAATAAGAACACAAACTCAGAATTTAAAAATAATACTGCCATTTATAAGAACTACATTGCAGGATGGAAGGGAATTTTTCCCAGCCAGAGGAAAGGTACTGTCCCATTCTACTTTCTTAACACATTAAAATGATAAGCTTACTTTGATGCATGCAAAAGCCTCAGAACCCTAATCCAAGAATGGGAGAAAAAGAGGATCTTGGGACCCTTACATGGGGGAAGCCTCTCTCCTCCCTTTCCTTCCAGGAGTCAGACCTGTCTGAAGCTCACCCTTCCCACTCCTGTTTATTTTTCCTTTACCTCTGATGAGGGTTTCTTCCAGTAAAATCTCTTCCATGTTTAATATCCTTTTTGACATTTGCTTCTTGGAGGACCTGAACTAACATACCACTTATTGGCTGGGATTAATCCTTATATACATGGACTTTCTCAGCACCAATGGGGGTAAAAATAATAGTATTTAAGTCCTTTGTGTTCTATGAGAATTAATTTTAAAAATGGATGAAAAGATGCCAAGCATAGCTCTTGGCACATGGCCAGTTGTCAATGAATAATCATTGGCATTATTATAATTACCACCCTTCAGTGCTTCTGGAATTCTCTGCTTAGGCGGAAGTTGAGAAAGCTAAGGCTACCTTTACTTGGAGAAGTTTTGAATTTCTAAAAATAGTTGGGAAAGAAACCTCACATAAGCTCAGGGCGATCATAATCCAAGTTTGTTGTAAAACTGCCTGTAGTAGGGTTGTCCTTGCTGTTGGGTTTTGTGCCCTTTGTACTTGGCCAAGAGCTGGAAGTCTCTGTTATCTACTGAGGTTATGGCAAGGATGGGCAGGGGACTTCAGAAGTTCTTGGCCAGTCCAAAAGAACCTCCTCTCCACACACTAGTTTTTTCTTTTTATATAACTTTAGACTTACATAAAAGTTGCAAGAATAGTACAAAGAATTTCTGAATATCTTCACACAGATTCCACAAATATTCACGCACACACACTTTTTTTTTCTGAATTATTTAAGAGAAAATTGCAGGCATGATGTTTCTTTACCCTGAAATACTTCAGTGTGTTTTCTCTAAAAATAAAGAATTTTCTTACATAGTTTTTTTTTAAATATATAATTTCTTACCCAGTTTTCAGCTAGAGAATTAAAAATTATTCAATTCTATTACATAACAGGAATCCTATTATCTAACAGATCTTTCTCATTGTGTCTGTAATATCTTTTAGAATAATAGAAAATTATAGGTCAGCCTTTAGAGCCTCCCCTTTTACTTTGCCTGAGATGTAATAATATGAATAACTATTAAGTGCCTACTAAGTATTAGGCAGGTACTGATAAGACTCAGGTGGGGAAGAAGGCCTGTCTAAGGAGCTCATATCTACTCCAGGAAGTACACACTAGTAACTAGTGTTGGAGTGAGGCTTGCAGTGTGGTGTGTGGGTAGAGTCAGGGAGAACTCATCTATGATGGGGTAAATGGTCTAAATTCTGCATGGATGGTAAAAATTTCCCAGTTGCCATTTCACATCTTGCCCTATAATAAATCCAGAGCAGCTAGATTTTGTCTTCTGCCCTGGAACAGATAGTTACTTTGATTAGATAGGAGATGAAGTAGTTATTTTGCTTATGGGGACCATATTGTCGCAAAAAACTTATCTTGGTAAGAGGCTCATCATGAGAGGCACATGGGAAAATAGAAACCCTCTAAGGGTGGTTCTGGTGGACTTGCTGTCTCAAGCTCTCTCTGGGGCATGTGCCCATTGAGGTCTGCATTACCACCATTATTTAAATTATTTCTCTCATTCTTTTTATTGAAATAGTTTCTGTCAAATACTCACATAATGTAACTAAATGACTGTTCTGTATATTCAGAGGATGGAAGATTATCTCTGCCTGAATGAACTTATAGCAAGAAAAATAGGACAAGGACATAAATAATCTTAATGTAAAATATGAGAGAAATGATTTAAGAAGATAGATTACAAGGAGTTATGCTCAAGAAAAACTTAATGAAAAAGGTAACATTTAAGATGGTCAGTAAAAGAGAGAAGCAAAGAAGTTTTCTGGGAATAGTTGGAGACTCATATTCGATGGGAGTCCATCAACATAGTTAAGGCATAGAGACTAGAAAACACTAGAGTGAATGGGGGACTCATGTGTACCCAAGAGTGGGGAGCCCCACTTGGCAAGATCTCCTAGGACTCAATACACTTGTGGTAGAATAGTGAGCAGGAGGGTGGAGAGAGAATTTGGGGCAGTTTGGGGGGCAACTTGGGAGTTTGGTCCCCATTAATCTTCTAGTTCCATGAGTGAGCCCTGGGAACAATTTGTTTTCCCTCCTCTCTTTCTTTCTCTTAACATTCTCTCTCCCCTGTATGTTCCCACTTCTAGCTCTTTTCTCTTGGCATCAAGAGACATGTTCTGCCCTAACCAGTTTGGCTCAGTGGATAGAACATCAGCTTGTGGACTGTAAGATCCCAGGTTCGATTTTGGTCAAGGGCATGTACCTTGGTTGCAGGTACATCCCCAGTAGGAGGTGTGCAGGGGGCAGCTGATGGATGTTTCTCTCTCATTGATATTTCTAACTTTCTATTCCTCTATGTAAAAAATCAATAAAAAATATAAAAGAGACATGTTCTATGATTAGGCTTCCCTCGGCTCTTGTTCCCACATTCCACTTTGTTGAAGTACAGTGACAAACTTTTTCAAATTTCTAAGTTGTCATCAAATCACCATGATAAGGGATGCTTATGTACAACTATAGTAAATGAGTGCAGTGGGTCATCTGAAGAATGGTCCTCTACCTACTCCCAACAATGCACCTTGGCCAGATTGGTATATGAAGCTCTAATCAGGTTCAGTATTTTAGTCAAATTAGCTTTTTGCCTCCACTTCCCAATGTATCCCTGTTCTAGACCCAGGATAATTTGATGAACATGGCAGAATCTCTGAGTTCATAGGAGTGCTTTCTTTCTGAGAATGCCAAACTAAGGCTACTCTGAAAAGCTATGCTAATAGTTTTTTTTTCTTCCTTATTCAGGGCATTCAAATGACCACAGAGTAAGAGATATACCTACCAATACTATTTTTAAAAAGGTGTTATTAACTCTATTACCATGGTTCCTTGACCCCAAGATATACATCTTCATGTATTTTGACATTTCTGAAATGGGAGTATGGGAGTGTGACTAACATTCAATATGCATGTTTACTAGGGTATCATTTTGTTTTCCTTCTCCTCTACTTATCTCCATTTCTCCCCCAAATAATAATAATAATAATAATAATAATAATAAAAATGAGCCAAAAGCTCTTATTAAATTGCTGTCTACAGTCAAGAGAATAGGATGATATTTTCTATTCCTCATGCTTGTCTTTTATTAGTTAGGAAAAGTCATCTCCTTAAAATTTCCTATTGAGGATTAAGCATCCTTCTCAGAGGATTCTGTGAACTCTGGAATCACCCATGTATAAGCCATGTCTAGACTATTTCTGTCAGCCGATGCCCTTTCCTCTGCACACCAAGTCTCATCAGAACATTTCCCATGTGTGCATGTCCTTTTGCGGTCTAATTGTCCTTAGTGCCCTTCACGATGGAGAACAGCAAAGGATTAATTTTTAAAAACATGACTGCTTTTTATGATGGTTATTATTTTTTTATGTACAAATGGGCTTATGATGATACAATTACAAGTAAAGGCACTTTGGTGGATGGCTTTATTTATCCTCTACAATGCAGAATATGAATGAAATGTTTTAGAAAATAGGAAATGAAGTTGTTTTCCTAGCATTCTGACTGCAAATTCATGAACGAGAGGGACTTATATCTAGATTCACATGGGGGCTGGGCAAATGATATCATATCCTTGCCTTCAGTTTTTCTCATGAGTTTTAAAAACGAGATACAATTTAGTTGAAGTGTACAGATTGGACAGATGCAAGAATTAGAAAAAGTGAACTGGTGTCATAAAAGGACATATGGCCTGAGGGGCGGGGTATGTGGAGAAGAGAGGATGCTGGAGGTTAACCTAGCACCAGCTGCTTCAATGAATTGGGGGGAGCAAGGAGGGAAAGAAAAAGACAGGTGAGCCTGGCCAGTGTGGCTCACTGATTGAGTGTCTACTTATGAATGAATAGGTCCATGGTTTGATTCCAGGTCAGGGCACATGCCTGGGTTGGGGGCTTGATCCTCAGTAGGGGTGTGCAGGAGGCAGCCAATAATGATCCTCTCTCATAATTGATCTTTTTCTCTCTCCCTTCCTCTCTGAAATTAATAAAAATATTTCTTTTTTAAAAAAAGAAAAAGACAGGTGAGTCTGCTGCTGAGGACCAGAGAAGCTCTGGTTCTGCATCAACATTCTATTTGCTATCCTGGTGGGATGATTTTTTTAAAAACATTTATTTTTATTGATTATGGTATCACATAGTTGTTCTTATCCCCCATTCCCAACCCAAACCCCTCCCTACATATTCCCCCACCCCCCTGTTGGTGATTTTAACAAATTCAACAATTACCCTTTGAATCGTTAACGGCCCTCCTCCAGGCCCAGCCCGTCCCCACACTGCCTGCTCTCCTCTCCCCCAAATCACTTACATACCTTTTCTTTTCTTTCTTTTTTTTTTCTCATACCTTTTCTTTTCATCTTCAACTCTTTCTCACTGTTTTTGGTGTCTACATAAAAACTGAAATCTGACATTCCCTATATAACTCTCACTGTAGAGATCACACTTTCTTTGTGTACCTGAAACTCCTAGGATATAAGAGTTTGCAGGGTTCTTGTTCCTCTATGCCGCTTCCTTTCTGGCTCTACCCTCTCTCCAGACTCTCCTTCTGGACAGCCTACAGGGTCACTTCCATGACCCATTTGAAGGGGGAAGGAGAGTGCAGTTTGAAGCACAAATGTGTTTGACACTGGCCTCCACCACTAGAAGCCTATTCTTGGTGGTTGTGAAGACAAGCCGATTCACTGTTGAAAAGCGTCTAGCAGAGAGCCTGCCATGTTGCAAGCACTCAGTATTTTTCTTCAGTTTCTTTTTTTCTCTTACCCTCCTGCCTCTATTCTTGATTCTGCCATCTGCACAATTCATAGAAAATCTTTTAATTCCTGGGAACTAGAGTATTTTAATCTGATTTATGAGTTGGTTAGGTATTTCAACATCCAAGTTGACGGCTGTCCCAATTCCTTGGCTCAACAATTATTTATTATCCCCTATTTTAATTACCTTCATTTCAAACAGCTTCAACCCCTACAAGACCTTGAACTCTGGCTCTTTCTTTGATGATTTCCATGTGGACTTCAACCACCTTTCCACTACCCTAGATTTATAGAATTATATCTGTGATGTTGTCTTTGGCTTTTCATAAAGACTTATATCAGGAAAAATAGGATAAGGACACAGCTAAGAGTTGGGGTCCTGAATCATCCATTTGAAAGCTTAATTCCCAACTATGTTAGGACCTCTCAGGATGGAATGGAATGACTGACTCTACAGGAGTTTATTGTTTGGGGGGCCAGTGAGGCCTTGGAAGTTTCATCTGAGCAGCTCTGAAATGTGATGGCCATCCAGACCCCCCAGTGGATTCCAGACCCCTAACAGGATATTAAGCGGACTCTGGAGACTTTGATATTGACCAATGAGACAAAGAGCCAAGCAGAGGACACTGAATGGTTGACATATACTTAATGTATGAATTCTCGTCACCAGTTATCTCAAGTACCTTTATATATTTTAGTCCCAGGGAGAGGACTATTCAAGATCTCCTTGTTATATCTCTCACCTAGAAGTCTGAGTGAAAAGTCAAGTCCACTCTTTTATGCCTCTTTTAACATTTCCCCACCACCCTCACTGTCTCACTGTCCCTCCCATCTGAAATACCTCCTCTCTGCTAGACCATTAAAATAAAGCCACTTCTAAGCTATGTTGAAACTTGATTTCATTTAAGCATGCATTTTTAAAGCATGCTCCTAAGTAAATTTGAAATCAAATAAATTTGAACAAGTACAGTGCTACCAATGTCATCAGATTCTCAATTACATTTTATTCATAGGCTTTTATTTCCTCAACTGAATTCTAAAAATGATTTTTAATTAAGAAAATATAATATTGTCTTAAAATTTGTTCTGTGGTTCATAAAATAAAGAAGAAAAGAAGGGACAAAGACTTCTGGCAGTGAAAAAACAATCTCAAACCATCAACTTGCCAAATATTTATTTTCCTTCTGAAACAAAAGTTATTGATTTTTAAATAAGGAAACCACTTCTGGCCAAGCTATGCCATTCAAATTATAGTTGTTCTTTCTTGCTAAACTTAGAATAGAAGAATGTATGCATTAAAAGCATTAGCAATTCTAGAAGCAAACCTTTTGCCCATGATATCCATCAAATTAAAAATATTCCAGAATAATGGAAAAGACAGGATTGCCAATCAGTATCAATTGCATATCTGACCTTTCTAAAAATATGTTTTCATTGCTTTTTTAAAGTCAGAGGGATAGATATAGACAAATAGCAGCATCAGTGAGAGAGAGACATGGATCTGCTGCCTCCTGCATACTCCCCACTGGGGATCAAACCCACAATCTAGGCATGTGCCCTGACTGGGAATTGAACTGGAGACCTTTTGGTTCATAGGTTGATGCTCAACCACGGAGCACAATGGCCAGGCTAACTTTTTTTTTTTTAAGGGGTGGCATAGATTTAAGTCATATCAATGCCTGTCTGCACTGTCTTATCCAGTCATTCCCACAATTCATTGATTAATTGCCAAAGCAGAGTCAGGGATACTGGCTTCAGAAGAGACAGAATCTACTTGGCACAGAGAGAGAGGAAATCCCAAGTTTTGGTCTCCTGAGCAAAATATTCCAGCCATAACTCCAAACGTCTATACCACTTAGAAGTTCAACAGGAGCCCACACTCTAGATCTTTGGAATCATTTGGATTACCAATTTATACCAGAGGAAGGTAATAATTTAATACACAAACCTACTTAAATCGTGTTATAGGTTATCTGTGAATTAAAGAAGTGCTTAGTAACTAATTCTATAAAAATTATTAACCAAGTCATGTTTTGTAGACTAGAAATTTCCAATGTGACTTCAGTGCAGCACCAGTTCATTAGGATGTTAAAAGATGATACTAAAAATAATTCCATGGTGACCTTGCTGGTTTGGATTGGTGGATAGAGCATTGGCCTGCAGAGTGTAGGGTCTTGAGTTTGATTCTAGTCAAGGGTACATGCCTGGGTTACAGGCTCGATCCCCAGTGGGAGGCATGCAGGAAGCAGCCAATCAATGATTCTCTCTCATCATTGATATTTCTATCTCTCTCTCCCTTTCCTATCCTCTCTGAAATATATATATATATATATATATATATATATATATATATATATATATATATATATAAATTCCATGGCCCTCTAAGCTTGAGAAATATAGTATTAAATGCAGGAGTTTTAGTATAAGATGTTTACACTGGTATACATATACACTAAATGATTACCAAGCTTATAACTAATCAATCTTTTCTTCATGTTTGAAAGAAGGGTTTATGGATGCTTATGTTCAGATCCCATCATTGACTTATGCCAAAAAGGTGGTGCAAGCAGGTACAGATTTCTTATTGATTTTAAAAAGCCTGACCTGTTTTCTTTATGACCAATTACCTGATGGCCATATTAATTTTCCAGTTCCTTTTTGCTATTTTTATGTTTGTTTGTGTTTTTTGTTTGTTTGTTTGTTTGTTTTTTTTAGCAACATGCTCAGAGACAGAGATAATTTCTAGTAGGTATAATGGCAAAATGCTTTCTTTATTCTTACTCTGTCCAATAATGCCAGGAGGCCAATGTAGTCTGGATTCTCTTTTTCTCTTTGTTTTTATTTGTGGAACTACTGGACAAATTCTACTATGTAGTGAAGTGCTCACGCACTTCAAGAGAGGAACAATGAGTTCCAGCTGTTTAAAGAGTGGGTCAAAGTCTGGATTGGTGGATACTAATGGAGAAAGTCGGGGCAACTTAGGGATTTAACTACAATTGGTGAACGTTTTTGCATCAGGCTCTATAAAGCACAGCTTATTCTAGCAGTAATTCAAAGAAATTAGAGCATATCATTTTCAAAATGGCAAAATAGAATTAAAAACAAGTGGTAAAATCATAGGAACTTAAAAGAAAACTGAATGTGTACAGAGAGACTGTGGTCAGATTCGTGTAACAGTAGTTGCCCTTGCAGCATTTTTTTTCCCCTTTAGTAATGGAGGGCCCAACTGGAGTAGCTCAGTTGGTTGAGCACCATCCTATGCACCAAAAGGTTGCTGGTTCAATTCATGGTCAGGGCACATACCTGGGTTGAGGGTTTGATCCCCAGTTGGGAAGCGTTCAGAAGGCAACCAGTCGATGTTTCTCTCCTACATTTATATTTCTCTCTCTCTTAACTCTCTCTAAGTATGTCCTTGGGTGAGGATTAAAAAAATAAGAAATGTAAAGGTACTGGAGGGAGCCCTGGTCAGGCGGCTTAGTTGTTTGGAGCATTGTCCATACACCAAAGGGTTGTGGGTTTTCTCCTTGGTCAGGGCGAGTGTGGGAAGCGACCGATTGATGTTTCTCTCTCATGTCCATGTCTCTTTCTTGATCTCTCTAACCCTCTTTCTCTCTTTCTAAAATCAATAAACATATCCTCAGGTGAGGATAAGACAAAGTAATGAAGGGAAACTTTATCATTCTCCTAGATCACTACTTTCAATAGTTCACAATCCTTATCATCGTGACTCTTTCAAAAAATTAAACCAGTAACAAGCCTTGACTAGCAGTAGCTATCATGAAAAGTAATAGGACTGGAAGAACCACTCTGGGAAAGGAAAGGCGATTTGGGGAAATTTGATTAGATTTCTTAAGATCTTGTTCAGCTACAGATGAGTTAACCTGGTCCCTCAGTCACTTTCTTTTGTGTCTTGACTTCTGGAGAATGAACTCAAATCTTGCCTTCCATAAAGACAAAACTTATGTTTTTGCTTTAGTCTTGTTGATGAATAAGAAAGTCATGAATGTTTGTCAGGTTTATTTAACAGATTATCATCAAATTGGGATTACAAATTGTCTTTGTGACTGTATTTTAAATTGAAATTATAACTTAATGTTTTGTTGAGGTAAAATTTACATAGGATGAAATGTATTAATTTTAAGTGTGCTTGATGAGTTTTGATAAGCTCATACTACTGTGTAATCTTCACCCCAAATGAGATATAGAACACTACTATACCCCTGAAAGCACCCTTGTATTCTTTCCTCCTTTCTCTAGGAAAATACTATTCTTATTTCTGTTATAATAGATTAGTCTTACAGTTATGGAAATTCACATAAATGGAATCATAGTATGTACATTTGGCAATTGGCTTCTTTTGCTCAATATGTTTTTGAGAATTATCCATGTTGCTGTGTGTCTCAGTAGTTAATTCATTGTTACTGATGAGTAACATTCCATTATAAGAATATATGTCATTTCTCTTGTCAATAGACAGGTAGATAGTTTACAGTTTTTTGTATTGTAAATAAAATAGTAAACATTCTTATACAAGTTTATGCATGGATGAGTGATTTAATTTTTTAAATATTTACAAACTATTCTTGACTTAAATGCACATAAATGAGTATTTAGAAGGTCATTTGTTAAACAAATATTTGTCATGTACCTACTCTGAGGCAGGCCCTGTTCTGAGTGCTGAGCATGCAACAGTGAATAAATAGACAGAATCTCTATTCTTATGAAAGTTGTGTTGTAGAGAGGAGACTAAAAAAAGCAACAAAAAAAGCAAGGTAAATAAGTGAAAAAATTGTGTGTGTTGTGGTATATGCCAATAAATGCTATGGAGTAAAAACAAGGCAGAGGAGGGGAATATGGACGTTAGGGAGCCAGGGGCACCATCATGGAGAGGATGGCATCTGAGCAAAGACCTGGAAAGAGGTGTGGGGCAAGCATTCCAGGTGAGAGGGCAGGCAGAGCCCTCGAGGCAGGAGTGCACCTGGAGCGTTCACCTGGCATTGGCGAAGTGAGCCTTGCAGAGAACAGTCAGAGATGAGGGATTTGGAAGAGAGTTGATATGTTGGATCAAATGTCAGTTACCAATTTATTGCCTCTTAGCTCTGAAGTCACCCTTTTTGGCCGGCTTTGTGAACTCAGGTCCTTTAAGTCTTTTCTTTTTCCTGGACAGCTCACATTGAAGCTTTGTCAATAGAGAGCCCTGGGCAGGATTGGAATGCTGATGACAGGAAGTCTGGGGAAGAGGTTTGTAGTTGCTGTCAGCAGTCTGCTGCAAAAAGGAATAAAATGAGAATCATGTAGAGAGGTTTTTAAAAAGCTAATATTTGCCCTAGCCGGTTTGACTCAGTGGCTTGTGTTGGTCCTCTGAAGGGTCGTGGGCACATAACTCAGTTGAAGGCTTTATCCCCAGTCCTGGAAGTCAGGGTGCATGTGGGAGGCAACCAATCAATGGATATTTCTCTCTCTATCTCTCCCCCTCCCTTCCACTCTCTCTAAAAAGCAATGGAGGGAAAAAACCCCAAGATGGTGGCACAGGTAAACACCTAACTGCAGCCTCACTCAACAATTTCAAAAAATACAACTAAAATATAAAGTGGACATTATCCAGAACTACAGGAATGTTGACTGACTGGAAATTCTACAACTAGAAGGAAAGAGAAAACCATAAGGACAATCAGAGGAGCTGTAAAAGCCTAAGGGAAGCAGCGAAAATGCCGAGACAAGGAAACAAATCACAAACGAAAGAAATGGAGGACAAAAAGCGACTGGATATAGAGTTCAAAACCATGCTTATAAGGTTGTTCAAGAATCTCCTAGAAAAGGCCGATTACATAAATGAGACCTATGAAGATATGAAAAGGGATCAACTAGAAATAATAAAGGATCAACAAGAAATAATAAAGGATCAACAGGAAATGATAAAGGATCAACTAGAAATAAAGAATGCATTCTCTGAAATAAAAAATATTATAGAGTCCTAAAAACAGAATGGAAGATTGCAAGAATCAAGTCCAAGATTTGGAACACAAAGAGCCAGAGGACACTCCTCCACAGAAGCAAGAATATAAGAGAATCCAGAAAGTTGAAGATAGTGTAAGAAACCTCTGGGACAACTTCAAGCGAAACAACATCAGAATTATGGGCATCCCAGAAGATGACAGAGAGCAAGATACTGAAAACATATTGAAAGAAATAGTGACAGAAAACTCCCCCCACCTGAGGAAAGAAATAGATTTACAAGTCCAGGAAGCACATAGAACCCCAAACAAAAGGAATTCAAAGAGAACCACTCCAAGACACATCATAATTAAAATTCCAAGAGCAAAAGACAAAGAGAGAATATTAAAAGCAGCAAGACAAAAGCAGGTAGTTACCTATAAAGGAGCACCCATCCGACTGTCAGCTGATTTCTCAACAGAAACCATGCAGGCCAGACGGGAATGGTAAGAAATATTCAAGGTGATGACTAGCAAGAACCTACAGCCAAAAATACTCTACCCAGCAAAGCTATCACTCAGAATGGAAGGCCAGATAAAGAGCTTCACAAATAAATTTAAACCAGAATTATATGAATTGCTAAAAGGGGTTCTTTAGGAAGAGGAAGAAAATAAAGATAAAAATAATGAACAACAAATACGTAACTATCAACAAGTGAATCTAAAAACCAAGGAAATAAAAATCATGATGAACAATATCAACTGTGAATATAAAAGAATCAGAGATATGGAAGGGGAGTGGACTGATGACTCTCGGGGAAATGGGGAGTGGGGCGTGGCGGGAAGAGACTGAACATAAACTGTACCTATGAATGAGGACAATGGGGGATGGGGAAAGGGCAGAGGGTGGGATGGAAACTTGGTGGAGGGGAGCAATGGGGGGGGAATGAGGAACATTTGTAATAATATGAACAATAAAGATTTATTTAAAAAAACTAAAAACTAAAAAATAAAAAAAAGCAATAGAAAAATATCTTTGGGTAAGGACTAACAAAATAAGCTAGATAATACAAAGTCATCTATTCAAATTAGGAAACTTCTTTATTTTGAAGTTATGCCCTTCATACTTTCTTTGTGTCAGTACGTTCCTTTTTCTTTTTCTTTCAAATTACAGTAACAATAGATGGTAGGGTTTTTTGAAACCTTTCTTTGATAAAATTTTAAAAATTAGAAGGTTTATGTCTATCTCCCCTAAATGTGAGGGATTATAATTCTCCATAAACCCAAAGTCTAAAATAGTGCAATGGTTTGGGAGAATTACGGTGAAGATGTGTTTATGCCTTTGGGACTTCACTAATCACTGAATCTTGCCCTGGAGGAGTTGTTAGCATTCTAAATTCTTCTTGTTCAGAAGTTTCCACTTGTATTGAATGCTGGGATAGAAATGCAAATCTGACTTGGGTTCTGTTCATATGATTTTGAGATCATTCTTTAGAAGTAGAAATCACTTTCTTAATTATTTGACATACAGTTGTTATTTTGGATTATTTACGAAGGGACCAATGCTACACAGTTACAAATGAATATGCAAGAAAATGAGAATGATTCAGATGGTAAGAAATAGTATACATGTCTGCATCTTTTACAAAACTGCCATCCAACTGTTAATTTAATATCGTCCATTGCTTATATATCATTGGGAGAAGTTTCTCTTAGAACTTAATGTTAGGGAAAATTGTATGTGTTCCAAAGAATAAACTCCATTCTCTTATCAGATGATGTGAAGTACATAATTTATAATGTTTCTCTTTTAGCCTTGGCTTCCAAGGAGTTCAGCACTAAATGTAACTCTCAATTGCATTAAGCTATGGTTTCAGGGTTTGCGGATAGAACTCTCTCCCTTCTCCGTCTGGTTCTTAGTCTTTCAGATATTTAAAGACTGACCTTACACATCTTAAGGTAACTCGTCTCAATTACTTGTACAAAGTAGGGAAGGTAAAATAATAAATACACCAGTAATAAGTGGAACTACCCACATTGGTCAGAGAACTCAGCACTTACACAGAAAGCAAGCACAGCACATATTTTGCGAGGCCATGTCAGCATTTGCACACCATCCTGATCCCCATGAGTTTATTTTGAGTAATTCCTTTTGTTCTTCACGCCAGTGAACAAGTGGCCCAATTCGCTAAGAACAAATAGATGGTGAGTTCACGTGGTCTCTCTACTAATGATTTGGTCATTTTATGTCTGGATGGAAGAAGCTCGCATCCTGGATGGGCTATAGAGTTTGATCTCCATTTTGGATCTGATTGTCAAAGGACTTTTCTTTTTCAATGGGAAGCTGTAGTTCAAATTTGACCACTATCAGCAACTCCCTTGTGATGGTGGTTCTTATGTGGATCAGACCGCGTGATTATTCACTGCATTGTTATTTAAATTATTCAGAACAAATGGATATTTCTGAATTTAGGTGTTAACTTGATAGCGTTCAGCTTTCCATGTGCTTAGAGGAATTGAATCTGTAGATTTGCTGAAATTTTTATGCTAAAACCCAGAGGAAAAAACAAGTGGTTTAAAATTTTGGCTCCATTGTGCTCTATGTTAAATGACTTATGCAAGTTATTGAACTTTCCCATGTTTCTCTTCTCTCATGGATAAGTGGGGGAAATTGGAGTATTTGTGTGTAGAATAAATGACATATAGTAGTGTAGGTAAATATATGATATAAATTACATATATGTAGTATATAATAGCTCCCCTCCCCCATCTGTAGTTTGGCTTTCTACAGTTTGTTACCTGTGGTCAATGGCATTCTGAAACTATTAAATGCTAAATTCCAGAAATAAACTATTTATACGTTTTTAAATTGCCTATCTTTCCATTCTGAGTAGGGGAATGAAATCTCTTGCCACCCTGCCCCATCCTTTCTGGGGCGTGAACCATCTCGTTGCTCAGGCTATTCATGCTATTTATGCTACCCACCTATTAGTCACTTAGTAGCTGTTCCAATGATCAGATTGGTTATGAGAGAGAGAGAGAGAGAGAGAGAGAGAGAGAGAGAGAGCACATATTCACATAACCTTTATTGTTATAACTGTTCTATTTTGTTATTATTGTTTTTAATCTCTTACTGAGCCTAATTTATAAATTCAACTTTATTGTCAGTGTATGTATGGAAAAGAACATTTTATGTATATTTATATATCTCTCTATCTCTATCTATCTACCTGTTATCTATCTATCTATCTATCTATCTATCTATCTATCTATCTATCATCTAGGGTTTGGTACTATCTATAATTTCAGGCATCCACTAGGCATCTTGAAATGTATCCCCTATTAACAAGGGGAGACTACTGTATATATATATGTATATATATTAAGTATAGTAACATATGCAAAGAAAGTACTGTGTGTAAATGATATATAGTATTTCATGTAAATTATTGTGGTTCCAGACAAGAGTTAGCTATTATTAATATTTTAGAACTATAAATGCAGAATCATGTATAATAAGCATTACAAACAGATTTTAAAAATTACTTTCTAAATATGTCACATACAATTATACTTAAAGGGCAGTAGGTGTGATAAAAAATGTAAAGATCTTACAAACACAAAATATTATTTTTAATTATTTAATTTGCAACACACTTTGAGCTCCTTGCAGTCAATAGAAGTGGATCCACTCACTCTTTCATTCCCCACTTGACCCGAGCATTTATGGAACATGAGATGTTCAATAAACCATGACCTGGAATAATCCAAATTCTGACTCTGGGCTATTCAAAGCTTAAATGTACTGAGAGCCAAGGATGCCCAAGGCACTGGGAATGCAAAGATAAATAAAACATGGATTCTGCATGAAAAGGAAGCACACTCTAGTCAGCGAGGCAGACACCTTGAGACACAGGTCCATCCCCAGGGAGGTTGCATGTGTGAGTAATGTACAGGGGTCTGGGGGACACAGAGAGGGCAGAGACCCCTGGGGGAGGGGTGTCGGAGGAGTTTTCCTGGTAGTGTGACCTTGCATCTTCACCTTTCTTGTGCTCTGTGTTTGGGGTGTAGGTACTAAAGTCAGTGAGGAAGGCAAAAAAGACCAAGTAAGTATGGGGCCCAAGTATCCTTGAAAAATCTCTAAATGCCCATAAGTAAGTATATATAGAATAAATCCTGTACAAATACACATTTGCACATATATAAAATGTCTTTGGTAATGTAAAGTATAGAAGAGTAAGTGCACAAGTGCTATTTGGCAGTATTTTCGTTTCTGCAATTATTATTTTTGCTGAGGCTGTATCATTCAATTCAGTTAAGTGTGCATTTGAAGAGACTCTCTGCTGTTGTTAACTTTGAAGACATTGCACTACCATGACATTCAGGACCCTAGTTTGAGAATGTTTCAATCAATAAAACAATTATTCTTAAAGGGCAGTAGGTATGATAAAAAAAAATGTAAAGATCTTCCTGGGGAAAATATATGTATTCTTAAAAATAGAATGCATTGCCATAAAATGGTGAATATGAGTGAAGATAAAATTTACTCACCAATGTGTAGGCTATTACATAGAAATATATTTTTATGTGATAGATTTTCTGTCAAGTCACCAAAAAAAAAAAAAACTCTCTCAACTTTATCCTTTATGTCTGGGATGTTAGGACTCTAAGAAGACACACTATAGCAGGCACAGATCTAAACTGTGAGCAACACACTGAGATGATATTTCATCAACAATAAAGGAGATTTCAAATGAATGTTTCTATAGATCTTTATAGAAAGTTCTTAAAGGGTTAATATGAAGAAAATAAAAGGATCTAATATATGTGAACATATTAAAAAAGTTAACACATACCAATAGGTTATTTTCCCAGAGAGGAGGCCTACAGTCTAACTCATAAGAATAAAACCTCCTTTAAAAAAATAGGATCAACATTATAATATAGGGCTATGTTTCTGATTAAGGCCTGGTTCTCGATCCTTCATAAGAATGTTCTCCTGAGATTATGTAAATGCCTGTACAAATCAGTAATTTTTAGCCATTTATAGGGTGGTGCAGCTGTCACCAAAACCTAGTTTTAATACCTATCTATTATTTCCCCCCTCCCCAAATTCCCTTCAGCCATTTCCAGTGTATCCCAGGGTCTTTGAATTTCCACAAAATTTTAGGATCAGCTTGCCAGTTTCTAAAAATAAATAAAAATTAAAAAAAAAATCCTGACGGGATTTTGTTGAATCTAGAAATACGTTAGGGAAGAATTGCCATCTTAACAAATGTATTATTTCCCCATTGCTCTTGTAACAAATCACCACAAACTTAGTGGTTTAAAATAGCCTGAAGTTATTACCTTATAGTTCTGAGGCTGAGAAGTCCAAAGTCAGTGTAATTGGGCTAATGCTAAGGTGATGGCCCATGGGGTTCCCTGGGAATCAGGCCCAGTTGTAGAACCTGGAGGTTGGGCTGGGAAGGTCTGGTCACAGAGGACACCAGAGAGTCTCATTCTTTGGTAAGAGGAAGGAAAATAATAGCCCTGGGGGGTTATGGGAGCAGAAACAGGGGAGCCAGGCAAGTTCTCAGCCTTGGAAATATATGAGATCCCACTGGGAAGAGTGCAGTACAGGGAGAAGGTCCCGCTGATGAGTAACTCAAGATATCTGAAAGGAGTCAGAGCTTCAAGTGATAAGTTTAATCAATACAAACCAAGTTGTCTGAATGCAGAAAGCCTCAAGAAGTATAATGGTCCCAGTAGGAAAGGCTTAGGTGGTGGAATCAGATGGCTGTGGGCTTATATATGAAGAAGTGTGCACCAATGAAATAACACACAGGCAGCTCTAAGCCATCTAAGTCTTAGTCTTTTGATTCTCCCACTTGCACCAGCAGGCTAACCTAGCACCTGGGTGCTGTGCACAGTGAACGTGCATTTACAATAGAAAACTCAACCCTTTCCTGAATTTCACTTAGAGCTGACTTTTCCCTAATGCCACAAAAGTTCCTAAATTTGCCGTTTCAATCTCCTTGATATGAGAGAGATTTACCCTTTCTTTAAAAAAATGGAAAATTATGCCCTAGTCAGTTTGGCTGAGTAGATAGAGTATTGGCCTGTGGACTGAAGGGTCCCAGGTTCAATTCCAGTCAAGGGCACATGCCCAGGTTGCAGGCTTGATTCCCAGTAGGGGGTGTGCAGGAAGCAGCCAATCAATGACTCTCTCATCATTGATGTTTCTATCTTTACCTTCGTTCCTCTTTGAAATCAATAAAAATATATTTTTAAAGGAAAATCTTAAAAATATGTTCTCAGATGGAATTATTGTATTCTGTGATCTGGAGCTATAGGGCTTCAACTATCCATTTGTCTTGGCAGTACAGCTAACCCAAATTACATTCAGAAGAAAATTCTCACTTGATAGGAGAAGAGATGGGCTTTTATTAGGTACAAATTCTTAGAGGCAACTCAGTTCTATTACGAGGATTTTAACTTTAAATGCACTCAAACTGCAAGATGGTCTGACTGGACTCCTTGTACTTTCCTACAATCCCAAATCACCACCTCCCAATAGCCATTAAAGTGCCAGTACACAGACAGTATTTATTGCCTGCTTTAGGGATCACTAGTGCAACCGTTTCTCTAAGTCAGCGATTCTAAAACTTTTTGGAGTCATGGACTTCTTTGAACTGTTTCCAAAAGCTACACATTCCCACTCCAGGCAAAAACTCTGTAAGCCTGTATATACAACATTTTTCAATCAATATTATTTATTACACTGGAAATTAATTTCCTTCACATAGATAAAATAGAAAAATGTTGCCCATAAAATTATATCTTTCATTCTCGTGTTTATATAAATGTAATTGACTACTTTCTATAAAACTTCAAAAAAATGCAAACAAAATTAAAAGTAGAATTCAATTCTGAAGGTTTATGTCAGGATCAAGGATGTTGTTATTGGCCTATAAAAAAAAAGGCTGGAAAAGGTGGAATGGCCTTGAATAGTACGACTTTGACCCAAAAGCTCTCCAACTTTTCATGTTAGAAAAATGAAACATTTTAGAAATATATATGTATCAATATCTTCCTTTGCTAGACAAGGACAGATTTATTTCTGGGCATGTGAATTTCTTTAAGTTTCTTACAGTTGAGCTCACATTGCATCAATTTCTTTGTTTTGAGGTCAGCTTTGTCTTTGTCTGCATTATTGATGCTAGCTCACCAGGGAAAGGATTTCTTCTGATTCTTTGTTTCAGAATTTTAAGCTAATAATCTGAGCAGAAGCATTTTTTTCTGCAATGTTCATGTCTTCAGATTTCTGCCTATAGCAAATTCTCTAAAGTGTTATCTATCCTCTGTCCCTTGCATACAGAAGTACTTCCTCTAGTTTTCAAAAGTTAGCTTTGCCTTCCAGTGTGACTGCATGGTTGAAAGTTGAGCTATGAACCAGGAGGTCACCGTTCAATTCCTGTCAGGGCACATGCCCGGCTGCAGGCTCAATCTCCAGTATGGGGAGTGAAGGAGGCAGCCAATCAATGATTCTGTCTCAGCACTGATGTTTATCTCTCTCTTCCTTCCTCTCTGAAATCAATGAAAATACATTAAAAAACAACAACAACTCAGTTTAGTTTTCTATGTCAAGTTTTATCTTCCAGAAGGTGGAAAAACAGCTTGTTTCATTTGCTTGATTTTACCAGCATCCATATGCTGACTGGGAAGTATCGAATGGAAAGATTTTACTCTTACCTGTGGCCAAATCATGAATGAACACCATCTTGTTGGGTTATAATTTTCTATCTCAAAAAGCTGAAGTTTCTCTCAGTTGCTTCAATCAATCCTTCTAAGACTTGTCCTCAAGAAAACCAGTAAACCTTCACTTAGTAAAAAAACACTTCTCTTTTGCTCTCATTTTTAATATCATTTTGAAAATGAGGTGAACCAAGGCCCTGGGTCTGATGAAATTGAGGACTTATTTTAAGTAGATGATGACAAAACTTCTTTCAAGTCCGTTGGCATAGTCTCTGAGCGAAATGCATGCTGATGAGGATGGCAATGAGTCATGATGACATATGGACTATCTTTGTTCATCAAAGCAGCAAACCAGATGTGTTACCAAGTCCTGCGAGGGCTCCGTCTGTGCCCAGAATATCAAGGATATCAAGATGATCTCCATGGGAAAATTTTCTTGGCAAAGAATCTTGTCACTATTTTGACAACAGTGAGGACCTTTGAAGTTGCAAAACAGGGCTCAGGAGAGAATTCCTCTTTGAAGTGGAGGTTGCACCAGAGGCTGGAGCTGAGCTGGGAATGCGTTGAGAAAGGCAAAGGTTTCATCCAGCTGCATGTTGAAAGGAAAGAATGAGTGGTTTCCAATTCTTGTAGGACGTGCTTAAAAACATGAGAAGAATTTGGAGGTAGATGATGTCACTGGAATAAGATGCTGCTTCAGATTTCTTTCTCTCTTTCAAGTCACACACTAGCAAGACTATTTCCAAGGCACATCGATTAACCAAGACGTCTTCAGTTGTGCTTGGTAAGCAACCTTATGACATCAAGGTTGTTTTAAAACAAGGTTTTATGTTTGGGAAAATCTCAAAATTTATTAGAATCCCAAGCCTTTTTATTGAAGAAAAACAAACAAATAAAAGCTCACTATTTGGCTAGTGAAAATTTCCTTTAACATTTTTAACTCCAGCAAATTTGGTTATAAATGCTAACTCAGAAGACACTCTAGTGCTATTATACTTTCTTTTCTTGAATATTTTCCAATTTAATCCAGAGCTCACAGAAACATAGAATGTCCATAACTATGAATGTGAGAGCATGTGCAAGAGGAAATCATGAGACCTCATTACATGCTCTAGGATCCAGAGCATAGAAAATATCCCATGACAACCCAGACTTATTTAGAATTAAACAGTATCTCAAGCTATAAATGTCACCATTGTGAAATAGTAACAAATTAAAATTAAAAAATGGTGTGTATGTGTGTGTGTCCAAATCATTGGACTCTTAGAAACTATACATAAGGGCTATGAACTTTGAGTCAATAAAGTTTGGCTGAATTTTTTTAAAAATTCACCTCTGGATTAAGTGACATTGACAGCAAATAATGTTCTTAACTCACTTTAAATTGGCCTTCTATAAAATTGCTTCTACTGAATGAGGACACCTCCAATTGAGAGTGAGGCTCACTGTAAAAACTAGCCTCAGAAAGCTTTTGTTGCTATGTTAACTATATGAGCATTGTGAAAGATATTTCCATCACATTGCACAGTTATCTCTCTCTCTCTGATAGCCACAGGGAAAGTTTATTTTTATCCTATCTTTGTGTTTCAAAGTGAATCATGTTTTCCTCTACAGAAGTTTCTAGAAGATTTAGAACCATATTTGTGGCCCACCAAAAATATTGAGTCAATATTTTTGAAATCTTGATGGCTCTAAGTCAGATTGAGCTGCTATTTTAGAGCTGCCAGCTGTTTTCTGATTCACTTGGGAGAAGGGCTATTTTCTATGGTAGGAAAAATATTTTCATTTATCTTTTGCAAAGGTAAAGCCAACATTTTATTTCATAGTAGAGAATTTAGGCAATTTTGGAGATACATTTCTCTGACTACTAAAGTGCAATTGCCTTTCTTTAGGGTTTTCACATCTGGTCAGATTACTACCCTATTTCCCCAAAAATAAGACTTATATTAAAATAAGTCTTATATTAATTTTTGCTCCCAAAGATGCGCTAGGTCTTATTTTCAGGGGATGTCTTATTTTTCCATGAAGAAGAATATGGTACACATTTATTGTTAAATGAAAATAAGGGAAATTTATTACCTGTATATGGTACGGTAGTACGGTAGTTGTCAACACAAACCTGACAAACTGTGAATCCTACAATATCAAGAATTTACTTATTTATTCAATGACAATTATGTCATCATCTTCTGGAACATCATCATAACAATCCAATTCCTGAATTTCTTGGTGAATTTCTTGTGACTCTATTTCTTTCAGAATCAGTGGACCAAATCTCTCATGTTTAGCAATAGCACTGTCTTTAAATGAGTACTTCTTGTCAAGGTAGCCTGCTCACAGTGCATTTGCAATGCAACTGTCAGTGTTTTTCTCCCATGAATTCTTCACCCAAGTCACAACTTCTTGCAGTTTAGGTTTCCCAAAGTTTCCATGCTGATTTCTTTCCATTCATACAGCAGTGATGTCAGGACTCACACATAATGTCACTGGTTGCTAGACCCCAGTTGGGGCGGCCCTAGTGACCAGTAAATTAATTTTCATTCTGAGACAGAGCCTGGGGGCCTTATTTTTGGGGGGATGCCTTATATTTCACTCAGAAGGAAACTTGAAGTAGGTCTTATTTTCGGAGGATGTCTTATTTTTTGGGAAGCACCGTATGCTGTTTTCTAGAAGGGCCTGAGATTAAGGATGAGGAAGAAGTGATTTAATGCCCCTCTTATTAGGCCTTAGTAAAGGCTGGGGTCCTGGACTTCTGAAGGGAAATTAGTGTAAAAATTCCTTTCTGGGAAGTAGGCTGCAGCCTGCCACTATGCCCGATTACGGATAAAAGGAGAGGTAGTTGGCAAGGGAGGAACTGTATTGGTTGTGGCCTATGGATTCCAGAGGCAGTGATCATTTTATTATCCAATTGAAATTTCCCTTTTCTGTAGAGAAATTCCTTTGTGATATTTCCTTTACTTTAATAAAGTCATATATTCTAGAAGATGGCCTCAGGTGTGGAATCACCCAATGTTTAGAATAAAGGAAAATGCCCAAAATAGCAGAGGTCAGGATGAGGCTGGTTCTGAGATGTTTGTTTGGAGGATTCAAGTATTTGTATAAAAGAATAAGTGAATTTTTAAAATGATAGTAGTGAATAAATAATTATGTACTTTTATAATTACCTTAATTACTTCCGTTTTGGATATGAAAATGCCCTCGCCACAGTCTCCTTTACACCTGGTTTTTAAAATTTCCCCCTTGATTATTAAAACAACGTATCATTTGCAAAGTAGAGTCAAAAACCAAAAACCAAACCAAAACAGAATAAAAACCCATGTGAGGAGTGCCTTAAGTCAAATACTAATTATGTTTTGACTTATTTTCTTGTGCATTTTACCATGCACATTTTCCTGTTTTGAATGGTAAGTAAGCACTATAGTAGGATTACTTTTTAAAAAGAGTATTTATGGCAAGTGAGCAGTGGAATGGGAGGTAGAATGAGATATTTTATTCTTAGCCTATAAACAGGGACCCATTGTATCTAAGACTAGACTTCTATAACAGCCCCCAGAGAACCAGGGAGGTAACTCATCACTGCTTGGCACACAAGTTTATATTATATCCCAAGAGTTAGCAACTGATTAAGGTGATCTACCACCACACTTGGAGTATCCTTACTGACTAAAGAGGTTTAATTTTTCTTAATGCCTATTTATTCTGAGTTACCATTGGTTGTGACACTGACCCTTGGATCACTATGTCATGGCCAGGGCAGTGGGGCTGATTTTTCTCAGCACATAGTATAGTCTCAACTTACATAGAATTTAGATTAGGAAATTGATGTGAGAGCGCAGGTGAGGGAAGCTGATGTGCTATGTGTCGGGTGGTACTTATAGAAAAGGTGAAAAAAGCAGTCAGGTTCTTGATTTATATAGAAGGCAGAATCAATATTATTTACTTAGGAAATGAAGGCGGGAAGTGAAAGAAAGAGAGAAGTCAAGGGTGACTCAAGCAACTGGAGTAGTAGGGGTACCATTTACTTAAAGGGGAAGCGATGGGGAAAGAGATTTGGCGGAATTAAGAATTTAAATTTGGATATATTAAGTTCGAAACGAATCTTAAACCAAAATGTGAAGAATGCCACCTTTAAACCAAAGATGTCGAATGTATAAAACTTGGATTTTAGGGGAAAGGTGGTAGGTAGAGGTATAACTTGGGAATCATAGAGAAGGTGGTATGGTGTAGAGGAGTATAGTTCTTTTTTTAAAAAAATATATTTTATTGATTTTCCACAGAGAGGAAAGGAGAGGGATAGAGAGCTAGAAACATTGATGAGAGGGAAACATTAACCAGCTGCCTCCTGCACACCCCCTACTGGGGATGTGCCTGCAACCAATGTATATGCCCTTGACCGGAATCAAACCTGGGACCTGTCAGTCTGCAGACTGACACTCTATCCACTGAGCCAAACCGGTTCCAGCAAGGAGTATAGTTCCTAAGAGCAGCCAAACTGAAGCTGGGATGCCTGGGTTCAAGTCTGGCACCACTCCCTGCTAGCTGTAACTCTGGGCAAATTATTTAATTTTTCTGTGCTCAGTGTTTCTTCTAAGATGGGAACAATAATAGGAACTATCTCCTAGTGCTATTGTGAGAGTTGATTAGTACATATAATATACTTAGATGGGGCACAAAGTAAGAGTATAAGCCGTTAGTCCTATTATTATCATGTGAGTACAGTTGATATTTAGTCATGGTACCCAATGAGAGTACTTGCTTATAGCTAGAGAAGAGGCTAAAATATTGAGATCTGAGATACCCAATCTTTAGATTACAGGAAAGGAGAAGGAAAGGAACCAATAGGAGAGACTATAAAATGAATAAGAGGAAGAGAAGAGAGAATATTGTTTTCTGAAGTCCAGTGAAAATTTTCTAAAAGGAAGCAGGGATAAATGCATCTAGTGCTATTGACAAGATTAATTAGATGAAGCCTGAAGTCACCCACTGAGCTTTAGAGATCTTAGGGGATGTTTACAAGAGCTATCCCGATGGGAAGTATAGCACAATAAACAGTCCATATGCAAAGGCTAATGTTATAGAATTGTATCTTTATAGATACACTAGAATTTCACTCATTTTGGTAAGATGCCCCCATAATAACAGCTCCTTCGAGATTGAAACTGACCAATGGAACAGCAACTTCACAATTCCCATCTAATGCACACTTAGGAGCAAATATTTACTGAGTAGAAAGGCAGGTAACACTGCGAGCACCGTTTTAGAAGATATTTTCCTCACATTATTTTTTTTTCTTTTTTAAAAATTATATTTTATTGTTTTTTTACAGAGAGGAAGAGAGAGAGAAAGGGATAGAGAGTTAGAAACATCAATGAGAGAGAATCATCGATCAGCTGCCTCTTGCACACCCTGCCCTGGGGATGTGCCTGCAACCAAGGTACATGCCCTTGACCGGAATCGAACCTGGGACCTTTCAGTCTGAAGGCCGACATTCTATCCACTGAGCCAAACCAGTTTCGGCTCCTCATATTATTTCTGATGAGGCCACAGAGCTAAATTTGCACAAGTCAATTGAGGTGACACCATTACCTTATCACAAGCTAAGGTGACATTAGGCATAACTGCCAGGTTGGTTTCCTCAAAATGGAGCATGGGGAGTGGCAGGTACTTTCAACCTCATGGACTCTTCTGCAGTACAGTTGTCTTGTGCCCGTATTTCTCCAAGGTGTTAAATCATGAGCATTTCTCCACGTTATTAAATTTTTCAGAAACATCATGTTTAATAACTATTTAATAATTCAACCTATGACTGTTCCATAATTCATTTAGCTATTCTTTTGCACATTGATAGTGTTTATACTTTTTTATTGTTGCAAACAACATCAAAGTAATCTGTCATACATTAATCTTTGCCATTATCTCTATTTTCTTTTGGGAGGGGGGTGCCTCAGAAGTGATATAAAGTATGAATATTTTAAAGACTCTTGATATGTGCTGCTAAATAGCTTCCCAGAAATATTAAACTGACATTAGATATGACAACAGAGATAGACTGTCCACCTCCTCATGCTCTGGTCAGGGTTGAACATACATGTACAAGTTGTTGCTATTTCTATTAGTGAAAAAAGGTATCTCACTGCTGTTTTAATTTTTAGTCCAAAGGCCAGTATCTTTGTCTATTAAGCATTGTATTTTTTCTTCTGACGCTTTTATGTTCCTATTCTTTTATACCTTTTTGTTTTTTGGTATCCATAGCTATATGTTGTCTAGATATAAGTATGACATCTCTTTCTTGTGACTAATAACTTTTAAGACTAGTACCACACTAACCCCCACACTTTCCTCAGTCCTCTTAAAAGCAATGGAGAAAAATTTGGCACAAAAGAAAGCATACAGAAATTACAGTTCTAAATATATATATGTATATCTATAATAATAAAAAGGTAATATGCTAATTAGACCAGATGTCCTTCCAGATGTCCTTCCAGACGTCCTCCTGGACAAAAGCTGGGGCCAGAGGGAAGCCACTCTGGGTCCCGGGTGCCTGTGAGCGGCCAGAGGAGGGAAGCCCAGTTTCCGGGTGCCAGAGGGAAGCCAGTGCTGGCAGCTAGGGGAAGGAAGGCCTACTCTTGCATGAATTTTCATGCATCGGGCCTCTACTATCTATATACTAATAAAAGAGTAATATGCTAATTAGACCAGGCAGCCAAACAACCTTCTGAATGTCCTTCTGGACAATCTTCTGGATGAAGCTGCCGCTGAGAAGGCTGAGGCAAGCCACTGTGGCTGTAAGGGCCAGGCCCCTTGCATGAATTTCCTGCACCAGGCCTCTAGTATTATGTATAATGTATCATTACCATCAGCTATAACTCACTGGAGATTTGACCTCTCCACAGTAACTTTCAGAGAATTTGCAAAGATGAGGGAATAAGAGGTGGAAAAAAATTGAGAAACAACTTCCACCCAGAAATACACTCTAAAGATATATAAAAGCTGACCTATGGTTGGAGAATTGAGTCCAGTAATTCAAATAAAAGCAAAAAGCAAAATGAAAATTTGAAGAATGCTACCCTTTAAACTTTCCTAGTCTGAGCTGTGCTCCTCTGACCCAAAAGCTAGTTCACAGGGTGGCTGACATGATTTCTGTTGGGGCTCTAGCATTTCCATTAGATATACAGAAAGATTGATGAAAACAATTGCACTCTAAGAGGAACCGGTCAAACATTTGTGACAGAATATGAATTGATTAAAAAGAACCCAATACAAGAATTACAGCAATCAGAATTTCATCTATTGCTTTAAGAACTCCCAGAACATTTAATAAGAATATTCTTTTTACTAGGCAAATGTCTCTACTTCTTCAAGAAATTGGGATTTGACTATTTAAACCATTTTATCTATCCCAACACTGATGCATTGAAAAGACTCCCAACTTCTAGTAGTGTAAGTATTGTGTCCAAATTGGTTTTAATACAGCTGCAATAAATACTCTCCTGACCTGTGTGCAAATCAAAGCATTACAAATTCAATAGAGTTTTTTTTTTTTGTAACAGGGTCACAGGTTAGGAAATTTATATTGTAAGCATCAATTAAAATAAAAAAAAATATAGTATATTATTTTGTAAAGCAAAGAGTTATTTTATTATTTTTATAGTTATTTATTTTATTTTATTTATTGTTATTGTTAATTCTCACCCAAGGGTATTTTTAAAAGATATTGATCTTTTAGAGAGAGTGGAAAAGAGAAGGAAAGACAGAGGGAAACATCGATGTGAGAGAACACATCTGTTGGTTGCTTCCGACTGGAATCAAACCTGGGACTCTCTGGTCCGCAGGCCGATGCTCTATTCCCTGAGCCAAACCTGCTAGGGCCAAAGAGTTATTTTATAAGCAAAGAATCTTGACCTGATTTACCTGTAAACTATGTGGACTTATTCAAGTTGCTTCACCTTTGGGGGGTCTCAGTTCCCTTATCCCATAAAATGACATATCTTTACCTCATTTTAGCTGTTATCTCTAAGGCTACTCCCACCATAGATCTTCATAAAATGTGGTACTATGGACAGTAATTGCCCTTGGCAAAGCTCTACCCTGTAAAGGTTACTGTTTATTCTGAAAAAGGGTAGGTAGGGTCATAGAAATTCATCTATACTGGTCTTTTTACTTGGGACTTTACAAGGCTCCACCTCCTGAGACACATTGGAGGTCAGGATTTTGATATATGATTTGGGGGCGGGGGAACATAAACATTCAATGTACAGCACTCCTGCTTGAAACCATTGACCAGAATTTAACCTCAGAGTCTTATCCAGCTGCAAGAGAGACTGGAAAACAGACTTATCCTGGGGGACCATGTGCCCGGCTAAATTGAGAGTTTGCATTTTTGAGGAAGAGGAGGAAATGGGTATTAGAGGACGATCAGTGTTCTGCCACAACAGGGATGTGAGTCTCGGGCTGTGCTGTTGTGAAGATCATAACCTTTCTGTCATCCCTCACTCTGCCACCTGAGCACCGTGGCAGCCGAGGCTTCCAGACAGCTGTGCTCTGTGTCCTGGGGTGGCCTGTGCGCCTCTGAAACTCAGCCTCTGACACAAGCCACAAGCTGGCTTTCCTCAGGTTTTTGCTCACTCAGCCTCTGACACATGTCACAAGCTGTTATTTCCTCACATCTTTGCTCCCTCAGCATTATGGTTCTTTTTATATACTCATACCATATGTTTTAATTATTTGTTTTCCATTTTTATGAATTGAACAGTGGCTAGTTTCTAATGTTTGTTATATAGAGGACTGAATTAATGAATGACCCAGGATTGTTTGTTTATGTATTTCTAGCATATGGTTTGGCATTTTTACAGATGTTCAACAAATATATGTTTATTGAATAGATGGACGGCTAGCTGGAAAGTCAACAGCTTTTCTATTTCAATTTTTTCCCCCTGATTTTGGATAAGCACAGCCTATATTCTCAGCTAATCTCTTTGCCTTCAGGATTTAGAGAAGAGAAAGAAGAGAGAAAACATAACATACAAATAATAAAACACACACACACACACACACACACAGGAAAAGAAAAAAGAGGAAAGGAAGTAGGTATATTTATGTAAGTTATTTCATCCTCTACTTCTCTCTCTTGCTTTAAAAAACTTATCTTTATTGTTGAAAATATTACAGATGTTCCCTTAGTTCCCCCACTGACACCCTGCCCCCCAACCCCAGCCCCACCCAGGCCTTCACCACACTATTGTCTGTGTCCATGAGTTATGCATATATGCATAACTTCTTTGGTTAATCTCTTCCCACCCTACTCCCTTCCCTCTGAGATTCATCAGTCTGTTCCAGGCTTCCATGTCTCTGGATCTATTTCCTTAGTTCATTTTGTTCATTAGATTCCACATGTACGTGAGATCATGTGACACTTGTCTTTCTCTGACTGGCTTATTTTTCTTAGCAAAATACTCTCCAGGTCCCTCCATGCTGTCTCAAAGGGTAAGAGATCCCTCTTTTTACACCTGCATGGTATTCCACTGTGTAACTGTACCATAGTATGGATGCCCCAATCATGAATTTTTCTATCCAAATGGACTTCCACAATACTTGCTTAGGAAATGTCCTGAGTATGCCGCAGCCAAGACTGATGACCCATGTATTAATGTTTCAGAATTTAGGAATATTTGAGGAAGTTGCAACTAATTTTATTCAGTCAAAGTTTATGTATTTTTTTCTTTGTGATACTTCCTTTACTAAAAATCTGATATAATTTCTTATTTCAAAGCCCTAAAGATGAAATAAAAATTTAAGAATCTTTTGCAAGGTAGTATGGGTAAATGCACAGTTATTTCTACTACATAAGAAAGTAAGCGTCATCATATCCCACATGAAACACTCCAGCAAGAGCCGTTGGCATGATTTGACTATAACCACCCAGCAACTAAATGACTGTATCAAGCTACCATCCCTGCGCTCAGTGATTTAGAGGAAATCAGCAGCTTAACCAAGGCCTTTTTTCCCCCTCCTGAGCAATTGGGCGCCAAAAATAAAACACTATTACATCAAACTGCAGACTAACAAAAATTTAAATACATTCGTTATCTTCTCTGGGCATTTCTGTACTTAATGAGAACAGCTGAGCTCAAAGACATCGAGATGTTAGTGCAATAAGGCCAGGATTACCATTCATTCCTGATGGGCATCCTCAGTTCTGCTGGGACAAGTAGTGGAAAGGTCAGAAGAGGATGCCATTGTTTTCTAATTTACGACAGAGAGGCCTGATGCATTCCTCTGACCGTTTGGAATGCAGGGACAATTCATTAACTGCATCAATTAGCCTGCCCAAAAGTTCCTTCTGGATTTCCAGGTGCAACGAGTGATGGGAAATAGGTACATGTGCCTGTAATACCCTGTTTCCCCGAAAATAAGACAGTGTCTTATATTAATTTTTGCTCCCAAAGATGCGCTAGGTCTTATTTTCAAGGGATGTCTTACTTTTCCATGAAGAAGAATACGGAACACATTTATTGTTAAATGAAAATAAAGGAAATTTATTACCTGTATATCGTAGTATGGTAGTTGTCAACACAAACCAGACAAACTGTGAATACTGGGGGCCTTATTTTCAGGGGATGCCTTACATTTCACTCAGAAGGAAACCTGTAAGTAGGTCTTATTTTCAGAGGATGTCTTATTTTCAGGGAAACACGGTATATATGATGTACAGCAGTCTGTCAGAAAGAGCCAACTTTTTGGACTTTGTCCCTGGGTACGTATACAGTATGAAACAGCTTAGTTTGATGACATTGGTCTTCCTAATTGGTGAAAAGGTTAACATTTGTCTAACAATGCTGGTGCATGGCACTTGGATTGTTAACGGCCAGCCTGTTTCGGAGACTGAGCATGGTTAAAAAGAAACAATTTGGGAGGTAATATAAATCATTAACATCTCCAGCATAGCTACCACATATTGAACACTAAATAAATTATTTCATTTACTCTTCACAGAAATCTTTGAAGGTAAGTACAACTGATACTTCACCATTTGACAGATAACAAAGAAATGGAGGGTTGGAGGGATTAAATAATTTAGCCCCAAACCACAAAAATAGTCCCCAAACCACAAAGTGACTCCCAGAACCCATACACTTTGGTACTCCCTTAACCCTTGCCCTTTTTAACTGGCTGCCATTGTGAGAGCTATATGGCTTTTCTCTGTGCTTGTCTGAAAAAGGGGAACAAAAATAATTTTGCATCATTGGGACTATAAAATTTGAGTTATATAATGATATAAAACAGTCAGTGAAATGCCTTAGTAACACACAGTGCTGTTATTCTTTTAAATGATCACATTCAAGGGTTGGGAAGATTAATTATCACTCCCCCCTTTCAGCTGGTGTGTATGCTGTTTATTCCCAACACATTCCTGGTCCTAGGCTCATAAAACCTGGAAGACTCCACATCAAACTTTCTTTGCAGTAATTGATGAGGAAACTGAGACCCAAAATGCCGAGTCATCCTTGGGGTCTGACACTGAGAGAACCGTTGACTTGGCAGGGCTGTTTTCAAAGCTACTGAGGAGCCTCTCCATGTGAGTTCAATGAACTCTACTCTTCTGCTTTCGTTTTATTGCTTGGATGTGCAATTATGTAAATACTTAGCAACAATGATATGTTATGTTCATGTTTTAATATTTATAAAGGTGAAAATGAGTTTTTTATTTTCTCAAAATTCAAAAATCCATAGCCTATGAAAACGTATACTTTTTTTTAGGAGTTTAAAAGAAGCACAGCACAGAATACTTTTAAAAACCAATTTGAGAGAGCAAATCCAGAGCAATCACAGTTTTATGTAGATTCGTATGAATTAAAACGATGTATTTTAAAGGAATTCACTTTTAACATGAGAAGTCCTATAAATAAGTATTAAAAATGAAAACTCTTAGCTAAAACACATGTTCTTATTATATTGGGTTCTAGACATTGGTCATAGAATGGAAAGGGCCTGAGTTTCGAGTCTGCTGTGTTCTCACCAAGCCCATGAGGTAAGGATTAAGTCAGGGGTGGGCAAACTTTTTGACTCGAGGGCCACAATGGGTTCTTAAACTGGACCGGAGGGCCAGAACAAAAGCAACCTGACCATGCTGGCACTCTTATCTTGGGCCGCTGGTGAAGGAGCAGAGGGGAGAGCAAGAGAACCTTCGCTCTTCCGGCTCCGTGGGCCAGATAGAACAGCCGAATGGACCAGATCCAGCCCTCAGGCCGTAGTTTGCCCACGGCTGGATTAAGCCCATGTGACAAGGAGACTACTGGGCTCAGGGATGTTGAGTGGTTCATTCTTGTGGGCAGAAAAGGGGCCGCACATTAAACCTGACAAACTCTGGAAGCCTGCAGGGTGGGCCCTATAAACTCCAGAGACTGAAAATAACCACATGAGATGGTCTGAACATAAACATTCCTAACTAAAAGCTAATCCCGGCAGGTGGACTTGTCCTGGGCCTGTTGTTTCCTTGATAAAGATCAATCTTTACGTCAAGTGAGCTTGCCTATTGTCTTTTTGTACCTAAGATAACTGACCTTTGGCATGTCAGAGTAATCTGACATTTCCCAGACCCTTCAGGGCACACCCATCACCAGAGCAGGAGACTAAAGAATCCCTCCTTGTAATCTTGTTTCCCTCATTCCATCTCTATGTGCTATAAATGTTTATAACTGTCCACACCAAACGTACCCACCAATGTAAAAGAAGGATATGTCTCTCCATTTTCTTATTTATCCAGTCTCCGAAATTTCCTCATTTTACTTTCTCCCACCTCCTTAATTTACCACCAATGAATTTCACATAACCCCCCTTTCATCTCCTCCTTTGATTCTTATGTACAAAAAGCTGCAAAACTGCCATTCTCTGGAGCATTTTCTCAGTCCACTGGGATTTTGTTTCACCCAAATTGTTGTCTGTTTAGCTCAAATAAACCCATAAAAATTCCCTACAGGATTTTTTAGGATGTTTCTTAGGCCGACATTAGAGCTGAGATTAGAGACCAAACCCCTATGATTCCTGAGGCCCTAATTTCTTCCATTGTCCTAGGCCACTTTGAACAGAATTGTATACTTCAGATTTATTGTTACTTCACATTATTGCCTACCCCACTTGTTATTTTACTGATTGCATTAGTCTCAGGTCAATCAGGGAAAAGCTATGTATTTTGAAAATCACAAATTCAGTGTGGGAATTGGAGCTTGCATGACTGTGGGGAGTTTCATGAAGGTATAGAGGAAAGAATCACAGGTCAGAGAACAATCTCTAGCCACTTCCTCTGAAGCATTGAGATACGAAGTAAGTCAGGGATTATTGGGGAACCTAAGGTGATTTGCATGTCCAGCTGCCAAAGAGGGTTTACAAAGGAGAAGCTTGTGGAAAGGTCTGTGGGAGCTGGTGCCTTAGACTGCTCCCGCCAGGTCATGGCGTACATTCCACCTATAATGCGGGTTGTGTATCCCATGCTTATGGGAGAGAGCCCAAACAAACAGCTGACAAATGAGAGCCCTTGTGATCTCTTTTCTGTCTAACTTGTCAGCCTCATCCCATGCTATGGCCTTACCACATTTTCTTGCAAATCATATTTGTCTTGTTGATTTTGGGTGAGAATTCAGTGAGACAAGTGGGACAATGTCTAGGACAAAGTAGATGATCAATGATCACTATACTTCCAAGTTGCAAACAACAGAAGCTACTTCAGCTGGCTGAAGGAGAGGAGAGGTTTTATTCCAGGTTATTAGGGAGCTTAGAGAATTCCCAGGAGGGCCAGTTCAGCTTGGAGGGCACATGGACAGAACAGAAACAACATCAAACTGCAGCATGTCCCAGAAACGCCCCCTAGGTGGCGGCCCCTTCTGGGCACAGATACCATAACAGGCACTGCTGGTGCTGGGCCCGGGACCCCAGAGTCACCATCACTGCTGTTCTTAGAAACCAGGGCCTCTGTTATCGGCATCTCCAGGAAATGGATCTCATGCTCCCGTATTCTCACCCTACTCTCATCTAAATCAAAATCTCACATGTGTATGTCTGATTGGCAGAGCCCAATTCCCATGTCTCTGACCTTGCTGCAAAGAGGGCTGGGAAAGCAAGGGAGAGAAGGGGAGAAATCTGTTCTGCAGAATGCCTTCTAGAAAACGATTTGCTCCCCTGCAACCTTAATGGACATTGGTGATAACCTGTTGCTTAAGGCAGTCAGTTCTGCTCAACCAGTTAGCTTAGAGCCTAGCACTCTGATCATATCAGAGGAAGGGCTAGTACTTCTTCAGTCTTGAATACTGCTTGCTTGCTGGGGTTCAAACCCATAGCTAACTGTATTATGCAGTTACAAGAGCAAGCCTTGATGCCCATCTGCCACATTATACCAGAGGAAGGCCTGATAGTCCCCAAAGCCATGAAAGACAAGGGTAGGGCTGGAGCCAATTTTCTACCATGCCATGTTATTCTGGTACTCCCATTTCTGCTTCCCAAATCATGTAGCTCAAAAGCCCCAGGGCCCAAGATTGGAATTTCTCTCTGAGTCCACTGTCTGGCCTTGTTAGAACTTGGTGCACCACCTTAGAGAACATGGATAAGAAGGTCCTGCATCCATCTCTGTGAGATCCAGTCATTGATTCATTCAATTAGTCCTGATGTGTGTGGGTGTGTTTGTTTTAAAAAAAACAAAACACACACACACACACACACACACACACACACACACACACACACATATATATATATATATACACACACACATAAATATATTGACTGATTGATTTCAGAGAGGAAGGGAGAGGGAAGGAGGGGGGAGGAAAAAGAGGGAGGGAGAGAGAGAGGGAGGAAGGGAGGGAGGGAGGGAGGGAGGGAGGGAGGGAGGGAGGGAGGGAGAGAGATATATCAATGATGAGAGAGAATCATCCATCAGCTGCTTCCTGTATGCCCCCTACTAGGGATTGAGCCCGCAACCCAGGCATGTGCCCCTGACCAGAATCAAACTTGGGACCCTTCATTCCTCAGGCCGCCACTCTATCCACTGAGCCAAACCAGCTAGGGCCTGGTGTGTGTGTTGAGTGGTATTTTCCACTTTCATGCAAAAGAAAATGTCTGGTTTTTACCTTCGGGAGGCAGGACTCTTAATCTGGAAAATTATCTAAATATAGGAAAGGCGTTCAAAAACGCTGGGTGGTCACAAAGCTTGACAGATATCTATCACTCCCAATGAATATTAATTCATAATTAGCTCCCCTTTCTTCTTCCCTACTGGTCTATTCGTGGTGAGCTTCATTACCTTAAGAGAGTAGATTTTAGCATCAGGCATACCTAGGAAGGCTTGAGTCCCACTTCTTTAACTGCTAACACCAGGTGGCCTTGGGCAATTAGCATTGTTCCATGTCATTTTATATTAGGAACTTGAGCATTCATGTATTTTTATATCTGAAGAAGTTCTGGAACCAATCCCCCACAGATACTGAGGGATGACTGTAAAGTTTTGGGTGTCAAAAGTTATATGTGAATTTTCAACTGCATGGGGTCAGTGGCCCTTACCCCAGAGTTGTTCAGAGGTATATACCTTTCAATTTCTCTCCTTCCATCTTCTTGTCTTTCTCCCCCCTCCTTCCTTCTCTCTCCTATATTTATTTTTTCTGTGTAATGAAAATTGTCATTCAGGGTGTTTCCCCCACCAAATCTTCAATCTGTGTTCCTTATTAAAAAAAAAAAAAGAAAGAAAGAAAGAAAAAAGAAAGCTCAGGTATAACCATTCTTTGGGTCTTCATTTCCTATGAATGCTCACATGTCACATAAAACTATGAGCTGAGCAGACTTGTCCAGATGTGACTAAATCCCAGGGCAGAATAAAAAGCCAGGCTGTAAGCTGGGTCTCCTGCTATGCAAATGTATAAGGGTAGCTTTTGTCATAGACCTAACGATTCTCTCATTAAGAGGTGAGCAGTTTCTCTCATTAAAAGGCTGGCAGGGCTCATTTACTCAACAGAGTGAAGATCCTCATGATAAAGAATTCACCTTAAGAGAAGTGAAGAGAGTAAGGGTGAAGAAGAAAGATTGCTGAGTCTCAAAATACATGGCAAGTCTTGAATTAGGCTTTCCTTCTTCTTCTTCTTCTTTTTTTTTTTTTTTTTTGTAAAATAGTTTCTAAACTTCTTTAACTCTCCTTCAACAGATGAAGTGCCAGTCCTTACGGGCCTCGATGATGCTTAGGGAGGCCTAACTCGGGGTCTGTCAGCCAGGAAACGGAAGGCCCAGTCCTCTGGCTCTGTTGGTCCTGGGAGTAGCGCAGGGTCAGAGGATGGTTTCATTCAGACGGCCTCTTACTTTGCCAAAGGAGGTGAGAGCCCATCAGGCATCACCTCTTCCAACTTCCCAGTACTTTCCTTGTAAGCACCTGCATTCATTCCCTTCCTTGGCAACGCTTCTCTTGTCTCAGAAGATGTGATGTTTCACCTTTTGTGAAACACCTGTGCCCTCGACACTATCCTTTCCCACCTCTTTAGGGACCTTACTGTTGTCAGGGAGGAAAAGGGACCTTACTGTTGTCAGGGAGGAAAAGCTTTCCCCCTACCCTCTCAGGTGCATTATCTGGGACCCTGGATAAATGAACAAAAGGATAGATCAGCAGGAGAAAAGACACACGTTTTTAAATTAATATTTACATGCACAAGAACTCCCAGAAAAGAAGTGAAACTCAAGAAAACTAGTAGAGTCATTTTAACAAAGGGAAGAGGATGTGGGCTTTAAGGTGTGATAATAAGTGGAGAGGTGACTAGAAACATACGGGGGAACTAATGGAAGATAAAGGTTATTTTAATAAGACCTGTTTATGTAAACTCATCTTGGTGTTGACTTTCCATCTCTGGCTAGAGAATTGCTCTCTTCTTCGTGGTGGTGCTGGGGGCACCTCAAGAAGGGAAATCTATGTCCTGCTTTTGTCAGATGAGAGGAGGGAAGAGAACTCTTTCTGTATTGGTTGATTCTCAATTGCCTTCAGCTCAACATATTCTTTATATCAAAGTGGCATTTTTGGGGTGGCATGTTCTAATCCCCTTCTTTATATCAAGCACACCCTCCATTTGTTATAGTTTAGGTTGCTTCTTCCTCATTTCTTGAAAATATGCTCAAATCTTTCTCATCTCAGCGATCCTTCCCATGGGCCTTTCCACATTAATTCAAAATAATATTTGTTGAAGGCTTACCAAGAGTAGGCATTGATCTAAGTGCTGAGGATATCGGAGGCAAATAGTACAGACCTATTATCTCTGTCTTCCTGAAATGCATAGTCTGTCATCTCCACCACCTTTAGCTACCCTCCAATATCATTTTCTTGTCATCCAAGCCTCAGAGGAGTTTTCTCCACTTACTCATTCTCATATAGTCTCTCCTTAAATTAGTGCCATCCTATTGACCAAGCCAGAAACCTAGGAGCTCATCTCAGTTTCCTCTTGCTTCTCCCCCCACACATCACCAAATGCAGGTGCTATTACCTAATATTTTTTAAAATACCCCCATCCTCTCCATCCTTACCTTCTTGTTTCTAGACTGGCCTAGATCATCCCTTACTCATCAATGGTCATTGTAACCGGTCTTCCTGCCTCTGGTTTCAGCTCCCTGAAACTCCTCCTCCAGGTGGGATTTATAGAGGTCAGTCCCGGGCCTTCAACATCTCAAAGTCTCTCTACTTTCCCAGAGAAAGTCTGAGCTCCTCAGTATCACCTCTCATTTTTGTTACTGCCTTCATCTTTAACCTCACCTCTGGTAGTTCCATGATTTGCTTTTTGTCCTTGAAGGTCTTCACACAGAGCATGTTCAGTTTGTGTCTGTGCCTAAGCTCATCACTACCAGGAACACTCTTCCCTGGTCTCCTCTTGCCCGCTGACACCCAGCTGTATTTACCTGCAGAGAGATTCCTAGCTTTATTCTTCAAGCCTCAGCTTTTTATTACCTACTCTAAAAAGCCTTGCCAGATAGTCCCCCTTCTTGGAGGGAGGAATAGGCGTCCTATACGCTTCCATAGTGTGTGCCTATCCATTACTATCTATAATGATGAAAGTGTAATGTGCTAGTAGACTGGACGTCCTTCCAGATGTCCTTCTTTCTGGACAAAGCCAAAGTAGGTGGGGGCAGAGGTAGAGGCAGCAGAGGCCCCCTTCCACCTTCCCACCCCCCCGCCAAGGTGGCAGCAATGGGTGAGGGCTGGGGCCAAGGCCCTTGCACGAATTTCATGCCTCTAGTGTTCTTATATTATTTTATTTTATAGATATATGCTTGTCTTTCTCATTAGGCTGTGAGCATCTTTAGAAAAGTATTTGGCTCAGGGTAGGAACTCAATTAACGTTTGTGGGATGAGGCCCAGGTAGGTTTGATCTGAGCTTTTCCACAACTACTGACAGTTTCATTGGATGGCCAGTGTCTCCTCCAAGAGATGTTAATGGGTCTACTTTAGCCTTCCACTCACTGCTCCATTAAGTCTGTTTTGTGGCAGGAAATCAACTTGACCTGTGGCTATGAGAGAAACACCCATAATGCAGAGCCATTATCACTTGTTTTTAAATCCCGCTTAGATCTTATCCTGGCACTCCGGCTTCTCTTTCCATTGAGAATAAAATCGGATGTTTAAGGATACACTTGGAGTTAAGCAAACAGATATGGATACGTTTGAGAAAGAAACCATCTGTGTAACCTGCCATTGAACCTTTAAGTTTCTGAGACCTAGGGTTTTATTTGTACAATCACTCAATTAAGTTCATATAAATGTGTGTTTACATCTTAAGCATCCCTTTAAGGTCACCATATTGCTTCACTAAGATCACAGAATGAGGATTCTTGACCATGTGGTGTCATGAAGGTATTGAAATACCCAGTGTGGGACCAAGGCCAGCAGTTAGATGTTAGGCAACCCTTTGCAGAGGCACATTTTCTCCTTACAGAAGCACAGGCACAATGTTAGAGCTGGAAAGGACCCTAGGGATTATCTTGGTGAACTCTAATTTTACAAAAGTTCAGAAACGGATTCTATGAGAGCTTTTAGGTCAGTGTTCCCAGATGTTAGCTCAGAAACAGTGCCAGGAAACATTCGCATGTCCTGGAAAAATAGTTACAAACAAGAATTCCTATGCCCCTCCCCCATCCCGCTCCCCCCATCAGCAGGGATTTAACTCAGGTGCGGATTGGAAATCATCAGTTTTGGTGAGTTGCCAAGTTCTCCCATCAGCCAGAATTAGAACATCAGTTCTCTGCTCTCTCATTACAACATGCGGCTTCCCTTCATTTATCCAACAATAAACAATTCCCACTCTTTGCCACTGAACTCATGTGCAACCCCCTCTGTCACATACATTTCTTGCTATTCCCCTCACCCAAGCCTTAGTCTATTCACAAATTGGATAAATAAGCCATCCTTGTTTCTATCTACGTAGTTTATAAAATGTTCACAAAGACAAGGTGATGCTAGAACCTCTTAGCTCACATTAGAGCTTCCAATGGTGGATCCATCTCATTTACCTGCATCTCTTTGATTCTTTGTTTGCCTGATTGGTAATCCTCCCACCTGAGTTTCATCCAGTCTTTATTTTTTCTATCTTGTCCCTAAAGGATGTCATGAAAGATGTTGTCAAATGCCTGGCTGACATCCAGAACACCATATCTACCTTTTTCCTCAACTTGAAGGCTTGTGAAGCTATCAATAAATCCTTTAAAAAATTAACATGGAACCGTTCTCTCCATCTTTAAAGTCCATTCTCCAGCTCTCTTGGTTTTCTTCATGTCTCTCTGCCAATTATTTCTCTCGTTCGTTGGCTCTTCCCCTCTGTGTCTTGGAGCCCCGTTTCCATCACTCCCACATCTCACATCACTCTCCCCACTCTCCCCAGGTTGTCTCCTCTAAACCAATGACTTCAACCGCCATCTATTTGCTAATGACCCCAAGGTCTCCAGCCACCCTGTGTAAAATGTAGGTCCCATAGTCTTATCTCCAGCTGAGGACTGGCTGCAGCCTCATATCAGAGGGGCAGTCACTTTTTGTCTGTCAACACTCTCTTCGTAGAGAATGTGCCTTCTCACAGCCCATAAATAGTAGCCATGTAGATCCCCATGTGACCTCATCCCTCAGCCAGGGCTGGGGAACCTTTTCTCTGCCAAGGGCTATTTGGATATTTATAACATCATTCACGGACCCTACAACATTATCAACTTAAAAATTAGCCTGCTATATTTGGTCAAACATTTAATGGACACACCCCTAACGCCATGGCAGGGCCAGACCAAATGATTTCTTGGGTCTTATAAAGCTCACAGGCAGGCCACTCCCCACTCCTGCTTTAGGTCATAGCTGATTTGACCAGAGAGGCCACCTGATTTAAGCCAGGCCAAAATAATCCCCTGCCATTGGTGACTGCAACTGTATGGTGATCGAGTGATACTATTTTACTTTTTATGGGCTTACAATTTATATCTGGTAGGGCTGGTGCTCATTGATAATTCTTCCTTTTTGTGGTCTATTTGGCATTTCATGTGCGTTTTTTGCCTATAGATGAATTTTATTATCACACTGCCAAATATTATTAGATCCCTTTGAGACTTGGGTTTGGATTGCATTTAGAATAATGAGTTATTTTGATATTTTTATAATATTCATTTTTTTCCATTCAGGAACATCATATCTCTCTCTGCTTTTATGTCCCATGGCTTGGTTTGGTGACTTTCCTCCCCCCTCACCCCCATATGGGTCAAGCACGTAAACTTATCCCTAGGGTTTTTGTGTGTTTTATTAAAATAGTGAATAGAAGCTTTTTGTTGTTTATCTATGTAAAATATACTCTCACTGATATTCAATAAATATTTAAATTTCAGTAGATGCTTTAGAGTTTTGAGATAATATGATGTGACACTATTTGCATAGTGTTATGCTGTCTCTTCACTTCCAATAGCTATATCTATTTTCTTTTTCAAATATGAATGCCCTGTTGAATGTGGTATTACATGATAGTGGGAACAGAAGAAATCTTTATCTCATTCCTGTTGCTAATGGGGATGCCTCTGGTGCTTGCTTTGCTGTTAAGAAAATGGCTGGCTCTTGTTTTAAATTAAATATTCCTCCTCATGTTAAGGAAGCATTCTTCTTTTCCTGGCTTGCTAAAATATTTTAAAAAATAAGGAATCTGGATAAATTTTATTCCTGTCTTGTTATTATCATTTGAAATAATCACTTATTCCAATAATTGACATGACAAGTGTATATCTAAATTCCTACTACTAAGCCAGTAAAATATTCCCCAGAAATTTTTGCACTTCTGAAATATTCTGGGGAATATTTTACTTGGTTGTGGTATATTATTTAATTTACTGCTGAATTATATTTGTTAGTATTTAGAAGTTTTTTGTATCTATATTCATGAGCAGGACTGATCAGGAGTGTTTTGTGTGGTTGGTGGTGGTCTTTGTGCCATGTTAGTTTTTTTCCTGGCTTTTAAAAACAAAGGGAAGCATTGTCCTTTCTGTGCTCTGGAATGGTTTGTGGGTTTTAGATTCATTCACTGCAGTTCACTCTCTCTCCCTTCTCTGTCACTTTCACCCCTCGATTCCTGCGCCTCCGGTTTTCACTCCCTTCTCACCCCTGTTGCCACCTGGGGTCACGAGGAGTCCAAAATGCAGGCTGATGCTGCCCGCTGCGAAGGGGCAGCCGCGCACCTGTTTCCAACGAGTCTAGTTGTAGATGCCGTCAAAGTCCCCGGTGCCAGCCCTAGTAAAGGCAGCCGCCAAGAGGACCATAGGACTCGAGGGGCAAAGAGAGCCAGCCACAGGAGGTCCAAGAGAAGCCCAAACCCTGCAGGCAGTCCACGTCCCAGCCAGACGGGGCATCGTCCGCCGCAGAAAAATGCCCTCATAGATGCCCAACAGGAAGAACCCAAAGGAAACTGCCAAAGTCAGGCGCAGAGGCCAGCCCTGTGCAAGTGCCACACTGCCCCGCTGCCGGGTACAGTCTCCCAGGCAAGTGAGACGTGTAAGCCCTAAGCTTCCCTTCTTCCTCACGCAGGACCGGGACCTTGAGCAGAATGAGAAGTCCCCTGTGCCTCTCTCTGCCTGACCCAGGCCATTACTGGGGGTGGGGAGATTAAAATTAAGTGAAGGTTGGCGTTTTGATATCCCACTGGATCAGATGTTAATGACTTAGCAGTTGCAGAACTTTTATTACCACAAAGTACCCAGAGAGCTATGCAACCTCCCCAAGCTTGTAGCGAGGGGAACGCGTTCACAGGGCAGGGTGGGCGGCGGCTGGGTGGAAGACTAGCGCTGCCTCTGCTCATCCCCCTGAGCTCAGCTCCGTTGGCAAGCAGGCCCCAAGAGAGGCACTTAGAGAGCAGTTGCTGGGAGGGATTCCTGGCCATCTCTTCTGCAGCTGCTTTTAGAATGCTCCACTCTATGTGGTGTGGGAGGTGCTGGCAATACACAGCATAATCTTAGACATTGTAATTTGTGTGTGTGTGTGTGTGTGTGTGTGTGTGTGTGTGTGTGTGTATATATATATATATATATATATATATATATGTATATATATTACAATGTCTAAGATTATGCTGTGTATATATATTTCAGAGAGGAAAGGAGAGGGAGAGAGAGATCGAAACATCAATGATGAGAGAGATTCATTCATCAGCTGCCTCCTGCAAGCCCCCTACTGAGGAATGAGCCTGCAACCCAGGCATGTGTCCTGATCAGGAATTGAACCATGACCTCCTGGTTCACAGGTCTATGCTCAATCCTTGAGCCATACTGGTTGGGCTGTAATTTGCTTTTCATTGATATAGTCGCTCATTAAAAATAAAATGGGAGGAAAAGAAAGAGATAAAAAAGATCAGTGAAAGAGGCCCACATGGGATTTTGGTAAAATAAATCTAATAGCAACATGTGGAGTAAATTAAAAATATGATTAAGTGTCGCAACCTATAGTTTGTGGGGAAAAAACAACACCAGAGTATTCTAAAATGTGTTGGAAGAATTATAATGGAATATGTCATTTCTTACTTTGACCTGGGTATTTTCAATATTCTATTTGTGTTCTTACCTTTTAGGTCAGAGCCTAAAAATAATTTGGGGTCTCTGGTTATAGTTATGCAATGTTTGATATAGTTCCCTTTTTTTAAAAGTTATATTAAATGCAAGTTTTATGTTAAGAAAAAAATTTATCATATACATTAAGTACAGCAGCTTAGAAAGAAGTTATGTACCAAGAATGTTTAAGATCATCTGGCAGGATTATGACATTTCTTGCAGATTGATCCTTCTGGGGTAGGGAATAAATTCATCATGATACAAAGAAGTAGAGTTGTTTAAGGACCATTTCTCATACTTGCCAGTGACTAATGTAGCATTTATGGTTTTTCAAACAACGAAGCCCACGTTCTCCAGATCTAGACTCTGAGACAAGGACTTCAGTACAAGATGTTTATTTGCGGGGTGGGAGTGGGGGGTGGGGAGATGGGGGGGGAAGTTGAGGGGAGGGTCTAGGGAAGGGAAGTGAGACAGGGAAGAAAGGAAGCAGAGCAGAGTATATCAAAGATAAGATGATTCTGTGGGCTCAGTGCTCCCAGAGCCTCTGGGAGACCCAAGAGGACATGCCTCTAACTGATGTTCATCCACCATCTCCTGCTGGGCACTGTTGAGCATTGGGGATGGGTAGGTGTCAACTCTCCAGCACTTTCCACAGGCCTATGTGTGACCAGTGTCTGACCAGATAGTCCTTCCTGCAGTAGAGAACTGTTTGCCTCTATGAGAACCGAGTTCTGAGGGGATATGGAGAGCAGAGCTGCATCCTGGAGCTGGCTTTGAGAGGCAGACACTTGTAGGGGTAAGACTATGGAGTATGAAACCAAACTGGATTCAAACCTGATATGCCCCTCTGTGACCTTGGACAGATGATTTAACCTCTCTGTGCCTCTGTTTCCCCTTCTGTGAAAAGGAGATAATAACTGGACCTAACCTCATAGGGTTGTTTTGAGGCTTAAGTGATTCAATGTAAGTAACAAGCTTAGGGTATTGTGGACATATTGCATAAACTATATGTTCTTATTTATTAGAGGCCCAGGGCATGAGATTTGTGCACTGAGGGGGGGAGGTGTCCCTCAGCCTGGCCTGTGCCCTCTCACAGTCCAGGGCTCTCACAGTCCTGGACTCCTCGTTCCTTACTGCAGCAGAGGTGGGAGAGGCTCTGGCCACAGCCGCTGCACTTGCCAGGCTGCTGGCTGACCAGAGCTCCCCCTGTGGGAACGCACTGAGCATCTGCCCCCTGGTGGTCAGTGCGCGTCATAGTGACCGGTTGTTCACAATTCGGTCTATTTGCATATTAGGCTTTTATTATATAGGATTTGGGGTGAGGGGCTCCCAAGAGTGTGCTGTGGTAAACAGTTACCATTCACCTGTATGTCCTTCACTGTCCCTTAATGACACAGGGCACCTTTTGGTAGTTTAAAAAAATATTTTATTGAGTTTTTACAGAGAGGAAGAGAGAGGGATAGAAAGCTAGAAACATTGATAGGAGAGAAACATCGATCAGCTGCCTCTTGCTCACTCCCTGCTGGGGATGTGCCCGCAACCAAGGTACATGCCCTTGACCTGAATCGAACCTGCGACCTTCAGTTCAGTCCGCAGGCCGACGCTCTATCCATTGAGCCAAACCGGTTCCGACCCTTTTGATAGTTTTAATAGCTTCACTAAGAGCTTAGAACTTACCATGCCACGTGCAATATTGCACCACTCACCTCATTTGGAAAATAAAGTTCGTTTTTCATTCATACACATCAACACATATTCATGACTTGGGGAAGCAATTAAACCTTTCACGTGAGCGTATTTTGAAAAAGTTTAGTCGATTCTTACTTTTCCCGCCAGGAGATACAGCACATGGTCAGGCGCACATCTCCACAGGGAACCACATGGAACGCGGCTGCTTCCCGCCCCTGCCTTGTTCCTCGAGCCTCCATCATTGTTACCTCGCAGCCAGGAGGCCCGGAGCCCGGCAATTCACGTTACGGAAAGTGCATCTATTATTCACGTGGAATTTGAATTTAACCTGATAGGAGCACATCATTTTCCAAAGTGGCCAAGAGAGAAGAAAGGGGTTAAGAAGCCTCCGTGGATGTCAGAATCAAATTAAAAGCAGATTCATAACACATGACCTCCTGCTCCCAGGAGTGGGTTTTTAAGCGCCGGAAACGCCCCATGCTTTACCTGCGTCTATTCACACCCAGCTGCACGGAATTCCCAAGCAGCTAGAGAAAATACAGTTGGGTGATTTAGGTCATTTTCATTGTTTCACAAGCAACCATCTATACTGGGCTAGGAATCCCAAAAGTGGAACATTTAGTGTTTCATTCAAAAAATTTATAAGCCATCTCCCTAAATATGAGATTGCCTTGGGGAGCTGTATTTTTTCTGCCGGTTTGTCCCTACGTGTTTGAGTCTGTTATTTTCAAGGGAGCCAATAGATCTTTTAACAAATTGCAGGGTCTTCCTTTGATGAAAACAAAAAGAATGAATGAATGAAATAAAGAAAGAAAGGAGAGGAAGAAAGAATGAAATGAAGAAAGCAAGCAAGCAGTCATCTACTGTTCTTCCTTGATGGGAGAAGTTCAATAAAATCTTTTTGTGCACCCTATCTATTTTCCTAGACATTTAAATTTTTCATGCAGGCCTGGCATGCTCAATAATTCAAGTATAGCTTAAAATGGCCACATTTTACTTTCCATGGGTTGTCCTCGGGGACTGAGGTTTTAAAGGAATGACAGCCATGAAGAATCCCAGGCCTGCCTCCAGCCAGCACACTGAATGCCATCTCCACCGAGAAGTAAGCCCTGCTCGCTCCACAGGAGGCAGCAGCACAAGGTAAATCAGAGGCCTCTGCAAGGCTAACCTTGGAGCAAGGGGGCCATCTAGGTTCCAAACAGGGAAGTGATGAAGGGGGAAAACCCTTCTGGGATTCTTTTCTACAGGATTCCTGAGGTTAGGTCTGGAGAGAGGGGAAAGGGAAACTTGGATATGTCGGGGCCTCTTTAGGAAGACAACTGGGTTGCCCCAGGACTTTCCTCCCTAAAGTACACAACATTTTCAGTTTTCAATATTTCAATATCTTAAATATTAAAATTTTCCTTTTTATCAGTGTGCTGGTACAAAATAAGTATATTCCTATTTTATATTACAAATGTTATTCCATCTAAAAGTTAAATTTTTTCTTTAGATTTGTAGACATTAAAACATGTTCGAGGGACACTAGAGATATTGTGGGCTCTCAGCCCTGTGCTCTGTGGATGTCAGTCCTGTTTGCACACACAAGAGAAGTTGGGCTTATTAATTCCAGAATCCTGCCTCCCCTGTACTTTCTGAATGTGCAGAAAGGTGTCCAGTGATGCAAAGGTGCTAAAAGATGCTAAAGGACTTCCCTTATTTCTTTGCCTTTTGTGCATTTCTTTCTTATTTTCATTTCTTACGCTGCATCATACACTGGATGACACAGTTACTGTGGCAGTGGCGGCCTTAAATGCCCTCACTGAGTTGATGATACTTTTTAAAAATCCTCACCTGAGGACATCTTTCTATTGATTTTTAGAGAGAAGGAGAAGAGAGGAGAAGAAGGTAGAGGAGGATGAGGATGAGGAAGAGGAGGGGGAGAAAGAGGAAGATCAGGAAGAATGAGAAGGAGAAGAAGAAGGGAGAGAAACAGCTTCTTATATGCGCCAACGAGGGATCAAACCTGCAACCTTTGGCATACAGGACAACGATACAACCAACCGAGACACTTGGCCAGAGCAAGTTGATAATACGTCTCACACATGCAACGACTTAAGTTGGACAGGACATGGCACCCTAGGCCTGATGGGAAAAAAGCGGTCATTCCTCTCAGAACTGCCTCCAACCTGGCTCTCCACCCTCCCTCCCCACCCAGCCACACAACAAGGGGCGAGTCCTTTGCGATGTGAACCACACGTGGAAGCCACCCAGCAGCAGTCCTGCTGTGCTCTTGGTGAAAGCAGCCACGGGCCACCCACGCCATGGGAGAACGGCAGGGTCACACTGCAGAAGGGCACGGGGGACAGGAGGTGCCGGTGGGCACCTTTGGGGCAGGTAATCTGCCAAACATCCCAAAGGGTCACATTCATAGAGGGCTCGGGCCACGTCTAGAGGGAAGTGGGTGGCAGGGGCCATGACCAAGAAGTGGCATTTTGCTCATTCGGTTGTGCCACACTCCTCCCTGGTTCTTTAGGGAGCAGGGACACACACCCAGTGTGCTCAGGCGACAGGGACTGTTGTCAAGATGTTTGCCAAGGAGCCAGGAGTGTGACTAGTATGACCTTCTCAGCCAGCTGAGCAGAGATGTGAAGGTCATTTAGGGAGAGGTTGTGCCATTGTGTCATGTAAAGCTTCAGACACCAGCTGTTCCCTTCCCGCGAGCCTGCCAGTATGGCTGCGTTGGGGAGACTCTGCCACCCCACTTCCCTTGCCCTCGCCTGTTGTCTTGCTCCCTTCTTCTCCCCTCTCCATGGCTTACACCCCCGTGTCTTCTAGAACAATATCATCTTGGTCAAGTCTCCATCACTGCTGTGGTAAGCTGTGTCCACGGGCAGTGGGAAGCTCACTGCTTCCAAAGATCTTCCCAGCAGAAGCTGCTGAGGATGCCCTCCTCTGGGTAACTTTGATTTTATCAGTGATCCTGGGGAACCTGGGAAGAGGGAGGGAGAGGGACTGACTCCAGCCTATGCTTAATTCCAGGGTCATGCCATCGGAGGTCCTATTAGCATTCAGTTTGGGACTGGAATTTTAGAAGACGGGTTTGCAAGAGTTGAAATCAAGTGCTGCTGCAAATCAAATCTCTGTCACAGGCATTGCTTCCAAAAGGAGTTCTGTGCCCAACTGAATCCCACCCAAGAGCCCAGAGCCTAGTCACTTGGCTCAAGATAAATACTTTTTCTTGTCTGCAGAAGTTAATTTCCCAAGGTTGGGCTCAGGGTGAATACATGGGGAGAAAAAAAAAGAGACTAAATCTCCGAGGGTAAAACACAAAGTGAAATAACTACTTCACGGAAGCCACTGCCAACCTCCTCAGCCTCTCCCTCCTTCCCTGTCTCCAGGAGAGTCTATTGTCTGCTCTGTAATTGCCGTCCTTGAGCTCATTTGGCTCTTCAAGCAGAGAATCAGGCCTTTGAATGCAGTACAGGCAGAGCCACGCCAGGGCCCCTGGCGGTGCCACTCAGTGCTCTTGGAGGTCAGGCTGCAAGTGGAGTCAATCACCACGGGTCTTTGGCCCTAGAGGACGCCAATGCATCAAACTGGAAATTTCTACAGCATCCTGAGGCCCTCGGTCTCCAGGACCAAAGTGAGGCACAGCTTGCCTCATCTAAAGGACCATACATTGTCATCCAGAACGGTCAGTGTCCTCAGGGACTTGCACAGATGTGCTGTGGAACAAACACCTGACCTCTAGACTGCACCTTTATTTCTCAGGCAGCCAAACACCGCCCCCCCCCCCCCCCCCAGCAATCAGAAAAGAACACAGGAACCTAGAGAGAGCAGACAGATGCTCAGAGCAACAATTTTTGTTCACCTTGTATATACAGGCACAGGGAGATGGAATTTTAAGAGGCCGTACTTCCTGGTCATAATTTCTTAGAATCTAACACACATGAGAATTTTCGACACAGACAGATATCCGAGTCTGTGGTAAGCACGATCGTTAAGGGCATACATAGTTGTTTCTAGAAATGTCACTCTTTATACACATACGTATTTTATTCCTAGCATCTTAGTTTCGCTGCTAAAAAGCTCTACATTTTACAACACGACTTTATTTATGAACACTAGTAATCAAGATATGACCAGCGGGAACCACAAAGATTTCATATTTGAGAACGGGGACCATCTGGCAGAGGAAAAACAGGGCCAGAATCTGCATTTTTTTAAAAAAGGAAAGATAGTACATAAGGGTGAACTTGGGGTCTTTCCACTAGGGAGTGGATTCTGGCCAGTGAATCCATGTAACCTCACTGCTGGTCTCTCCTTTGCAAAACTTAATAATGTTTGGCTTCTGGAGAGTGTCAGAAAACGGAAGTGACAGATCGTCTTCATTAATAAAGAACCTGCTTTTCCCAGAGGGAGATTTTAATCAAGTGCTACACTGTGGTCCCTTTAAAGGCATTGCTAAGGGCTGGGGAATTTCCAATCCCAACCTCCCTTAACCTGCAGATTGAGCAAGACACCCAACTGTTCTTTAATTGCACAGTATTTCCAATCAAAACAAACAAGTCCTCCCACGGAAAAGGGTATGCTCTCCCTGCGAGAGTTCTGGCTCAAGCTACCCTTTGTGTTGTTGGGTGTGTCTTCTCTTGAGCAGAAGGTAGAAATCTCTGGGGCACCTTCGGTGTCATCTCCCACAGCAGCCCTTGCTGCAGTCCCCAGTGGCGACCACTAGATGGCGGGAGGGGACTGAGTTGGGACCTCGGCGGCGGCTCTGTTCACACAGCACCGGGGGAACACTTTTGTTTCTCTGCTTTTCTTCCTGCCCCTTTGTTCTACTTCACCATTTTCCGGCTGGCTTTCTCTGCGCTGTAGTTACGTGGCTTTCTTTTCAGCACCTCCGTGCAAGGAAAGCTGCCCCGGTCTTGTCCCGGCCAGCGCGGGCTGGGAGCTCACAGGGGCTCTTGCGAAGACCCTGGCTCTCTGACACCCCCCCCCCGGGGGGGCTCCCCTGCCCACCGCGAGCATTCGCTCCCAGATCTTCCGCACAATTCTTTTCAAAGGCCACCCAGCCCCGGTCAGGGTGTTCATGCCTCATCACAGGTCCACTCTCTGCTCTGCATAACTTAGGGGTAGTGCTATTTACGCAGATTTTATTAGAAAGAAAGAAAGAAAGAAAGAAAGAAAGAAAGAAAGAAAGAAAGAAAGAAAGAAAGAAAGAAAGAAAGAAAAGAGGCAGCTTTAGACGATGTGAATCAGAATATTATAAATTTGTATTCTGTTGAGGGAATGCAGACCAAATAGGTTCCAGATCTGCCATGCCTCCTTGTACTGGGATTGGCCTTTCACCGAGGGAGGAACTCAGAGGAGACTGGGGAAAGCAGACTGCTGCCTGGCCTTTTCTTTCTTTCTCTTTCTTTCTTTTTTTTTTTTTTTTTTAAAGATACTCTAAAGAGCACATGAGTTCTATTTTGTAACTGACTTAATAGTTGGAGAAACTAAACCAAATGCTGCACCCCAGCCTGCAGAGGCGAGTGGGGGGCGGGGGGGGGGGGAGGGAGAGGGAGCGCAGTGGCCAGGCTTTGGCACCCGGTGGAGAGCAGCAGGAAAGGAACCCTAGAACTGGGGTGGCCGCCGGGTGGGGTCTCCCAGGCCTCTTTTCAAGACAATAGAAATCGTGTCCCCCTTGAGGCAGAGGGCAACTCCCACCAATGTTAATGGAATTTATGCTCACGAAGTACAAGACTGGGGAGGCCAGGGGCTGAATCTCCAATGGGGAGGGGGCTTCTAGACTGGCAGAAGAGACAGCCCTCCTCCCGCTGGGCCTGCCAGAGCATCAGGGGGGCTTCGAGTCACAAGGGATCTCAGCAGGTGGCCTTCATGGTCACCTCCAGCCTTTACCCAGGTGCGGTGTCCCAGCCCCAGGGCCCAGCCCCGTGGCCCCCCAGCCCCCGGCTTGGAATCCTGTGAAGAGGGGCTCCTGGGCCTCCGGCCAGAGAATTCCCTGCGCGGGAGGCTCTCTTGCCTGGTTCACACCCCAGCTCTGCTGAGTTTCCAGCCGAGTCCAGACCCTCCTCTACAAGACGGGGAGAGCAGTGGCACCCACTTGATGGGGTTCAAATGGAATGGCGGAGGTCAAGTGCTCTGGGCACTATTTGGCACGTGGGAAGGGCAGCTACATGGTTCGTCCTCGTTGGGGCCTGTATTCATACTGGACAGAATCTGGTTTTCAGGAAGCACACCTCTGTGCCACGATGGACACGTTTCATAATGAAAACCCAAGCAGGTGTGCGAGGAAAATCCCCCCCTTCCCAACAGGCCCTGCCTCCCTGCTCCCCCCCCCCCCCCGCCTCGTCACACTCATTCTTGGGGGGAATTAGCCCAGGATGGGCCCAGCTTCTCATCTGGCCTCCTGGTCCTCGGTGGCGGCAGCGTGATTTACGGCCCTGAGGGGAGAGCCCACCACACTCAGTTGTTTCAGCTGCCCTTCCCCGGGAGCTTTCAGGGTGACGGGAAACCCAATGGGGTGTGAACTGAAACTCAAGAATATCCAGGCAAGCCCCAAGCCCCGGGCTCAGTCAGGGGTCCAGCCTCTTGCCCTGGGCGCTCGCAGCCCACGGGGAGGGTCCCCTGCACCCACGGGGTACAGTGTGCCGAGACCCCCTGCCTGCCCCAAGAGCCAGCCCTGCACCAGCAGCGCCCTCAGAGGCCGGCAGGCTTTTGTCCAGGGGCCTCCCACGAGCTGGTCACACGGAGAAAGCAGAGCTTTGCTGGAAGGCTCCCAGAGGCACAGCCAGCCTTTCCTCCCACAGCAGGAAGCAGCCTCTAGCTCTTTGCAAACGGCCCTAGCTCCTGTGTGGAAGAGCTGTGGCACACTGAGTCTGGGCCAGGGCATGGAGGTGCCAGAAGCCTTTCTTTCCAAGGGAATGGTTTGTTCCTGAAAAGCCAGGATGGTCTCTAGGAGATTCTGGAATGATGTTCTTGACACAGACCTAGAGCCTGAGAGGTTGGAGGGAGAGGATTCTGATCAGGGTCCGGGGTGAAGAGCAGGAGCTTTGGAGCTGGACAGACCTGAGCTTGAGTCCTGGCTCACAGTCCTCATGGCTTTGTGACCGCCAGAAGGTCACCGAAGCCCTCTGAGGCTCCACATGTCTCATTTCTCTGTCAGCTCTTCCGCTGACCCTGCCTCCCAACATGCTTTGTACCTCCTGTGCAGTGAAGACGGGAATTTACATAATGATAGCCATCAAAATTGATTGGGCACAATGCTCAACATTTACAGCAATTTCATTTAATCCTCAGAACGCTTCTCCAAGGTAGGTCTGATTGACACTTGACCAGTGAGGAAATAGAGACATAAGGAGGTTGCCAAAGACTTAGAATGACCTTTCTAAATTACAAGTCTGATTATGTTAGTCCTTGGCTTAAAATCCTACCAAAGATTTATGTGCAGGATAAAGGACCATTGTTTAACATGGCACGGACAACCCTTCCTGCTGTAGCCTTCAGAGGAGGTACTTAACCTGTGTCCTCTTCCTGATGCCCTGACCTACAGCTCATCCTCTGCCTGGTTCTCACACCCGGAGCCTCTTTCTTCTTCCTCCTTCTCCTTCCCAGCCTGGCAAATCCTGACTATCCTTCAAGATGTGGCTCAGGTAACCCCAAGCCCCTCAAAGCAAGGATAAATGCCTCTGATGGTCTGTCTAATATAATTTCTATGACAACAATGAATTCATTGAATAAAGAAATAGAAAGCTGTCTGTTTCCCATTGCAGACCAAACTGGTTAGTTTTCAATTTTGAGATTAAGCTTTTTTCCTTTTATAGAGAAAAGAATCACTTTGTTAATTTATGTATCAGCCATAATGGGCAGCAGCTGAAATTTCTCATTCATGGCCCCATTAAGCTAAGAGTATAGAAGCAAACAGATAATCGGGATACATTCATTTGGAGAAACTCTAAAAAAAAATATTACTGAACAATAAGAGAAAAGAGAAACCACTTATACTGTCAAAGCTGTCAGGAAAACGTTTGTTTGGAAATGATGAAGGTTGCTCTGTCTGAGAGGAGAGGGTGTTGCTTAGAGATGAAAGCTTGGGAAGAAATGTTGGGACTCCTGGTTATGCATATTTTAACCGCCACTATTTCACTCCTGAATAACTTTGGACCAATTACATGATCCAGCTTTGTATGACATGGCAAAGTATGGTAGCAACCATACTTGGGTAAAAACTGCTGTTTAATATTTTAACCTTGCTATTTTGGGTTCTGTACTCATTTAAAAGTTATTTGGATTTTCTGAACTTATGTATGCTATCCCAATACTCCATTCATTGATGATGGTTTTAATGTCCCATTGATTGTGATCTCACTGGTCACCGAAGCACATTCCTGGGACCCAAGACAGTTCAGTTTTCCTAAATTGCGTCACTAGCTCCAGATAGTGCATTCCTGTTAACTCAGTGATCCCAGAATCTGGACAGCACAATTATTCTAAATTGTCCAGGTGGTCAGTCCCAGATAATGTGTTTCTGTTGATTCAGTGATTCGTAGATAACTAAGTTGCTCAAATTCTGCTTCTGTAAAAAAGCTTTTTTTGCAAAACAGGTTCCTCATTTCAGACCCAAAAATGTAATCGATACTTTTGTGATATTCTGCCAATATATGCCAGACATGGCAAGCTGTTTGGGGCTGCGAGATTTGGAGCTTTAGCCCCTTGTATGCCACTGGGCGTTAATAAATGACTCCATAATTCAACTTTTTTGAGGCGTCCTTTGTAAGATGGGGGTTACATTACAACAATGGGTCTTCTGGAACATTGTCATAGCATTTAGCTTGTAGCTGTTATGAGTCCAAATGAATAATTATGTGGGTCTGCTAATGAAGAGGGTGTAGATGAAAAAGGGGAGGAAATAGATATTATAGTAATACCCTGTATTCCTTCATGATTTTTGGCAACATTTCCTGTGTGTTATGATTATTTCCACTTCACTGTATGGGGGATGAAGCTCAAGACAAGTTACCAAGTTCATCCAGCTTGTATGTGGAGGAAGAAGGGTTGAAACTCAAAACGTTTGACTCCTATTCTGGTGTCCCCTTCAGTTTTCAATATTTCCATTGTGGGGCAGACATCGGAGGCCTTGGAGAATCGAATGACAGCTACATACTCTGTCCTTGGAAAATATCCACGTGCATGGTTCCTCCTCAACACACACACACGGGCCTGGGACAAGGGCACAGATGGAAAGGGAGGCCTCATGCCACCAGGTTTCTTCTTATCCCACCCAGTCCCACTCTGCCCATAAAGTCACCCACTCTGCCCATAAACCTAACCCTGGGAAGTTAGGTTTGAATTAAAAATGTTAGACTTTTTTAAGTTTCTCACTGGAAAGCAGTGGCTGGGGGTGGAGCTGGTCCTCACCCCTCAGCTGCTAGTCTTCAGCCCACTGCTGGTCCTTCCTGCTTCTGTTCCCTTCGCTGGCTCCCTCTCTCCCTGTGTGAGCCCCTTTAGCCCCCGTGTGACACAGTTATACCTTGTGGATTCCACTTCTGGCTGTGCTTCTGTCTACAGCCATCCTTTGCTTTGACCAGAGTGGCACAGATTGCCCTGGGGGGGGGGGCGACCTGGGGAAGGGCGTGGGTGCTTTAGGCAGGGAATCCAAGGGTTTTAGGAGAACAGCACTCGGAAAAGGAGGGGGCAGGCTTATGGTGGGCACATTCCCTAGGCCTCACGGACACCCTGTCCTGTGGAGAGGGCACAGCCAGGGCACTCTAAGGCACTCCTCTTGCCCGATCCAGAGGCAACACTACAGGTGCACCTACTCTAATAATTCTATGTACAATTTCTGAGGATTCACCACCCTCTCCCAGCTCTCCCCTAGAGTCCAGATAAGGAACTTCTTTCTGATATTACTAATTAGTAACAGTGAATCCTATTCGTATTGCTCTTCATAGGGTGTAGAATGTTTAAACACCAAAGCTCATAATCTCACTTATTTGATTCCTAATTTCTTTCTTTCATTCACTCATTTAATTCATTCAATCTACTTGTCAAAGAATGTGACGGGGCTGGGTTATCAACTGGAAACTGTAGCAGTGGGTAAAAACAGATGCTTTCAAAGGGTTCGATGCAGAATAATGTTATGATCTAGTAAATCTACTCCTAGGTAAACTCAAGGAAAATGAAAACACGTTTTTTTTTAAGTTTATATATGAAACTTCATGTACATTATAATAGCCAAGAAGTGGAAATACCCAAAGTGTTCAACTGATGAATGGATAAACAAAATATATATCCATACAATGAAATATTATTCCACAATAAAAAGGAATGAAGTATTGACCCCTGCTACAATACTATGCTGAGTGAAAGAAGCCAGATGCAAAAGCCATATATACTATGATTCCATAGGCAAATTTATAGATGGAGAAAAGTAGATTAGTGGTTTGGGGGAGGAAAGATTGGGAGGTAACTGATATGGGTGGAGGGGTTTCTTTTCATTTAAAAAATTTTAATCTTTCAATTACAGCTGACATTTAATATTTTACATTAGCTTCAGATATACATTATAGAGGTCAGAATGTAATATACTAAGTGATCTCTCTGTTAAGTCTACCCACCTGGCACCACACATAATTATTACAATATTATTAATTGTATTCTTTATGCTGTACTTTATCCTCTGTGACTATTTTGTAACTACCAGTTTGTACTTATCAATCTTAGAAGGGTTTCTTTTTGGGGTGATGAAAATATTCTGAAATTAGAGTGGTGATGGTAACTCAACTTTCTGAATACATTATGGTATTTGGATTATATCTTTGAAAAAGGTGGGGAGGGAGAAAACAAAACAGATCTTACTCTTGCTCTTAAGGATCCTACAGCCTCGCTTTATGGAGGCCTCTGCCTCCACCAGGGCAGGTTTCCAGATGGGGTAACTGAGCCCCAAAGCAGGTCCATCATTTTCTCTGTCCCCCACCTGACAAGCCCAGTGGAAGACTTGGCAGGAAAGGAGTAGGTGGCTTCATTGCCCAGAGTTGATTTTCCCCAATGACCTACTCAAGCCTGTCTCTCTCCTCCCTCATTCCTCACCCACTTGTGCTGGCACCTGACAAGAGTGCACCCACCCTCAGCAGGCCCCTGAGTCCCACAGGTGGCTTCCCCCTTCCTGGGCCAGCAACCTGGGCCCCTTGCTGGGCCGCTGGGCTCTGTAGCTGCCTGCGCTGCCAAGCTGGGCTGCATAAGAGCTCAGGCCAAACAAGCAGCCTGCACATCCTGCCTAATCTAAGTGGTGATTTCCTTTGGGGGTTTCACTCAAGTGCAGCCCTGGGAAAATTGTGGCAAAGAGCTTTCAGAGAGGAAATGTTACCCTGGACTTCCCGGAGAGTTTTATAGACGGGGGACTTTCTCTTTTGCTTGATTCTCATCAAGCCTCTTAAGAGTGGTTAATTAACCAAGGCTGGGGAGGAGCGGCTCCGCTGGGGGCGTGGTGTGTGGCCTGCTGACCCCAGAAGGAATATACCTGCCGAGAAGGACTCCTTGTGGTTAAATGGGCTCAAATTCATAACTGGGTCCCAGCAGCCATTGCTGATGGAGGTCTCTCTTGCACTCTGCACTTCAGGGAAAAGCCACAGACTAAGCTACCAGCTACCAGCACTAGGGTTCTGCCCTCTGAAATGACCCTTAGAAAGCACTTCCTGTTATTATGTATTTTGACAAATAGGCTGAGAGCTGTTCCCTCCAATTGGAGCCGTGCTGCTGCAACATTATTTGCATCTTTACTGACCATAACTACCAATCAGAATGCACAATTCTAACCAATCAGGACAGTGCTATTTGAGTCCGCCAAACTGTGCAAAATTGGATTCCTCATTCATATAAAAATGGGCCAATCGGAGATCAGGACAGGCACTTTTTTGTTTACCTGATTAAAGACTCTCCTTTTTCCATACCCCAGATTGGGGACCCTGTTGTCATTGGATTGGTGGCAGCAATGTTCTGTTGACAGAAAGACAGAGTGGTGTGTCTACTAGTATTACTTGATTCTCCTTCTTTAGGAGAAGAGGAGAAGGGGGTGAGGGAAGAGAAGACTTTACAGGTGGAGGTTTGGGGTGGAGGAAAGAACGCTGGCAGGGATCTCAGAGAGGTGAGTCTAGTCATCCTGGTGGCCGTGGAATTTTGTTTTTTCTGGTGGTAAATGTTGGTTCTGCTTTTTGCCAGGAAGGCGGGGTGGGGACAGGGTCAGGGGAAAAATATTTCTCAATTTGGGCCAGTGACCACTTGCATCTGCATCACTTGAGGTGTTTGTAAAAAGTCGGTACCTCAGCCTCCACCCTGACCTCTGGGGTACTGGAAATCAAGGAGGGCGCGACGGGGGTTCTGACACCATTGTAATCAACCTAGCCATTAATAACAGAACAGGAGCAAAGGCAAGGCCACATATCACAGGCATGTCATTTAAGCAGCTTCTCCAGGAACCTAAAGCTTTACACTCCCAGGAGTCACCGGTCCATTCCCAGCAGGTCCCCGGGGGAAGCAACCAGATGGGGGAAGATAAACGCATGCCTGGTAAAGCTGGGGTGATATAGGGAAGGTGCTTACTGTCAGTCACACCTGAGAACAGAGGTCATTGGCCGGAAGAGGCTTGGCCACAGCAAGCATGGGGAGATGTGATATATTTAATCCCCTAAACAAAGGAGTTTGAACTCTTGGCTCTTGGTTCCTCCTGGTGCTCTGGGCTCTTGGTCATTCGTGGTTCTCTTGGGACTCTTATTGCCGGAGGAGCAAGTGCTTTCTTGGCTCCCTGCATTTGCCCACAGGGCTCATGGCCCCATGGACCCCCACACAGAATGAACTGATGGACTGTAACGAGCCTGGTGCTGGACAGACCTGCCTGCAACATGGAATGGAAGCTCTGGACACTGGCTCTGCTTCTAGCTCCGCTGAAGCCCCAGCTACTTCTTCTATGACTGGACAAGGGAAATGGGACTTTGGAAACCCAGGGATGTAATTCCACGCAAATGAAAATCGTCCATCCTCGAGTCTCAGAAAATTTTTTCTTGAGAGACCCTAAGAACACCACCCCCAGAACTCAGTGGGGCAAGGGGTATTCCACTTCCACTGATAACAGTTCTAGCATAAGAATGTGCACTTTTTGCCGAAACCGGTTTGGCTCAGTGGATAGAGTGTCGGCTTGCAGACTCAAGGGTCCTGGGTTCGATTCCGGTCAAGGGCATATACCTTGGTTGCTGGCACATCCCCAGTAGGGGGTGTGCAAGAGGCAGCTGATTGATGTTTCTCTCTCATCGATGTTTCTAACTCTCTATCCCTCTCTCTTCCTCTCTGTAAAAAACCAATAAACTATATTTAAAAAAAAAGAATGTGCACTTTCCATTTTGCTGTATGGTAAGTAAGCAAACTGAAGTTTAGTGGGCCTCTGGTGGGCACCAAATCCTTCCTGCTGAAGACTTTAGTTCTGGGTAGGCTTGGGGTTGCTCAAGAGAATCTGAAGAAACTAAAAGCAAAGACAAATAAACATCCCCTCAAAACAACAACAACAAACACACACACACACACACACACACACACACACACACACACACACACAAAACCCCAGTTCTCATGAGCAGTAGTGTTGAGAGGGACTGGGTAGGAAATACGAACTAATGACTCATTCGATTAAAGGAAATTAGAAAGCAAAGCAAAACTGCCACCAGACATGCCCCCTGGCCCCACCTCCCATTCTGTCACCACCACACACATTCACTTTCTCTGGGCACAAGTTCGGACCAGGTGCAAGGTTAATACCTTTCTCTAGCAATGTTGTCATATTTAAAATGGTACATTATAAACTTTAAGAGCAGGCAGCTATAATAAACTGTGGCAGATTTGAATCAAAGGATTTATTTGAGTATGCCAAATTAAGTACACAGATCCTCTAAAGCAGTGCTTCTCAACCTTTTGTAACTTCTGATTTTTCACTCAAGGAATTTCTGAGTAAGGTATTCATATATGTTTCATATATTCATATATTCAAAATGTTTCTCATACATAATGTTAAAACATTAAACACAATTTTTCAAATCCATGCATATCCCCATTAAGAATTCCTGCCATCTTTGCATGCTTCCTTTGACCCTGCTCCACCCCCACCCTCTACTTTGGGACCTGCTATACCACCTGGGCAGTTCTAACAGCCTCGCTGCTCCTGGGCTCTCCTCCCTTGCAGCTTCCCTGCTGCCTCTCAGTTTTGCCTACCACACCTACTCATCACGAGACAGGGTGCAGGGTTAATTGTTGTCTGGTTGGCAGCCCTTGTACTTGAAGTCAGGACCTGGCATATTGACTGCCTAGGGGCACAGCTGTGCTGATTGGCATGGGAGGCTACATCCAGCTTGTTGCCCTTGTTGTCTTGGCCAGCGTGATCTCAGCTGCTCTTCTGCAAGGTCCCTGTGTCTGACGTGTGTCCCGGGGTGAGGAGCCCACAGGAGGGGTGCCACCGCATTAAATCATGGTGAGGAGGTTAAGGAGCTAGAACCACCCCACTGGTGGAAGTCAACATAACCCATCACCTGAGCTCTTAAAGCTACATCTGGATGGGGGGCAATGACAAGAGACGAGGAGGAGAACAAGCATTTCTATCAAAGGAAGGAATGTTTAACAAGCGTTTTACCATTTTCAGAAAGACAAACTTTGACATCTAAGGCTTCAAGGAACCACAAAATGTTTTTCTTTTTATTATAATCCTTGCCAGATAATATATTTATTGGTTTTAGAGAGAAAGGAAGAGAGGGAAAGAGATAGATAGCGAGAGAGATGTGAATGAGAAACACCGATTGGTTGCCTCCTACATGCGCCCTGACTAGGGATTGAACCCCCAAACTGGGTGTGTGCCTTGACCAGGAGTCAAAACCGCAACCGCAACCTTTTGGTGTACGGGACAATGCTCCAGCCCACTGAGAGCCCCGCTTGGCTGGGGCCACAAAATGTTTTAAAAGGAGTTCCCCCGAGTATCAGGGTAAATGTTTACAATGCAATGTTCAAACTTCAGTTTAAGCTCTGATGTTAAGGTTAACAGTAAATGAGGCTGACAAGATGATAAAAGTAAGAGTGGACTGCGAGTCTGTATTACCGTTCTTCCTATTTTCTAAGCTTTCTTAATTATTTAGCTTTGGATACATCATGAAGACTTATGGGCCGTACTGTTTTGGCATGTGTTGTTAGTTTTCTTTTTACAATTAGGCAGCTCACAATAGTACAGACGATCAAAAAGCTGGGAGTGGGGGGTGGGGGAGGTCTCTGAGGAAAAGGTTTGTATATTATTGAAAGTTCCAAAGATAAGGACGGTAAAATGGGAAAGGGTAATACGAATACAAAACACTTGTTAGAAGGGGAGGTTGAGAATAAATGAGCTAAGTCCTCCCTTTTCGTATGAAGGTGTCTAGCAATACTATCTCAAGCTGATGAATGGAGAAGAAGAGGTTAAGCCTCTTATCTGGATTTATGGAGGTAACTGCTAAGGGGACTAAAAGCAAACAGCTAAATGAAGTTGAATCTGGGTAGTGGGCTGGGGGTGGAGGCAGAGTACAGAGGGGCACGAAGCTGCTGTTTTTCACCTTAAGTTCTTCCATTCCCCAAACACAAATTATTTTAGTGGATTTTAAAAGCAAAACACACAGGAGAGAGAAAGGAAAACATGGTGGGAACACAAAATTAATTGAAGGATTCATTTTAAACCCACACACCATGTTGGTTCTCACATCTGTCACAGCGGGGCCACACATTTGTCTCCAAGCTGTGGAAGAGCAATCAAAAAAGGGACCCCTGGTCAGTCGCTTCCTAATGTCCACAAGGTGGAAACCAGCCAGTTTTGCCTACTCTTTGCAGTGGAAATGTCAGAATAAAATCTTTTCCCTGAGGTCTTCCTAAAACAGACATGGAGATGTGGTTAGCATCCTTAACAATGTCTGGCATGCATCATTTTGTTTTTTTTAAGAATGATGCTCAACCCCGATAGGAGGTGCCACACCTACGTGCAGCCACATAACTAGTTCCATGGGAACGCCTGTTGGATTAGGCATAGACTTAGGATGTTTGGAAAAGTAGATTTAGTTTTGTAATAACAGAACCATTACTTTAATTTTAAAAAAATTAAACATTGGATTTCTTTCAACTGAGCTACTAAAAATTATTAGGTGACAAGGAGCTTTGAAGCTATAGTTTCCAATGAACACCTAGATTACAACTAATCGATGTTTGTTGGAATTTATCCATGGATCCCAACAATCAATCAAGCTGAGAGAGATATATTTTATATATGACATTCGTGTCTGTGCAAAGACAAAGTACAACTATAGCACAACCACATATATGTATGCATATTTCCTGTGCCTCTCGCTGGACATGGAAGCTGTGTTCTAATGGGACCTTCAGGATACATGTGGTGGGACAGGCTTGGGGGAAATGGTTACATTTCCAGTGCTTCAGCAATTAAATAACACTACACAGAAACTCAAATTTAATTTTTACACTAACAGTTGTGATTTGGTTATTGCAAAAGCAATATGTTTATTAAAAATGCAAATATAGGTCGGCCGGCATGGCTCAGTGGTTGAGTGTCAACTTATGAGCCAGGAGGTCACAGTTTGATTCCCAGGTAGGGCACATGCCCTGGTTGCTGGCTCGATCCCCAGTAGGGGGTGTGCAGGAGGCAGCCGGTCCATGATCTCTCTCATGGATATTTCTCTCTCTCTCCTCCTCTCCCTTCCTCTCTGAAAAAATAAAAAATAAAAAGAGCAAATATATGAAAAGAATAACATAAACCAGCTGATATTAACATTAATACTATTGGCCACTTGGTGAGATTTATCTGTGTATAGACTAAAAATGAAATAATATTGTAATTATTTAATGAATCAACATTTCAAAATTAATGAAATTATATTGTAGGTACACTCTTATAGACTTTTTACCTTAAGAGAGTGTCCATTTTTCCATGTCACTAGACATTCTTGCAAAAAAAATTAAAAAAAATTCTGTATCACCCATCATTTTGTTATATATTTAGGCTTTCAGTCAGTTCCCTACTGTTGGACATCCAATTTTGAAAAAATGGTATAAAAAATCAATTTTTAGAATTGAATTAATAAGCTCTTTAATATGCTATTCTCCAAAAGAAAAATTCTCAAAAACTAAATGAGATTCTATACAGGATAACAATATTTTAAGGTCCCAATTGATTTATATGGTCATAGTTTTAAGGCTACTATGAATGTCCTAGTACTTTGACATTCTGTTACTACTTTGAGAAATTTCATGGTCATAAATAGAAGTATGGCTTGTTAAAATGTCTTAGCTTAAAGAATTAGCTACAAAACCTGAAAGAGGTTCCTTTTGCTTTATGTTTTTTATTATTATTGGTTAAGGCAAGACACTGAAACCTCATTTGGACCTACAAATCTCCAGTTCTCTGTCTCTTAATTGGATACTTTAGAGGACCAGGAAAGATGACTTACCCTGGTTTGTTCACATTCTAGCGAGTGGTTCTTAAATTGCTACATAAGCTGAGCTGAGATGTTTTACTGCGAAGATTCAACAATGCCTGTTTTCTCCAAATTTCTGGAGAGGAAAGTTGCCAGATAGAATTTTCTAACTTCAAAGTCTTCCCTCTACAGATTTTACTTAAAACTCTGGCATCTGCTGCAGCTTGTCTCCTCGAGTCTGCATATAAAATTTACAAACAAACCATCATTGAATGGTGATGGAAATGGGAAAACTCATAGAGCTCTTGCTGTGGCTACTCCCATTAACTTTTATTTTCATGGATATAGATGACTGCTTATGGCAGATCATAAATATAAATAGGTAGATGGTGTATGTCTTCTGCTGGTAATCTTGTTTCTGGACTCCAGCTTCTCTGATGGAACTGAGCGTATTAACATACCCTGGTGTTCTGCAATGAGGAGGGTGCCCCCTAGGCGGTCTGCCCTCTAAACCTAGGTAGCTAGAACATAAGGCGCTGGTCCTGAGTGAATTACAGTGAGGCTAAAAAAATTATGACTTCTGTGAAAGTCCTTCTCCAGAACGTCCTGAGACACTCAGATGAAAAGCCCCAGCTCAAGCCGAGTGCCTTGCAGTTTTTCTCAACCCCAGGTTGTAACAATAGTGCTTGAATGGACTGAGAACATGTGCCCGCAGTCTCACTCCTCACAGCACCCCTGGGAGGGGTGGCACTCCCATACCCGCTGTATCACGGGAAGTGAGGGTGGGAGGTAAAACTTGCCCAAGGCTGCAAGCTGTCTATGAGTGCTACGTGCTTGCACTGTTTTCCTTAAGGAGGTTTCCTCGGGCTGCTCCCAGTTTCTGTCTGAAGGTGACAGCGAGAGGCATCTGGGATCGCGTGTTCAGGGCAGCGGAGGATGCTTGAGTACGGGTTTTCGGAACTAATACCCGAACAGGGAATGGACGAGGCTTTTGCTGAAAGCCTTGCTACTCGATGGTACTTTGTGTCTTTATTTTGTGGAGAATTCCTAGGGAGTACTTTGAAGGACAAGGTCAGACATCCGTGGTGGGCTCTGTTTCCAGCACCTGCTTGCCTTGGGTAAGGTGTCTCTTGTCGCTGGGCCTCCACTTCCTCCTTTGTCCATTTAGGAGCTCGAACCAGACGAGTGCTCATGGCTCTCCCAGCTCCTGGCTTCTGTGCCACTGTGCTCCCGTCCCCATGGGGCCTGCTGCTCTTTTCCAGGGTCTCTGAGGGCTTACGATGTCAATGACTCAGAGATTTGGTTCCGAGGCTTTGCCGACATAGGGCTGTTCCCTCCACCCACACTCAAGGTGAGCACTCACACAGGGTGGTGTTATTTGGGACAGGCCTTCTGGCCCACAATGCCCTCCCAATGCCCTGGTCAGAGTGCTGCCTAGCACACATGCCCATCTCAATGTGATATTGTTGAAAAAAAAAAGGGGGGGGGCGGTGGGGGGAAGAAAGAAAAAAACAAAACACGGGAAAGCCTCTCTCATTTTTATTGTGTTCCTGGCTATTCCAAGCGCCATTTCCTTTCCTTTCAGGGAGATAAAGAGACATATATTATGTGGGCAGAAGATGCTGTGTTCTGGTCAATAACGCAGGCCACAGAGGTCAATGGCTTTAAGCCAAGCCTGGCTGAAAGCTGCCATAAATTCTCAAAGGTGGGGGCGGGAGACTTAGAGGCTGATGGACGCTGGCTCAGAGGAGGACAGACACTGGGCATAACTGTCCCTCTAAAAGGAACAGAGCATCAGTCCCATAAAACCCTACAGCAGTCTATGCAGGGTCCCTGGAATGGGGAGAATTTTGCCCACCCACGTTTTACTGTGCAGCAGAGACAAATAAAACAAGATCTGAAAGTAAATCTCTGAGGCCAACCTGTCCCGGAAGACTGAAACGTGAAGCCTTCGCAGATATTCTGACTCATCAGCATCGTTCGTGGCAATGCACTGACTCCAAGCTCCATGGCTCAGCCCCAGAAAGCCTCCCTTTCGTCTGATCTTAGCTTGTTTCACTGCCTTTCTCAAGGACTGCGTCAGGGATCATGTTGGTACGGAATCATCATTCACTCAAGTACCCAGACCCCTCCCCGCCAACCACCCCCCTCCTCCACAACTACTGCATTAGAAAGCCACCAGGTTTGTTTACCAGATTTTGTAGGAGTTGGAGAGCTGATTTACCAGGTTCTGTAGAGAAGTGTGTGTGTGTGTGTGTGTGTGTGTGTGTGTGTGTGTGTGTGTGTGTGAAAGAGAGAGAGAGAGAGAGAGAGAGAGAGAGAGAGAGAGAGAGAGTTGTATCTTGGAGAGGAAGGAAGGCTTCACCTTTTCTAAACATCTGGGCTAAAATGCCCATCACATGGCCTTTATAATTCCATACATAACTCTTTGTGTTAATAAAGTTTAATAAAGGTATTATGCACAACAAGAGACTGCATGAATATACCTGCCACAAAAGGTCCATTTCTAGTCCATAAAACATGCGATAAACACAAGGAAGTGCTAACAAAGAATCATTACCAGAAGTTTAATCCCACGCTGAATAGATGGTGGGTGTGTGTATGTATAGGCACACAGAGGTGCATTCATATATACTGTAACTATTTCTCTCAGAAGATAAAATACGAAAATGTAGGGATTAAAAACAGAATAATTACATTAGCAGCATAAAAAAATCTTACTTTACATTTTATTTACTACTCTAATTCTTTACTTTGGTCAGCATTTCACAAGCCTTCACATAGCCTTGAGTAGTTTTCCAATCCTTACACATATTTTATCTCATCCTGTCAACACTCTGAGAACCTAGAATTCCGTAAGAATAAATATCTTGTTTGATGATGTTTTTAGCAGCAGAGCTGAGGAAAACAATAGTAAACTGTGAAGTTGCCTCTATATGTGGCTGACTCCATGCCGAGCACATTACAAATACTAAAGCATGATCTTCCCAGCCAGTCTCAATGACACAGATCATGGTATCACCACCATTTTGCCGATGAGCAGACAGAGATGCAGAGGGGTTCAATAACTTGCCCAAGGTCACACGGAGAGTCAGTGGCCAATAAGGGTTTTATAGGCAGGTGATATCCAGGCTGTGTTCTTCTAGAACAGTGGTCAGCAAACTGCGGCTCGCGAGCCACATGTGGCTCTTTGGCCCCTTGAGTGTGGCTCTTCCACAAAATACCACGGCCTGGGCAAGTCTATTTTGAAGAAGTGGCGTTAGAAGAGGTTTAAGTTTAAAAAATGTGGCTCTCAAAAGAAATTTCAATCCGTTGTAGTGTTGATATTTGGCTCTGTTGGGAGTGTTTGCTGACCACTGGTCTAGAATAAATATGAGAGCAAACTGCATCTCAAGCCACAAAGCCACATTGATACAAACTGCAAAAGACGATGAGGATTTCTTAGGGGAAAGAAAAGGACAGCTTAACATGCCCACACAGCATATTGCATGTTTAACCTGACAAACACCATCAGGGAGTGTTTAGGGGTAGGAGGATATTTAGAGCCAAGATTGCCCAGAGTGTCCTAAGCCCACCCTTATGTCCATATGGCAGTGGGCCCAGGGAGATGTCATCTGGGTCACAAAATCCCTATTTACTCCAGAGAAGAATTCAGACATAAGGGACGGCCTATTGTGTCCCCATAACCGGGGCACTATGTCCCGGGGTTATGGTGCAGCCTCCAGGCACTGAGGAACCAACAGAAATGTGAAGTTGTAAACAAAATTCACTATCTCGTCCACTGGTCAGATCCAAAGAATGGCCCCAAATGTGCTTTCTAGCCCATCTAGAAATGGATATCTGTGAGTAGATTAGAACTAGAAATTGATCTTTTCAGAAACTTAAGTAAACAGTGGTCATTTTCATGAGGGTCTTGGAATACTAAAACATAAAAAAAGTGTTTAAGTGGGGCATCAACCATTCTGGTGTATTTTAAGTGATGGCATTTGCTTGATTAATGCTTTTAACACATACCCCTATGTACAAGACACAACAAATGTGGCTACTCACAAAATAATTACAGGATATGTAAAAATATTAATTCATGGTATTCTGTTGGGGGAAGGCTCCATAAAAGGCTTCATTTGAAGCTGCATGATGAATGCCTTCTTTCACTGTATTAAAAAGAACAATTAAACCCGGGCTTTCATATACTCACCCCTAATTACTTTCTACCCTGGAAGAATTTTATTCCAGAGTCTACTACTCCTGCTAGTTTTTATAACCTGCTCCCTGGAGGGAACTTGGAAGAGGAACTATTTATTTTCATTATATCTCTGATGTCCCTTTTCATTAGTTCTCTTTCTTACTACCATCCAAGTCATTTCTTTATTGTTTGAGAATATACTCAGGGCTTCTGAGCACTGCAACTGCCCCCACACACTATTAGTAGCCAGCGAGAATCTTACTGAGAGAAACCTCGAGAGTGCACTTGTGGGTCTTCTCTGAAATTAAGTCAAACATTTTGCAGATAATTCTCTGCTGAATATAGCATATATATATATATATATATATATATATATATATATATGCTAACCCAAGGCACAAAATGATATTAGCAACACTTTGCAGTTTTATCAGTAACTCAAGTAAGACAGACGTGGCTCCCTTTTACTTAAAACATTTAAAAAGTTATTTAAACTATCTTATTCACTGATATTTGAAAGGTAACACAACTTAGCCCTTCATTTATTTATCATAATTATGTTGAGGTGCTACTGGGTGTGAGACACTGAGCTAGACACTGAGAATACAAAAATGGTTTTAAAAATCCCTGCTCACAGAGCTGAATTCTAATGCCACATTTCCCTATGAATTTAAACAATAGATTATTTAAAGAAGGGTGAAGAAATGGAAGAAAAGGAATGAATTTGAGCTATCAGAAAAGGTACAATTTAGGCATAAAGCATGATTTCCATCTGAAAGAATGGTTAGTTTGTAATATGGCTCCTCTCCGTAACAGAATATATTTCAAGATAAAAATGCAATTTTCCACCAGTCTTATTCCTTTGCAACATCCCATATGGGACAGTGCCTTGTGATATTTCCGTGTCCCTTTGTTTTCATTGGCCCCGGAGGCATCATGTTCATTCCAGTTTAACACACATGTAGATGTTCAGGGGCTGAAGGGGAGCTGGAAGCCAGAAGCCTTTTTCCATTTGTTTGTCCTAATTAGTTTGCTCAAAGGGTGTGTGTGTGTGTGTGTGTGTGTGTGTGTGTGTGTGTGTGATAGTTATGGGGGGTTGGGACTGCAGCGAAGGAGAAAGATCATTCTTAATTGCTGGACTTAAAGAGTCAGATTTTCACTTGGAGAAAAAGGTTGTCCAACTTCTGTTTGATTCACCCAACCTATTCCCTCAGTAATCGCTCCATGGATGCACTTAATCTTCCTCCACACATATCCCCTTTGCGCCTCCAGAGTGGCCCTGACCAGTTAAGCCAGACACATTTAACTCAGCTGCTTTTCTTTGAATTCAAGAATCAGGACACTCAAATCAGAAGCCTAGCATGCTCGACACAGCACTGGGTTGTCACAAACAAGCATAAAAACATTAAATTGCAGGCTCAGCTATGACAATTTTATTTGCAATTTCTCTTAATCAGGGACAAATATGCTTTGGTTTTATAAGAAAATGCTAATGGGACTAAGTTCTTCTAGTACTAATGTAGGGGGAGGGATATGGGGGCAGAGGGGAAAGATAGAGGAGAGGAGAGAGAAAGAGAAGAAGGAGGAGGAAGAGGAAGAGGAGGAGGAGGGGAATGAGGAGAAAAGGAGAGAAAGCAAAGCAAGATTGTGAGATTGGGCCCCCTACATGTAAGAATGGTTCCTCAGTCCCTGCAGCTCATCAGACTTAATTCCCTAAACATTTTATAACTCTCCTTTTTTTTTTTGTTTTCCAGGTTCATTGCTTTATACAGTTGCAATGAGAAGTGAAAAGGAGCAACCTCGCCTTGCTGTAGAGCACAGACCACAGCAATCACCTTTGTTTAAGGAATGCTTAGTAAATGGCAGGCACTAACCAAGCACCTTGCCCGGACCTCTGCGTGTAATCCCCACGCCACCTCTTTGAGTCAGGTTATTATTCCTCTTATGTAGCAGATGAAGACATGGAGGCCCAAAGAGGTTATGATACAGGCTCAGCTATCTCACAGGGAGGCAGGGCCAACATTTCCCCAAAGCCCACACCCTGCGTTCCTAGTGCTTAACTAATTGCAGATAATTGAAACGGAAGTGCCTTTCCATTACTGTGTGAGCAGAGCGGTTTCTCCATGTGTCCCTGGGGGACTTGAGCACTAAGGAAAGCCCATCTTCTTCCAAAGGAGACTGCCAACTTCACATTCTACACTGGCCGTGGCTTTGAAAGGAGCCAGGCATTTTAGGGATTGTCCATACTCCATGAATGGCCTCCAAATAGAGTGGAGACCATTGTCACTCTGAGGTCTCCATAAGTTTCAAAAGTAAAACCATAAGGACGTTGGATGCTCAGGCTTATTGTGGTTAGTGACAAACATTGGTTCACATGGTCTACTAGCTAACCACTGACTCCTTTTAGCCCTCACTTCGTGGTTCATAATTGGCCATGAGCAAAGGTGGCCATCCCCGTCCCCGAGTCTCTCCCTCCTCCTCCCACTTGGGTATTGCTGGTAAGTAAAACTACTCAATAGTTTAAGTGGAGTCCTAATTAATGAGTCTGATTCCTGCCTAACGCAGGCTCATTTTTAACCTGGTAAACTCATTAAGCCTCTGCTCTTCATTTAGCCATGGGTGACCAGAGGATCATAATTTCAATTAAGTGTGCTCAGTGATTTAATGGGCCCTGAGTTTTCTGCATTCCCACCGTGTCCCATCCAAGGAGCTCAATCAGTGTCGTTAGAAGTTTATTTAGTGCAATGAAAGACCTCTCTGATTTATCCTCAGTGCAACGGAAGGCTTTAAAGACAAATGAAAGTGAACCGCTGGCTCCACAATTTCAAACAACTCATCTTACTTTAGCAGTAAATCAGTCAAAGGGGTCTGAGATGCAGACAGTTTGCAGACAGATCAGGTCATCTCCTGAGTTAATGAGACAACTGGCGCTGAGGAACAGTCCCCCTCTCTACCAGCAGGTGCCAGCACTTCCTCTTCTTGGATGAGAAAGGGCCCCAGGGTTTGGTCTCCACTCCACACATTCTGAGATTAAAAAAAAAAAGACATATTAAAAGCATCTCTCTCTCTCTCTCTCTCTCTCTCTCTCTCTCTCTCTCTCTCTCTCTCTCTCGTTGTTTTCTGCTTTCATTCTCAGTTAATCACATCTAAGGGAATTCTCAGAAGGAGCTACCTGTTTTGTCACTGTTCTTACTGCTGTGCTTGTGTGAATGTGTAGGTACCTAATAAACCACTTCCCTCTCCCCATTTCAAAGAATTGTCAAAGCTCAAACAGGCCAGGGAGAGTTGGTTTCCAATTTTAATGGGTTCTCATAAAGGCCCAATAAGTATTTTAGAACAGTGACTGCTTTGCAAATCCTATATCATATGTAACTTGCACTGGGTCAATACATGCAGGGAAATCGGACTGTGAGATGGCCGAGCCGTTCGCTTGGCTGTCTTTATAGTCAATCTGCCAGGCCAATGGAGCCTGCAGTGATACTCACTAATTACTGAGGAAGCTGAAACAAATGCTTTGGTCATGCTGTCTGCCAAGGTCCAATTCATATCTACAATCTCTGTCAACATACACACAGGTGCCATCTTTTGGAAACCAGTCATTAGAAATAATTCCCAGGTCCATGTAGAAATGATGCTACATTTTGGCTCCTAAGACAGGGGGTTAGTTTGGATGGAAGGCGACTTGACTTGGGGTGTTAAACACACAATACAATGTACAGACAACGTATTGTAAAATCATATACCTGAAACCTATATAATGTTATTAACCAATGTCACCCCAATAAATACAATAAAAGGATTAGTTCAATTTATTTCTATATATATATATATATATATATATATATATATATATATATATATTTCTTTTTCTTTTTGTGGAGATTTTGAAGACTTGTTTCAGAAACTCACAGTTTATAGACTTTGGTGCCAGGCTACAACAATAATGATTTCTGCTTCACCCCAACTTGTTTCTTCTTTTCTTATTTGGGTATCTTTTACTTTTGTGCTTAGTTCAAGAGCTGTAAGCAGAGCGATAGTCTCAAATATATTTCCTAACTTCGAAGATAAAACTCCTTTTACAAAGATCCAGGTTCCAGAGTGATATGCAGGACTCCTAAGCCCTTTCTTATAACCGGCACAAGTGACTGGCTGTATTAAGCTACCACAGATCCCCCCTGCATTCTTTACTTCCAGCCAACTCACCCATGACTGCTGGCAGGATATGTGCATTGTGTGAGGTGCCTAATCCAAAGGTCTCTGAGTTGCTAGGTTTAGGCTAAGACAATGAAAAAGGAGGCAGCCTCCCAGTCTTTGCCTAAACTTGATTCAAATCACATCTGCTTAGAATGAATTTTGCCTTCACAACATTTTCTTCAGGGCCTTCTCTGGTTATAATAGTGATAAGAAACCAAGAAGCTGCTTATCAACATTGCCAGTGAGAGGAAAAGAAGAAAAATGAATCAAAATAAATCAGTTCGAGGACACTATTTCCAATTTAATTGAGTTTCCTTAAGGAAAGTAGATGGGACGGAAATAAGTCTAAAGAAAGATGGGGGGACTTGGGTGTTTATTACTTACTCATCCTAAGCCAGTGGTCAGCAAACCGTGGCTCGTGAGCCACATGCAGCTCTTTGCCCCCTTGAGTGTGACTCTTCCACAAAATACCACGGCCTGGGCGAGTCTATTTTGAAGATGTGGCATTAGAAGAAGTTTAAGTTTAAAAAATTTGGCTCTCAAAAGAAATTTCAATCATTGTACTAATGAGTTTGGCTCTGTTGACTAATGAGTTTGCCAAGCACTGTCCTAAGCTACTATCTTTAGAGTATACAAGAATGGACTCTGCCTTTTTTTTTTTTTTTAAATTAAATCAGAGCTTTGGAGGACTCAAATTAAGAAAAATGACTTAGAGGTAAAATGGTTTTTTCTAGACAAAAAGGAATTTGGGTGCAAGTCAGCCGAAGATGGAGGGAAATGGAAGATCCTATATTGGATCACACTGAAAAGAAAGGGATAACAAGTGTAATGAAATAAACAAAGGCTTTTCAATCTACTGTGGCAGAAACTGTTGGTTGCCTCACCAAATGTATTTAAATTTATTTAAAAATTTTTATTTTAGTGATAGAATTTGACCCTAAGTTTCAGCTGAGGGTCTGTACTGTTGAAGACGACACTTTCCTGCCTCCCTTGCAGCATAGGCATGACCCGGCGACTAGGTCTGGCCAATGAGCAGTGTGCAGAGTGATGAGTAACTTCTGGCCATGCCCTTAAAACAAAGCTGCTTGCCGAAACCGGTTTGGCTCAGTGGATAGAGCATTGCCCTGCGGATTGAAAGGTCCCGGGTTCGATTCCGGTCAAGGGCATGTACCTTGGTTGTGGGCACATCCCCAGTAGGGGGTGTGCAAGAGGCAGCTGATCGATGTCTCTCTCTCATCGATGTTTCTAACTCTCTGTCCCTCTACCTTCCTCTCTGTAAAAAAAAAAAAATCAATAAAAATATTTAAAAAAACAAAAAACAAAGCTGCTTGCTGCCTGCTTTCTCTTTCCTTTTTTCCAAAGGCTGGAAGGTGGATGGGATATGGTGGTTCATGTTTGACTATGGATCTCTAGACTCTCTCATGGAGCAAAATTAACTTACACCTCTGGACTTCCTGCTAGCTGGTGTGTTTACAAGAGAGGTGGTTTAGTGTAGGGCCTTGCCAATCCAAGTGTGGTCCTCAGACTAGCAGCAGCAGCACCTAGGGACTTACTACAAATGCAGAATCTCAGGCTCCACCTCAGGCCTGCTGAATCATAATCACATTTTAAAAATATTTCTCAACAAATTTGTACACACATTAGAAGTTGAGAAGCATGGGTCTAGTGGATAAAAGCATAGATTCTGGAGCCTGATCATGAGTTCAAACCCAAATCTAATTAGTTGTATCACTTTGGGCAAATTATTAAAATTCTCTGTGATTCAGTTTTCCCATCTGTAACATGAGAATATTAATAGTACCTCCCTCTTAGGGTTATTGTAAAGATTAATATCCATTAATATGCCAACGTGGTAAACAGGTTGGCATAGAGCTATATAAAGACTTGCTATTATTATTATTACAAAAAGTTAACGTCTATCTTGTTTAAGACATTTGTCCCTGATAATGCTGTCAAAATAACATCTTAACAAATTTATCCACTTTAAATTTGGCTCTTTCAAGATGATCTTACAATAACATTTATTTACATTCATAAATATTTATTAAGCACCTACTATGTGTCAGGCATTTTTCTAGGTGCTGAGTATGTATCAGTAAAGAGACCTGACAAAAATTTTTCTCTCCTAATGCCTATATTCTAGTTGCCACTGCATGAAGATGGGGATTATCTAACAACATTGAGTCTCATTGGCAGGTTGTGATTCAGAATACGTTTTCTGATTACTAGTTTGGAAAATTCAAAAGGCATTAAAGGAGGAAGTGAGAAAGAGATTGAAACCTTCTGGGACCTATGAGGTTATGGTTATTACAAAATCTGTCCATGGCCAGCAAAGATTTTTGCATAATGGACCACAGGAAATCTATATTCCCAAGCAAAGTCAGAAGACTACCAAGTGTTGAGATGAGATGATTGGTCTCCAGTTAAGGTCCCTGGTCAGGCTCACCCTTTGTTGAAGAACAGTCAAAGGGCTTCTGCATGAGGCCTGTGGTGAGGATCACCAGGAAGTATCACTTCCTCGTGGAGAAGCTTACCACAATGAGATCTCATTTATATAACTTGTTGAGAAGTGTCCAAATCTGCTTTCTTAAAAATTATGTTTTTTTTCTTTTAACTTGTATTTATTTTATACCCTGTATTCTCACCACCCCCCAAATTTGTGACTTGAAATTTTTTATTTTTTTAACAGTGTCTTTTGACAAGGAAATGTTTTTTACATTTATTAAGTCCAACTTACTACTTTTTATTGTTGTGGCTTGGTCGTTTTGGGTTCTTTCTAATAAAGCTTAACCCAATGTCATTAAGGACTTTCCCCCTAGAATTTTTATATTAGGTCTATGACTTGGTTTGAATCAATTGATTTGTGTAATGTGTAAGGTAAGGTTAATTTTTCCTCCATACAGATATTCAATGTCAACATAATTTGTAAAATGGTCTCTCTTTTTCAATTGACTATTAATGAAAGGTTTATTTCCAGATTATTGATTTATATATTTATCCTTATACCAATATCACATCATGTTGATTACTATAGCTTTATAACAAATTTGAACATGTATTAATTCTCTTTTCTAAGTCTCCAACTTTGTTCTTTTACAAAATTGTCCTGACTATTCTAAGTCTTTTTCCATTTGATATAATTGTTAGTAAGACAGGTGTACACATGGGTAATCCCAGGCAAACAGCCAAGTATGTTTCCCCAAGAAGGATTGGAAATCATTGAGTTTTCAATTTCAATAGGACTGCACATGGGTTAGCCAATATAATGGCATTTTCTACCAGACTTCCTCACTCTCACTTTGGGATTCTAGAAAGACTGGACTTTCCAACGCTTTCTCTGGAGGAAGCAGTGTAAGCAGGTCTTATTTTGCAAGGAATGTCCATTCTGTCAGGAAAACTTCCTTTCTTCTGTGACATGCAGAGTGGTTGCCTCTTTATTGGGCAAAGTTCTCTTCTTTTAGCCAATATCTGTGTGAAGCAAAATCTAGAAACAGGTAACATTCAATAGCCCCATACATTAACTATGACATTTTGTTAAATCAGCAAATTGGAGCATAGCTAGCTTACAGAAATCATGCATCTGGATGGTACCTCTGGGTTGGTTCCCTTGGACTGTAGGTTCCAGAAGGGCAGGAGCTGTACCTGTTTACTCAGTGTACTATCCGCAAGTGTCAGCACAGAATGGGTACATCTTTGTTGAATGAATAAAAAAATGATTGGTCCCAGTTGAGCACATAGCAAGTGCCACTGTTTTTACATGGGCTGTTACTTTAAACATTGAAAGAGAAGTCACCAGTCCTTCCCCCTTCCCTGCCTTCATCTTGCAGCTGTGCCTTCGGAGGCCCAGCAGTCTTCACCTTTCCAGGAAAAGGAGAGGATGCTGTCATCTCTTCATGCAGGTCTGTTAACCATCGTAAACATGTCTACATTTCTAATTCTCAGAAATTATTTCATTTATCTGCAATGTCAGTTATCCCCTTTCATCGATTCCAAGACACGTGCATTTTCACATGCTGCTATCTCTGAGATCAGGAATGTGTCACGATTGATGATGGATCATAGCCTAATTGGCTGCCTGTTTTCTGGAGTGGCACATAAAATAATGTTTAATGGTGTCTCAGATTTAAGGAGATAAAGTTGTTCATCTGTAATATGAAGTTAATATTTATGTTGGAGTGATATGAAATTTCAGCAATGACTTGTTTGCTGGTAGGAAATGTGGTGACTAAAAAACTAGGATAGGAGTGCTCAGTCTCAGGTTCTTTTGTTTTGTTTTTATTTTTGAGAAAGTAGTAAGGAAACAAGTAATAGATAGAATCATAACAGAAAATCCAAATAAAGTAATTGGTCTGATAATTTGAGATTCCAGGGTCTCACTATGGAAAAGTTACTTGCTTACTTGCCTTTGCGACAATGATTAAACATGTACACAGTGAGGCGAAATAAAACAGGCAGCTCCCCCAGTTCCTTCCCTCAGTAAGGCATGCATGGGCATAAAGGTATGAGGCTCAGTTGGGGGGAAATGCCATTATATTGAAAAATGTTAATTTCCTCCATCCTCCAGAAAAAAAATAAAAACTTTTCCATTCCTGGGCTAAGCAAGGAAACCAAAAGAGAGGGACACTAGTCTCATACGAGCATCAAGAGTATAATCTAACTGTGGTTTCTATTTTTTTTTTTTTTTACTTAAAAAGTTTAGCCTCCTTTTGCTTATACTAAACCAGTACACAGAATTTTCTCCTTATGGAGTTTCAACCGAATCAGCATTAAATCAATCCCACCATAAAGAAAGGACCTGTGTGACCGGTGCTGCTGTGTGACAGCAGAGACGTATCCCTCTCCCAGCGCTGGCCCACGAGCTCCTGCAGGACCAGTGGTTACAGCTCCCAAAGAGCAGAGAGTCCAGTTTTGGCAAAGAAATCCCTGCCATGTCTGATTTTGAATTATATCCAAATCTCAGCCAGATCTCTGATGGCCCTGCTTGACAACGCCAGAGCCTCCAGTACCAGTACAGGGTCGAAAGGGCCAAAGTTGTCTAAACCAGGTGGTGGACACCTCTACTCCACGATTTGCCGGTGCTATTTAGGGGCATTGACAGTGTTAAGGAAATCAGGAAGCCTGGGTTTTGGATCAAGGCAAATGCTATTTAACCAATAAACAATGATAAAATTTTTGTATCAGGTAAATTATATAAAAATAGGTAGTGAGATTCCTTCCCACATCATTGCTAAGATTATGTAGTCTGACTTTAACTTAAAAGCAGTACAAAATGGCCTTTCCTACATAGTAAGGACAAGCTTTACACTAATGTTTCTGAAAAACCAATGATGTGTCTAGCTCTAGTTTTAGTTTGACAAAGTCTTTTTTTTTTTTAAACACATCTTTCCCATACCAGAGCCAAGGTAAAAGGGAACAAAATACCCTCTATCCAGACTCCCTGGAATAGAAAGAGCTGCAGAACTTAGTAGGCAGGAGCCCATTCAAGTTTGGGATTATGGGTCTGTGCACTTGAATCTTCCCTTCTATCACTGTCAAGTCCATCTTGCGTGGCTTGAATGTTGTTGGATACTCAGCCATTCAGGTGACCTGGGTTTGGATCAGTTCCACTTGGGCGGGGCGGGGGGAAGGTGAGAGGGGTCTTCTAGGCTCCCTTTTAGGCCTGGGTGAAAAAACTCGAATCAGACTTCTGGAGGGGTCCTGGTTCAAATAGCTTCATTTGCTGTCCTTGCACTCACTTTTAGAATTCATGGTACTGGGATTGGGCCAAGTATAGCTGTGGAAGAACTATAAGTGTACCAACCTTTACAGAGGCTGCTTGGGGTGAGCTGGGCCAATGCATGCTGCCTCTCTTTCTTCTTTTGTTATTGTTCCATCAGGTAGCTTCCGAGTGTGACATGCTTCTGCCACTCAAAGCTATGTAGTTGATCTCCTCAGTGGGAGGGACCTTGTGGGATGTGCCTCCAGCACTTCTTAGCCCTGCTTTTTTTTTGCTTAGAACATGGAATGCTCCTCTGGATCTACATTGTGATCAGAAAATGCATGATTACACAGGAGCTCTAGCCTTCACCACTGGGACCTGGTTCACCGAGAGTCCCATAGGGTAAGGCATGATAGTCCACCTCAGCAAGGCCATGGTACTTGTGCTCTGGATGCTTCCCATGTCACTGGGATGCTGCCATGACTGAAGAGGAGTTATGGGTAGAGTCCTTGAAGGTATCGTCATGGCTGACTGCCTGGCAGTATATCCTGATGGAGAAGGATATCTTGTCTAGAGGCCCACTAGGCTTGAGAGCAGGCCCTTTGGATTCTCTCAAAGCCATTGGAAGGCTGGAATCTGGATGCTTTAATTATGTAGAATTCTGGAGCCAAGTCCCTGCCACCACAGTGAAATCATGTGACAATCATGGTGACAAACATTAACATAGATTACTGCCCAGCTGCTGCAAATTAGCCCAGCTTCCCTGGAAGAGTTGACCCAGAAGTTCCATTTCACTGTCATTATGGGCCTGCCTGTGGCTCTAGTACTAATAGACTGTCTGAAGGCTCGTGTCTGTTGGGTGTGGTGCAGTTGGATAAACCCTGGTGTGCTGGGCACTGAGCATGTCCAGGCCTCAGCCACTGGTTGATAAGTTCTGGCTACCACAAGTCTCAAACTCATTAACTTTCCTGTAAGTGACAATGGGTAAAACACAATGCCCTTGAGCTTCAGTTTCCTTGTTTGAAAAAATAACAATAGAGGACCTGCTCTATCTACTTCTCAAGGCTCTTGTAACATCAAACAATCATTGTTCTCATTGGTTTTATGAAGCAGTGGAGGCATAAAGGTGTGAAATAAAATGCATGAGATAATATTTTTATAAAATATAAAGGGGTACACAAATGTGAAAATTATTGTTTGTGACTCTTTGATAGGAAATATCATCACTTTGGTTCTTGCTAATTCACCTCTCCTAGGAAGAAAAATCACTGTCACATAGCTCAGGGCTAGAGATCACTGGCAGAATGCAGGAGGTGAATCAGGGATGGAGGGAGAGGGTGGGAGAAAAAAAGAGGGACCTGGGCATTGGAGAGAAGAAAAACAATGTACAAGGAAAATCAATCCTCACGATTTTGACATGTAGAGAGAAGGCACCAAGCTGTAAAGATGGAAAGGAGGGACCTCAGATTCAATCAACGGAATGTCAGGCTTTTAACAAATGAGGCTATCACTGATGTTCATTTGACAGAGCCTTCATGTAGGAGTCAAGTGTTGATCACTCTTGTCCACAATCAAAAATAAGGGCCCGGGCTGATTTATCACCCTGATCTTCTAATGTGCTCCTAGTGTAAGAAGCATTTATCAACTTGGCCTCATTTTTAAGAACTTTTACTATGTTACTGTAGATTGACCTAGTCTCTGGCACACAGTGGGCATTCATAAGTGTTTAATGAATAATGAACTGAAAGAATGCAGATCTACTTTGTTAATTTATGTTTGCATGGGGTTGAAGAGTTCAAGGCTGGAAAAGAATCAGTTTTCCCTCTCATCCTTTTATTTCCTTAAGCATGAGACTCTCCGGTAAGACTCCTCCAGTCTATGTACATAGCTTAGTCATCACTGGCGCTCACTTGATGATAGCTGTGTCAGTCACTATTCCAAGAAGTTTGAATAATATCAGTGAATCCTTGCAACATAAGTGAGCACATAAATACCCCATCATAAGTACGGGGAAAGTAGAATTCAGGCCACCCTTAGAAAGGTTTAGGAACTTGCCAAAGATCACACAGCTAGTGAGTTGTGACCAGGTTAACCAATTGCATATGGTTTTCTTTAATAATTTCATTTTAGAAGAAAGGGCACTAGGAAGTGGATCAAGAGTTATAACCATCCTTTACTAAGTGGTTAAGGCCAGAAGAAAGTGGGCACAATGAGGGTAAACTATTGTTAAAACTGCTACCTGTTGGCAGTGACCTTAAGAACAGATGGGATGGCAAGGGCCAGAGGCTTTCAAATGCTTTTGATGGCAACCAAAGCAAGAAATGCATGTTATATCCTAATGCATACACATACATTCACACAATCATATGTACATAAATGAAATAAAACTTTCATTAAGCCATTATTACTGTCACCGTGTATGATGCATATTAATATATTCTATTCCATTTTCTTCTCTTTCTTTCCCTCTCCTTCCTTTCTGTTCTGTTCTATTCTAGTATTTTAAATCCTGATTGGGATACACTTAATTGACTTCACAAAAAGGTTCTGAGCTACAGTTTGAGAACCACTGAGCTAGAAGACAATAGAGGTGGTAGGAGCTGGACTTTTGGATTCAGACACTTGTGGGGCTTGAATCTTGGGCTGCTGTTATATTAACTGTGTGGGCTAAGCAAGTTACATCTTTTTGCAACCTTTAAGTTTTTCATCCATAAATGGGGATAACAGTACCTCAATGGGCTCATGAACAGAGTGGGCAAATAATACAGGTGCCTACTCTAGCACCTGGTGTGTTTCACAGAAGTATAGTGACAGCAGTGTAATGAAGCAGTTAGGAATGGAGAGTGTAGGCCTTGGCACAAGCTAACTGTGAGAACTTAGGAGAGAAACCTCTCTATGCTTCTCGTTCAGTCATGTGATCTCTCTAAGCTTCAGTTTCCTCACCTCTAAGAAACGGGAGAAATAGTAATACCTACCTCATAGTGTCATTTGAGAACTGGTGTGATAATGCGTGTAAAGCCATTAGCATGGTGCTTGGTGCTTAATAAGTGCTCAACAAATTATTGGCTATATTGGTTATCCCAAAAATATATCTATTGTTATTATTCAAGCACTAAGGGCTGGTTTAGAACTCCCTAAACAAGGTGGCAATACCAATTTGATGAGATAAACTCAATGCCTGTATGCATGTATGAAATTAAAATTGTTTACTTTGCTCGTAAGTATTTTGTAGAGGCCAAATCAGATTTGGCTGTAGCAAAGAAAATTATTTTAGTTAAGAAAGGTGAGATCCAAATTGGATCCCTCTCTCCATTCCTCTTGGAAGTATTTCCACAAAAATCTAATCTTTACTTGACAGCAGAGGCCTATTTTCAGTGAGAAGACAAAAAAAAGTTACAGAAAAAAAAGTTACTATACACTAAATAGTGGGAAGTGAGTTAATCCTTTTGAGCTCAGATAAGACCTCAATGGGAGGGCCTTCTGTTTAAAGCCTTATTCCTCCCCACCCATGTGAGGCAGCCTTTTAGATGGCCCCTAAAGCTCAAAGCCTCCTGGTATCCATGCTCTGTGAATCCCCTCCTCCTGTTGAGTGTGGGCTGGACTTAATGACTCACCTCTTGTTTTTAAAAATATGTTTTTAATTCATTTTCCAGAGAGAGGAAGGTAGAGGGAGGGAGGGAGGGAGAGAGAGAGAAATATCTATCAGCTGCTTTCCATATGCACCCTGACTGGAGATTGGACCCAAAACTGAGGTATGTGCCCTGACCAGGAACTGAACCTGCCACTTCTGGTTCATGGGACAATGCTCAATCAACTGAGCCATACTGGCCAGGCAATGACTGGTCTAACAACAGAATAAGATGAAAATAACAGTGTATGACTCAAAGAGTAGGCCATGAAAGCAGTGTGGGCCCAGCTCTCTCCCGTCTTCTCATCTGGATCCCTTTCTCTGGGAGAAGCCTGCCACATTGTGAGCAGCCCCAAGGAGAAGCCCAAGTGACGAGGAGGTGAAGTGCTGCCAACAGTCCCATAAGTAAGATTGGAAACAGAGTCTGTAGCCCCTTCAAATGACTACTACCCCAGCCAATTGTGACTTCAACAGAGATCCTGAGCCTGAACTACCCAGCTATTCTGCTCTCAGAAACTGTGAGATTTCTGTTGCTTCAAGTGGCTAAGTGTTGAGGAAGACTTGTTGCACAGTACTATAGAGTACACCACCCTGACTCTTGCTTCCTACAAGCCAGTTCATTCATTAATTCCCTCATTTGTTCCATAAATTTTTATGAACTACTTCCTATGTGTCAGATAGTGAACTATCTTCAGAGCCCAACTTTAGGAAGCTTCAGTCTAGTGTCGGAAATTCAGTGCACAGACTTACAATTAAAACGCTAGGTGTGTGCTAAATTCCACCATGTGGCTTTAATAGAGGGCTTTGGGGATTTGGAGGAGGGAATGAGAAATTCCAGCCTGGCTGCATGAAAGAGGGATACAGGGAGGAGATGGAACTTAATACCGATGTGTGATGGCTTTGTAATATGGCAACTTGGCTAGGCTGCACTGCATCCCCCAGGATGCCCTTCGTCCTTGTTTCTGTCTATAGTGGGCCACAAGGGACATTCTTGCTGAAGGCAGAGGGGAGCAGCAGCCACTTTGCACACGTGTTGCTAAATCACCATGTTGGCGTGCAGCAGGAACACCTGGGCCTACGATTGCTCTACCTTCCCATGAACCCCCTTTTGCTTTTCTGACTAGTGGGCCAGGTGTGCATGTTTAGCTCTGTGATAAAGGACTTTGTCTTCTGAAGGATACACTCATCATTAACGTGAGAGGCAAGAGAAACAAGGGTTCAATCTGTTCTTGTGCTTGGGGTGGAAGCCTTCCTGACTGCTGCCCCATGGGCCTCAAGTTCCTGCCTCAGATATAGAGACAACAGCCTTAGAGAGACTGCTTCTGCAACCCCACAATTCTGTAAGCCAGTGAGTGTCCCGTGACAGACATGAGATAAAGGTGACAGGTGAAGTGAAAAAGAGCGCTCTGACAGAGGGAATAGCGTGAACAAAAACATAGAAGGGAAAAGGAAGGGAAAGCTTTTCCATTCCTCAAAATTACACTGATTATTCCTTCATTAATACTTAACCACTAACATACCATTGGCACTAACTATTCAGAATAAAGTTGGTCCTAGCATTGACCAATCAGAATGAATGGTGGTAACAATGTTGATCAATCGGAATGAGTGCTGGCCATAGTGCTGAAGTAGGATCATGGCTTGTCCTCTTTAATAATTGGACTCTGGAGACTTCCTGAGGAAGTCTTCCTGAGGAAGTTTGGGTGGCTCTTGTGGTTAAGGACATTTGGGGGAGGGGTGGGGAGGTAGCATCAGAAATGTGACTATCAACTAGAACAGAAATGTTTTAATATTTTAACAACTTCTACTATCATACTGATGCATTCCAACTAAATGCCAGGTGTGAGAAACAATATATGAGGCGTGTGTGAAGAGCAAATTGTTTAATGTGACTGGGACATTGGCTGGCTTGGTGTTTGGCTGTAGTTTTAAAACCTAGTTACTGAAGTCAATAAAATTGATGAAACTGATTTAACCTGTTGTATCTTATGTAGCGATAGATAAAATAGTTATTAGAGCTGATCTATAGAGAAATGCAATTTAATCCAATTATACCTTCACTGCAGAGATCAGAAAACAGGATTTCTAGCCTCTGTTCTGTTTTTGATGCACTAAGACCTCAGCAAGTCACCTTCCATGACTTGACCTGGAGCTGGAAAGCAGTGGCTTTACCTGGACTTTCCAGTCTGTAAATTTCTGGAGGTCTGGAAAGCTTTTCCATTCCTCAAAATTACACTGATTATTCCTTCAGCTCTGGGGTCAAGATGCATCTTACCTAAGACGTTTGCTCTGTACTCCTCACCTTGTTCTGAGTTGATATATTATTGCTCTACTCTCTCTAGATAGCATCACAAATGTGGAGCTTATCCCTCTTTTTTATTTCCTTCCTCTCTTAGCAAATGATTTATTGGGTATTCCATTTACATTCTGTAATATCCCATGGTACTTAGCACTCTGTATAGAGCAGGTGCCTAATATATAATTTTCATACATTTTCCAGTTTCAAGTGTAAGTCAAGCAAGACATTCTAAACTGAAATATTTAAGGTTTTTGGATAGTGTATAGATCTGTACTTCCTCAGTCTCTCTTCCAATAGCATGAATATTATATGGAGTTGGATTCCTATGAGTGCATGTCCATAATAGTATTTGTGCACACATGACAATGGTGTAAAAATTTACTCATTTTGCTTCCAATGAAAAGGCAATCTTGTTCAATGATGAGTAGGATGAATACAAAGAGAATTTCAGGCCCAACCAGTGGTTGAGCATTGTCATATGAACCAGAAGATTACAGTACAATTCCTGGTCAGGGCACATGCCCTGGCAGTGGGTTTGATCCCCAGGAGGGGGCGTGCAGGAGGTAGCCAATCAAAGATTCTCTGTCATCATTATCTCTACCTTTTCCTTCCTCTCTCAAATCAATAAAAATAGATATTAAAAGAGCATTTCAGTATCTTTAGAGCCACTAATATTTCTTAGATAGGCTCACACTACCGGAAATAAGTATCGGTCATTACAAAGAAATCTAAATAATAATAATAAAAAAACTAGTGCAGTCAAATATGCTGGGTGGGCAAACATAGCATAGACTTACAGTTATGAATACAAGAAACACAGAGTTCGCCGAAACCGGTTTGGCTCAGTGGTAGAGCATCGGCCTGTGGATTGAAAGGTCCCAGGTTCGATTCCGGTCAAGGGCATGTACCTTGGTTGCAGGCACATCCCCATTAGGGGGTGTGCAAGAGGCAGCTGGTCGATGTTTCTCTCTCATTGACATTTCTAGCTCTCTATCTCTCTCCCTTCCTCTCTGTAAAAAATCAATAAAATATATTTTTTTAAAAAAGAAACAGAGTTCATTCTTGCATTATCATTTATTGTATTATTTTTAATTCTCACAACTGTAAACCTACTTTTGCCTTACCCTGTTCTCTAAATATTCTTATTGGAGAGTTAGAGCAGTTGGATTTAATTTCCCAACATTTGAAGACCATTCTCACTAATACATGTGTCCCTATGGAATTCACTGTCCTTTTGGAAAATGAGTAATAAAGACTGAACAGTATAAGGACAAAAAATAGCAAGAAAATATTGGACTATGGTTTAAAGCAAATATCTAAATCCAAACAAAGAATGGATATGCTGACTAACAAAATGGTAGTCTGAATATGACTGCTAAGAATTTAGAATTTGGAATACAAGCAATAGAATTAGAAGAAATTACCAAGAAAAAGCTGAACAGAGTGTCCACAAACAAATGAAAATCTTAAGAGTTTTGAAATTGCTATGAGGCAACTCTTCCTTTTTAAGACTGGAAAATTAAAAAAAAATGATGAGGTGGATTTTTGATCCTTTCTGCTTATTTATCAAATATATGTATTTTATTGAACTTGAATATGCTTTCTGCAAGCATGGGCAGAAAAATTAACATATACATTTAGTATGACCTTGTGAAGTATACAAAACAGAACAGAGTAAGAAGAATTTTCCCTTGGCATTCTATTTCCCTAGAATAAATCACAAGTTGTTCCACTGTTATTAAACTATTTTTCAATAGTTCAACTACCGTGCGTTAGCATGAATAAATTTCTATTTTCGGTATAGAAAGCAATTCACCATTTTCTTATCTTTCTGAACCACATCCAATTCTTCAACAAGTTCACTTTTCCACTTCGCATACATTCAGGTGTATATAGTTTTTAATTCTTAGCAAACTTCTCATTCCCCCAATAGAAAAAAAAAAGAGTCTCATAATCTAGCCAATACTCTTTATAGTCAGAATTGGTCTTCTGAGTCCCAGTTTTGCCTCCTGTCAACTTCCTTTCATAAAGAGTATCACAGAAGCCTTATCATTAGCATTCTGGCAATCCCCTCACGTGGGGGTAGCTCTAATGCAGTTTATAGACAGTTGTTCCCATGCTTCCACTTCTTCCCATCAAGCCCTCCTATTAGCTCTGCAGATAAGTCAGCCAACTGGAAAAGGTTTTCAACCTTTGGTGAATTTCATCAGAACACACACCAAAACGCCAGAATCCGTATGCATCTTCATTAAGAATCTCCACCACCTGCTTGCCGAAGCCACAGCACAGCTCCACTCATCAGCACCAGGCAGGGGGCAGCATGGCTTAATGACCTTAGACAAACATCGAGCTCTTCTTTTGCATGTTCATTAGCACCAGGTGGGAAAAGACTCTGCTAGATACCCACGTGGCACTTTTTGGGATAACTCAGGCTGACGCGTCCTTTAATCAGTCCAGTTTCTGACCATCTTTGGAGAACCAAAATGGCTAGAATAGAAGTAATTTTCTGTGCTTTTCTCCTGCAGTATTTGTGCCCAGATACTGAAGGAACAGTGTCAGTTCCCAATTTCACTAATTAGAGGGTGATTTTTTAAAATATATTTTAATTGATATTTCACAGAGAGGAAGGGAGAGAGATAGAGAGCTAGAAATGTTGATGAGAGAGAAACATCGACCAGCCGCCTCTTGCACATCCCCTACTGGGGATGTGCCCACAACCAATGTACATGCCCTTGACCAGAATCGAACCCAGGACCTTTCAGTCCGCAGACCGATGCTCTACCATTGAGCCAAACCGGTTTCGGCTAGAGGGTGATTTTTACTAGCTGTGTGGCACTGGGGAAATCACTTAACCTCTCTGTGTCTCAGATTCCTCATCTGTAAAACAGGAATGATAATTTTATCTACAGGCTGATATGAGGACTGAATGCATTCGTCCAGATAGAGCAGCTTGAACAGAGCCTGGTTAGCTGCTCTTTGCCAACTCTGCTTTATATCGTTCCTCTAAACACACGGGGAGCCACAGTGTCCCCAGTGGAATTACAGAGAGTGATTTAACTCCAAAGCACAGCAGCTTATTTCGTCCTTTTTTAACTTACATTCTTGGAGCACGCCCTAAGTGCCAGTCACTATGTTAGGCTCTGTGCAAACATTTTTTCATGGAAACCTCACAACAAGCCTAACGGGATAGACACTATTATAATGTTACTTCATAGGGGAGGAAATTGGAGTTTGGAGAAGGTGATCTGCTTGTAGAATTAAGGTCAACAGGCTCTAAGAAGTAGATGGACTTACTGTATCAACTGTATCTCTCTCTCTCTCTCTCTCTCTCTCTCTCTCTCTCTCTCACACACACACACACACACACACATGCACACACATACTTATTCCTCCCAGTATGAAATCTACTCTTCTTTTCTCATCTGTTCTCTCCCACAACCTGCACTCCCTCCCCTGCAATCTAAACTTCAGAAATTGGCTCAGTGACATTCCCTCAAGATCAAAGTCAAATGATAATTTCCATAAAAATAAAAGTAATTTCAGTCTCCCTCTCTCAGGGAAAGCCTGGGTCTCAAGGCAGGACAACACTAAAAATTCCACACTCCCCCATCTTCTTAGGATGAAACCCCACACCCCTCTTCCTTTCTTCTGGTTTCTCTTTACTTTAAACACATTGCTGCTTTTCTTCAGCAATGTTTATAGAAGCATTTGCCTTCAAATTCAAGATTTAACATCTCTCTCTCTCTCTCTCTCTCTCTCTCTCTCTCTCTCTCTCTTTCTCTCTCTCTCTCTCTATGTCTGTGAGACTAAGATGAGAAAAATGGACCAAGGAGGGGGTGGAGAAGAAAGTTGGAAGGAAATGTATTATTTAGTGACTTTCTGTATGTCACATATTATAGGTGTAAGAAATATCTTCTCATTTGACATATGAATAGCCTCAAGTTTTAGAAATAGTTTCAATATTCCAAGGTTACACAGTTTATAAGTGGCCTAGCTAAAATACTAACCCAAGACTGTCTAACCCCAGAGTCCCAAGTTTTATGCAAGGATGTGAGGTCAGTGCCAAAAATATAGGGAAAAGTGGGAGGGACTCTGCAACACCATGATTCCACCATCACACACTTCTATTGGGGTGACATGCAAGTAATGGGCTAGTAGCCATGGCAAGGATCAGTGCTCTCTCTCTGCCCCACCCTCCCTCCATGCACAGCCACACATATGGCCAAGTGTAGCTCTTTTACTGGAGGGCCTGAGGGGACTCTGGTTTTGCCCTTTCTACAATCACTGCTGCTCTCCAGGGTCCCTTCCACAGAGTCTGTGACAGGAGAGTTAAGCTACACAGGGGCACTTCCGGTTTCCCTTTGGCCACTATGCCACCTGGGAAGTTTCATGCAAATGAAAATACTTTTGTCCCTCAAGAAATGAAAGTAGTAATTCTCCACTTAGGAAACATCTTCAGAAAGGAAAAATACAGTATCATTAATTTTTATTTGAGAGGAAAATATCAAATTCCTAAAACAGGAAATCTCCCCAGAGTCTGCTTCCAGTAGCAAAGCTCATTTTATATTTTGCAAGTTTTATGAGAAAAGCATTCAACTCCAATAAATAGCTGTTTGAATATTATTTCTTGAGTGTTAAATTCACTTGTGAGACTAGCATAATTCCGTGGGATAAAGGTTAGTCCCAGTAGGTGTTATAAGCCAACCTTGAGATTATGACATGAAATGTTCAGATATCCATTATTAAAAATGAATCTGTTTTCTTTTGCTACATTTCTGCCTAATGGGGAAAAAAGAAAGAAAAAAAGTACCCTACGATTCTATTCAAACCAACCAATCAAACAAATCCTAGAGTATATGTTTAGTAAAATCTTGGCTTGATATAGGGCCCTGACTTGGTAATATAAATCAGCAATACGTTTTCCTGATCTGATTGGGCCGGAATATAAAGAAGTGGAAGGCAGAAGTAACATTGAATGAGCACACCATCCAGGCGAGTTTCCATGTTACTTTGTAGCATTATTCCACCCCGATTCTCAGCTCAGCCTGTGACCTCATTTTGGCCAATGGGATATTAACAAATGTGATGCCAGCAGTGACCTGGAAAGTGCTTGAGCATCTACCTTTTCTTGTATTCTGCCACAGCTACGAGAATATTTCTATTAGCCTGCTGGAGGACCAGAGACACACAAAACAGAGCTAACTCACCCCAGTCATCCCAACTGAGACCACCCCAGATCAGTCAAAAATCAGCCAATTCCCACACAAAATAAGCAAGTCCAACCAAGACTAGAAGAATTGTTTAGCTAAGTAAGGTCAGCAAAGCTTCTGAGCACACTACCCAATGCACGAGTAATAAATATTATTGTTGTGTGGTGGTTTGTTATGCAGTATTATTATGGCACTAGACAATTGATACAAATCCTACAGTGAGGAAATGGTTTCTGGATATCAAAACATAGTGTAAGGTGTGTTGCATGTTATATAAAAATGACATTAGGGATATCTGTTATGATAGATTATAGTCCCACATGCGTAAGTCACATTCAAAGAAGTAGGGGGAGGATTCTCACTTAAAAGGTGGGATCATTCCTGCACCAATCACTCAGGGAAAAGGACTAGCTCTCTAAGTAGAAAGCACATCTCAGATGAGATCAGTCAGGAAGGTAACATGATAGGATGGCTCCTAGACAGGAGCTTTTGTCTAGGAGGGTGTTTCTCTGGGGTCCATTCAGAATGACTTCCGCTGTGTGGAGACTGACCTGGATCTGAGAAGTGATGGCCCAGGAGTATCCATGTGATGCTGCTGCTGATGGCAATGATGATGACAGCTGAGAAGATTGATTATGTCCCAGGTGCTACACTCAGCTCTTGATATATTTTAGATAATTTAATCTTCATAACAACTCCACAAAGTGCTACTTTTTCTCTATTTTTTTTCTTTGTGTAAGGAAAATGAAGCCCAAGAGTTATTGCCAAAGACCAATGGACGTTTAAGAACAGAGTTGGGTGGTGACCAATCTGACCCAAAGACAAATATGCCAAAGGGCTTTGGAGCCAAAGAGAAGACAAGTTGGGTTGGGACCAGAACTTATACTGTAAGCTGGGCTGTTGATGCAGCTTGTACTCTGTTTCTGACTCTGCATGGGAAGGAATTCCATCCCACCACAGAGCCAATATCATGGCGGTATAAGAAAGGACTAGACAGAGAGCTAGAGTGGGAATGAGAGAAAAAGAGAATAAATAAAACTCTGATCAGAAGGTAAAGTTGGAAAACAAAGTCAAGTGCCCTTAGTCAGGAGCTTGACCTCACTCACTTTCTCCTGGACATTCTCTACCTGGTGCTATTTCCTTAGAGGTTCTGGATTATGCTTTATTGAAGAGAGAATTTCCCTATGGTTTATATGTGTCAGACATTTTCTAAGCATTTCTCATGCATTATGCATTGATTTCTAACAACACTTCAGTGATTAAAGATATTTTTATCCTTAGCTTTAAAGATCAGTGGTATTCAAAATGCAGTTTTTGGATTGGTGGCAGGCTGTGTAGTTCTTTCATTCCACAGCCACGGGAGAGATTGAGAGTAGGTGTTTATTCTAAAAAATGATTGTATATGTTATAAATTTATGTCTTCTATTTTATTCTCCTGGTAATTCATTTTCATGCATCTTATAAAAATATTTTTCTTCGAATGGATTGGAAGTTTAAGAAATATAGTTTGGGAAACCATTCTAGATAATAGAATTGAAGCTCAGAGAAATTATGTAACTTGCCAATGTGTTAGTCATTAAGTGGAAAGCAGGATTCAAACTCATGTTAATCCAATGCCCATCAAATCACTTTATTTTCACTAAAATTAATGTCCAATTTGATTAATACGATCCTGGTAATACTTACCTATTCCAACAAAAATGTGATGCTTGATGTTGGGGGACTGGGAGGAGAGTGGTAGGTATTGGGCCTTTCCATTGATTAGAGGAGGCATTACAGCGCACAGATATAGGACTTCTGAGCTGGACTTGAAAAATCAGAATGAGCCCAGCTGGTGTGGCTCAGTGTAGAGCATCTACAGGAGATCTTGGTTGGACTCCTGGTCAGGGTTGTGGGCTCCATCCCCAGTAGGTGGCATGTAGGAAGCAGCCAATCAAGGATTCTTACTCATTATCAATGTTTCTATCTCTCTCACTGAAACCAATTAAAAATTATTTTAAAAATTCAGAATGATGCTACCAGTGTGCTCATGTAATACACACACCCATGGCACAATCATGAAAATAGCAGAACAGCCTTCTCCGCTTCTACTGTAATTCCCTAAATGAGAAAAATAAGGAAGTACATAAAATTCCCCATTAAAAAAAATTATCATGTAGGCCCCATGTTCAGTGAAGCAGTTCCCTTTGTGGCTTAAAATTCAAAGGATTTTCTTCATATCATCTGTTAAAATAAAACCATGAAGTGATTACAGCAAGAAGCAGTAGATAGACATGGGCTTTGGAGCAAGATCAACTTAGAGTTGGGTCCTGCCTTTGCAATTTTCTCTTGCGCTGAAACCTTGGCATTATGCTAACATTTCTGAACTTTTTTCCCCCCTCATTTGTAAAATGTGAATAATTCATACCTCATAGGATTTTTGGGATAATTTAATCAGGCAACTCCTATAAACTGCTCTCATCAAGTATGAAGTAGGAGGATAATTATACCAGATGCCCCCAAACCAAATATATTTAACCAGCTTGTTTCAGATCCTTTCAAATGTGCAATCTCAAAATAATTAACTAAAAGGGTTTTTTTAAATTTGGTTATTCAGAAAGTAGGGTGTTTTTCCCCCCCACAGCCAGACATAAAATAAGGTCATTTGACTCAATTTTAAAAATTGAATTAACTGAATGGTTTGCATGCTTTGTTTCCAGATAGATAGAGTCTAATGATTCAGAATATTCTGGTACGTGGTCCACTGAAAACTGGTTTCATTAAATTTGTGATGTAGTCACTTTTATTGATTATTGATAATCTTATCTCATAAGGATGTTGGGAGAATCAAATTAGCTCAGATAAATAGTTTCTGGTACCTGATAAGCACTGATTAAATAGAACTCCCTTATGTCCTACTTTATTCATACGTGCTACTGTTTTAAGATCAATGTCACCTTACAGCATTTGATTATATAGAATGATTAGTACTTTGTTGACTCTTCCACTTAAAACTTAACAGAATATATATTTTTTTGTACTTGGAAGGTAGAGAAATATGGGCACCCTTGATTTAAAGCTGCTATGAATTCGCTTTGAAACGCTATGTTGAAATTTCTCCAAATGAATGATAATAAAACCTCTATGATAAATGATTCTCCAGGTCTGCACTCCAGCTAGTTTCTGTGGCAGTATTAAGCCTTTGGCATTTCCTCAGTAATTGGCCTCTAAATCGTGTCAACAAGTGCTTGTGCAGTCTTTATAGTTTTGCCTGACTGTTTTTTTTTTTTTTTTTTGCCTGTAACCATTCCAATATTCTGTTCTGTTCTAAAACACAAACCTGTGCTTTAGACCATTAATTGATTTTCTTTGAAACATCCTGGGGGTCTACAGTCCAAAGCCTCTTTCAGGATCTCATTTTAGGCAACATTGGAAACTATTTCAGAACACAATAAAAGCTTAGTTAGAAAACCACCTGGAAACATTGGGTAACTTTGTTTTCATCATTCGCTGTCACTACAGATTTTATACCCTTCCAGAGCACATATAATAACCAGATCACAGCATTATTTAAGCATTAAACGAGATTAAGTATATAAAAGCACTTTCCAAACTATCAACAATATATGAAGGATGTACAAAGGTCAGACATTGTTATTTCATAGGATGCTTTTACTTTCCCAATTTTCCTTCCTGGTTACAAGTTGACTGCCACACACTTGTATACCAATGTCCCAAGCAGGAAGGTAGGGGATAGGAGGCTTCTGAAAAATTTATTTCTTTTTACCAGGCAGGAAAATCTTTCCCTAAAGCGTCCACTCCAGCAGATAGATTGCCTATAAGCTTTCCTTAGCCAAAACTAGGTCACATATTCATCCCTAAAAGGAAGATCATAAAATTATGCATCTCAGGCCAGAGGAAGCAGGATTACCATGCTTGGTTTAGGCCAAAGGGACACAAATGGTCAGATTCAAAGCCTTTGATATCTAACTTTTAGTCTCAAAAGCCTAGCTAGCATAGCTTTTCTGCGCTCCCTAACTTCTTGGCTTCTAGCCTGCTTCCATATGAATACTTCTCTCATCATGACACTTCTTGGATATCTTCACTATATATTCTGATTTTCCCTCTTAAAATATACTTATCATTTCCATAAAGGAAGCCTGGCAATCTCAAAAAAGTCCTCTAAGTGTGCCTGAACTGTGCAATGTGAATTCTTTCACGTATGGCTTTTTCTGTTCACCTCTTATCCATCTAGGGCAATATGGAATTGGAGGAAAATGATGAACTTTGGAATCAGATGGATCAGAGTTGGAATCATTGGCTCCATCATATCTTAGTTAAGTACTGAACCTCTTTGGACTCCCAGTAACTTCTGTAAAAGGAAGATGGAGATATCTTCCTCATAGGGTTTAGTATAAGGATAGAAATAGGCAACCAGAAGAAGTGATCCACTTCCTGTTACTTTTATTGTCAAGCCACACATCTGCTCCTGTGACTGCTCTCTTTCTAAGACTGTTTCAACTCTTCCCTGGGCTCACTTTTTTTTATGACTTATTCTGACTTTAATGTTATACTTCTTTAAGACATGCTCATTGCTAACAATACTCTGCTCTTTCTTAATTCTGACACAACTGAATGAAAGGTGTTTGGATCCCTGTGCTCCAGTCTGAAAGACGCAACAATAATACATGCTTGTGAAAATGGAAAAATGAAATACATTTAATTAACATATAAGAAAGTGCAATAAGGCTCAGCAAAGCCCAATTGAAGTCAGAACAAAGGCTAGACAGGTGGCTTATTGCAATGGGGTAACCTAGGCTCTGACAACATGAAAAGCAATAAGGATATTAAAACTTCAAAGGGCAATATTATCCAGTATAACAAAAGATAGCAACTGAAACAGAGAGATCTGGCTCTAACTGGTTTGGCTCAGTGGATAGAGGGTCGGCATGAGAACTGAAGGGTCCCAGGTTCGATTCTAGTCAAGGGCATGTACCTTGGTTGCAGACATATCCCCAGATGGATTTCTCTCTCATCGATGTTTCTAACTCTCTATCCCTCTCCCTTCCTCTCTCTAAACAATCAATAAAATATATATTTTTTTAAAAAGAAACAGAGATCTGGAGAAGACAATGGATCAAAAGAAAAGGTGACTTAGGCACGACCCAAGCCATTTCAATAAATGAGCTGTGGGAAAAAGACAGGAAGCCCAAAAGGTATACCCATTCCTGCAGGTCTCCTTTAAAACATAAAGAACACAATTAGCTGTATTTGTTTACACAAGGTTCTTTTTTTTATATAACATAGTTAATTTATGTTATGATCTTTTTCATGGTGTATGTATTGTTATGCTAAGTATTTATTTTTATTTCATTTTTGGATGTGTATATCCTCAAAAGAAGCCAAGTCACATCTAATGCAGTTTAATCTGGCTCTTAACATTGATTATTCTTGGTTGGGCTCACCTGCACTCTTGCCCGCACGGAGCTAGGTGATGTGAAATGTCTCACAAATATTTCCCCTTTTTTCACCTTGCATGCAGTACTTAACCTAGGAGCAAAAGCACAAAACAGGTTGGCCACTGTCATTGAGTCTTTTAGTCGATGTTCTAGACCAGTGGTCAGCAAACTGCGGCTCTTGAGCCACCATTTGCCGCTCTGTTGATTAATGAGTTTGCCAACCACTGCATAAGGCATTACCCTTTCCCAGAAGTTTTGACTTCAGGTTAAAGACATTAGTACATTATTAAAATGTTTTTAAAGTGTTTTTTCCTAAGGCAGTGGTCAGAAAACTCATTAGTCAACAGAGTCACAGTTTGCCAATCATGGTTCTAGACTGTTTACCTGTATTCTGCGTACTAGTCATTCTTTCCCTCACAAGTTGTTGAGAATTTGCTGCACACCTTGCTAATCAATATCATTGTTTTTTTTTCACCTGGGCAAATCTTGATTACTGGTTTCTTAGCCTTCTGCTTTGTCCTGACCTTATGTTTTTGAAAAGCAACTTTTGTTTTGATTGCCAACCAGGATCTTCTATCTCTTGCCTTACCATTTTTGGAGAGATCTGCATTCTAAGGTTTTAGGTGGCAACATTTCTTCGAATTTCAATTACCAGTATTCAGCCCTCTTGCCAGTAGTCACCAGACTTCCTGACCCTGCCCCTCCTCACTGGTTTCTGCTTTCCTCCCAGTTGAACCCATCGTTTATGGATCCCTGCCCTGAGTCCCAGTCTACCTCTAGGTCTCAGTCCCGGTTGCAAACTCAGAATTTGTCCTGCATCTCAGTTCCACTGGCTCCCCAGATTCTGAGCTGTGTTTTGGTACAGCCTCCTTTTAGAAAGAGTGAGAAAATGTAGCGGAAGAGAACAGGCATTTTTCCAGCACTCTCTCACTTTCTTGGGCTCCATCGTCATTATAGACAAGGCCTAATAATGAGATGATGAAGACAAACCTATGCACCAAGTATTTGCTAAGAAAATACTTCCCTTTTTTGTCATTAGTATTTTCATTGTTCCCTAACTTTTAAAATAAATATAACCATCAGATCTGACTGCAATTTCACTTCCATGGAATTCCAAGAGAAATAGATTTAATTTAATCAGGTCTAAATAATAATAATAGTAATAATAATAATAATAATAATAATAACAGCAACCTTTCATTGAGCATTTATCTGTGTTAATATACTCCTCATTCCAACCTTCTGAGGTATCATTATTGCCATCTTTTTATAAATAAAGAAATTGGAAAACAAATCACAGGGGATATAATAATTATGGGTTTTAGCAGAAATTTTTTAAAAGTTTTATAAATATTTTTCATGTGAAAGTAATTTATACATTACTCAAAAGAAAGATGCATGAAGATGTGTGATAGTGCTATGAGAAAGCATGTAGTCATGTATATAGCCTGAAGCATAAAGTCGTTTATATGACCTAAATATTTATAGGTATATGGGTGCTTTGATTGCCTTCAAACTGGAGGAAAAAGCTGGAGGGAATGCATAGAAAGATAAGCCTGTAATACTGTTTTCAATGCCAGCCTTCTTCAGCAATGCTTCTTTCTGTAATTATGATGATTAATAGCAGTCATGACTCCTCATACATCTATAGTGCTTTATGGTTTATAACACATATTTACATGATTTATTTCCATTTTGCCCTCCCAATATTCGTTTAGAAAATAACAGGTTAAACAGCTCATTTTATTAAATGAGTAAAGCATGGAACAACAACATTAAGTGACTTGTCCATAGTACATCAATAGTGGAAGATGTTTCATAGCCTCAAACCATTAGTCTAGGTCCTATTACTACTAGACCAGGCATGTCCCAAATACAGGAATTTAATATCTGGACAATAGCAAAGGATAAGGTAAATAATCTTTGGAATGAAATGCCTAATAACTAACACACAGGATGACAGAGCTTTTCATACCTCCAGGGGTGTTCCACATCACTGATGTTAAGTTAGCCTTTATGCTATAAGTACATGGTCCTCTCTCTGTTTAGCAGGGGACATAGCATTCTGAGGTAAACAAATGGAGATGAATAGTTTCAATGCAAAACAAAGGAAGCATCTAAACAGTAAAAGGAATGAAAAATACAAGGCACTCCTTGGAAAACATAAATTAGTATTATACTCTATACTCCCAGAGAGCATCAGATTCCTTAGGTTAAGAAGTCATTTACAAGCCCTAACCAGTTTGGCTCAATGGATAGAGCATCCGGCCACTGACTGAAGGGTCCTGGGTTCAATTCCAGTCAAGGGCATGCACCTTGGTTGTGGGCTCAATTGATCCCCAGTAGGGCACGTGCAGGAGGTAGCTGATCAATCTGATCAATGTTTATCATCGATGTTTCCAACTCTCTATCCCTCCCCTTTCCTCGTAGTAAAAAAATCTATTAAAAAAAGTAATCTACAAGACTGCCCCCCCACACTCCATTTCAGTTGACAACTGTGCTTTTGACCAACTTGCTATATACTAGCGATTCCCACCCTCCTCGAGTTGGATCAATTCACTAGAGTGGCTCACAGAACTTAGAACTCAGAGAGGAGTGTGGAAACTATTCTGAGATAGTACTTTGGATTTGACTTACTGAGTCTTTCCTTTTGCCCTGTGTTTCAGGCAAATAGCCAGATCCTTGATAGTTTTTGTTTGTTTGTTTGTTTGTTTTGCTTTTGGGGATTTTTGCAGGGCAAAAAGCAGCAGCTATTTGAAGACAGTTGTACCTCCTGTCTCTTATAAAAGCCTAAACCCAATGAGGAGATTTAGCTGAGGAGAGCATTGAAAGGTAGTTAGAGAGACGTTTCACATAAAATAAAAAGAAGCTGTAAGTCAGAGAAGGAAGACACAATCTAGGACAGGTGGGCTCCAGACTCAGTTCTCTCAACACTATCAAATAGTTACTAATGTCCTAATATGACCGTAAATGCCCTTGTGCCCGTGCCTGGGATAATGAGATAGGGTGGACAGATAGCAATGGCCAGAATTACCTCCCTGACTATGTTCTGTTGTGTAAGACCTCTATTGTGTACAATCCTTGGGAGAGCTTTATTATTAATAACAAATTTCCTGCCAGGATGGATAGATGAGTGCTTAGCAGATTTAACCTCATTACAGAGAATGAGTAGTACCCTGTATATTATATGACCACCTGAATTGTATGATTGTTTGATGCCATCTTTAGCGAAAGAATATAGGGATCACTTTTATTAGTTCCTTAAGAAAAGAGCTTTAGAAAGAGATGATAAGTTTCATTGCACCGAGGCGCAGAAATAGCCCCTAGTTGTTATCTTTAGCTTGCTCCAAAGGCCATTTTTTAAGTTGAAGAATGTGTATTTCAGTAGAAAGAGAAAATGTGACTCCAGTATAATTTCTGCAGTCTTAGAAAAGGTTTAGGGGAGACGGTAGGTGTGTGACAATAGATGAAGAAAGGAGATAGTGTCAATACATCTCACCAAATTTATGATCCCAAAGATAAATTCAAGTAAAGAAAGGGAATATTTTTTCTCCAAGTATTTAACAATTTTAGAATTATCAATTGTGCCAAGCTGGCACAGGCATGAGTGAACGTGAGAGGGGGGCAGTGAAGGATGGAGAAGACAGACAAAAGAATAAAGCTATGGCTCAGTAGGATGGTGGGACACTGCTTCTCTGATGGAGAGATAGCACCACAGCCTACAAGGTGCATCTTCATTTTATAGGCAGACCCATGAAGCAAAGTAAGGGCATGGTCAAGATGTTCACAATGTTCTCATGGGTTTCAAATCTACTCAATTACATGCACCTGATCAAGCTTTGTTTACTTACTGCACCTCCCACACCCATATCACTCAGCCACATGGGACCACAGGTTTGGACCATAAGGTCAAGCTTACAACCATAGCCTTTGGCTATAATTGTGCTGGGACTTGCATGTGGCTTTGTCACAAGAGGATTGTGCCTTCTCATTTAGTCCCAGGCTTGAACCTGTCCAAAAGCTGTAGCCGCTCTTCACAATCAATTGTTCCCTAACTCTCTTTAAACAAAACAGACAGAAAGCCACATCTCATTCTTGGTGGGCGGACATAGAGAAAATGAATGAATCGAGTCCAGAGGTGAGTGAAAAGTTATCTTCTTGGTAAAGAGTGGCTGGGGAGGGAGGGTAAAGGACAGCCAAGAGAGGGCAGAGAGAGCAAGAAAGGGGCAGGTGAGTGTCTCTATTGAATGAAAGAAGCAAGTTTCTCTGCATGTTGAGGAAAAACTGACCACATCCTGGCAGAGGGAGACTTCAGGGCCAAACCGGATGAAAATGTATCAACAAAGGCTCAAGTATGTGCTGCGTGCTTGTGGTGACACGTGTTCTCTCCCTTTTTAAATGGTAAATTAGGTCTTTGTCTACAGGTGCGTGAGGAGCAGAGGCGTGAGATAATGATCCCAGTGTAATGTGAGTAACTGAAACGTTTGTCTTTCTGGCAGCTCTTCAGCATCTCCAGCTTAGACCTGACACGACAGCCTGGCCTGGCACACCCTGGATGATTTATAGTAGTGCTTCTAGAACTTGATTCACCTGGAGGCTGATTAAAAATGTGGACTCTGGTTCAGTATGTCTGAAGTGCTCCTGAGTGCCTGCATTGCCAACAATTCCCAGGTGATGCCAGTGCTGCTGATCCTCAGGCCACACTTTGAGGAGCAAGGGCTTGAGAAACACAGTCTCACATATACACAGATAGTCAAAGTTGTGCACTCTGCATATACACATATGGACACACACAGGTGCAAAGAAAGACATTCACTCATTCATTTTGAAAAAAATTGAGTGTACTTTTTTTAGGGTAGTCACTATACACATATAGACATACACATGGAGAACATGTTTTAGGATTGATCTTTGAAAACAGCCTTTTTAAAAAAAAATCACAAAATATTTTCCAAGCCATGCCACCATTCTCCAGCACCAATCTCTTTGAATTGCCTGTTTTTCTTACTCTTAGTGGTCAAGATGAAGAACAGGCAGCTGCCTACATGCAGAAATTGATTCCAGTATTTTAAGGCATTTCTCTTTGCTGTCTGAAATTCTTAAAATAGCTATGTGGCAGAGAGGTGAGAATATGGGTATTGGAATGAGGAATTTTGGCCTCAAATTTCAACTCCAACATGTATAACACAATTTTAGTCTCCTCAAGCTTCAGTTTCTGCATTTGCATATGGTGACAATAATGTATTCTTTATGCAGAAGGCTATATACCTAATTCAACAAGCATCTATTGCAGGTCTATTGCCTGCGATGAATATAGAAATGAAGTTGATTTAATTTATTGATTCTTGGAACTTACAGCTTAGAAGAGAAAACAGATGCAGTAGAAGTATGTGAAGAAAATAGCATAGGAAGTGAGGTAGTAAAGTCTTCCCAAAGGAGCTGATAGGGTCAGCTGGATTTTGAAGGATAGAAAGAGTTATATAGCAGTAAAGGAGAGAATAGAACTATGTTTCTCAAATGGAATCTACATCCAAATCGATAAAATTGAGGTACTTGACTTAGTACCTGGGACAGAATATATAACTCTACATTTTCTATCAAGCTCTAAGTAACAATGCTGTTGCTGGTCACACACCTGGAGAAGCGAGGGAGCAGGGCATTTCAGATTAAGGAAAAACCAGCACAGATGTGACATTAAGAAGCAGTACGGTGGGTTTGGAGAACAGTCAGCTTGGAATGATTGGTCCATAAATTTCAGTGATGGGAGATGTTGCTGGAAAGTGGACAGAGTCAGGTGAAGGGATAATTAAATGAAAAGACCTAGGGAATCTTCCTGGCACTTAGTGAGCACTTCAGCAATAAATAAGTATATCAGATCAAGACACAAGGTAAGCCATATTTTTGTATACTAGCAATGCACAATATTTAAAGAAAATTAAGAAAACAATTCCACTTACAATTGCATCCAAATGAATATCACACCTAGAAATGTGTCTAACAAAGTAGGTGAAAGACTGAATATTGCAAAACATTCCTGAAAGTAATTACAAAAGTATTACACAAGTGGAAAGACATACCATCTTCATGAATTGGAATACTTAATAATGTTAAGATAGAAATACTACCCAAAGCAATCTATCAATTCAATACAATCCCTATAAAGATTTTAATAGCCCTTAAAATGGAAAAGCTGATCATCAAATATAGCCAAAATAATATTGAAAAAGAACAAAGTTGGAAGACTCACACTTCCTGATTTCAAAACTTACTACAAAGCTACAATGGTCAAAATAGCATTGCCCTATCATAAGGACAGACATATAGCCAGTGGAATAGAACTGAAAGTCCACAATAAACCCATATATTTATGGCTAATTGATCTTTAACAAGAGTTCCAGGACCATTCAATTGGAAAACAATTTTTTTCAATAAATGGTATTGGTATCACTGGATATCCACATGCAAAATTAATGAGGTTGGATCCCTATACCATATGCAAAATTTAAGGGTTGGGGAAAGAAACACATGGGCATGCTCTTTACTTTCTGTGAAATTTTCCTATAAGCCTAAAACTGCTCTAAAATAAGTTTAAGTTTTTAAAAACTCTCCTATGAGACAGCAATACACATCACAAGAATAGCTAAAATGAAAAAAAGACTGATAATAATAAGTGTTGTTGAGGATGTAGAGCATCTGAAATTCTCATACAATGCTGATGGGAACTGAATATCATATACTACCTGCTTTGAAAAACAGTTTCACAATTTTTAAAAATGAAATTAAACATACACTTACCTATGACTCAGCACTCCCAGTCCTGGGGCTTATCCAAGAGAAATAAAAAACACATGTTCATAAAAAGACTTGTTGTGAAATGTGTATGGCAGTTTTATTCATAATAGCCAAATGCTGGGAAGAAAGGTCTATCAAATGGTGATTGAATATACAAATTGTAGTATCAACATACAATGAGAATACGACTCAGAAATAAAAAGTAGTGAATTACTGATATACATAACAACTTGGGTCAATCTCAATAAATATTATTGTAAGTGAAATAGACACAAACACTACATGATTGCATTTACATGAAATTCTAGAAAAGGCAAAACTATTTACATCAAGCAAATTAACATTTGCCAGGGGCCAGAGTCAGAGATGGTAGAGACGATGAAAGGAAGCAAGAGGTCATGTAAATGTTCAAATCATGGCTTTCTTGGTGGCTGCCTAATTGTCAAAACTCACCAAGTTATGGACTAAAAAATTAATGCATGTTTACGATGATTTTTAAATCACTGAAAACTGAACTCAAAATTGATCAATTACTTAAGTACAAGAGCTTAAACTATAAAATTCTTAGATAGAACCATAGGAGTAAATCTTCATGACCTTGGATTTGGCAATAGATTCTTAGATAATGACATCAAAAACATTAGCAACAAGAGGGGAAAAAGGTACATAAAACTATATAAAAATGTAATTTTTTGCGCATCAAAGGACATTATCAAGACAATGAAAATCTAACAAAGAATGGGAAAATATTTATAAATCACATATCTGATAATAATCTAGTATCCAGAATATATAAAGAATGACTGAACTTAATAACAAGAGAGACCAACAATCCAATTAAAAAATGGGCAAAGGACTTTCATAAAAATGTTTATCTAAAAAAATATATATATACAAATGGCCAAAAAGAACATGAAAAGATGTTCACTATCATTAGCCATTAGGTAAATGCAAGACAATACCATGTCACACATGCTAGGATAAGGTATAAGAAAAACTGGAAAATAGCAAGTATTTGTGTTGATACGGAAAAAATGGAACCCTTGTCAATGCTGGTGGGGATGTATAAGGTTGAGCTGCTGTAGAATGCAGTTTGGCAGTTCCTCAAAAAGTTAAACATAGAATTACTATGTGTTCAAGCAATTCCACTCCTGGGTATGCACTCAAAAGGATTACAAAGCAAATGCAAGTACATTAATGTTCACTACAGCACTATTCATAATAGCCCAAAGGTGCAAACAACCCAAATGCTCATCAACAGACAAATCAATAAACAAATTGTGGTGTAAATATACAATGTAATATTATTCAGCAACAAAAAGGAACTAGGTGCTGATTTATGCTACAGTGTGGAGGAACGCAGAAAGCATTATGCTAAGGGAAAGAAGGCAGACACCAATGATTACGTATTACGTGATTTCATTTACACAAAATATCCGGACTAGGTAAATCTACAAAGCAGACTGTTGCCAGGGACTAGGGGTTGGAGGGAACTGCTTAGTGGGTAGAGATTTCCATTTGGGGTGATGAAAATATTTTGAAACGAGGTAAGGGTGGTGATTGCACAATATCAGGGTTGTATCCAAACTGTTCACTTTATATGGCGAATCATGTCGTACACTTTATGCTGGAAACCGATCATTGTCTCACTAATAGAAAGATATAAAAGGCTGGTCAACCTTGAAGTTCTGAAAGGTCAGAGCCAACCACTCCCTATCTAATTGAGACAAAGGTATCTGAGGCAACCTCCGCATCAAATAATCATGTAAGTCCTTACTGATATGATAATCCACTTATTACCTGCCTAAGGGCTATGGGTGTATCCCAAACCTGCTTAAGGGTAACTGTGTATCCCACAGTCTCAATAAAAGGGATTGCAAGGCCAGAGGTAGGCTCCTGCCTGGCCCCCCATACTGCCAAATTAAATTTCTTCTATTCTCTTTCATTTGTGTGCAGCCCTTCTCCAAAACCCAGAGAACCGGAACCCTGAACCACGTGGGACGTGAAAGGGGTCCCTACAACTTTACATTTATATAATTTTGTCAGTTATATATTGACAAAGCTGGGAAAACATGACAAAACACAGACAACAACACAAAGTAAATAGAATGGCTAATCTGTTCTATGAATTTTAACTCAACTATAAAGACAAACAAACACAGGATGCTGCTGGCCCTGATGAAAGATGACAAGGTTGAATTCAAGCAGAGGCAGTAACTGTCAAAGGAGGACATGAAGGGAATCAGGAAGGTGGCACTGGACAGCAGAGAATGGGGAGAGGAAGGAGTGATTCTGGAACTGCTCACCTGGAGGGCTGCTGCGTGTGGGAGGAGGTGGAGGCGTGAAGCGGAGAATGAGTTGAGGTGGGCCAGAGGGGCCGGAGGTGCTTGTGGCAGTGCAGGGGGGGAACTCCCACAGTCGATTGGACCACGGCTCCTGGGAAATAATGGAGAAGAAGAGGGATAGGATACCTTGGAGAGACCTTATGCATGAAACGCCTTTAGGAAACAAAATATTGGTCATGCACAAGAAATCACCCACTTCCTACCTTCCTCCTGCTGTGACACGAGATCCTTTCAGTAGATTCATTTTTGCCATTTAACTGATTAGTGAAGAATGAGGATTATATGATATTAAAGGATTCATCCAGGGACACAGCAAATCTGTCCCAGAGCCAGAACTTGCCCAGCACTAAGCTCTCACCACTCTTGCTTCAATATTTCACTCGCCAGGCACCGTTTCACGGCTGACAGCAGTGCGGATTTTAATCCCAGATTAAAGGACCGGGGACTGCATCGCTCCCCAGGCTGGTTGGCTTCATGGGAAAGTGTATCTATTTTCCTAACAGTCTTTCCAATTCCAGAAAATTAGCTGGAGCAGGTTTTATTGCTCTGAGCAAACTCAGCTTTAGCGTCCTTCTGCATCACACATCTGTATTCTCAATTTCTTCCAGCCACGTTTGCACCTCTGTCTTCACCCAGTTAGACTTCTACCCCAAAGAAAAGTGAAGCCCCGAATCTCTAAGTAGAGGAAACGCTTTCTTTCCTGTAGGGGCACTGAAGCAGAAACACCATCTTTCTAAATTCTTACCGACCCCCATCCTGTGTTCAGCTCCCTTCAACCCCAAATTTGGAATCCATTGGAAATATCTATCTCATGGAAAACAAAAACACTTTTGTAAAGTTATGCTAAAGAGGCGTTCAAGAATTGAAGAAGACATTGTGATTACTGTAGAAATAGTTCTTTATTCACATTTAGAAGACATCTGGTAAGGGGCATAGGCGGGACAGAGGAACTACAGGTGAGTATAGGAATTTAAGCGGGTTTCTCCTTTTTCTTGAACCCCTTATTTCTACATTGTCTTTGGCTCCTCCTTAGTCTTCCCAGACAAGCCACCTTGGGAGCCTGCCCTTGCACAGTTACCCTGTCCCAACTGAATTCTGTTTGCCTCCTTTGTAGTTGATTTTGAGCCACACAGCCCCAGATGGCCAGTCTGAGAACAGACACAGGCTTTTTCAAAGAGACAATATTGATTCCCTCTAGACCCACAATGACCTCTTTCTTCTACCTCTTCTTACTCCAGTTCACAAGGCTTTTAATCCCCACTGAACATAGAGCTTCAATATGGGTCAGAGAATGGGCCACAACTCAAAATCAACTGTTCCGACCCAGGAAGCTTCGACGGGGCACAAGCAGCGTTCTATTAAGCGGAGTCTGGTGCCATTGTTTTTACGAGGCTCTCACCAGCTGGCCTTGCTATGCTTGGCTAAGAATTAGACAAGGGAGGGAGGATCTGGCTTGAATAGGAAGAGAGACAAGAGCTGGCTTTAAAGGGCGACACCCTGAGGACAAGCTCAAATGGACAGGGAATAGGCCATGTCCCCCCGGGGCTGGTTCTGCTTCTGCAGAAGAATCAAGAAGGCAGCAGAGAAACAAGTTTACACACACTTCTCAGGCTCTGAAACAAGCCCGGGTTCAGAAGTACATGGGCTCCACTCACTCCAACTCACGCACACTCCCAGGATGCCCTGCTCGAAGGAAAACCTCCAAGGAGCAAATAAAACATAACATTTTGGTTCGGACTTTAATGTTCACATTGTGAAGCACAAAGATGCTCATAGCCATGAGATGCCTTTGGGAAAGCTAACTTTCTTAGTGTCTGTTTGAAGTGTCATTTATCCACCAGCAGAGAAATAGAAGACATCCTAGTTATTCATTTTGCAACTAGATAACACACCAGAATTTTTAAATGTAAAACTGCTACATAAAATTTTTAAAATAAATTACATTTTAATCCTAAACGTTAAGGATAAGAAATATTATGCGTTGATATTATTTCATGCCTAGTTTATCAAGCTCCACATGAAAAGAATATTGTAAACAGCTGGATCACTAGCGCTAATATAATAGAACTTGGTCACTCACCAACTGAGTATCTAGAAAGAGTCTCTTATTTTCTCTAAGCCTTTCTTTTTTTTCATTTGTAAAATGGAAGGTAATAATACTACCTGTAATGAAAGTAACATAAAAATACTGAGCATAATGTTGGCATATCATAAGAACTTACTAAACGACATGAATGCATTATTATTGTTATCACTCATTTGTGAGGAGTTTGTAGTCTTCATAACGAAGTCAATTATTGCACCTAGCCCTGTCAGTCTAGTGCTAAAGTGAATGTTAATACTGAAATATCCTTCTAGGCCAGTGGTCAGCAAACTGCCTTTTGCCTCTCTGTTGACTAATGAGTTTGCCAACCAATGTGTAAAGCATTACCCTTACCCAGAAGTTTTGACTTCAGGTTAAAGACATTAGTACATTGTTAAAATATGTTTGAAGTGTTTTTCCCTAAGCTATGCTTTATGCTAAGTGGCTGTAGCTGCTCGGGATCCTCCTTGTGGTTTAGCTTTTGCTTCTTAGCATATTGCAATCCTTCCCTTTGCTGCTTTTAATTTGATCTCCCTTTAAACTAAGAACATTCTGCTTCCAATTGCTGGGGAAATCATATTACACATGAAATCAGTAGGTTTAAATTTCCACCCAATTCTAAATAAGCAGACTAAGGTTTCAAGACCTAGAGTAAAATACGTGGACTTTATGACATTTATTTCCTTCAATCTGCAAATAGGTCTCTTGAAGCGAGGACATTTCCACTGGAGGAGGGGAAGACAGGATTGTGCAAAGAGGGAAGAAATGGTGAAAAATCATGGAGACAGGCAAGGGCCTACTAAAGGTTAGATTTTTGCAGTGCCCAAAGCACAGGTGACTGTGGGGGAAAGAGGGTAGGCTGTAAAATGATGAGGTTGGAGAGCTAGGATTCAGCTAAGTATTATGTTAATAAAAATGGTTGACGTTGTAAGCATTTTCAATATTTTAAGTGCTTTGTTAAGCATTGGAGATGTATTATTTCATTTAAACTTTACAACAGCCCTATTAAATCTGTCCTGTAATTATATTCATTCAATATGTGCCAAAACTGAGGATTGAGAGGACTCAATCAATCAATCAATCAATCACCCAAGGTCTATCCAGGATGCTTTGATTTCAAACTCTGTGCTTATAGCTACCATGTTACACTCTGCCATAGAATTTGTGCGTATGATAATAATTTTGGTTTGCTTGTGTGGGCCACAGGAGGTCTTCAGGGAAAAAGTAATATGATAAGATTTAATCTTAGGAAAATAACTAAAGAATGGATTAGAGAGGAGAGATGCTGAGGACATGAAAAACAGCCTGGAATTCAAAATAGACCTGCACAGGATGTAACCTGGGACTGTGGCAGTAGGGATGAAGAGGTTAGGAGGGATTCTAGAAACATCTTCAAGTAGAAGCAATAGGACTTGGGTATTTGCTGGTTGAGGGAAAAGGAGAAGCAGAGTAACTCACCCAGGTTTTAGATGGCTACCATCTATGTTAGGGCAACATTTCTTTTTTTTTTTAATATTTTTTATTAAGGTATTATCTGTGTACATAGCTTATCATTGCCCCCCCCCCCATAGGTGCCCTCCCTCCCCAGAGTTTTGTGTCCATTGGTTGTTCTTATATGCAAGCATACCAGTCCTTCGGTTGATCTCTTATCTCCCCCAGATCTCCCTACCCTCCCCCCCCCCCCCCCGCTGTCATTTGGCAGTCTGCCTGTTGTTTTACTGTCACTATATCTATCTTTCTGTTCATTCGTTTATAATGTTCTTTAATATCCATAAATGAGTGAGGTCATGTAGTGTTTCTCTTTCATTGACTGGCTTATTTCACTCAGCATGATGCTCTCCAATTCCATCCAGGTTACTGCAAATGATGAGAATTCCTTCCTTTTTATGGCAGCATAGTATTCCATGGTGTAGATGTACCATAGTTTTCTGATCCATTCATCTGCTGACGGGCACCTAGGCTGTTTCCAAGTCCTAGCTATTGTAAATTGTGCTGCTATGAACATAGGGGTGCATATATCCTTTCTGATTGGTCTTTCTAGTTTCTTGGGGTATATTCCTAGTAGTGGGATTACTGGGTCAAATGGGAGTTCCATTTTCAGTTTTTTGAGGAAGCTCCATACTGTTCTCCACAGTGGTTGCACCACCCTGCAATCCCACCAGCAGTGCACGAGGGTTCCTTTTTCTCCACAACCTCGCCAACATTTGTTGTTTGTTGTTTTGTTGATGTTGGCCATTCTGACAGGTGTGAGATGGTACCGCATTGTTGTTTTGACCTGCATCTCTCGGATAATTAGTGACTTGGAGCATGTTTTCATGTGCCTCTTGGCCTTCCTTCTGTCTTCTTTTGGGAGGATTCTATTTAGGTCCATTGCCCATTTTTTAATTGGCTCATTCATTTTCCTTTTATTGAGTTGTATAAGCTGTCTGTAGATGTTGGAGATTAAACCTTTATCAGTGATATCGTTTGCAAATATGTTCTCCCATACAGTGGGTTTTCTTGTTGTTTTGTTGATGGTTTCTTTTGATGTAAAAAAGCTTTTTATTTTGATGTAGTCCCATTTGTTCATTTTCTCCTTAGCTTCCATTGCCCTAGGGTTAGTATCAGTGAAGAAGTTCTTTAGGCTTATGTCTGAGAGGGCAACATTTCTTATTCAGTCTTTAGGGAACAGAGATATTAAGGTTATCTTAATATTTAACAAGGTTGGGTTAAATAGGATTGTTTGATGCAGGACTTCTCAATGTGGTTAAACACTACTGTGCCTTAATTATCAAGAGAACAATGCCTTATGCATTAGGAGGTGTCTGGGAGCCTCGGCCACATAGGGCTGGTGCTCCAGAAAGCTGACCTGGCGGTAGAAATTTGAGGATTATTTTCTTCAGCACATCTTTGGTGATGGCATTTCTGTGTTTGTCACGTGCCTGCTCACTTGAAAGAGTTGCTAAATAAAGATATTTTTAAAATTTTGGAGAAACCAAGATAGCAGCATAGATAAACACCTAACTGCAGCCTCACACAAAATTTTCAAAAAATTACAACTAAAATACAAAATGGACATTATCCAGAACTACAGGAAAGTTGACTGACTGGAAATTCTACAACTAGAAAGAAAGAGAAAACCAGAAGGAAAATCAGAGGAGCTGTAAAAGCCTAAGGTACTGAGACATGGTGTCCGTGTGGGGAGAGGAATGAGCTGAAGAGGAGGGGGTGGCTGAGTGCCTGGCTGGCGTTCCCTAGCAGGAAGGAGATAAAAGCTCCAGATGGTGCTGAATTCCAATTCCAACTTCACTGAACCCCAGTTCTGGGTGACACCCTGGGGACCCAGGCTCATGGAGGGAATCTGGGCTGTAAGGTGGAAACTCAGGGGAGCGGCGAAAAGGCAGAGTCCTGGAGGCTCACATGTTGTGTGCAAAGGACAGACTATTGACTGTGCTGCTGGATTGCCCTAGCGGGAAGGAGACAAAAGCTCCGGACTGTGCTGAGCCCCAGTTCTGGGCCAGACCCTGGGGACCCAGGCTCATACAGAGGGAATCTAGGCTGTAAGGTGGAAACTCAGGGGAGTGGTAAAAGGCAGAGCTCTGGAGGTGCGCATGTTGCACGCAAAGGACGGACCTTTGACTGTGCCACTGGATTGCCCTAGTGGGAAGGAGAAAAAAGCTCCGGACTACATTGAATCCCATTTCCAACCCCACTTCCAACTGCACTGAACCCCAGTCTCATTAGAGGAGAGACTAGACTGTCTAGTAACAGGCGAAACTCAAAGACACCTTTCTCTCAGAGGTGCTTGCAGCCAGTACCAAAGCAGTGAATACCGAAGGACACTGAGGAATGCTGAGACTCAGGAACCTCATAGGGCAGGGCTGAGGGGAAGTCAAGGCTGTAGGCTCCACCCTGAAACTCTGCCCCATCTAAGTTGAGCACAGAGGCTTTTACAATTTTCCAAGTCTAGTCAAATAAGGCTGTCTCCTGGCATAGACACAACTGATGCTCACAGCCAATTGGCCTGGAGGTCTGTTCCTCCCAATGATACCAACAACAATCAAGACTTAACTACAAAAAGGCTGTACACACAGTCCACAAAAGGGTGCACCAAGAGTATCCATCTTTGGTAATTGGGAGACTGACCCACTGAACCATATAGGACACCTTAGTACACAAAGCCACCTTACCAACTCAGGGAAGCTGTGAAAATGCTGAGACAAGGAAACAGATCATAAACGAAAGAAATGGAGGACAATAAGTGACTGGATATAGAGTTCAAAACCATGGTTATAAGGTTTTTCAAGAATTTCCTAGAAAAGGCTGATAAAATAAATGGGACCTATGAGAATGTGAAAAGGGATCAACTAGAAATAAGAATAGTCTGAAATAAAAAATATTATACAGAGTCCTAAAAACAGAATGGAAGATTGCAAGAATCAAGTCAAAGATTTGGAACATAAAGATCCAGAGACACTCCTCCGCAGAAGCAAGAAGACAAGAGAATCCAGAAAATTGAAGATAATGTAAGAAACCTCTGGGACAACTTCAAACGAACCAACATCAGAATTATGGGGGTCCCAGAAGAAGAGAGAGCAAGATACCGAAAACATACTGGAAGAAATAGTGACAGAAAACTTCCCCCACCTGGTGAAAGAAATAGACTTACAAGTCCAGGAAGCACACAGAACCACAAACAAAAGAAATTCAAAGAACACCATACCAAGACACATCATAATTAAAATGCCAAGAGCAAAAGACTAAGAGAGAATATTAAAAGCAGCAAGAGAAAAGCAGGTAATTACCTATAAAGGAGCACCCATACAATTGTCAGCTGATTTCTCAACAGAAACCATGCAGGCCAGACTGGAATGGCAAGACATATTCAAGGTGATGAATAGCAAGAACCTACAGCCAAAAATACTCTACCCAGCAAAGCTATCACTCAGAATGGAAGGCCAGATAAAGAGCTTCACAAATAAAAAAAAGCTAAAGGAGTTTATCACCGCCAAGCCAGAATTATATGAATTGCTGAAGGGGGTTCTTTAGGAAGAGAAAAAAAAATAAAGATAAAAATTATGAACAACAAATACATAACTATCAAGTGAAACTAAAAACCAAGGGAATTAAAAAATCTAATGAATAATATTAACTGGTGAATATAATAGAATCAGAGGTATGGAAGGGGAGTGAACTGACGATTCTCGGGGAAAAGTGGAGTGGGGGGTGCGGGAAGAGACTAAACAAACTGTGCACCTATGGATGAGGACAATGGGGGGTGTGGAAAGGGCAGAGGGTGGGGTGGGAACCTGGTGGAGGGGAGCAATAGAGGGGAAAAATGAGGAACTTTTGTAATAATATGAACAATAAAGATTTATTTAAAAAAATTCCCAAACCAGCATGTACACACCATGAGTTAGAAATGCAATATAGGTGAATACTAAAATATATCTACCTGTGGGTAGAACCAGTTCATTTCATATACAAACTGTGTATCATCCAATTCAAATGGGCAAGCTTTTGGAATTTTCAGGGGAAAAAATGTTTATCAACTGAATAAAAATCCAGATACAAGATTTGGTTCATTGCTTTACATACCACTGGGAGAACCAGGGGAGGCCAGGACTCCACTGGAGCAGGCTCGAGGGGTCAGAGTGAATTCAGTTGACTGGGGACTTCTTTGCCCCATAGGTAAACCACCCATACTGATGTTTGTAGAATGACATTAGCTTTTCATTCGTTGGCAGAAATATGCTCCCAGCTGCCCAAGTCGGTGGCTTCTCTGGTCATACAGTAAAAGAACTTGTGACCTTAAATAACCCACAAGGGTTTGAATGACAGAACTGGGAATCCCTTCCTGGCACCCGCAGTGCAATCTGTTGACTATCATTTTGCATCAGTGTGGGGCAGCTTAACTCTTATTCTCAAAGACCTACTGGAACATCTAGTGCCACCATGGCTCACTTGGTCAGTGACAGCTCCCTAAGTAGTATGATCCTCTTGGCGTTTTTTTCATTACTCTAATTAAACTCTTACCACGTTTTAGGCAGTTATAGATATTATAGATATTAATCTCCAACTCAATAAGATAGCATCATAACTATTCCTATTTAATAAATGAGGAAAATGAGGCACAGAGAGGTAAAAGCATCACACAGCCTTACATAGCAGAGGAGATGATTTTAATTCGTGTATTTGCACCCATGGGCTATGCAGAGATGAATCAGACTATGTCCAGCAGAGTAGCCCAAATTTCAGTCACTCACCTACCACATACTACTGATGTCGATATAGCCACATACTACCTTTAATATAATTTATTTAATGTAGAACATAGACTATGTATACTCACACAATTTATGTATAGTTAAATTTTTTCTAATTCACATAAAAATAAATTCATAACGCTTTAGCAATACCGTCCTTATCTTTCCTAAAGCTTGTTCTCTGACCATCCACGGGCACTCACTTTTCCTCTGAACAGCTTACATTGTAAACTGGAAAGTTCTAGACATTACATATGTATAATGATTCAACACAGTTGGCAGCAATAGAGTACCTGCTACTATGTTCAGGGTAGTGTGCCACCTTAATTCCTCATTCCTTATCTCCTTGTCCCTGAGGCCAAGCTGGAGAACCACAGCCCGCACAGATGTTGTTTGCACTCTGGGCCAAGAGTGTACAGAGGTAACTGAGCATCTTACAGCGAAGTGTCCTACTGTCTTCTCTCCCCAAGATGTTAAGCCCCTCCAGAAAGTAACCATTATATCCTCCGTAACCACTAATAAAGAGCCTTGAACTTACTTTGTAGTTAGTGATTGATAGAGCACCAGTCTCTAACGCCCATGGTGAGAGTGATCAGCTCTAAACACAGGAAGAGAAGAAGAAAGACACAGTAATTGAGCTCCCACTACATGCCAAGAACCCTTCTGTCATTATCTTATTCATCTATAATTAATCTCCACAGCAGCTCTGTGTGGTAGGAAATGGAGGTGAAGAGAGGCCAGAGAGACCGCAGAAGTTTATGCAGCTGGCAGGTGGCAGAGTTGGGAGCAAAATCAAGATCCAGCTGATTTCAGGTGAGTTGCCTTTTCTACTGTAGTAGCCTGTCTTCTCGGTGCTTCTAGTAGAAAAAGACACTTTAGGAGAAGCTAAGACAGCTTTCTCCATCAGGGGAAGATGCTGTAATTTCTCATGATCTGAAAACACGAGTCCTCTGCTGCTCAGTGCTAAATTCATAGTCAACAACAAACTGTGATCATTGGCAAAGGACTACGGGAAGAAAGCCTGAGCATGAATGACCAGGGTAATGAACCGTCAACACAATAAATTCTGTGGGCAAGAGTCTTCACCAGGCTCCCCTTCTCCATTCTGAGTCATACACATTCCCAGCTAGAGCATGGCCAATTGGTTTATGTCTGAGGAGACTGGGCACCTGTGGGTGCAGCAGCTGCAAGGTTTTTCATCTTGGCTTATTCAAAGTGGATTAGCAAGTCATGCCTGGGAGGGAGAGATGGCCAGTCCCTTGACTCTGTTCAAAGCCTTACTTTGCACTCCCGGATTGAACATCAGGCGGAGCTGGCAAGCTATAAAGGAATGCCCAAGTGGGAGCAGAGCAGCTTCTCAGAGGCCTCCGAGGACCTCAGTATGTGAGAGGAGAGGGCCCTGGCTGCCATCTGCTGACCTGTAGACAGGGTGGCCCTGTGCATCCAGAGCTCTGTCCTTTAGTCTGTCCTGGAAACAGCCTATGCTGGTTCTCTCCCAAAGAGAAATACATGTAACTATAAAGGTCTCTTCCAATATGCAAAACGAGGGGTGAGACCCGAGGGGTGTGTTTCCCAGGGAATGCGATTTATTTCATTAATTAAAAAACAAGTATTAAAACACCTTTTGCCTTAAAAAAGCAAGGCTATTGAATTTCAGTAGGAGGAAGTGCCATTATTTTCTGATTTGGGAAATCGTGACAAGATTTAACCTTTGTGTGAGCTAGTAGTATCTCAGAGCTTATTTTGTTTGTTTGCTTGTTTTCCCTCCATATAAGGATAGCTATTCCTTCACTTAGGATTTTTATGGCAGTGAGGATTGAAGACTGACACATGAAAATGCAACAAATATCAGCTCCCTTCTTTTTCTTTCTTCTTCTATGAATATATTTATTTAGACTTAAAAATAATAAACTTGGTATGTGAATTATATCTCAGTTAAAAAAAATCCTAATCTTAACCAGTCCAACATAAAATGTTTCCCTCATGACCTCTACTTTAGGTAGAAATTTGTTCATTCTCTCTCTCTCTTTTATTTTTTTTCTTTCTTCCTATCACACACACCCCAGAGGAAATGGAAGGGTAGAGGTTGTGTGAGACATCAGAATGCCCTGGTCCTCTGAAAGGCAAAACTATTTAAAAAGCTGAATTTATTTTCTAGAATACACCGTATCATGATCACACACACAGGACCCAGGCTGTGAGGAGGCCATGTGAGAATGCCAGAAAGCCAGGATCTTCTCCACCAGGTATTGTGTGCAAACTCTCTTCCAGTAGAAGGAGTGCTTATGACAATAATAGCTAATGTTAAGTGCCAGACAGTTTTGAAGCACTTAACATATTTGAACTCTTTGCCCTTCATTACCAAATTATTATCCTGATATAATCTCCATTTCACAGATGAACAATTTTAAGCACAACATGTCAAACTAACTAGTCTAAGAGCATCCATTTGATAAGTGGAGTAGCCTTTATGCAAACCTAGGCAGAGAAACCCAGCGTTCAGCCCTCAATCACTAGCTGTTTCCTAATGTTCAGAGATGGGGTACTATATGCTTAGTCAAAGCAGCCTGGCCTGTGTGCCTCTCCCCACTTTAGAGATCAGCAGGCACGTGCTCACAGCTGGACTAACCTCTCAGATCCCACTGTCTGGAGGCACTTGGACTGGGCTCTTTGGTGAGAAGAAGGGAAGGTTGGAAGAAAACATTGCCCTCCAACTTTTAAATAAGACAGCTGCCTGAAGACAGGAATTTCAGACACAGCTGAAAGAGTGGAACTAGTAAAGACACTTATAACTGACACTAGAGGCCTGGTGCATGAAAATTTGTGCACTGGGGTGGGGGAGGGGTGTCCTTCAGCTCGACCTGTGAACCTCTCACAGTCCAGGAGTCCTAAGGGAATGTCCTACTGATAGCTTAAGCCTCAGTCTGGCTTCTCTTTGCAGGAGGCAACCAGGCCGGCTGGTCAGGGGATGGCATCATCCCCATCACCCCACCTGGCCTTCCTCTGCAGGAGACAAGGACAGGGGGTTAGGGGACAGCACTGCCCCCATTGCCCTTCTGTCACTGATGGTCACCATCCCCCTTCCCCATTGCTGTTCCCTCCCTCTGCCTTCTAGCATGTGCCTTAGCTGGCCTGGAGCTGTCTGCTTGCCAGCCATGGCCCCCACAGACTGGTCATTTCGCCATCCGGTCAATTTGTATATTATGCTTTTATTATATGGGATAGTGCATGAATTGCAAAAAACATGGAGTCCTGGAAAGAGTGGGGTGAGGAATAGACATGAGACTGGGAAGAAAAGGCCAGCTCCACACCTCCGTCAGAGATCTTTGCATCAAGGCTTTGGTTTTTCTTTCAGGTCACTGGTTCACCAAGTTTCCCACCCGAAAGTCTTAGGTGAGTGATTGCATATTTCCACAAGTCCTGGGTCTGAAACCAGCCACTTCAAATGTGAGATTCGGCTAGAATCCCATGTTTCATCTTTAACACCTAGAAATATTATGTGCTCTGCTGCACACTATATCCATGTTTGTTAATTTATATAACAAAAGCCTAAGAGACAGTATGGTGGAATGCTCAAACGACTAGTCGCTATGATGCACACCGACCATCAGGGGGTAGATGCTCAATGTAGGAGCTGCCCCCTGGTGGTCAGTGCACTCCCACAGGGGGAGCACCACTCAGCCAGAAGCCAGGCTCATGGCTGGTGAGCATAGCTGCTACAGCGGGAGTCTCTCTTGATTCCGTGGCAGCTCTACTGAGCGGCAGCCACAGGTGCAGCAGGCTGGGATGAGTGTGAGCAGCACAGTGTCTGGCCCCGATTTGGGCTCGGGCTCCTCCCTGGCCACCTGCCACTTTGTCACTGCTATATCCCCTGAGGGGTCTTGGACTTCGAAAGGGCACAGGCCAGGCTGAGGGACCCCGCTCCCCCCAGTGCACAAATTTTGTGCACCAGGCCTATAGTATAAAAATAATGTTTTTCCTTTATCACCAATGACTTGACAGAAGATCTGTCATGTTTATCCTATGCCCTTGCATACTCCATGATGCTCTCTACCCCAAGAAGCACTCATGTCCTGGTTTGAGAATCATACCTTAGATATGAGGAATCAGTGAAAGGTAGTAAACTAGGCAGTGACATCACTGGATTTGAATTTTAGAAAGTACTCTGTGGTAACAGCATGAATGTAGCGGAGGGGAGAAAGGCAAGGGAGAGGGTAACAACTGGTTATAAGACTTTGCCAGTATTATAGGCAAAAGATGGTATAAAAGCCAGAAAGCAAGAAGTATTCAGAGCCCTTCCACTGGGTGTGATTCTTGAGAATGAGCAGAGGGAGGCATTTCCTAAAGGCTGGAAGAAATGTCTAGAATTTAGTCTAGAAGAGAGCTTTGAATTTCTTCTTAATCATCTCTGTAACCTGATCTTGGTGCTGGATTCTCAATGGTCAGATTTAGGCATGAGATTAGGGCACCAGCAAAGCAGGGGAATGGGGGTAGGGTGTGGGAGAGAAATTAGAACTAAAATACTATAATGCCATCAAGTGTTTTAGCTGAATGCCACTTTAAAAGGTGAGTTTATTTAATGATTTGTTACTATTTTCATTTTTATATGGGAGTGGAGGGTACTGTAATATTTCAAGGCATGGTGTCCCTTAAGCTCTTTTTTTAAAAATATTTTTTATTAAGGTATTATCTGTGTACATAGCTTATCATTGCCCCCCCCCATAGATGCCCTCCCTCCCCAGAGTTTTGTGTCCATTGGTTGTTCTTATATGCAAGCATACCAGTCCTTCGGTTGATCTCTTATCTCCCCCAGATCTCCCTACCCTCCCCCCCCCCCGCTGTCATTTGGCAGTCTGCCTGTTGTTTTACTGTCACTATATCTATTTTTCTGTTCATTCGTTTATAATGTTCTTTAATATCCATAAATGAGTGAGGTCATGTAGTGTTTCTCTTTCATTGACTGGCTTATTTCACTCAGCATGATGCTCTCCAATTCCATCCAGGTTACTGCAAATGATGAGAATTCCTTCCTTTTTATGGCAGCATAGTATTCCATGGTGTAGATGTACCATAGTTTTCTGATCCATTCATCTGCTGACGGGCACCTAGGCTGTTTCCAAGTCCTAGCTATTGTAAATTGTGCTGCTGTGAACATAGGGGTGCATATATCCTTTCTGATTGGTGTTTCTAGTTTCTTGGGATATATTCCTAGGAGTGGGATTACTGGGTCAAATGGGAGTTCCATTTTCAGTTTTTTTGAGGAAGCTCCATACTGTTCTCCACAGTGGTTGCACCACCCTGCAATCCCACCAGCAGTGCACGAGGGTTCCTTTTTCTCCACAACCTCGCCAACATTTGTTGTTTGTTGTTTTGTTGATGTTGGCCATTCTGACAGGTGTGAGATGGTACCGCATTGTTGTTTTGACCTGCATCTCTCGGATAATTAGTGACTTGGAGCATGTTTTCATGTGCCTCTTGGCCTTCCTTCTGTCTTCTTTTGGGAGGATTCTATTTAGGTCCATTGCCCATTTTTTAATTGGCTCATTCATTTTCCTTTTATTGAGTTGTATAAGCTGTCTGTAGATGTTGGAGATTAAACCTTTATCAGTGATATCGTTTGCAAATATGTTCTCCCATACAGTGGGTTTTCTTGTTGTTTTGTTGATGGTTTCTTTTGATGTAAAAAGCTTTTTATTTTGATGTAGTCCCATTTGTTTATTTTCTCCTTAGCTTCCATTGCCCTAGGGTTAGTATCAGTGAAGAAGTTCTTTAGGCATATGTCTGAGATTTTGCTGCCTGCGGATCCCTCTAGTATTTTTATGGTTTCCCGTCTTATGTTTAAGTCCTGTATCCATTTTGAGTTTATTTTTGTGTATGGTGTAAGTTGGTGATCTAGTTTCATTCTTTTGCATGTCTCTGTCCAATTTTCCCAACACCATTTATTGAAAAGACTGTCTTGGCTCCATTGTATGTTCGTGCCTCCTTTGTCAAATATTAATTGAGCATATTGATTTGGGTTGATGTCTGGATTCTCTAATCTATTCCATTGATCAATATGTCTGTTCTTGTGCCAGTACCAGGCTGTTTTGAGAACAGTTGCTTTGTAATACAGCTTGAAATCTGGTATTGAGATTCCTCCTACTTTACTCTTATTTCTCAAGATTGCTGAGGCTATTCGGGGTCTTTTATTGTTCCAAATGAATTTTTGGAGAGTTCTTTCTAGGTCTGTGAAGTATGTCCATGGTATTTTCACGGGGAGTGCATTGAACTTGTATATTGCTTTGGGAAGTATGGACATTTTGATGATGTTGATTCTACCAATCCATGAACATGGTATGTTCTTCCATCTGTTTACATCTTTCTCTATTTCTTTTTTCAGTGTCGTGTAGTTTGCTGCATATAGGTCTTTTACCTCCTTGGTTAAGTTTATTCCTAGGTATCTTAATTTTTTTTGGTGCGATGGTAAACGGGATTGCTTTTTTAGTCTCTGTTTCTGTAAGTTCACTATTGGTGTAGAGAAATGCCATTGATTTCTTGGCATTGATTTTGTATCCTGCTACATTGCCAAATTCGTTTATTAAGTCTATTAGCTTTTTGATGGAGTCTTTTGGGTTTTTTATGTACAATATCATGTCATCTGCAAATAGTGACAGCTTTACTTCTTCTTTTCCAATTTTGATGCCTTTTATTTCCTCTTCTTGTCTAATTGCAATGGCGAGTACTTCCAGTACTATGTCAAAGAGGAGTGGTGAGAGTGGGCATCCCTGTCTTGTTCCTGTTCTTAGAGGGAATGGTTTTAGTTTTTGCCCATTGAGCATGATGTTGGCTGTGGGTTTATCATATATAGCTTTTATTATGTTGAGGTATGATCCTTGTACTCCCACCTTGTTGAGAGTTTTTATCAGGAAAGGGTGTTGGATTTTATCAAATGCCTTTTCTGCATCGATAGATATGACTATATGATTTTTATCTCTCAATTTGTTTATGTGATGTATCACGTTTATTGATTTGCGAATATTGTACCATCCTTGCATTCCTGGAATAAAACCTACTTGGTCATGGTGTATGATCTTCCTGATGTACTGCTGGAGCCGATTTGCTAGAATTTTGTTGAGGATTTTGGCATCTATGTTCATGAGGGATATTGGCCTGTAATTCTCTTTCATTGAGTTGTCTTTATCTGGTTTTGGTATTAGGGTGATGCTGGCTTCATAAAAGGAGTTTGGCAGTGTTCCTTCCTCTTGAATTTTTTGGAAAAGTCTGAGGAGGATAGGTTTTAGTTCTTCCTTGAATGTTTGGTAAAACTCTCCTGTGAAGCCATCTGGCCCTGGGCTTTTGTTTGCTGGAAGCTTTTTGACGACTGCTTCAATTTCTTCCCAAGTTACTGGTCTATTGAGATTTTTAGATTCTTCCTGATTGAGTTTTGGAAGGTTGTATTTTTCTAGGAATATGTCCATTTCCTCCAGGTTGTCCAGTTTGTTGGAATAGAGTTGTTCATAGTATTTTGTAACAATCCTTTGTATTTCGGCTGGGTCTGTTGTTATTTCACCTCTTTCATTTCTGATTTTGTTTATTTGGGTCCTCTCTCTTTGTTTCTTGGTTAGCCTGGCTAGAGGCTCATCAATCTTGTTTATCCGTTCGAAGAACCAGCTCTTGGTTTTGTTGATCTTATGTATTGTGTCTTTGGTCTCTATGTCGTTAATCTCCGCTCTGATTTTTATTATTTCCTTCCTTCTGCTTACACTGGGCCTTTCTTGCTGTTCTTTTTCTAACTGTTTGAGTTGTAGGGTTAGATAATTTGTTACCATTCTTTCTTGTTTTTTGCAATAGGCTTGTAGGGATATGAACTTCCCTCTCAAAACAGCTTTTGTTGTATCCCATAGATTTTGGATTGTTGTGTTTTCATTGTCATTAGTTGCCATGATGTTTTTGATTTCTTCCTTGATTTCTCTGGTAACCCAGTCTTTGTTCAATAGCATGCTATTTAGTCTCCATGTGTTTAATTTCTTTGGCTTATTATTATTGTAGTTGATTTCCAATTTTATGGCACTATGATCTGAGAAAATGCTTGATAAGATTTCTATCTTCTTGAATTTGAAGAGACTTTGCCTATGTCCCAACATGTGGTCTATCTTTGAGAATGACTCGTGTGCACTTGAGAAGAATGTATATTCTGTGGCTTTGGGATGAAATGTTCTGAAGATGTCGATTAATTCCATCTGGTCTAGTACGTCATTTAGGATTGACGTTTCTTTACTGATTTTTTGTTTAGATGATTTGTCCAGAGGTGACAGTGGAGTATTAAAATCTCCTACTATGATTGCATTGCTATTAATCTCTCCCTTAATGTCCTCCAGCAGTTTCTTTATGTATTTGGGTGCTCCCGTATTGGGTGCATATATGTTTACCAGGGTTATTTCTTCTTGTTGGATTGCTCCCTTTAGTATAATGAAGTGGCCTTCAACATCTCTTTTTATGTCCTTCACTTTGAGATCTAATTTGTCAGATATAAGTATTGCTACCCCAGCCTTTTTTTCATTTCCGTTCGCCTGGAAAATCTTTTTCCATCCCTTCACCCTCAGCCTGTGTGCATCTTTTTTCCTGAAGTGTGTTTCTTGTAGACAGCAGATATATGGGTCTTGCTTTCTTATCCATTCTGTTACCCTTTGTCTTTTGATTGGAGCATTTAAACCATTTACATTTAAAGTTATTATTGATAAGTAGGTATTTGATGCCATTTTTATTCTATACCCCTGTGTTCCTTCTTTGCTTCCTATTTCTTCATTTTTACAGTAAACCCTTTAGCATTTCTTGCATTGCTGGTTTGGTGGAGATAAATTCCTTTAGTCTTTTTTTGTCTGTGAAGCTCTTGATTTCATTTTCAATCTTGATTGATAGCCTTGCTGGGTACAGTATTCTTGGATTCAGACCCTTCCTTTGCATGACTTTGTATATTTCATTCCACTCCCTTCTGGCCTGATGAGTTTCTGTGGAGAAATCAGTTGCTAGTCTGATGGGGGTTCCTTTATATGTAACCTTCTGTCTCTCTCTAGCTGCTTTTAAGATTCTTGCTTTGTCGTTGTTGTTTTGCACTTTAATTATAATGTGCCTAGCTGTTGGTCTTTGGGGATTCATTTTGCTTGGGACTCTACGAGCTTCTTGTATTTGTATGGTTTTTTTCTTCTCTATCTCAGGAAAGTTTTCTGTCATTATATCTTGAAACAGTTTTTCTATGCCTCCCTCCGTTTCCTTTCCTTCTGGAACCCCTATTATTCTAATATTGTTTTGCTTTGTAATGTCCCAAAGTTCCCGTAGGCTCTCTTCCTGCTTTTTAATTTTTTTTTCTAAAAGCTGCTCTAATTGGGTATTTTTTTCCATCTTGTCTTCAAGCTCACTGATCTGGTCCTCTGCTTCATCTAGCCTACTTTTGATGCTTTCTATTGAGTTCTTTACAGTAGCTATGTCATTTTTCATTTCTTCTTGGTTCTTCTTCATTTCCTCTTGGGTCTTACTCATATTGTCAAATTTGTCTTCCATTCTTTTTAGCCATCCCATGATCATTACTCTGAATTCTTGCTCTGGTAGGTTGCTTGCCTCTAAATCGTTTACTTCATTTTCTGGTGATGGCTGATTTTCTTTCATAGGTGGGTTGTTTCTTAGCCTCCCCATGATTTATCTTTTTAGGACGCCTGTTTATGTAGTTCTCTCTCTCCTGCTTAGATTTAAAGGTACAAAATACAATACAACCAGGTACAACACACAAGGCACTGAACAGAAAAGCGTTTGCAATATTAATATCCTCCAATAAAGGTGACTAGAACCCAGCTAACAAAATCATACAATCAAATAAACAGAATAAGCAAACCAATCTTACAAAAAAGCATAAAACTTTGATATAGTTAGCATTTAGCATACAACTACAAAGGGGTAGAGAGAAGGATTTTTTTTTTTTTTTAAGGACAGTGACAAGGTAGGTGCGAATGGACTTGGAGTAGGGGGTTGGGGGTTAGATATACACTGGGAGGGTGAAATTTAGGAGGGGATAAATAGAAAAAAATAGGGAAAATCTAGAGCAGTAAAGAGTTAAGATAAGCAGGGCACCAAAGGGAAAGGGTTAGGAAGAGAGTGATGGCATAAAGGTAGGGTTGAGTTAGAATAGAGCGTTGGAGAAGGAAAGGTATAAATAGTCTTTTGAATAGTAATCCCAAAGGGGAAAAAAGAGAAAAGAAAGAAAAAGAAGAAAAAGAGAAAGAAAAAAAAAGAAATAAAAAAAGGATTATAATATGTCACTTAAAAAGTAGTAATAAAAATAAACAAAAGAAAATAGGATAAAAAACATAAAAAAGGTAAAATAGTAGTAGTAATAATGTTGATTACCTATAAAAAATGAATTAATTAAAAAGGTAAAATCAAGTGAGGGCAGATGAAAAAATTTCTTGAGTAAACTTTGCAATTAAAGTAGGTAAAAAACAAAAATTAAACAGTTAAAAAGTAAAAATTGAAAATTAAACAAAATTTGCTGTAATGAAGGTCATTCAGTTTCTGTGTTGTTCTGTCTGGCACGCCTGTTCCCCGTCTGGGCGGTAGTTGCAGATCCCTGTGTTTCACTGTTCCTCCGTGTTGATTACAAGTCCTGATTTTTAGGCCGATCTAGAGACCATATGTGCTTTAGCCTCTGGGTGGCAGTGTTTCTGGATGACTTCCAGGACTCTAAAACCTTTCTATCTTTTCCCCCCTCTCTCTGTGACTCTGGTCTATGGAGGGCTAGGGGTGGGGCGGTCCCGAGCTGGCTGCACTCCCCTGTATCTCTGTGGACACCTCTTGGATTCAGATCCAGATGTGCTGCTCCCCAGATATCCCCCCTTCTAGGAGTCCAGTCCACAGACAGGCGCGCCTCCAACCGCAAATCCTGGGGCTTCCTGCAAATCCAGGCCCAGTCCTTCAGCCTCGGTGCGCCTGGCGCGCGAGCTGGTGCGCGAGAACTGGTGGGCGGGGGTTGCTGCGCTGAGTGGAACTCAGTCAGAACTACCGGGCCGAGGGGAACTCACCCACCGGATCGCTACGAAATCTGAGCTCCTCTGAGATCAAGGGTTCGCGCCGACTATGTTCAGTTGGTGTTCCTTGGGGCTGTGGATAATCAGGCCTCCGACTCGAACCTCCTCCCTTCCAAGATGGCGAGATCTCCCCGTGCGCGCCAGCAAGTATCTCCAGTAAGGGACCCAGCCGTGGGTGGTCAACTGTCGGGGGCTCCCTGATCAGCAGACCCCAAATTTCCTCTGGTGTTTGCCCATCTCCTGGCTTGTTGACCAGCACTCCTAGCGCGATCCTCCGCTGCTCTCTCTCTCTTCCTCGGGACAAGACTCAGAAACCGCCCATCTGCTCTTCCGCCATTTTCTCTCCCTCTTCCGCCATTTTCTCTCCCCTTAAGCTCTTAATATGATCCTTAGGGGGAGGTGACTGAGTTCCTTTATTGGTGAGCCTGAACAGACCAGAGAAAGGGGTCAGTGTGTACACTCAGTCCAAGGCTAGGACTCACTCAAAGACAGAGGGTTTCCCTAGTCACCAATGCACTAGGGAAAGGCACAGAGAGGGGACTTACTGAGTGGTTAGCAATGGTTGTGATAGGGGGAACTTATAACTTGATAGATAGAGCATCTGTATTAATATGAAAAGTACTCATATTATTTTTTTAATTAAATATGTTTTTATTGATTTTCCACAGAGAGGAAGGGAGAGGGATAGAGAGCTAGAAACATCAATGAGAGTGAGACATGGATCAGCTGCCTCTTGCACACCCCCCACTGGGGACGCGCCCACAACCAATGCACATGCCCCTGACCGGAATTGAACCTGGGACCCCTCAGTTCACAGACCGATGCTCCATCCACTGAGCCAAACCGGCCTTGGCTTATTTTAAATCTTAGAATACATATACTTTTCTGAATAGGGGGTTCCGTTTCTTATATGTGGAAAGGGTTTAATTTTTTCTTTAAGTTTCCTTTTTAAGGCCTGTGTGAAGCAATTAAAGAGGTGACTCAACTGTGAATTCAGCAAGCAGAACAGATAATCATGGTCAGGCCGACCCCACCAGGAGTCAAAACATCATCTCAACATCATCTCATTGCCTGATGACTAATTACAATAGCTTTCCTCTGTGGACCCCCAGGCCTGCACGTAGCTGCATTCCTCATGCTAGCCCCATCCCCTTTATAATCATGTACCCTACACCTTGCTGGAAGGCAAAATTTGATGCTTGTAAGCGCCTTGTCTCCTGGGTTGGCTAGCCTTCTCAATAAATGCCTAATATGATTCAACCCTGCCTTCTTTATTGGACACAGCACCAGGCAGCCCCAGCCCCAACCAGGGTTTCCCACTGACAGTTGCACTGATGAAAGAACTGACTTACAAAAGCAGCCAGGGCCTGGCAGACAAACTTCTGGGCTTCATAATTCCTCATAGTTCAGCTCTACTTAGATCTTACATGATGACATGGGACTCAAGCAATACACTGTATCTGCCATTGAAAATATTATTGAATAGTTAATTTTTATTGATTTCAGAGAGGAAAGGAGAAGGAGAAAGAGACAGAAACATCAATGATGAGAGAGAATCATTGATCGGCTGCCTCCTGCATGCCATCTACTGGGAATTGAGCCCACAACCTGGGCATGTGCCCTTGACTGGATTCAAACCTGGAACCCTTCAGTCCACAGGCCGACGCTCTATCCACTGAGCCAAAGCAGCGAGGGCTAAATAGTTCATTTTTAAGGGAGAAGCTCTTATTTTCCGTCCCAACTTAAGCCAGGTTTGAACTCTAAGTTTATTAATAGAAGATGCTTCATTAATTTTTCTCTGACTCTTTCCAACAGGCCCTCCTAGTTGCTAGCTTTTAATTCATATTTGGCATCCTTATTTATTTGGCCAAACAAACCAATAATATTGGGGATAAGCCATAGCAATAATAAAAGTTATGTTAAAAATAATGTCTCTCTCATTCATTTAGCACTTATTCTGTGCCAGAGTCTATGCTAAGTGATTTACATTTCAAATGATCTTCACAACACATCAACACAATACGTAGTCATCATTACCTCCATTTTACAGAAGAGGCTGAGAGATGGCAGAACTGGGATGCAAACCCTGTGGATGGATTCTGAGCCTGTGTGTCTTCACCTGGGAGCCATATTGACTGCTCTGCCTCCAAGAAGCTTGGGTCTTCCAGAGCCAGTAACTCAGCCAGAACTGGGCCACACATACAGGCTTGTTTGAGCTCCACTTCCTTCCACTTCCTGAAACCTTTTGGAGATTCATTTCCGGGTCACCTTTAACCTTAAGAGGCACTTAAAAGTTCCAGGGCCCCATTTGCTCTTTCCAGCTACACCGTCTCTTTTCCTGAGGACACGCTATTTTCATTAGGATTATAATGGCCTTCAGCAATAAATATTAAAAACCAGCCCAGTGAAAAGAGCAGCCTCCTCAGAGGCTTATGAGGATTAGAATTTTTAAGCAGGTCGCCCTTCTTTGCCACCCCTTTGTGTGCTCCCGGGCCGTGCTTTCAGCATCAATCAGATTTGGTGTTTTGCTCAAATCTGTTCATACTAATTGTCTGCCCATATTGCTGCGTGCTCCGGATAGAATGGCCAGGGGGGAACAGCACCCCACTCCCTCCTTCTCCCACCCCTGGGGGATTCAGATTTCATGTGCTTGATCTTGGTTGGTGGCAGGATGAACATGCTTGCTCTACATCACAGCCTTCCTCCTTCATGTTCACCGGCTGCCCAGCTGACGGGGAGCCCTCCTATTTGTTCGAGAGCCACCCACGGAAGACCCAGACCAGCAGAAGCCAGGAATCAGCTAGCTGGGGCTGGGAGCCTCTTTGTGTGTGGTGGTTCGGCACAGAGACTTGGGAAAGTTAATTATTTTCTCTGTCAGCTGTGGTTCCACGGCTTTGTGGCATGAGATGCTGATCCCTAGTTTGCTCGTCTGTAAAACGAAGATGATAATACCCACCCGTTGGGGCTGCTGGGAGAATGAAAGAAGTCGTACAAAGTGTTTAGCACGAGGCTTAGAGCAGGGAGGTGCTGTCTGAATGTCAGTGTCTTCCCCTCCCTCTCTGGCCGCAAGCCTGGATAGTAGGTGAAGCATTTATTATCCATGTTTCTCAGCATCCCCAAAGACTTGTGGTTCCTGCACTAAAAACCGCATTGGCTGTTCCAGGCTAATTGGGTGTCCTTGGGACTGTGTTTCTCCATGTAAATGGATGAGCTTGGGATTTTTAGAAAGTACACAGTAATTACATTCTTGGACAAATGGTACATTTTTTAGAAAAGCACAGAGAGCTCTTTCAGCACGCGGAGCTGGGTAGGAATTGCTTGATATATGGGTAGCAACTCACAGTAACTAATGATTTACAATAAATACTTCAGCAAAGAAAGTCTGGGTAAACTCTATATTTCATTCTTCTGGCAATGAGCTACAAAAGGTTTGCATCTTAAATCAACTGGTGGTTGTGTACCAGAAGGATGTGGTCTGAATGGATTTGTACGACGGGGCAATTACTCATCACCGAAAGGATCCCAGCTGTCATCGTGGCTTCTCCCTAGGCAGGCGGTGAGCGAGCAGTGATGGAATTACAGAGCTGACCTCTGGTCCACCGCCCCAAAGCTTCCCGAGCCGGAGTCCTACAGGATGTTCATCATGCAGCCCGGGAGGCACGGGGAGCAGTCAGCACCCACAGCTGGGAATGTGACATCTAAGAAGGGGGTGTTTTCTCTCTCCTATTCTGGTCCCTGGTGGCAGTTTTGGCAGGAGTCTCCCCCAATTCAGGATCCTCAAGGGGATCCTGAATTGGGGGAGACTGTGATGGGGACTGTGATGGAAAGTCTGGGTAAACTCTGTATTTCAGAGGTGCAGAGACTTCCGTGTTGGGGGCTGGAATCCCAGCTTTGCTAATCACCAACTGGGAGAAGAAAACCATAGTTTTCTGATTTACTGTTTTACGGGGTACAATATGGGGGTGACATTCCTACTTCGAAAGACTTCTGTAAACTAGTGAGCATGGAAGTGGCTGGCATTTAGTGCTATTTTTCCTTCTAATAAAATGACTAGGGGCCCAGTGCACAAATTTGTGCACCTTGAAAGGAACTGTGGGCCCTGAAGCTGTGGTGGGCACAGGGGCAGGTCTTGGCTCATCCTCTGTGCCCCCACCTGGTCCCTCCTCTGGCAGCCCCTGTCCCCTGTCTGCCAGCAGCCCTGCTCCCAGTGCCACCGCTCCTACATGCTAACAGAATGAAGCCATTGGGGTCTATGTCAGCAGTGGGTGTGCTGCTTCCCTGATCACCACTCAGGTGTAGGGGGAGGTGGAGAAGCCCTCAGGGGCATTGGGGCCAGCAGCTGCTGCTCATACCCACTGATGGCGTCAAGCAATCAGGGCTGGTGCAAGGAGCAAAGTATCTTCAGTAACCACCAGAGGCTCACCCCTATGAGAGCAACTGGCACCCCACACCTTGGTCTGGTGCCCCGCTCACCTGCTCTACCATCCTGCCGCCATGTTCCGCACTCTGCTACTGGCTGCCAACACCTGCCATGTCCCATGCGTGCCACCAGGTGGTCAGTGTACATCATAGTGACTGGTTGTTCAGCTGTTCTACCATTTGCATATCAGGGTTTTATATATAGAGAGAGCTAATATTTACAAAGTGTTGCTATATGCTGTGCTAAGCACATCATGTGGGTTTTGCTCACAGCAACTTCCCTATTTATAGATAAAGAAAAAGAGGCATCGAAGGCTTCACTGACTTGCTAAGATGGAGCCAGTAAATAGCAAAGACAGGCTTTGGACCAGGCAGGTCGGATCCACACTGCACTATAGTTGTAACAGGGGACATTCTTCACTAGAGCCTAGAGAGCACTTTCTGTACTAGGTCTCCCTGCACAACACACAGGCTCACTGTCCTAAAAGACTTTTTCCAGTCTCCTCCTAGAGCAGCCATGGGCAAACTATGGCTCGTGGGCTGGATCCGGTCTGTTGGGCTATTCTATCCGGCCTGTGGAGACGAAAGAGCGGAGGGTTCTCTTGCTCTCCCCTCCGCTCCTTCACCAGCAGCCCAAGATGAGAGTGCCAACATGGTCAGGTTGCTTTTGTTTTGGCCCTCCGGTCCAGTTTAAGAACCCATTGTGGCCCTCGAGTCAAAAAGTTTGCCCACCCCTGTCCTAGAGTAAGATTGAAGTATCAGAAGTTGAACAGCATGCATATGGAAACCCACCATAACTGCCTCAGGAGCTCAGAGGAAGATGGGAAGAGACACAGATCCCTTCTCCCTCGGATTTCATTTCTGTCACCTTTTTTGTTTTGGGGTTTCTTAAGTATCAGGGTTTTATAATTTTAAGGCTCCCATCTTGAACTAAAGGATAAAACCTGAGTTTGGCTTAAGAAACAAGAGTGGAAATAGACCATAGAGGCAGAGTTAATAACAATTAAATGGGAGACTCTTCCCTCCACATACAGAGAAATGTTTCATGGGCAAACCAGAACCACCATGGAAAGTTATGTGTAAGAGGGTGTGAGGAGAGAGGTGGGGAGCACAAGTTGCCATTTCAATGTTTTTAAGTTCAGAAGGATCATCTGATCCCAAGAGGTAGTGCAATGAATGTTCTCTTGTTATCCAGAAGCAGAGAGACCCATCCATGGCTCTAATGGCCCCATCCTCACTTTTAAAACAAGTAACCACAAGGAAGGGTGGTACTTGCGTCTCATAGGTTGCCAAGGAGCAAGTAGAAGGCTTCAGCCCCTTGTTTCCAGTGGTGGAGTACTGGTAGGCAAGATGTCCTGGCCTCTAAGATCCCGGTCCTGCACGAGTGATGCTGGGGACCAATGGAGTGTGCACCCCCTTCCCAAGAAGCTGTATATCTACAGAGGAGAGCACCTACTGACTTCCTGCATCCTGCTCCCCTCTGATGGCTGCACTTGATGGCCTGTGTCAGGACTCAGCCACCAGGAGATTCAGCCTGAGTACATTCCCAGGTGAGGAGAGAGGAACTGCCTTGAGCAAGAACCCTGGGCAGGGGTTAGTCAGGAAGGGAAAGGACCAGTGCAGCCACTCAGTGGCCCTGTGCTGCATGAATCATTCTTCCCAGCCTGCTCTACCGAGAATAAGCACAATTGTCCATGGAATGGAAAAGCCCCGCCTTCTTTTCAGTAAAGCACATGAGAATCAGAAATGGACCTGCTGTGCAACTCTAACTAAAGGCACTTCGGTCCACCATCATATGGGAATGGCTGGCTTTGGGGGATGCTTTGAGATCTGCTTGCCTCACCACAAAGGGAATTGCTAAATATTTTTCAAGTATTGGTAAGCGTTTTCCTACAGAGTCTCCAAGACTGCTCGGTACCTGGGCTTGGGAATTTATGTAGTTATGTCTCTTGTTTGTGGGGTCACCAGCTATAAGTAACCTGCTCCAAAGAAAGGAGGTATCACAAATTAACACCTCCTTTGATCCAGCACTAAAATATTTAGTAGAGAACTCTTTTTCAAAACGTGTTTCTTGAAACAGTTGTCCCGTGATAAATCTCTGACAAATGTCCATCATGGAAAGCATATGCTACAGCCCCTCATAAAATGGCACATCAAAAATGGGAATACTGTCTGTATGAGTTTAACACAGCATTCCCAAATCTATTTGTTCCTTTAGTTCTTTTGTTTTTCACCATCTAGAGTTGAATATCCCTCTGCTCTGGTGTAGGGGAATATACTTCATAAATGCTGACACAATCTGGAAGGATTGCTTCTGGCATGATCTCTAGTGCAGAGGCAGGCATTCTGCTTTTCACCAAGACTTCCGCACTGCAGGAGTATACTACCACCAATAGCCCTGTCACTTTATCTTCACATCAACATAGTGTCTACCTGGAGGACTGCCTGCCTCACCAGTGGCTGGAAGGTGCCTCTGAGCAACACACGCTGTTCCGTGTTAGACAAACAATTAGTATTTTCTTCTGCAAAAGCCTTACTGCAGTATTTTAACTTTTTTTTTTTGCCAGTAAAAATAATCAGTTTGGGCCCTAGCCAGTGTGACTCAGTGGATAGAGTGTTGGTGATAGGTTCAATTCCCAGTCAAGAGCATGTACTAGTACTTGGGTTGCATGGTTGATCCCCATGGAGGTGCACACAGGAGGCAACCAATGGATGTTTCTCACTCTATCTCTGTCTCTCTGTGTTTCTTTCTCTCACTCTCTGTCCTTCCCTTCCTCTTTCTCTAAAAATCAATGAAAAATATCCTTGGGTGAGGATTAACAACAACATCAAAAAAATCAGTTTGGTATCCCTTTGAAAAGATAATAAATACACCAGGAAAATCTATGAATGACCCAAGGGCATGGTCAGACATGAAAGCAGGTCCATCACTTCACTCATCATTAAAATAAACCCTACTAAGAAGACACTCTTATTAGACCCATTGTACAGATGAGGAAACTGAAGGCAACTTCTCCAGGATCTCACAGGAAATCACAGTTAGGACTTGAACTCAGGCAGTTAGATTCAAGATCCCCTGCTCTTTACCGAAGGAAAAGTAGTTTGTCAACCCAGGGCACCACCATTCAAATAATGATGATAAAGACTATATTAACATAGGATAGTTAATGAAAAATAGCAGGATAGGAAACTGTATCTTTAATGATTCCAACGACACATATGTGTATATGCATGAGTTTACGTATATTTAAAAACCTGGAAAGGAAACATACATATATGCAAGTAGTAGTTGGGCTGCAGAGCTAGGATTATAGGGTGATTTACTTCGCTCTGAGAGTGATTTTTTCTCAGATTTGCTACTCTTTCATATGCTTAATGCTGAATGGATAAAATAAACACATATTCAGGTCCCTTATTGCTGGGTCTCTCTACCAAACAGCCAAAGGATGGCGAGAAATTATGAACTGTGCTCCTTCAATCTACATTTGCATAATAGCCTTTGTTCTCTGGATCTTTAGTCCCTACCACTGGAGGTTTTCTTCAGATTAGCCTAAAATCAGAGAGGAGGACATTTTTGCTGACCTTTGCTCAGCTGGGCCTGTGGCCACCCTGGTGGTTGGCCTTTTCCAGGGAAGCTGGGCTACCTTTGAGCACCCAAGAATCTGCAGAGGGGAGCGCAGGGAAGAGAAGGGACATTCTTTAAGGAGGAAAAGGAACAATGCTGACTCTATCTCACCATGAGCCCTTCCAGTTAATAACTGAACATAAGCTATCGTGAATTTGCGTTACGAGACCACCTGCTGGCAAGACCCCCTTGTTGTGTGTTGTTTAATTGAACTATGGGGTGGTCTCCATTAGTAGATTTCACCGTACAGATTTAGTCAAAGTCATTATTATTTTTAAATTTGTAAAGCTGGAGTTTCATAAAGGATTTATCCCCAAAGGAAATCGACTTAACTTTGTGTATATGTTCATTTCAAAATACAGTATCTTGTCTCATTAAATCCCAAAGAATGAGGGATTATAACAAAACAAAGCAGGCCCTGCTTTTAGTAAGCAGGCCCAACACTGCACGGTGAAGACAATGAGTTTTCTTTTCTTCCTTCGGGATTGCATAATTGGACCTGAGCTGATGTAAAGAAAACAGTTTCTGAAAGAGGCAAACTTGAAAACAGTATCATTTTTTTGAAAGAATTTTTTCCTCTTTCCTTGAAAGTTCTGATATTAAATAGAGATTTTCTTTCTAGTGCTCCAGTCTGCTATTACAATGAAATGATTTCCAAATGACATCTCTTGTTGTTGGTTGTCATGGAAATAGCTGTGCTCCACCCAAAATTGAGCATTAAAATGTCACAATAAAATTCACAGAGAGAAGAGTACCTGGAGAAGTCTCTAATTTTAATCTGTGTGCATCTGGTATTCACCACAAAGATAATTGATTACCATTCCCTTTATCTACAATTGGCCTCAAAGTTGGGCAAATCAGAAGGCCCTCTTCTCTTTTGTACAAATTGTTGGGCCCAGAAAATGATCTCATTTAAATAACTGAGACAAAGACATTCAATCACCAGATGATGCTGAAAGTAAATGGGTTTAGGAAATAATAATTAAGGAAACACATTTTGGGGGCTGGTTTTGGCCAAACACTGTGTTAAGGCTTTTGCATATATTGCATACTATATATAGTACAATACAATATATACACAATTTCATCTTCATAGTAGCCCAAGGAGTGGACACCAATATTGTACCCACCTTACAGATGAGGAAATACATAATAAGTCCAGCATCTTGCTTAAAGTCACAAAGCTATTAAGTGGTTGAGCAAAGATTTGAAATTGGGTCTCTGAGATTCTCTGGCATTTCTTTAGTATTCAAAGGAGGATTCTCCTAGAAAGAAGTTCTATTGGGTAGGGGTAGAGGAAATGATTTTACATTGTTTATAGAATGTAAAATGAGTATATAAAACCCAGGATTGGTGATTTAATCAGGTGCTAGAGAGGTGGAGTGGAGATGGGAAAAACATAACATCAGGAATCAGGAACTCCAGGATCTTGTTCCCTAATTCTTTAAAAAACACCAAAAATGTTAAGATTATTTCTTATATGAAAATGACCTGAAAGTTGGTGGTGAAGGCATAGGATCAGCTGGTATTTAGCGTTTCAATAGCATCTCTTAAGACATTTATACATATAGTAGATGCCTGATGCATGAAATTTGTGCACTCCGAGAGGGAGAGATGGGGTCCTCAGCCCAGACTGCACCCTCTTAGTCTGGGAGCCCTTGGGAGATGTCTGACCGATGGCTTAGACCCGTGCCCCACAGGTCTAAGGGACATCCTTAGCCTCTAGTGCTGCCGCAAAGGCGGGAGAAGTTCCCACCACCACGGCTGGGCTTGCCAGCATGAGCCCCGCTCAGGGCTTCTGGCTGAGTGGCATTCCCCCTGTGGGAGCACACTGGCCACCAGGGGGCAGCTCCTGCATTGAACGTCTGCCTCCTGGTGGTCAGTATGTATCATAAAGACTGATAGTTTCACCATTTGGTTGATTTGCATATTAGTCTTTTATTATATAGGTTGTCACATTACATACTTGAGCTTATACACACATAAATGCAATTTACCTGGCTTAATAGTGGGCTACCTGATATATTATATATAGGGCAATACAATATATACACATAATAAACTTAAATAATAAAGCATTTCACTTAAAAATTAAAAATATATTTCATATTTACCTACCATACTTATTTACAGAACATATTAATATTTCCTTAATGACTTCAGCAATCATCAGAAACATTATGTATTACCCTATTTAAAAATTCATGCTTTGCCCTAACCGGTTTGGCTCAGTGGCTAGAGTGTCGGCCTGTGAACTGAAAAGTCCCAGGTTCAATTCTGGTCAAGCGCATATATGTTGGTTGCAGGCACATCCCCAGCAGGAGGTGTGCAGGAGGCAGCTGATCAATGTTTCTAACTCTCTGTCCTTCTCCTACCCTCTCTGTAAAAAAAATCAATAAAATATATTTTTTAAAAAATTCACGCCTTTACATCCCATTGCTCCTACACTGTACAGCAGGAGGAGACTGTGCTCTTGGAAACTTTAAGCATATTATTTTGCAGGAGGGGTTGAGGTTGGAGCTGGAGCTTTAAAGACCTGGAATTGACTCCCAACTGCGTGTTCTTATTTAAGTCACTTAAGTTCTATGAGCCTCAGGTTTTCTCATCTATAAAATGGGAATAAATGGGAATATTTACCTTAGAGCATTGCTATAAGGATAAAAGAAAATGTGGATAAAGTGCCTGGAACAAAGTTAAAAATACTTAGTAAATGGAAATTATTTTTATTATGTCTCTCTCTCTCTCTCTCTCTCTCTCTCTCTCTCTCTCTCTCTCTCTCTTGTCGGTATCCTGGCTTCCTACTGTTAGTGCTGTTTACTCCAGTAAAATTCCAACTCTTAATTAGCTTACTCTTTCATGCTGTGGAGTGATAAATCAGATGGCAGCTGATAAGGCTTACTGGAATTAAGCGCACAGTAAGAATAAATAGGCTGTGAGCAAATAAAAGGCATAGTTTTCATGACTGCTCAAAACCAGACTCCCTTCTCCCAGTCAGTGTTCTAGAATCTGGGACAGGGATGATAAACAGTTTCATCTAGGATGCCAACTCTCATCTCTCAGAAGTGGCTGCCTGGAATGTTGGGTTGAAAGGATTCTGCGCCTGATTCCTGGGTCAGCGTGAAAGGGGGCAATGGCAGATGCATAATGTAGGCCTTGGGCAAGGGATAGGGTGAGGTGAGTGGCACATGTGCATATATTTGCTAAACCTCATGTAGGTTCTCAAGCTTTCTTTTAAAAAAAATATATTTTATTGATATTTCACAGAGAGGAAGGGAGAGAGACAGAGAGCCAGAAACGTCGATGAGAGAAACATCGACCAGCCGCCTCCTGCACACCCCCACCGGGAATGTGCCCGCAACCAATGTACATGCCCTTGACCGGAATGGAACCCGGGACCCTTCAGTCCACAGACTGGCGCTCTACCACTGAGCCAAACCAGTTTCGGCGGTTCTCAAGCTTTCTAATTCAGTTACTTTCATGTAAATGAGGGGGCTATTCATTGTGAATACATGCGTGTATAAATCCATATACATATGTGTTCATAGAAGCACCCGCTTTACTGAAAAAATCTGAAAACAACGGGAATTCAACATGAAATGGTTTTATTTTTCACTAATGGCTCTCAACTGTTAAGTCTCTTTGGGCATACTCCATTACTCCTTGTTTAAACTTAGTTACTCCAAAAAAGAATTAGTTCTGCCCAGTTTGAAAGTTTAATCCCAAAACTATTACAAATCTCCTCTCCTTTTTCTCTGCAGCACAGGTTTGATTCAAAAGACTTGCAGAAGTCAGCGCAAGCAGGCTTCTCCTTGAACTCCTCTCTTTCCTTCCTCTCATAGGTCAGACTCTGGGATGACATTTCTCCCATAGCCACATCCACTTCTGGGTCTCTGGATCCTCTTGGAAGGGCAATGGGGAGAATACCAGGGTCCTGGCTGCCTGTCTACAATGGGAGGCATCTCTGGTCTCATTGTGGATTGGCCTAGTTCTGCCAGACACTGGTGGCCTGTGCGAGGGATACTCCGCACATGGTTTTAGCAGGTGATGTTCACCTCTACTCTCCACTGCTCAAGGGTAGCTGTGTCTGACTTTGTAGATACAGTTTTACATCTCCAGATGGGCCAACCTTCCTTGGTAGCCACCTGGGAAGCTTCATGGCCTCTGCCTAACGAAGACCTCTACGCACGCTCAAAGGTAAGGTGGTGAGAGTTTGCTGCCATCTTCTTCTCAAGCACGCTAAATAGTTGTGGGCCAGCCGTTATCTGAGGAGGTCTGTCATTATCAGAGACCTCCAGGAAAGAGACAGGCTCCGTGTTCACTCTTGCCCCAAACTACAGAGGATGCAGCAAGTTCTCCCATCGACTCCCTCTTCCCTTTGCTCACCCACAGAGGCAGGAGCAAGGACAGTCTTCAGGTTCCCAGCTCAAAAGAGCATGCAGTCAGGGTGGGGAAATGCTGGTCTTCCCTTCATTAGGGAATCCTCAATCTCTAAGTCATTCTCTTGAATGTCCCTTCTTTCTGTTCATGTGGTTTACCTACAGCTGTGGTTTCTGCAGCTGGTGGTGGGCCTATCATTAGCAGACCAGGCAGCCAGAAGGGAAAGATGGATGTAAAGTGGGCAGAAACAGGGATAAGCTGCAACCCACCAGGATGGACTGGAACTTGTGCCAGTCTCTCATTGCCTCAAGTCTCCAGCGTCTTGTGGAAACTGGCACCATTGTCACAGAGATAAACACACTTCTGACCTAAGAGTTGAGCTGAAGGAGGAAAGCTAATGAGAAACTGAAGGACTCTGGGTGGGGCTGTTGCCTTATGCCTGTAATAAGCTAGCCAGTTCCCAAGGATATGTTTGAGTTGCCAGAGTGTCTGGCCTTTGGAGAGTCAAGGTAGCTGCTGCTTCACTTGTGCCTTCCTGTTCTCGTGAGAAGTTTGCTTGTGGCCAACCTGAGCCCAGTCCATACCGAGAAGGGAATTCTGGGAAACACAGTTCCAACTTGTCTAGGCTGACATAGTCCCAAATATCCTAAGGACTTCAACTTCTAACTCCAGGGGGTTCTTTCTTTCTCATCCACTTCTAATCTTTTAATATAAACTCAGATGGTGATCAAAATTGGGGTGGATAGAGAGAGCAGAGTTAATCTCTTAGTAGTCCTGGATGGGAACTTAGCCCCAGTTGTTTGAATGTGGGAGGTCCCTCATTCCTCCTATTCTTAGCTTCGGGCCCTCATCGCCATTTCCAAGGCAATAGGAAATGTCCCACTGCACAAGATTGTATTTACATAAATTGTATTTTATTAGATTATATGAGATTCTATTTTACAATCTCATTACATAAGATTACATTTTAAATGAACCATCTGAGAGAAGGGATCGGAACTGGACCATGCTTGTTTAGTGTTAGCTGCCCAGACATTTCTTTCTGTCATTCCCTGAATATGTTCACAACAGTAATGAGGACTATGAGAGGAGTGTACAAATGATACCAAGTAGGCCTGTGTTTATCTTAATTATATAATCCATCCTTTCTTAGAAATATCATGTTTCTCTGGGACTAAAATGTTATTCTTAGCTTGATTTTATTGTATTATTAAAGAACTCAGAATCCTTTATTCTTATTAGAAAAAAAACATGAAAATGTAACATATATGTTATTGATTGATACATACAATATCTAATTTCTAAGGCTTGGATTAGAAAGGCATCTACTCAGGACATAAATGTAGATGTATAATAGTGAAACTTATGAAATAGTTTATAAGGTTAAGTGAACTGTATTCTACATTGACACAAAAGTGATTTCCTGAATGTGTTTTGCTTATAATTTATGCTGCATTTACCCATATCCATCCACTACCACAAGGCTCTGAGGTGACTGATTTTCTAGATTTAACTTAATCCTATGCATAATTCAAGATAAATAAACTATGAACTATGTATGATTTATTTTACTCTTCAACTAAAGCTGTATAAATATTTTCTCTAAGTACTAAATATTTCCAAATCATAGAGGATATATTTAAATTCAGTGACTGATTTGCAGGGAAAAAGTAATAAAAAACTCCAACTACACAGGCACCCATGCACGTACGTGCACACACACACACACACACACACACACACACACACGTTTAGAAAAGTGTGTGGGAGAATGTACTCCCTAATATGAGCAGAAGTTCATTTTGTAGCAAGTGAGACTGCAGATGGAGGAGGAAGAGGGATAATCTGGTATTAGGGGAGATAAAAGAGGGCTTTACTTGCAATTTTTATAATAAGTGTGTGTTTATGTACTACTTGTATATTTAAGGAAACGAACACTATTTTAATTAAAAGATGATAGATTTTAATTTAAAAAGGAATGTATATTGGGGTAAAAATAAAATTAATCAAAACATTTATAATGCTATATGCATGTTAATAGTTATAATCATAATGAGCTTTTCTATTTTGGGCCATGAAAAGATCTTGATCATACATTTTAAGTGAAAAAAAGAATTGAAAGCATGCTTTGGGTGGATTGCAGTTTTACAAGTCTATCCTCTATTTATCTACCTAGAAAGTATGTCTATGCTTGTGTTTTGCATGCATGTGTAGAGGAAATAGCACAAGGATAGTCCATGCACTGAAACATTGAAGTCATCATCTCCATGTGGAGATTGCAGCTGGTCTTTCTCCTCTTCTTAAGCTGCTTTTATCTTTAAAGTTTAGGAAGTTCAAATGAGACATTGAAAGCAAAGACTCTGTTAAAATCAACATCATTTAAATAAGAATATATTGAAAGAATATCATGCATGGCTTTTTCCCACTAGTCTTTATTTCTTACTAGAGGCCCAATGCATGGAATTCATGCATGGGTAGGGTCTCTAGGTCTGGCTGGCAATCAGGCCATCATGTTCCCTGCCTCCCCACCTCTTCACCCCCTTCTTCCATCACTCCCTTAGCTCCCAGCTATAGCCTCTGGTGGCCCGCCATGTTCCGTGCCGCTCCCTGGTGGTTAGTGCACATTATAGCAAGCGATCAAACTTCCGTTCTCCTGGGCGAACTCTCACGGAAACACTTTACATTATATATATATATATATATATATATATATATATATATATATATATATATATATATATATTTGTCCTCTTGGAGTTCAGGAGTTTACCCATATCATGTACACTAATATGGTTTATGCTTTTGAGATCACACATTGCATGCATAGACATAATATATAAATATACATATTTATATGCTATATGTATATACCCTTTTTCCCCGAAAATAAGACAGTGTCTTATATTAATTTTTGCTCCCAAAGATGCGCTAGGTCTTATTTTCAGGGGATGTCTTATTTTTTCATGAAGAAGAATATGGTACACATTTATTGTTAAATGAAAATAAAGGAAATTTATTATCTGTATATGGTTTGGTAGTATGGTAGTTGTCAACACAAACCAGACAAACTGTGAATCCTACAGTATCAAGAATTGATTCATTTATTCAATGACAATCATGTCATCATCTTCTGGAACATCATCATAACAATCCAATTTCTGAATTTCCTGGTGAATTTATTGTGACTCCATTTCTTTCAGAATTAGTGGACCAAATCTCTCATGTTTAGCAATAGCACTGCCTTTAAATGAGTACTTCTTGTCAAGGTAGCATGCTCGCAGTGCATTTGCAATGCAACTGTCAGTGTTTTTCTCCCATGAATTCTTCACTCAAGTCACAACTTGTTGCAGTTTAGGTTTCACAAAGTTTCCACGCCGATTTCTCTCCATTCTATTTTCAATGTAGTCATTAATTTCCATGCGCATATTGTCTTTGAATGGCTTCTTTATTGCAATATCAAGAGTCTGGAGATAGGCTGTCTATTTTTCTTTAGTGAAGAAATGTCTTCATGTCTTTAGCGCCCTGAGTGCTGGCTGCATCCCAGACTAGCAGACCTCTTTGGCTCCCTTGCATAACAAGCGGCAGCATTAAATTGACCCACTTCCTTATAACTGCTTGTGTGGCCCAGGCTTTTTCAGTTTCAAGAATTAAAAAGCCCAAAACATGTTCAATCTTTTCCTTCTTGCCCTTAGAAATGATTAAAGGTGGGATTTTAGTGACATCCAGACAAATTGCCAAAATATAGGAAACACGTGCACTTTCGTAAGCAGTGGAGGAAATGTACACTAAGGAGGCACCCTGCTGTTCAATAGTTGTTTGAGATGACTGGCCCATAAGCACTGCAGTTTCATCCATAGCAATCATGTTGCAAAGATTGTATTTAGAAAAGTCAGCATCATCAATAAAGTACTGGAATGCAAGTGCTCGCTTAATAACTTGAGTATCTTCCAACCTAAACAATGTTGTAGATCTTCTTAAAGACATTTCACTTTGCTGAAGGAAATTATCCAGCCAGTGTTGTGATGCTTTGAAGTCTTCGGGGGCTATGTCAAACTGTGGTGCCATTGCAAGGGCAAACTCTTGAATCTGAGCCCTATTCACAATCAAAACCTTTGTTCTCCTGTCAACAACCTATTCAGAGATCAGGTCTTCCAGCTCGGAAAATAATGGTTGTTGACCCCATCCACACTTGCGCTTTTTAGCATTTCCCTTGTCATTTGTTCAATGAGGTTACCATACTCTGCTTGCCATTTTTAGACCAATCGAATACTCAACATGTTCTCTTTGCAGAAAGCAGTAAGATTTTGGCCCCAAGAGTCTTCCACGATTCCTTTCTTGTACTCCACGGAGTATCTTTTTCTTTTTTGCGCTCATTTATAGGGGTATAAAAACGGAATTGGGGTATCAAGGTGGGGGGAGGGGGATCACTTAAAATGACACAGGGGGGATCAGAGGGGGGAATCAAAATGGCACAGGAGAATCAGAGGGGGGTTACCATTTTAGTAACCCCTTTTGATCCTCCTGTGTCATTTTGATTGCCCCCTCTAATCCTCCTGTGTCATTTTAAGTGATCCCCCTCCCCTCACCCATGTGCCACTGAACACCTTCACCAGACATCCCCCCTACCCCTTTATCAGACATTTATCCCCTGGGGCCTGCCTGGGGACTGTCACTGGGCTTGCTGGGGCCTGGATCTGGGCTGGAGCAGGGTCTGCCACTGATTGAGAATCTTCAGTCATAATGAAGGCAGCCGTGAGCATCAGGTAGTGTCACCAGAGACAGACCAGCACTCACCACCTTCGCCATATCCCGTCCGCTCTAATCCTCCTGCTCTTCTACACCCATCTGCGAAAGTCTCCTCCTCTCTCCCACCCCTTGCTCACAGCTCACTCCGACCTCCGCTCTGCCTCCACACAGCAGTGACATCAGGACTCCGAGTAACGTCACTGGTTGCTAGACACCAGTCGGAGCAGCCTTAGTGACCAATTTACGGTAAATTAATTTTCATTCTGAGACAGAGCCTGAGGGCCTTATTTTCAGGGGGATGCCTTATATTTCACTCAGAAGGAAACCTGTAAGTAGGTCTTATTTTCGGAGGATGTTTTATTTTCGGGGAAACACGGTATGTATACACACATTCAAATACAGGAGTAGTAGCCTAAAAAAATAAACATCTTTACATTAAAATAAGTAACCATTCTTACACAAAGAATGGAATAATTTTCATATTTTAGAGTTGCATAAACTAAAAAGGAAGTGTGTATATGCATTATATTTGTTCTTAAAGTATTTTATAGATTGTGAAGATTTCCTTCCCTTATTTATATATTAAAGCTTTTATGAGGAACTGTGTGAAATATATATATATATATATATATATATATATATATATATATATATATATATATATAGGACTACTCTAGAACCAGAGGCCAAGTGCTCAATGACTGCACCTTCCTCCCTCTCACAGTTGCTATTATTGAAGTCCATGGAAATGAGGTCCCTAAATATATATCACCAAAGCCACAGCATGAGGAGAATGAGCTCTGGGTTTCCTTGTCCGGCAGTGTTTTCCATGATGCAAAGGCCATCAGGTAAAATGGATGAAGCGATGAGGCAACATGGGTTAACACAGAAGTATCTAGCATACGGTAGGTTCAGTACAATCTCCTGTATGGACAATTCCCTTGTGCTGTCTTCTGTCTACTTTCCAATCCTCTCCCTAACTCTAGCTCAGATTGTCCTCCAGCGTGTTGGGCTATTCCTAATAGCCATTTACTTGTTTTACACCTGTTATATCTCATTACATTGTTATTAGTGTGAGGAGCCATTGGTCCCCAATGCATCAGCATCACCTCCCACTATGTCTGGCAGGAGCTGGGAGAGAACAGTCCATGTCCAACCCCCCAGCCTCAGCAGACTCTGCCTCAGTTGGCCGAACACCAACCATGACTCAAACTCACCTCACTCTGGAGATCCCAGGATGAAAACAGTCTATATTCATGGCCTGTCAGTTCCTGCCAATGTCTCCCCTAAAAGACTGGATTTAATTTATTCTATATATACCATGTAAACCTGATACATCTTCCTCTTCTTCAGCATTACTACATTTAAAGTATCTTTTCTGACCTCCCAATACTTTCTCCAACAACTGCTTATGTTTTTTTTTTTTAACATGTCCTTCCTCTCTGCCTCTAAAAGGAAGCACATCTCTGTTTTTCCTTGCATTCTTTTCTTCTCCATATAACCTATCAAATTTCTTTCTACTATTTACCACAGAGATAAGGGCAATTTAAAAAGATAATAATGTAACAAATGTACGCAATCCTTAGCATACCATAAATGTTTTATGTGCATATAAATTTATTTAATCTGTATTTAGAAACCCTCATGGTAAGTACATGATTAGCCACAGTTTAGATGAGGGACTGAGGCACAGAACCATTAGACAACTTGCCCAAATTTTCACAGCTTTTAAGTGGCAAAGGTGGGATTTGAGCCATGTCAGCCGAGGACCAGAGGCCAAGTGCTCAATGACTGAACTTCCCTTCCTCTGAAGTCCATGGACATGTGGTCCCTCATCCACACGCTCACTTTCACACACAAGGGAATTGTGATGGCTAAGTTATATCCCTAAAGAAGAGGTTTCTGCTGCTTCTCTGCTACCAATTCCTTCCTGGGATCTTGTTCCAAGAACTTGGTGGTAAGAAATATGATTGACTATTACTAAAAACAAAAAGTCAAATCAATTTACCAACCAACCTGGTCCATTACTACTATCCAGCCTTGGACATTCCCTCAAACAACCATCTATTTGCTAGGTAGTAAGAGGATCACATTACAGATCTGCAAGAGATAAAAGCATGTACTGAAATACCTACTATGGAGCAGTCATTATTCTAGGCATGTTGACCTGAATTAACTGGTTTGATTCAATAAGATAATCAGGTACAGGTATGACTGTGGAAAGAGTAGAGATCTGGAGTCAACAGCAGGAATAATAGAGAGAAAAAATATTAAACCAAATTTAAATGGGGATACGTGCTTTAGTTACTAACCTAAATGAAATGACAGAGTGGATCTATTGCCATTTAGACACTGAGTCTGAAAAAAACAGTCCACTCAGTTATAAAAGCTACAACAAACTAACTATTAAATCACATCCAGTATATATTTTCACAATAGATTTGAGTGAAGACCTAGAAATAAAATGCATGGTTCAAAGGTTTGAAATGATCCACTTAACCTGATATCAAGCTGGTACAACAGAATGTAGTTAATAAGATGAACACACAAAGGATGGATTTCCCAAGCCTGCTTTTAAAGAATATGTCATGTAAACCACTCTCAATTACCATGGAAACGCAAAGGGAATTCTATACTGAGGTGAGCAGGAGGTAGTAGAGAAAGGGGACAGAATTAGCAGCCTTGGTTACTGTTAATAATTACCTGTGTAGCAATTGACTGCTTTTGAAAATTGTACATTCTTTGTAGTTGTCACTCATTCGTGACCTCAGATTTCACTTGGACTGGAAACAAGGGGTTTAGCTTATTTACTTTGCTTTCAGAAAAATCCACCACCAATCCGAGATATGTTTCACTACCTTTTCTCTGATCTTGCTTAGAAAGAACACTCATCTGTTGGAGAAAACACACAAACTGTTTAGCCTTAAGGTACCTACTTTCCATTTACCTAGCTCTTGGCTCCTAGTGATTTTGCTCAGATTAGAGAAGAGTTCACCAAATGTCCAGAGAGGCAGCTGTTCCTCAAAAACAAGCTGAAAAGGAAAACAATCTCCCCTCCTGCCCCTCAACTGGGAAAGGCAAATGGCTGGCGGACATGTTCAAAAATGATGACTTTTAGGAGTGCCTACCACTCTATTTGAGAAAATATTTCCCAATGAGTTAAAGCCACATGGACATCCTGGAGTTGGGAACTTCTGTACTGTAAAGGACTATGGTGCTCAGGCATAAGGAAGAGCCAAAGAAGACCGAGTTGGTCATTCTAGCCTTTAATTAGCTGCATCTCCACGGAAACGCTCTCCCATTTTCCCAGTTGTCTCTGTAAATCAATTTAGAGCCTTTCTGCTCAGGCTCCAGGCAGACAGAGTGGAATCGCAGTCCTTCCCAGAGGTGTGAGTTTCTCCCATTTATCATCCCAGGGTGCGTGCTTCAAAGCCAGGTTGGAGGACTGCTTAAAGGAAAACAATCCTAAACAAAACAGAACTGTGCTGTCTGGATTTGGTTGAAAATCTTGAGCATGTGTGGCAGAAAATTCCAAACATAGATCCGGAAAACGATTTGCAAGAGGCTGCACAAAGGGCTTAGAAAAAATAAACCATCGATGAACACACACACACACACACACACAGATACACACACAGATACACACAAGTAATGAGAAGAATAGAAATATAAACTTTGTTGGAACCCACATTTGGCATAGGAATTGGTTTTCCTGGCTTTGGTCTTCAGCAAGAAGGTTACTACTGAATTACTGACAATGCTGCCAAGCTTGACAGCCTTTTTACATTTACTGGTTCCCTCTCAACCCTGTAAATATTTAAGCTATCTGTGATAGTGGGAATGTGATTATGTGATTAAATTGGTGGATTCTCTAATAAGAAAGCCTTGGAGCTTACACATTTTTAAAAATTATAAAAATGATGTGTGTGAGTGAGTGTGTGTGTGTGTGTCTAATTTCAGGCACTATCAAAAGGGATGGAGAAGGCTTTAAGGCCAGAAAATAGTTCTAGTCACAAAGCATAAAGCATCTGAGATTTGGACTAGTGTTTTCAAGTGTTTTTCAATCTGTGGATGTCTGTTGATTTACAGAGAAACACCTGAGGGGCAAAGGAAACCCTTGTAAGGCAGCCATCTGGTCATCTTCTATTCAAGCATCTGTTCTTCTGCACCCTCCTCTCTGGACCATCAGACCATTGGCTTTCAGTGATGTTTGATCTCTCAGCCTATTGTAAGAAATGCTCTTTATGATGCCATGCAGGATATTCATAATGCATTCATAGATGTTATGGAAATAAATTCATAATACAATACCTGAAGTTCAGTTTAGTACTTTCTATCCTATTCTCTTTTGTTTTCTAAAATTATTGTCATGATTCACTAACTTAATCTTATGTCTCACTACTGAATTGTGTCCTGATGTTTGAAAACATGGCATGAGAATGTATTAACCTTAATTGCTGAAATTCTAATCTCTATGTATCCCAGCTCCTAATATTGGTCATTTCAATAAGTATGTGTTGACTAAATGAGTGGTGAATAAATCAATTAATACATTGGAGCTAATATTCTATACTCAATATATAAAACAAAAATATTGGCCAACCTGGGAAATTATTTCATTTACAAATTAATTGGAAAAGATACTCATAAAATAAGAGGTAAATGTCACTCTTAAGTGGTAGTTTTAAGTATTTGGGTGAATGTTACTATCTGTTAGTTATTTCCTTGATAGTAATAGCAACAATAATAATAACAATAGCAATAGTGATAGCCCACACTTGTTGACCAGCTGCCATGTACCAGTTTCAAGGCCAGGGATGGAGTTATGAAGGTGGATGCCACTAGTTTCTGTTATTTTAAAAAATATTTTTATTGATTTCAGAGAGATAAAGGAAGTGGGAGAGAGGAAAGGGGAGAAGGGAAAGAGGAGAGAGGGGAGAGAAGGGAGAGGAGAGAGGGAAAAGAGGAAAGAGGAAAGAGAGGGAGGGAAGGGGGAGAGAGGGAGAGAGAGAGAGAGAAAGAGAAACATCAATGATGAGAGAAAAGCATTATTGGCTGCCTTCTGCATACCCCCTACCGGGGATCAAGCCCACAACCTGGGTATATGCCCTGATTTAGAATCCAACCATGACCTCCTGGTTCACAGGTCAACTCTCAACCACTGTCATGCTGGCCAGGCCTAGTTTCTGTTCATGAAAATCTTCTTCTATGTCACACTTCTAAAGCATCTCCCAATCCAGAAACCAAAAGCCCTAGAACTCTACTCACAAATGAGATGAGAGAGAGCCTTTGGCTATTGTGGTAAATGGAAATGATACTTATAAGTGAGGTAAAGAAAGGAGGGATATCACTCACATGCTAATAGTTTTTAATAGCTGCTCAGTGAACAGAGAAATGGAAAGATGAATAGTTCAGGACAACTTTTCTTATTCCTAAAGAAACTCACTATAACATCCTGAGGAAACCTCACCATGGTAGTAAGGAAATATAGAACATTGGTTATGAGCTTGCTCTCTGGTAAGAAGAATTTTTTTCAAATCCTAGCCCACTCACCGACTTTGGTCAGGGTGGCTTTGGTCAGGTTGCATATTCTTTTTGTGTCCCAGCAATGAAATGGGGGTCATATATGATCAATGTCCTCAGGCTGTTTTAAAGCAGAGGTCACCAATCAACAGCCTAAGAGGGCCTGGTTATAAAATAAATGAATCAGGGTATTAAAATTAGGGAGTGGTGTACACTGTAGAAAATAGCACAAATCCCATTTCAAGACATTCAAATTTATAGTTAGAAAAGAAAATTTCAGGAACACGTTCAACCTCTTTTTACGAGGACAGCATTATCTTAAATACAAAACCAAATAAAGACATCACAAAGAAAGAGAATGATAGGCCAATATCCCTGGTAAACATAGATATATAAAATTCTCAGCAAAATATTAGCAAATGAGACCCAGCAATATAGTAAGAAGATCATACACCATGACCACGTGGAATTTATTCCAGGGATGCAAGGCTGGTACAATATTTGAAAATGAATAAATGTTATCATATAAACAAATTGAAAGACAAAAATCACATGATCATATCAATGAATGCAGAAAAGCATTAGAAAAAAATCCAACACCCATTTTTGATAAAAAAAACTCAGCAAAGTGGGAATAGAGGGATCAGATCTCAACATAATAAAGACAATATATGATAAGCCTATAGCCAACATCATATTCAATGGCTAAAAAACTAAAAAAACAAGAACAAGACAGGGATATCTACTTTCACAACTCTTATTTAACACTAGCGGCCCAGTGCATGAATATGGGCCAGGCTGGCTGGGGGGAGGGGGGGTAAGGGCTGGCCCCATCCCCTAGTTGAATTCCTGGTGGAACTCCCAAACTCCTGGTTGAGGGGACAATTTGCATATTAGCCTTTTATTATATAGGATAATACTGGATGTGCTAGCCACAAGAAGAAAACATAAAAGGCATCCAAATAGAAAAGTAGGAAGTAAAAAACTCTCATTATTCACAGATGACACAGAAAACCCTAAAGATTCCACCAAAGAGACGGGGAACAGGCGTGCCAGACAGAACAACACAGAAACTGAATGACCTTCATTACAGCAAATTTTGTTTAATTTTCAATTTTTACTTGTTAACTGTTTAATTTTTGTTTTTTACCTACTTTAATTGCAAAGTTTACTCAAGAAATTAATTTTTGTTTTTTACCTACTTTAATTGCAAAGTTTACTCAAGAAATTTTTTCATCTGCCCTCACTTGATTTTACCTTTTTAATTAATTCATTTTTTATAGGTAATCAACATTATTACTACTACTATTTTACCTTTTTTATCTTTTTTATCTTATTTTCTTTTGTTTATTTTTATTACTACTTTTTAAGTGACATATTATAATCCTTTTTTATTTCTTTTTTTTTTTAATTTCTCTTTTTCTTCTTTTTCTTTCTTTTCTCTTTTTTTCCCTTTGGGATTACTATTCAAAAGACTATTTATACCTTTCCTTCTCCAACGCTCTATTCTAACTCAACCCTACCTTTATGCCATCACTCTCTTCCTAACCCTTTCCCTTTGGTGCCATGCTTATCTTAACTCTTTACTGCTCTAGATTTTCCCTATTTTTTTTCTATTTATCCCCTCCTAAATTTCACCCTTCCAGTGTATATCTAACCCCCAACCCCCTACCCCAAGTCCATTTGCACCTACCTTGTCACTGTCCTTAAAAAAAAAAATCCTTCTCTCTACCCCTTTGTAGTTGTATGCTAAATGCTAACTATATCAAAGTTTTATGCTTTTTTGTAAGATTGGTTTGCTTATTCTGTTTATTTGATTGTATGATTTTGTTAGCTGGGTTCTAGTCACCTTTATTGGAGGATATTAATATTGCAAACGCTTTTCTGTTCAGTGCCTTGTGTGTTGTACCTGGTTGTGTTGTATTTTGTACCTTTAAATCTAAGCAGGAGAGAGAGAACTACATAAACAGGCGTCCTAAAAAGATAGATTATGGGGAGGCTAAGAAACAACCCGCCTATGAAAGAAAATCAGCCATCACCAGAAAATGAAGTAAACGATTTAGAGGCAAGCAACCTACCAGAGCAAGAATTCAGAGTAATGATCATGGGATGGCTAAAAAGAATGGAAGACAAATTTGACAATATGAGTAAGACCCAAGAGGAAATGAAGAAGAACCAAGAAGAAATGAAAAATGACATAGCTACTGTAAAGAACTCAATAGAAAGCATCAAAAGTAGGCTAGATGAAGCAGAGGACCGGATCAGTGAGCTAGAAGACAAGATGGAAAAAAATACCCAATGAGAGCAGCTTTTAGAAAAAAAAATTAAAAAGCAGGAAGAGAGCCTACGGGAACTTTGGGACATTACAAAGCAAAACAATATTAGAATAATAGGGGTCCCAGAAGGAAAGGAAACGGAGGAAGGCATAGAAAAACTGTTTCAAGATATAATGACAGAAAACTTTCCTGAGATAGAGAAGAAAAAAAACCATACAAATACAAGAAGCTCGTAGAGTCCCAAGCAAAATGAATCCCCAAAGACCAACAGCTAGGCACATTATAATTAAAGTGCAAAACAACAATGACAAAGCAAGAATCTTAAAAGCAGCTAGAGAGAGACAGAAAGTTACATATAAAGGAACCCCCATCAGACTAGCAACTGATTTCTCCACAGAAACTCATCAGGCCAGAAGGGAATGGCATGAAATATACAAAGTCATGCAAAGGAAGGGTCTGAGTCCAAGAATACTGTACCCAGCAAGGCTATCAATCAAGATTGAAAATGAAATCAAAAGCTTCACAGACAAAAAAAGACTAAAGGAATTTATCTCCACCAAACCAGCAATGCAAGAAATGCTAAAGGGTTTACTGTAAAAATGAAGAAATAGGAAGCAAAGAAGGAACACAGGGGTATAGAATAAAAATGGCATCAAATACCTACTTATCAATAATAACTTTAAATGTAAATGGTTTAAATGCTCCAATCAAAAGACATAGGGTAACAGAATGGATAAGAAAGCAAGACCCTTATATCTGCTGTCTACAAGAAACACACTTCAGGAAAAAAGATGCACACAGGCTGAGGGTGAAGGGATGGAAAAAGATTTTCCAGGCGAACGGAAATGAAAAAAAGGCTGGGGTAGCAATACTTATATCTGACAAATTAGATCTCAAAGTGAAGGACATAAAAAGAGATATTGAAGGCCACTTCATTATACTAAAGGGAGCAATCCAACAAGAAGAAATAACCCTGGTAAACATATATGCACCCAATACGGGAGCACCCAAATACATAAAGAAACTGCTGGAGGACATTAAGGGAGAGATTAATAGCAATGCAATCATAGTAGGAGATTTTAATACTCCACTGTCACCTTTGGACAAATCATCTAAACAAAAAATCAGTAAAGAAACGTCAATCCTAAATGACGTACTAGACCAGATGGAATTAATCGACATCTTCAGAACATTTCATCCCAAAGCCACAGAATATACATTCTTCTCAAGTGCACACGGGTCATTCTCAAAGATAGACCACATGTTGGGACATAGGCAAAGTCTCTTCAAATTCAAGAAGATAGAAATCTTATCAAGCATTTTCTCAGATCATAGTGCCATAAAATTGGAAATCAACTACAATAATAATAAGCCAAAGAAATTAAACACATGGAGACTAAATAGCATGCTATTGAACAAAGACTGGGTTACCAGAGAAATCAAGGAAGAAATCAAAAACATCATGGCAACTAATGACAATGAAAACACAACAATCCAAAATCTATGGGACACAGTAAAAGCTGTTTTGAGAGGGAAGTTCATATCCCTACAAGCCTATTGCAAAAAACAAGAAAGAATGGTAACAAATTATCTTACCCTACAACTCAAACAGTTAGAAAAAGAACAGCAAGAAAGGCCCACTGTAAGCAGAAGGAAGGAAATAATAAAAATCAGAGCGGAGATTAACGACATAGAGACCAAAGACACAATAAATAAGATCAACAAAACCAAGAGCTGGTTCTTCGAATGGATAAACAAGATTGATGAGCCTCTAGCCAGGCTAACCAAGAAACAAAGAGAGAGAACCCAAATAAACAAAATCAGAAATGAAAGAGGTGAAATAACAACAGACCCAGCCGAAATACAAAGGATTGTTACAAAATACTATGAACAACTCTATTCCAACAAACTGGACAACCTGGAGGAAATGGACATATTCCTAGAAAAATACAACCTTCCAAAACTCAATCAGGAAGAATCTAAAAATCTCAATAGACCAGTTACTTGGGAAGAAATTGAAGCAGTCATCAAAAAGCTTCCAGCAAACAAAAGCCCAGGGCCAGATGGCTTCACAGGAGAGTTTTACCAAACATTCAAGGAAGAACTAAAACCTATCCTCCTCAGACTTTTCCAAAAAATTCAAGAGGAAGGAACATTGCCAAACTCCTTTTATGAAGCCAGCATCACCCTAATACCAAAACCAGATAAAGACAACTCAATGAAAGAGAATTACAGGCCAATATCCCTCATGAACATAGATGCCAAAATCCTCAACAAAATTCTAGCAAATTGGCTCCAGCAGTACATCAGGAAGATCATACACCATGACCAAGTAGGTTTTATTCCAGGAATGCAAGGATGGTACAATATTCGCAAATCAATAAACGTGATACATCACATAAACAAATTGAGAGATAAAAATTATATAGTCATATCTATCGATGCAGAAAAGGCATTTGATAAAATCCAACACCCTTTCCTGATAAAAACTCTCAACAAGGTGGGTGTACAAGGATCATACCTCAACATAATAAAAGCTATATATGATAAACCCACAGCCAACATCATGCTCAATGGGCAAAAACTAAAACCATTCCCTCTAAGAACAGGAACAAGACAGGGATGCCCACTCTCACCACTCCTCTTTGACATAGTACTGGAAGTACTCGCCATTGCAATTAGACAAGAAGAGGAAATAAAAGGCATCAAAATTGGAAAAGAAGAAGTAAAGCTGTCCCTATTTGCAGATGACATGATATTGTACATAAAAAACCCAAAAGACTCCATCAAAAAGCTAATAGACTTAATAAACGAATTTGGCAATGTAGCAGGATACAAAATCAATGCCAAGAAATCAATGGCATTTCTCTACACCAATAGTGAACTTACAGAAACAGAGACTAAAAAAGCAATCCCGTTTACCATCGCACCAAAAAAATTAAGATACCTAGGAATAAACTTAACCAAGGAGGTAAAAGACCTATATGCAGCAAATTACACGACACTGAAAAAAGAAATAGAGAAAGATGTAAACAGATGGAAGAACATACCATGTTCATGGATTGGTAGAATCAACATCATCAAAATGTCCATACTTCCCAAAGCAATATACAAGTTCAATGCACTCCCCATGAAAATACCATGGACATACTTCACAGACCTAGAAAGAACTCTCCAAAAATTCATTTGGAACAATAAAAGACCCCGAATAGCCTCAGCAATCTTGAGAAATAAGAGTAAAGTAGGAGGAATCTCAATACCAGATTTCAAGCTGTATTACAAAGCAACTGTTCTCAAAACTGCCTGGTACTGGCACAAGAACAGACATATTGATCAATGGAATAGATTAGAGAATCCAGACATCAACCCAAATCAATATGCTCAATTAATATTTGACAAAGGAGGCACGAACATACAATGGAGCCAAGACAGTCTTTTCAATAAATGGTGTTGGGAAAATTGGTCAGAGACATGCAAAAGAATGAAACTAGATCACCAACTTACACCATACACAAAAATAAACTCAAAATGGATACAGGACTTAAACATAAGACGGGAAACCATAAAAATACTAGAGGCATCCGCAGGCAGCAAAATTTCAGACATATGCCTAAAGAACTTCTTCACTGATACTAACCCTAGGGCTATGGAAGCTAAGGAGAAAATAAACAAATGGGACTACATCAAAATAAAAAGCTTTTTTACATCAAAAGAAACCATCAACAAAACAACAAGAAAACCCACTGTATGGGAGAACATATTTGCAAATGATATCACTGATAAAGGTTTAATCTCCAACATCTACAGACAGCTTATACAACTCAATAAAAGGAAAATGAATGAGCCAATTAAAAAATGGGCAATGGACCTAAATAGAATCCTCCCAAAAGAAGACAGAAGGAAGGCCAAGAGGCACATGAAAACATGCTCCAAGTCACTAATTGTCCGAGAGATGCAGGTCAAAACAACAATGTGGTACCATCTCACACCTGTCAGAATGGCCAACATCAACAAAACAACAAACAACAAATGTTGGCGAGGTTGTGGAGAAAAAGGAACCCTCCTGCACTGCTGGTGGGATTGCAGGGTGGTGCAACCACTGTGGAGAACAGTATGGAGCTTCCTCAAAAAACTGAAAATGGAACTCCCATTTGACCCAGCAATCCCACTACTAGGAATATACCCCAAGAAACTAGAAAGACCAATCAGAAAGGATATATGCACCCATATGTTCATAGCAGCACAATTTACAATAGCTAGGACTTGGAAACAGCCTAGGTGCCCGTCAGCAGATGAATGGATCAGAAAACTATGGTACATCTACACCATGGAATACTATGCTGCCATAAAAAGGAAGGAATTCTCATCATTTGCAGTAACCTGGATGGAATTGGAGAGCATCATGCTGAGTGAAATAAGCCAGTCAATGAAAGAGAAACACTACATGACCTCACTCATTTATGGATATTATAGAACATTATAAACGAATGAACAGAAAGATAGATATAGTGACAGTAAAACAACAGGCAGACTGCCAAATGACAGCGGGGGGGGCGGGGAGGGTAGGGAGATCTGGGGGAGATAAGAGATCAACCGAAGGACTGGTATGCTTGCATATAAGAACAACCAATGGACACAAAACTCTGGGGAGGGAGGGCATCTATGGGGGGGGGCAATGATAAGCTATGTACACAGATAATACCTTAATAAAATAAAAAATAAATAAATAAAAAAAAAAAGATTCCACCAAAAAAAAACACCTACCATATTAGATTTAATAAATTAATTCAGCAATGTAACAGGATATAAAATTAACACCCACAAATTGATAGCATTTTTATATACCAATAATGAATAATCAGAAAGGGAAACTAAACAAACAATCCCATTTATTATTGCAACAAAAAATTAAAATATTTAGGAATAAACTTAACCAAGGAGGTAAAAGATTTGTACTCAGAAAAGTACAGAATGTTGAAAAAAGACATAGAGGAAGGTATAAACAAGTGTTTATGGATTGGTAGAATTAATATCCTTAAAATGTCCATACTAGCCACGGCAATCTATAGATTCAATGCAATCCCTATTAAAATACCAACAGCATATTTCACAGGTCCAGAAAAAAGACTCCAAAAATTATATAGAACCAAAAAAAGACCCCGAATAGCCATAGTCACCTTGAGAAAGAAGAACAAAATGGGAGAAGTGACAAATCAGATATCAAGTTATACTACAAAGCAACTGTAATCAAAACAGCCTAGTACTGGCACAAGAACAGACACATAGATCAATGGACCAGAATAGAGACTCCCCAGAAATTGGCCCAAGCCGATATGCTCAATTAATATTTGACAAAGGAGGCCAGAGCAAACAGTGGAGTCAAGAAAGTCTCTTCAATAAATGGTGTTGGGAAAATTGGACAGCAACATGCAAAAAAAAAAAAATAGTCCACCAACTTACACCATACACAAGAATAAACTTAAAATGGATAAGGGATTTAAATGTAATACATGAAACTATAAAAACCCTGGAAGAAACCATGGAAGCAAAATCTCAGACATCTGTCAAAGCAATGTGTTCACGGATACATTTCTTAGTGCAAAGGAAACTAAGGAGAAAATAAACAAATTGAACTACATCAAAATAAAAAGCTTCTGCACAGCAAAAAAAGCCATGAACAAAATTCAAAGAGAGTTCTCTGTATGAGAGAACATATTTGCCAATGATATATCTGATCAAGGTTTAACATCCAAAATATATAAGGAACTCATACAACTAACAAAATGAAGACATACAATCCAATTAAAAAATGGGCAAAATACTTAGACACTTCTCTAAAGTGGACATACAGATGGCCAAGAGGCATATGAAAAAATGCTCAAAGTCACTGATTATCAGAGAAATGCAAATTGAAACAACAATGAGGTGTCACCTTACACCTGTCAGAATAGCTATCATCAGCAAATCAACAAATGGCAAGTGCTAGAAAAGATATGAAGAAAAAGGAGTCATAGTAGTACACTGCTGGTGGGAATGCAGACTGGTGCAGTCATTATGGAAAACAGTATGGAGTTTCCTCAAAAATTTAAATATGAACTGCCATTTGACTCAGTGATCCCACTTCTAGGAATATATACTATGAAATACCAATCAGAAAGACTGTATGCACCCCTATGTTCATAGAAGGTCACTTTACAATAGCTAAGATTTGGAAACAGCCCAAGTGCCCATCAGCAGATGAGTAGATAAAAATGATGTGGTACATTTATATCATGGAATACTATGCAGCAGTAAACAAGGATCTCTTACCCTTTGGGACAGCATGGAGGAACTCAGAGAGTATTATGCTAAGCGAAATAAGTCAGTCAGAGAAAGACAAAGTGTCACATGATATCACTCATATGTGGAATCTAATGGACAAAATAAACTGTTGAACAGAATAGATCCAGAGACATAGAAGCATGAAACAGACTGAGGAATCTCAGAGGGAAGGCAGGGGAGTGTGGGTGTGTGGGAGGAAATCAACCAAAGAACTTTTATGCATATATAAATAACCCACTGACACAGATGATAGGGTTGGGAAGGCTTTAGGGGGGGTGGGGAAGGTAGAGGTGGGCTAGAAGGAGTTAATGGAGAGGGAAAGAGGACACATGTAATACTCACAACACTAATGATTAAAAAACACACAAACCAACAGATTTCAATTTACAGTCTAAATTTTCCTGCGTGCCACCAGTCCTAGTTTGCAATTAATAAGACAGTGATCATAAAACACTTCTCACAGTGCCTAGCACATAGTAAGCACTCCGTAAACTGGAGCTATTAATAGCTAGTATTTTATCACATTTTTAAAATCCCTGGAACCATTTGCAGATTCTCTTTAAAAGACAAAATAAATGGCCTCAGAATTACTTTTTTGCGTGCCTCAATTAATGGCATCATTAAAAATAAGTGGGCTTTAGGCCGATGCAGGGATAGAAGAGCCTGCCACCGATTGTTTGCAGATGAGAGGATGTGAGTAGACTCATGTTTAGTGTGCCAGAATCAACCCTGGGGTGCAGGAAAATCAAGAGGAGACCCTTGGGCCCACACTTTGAGTAGCCTCCTACCATAGCAACAAGCAACAGCAAAGCAGTCACTTAAAGAATCAGAGAGGAGCAAATTCCTGCCAGCTGGTTAAATTCTAGCCCATCCCTTCCAAGGCCAAGTATTAGAAGGCCTTGGAGTCAGGTGGACTTGGGGACAATCTTCATTTCCACCTCTTGCAACATACAAGATGGAGGAACCAGTCTGTACTTCAGGCTTCTCCTCTGTTGTGTTAAGGGTGGTAATGGGTTAGCACAGTGGTTGGCAAACTGCGGCTTGCAAGCCACATGTGGCTCTTTGGTCCCTTGAGTGTGGCTCTTCCACAAAATACTGTGGCCTAGGCAAGTCTATTTTGAAGAAGTGGGATTAGAAGAAGTTTACATTAAAAAAATTTGGCTCTCAAAAGAAATTTCAATCCGTTGTACTGTTGATATTTGGCTCTGTTAACTAATGAGTTTGCCGACCACTGGGTTGGCATTAATCGTCCAGCAGGCTCTCAGCAGCATAAGAGGAACTCAATACTTTCAACCTTCCTTCCTCTCCCTTTCCTGTGAGTGGTTTTAAATTGTTAAAGGTTATTTTGTGCTCAAACATCTCGATTCCCATCTGCCTAAATATGGGGGCCGGACGGTGCCCAAAGTCTTACTTGTCCTGCAATCCTCACTCCTGATTAACTCCCCTGAGCCCCAAATGACCCAAATGGCTCTCCCCTCCCCTCTGCTGTCCTTCACAGAAATGAGCTCAAGTTCCCACCCTCACCCAACAGGGTCCATGGGGCTTACTAGAAAGTTTCCCAAAGGGCAATAAAAAGTTTCTGTCAAGCTCAGGCCCACCTGCAGCATCTCAGTACACATCCTCCTGTCCATCCTCCTCCTTTGATTCCGGGCTTTGTAAATCTTTTACCACATGTTGTCAAAAGCCTGGCAGATCTCCAAATCCTTCCCCGATAACACTCATTCTCTTTAAACAACCTGGCAGCACTTCTAAGTGAGAAAAAGCCCTAAAATAAAATGCACCGTGTTTAGTCTCTAAGGTCATTTCCTGGCTTTGTCCTGTAGTTTCTGTTTCCTCTAACTAATCACCAAGCGACAGTCCTGGATTTATTGTGGGGGCTACTTGAAAGTTTGGGTGAGCCTCTCAGCCAGACTACACATACCCTCCATCATTCTCTCTCCCCAGGAGTTTATCACTTGCTGTGATTTAGTGTGGGGACTCTAGGTGCAAATGTAGCAGGAGCCAGATCTTTGTCACCAAAGCTTTTCAGGAGGCAAAGGGGCCAAACCAGCATGACCTGCACAGCTGAGCACCGTAGTCACAGTGGAGCCCTTCTGTCACTGCCTGGTCAGGGGCAGCGCCTCTATGTCTCAAGCAGTCAGTGACAGGGGGAGCTGTGTATCCACCTTGGCCTGCTCATCATTCACCTCCAACTTTCTAATGATACCTTTACTAAGTAATTGAAAGGACAAGGCGAATTGCTTTACTTCATTTGCTATTCACACCAATCCTGTGAGATTAGAACTTTTATTATACAACTAGACGCCCAATGCATGAAATTTATGCAAGGGGCTCGGCCCTTGCAGCCGTGGTGGCTTGCCTTGGTCCTTGCAGCCCTGTCTTTGTCCAGAAGGTCATTGTCCAGAGAGACATCCAGAAGGACATCTAGAAGGTCACTGGGCTTTCCAGTCTAATTAGCATATTATGCTTTTATTATTATAGATTTTTAGAGTTGCCCCAGCTCAGCCCTGCAAGCCAAGCCCATATAATTACAGAGTACACACTCTTTTAAAAATATATATAGTTTTATTGATTTCAGAGAGAAGGGAGAAGGATAGAGAAGTCAATGATGAGAGAGAATTGTTGATCAGCTGCCTCCTACACACCCCCTATTGGGAGATCAAGCCCACAACCCAGGCATGTGCCCTTGGCCAGAATCGAACCTGGGACCCTTCAGTCCACAGGCCAATGCTCTCTCCACTGAGCCAAACCAGTTAGGGATACACACTCTTAACCCCATTCTTTGTTGAGCTGGGCTATCCTTAACCCATAGTATTGATCCTACAGAATTGAATGGTTCCTGATCACAAGGTAAATAATCATCAAATTTACTGAGCACTTACAAAATGTCAGGCAGTGTTTAAAAACCTACATGCATTATTGCATTTAATCCTCACAACAATCCTAGGAGTGATTACTCTTATGATCTCCATTCTACAAATGCGGAAATTTGATTCCATCTAGAAAGGAATTTGAACCCAGACAATATGACTTTTATTTCTAATGTTGGCTAAAATTGCTAGGACATATGTGCGTGTGTGTGTGTGTGTAGTAGTAGTAGTAGTAGTAGTAGGGGGGTGGGTTGAAACAAGCAAACAGTGTGACAAATATAACAGTGGCAAACGCCATGTTAAAAGTTACACAAAGGGTGTTTTTGATGCACAGAAAATAGGACTATTGTTTAGTTCATTTGGCTGCTAGAACAAAATACTGTAGACCAGGTGGGTTATAAACAACAGAAATTTATTTCTCACAGTTCTGGAGGCCGGGAAATTCAGGATCAAAGTGCTGGAAGATTCCATGTCTGGTGAAGGCCCACCTCCTCGTTCATTAGCTGCTTCCTTGATGTGTCTTCCGTGGTAGAAGGGTATCTTTTATAAGGACATCAACCCCAGTCAAGAGGGCACCATCCTCAGGATCTACTCACTTCCCAAAGGCTCCACCTCCAACTACTGTCACATTGGAAGTTAGGTTTCAACATACCAATTTGGAAAAGATAAACATTCAACCTATAGAACCTATATTAACCTGGAGGATTATGGATTGGCATCACACAGTAGGTGATGCTGGAGGTGAACTTGGAAGGAGGAAGAAATTCACCACTTTAGGATGTGCAATGAGGCTCTCTGGAGAGCACATTCCAGGCCAAGGAAAGAGCATGTGCAAAGGCTTGAGGCACCATGGGCAGGATTAAGATGCAGCGAGGGAACAGTGTGGCTGGAGGGAGGAGCTTGGCACAAAGTGGCTTTAGAGTGGATCAGAGGCCAGATGAGAAAGGCCTTTTCATTCTGAAACTTATGGGGAGCTTTGAAGGGTTTGTAGAAGAGGAGTTAGGTGGTCACATGTATGTCTCAGATAAATCATGATCTAAGGAGTAGACCCAAGAGGAAGCCATATCTGAGGTCTGGGGAGAGGGGCAAGGAAGCAGCAGCTACAGGGATGGCTTAGCAGTGGGAAGAGGACCTGAGCTCCTCTCACACAGTCCCCTACAAATGCCTTGGGCCAGCTCAATAGCTTCCTTTAGAAGGACTTCAAAGGCCATGTGATGAGTAGGGAGGGGTCCAATCGGCTGCACCTACAGGGTAAGGCAGTCCTCAGGCCGCTCATTGCATTTCCTATGCTCCTGTGAGATCTGGGGGCCTTACACAATGTCCTGGACAAGTCTTATTCTTTCCAGCCCCATACCTTTGCTTAGGCTGACTTCTTTGCTTATCATTGCTCATAGAGCTGTCAGTATGTGCAGGAACTGCCATCAGAGCTCTGCAAACATTAACTCATCTAATTCTTAGAAGGTAGGTGTGACCATAATCACAACTGTATATAATCAACCAAGCACTAGCAGAGGAACAAGCAAGAGAGGAGGAAGACAGGCAGCAGCAGGCGTATGACCTCTTAGAATGCGATGCAGTGTAGCCAAGTGACAAGTTCACCCAGTGGAAACCTACTCCCTCCTACATCCTCACTAGCACTTCTTTCCAAAGGAAACCCCTTCTGTGGAGAAAATGTTTGTTAGACTGCTCCATTATTCCCAGCCCCTGCAGAAACATATTACTGCTGTTTTCATGCCACTGAGATGGAATGCAAAGAGCTGCCACAAGACTGCTCACAGAGCAGAGACTCAGTTAATGCGAGCTCTGTTCCCAGGTTCCCAGAGACACAACACCAGCTTGCAGGCTAGCCTAAAGCTGAGAAAGATTCAATCACTTGCATATAGACAACCTAGGACTAGGTCACAAGCAGCCTCTGCTGCCCTAGTATAACAATAAGCAGTTGACATTTTCTTTTTTTAATAAATCTTTATTGCTCAGATTATTACAATTGTTTCTCCTTTTTCTCCCCCATAGCTCCCTTCTACCCAGTTCCCACCCCACCCTCTGCCCTTACCCCCCCATTGTTCTCATCTATAGGTTATACAATTTTAATCCAGTCTCTTTCTGCACCCCCACATCCCTTTCACCCTGATAATTATCAATCCACTCCCTTTCTATGCCCCTGATTCTATTATATTCACCAGTTTATTCTATTCCTCAGATTGTTAATTCACTTGATCTTCTTCCTCTTCTTAAGTAATACCTTTCAGCATTTCATATAATACTGGTTTGGTGGTGATGAACTCCTTTTTTTTTTATCTGTGAAGTTCTTTATCTGCCCCTCAATTCTGAATGATAACTTTGCTAGATACAGTAATCTTAGTTGTAGGTTCCCGCTATTCATCACTTTGAATATTTCTTGCCAATCCCTTCTGGCCTGCCTGGTTTCTGTTGAGAACTCAGCTGATAGCCGAATGGGTGCTCCCTTATAGGTAACCAACTGCTTTTCTCTGCTGCTTATAAGATCTTCTCTTTGTCTTTTGCCCTTGACATATTGATTATGATGTGTCTCAGAATATTTCTCTTTGGATTCCTCTTGTTTGGGGTTTTGTATGCTTCCTGTACTTGTAAGTCTATTTCTTTCACCAGGTGAGGGAAGTTTTCTGATATTATTTCTTCAAATATGTTTTCAGTATTTTGCACTCTCTCCTCTTCTGGCACCCCCATAATTTTCAAGTCTGATCCTATAAGACTTACCTCCAATACAGAAGTTATTCCAAAGTTGACACAGCTGATACCCACATCCAATTGGCCTGAAGGTTAATTCACAACAATAAAGACTTAGCTACAACAAGGCTGTGCACCCATTCCACAAAGAGGAGCACCAAGAATGTCTCTGTAGTCTGGAGCTTCTGACTCCTTCTGCTACGACTCCTTCTGCTATGAACAGGCGGTGGCAGCCTCCGTGGTCAGACCTCTGCGCATACTCACTCATGGGCGTGACTGTAGACCCTCCTGGCTGAGGCTCCCAGGTCCCCGGTCTCCCAGTCTCTGAGTCTCTGGGTGCCTTTCTCTACAGTCTAGACTCCACCCGTATGAGCCTGGGACCACGGGGTTTCGGCCGGGGTTGGAGTTCAGTACAGTCGGAAAGGGTTCTGTGCAATCGGGAATTCCTCCCCTCCTGCCAGGCAGGCATTCGGCCACATCAACTCTTCACACCAGCGTCTGCCTACCTCAGTGCTTTGCGACTCCCAGTCCTATCCGTGAGCCACTCTCCTTCTTTCTAGTTGTACATATCCCACTCCGCCAGCTTTCCTGTGGTTTTGATGAAGCTCTTTTTGGTTTTAGTTGTTTTTTTTTTAATTGTTGATGAGGCGGCAGCTTAGGAGACTACCTAGGCCACCATCTTGGTTATTCTCTCCACAGACATTTTCTTAACAAAAAAGAAAAAGCTCTGATTTGTAGTGTGTCCCATTTCCATGGTGTAAATTGTCCCACAATGACTGCAAGCTGGGAAAATGATGTCAAAGAATAAAGTCGGGAAAAACATCATAAAATTGTCTCTCTTGAGCCATATAACTTGCTACCTCGGACTCTGCCTATGTGTCCAGTCTGATGGGCTCCTGCCTGGCTCCAAGGACCTAATCGATACCTTAAACATCCTTCTGTCAATTAACCACCTTGTCAGGTTCTTTAGGGTGTTACCCTGGATTGAATGAATTCTTTGAATGGATGTTGAGGCTGGAGCTCTTTCACATGGGTCATACTTCAATTTCAATTCCCTAATTCTCCTTGATACAATGATTTCAAATCTCTTCACTGTTTAATTAAGAGAGGAGAACTCTCTTGTATATCTGGCCCAGAGCAATTAAGCCACCAGCAACGTTAACAGGGAAAGGAAGGATGATCATTTAATTAGACATTAAATAATGAATTATTAATTATTGAATTGAGTTAGTATTCATTAATTAATTTATAAAGTGCAATAATTATATCTTTTGTGTTCTAATCCAGAGCTATGTTTTATAATTATCTACTAAGTCAATTATCTAGCCATTAGCAGTTTGCCCAAGGGTCAGGTTACTATTGTTTTTTTGTTCTCTGCAGACCGCCAATGACAAATACCGTAACTGTGTTCTTTTACAGAAATGGCATCCTGTTTACAGTAAAATGTTAAACAACGTGGGTCACTGAGTCAAGTAACTCAGTGCAATTAATGTAGACAAGGGAACAGAGCATTCTGCTTTTGCTATAGAAGAAATTCTGTCATTAGGGATACTTTCCTGCTGTGAATGAGGTGGCGCTGGGAGCTTGTCCTGCTAGGGACCTGGAAGGGTCCAGCCAGGGGGAAGTGGGGTGAGGTGGGGTAGGGATAGGCGTCAGGATGGGGCAATACACATAGTGTGAAAACTGCTTCTATTTCAAGCTACCTTAGCCATTCTTCATTCCCAGGAGTAGATATAAAACTAGAAAACGACAAGACACAATTCCAGTTTTTTCTTTCTTTCAGATTTGGTGTTCTTTGCCTTTCTAGGGTCAAGAACCCTTTTGAGAATTCCATGAAACATATTCTCTCAATAAATGTAGATAGAACACTTGCACAAAAGACTGAATATAATTTCAGAGATCACAGACCCCAGAAGTTCATTTGTGAACCCCAATTTAATGATTCTCAAGCTTTAGTGTAAATGGGGATTGTTTGAGGACCCATATTAAAATGCAAATTCCCAAGCCCCACATCCAGAGATTTGGATTTCCTGGGGTTTTGAAATCTGAATTTTAAACAAGCACTTAAGGGAATTTTGATGTGTCTGAGAAACAAGACCAGTGGTTCTGCATGTTAAAACCCCCTCCTAGTGTTTCAAAAAGACCTTGAGCAGAATGTTAATAGTTAAAAAAATAACAACAGAGCATCCAACTCAGACAGACCTGGATCCAAAGCCAAGCTTCTCCACTTAATTGCTGAGCATGTCATTTAATGTTCTTGGGCCCAGTTTTTTCATCTGTGAAGTGGTTATAATACCCAACTTAGCAGCAATAAATGAGAAAATGAATTGGAAAATGCTGCCATAATAAATGTTTGTGATCTCCCTCAAGCTGGATACTTGATCGAAAGAGTTTATAACGATGGAAAGAATTCTCATTTCAGAGCCTGTGAAAAACTGCATAGTTGCTGAAGACACACTTGACTTTTAGTGTGTGTTGGCAGCATCTGCTGTCCGAGTAAATCATTACCGCCTTGATACAGTAAATTATAACTATGCAGGCCAAGGAGGAGCAGCATTAGGTTGGAAAAATTAGGAAACATCTTAGCACCGTAGATATTTTGCTAAACCAGACTGGAATAGTGAGAATACATTGACCAAGAGGACAAAGTTACCGACATGGGAGTGCTTTTGTCAAAAACATAAATGCCTCAGAAGCAATTTCAACTCTATGCCTGCAGTTTTCTATGTTTGGTTAACAACATGGTCCTTCCTTACAATTTTTTTTCTTTACTATGGGAATATTGGTCAGGTTTCATACAGAACTTGATGTAAAAGCATAAGATTTGCTCTACATGAGTTTTATTTGTGAAAGAATCTCAGATGAAATCAAATTGCCTATATTAATCTTGGGACCACTCTTTATTTAAAGCCTTGCATTACATTTTTCTTCATCCCATTCAAAATGTTTATAAGTTGACTCAGCTCCTGGGAAAATGTGCTTATACCTAAGCACTTTGGGCCTTTAAGATTTAAGAACTTAGAAGACAGTGTTTAAAATAGAACTAGCATTGATCCTACAATTGACTGTGAATGCTCAATAGGAAAAGAAAAGTCTCCATGTTAAGGGAGCTTTATGGTGGAAATGGGCATTTGAAATTCATACTCCATTTCCTCTAAGGACTATCATACATCATTATATTTTCCAGGTATTCTCAAATAATTCATTTTTTCCTAAAACGTAGTTAAATATACTCTATAAATTAATAGAAAAGATAGAAAAACAATACTTAGCTTTCTTTTAGAAATTGAGGGAGCACATAGCAACATTGAATTTAGTGGAATACTTGTGACCAGGGCTTGAATCCTCGGTCCAACTTTTCCTGACTTTGTGAAAATCATTTAAGCTCTCAGAATGCCCACAATGCTTAGCGCTATGTAAAACTTAACTCAATGTCTGGAATGACATAATTTCTGAAAAACTTTATTAAGTTAAATTTTGATGATTAAATAAGACAGTACATGCAAAGCACCTGGAGTGCTCATTGTATCAATATTATTCATTTTGAACTGTTGAAAACTTAATTATGATATGTAGGTCTGCTATGAATATGCTAGAGCCTATAAAAGAAGGCTTGCAATGAAAAATTTAACTGCAGGAAAAACTTCTATCAAGGTATTAACAGGGAAACCTGTCCACTTTCCAAAGGTTTCAAGCTTGATGATGCTAGTATCCGGCCAGCGGAGCCGAAAGAGCGGAGGGTTCTCTTGCTCTCCCCTCCGCTCCTTCACCAGCAGCCCAAGATGAGAGTGCCAGCATGGTCAGGTTGCTTTTGTTCTGGCCCTCCGGTCCAGTTTAAGAACTCATTGTGGCCCTCGAGTCAAAAAGTTTGCCCACCCCTGTGCTAGGGTGTTCATCTCACCCAATTTCATGTCAAAAACATCTGCCTTTCCTGGAAAGAGAGTTATTAATTGCAGGACAGTTATTCCTGATCCCAATTGGCTAGGCTATATTTGAGATCAGATAGGAATAGAGAGGGAGAAGGAAAAGGAAGGAAAGGGGAGAAATAAAATGACTTATAAAGTATATAGAAAAGTGTTAGAAGAGAAAAAGAGACACACATCTACACAATGGAATACTATGCTACAGTAAAAAGAGGAATTCTTACCATTTGCAACAGCATGGATGGAACTAGAGAGCATTATGGTAAGTGAAATAAGCCAGACAGAGAAAGATAAATATAACATTACCTCACTCATTTATGGAATATAATGAACAACAAACTGATGAACAAAAACAGATCCAGAGACAGAGACGCATTGATCAGACTGTCAAACTTCAGAGGAAAGACAGGGGAGGGTGGGAGTAAGGGGAAGAAAACAGTCAAAGGACTTGTATGCATGCATATAAGCTTAACCAATGGACACAGACAACAGGGAGGTGAAGGCATGAGTGTGTGTGTGTGGGGGGGGTTGGGAGGTAATGGGGGGATGAGGATACATATGTAATACCTTAATCAATAAAGAATTTTTTTAATAAAAAAAAGAATAGAAAAAGGGAAAGGATGTGGGGCCAGCATGAGGTTGGTAAGAACTGAGTCTCCCTGAGGGTCAAAAATTGTGAAAAGCAAGAGAAATAGATGAAAACAGCTGTGCACACCATATCCCAAGTGGAAAGAACATTTTGGTTAAGCTCTGGGCAAGGGCGAGTAAGGCACTGGTCCAGTACAGACCATATGCAAATCAAGTGCTCATGATCGGGGCAAGGTCTAACACAATAGTTCTCAACTGCGATGACTTTACCCCTGTCTCCAGGCAATATTTGACAATATGTGGAGACATTTTTATTATGGTGACTTCATGACTGTGTGATCAGGGAAAAGAAGGGTACGGGATGGGGTGTATTCCTAGCTTCTAGTGGGTAATGGTCAAGGTTGCTGCTAAATATCCCACAATAAGCCCAGCCTTTCACAACAAATAATATCAAGAAAAAAATATCAGCAGTGCAAAGCTTAGAAGTCCTGACCAAATGCAAACTCAAAATATTACTTTTGGCTTATTCATATATGTAATATCACCCAATTAAAAGACTAGGTGTCAAAATATGGAACAAACGTGATAATTCTCCATTGTCTGGTCACGTAAAGGTTAGATCCTGCAGGGTTACAGCCCCTTGGGCTCATCTTAACTCCAAAGTGTGGTAAACTATTTAAAATCGAGTCTCCCCAAAGCATTTTTATATAATTAAGGGCACTGGTTCTGGACCAGGCTTTTCAGCACTTGAATGCCAGCTCTGCCTTTTACTAGCTGTCCAAACTTGGACAAGTCTCTTAAACTCTAAGACTCAACTTCATCAGTTCCATAGATTTAATGAGAAGACAGCCCTAAGGAAGTCATGAGAGAAGAACGAGCTAATCAAAGTTCTTGGCCCTATACCTAGTACAGTATAAGTGGACCTGCAATATGAGTTATGACCCTTTTTATTATAAAAGTGTCTGCCCAATACCCCGGTAAGGACCTTGACTGTTCCTTGGTTGCTTCTAAGGCTAGAACTATGCAGGGTCGGAGGTGGAAGGCCAAGCCTGGCAGCCTGACTCTGAATGCAGAGCCCAAGGCGGGTGGCCCCATGGGGGGAAAAATACATGTTTCAGAAATGCTGAGTGTGGGTACTTTCACAGTAGAATCAGTAAAGATACAAAAAAAGACTTTTCTCCAATATAAAATCAGGAATTAAACTAAAACCACCAGTCTCCTCATTTGCATTTAAAAACTACGAATTTCACAAATAATAAGCTAAAATGAATTGTTAGATTACAGGCCTGATATTATAGGGCACGGATAACAGGAGCAAAAACCACATGGAAGCGGAGAGTAATTTCTGCTGCTGAGGAGGCAGGAAAGATAAGCCAAGAAAGGTGCTAGAATGAAAGAATCAAACTGAATTTTAAAAAGTTACATAAAAATGTTTTAAAAGCAGACTCAGAATGTGTTTTTTTAAGTACAAAAAAATAAGTGGGTCTTAAATGGAAATGGAAATTCAACATAATATAAAATGTCACAGAAATAATGGACTAAAAGAGAACAGATGTTAAAACTTAAATTAAAAAGGTGTGGGCTAGGGAGAAAAGGAAAGCAAGAGGAAACTAGAGACAGAATGAGGAAAGGAGGCAGCATGGTGTGGTGGAAAGATGCTGAACCAGAGGCTGGACCCCTGAGTCCTAGCTCTGGTGGGTGTCCCTCTGTGACCTTGACAAAATTCCTGAATTTCTTTCACCTTTGATTCAAATGAAGGGGGGCTAGATGGGTTCTGCTATGTCTAGAGATACCCTGTGCTTGTCCTAGTTAATTTCAGGAGTGTTGGTGAGATCTAGGAGGAGTTATAATCTGGAATTGGGCTAGAGTGGGGCAACTAGGGGAAGGGTTGCATGAAAGGGTGGAAAGGGAAGTCCAGTCTGGGTTGGAATCAGGAATATGGAGGCTGCAAGAACAATGAGGGGCACTAGGGGCAGAAGGTGCTATAACAAAGATGTTCCTACAGGTAATCCAACTATAGAGCAGGTGAAACAGACAAGTAGGAGGTTGGCATTGTGGTACCGGCAGCAAGACCCCAGTTCCTGGGTTTGGAGGCACATTTCCACTACCTAGAGGTGGCTTACTGGAGCTCTGTGCTGGTGAAAACAGAGGTACTGGGTTCAGGGGAAGAAAATGGTGACCTAGCTAAAGAATGAGGTAGGCACTATGTCACAGAAATGAGGATAAAAGTCTGTCCTATACAAGGAGATGGGCAGGGATAGAACTGTAGGGGAAAAATAGCAAGGAACATGGATGACTTATATGGGGATGTTGACAAAGTTCTGCCAGGCTGTAATATTCATCCATCCTTCATTCAGAATAGGGGAAAAATAAAATATTGTGCTGAATTGCAGTTAAGTCTCATGTCCTCCATGTTTCCAGTTTTGTGACATTGGGGCTAGTGATTTTAGATTTTTATTTATTTACTAGAGGCCTGGTGCATGAAATTCGTGCATGGGTTTGTGTGTCCCTCAGCCCAGCCTGCGCCCTCTCCAATCTGGGACATCCCTCTCACAGTCCTGGACTGCAGGCTCCAATTGCTCCCCTGCCAGTCTGATTGTCCCTAACTTTCCTCTCCTGCAGGCCTGGTCATCCCAACTTCCCTCCTCTACCATCCTGGTCACCCCTAACTGCCCTCCCCTACAGATTTGATTGCCCCCAACTGCACTCCCTTGCAGGCCTGGTTCCTCCCAACTGCTCTCCCCTGCTGGCCATCTTGTGGCAGCCATCTTGTGTCCACATTGGGGCAGCCATTTTTAACCACATGGGGGTAGCCATCTTGTGTTAGAGTGATGGTCAATTTGCATATTACTCTTTTATTAAATAGGATTTATATTTAAAAAATACACTTTCATTGATTTCAGAAGGGGAGGGAAAAGGAGAGATATAAGTAGATATATCAATGATAACAGGGAATCATTGTTTGATTGCTTCTTGCATGCTCCCTACAGAGGATGGAACCAGCCACCAGGGCATGTACCCTGACCAGGAATCCAGTTGTGACCTCTTGGTTCATAGGTTGACACTCAACTCTGGAGCCATCACTGCCGGGATTATTGAACATTTATAACATTCAATTGTATATTATGTTGAAAGTATCTCCTAAAGTTGTTTTGAAGTCTCTAAATATGTGCTTGGCACAATCCCTAGCACAAAGTATGTGCTTAATAAACGTAAGCTATCATCATTCATTCAGTCCAGATTTACTCAACACTTACCAGCTCATGAGTCTAAGTCAAGAGAGATGGAACAATTTTGTTGTTGTTACTTTAGAGACATATTGATGCTATATACAATAAAAACAGGTAAATGTGAGAAGTTTTAGTGATATTTTGCTCTTGAGGAATGTGAAAATCAGCCAGAGGAACACATGCTGATGCATACAGTGCAGAATGATTCCAGGTTTAGGGCAGGAACGAGGGTGGGTTACGATGGAATAATGAATCAAATGTTGGCCGTGCTGTTGCCAGGAGCTCAGAGCTGACAGCAAGACAATGAGAGGGCCTTGCCGGCTCCATCCCAACATGCGTCATCTGGTTCCTTTGAACTCCCACCAAATGACGGAGGCAAAGCATGCTTAAAGGACAGAAATCTGAGTTCTGTTTGGGTCAGCTTCCCAGAGTCCCACTTACATGCTTGTTCTTTGTGGCTGCAGGAAAATATACAGAGTCCAGAGGTTCTAAGTGGTTCCAGAACTATCCAGGGATTGTCCAGTGTTCCTCATGGCATCTACTCATCATTGAAGATGCAGGTCAAGTCAAACATCAGGACTCCTCACTATCGTCCCTCCTGGAAAGTTGAGCTAAAGAAGGGAGAAGAGGATTCTATTTGTTCTATTTGGAGCCACTGAAGGTGCTTTCCACATGCACTTGGTTGTTTCATTCTCAAAAACAAATGTGAGAGTTAAGTCTTTTGGCCACTGGTGGCAGGTGAAGTGTACAGGTGAAATCATTTTCTCTTAGTCACACAGCCTATAAGATTGGGAGACAGGACTTGAGCACTAGCTTAACTCCCAAGGTGGTGCTTTTATTCTCTCCCACAAAAGACATTTCTAAAATTTTTAGGACACTTACATTTTTAGAAGCAGCAACATCTAAAGGTGTGTGCATGTGAGCATGAGGTGTGTGTGCGTGTGTGTGCGGGTTTGTGTGAGAGAGATTTCTTTCATGTATACAGTGGCCCCTCCCCACTCTTTTTTACTCCAGTGTAATCTATGCACATGCAAAATAATTACTTCTTCCTGTAGGAAGTGTCAGTCCTCCAAGCAAAGAAGAAAAGACTACAGCATATGTTACCGACACATGTTTTTGCTAGTCTTGTCTCTGTTCCGCCTGCTGTGGCAATCAGCTTTTGCAAATACTGTCACTTACCAAATACAAAAAGCATGTGAATGCCCAGCCAATGGCCTGGGCTAAACACAACCAGGCTTTCTGACTTGGAACATCCACCCAGAACAGAGGCTTTGTTTCAAAAGAACAAAACCAGCCTTGTATCATCAAAACCGTTGGTGGGGAGAGAGGGGGCAGTGAGGGCAGGGGAAAGACATGGACCCAACCCAACAAACTGCTTCAGGGTCAGCCTCATGCATATGAAGGAAAATGGATAGTATTTGATAGTGGGTCTGCTCAATCCAGCCAAGCCAACGATGGGTGGGGTTCAAAAACACTGCTGGAAACATTGGTATCTGGCCAAGTGGCTAAGTAGCCAGTTGGGGGTCTGAGAAGCACATGCACAGAAGGGCTTTGAGCTCTGTCTCTTGGCAAGATGCCCACCCATCAAGTTCTTCCAGGGGGAGTGCTGGCAATGGGCACTCCTAATCCCAGAAGCGCTTGACAGGTAGGCTGGCTGCCGAGAGCCTCCCCTCCCCCACCCCCATTCCTCCTCAGGTGCCAGACTCAGTACTTTGGCCACAGCAGCTCTGAGCATGATGCTGAGACAAAGGAGGGGAGTCTGGCACTTATTGTGAGGAGCCTGTTGTTTTGTGGTGGGGCATTTGTTTTTGCTTCCTGGCTTGGTGAGTGTGGCCCTGAGGGGTGCCCTGTCCCTGGTGGGCAGATGGGGACAGGAATTGGCTGGGGTCAAGAGGGCACAGCTCTGGGCATCTCCAACTAGTGTTCCACTAGTCCAGCATAATCTTGAGGGCTGCCTCTGAGCATATTTATATAGTGAACAAGGAAGAGATGGTGTAAATCTGTGGTGTCAGCGAAAGGAAAAGCTGGAGCTAATTTATGGATGGGGACCCAGGAGACATTAGAACTAAGCTTGCCCCCCGCAGAGCTCTGGGAAATTGACAAGACATCAGAGATTCCATTTGTATAATGGAGGGCATTTGAACCTTCTGAATGCAACACTGGGCAGCACTTTTGGAGCCAACTGTTAAGTTCTACAACCCCTAGAACTAAGGTCCCTGAAGAAAGAGAAGAACCAAAATTTCCTAACCCTTGGGGACTGAGTTCTGGGAGAAGGTCCCCCTTCTTCCAGGTAGGAGTGAAATGTAGCAGACTTCCTTCTGGGTTCAAGGACTCACTGAAGAGGTCTTTCAACACCCCTTACTTCAATAATGGGCAATATATGTTATGGACTGAATGTTTGTGTCCTTTCCTCCTCCCCATTCATACACTGAAACCTTAATCCCAAGGGGATGATATTAGGAGGTAGGGCCTTTGGGAGGTAAATAGGTCATGAGGGTGGAACCCCAATGAATGATATTACTGCCCTTATAATAAGCGGTCAAGAGACCTATCTAGCTCCCCTTCCACATCTGAGGATACAGTGAGAAGTGAGCAGTCTCAATCAAAAAGAGAGCCCTCCCCAGAACCCTGCCATGCTGGCCCCTGAACTTGGACTTGCAGCCTCCAGAACTTTGAGAATGAAGTGTTTGTTACTTAAGCCACCCAGTCCATGGTGTCCTTTGTTATTTTCAGCCCAAAGTGACTAAGGCAATATGCCAAGCTTTAGCAGATAGGCCTTTAGGGCCTAATGGGCTAAAGTCACAGAGGGGAAGCCTACCATCTCTGGCCCTGGCAGGAGCAGGGCTTGTGGGAGCAGGATCCTGAGCAGCTGCAGAGCTGTGGAGGGCAAGGAGCCTTGGCCTCTCTTAACACTTCGAGGCAGGGTATGCTCAGGCATGTGAAGCCATCTTTTCCCCAAGCCAAATTCTGTTTGCTGGGTCCCAAGAGGGTCTAGGAGGAGAAGTCTGGACTTAAATCTTCACTGAGTTCTTGAGAATGTTTTCTCCCATAAAAATTGTGCAAGTACCGATCATAAGAGAAAACTGATGTGGAACTACAAAGCTATACTCCAAAGAAACCCAAATTATTATTTTTTTACTACACAATTAGAATTCTCCTGATTGTTCTGCTTTATTTATTTGTGTACTTACCCTCATGCTGAGACAAAGGAGGGGAGTGCCACCACACATACATCTCATGCCACCACACATACATCTCATGCCACCACACATACATCTACTAGTAACACATCAGGTTTTCATAATGTTCAGTGAAGCAAAAATTATCCCAACAACTCCTACCTGGTTGTTGTTAGGACAACTTACACACGGTGGACACATGTCTTCTACAGGCTTCATCACAAGGTGCTGCGATTTACCTGATGTATGGCCCTTTAGCTCGGACTGGGTGTTTTGAGGGCAGGAACCATCTTTTCCATCTCTGTCTGTCCAGCTCTAAGCACAAAGCCTGGTATAGAGCACATGCTCAGTGCATTTTTGTTGATTAGATAAAAGTTACTGATTTAGTTGTTTTAACATATCTATGGGTGGATCATTTATTCTTGCATTTGGCAAGAGTTTGTTTAGAACCTAGAATGTGCTAGACACTGTGCCAGGCACTGGGTATATAATGATTAAAGGGAGCTCACAGCCCAGTGGAGAAGACAGATACACACTGAGTTCATTCAGAAACATATGATTGCAAAGCAGGGCAGGTTTCTCGGAGAACGTGTAGCAAAGTAAGGTGGGAGGTTTCCTCCAGGAAGTGACACTTACCCAGGGAACCTAAGGAAGGGTGGGATTGACATGGTTAAGGAAGACAGACTCTGGGATGAAACTACTATCATTATGCCTAATTACACAGGTGAGAAAATCAAGGTGCAAGAGGTTAAATACTCGCCTGAGGTCACAGAGACAGTGAGTAATGGAGTTCAAAGCTGGTAGGCTGGCCCCGAGGTCATGCTTCCCACATGTGAAGAGAACAGCTTGTGCCAAAAGCCTGTGCCTTAGCCAGCAACAAGGAACAGGTCCACTGACCTCCAGGCTAGACAGGCTCTCAGTTGCTATCATATCCTGTCTTTCCCAATATTGAAAACGCTCCTCTCCTGAGAATAATTCTGGCGTGGGCAATGGCCTCCACCTTGTTCTATCTGAAAGGCAGCATTCATGGTGCTAACCAACACGTGTTTTCGGAGCCAAGGCGCTGAGGATGAATGGCAAAGAACGAAGGAGTAAAGACATGTGCCCGCTGTGTAGAGTGTCCAGGAAGTATCTCAAAAGGAGCCTTGTTTGCATCCATCTCCATATGTCTAATCGCATCTGGAAAAAAGAGAGGAAAGAACAGGAAAGGAAAGGGCTGACCCAGCAGGTTTCTCTGTTCCATCTGGTGACTGAGCCACAGAGTGAGGAAGTACTTAGGCGAACAAAGCCGGACCTTCAGCCAGGATGGCAGCACCAAGGGCTTTTTCATGGGCACTTAAAATGGACTGTCAACAGAAATGCAAATTGAGCCCGTCTTTGTCCGGAGCCATATGTCCTCTGGGCAGGAACAGCGTTTTCCCTGCTGGGAATGCTGCTCAGGATTTGCTTGGTTACAGCTGAGCAAGTACTGGATGGTAATTGAGGGGGGCAGTCAAGGAAAAAGAGAACACCCAAAGAGTTACAAGGGAACCTCCACAATCTTTAGAAAGAGAGAAAGAATTTGCAAGCTGAGAAGCAGCCTATAGCACCCCTGGTGAGAGAGAGGAAAGCCACTTTGCAGTCGTCTCCACTCTGCTTCCGTTCCCAGAGTCTCCTCTGCTATTTGACCTCACTCATTGCCTTGCAATTTCTTCAAGTTTTCCCTCTTCTGAGAACAGTGTGTCTTCACAGTAAATCTCCAGGGTGTGATCCTGTCTATCTCCTTTCCGATAAAATTCAGGACTCTTTATATCTCTTGAATTCCTCATTTCAATGTCCACACACGACAAGCAGGGAGGTCACTTAGGAAGCCTCTGCTTCTTAATGGGATTGCGGTCCCTCCCCACAGTTATGTAAGTTTAGTTCTTAGCGTTCAGATTCTGGAGAGACCATGGATAGAGAGAACCTATCAGACCAAAATCCGAAATAGCATCTGCCCAGCCTGGGTTGAGGACAGATGGGGCTGACTGTTAAGGCCCCAGGGCCCGGGCAGCATGGCCCAGCACTGAGCACAGCCTCTGGGGTCAACTTGTCTGATTTCAATTCCTGGTTCTGCAGCTTCGGAGCTCTGCATGCAGTTCATGGTCTCACTAAACTAGTTTCTAATAAGTAGTAAAGGAAGGGCAATAGGACCTACTGCATAGGATTCAATGAAATAATACCTGTTTAGCATTGTACCTGGCAAAAGTAAAAGTTGGGTTAAATGTTAGCTTATTATGCTTATTAAGATAAGGGGATTAAAAACAGTAACTGAAACCAAGATTAAGTAGATAGGTTAGTTAGTAGATAGATAATAGTCAGTACTAATATAAAAATAAAGTAGATAGGTTGGTTAGGAGTTAGGTTAAAGTGGAGAATATAGGAAGAGAACATAGGTAAGGGCAGAATCATGTGGCAACAAATGCTTAGCCCAACTTGGTTACTTAGAGCAGGGAAAACCCATGATCTGGATACAAGGTCCCAGATTATTAACAAAGACAACATGCCAGGAACAATGATAAGTGACTTCAGTAACTCATTTAAGTATAATTTCCATCGTACTGTTATGTACTTGGAATGCCTAGCAAAGTGCTTGGCACATAATAGACGCTCACTAAGTATTTGTTGATTTTGAGACATTTGGCAGCATTCTTAGATTATCCCTTTTGAATACGAATAATTTGCTTGGCAATTCAAACATGGAAGCAATATTTTAGGCTTTTGCCTTTTAACCATCTGAAGCACCAGAGAACATATAAAATACACCAAGATCTTTCTATATTGGTGAGAAGGCTTTTCAACATTGGCCTAGATTAAAAAAAGAAAAAAAAAAAGCAACACAGGCCAGTAATGAATCAAAGAGGATGTTATTTAGAGAGATCGCTTCAAGTTTTATAGTAACACTGGGCTAGACTGAAAAATGTTCTTTTTGGCAAATGAATAACAGAATAATTAAAGGAGTCAACATTCAAAACAGGGAAGTGAAAATTTGAAATGGGCACTGAGACAAATAAAACATGAGTGCAAGCTTCGCCTGGGTAGGGAAGTGCCAGTTAACAGAGCTATCCCTAAAAGAAAAGAAAAAAAACGGACTTTCTAACGTGATTCCTCTCAGTACATTAGAAATTAGTATTTCTAATGTCAAAGGATTTTATAAGGAGTAAAACAAGATCTAACTATCTTCCCAGAATAATTGAAGTTTGGACTTTCCCCCACCTCAGGACTATTTTAACTATTTAATAATCTTTTATCAGAGATCCCAGGTGTCCAATGACTGTTGGGATTGATCTTCTATCCCATTTAAATGACAGCTGTCATTGAAAAGCAAGGGTTTCCCTGGGATTATCTAGCAATAGAAACAGTATTAGGATGAACATCAAATTCTATTTTCTTTCAGAGAATGAGGGGATAGTTCAAGCAGAAAAGGGACTATTTTCTATTTATAATAGTTATTGTTCTAGAACCATCATATCAACCAGTCAAGAACTGTATGTTTGAGCCTATGAAACTGTTCATCAATTCATGGTGTCATCCTTCACTAAATGGGGATGTTAGCAGCCCTCATTTTTTGGCAGTGCATAGGAAGCCACAGTTACTAAAGTGGGTGACTCTACTTTAACTTACCCCTAAATATAATCAATCAATCAATCTCTCTCTCTCTCTCTCTCTCTCTCTCTCTCTCTCTCTCTCTCTCTCTCTCTCTCCACACACACACACACACACACACACACACACACACACCAAAAAAAAAAAAAACCCTCTCACATGGTTTCGATCCTGGCACAATCAGGAAAACTGAAGGCACAGTAAGTATTTATAAGTACCGCGTGCTAACTGATTGTGCCACTGGAGCTCCCACAGTAAGTATTTATACAAGAGGGTGACAGGTTATAAATATGAAGGAATACTTGAGAAGTTACATGGGTGACATGGAAACATCCAGAGATTAGCAATATGAGGGAGTAGCTGCCATTCTAAACTGGAGGAATTAAAGGAGGCTTACCAGAGAGCAGAGGGAGAAATCACCAAGTGGAAGCTAGAAATGCACTGCATCTGTTCAGAGGCCATCTGAGCAATGGCATGGACGCAGCCACGAGGGGAGATGGTTCCAGATGCAAAGAGAGAGGGGAAAGCACTCCATCTTCTTCCTTCCTTCTGCCCACAATCTCATTGGCCAAACCTAGCAAAATCCAGCTGACAGGGGATGCTGGGAAAGGCAGCTTTCCATTATTAGTCACCATACAGGACAAAGCAGAGCAGGAAAGGGGCCTGGGACATACCTGGTACCAACAAGCCAAGAATTGACATAAGCATATGTGTGCACATTCACTCACACACACGCATACACACACACACACACACCTTGGTTCCCATATCAGAATTCTCCCTTTTTAAATTTGAAGCTAATTGAATCAATGTAAAATAAATAAGGCCAGCCATTTACAAAGTAATTTAACTTTTCAGGTCTACTTGACTCTATGAATCCAGGGTTTTGTCTTTCACTATGACCAGGAGTCAGCTTAGAAAAAGAAAGGGGAGAATAGAAACCTAATGCTTACCAGGTGTTAGAATCAGTGTTTGATGCTTTTCAAACATTATCTCACTTTACACCAACCCCATTAGTTTATTATGGAGTTGAAGGTTATAATGCTACATCAACTTTATTGCATAAGTGAAGAAACTCAAGGAAGTAACTACATTTTCCAGGAAAATACAAGTAAATATTAGAGCCCATTATATAGGTGGGTCTGACTTAAAATTTTCACTGACAACATACACCCTGAGATACAACTGATATAAAGCTGAAAACTATTCACTTTCTTTGTGTTCTGCTACTTATTGTCATGTTAAAGTGACTGCAAGTAGAAAAAGAACAACTTGAACAAAAAATAATAAAAGGATATATGACTTTTAAGTTGACAGAAAAAATGAAAAACTTTTTTTAATGATCAAACTAAGAGAAAAAGGTAAAACAAATATGTAAAAGAATAAATATTAAAAAGCACAAAGTGAGATTATAGATTTAATCCTTAAGCACATTAACTACAAATGGACTAATGTACATACTAAAAGATAAAGATTATCAAAGTAGCTAAAAACACAAAACTCAAGCAATATGTTGTTTACTAATAACACAGAGAAAAAAAGATCAAAATAGTTAAAATGTAAAAGGATAGAAAAGGGTATACCATGCAAATACTAATAAAAATAATCCTATCTAATAAAAGAGTAATATTCAAATTAACCATCACTCTGCTACACCCATAATCGACACCTCCAGCCAATCAGAGCAAGTATGCAAATAAACCCAACCAACATGGCTACAGCCACAGAGAACAGGAGGGAGGCTTGGGTTTCCCAGGCTATGGAGCTTTCTGCCTGTCCTTGCCAGCCTAAGCCTCCACTCAAGGCTACAAAGTTTCAATATAAAAGGTAAACAAATCCAAATAGAAATGGAGGCAGCCATGGAGCTGGAAAGAGCAGGAGGCTAGGGTTGCCCCTGGCAATGGAAGAAGCAAAGCTTTCTGCATACCATGGCCAGCTCAGGCCTCTGCTCCAGGCTACAAAGTTTCAATTGTGGAAGGTAAATAAATTCTAGATACCAGGGCCTCCGCTTGGGTCATCAGGGGGGGTGGCTGGCCTGCAAACCACCACAGGCCCCTTGCTCAGGCTGCCCTATGCCCCAAGGGAACCCCCCTCCTGATCCAGGACACCCTTCAGGGCAAACCAGCCACCCCTGCCCCCAAAGAATAATATACAGATTGATCATCACTCCAACACACAAGATGGCTGCCCCCATGTGGTCAAAGATTCTGCTTCTATGTGGACACAAGATGGCCACCACAAGATGGCCAGTAGGGAAGGGTAGTTGGGAGGGGCCAGGCCTGCAAGGGAGGGCAATTGAGAGGGACCAGATCTGCAAGGAAGGGCAGTTGGAGGCGATCAACCCTGTAGGGGATGACAGTTAGGAGTGACCAGGCCAGCAGAGGAAGGAAATTGGGGGCAAACAGGCTGGCAAGGGAGCAGTTAGACATCAGTCAGGCTGGCATAGGAGTGGTTAGGGAATGATCAGGCTGGCAGGCAAAAGCGGTTAGGGGAAATCAGGAAGGCCAGGCAGGTGAGCAGTTGGGAGCCAGTAGTCCTGGTTTGTGAGAGGGATGTCCGACTGCCCGTTTAGGCCTGATTCTACTGGGATTGGTCCTAAAGGGGCATTTGGACATCCCTCAAGGGGTCCCAGATTAGAGAGGGCGCAGGCTGGGCTGAGGGACACTTCCCACCCCCGTGCACAAATTTTGTGCACTGGGCCTTTAGTAATAATATTAAGCAAAAGGCATTATTAAAAACAAAGATAATACTTCATAATGATAACATATTAATCAGTATTAGAGATCAGTCTAATTTTTTGTATATACCATAAACCTTTAGAATTATATAAATGGAAGTTGACAGAAGTCAAAGAAGAAATGGAAAATAATAGAAACCCTAGGACATTTATCCATCTGAATAATTGATAGGACAGACAACATTTCAGTATGGATAGGAAGATGTGAACAACATGATTCCCAAACGGAACATGATTAACAAACATGACATAATGGACATAGAAAGACCAGTATTGCCAACAACTGTAACACACCCATCTCAGTGTAACACATGTGAAAGCTTTACTAAAAGTTACTCTATACTAAACCATAAATAAGACAAAGGCACTCTGATCTCTGTTACTGTGGTTTTCTTCTTTTTTTCTCTCTTATTTAAAAAACATGTATAACCTCCCACTAATTTTCTTGTCTGGGTCTTTGTATTGCATTTTGGAGAATTTCTGAACTGTCTGCTAATCTTTGGCATTCTGTTAAAATATGTAAGAGTGAAACAATGGAGAGCTGGTTTTAAGCTCCGAGTATGGGAGGCAGGGGATTCATCACTCACTAGGCAACCCCCCATGCTCTTTTTTTCTGGGATGATTTGGTTTCACTGAGAAGAATCCTTTAATCCCCCGTTTTCTCATATGTAAACTCAGGATGACAACTGTTCCTAGCTCGAAGGGCTATTGTAAGGATTAATGAGATAATCCATATCAAGTGCTTAAAATAGTTCCTGACACATTGCCGCATTCAACATATACTAGTATTAGCTACTATTATGTGAAATTTTCAACTATTTTCATGGTTTCAATATTGTTGATTCGCTATGTGGATGGTACCTGAATGTACATACCAATCACTTCTTTAACATCTCCACACGGATGTATGTATCTTAGCCAACTGAAAAGGAACATGTCTGTTCTTCCCTATCTCAGTAAAGAATCACAGAGTTAATTATTACTGTCTCATCAGACTACCATGACAAAATATCATAGACTGCTTGGCTTACACAAACAGAGATTTATCTCCCACACTTCTGGAGGCTGACAGTCTAAGACCAGGGTGTCAGCATGGTTGGGTTCTGGTGAGAATCCTTTTCCTGGCTTGCAGATGGTCACTTTCTCATCACACTGTGTCCTCATACAGCGAAGACAGAGTGAAGTCCAGTCTCTTCCTTTCTTATAAGGGCACTTAGTAATCCCATCATAAAGGTCTCACCCTTATGCACTCACCTAAACCTAATTATGTCTCAAAGGCTCTGCCTACACATCCCATTACATTGGGAAATAGGGCTTCAATATATAAATTTTTTGGAGGGTGGGGAAATAAGAACATTAAGGCCCTTATAACCAACAACTTTTGTGATTGCTCAAATCAGAATCTGAACTCGTCCTTGAATGCCCTCCTGTGTTTATTGCTTCTCTCTCCAACTACATGGAAGCTATTAGGTTATTAGAAGTATGGAAAGTGTGTGTACAATGGCTGTATCGGAACCAGTGGGTAAAACAGAAAGAGGCGCTGACCTAAATAATTGTACTTCAGAACACTGCAGTTGTGAAGCTTTAGTCATTAAAGGCTGGATATGTTTCTAACTTCTTTTGTCCCTATGATTTCTGTTTTATAGTGTGTGTTTTTTTTCCTTTGCTTTAATACACTTCCAAATACTATCAGATAGAGCCTCACTCGCTCCTCTGTTTGGATTTTGCTCCTTTTCTTCTATTAACTCTCCCCTGTAACATTTGCTGCTGAGAACTCTACTTTGCTCCCACTTGTCCTGCCATGACAGCCACTTCCTGGACTCCCGGACATCATAAAATATCCTTGGATTCTTCACGGCAGACTGTTGAATTTGGAAATGTAGACCCTCTTTCAGATATTTTTGGCTTTCTCTTTCAGGCGGCACTGTTAGGCCTTTGGGGCTTCATACTGTTTATTCTTGCAGACTTCCTGGAGCGTCAAAAATGGCTTAAAATGATTACTATGCTGTGCATGGGCATATATGACATTCAATCTCCCTACACTGAGCTGAATTTCAATGAGATTTGTGTAAATGAATCAGAAACACATGGATTTCATCCTCCCTAACTACCTCTACTCTTTTTAAAAGTAGGAACTCAGCATTTGAGTTTCGCTGGATAGGACATGTCTGAAACTAAATGAAAGATTTGAAATTAGAGCGAGTGAGGCTTTCCTATGCCTGCTAGCCATCTTGTCTCATATCATTCTAGTTAGTGATGATGCATTTGCTACTATCTGCTCAGCTTCACTGTCCTCCTCTGGCCTTTAGATTTTCCCTTCTTACTGTAAGTCCCTACTAACCTCCCTACCTCCCCCCACCCTTCTGTCCTACAAATAGCTACCTGCTGGCCAGTGCTCTGCCCTACCCATGATCACACCCTAGAGAGGCAAGGGGTATTACTAACCAAGGACTCACAACACCTTGTGAAAGTGACATAATAGAGGAACAGAAACAAACTTTGAGGAGAGAACAGCTTTCGGGGGCATTCTGTATCCTCCTACCTTTAGTTAGCTGTACTTTTCACTCTCTTCACAAAGGCACTCTCTTTCCCTTCATTTCCTTGCCCTGGTCTCCATTTCTACTCTCATTTCTCCCACCTGAGTTCTCTCCAGCCAACCTTGTGGGCTCTTCCTGGTTCTCCATAGTGAAAGTGCTTTATCCCCCTCTGCTACTGTATATGCATGAGGGTTGCTGCTTTCCTCTCCCAGACCCTGGCCCATTGTCCTGGATGGAATCCTCACAGTTGGAGCTTTTTGCTATTCTTAGGCGGGCTCAGTTCCGTGAGGGCTCCAGAGAGCAGAGCCAGGTCCTGGTGGGGCATAGCTGAGTGATTACACTGAGATCTCCGATTGCACAGCACAGAATATGTGGCCATGAGAAGACAGGACTGATGAAATTGTATCACCGTGAGGAAACTGAACAAAGTGCTGAATTACACAAGTTCCCACAACAGATACAGTCCATAGGCCAGTCAGCAACTCTGATTAATATTGCCTCCCTTCCTTACCATAATTGCATTGACTTAGTCCTCTACGTAATTTTCCTTGTACTGCCTCAATGAATCAATGTTGCTTTCGCTCACTTTGCACATTTGAAGCATTCTGCTAAAAAGCGATGTTATCAATTATGAACATATCAAGCTAGATATGAGATATTTGAGGGCTAGGACTGCTTCAGATCTGAATATACTGAAAAATGTAGGTGTTCATTAAACTCCTTTCCATTTACCTACACATTTTCCACCTGCGTCAAGCCCTTTATCATCCCATAATGAACCTTTATACATCTATAGATCAAGTGTTCTATGGGAGAGTAAAAGAGGAAATGGTACTTCTTCTGCTAAATTTCCATGATGTGATTCACAAATTAAAAATTAGGTAAAACTAAAGGGAAAAGAATATAGCATAAGAGGGTTAAGTACATTTTATTGTATTTTTAACATTTTATCCATAAATAATTAATATAGTGCTCAACTATTTGGAGGCGCTATTCTAAGCATCTTACAAACATTAATATGTTTGATTTTTATAACAACCTTTCAAGGGGGTGTACTGCTATCATCCATGATTTAAACATGAGAAACCCAAGATAGGGCAAGATTAAGAGATTTGCACATAGTCACACATTTTAAGGGGTAGAAGCCAGAATTTGAACCTAGACATACCAACTACAAAATTTGTGTTCTTACCACTCCACTATACTGCTATGCTATCTTGGAGATAGCAGATATGTGGAGTATTTAAATGTTTGGAAATGGAGATTTATTGTTCAAATTCTAAAAAGAACCAGACACAATCTAGAAGGTATCTATCTCAAAACAGTCAGATGTAAAATGGGAATAGTATCCATCAAAAAGGAAATCGTGAGATTTAAATTATTTAAATATTTAGCAAGAAGCCTGGCATTTGCCAAAACCGGTTTGGCTCAGTGGTAGAGCGTCGGTCTGTGGACTGAAAGGTCCCAGGTTCGATCCCAGTCAAGGGCATGTACCTCTTGGTTGCGGGCACATCTCCAGTGGGGGTTGTGCAGGAGGCAGCTGGTCGATGTTTCTCTCTCATCGATGTTTCTAGCTATCTCTCTCCCTTCCTCTCTGTAAGAAAAAAAAAAAAAATAAGAAGAAGAAGCAACAGCAGCAGCAGTAGCAGCTTGGCATTTGATATAGTGTCAAATGCCCCTCCCAAGAAACAAAAGGCAAACTGTACTGTATATATGCATTAATGGACGGATGAATAGTTGCCTGGCTGACTGGATAATTGTATAAGAATATAAATAAGCATTTCTTTCAGATTCAAGTGGAGGAAAATACTCAACTATCAATGAGATGAGTGTCAAGGTCACATTGTTTTACAAGGATAGGGGTGGAAAATATCTGCAAAATACTATCTGCCACACAATGTTCTAGTACCAATTTTATGAGCAGACGAACTGATGCTGGGATTAGTCACTTAACGGTCTCCTAGTATCTGTTTATCCTTTTCTTATCAAATTAACTATGTAATAAGTAATGTGTAAATTTTGGCTCATTAGTATCCAAAAGTTTTCTAATTTAGGAGCATCCCCATTGAATACATCTAAGTGAAAATCAGCTCTTTACCCTCCACTATTAAATCTGCTACCAATCAAAGCAAGGGTACGTGATATGATTTCAGGCAATTTAAACTTTCTTGTTTTTTTGTTTTGTTTTGTTTTGTTTTTAAGCTTGATTGGGTGGAATTAAAACCTAGGGATAGAAGTGGCCATATGACTTTGTTCCTGCATGGAATGCCAGTATGTACATGTGTCCTTGAGTAACCCTAATGAACAAAAAGTATATTTTTCTATTTTTTCCCTTTTTTTTATTCTCAAATAAAATGGAAACAACAAATCTTTCTCTATTATAGCATTACATTCTTTGTAAGTCATTTTAAGTTATTTGGAGGGAGTAATTTCCCTTAGCTCTTTTTGGTGGCATTGGGAGAAATTATCTCTCTCTAGAGCACTGATTTTCATTTCCAACCTACAATGGATAATAAAGACATAAATTTAAAACCATAAGTAACTGTTCACTCAATTGAACAAAACATACAAGTGTATGTATACATATGTGTATGCATCGAACATATTTTTATAAGAAGATTCATATTTTTAGTGGATATATAAATTGCTCATGCCATTTTTAAAAAAATATTTTATTGATTTTTTTTACAGAGAGGAAGGGAGAAGGATAGTTAGAAACATCAATCAGCTGCCTCTTGCACACCCCCTACTGGGGATGTGCCCGCAACCAAGGTACATGCCCTTGACCAGAATCAAACCTGGGACCTTTCAGTCAGCAGGCTGACACTCTATCTGAGCCAAACCAGTTTCAGAGCTCATGCCATTTTTAATGTTACCATTTAAAAAGACAAAATTTGAGAATATGACAGTTTTTATAATTTATAAATTACTAGAGGCTCAGTGCACGAAATTCATGCCCTCAGGGGGTGGGGGGAAGTCCCGTAGACCGGCCTGCATCCTCTTGCAGTCCAGGAGCCCTTGGGGGATGTCTAATGGGGAGTGGGCCTAAGCCATCAGTTGGACATCCTTAGTGCTGCCTTGGAGGCAGAAGAGGCTCTTAACACTGCCGCTGTGCTATTCAGCCATGAGCCTGGCTCAGGGCTTCTGGCTGAGTGGTGCTTTCCTGGTGGGAGCACACTAACAACCTGGGGGCAGCTCCTGCATTGAGCACCTGCCCCCTGGTGGTCAGGGCATGTCATAGCAATCAGTTGTTCCACCATTCAGTCAATTTACATATTGGCCTTTTATTATATAGGACTAGAGGCCCGGTGCACAAAATTTGTGCACAGGGGCGTGTGTCCCTCAGCCCAGCCTGCACCTTCTCCAATCTGGGACCCTTTGAGGGATGTCCAACTGCCCAGTAGGATCAGGCCTAAGTGGGCAGTTGGACAACCCTCTCACAATCCAGGACTGCTGGCTTTCAACTGCTCGTTTGTCTGCCTTCCTGATTGCCCCTAATCACTTCTGCCTGCCAGTCTGATCACCCCTAACCACTCCTATGGCAGCCTGTTTGCCCCTAACTGCCCTACCTTGCAGGCCTGGTCACGCCTAACTGCCATCTGCTGCAAGCCTGGTCCCCCCCAACTACCCTCCCCTGCAGGCCTGGGTTCTCCCCAACTGCCCTTCCCTGCAGGCCTGGTCACCCCCAAGTTCTGTCCTCTGCTGGCCTACTCACCCCTAACTACCCTCTCCTACAGGCTTGATCGCCCTCAACTGCCCTCCCTTACAGGTCTGGTCCCTCACAACTGCCCTCCCCAACTGGCCATCTTGTGGTGGCCATCTTGTGTCCTTATGGGAACAGCCATCTTTGACCACATGGGGGCAGCCATCTTATGTGTGGGAGTGATGGTCAATTTGCCTATTACTCTTTTTTTAGATAGGAGGATAGAAGCTTAGTGAATAGGTGGGGGCCAGCTGGTTTTCCCTGAAGGGTGTCCTGGATCAGGGTGGGGGTTCCCTTGGGTTGTGGGGTGGCCTGGTTGACAAGGGACCTGTGGTGGTTTGCAGGCCAGCCACCCCCCCTGGTGATCCAAATGGAGGCCCTGGTATATGGGATGTATTTATCTTCTATAATTAAAACTTTGTAGCCTGGAGTGGAGCCAAGACTCCTGCTTGTTCCGGTGCTGCAGCAATTTTTGTTGGGGTTTATTTATCTTCTATAACTGAAACTTTGTAGCCTTGAGTGGAGGCCTTGTTCCGCCAGGTTATGCAGAAAGCTTGGCTTCCTCCATCACAGGGGAAACCCAAGCTTCCTATTTGCTCCATCGTCGAAGCCATATTGGTTGGGTTTATTTGCATACTTGCTCCTGATTGGCTGGTGGGTATGGCTTGTGAGTATATCAGAGTGATGGTTAATTTTCATATTACTCTTTTATTAGATAGGATTATAATTATCTATAAATATTAGTGCTCATATTCCTGGCCTTTGGTGTACCTGACCAAGTATTTTGTTTTACTGGCATGAACATAGCACATATGACTTACCAGTAAAGGAGTTTATTTCTTCAGCACCTCTCTTTTGTAGTAGGGGTAGACTTGCCAGATCCACACAGTCTTGGTAACCAGACACCAGTGATTTGTGAGATGGCTGGTCAGAGTTGGTGCTGTGGGAAAACAGTAGAGGGAAATCGCATTTGCTCACAAGGAGATAAATGGAAATAAATGTTTGCATTTGTCCCATTGGCCTTATAATCTGGATATATGAAACCAATCATATGCTTGGATAGAGCACTTGTTCCCAAAAAATACATTCTTGATTATGACAATTCAGTTATGTATAACTTCATTTTTACTACTTAAGATGATTTTGTTTTTCATTTGAAAGAAATATCAATCCATTTATTAGTTTAGTTCATAACGCTTTTCAAAGCATGGTCTTATATCTCTCAAAACCGTCTGAGGTAAATATATTATCCTTTTTTACAGATGAGAAAACTGATGCTCAAAGAGATTATTTGACTTCCCTCAGGATTACATTGGTTTTAAGTATCAGAACCAGGATATGAAACCATATCATTTGACTGTACTCCAGTAGGTTATCAAAAATATTCCTGTGTTATTTTCTATCAGATTTTTTCAGTTATTCTTTTAAAAGTCCTCATCTTGGTGAACAAAAATGTTAGACTAAAATATAACAAGAAAGCTCTAAACATTGACCATTAAATTTACTGGTCAGAAACTTCTTGGCTTACAGCTAGAGATTTCCAAATGATGGAAAGAGGGCAGTTAACATGTTGTGATGTTCTGTTTTTCAGCCATAACTTTTCTTCTAGGTTTATAGTTATGGTTTGGCTTTAGAGTACAAAGCAGTAAAACTTAATTGAATAGGAGTCAGATCAAGGTCTTTTCAAGTTGGACATAATGTGAGTAACAGAAATACAGATGAATCAACATTAAAAAAAATTCAGTTACAAAGACCCCAAAGGAAAACATAACTCCTAATTTATAAAATGTCCTAACCATGAAGCATATTTTGTGTGATATACAAGGAATAGGCACAGCTATTATTTATTTCTGGAAAGAAAACTATACCATAACATTCCTATCTAGAGGCTCAACGTGTACTTCTGATACAAACACATGCCCTTAAAAACAACAACAACAACAAAAAAAACACACACACAGAAATATTTGCAGTTGACTCAGATCACCTTTATCTTAGAGCAAAGTAAAATCAATTCCCCCAATTTAAAACCAAGTCACATTAAGTACATTTAATTCAATAAATACATTCCAGCCTAAGTTCCTTTGTCCTATAAATTAAAGCTCCATTTTATTCTGGTGGAATAATATCCATCATTCTGACAAATTTAAAATTCTTCAAAATGCAACTTTGATGTGATATTTTGCCCCATGCTATTGAAGTTGCACACTCTTCTCCTATTGAAGTTGCACACTCTTCTCCCTATCAGAGGTTGGGAGTGTGCTAATACAGTTACAGTGGTATGCTGAATAATGGCTTCCCAAACATATCCACTTCCTAATCCCTAGAATTTGTAAATATGTTCCCCTAAAAGGAAAAGAGGTTGCAGATGTGATTACGTTAAGAATTCTGAGATGGGAAGATTATCGTTGATTATTCAAGCAGACCCAATGTACTGTAAAGCAACTAGATCTAACAGACATATATAGAACACTCCATCCAACACAACAAAATGCACATTTTTCTCACATGCACATGGAATATCCTCCAGTATAGACCAGTAAGCCACAAAACAGGTTTCCTAAAAATTTTAAAGATAGAAATCATACAAAATCTTTTAAAACCACAATGGAATGAAACTTGAAAGCAATAATGTATGGAAAGCTGGAAATTTCACAAATATGTGAAAATTAAACAACACACGATTAAATAAGCAATGGATCAAAAAAGAAATCAAAAGGGAATCTAGGACTACTTTCAGAAGAATGAAAATGAAAACACAAATTATGGGATGCAGCAAAAGCAGTGCTCTGAGGGAAATTTATAGTTATAAAATGGTTACAATAAAAAGGAAGATTTCTCTCAAATCAATAAGCTAACTTTACACTTCAAAGAACTAGAAACAAAATAAACCCAAAGCTAATAGAATGAAGGGACTCATAAAGCTCAGAGCAGAGATAAATGAAATAGAGAATAGGGGAAAAATGTTTTAAGGAAATAAAGAATAAAACACAAAGTTGGTTCTTTAAAAAGATAAACAAATTTTTAGCTAGACTGACTAGGGTAAAAAGGAGATGTAAATAACTAAAATCAGAAATAAAAGTGGGAGCATTATTATTTACTTACAGAAATAAAAGGTATTATAAGAGAATACTATCAATAATTGTAAGCCAACACATTTCACAATATAGATACAATAGACTAATCCTAAAAACACAAATTACCAATGAAGCAATTGAAAATCTAAACAGAATTATAACAAGTAGAGACATTAAATCAGTAATCAAAAGCCATTCAACAAAAAAAGAGTTCAGGATCAGATGGCTTTGCTGGTGAATTCTATAAACATTTAAAGAAGTAACCTCAATCCTTTTCAAAATCTTCCAAAAAATAGAAGCAGTGGGAACACTTCCTAACTCATTCTATGAGGCCAGCATTATGTTACCAAAGCTAGAAAAGAAAACTGTAGACCAATATTTCTTATAATCACAGATATAAAAATCTTTAAAATATTAGCAAAACCAAATGCAGCAGCATATAAAAGGAATTATAGTCTATGGCCAAGTGAAATTTATCCCAAGAATGCAAAGTTGACTTAATATATGAAATAATTACTATAATAGATCTTATAGATAATAAAGGACAAAACCCATATAGTGTTCTAATAGATGCAGAAAAAACATTTCACAAAATTCAACACCCATTAATGATTAAAATCTCCCAGCAAACCAGAACTATAAGGAAATTTTTTCAATTTGATTAGTGACATATATGAAAAATCTTCAGACTAAAATCTGTGTACCAAAGCAATTAAAGGCAATTAGATTTGAAAGGAAGAAGTAAACTCTGTATTTGCAGGTAATATATATGATGCTATATGTAGAATTCTTAAGGAATAAACACACATGTGCACACACAGTACTAGAACAACTGTAAGCAAGGTCTCAGATGCAAATACAATATACAAAACTCATATTTCTACACACAATTCTTTAAAAAAGTAAATTGAAGAAAATAATTATATTCACAAAGAAAGAAACAGAATGATATATTTAGCTGTAAATTTAGCAGAAGCTCAATATTGGTACAATAAAAGCAAAAATATTGCTGAAAGTAATAAGAACATATTAATAAGTGCAGATAAATTCTACGCACCTTAGAAGATTTAAGAATCTTTTGTGGAAATTGACAAGATAATACTAAAATTTATATGTATACAAAAAGACCTAGAAGAGTCAAATGAATTTTGAAAAAAAATACCCACAAAGTTTAGTTACTATAGAGCTGTATGATCAATATAGTGTGATATTTGTATAAAAATGGATCAATGAAGTAGAACTGAGTCCAGTAATAAACCCTGGCAGTTATGGTCAATTGATTTTTAACAAAGGCATCAAGACAACTCAATGAGAAAATGATACTCTTTTCAACCAACAGTTGTACTAGCACCGTATACTAAAATTAACTCAAAATGGATCATAGATATCAATGTAAAAGCTAAAGGTATAAAACATCTAATAGAAAACACAAGAGAAAAATCTTCATGAACTTAATGCTTAATAATAAGTCAAAGACAAATCTAATTATAAAATGAGCAAATTGTCATATGAATGGCCAACAAATATATTAAAGACTGTTCACTTTTAATAGTCATTGGAGAAAGGAAAACCACTTTAAATTACCATTGCATAAGCACTACAATGGCTATCATTAAAAAGGCAGACAACATCAAATGTTCATGGGCATGTGATGAATCTGGAAAGTGAATCTTCATAAATTTTTGGTGGAAATACACATCTGCTTTGCAAAAACAGTTTGGCAGTTTCTTAAAAAGTTACATAAACTTACCAAAGGACTCAGAAATCTCACTCTTAAAAATCTACCCAAACAATGAAAACATATGCACAAAGACTTGAACATAAATGTTCATAGAATCACTATCATAATAGCCTCTAATTGGAACCAATGCAAATGTCTATGAACCTGATGAATGGGTAAGTAAAATGTAGCATAGCCATAGAAGGGGATATTATTCAACAATAAAAGAAATTAAAGAATGCTACATGCTAAAGTATGATGAACCTCAAAAATATCAGGGTAGATGAAAGAAGCCACATCCACAAGGATACATACTACGTGATTCAATTTATATGAAATGTACAAAAACACCTATTTATAGAGACAGAAAGTAAATCAATAATTGTTGGGGCCAAGGTGTGTGAGTGGGGATTGACTACAAAGAGGCCTGTGGAAAGTTTGGAGGGGCGATGGAAAATTTCTAAAATCAGATCATGCTGACGACTGCATAACTTTACACATTTGTTAAAAATCACTGAGTTGTAGACTTACTTATAGTGTATCCCAGTAAAGATTTTAGGTTGTTAGAGGGGGAAAATTAGCCAAGAAAAAATAATTAGGTTTAAGCTGTTTTTAAACACATGGCCTGCTTGTTTACTTTTATTGTAGTTCTTAATTATACTCATTTCAAATCAGCTGCCTTATTCTCCGACTTACATTCCCCACTGGAAATGTAAACAGAAGCATAATTGATTAACTTGGTAACTATTCAGCATCAGGTGGAGTGTATCTGTCTTGCCCAACTGACATCTCAAGCACCTGGCACTGAAACAAGAAGCAGAAATCAGGAAGTGTCAGGGGACCAAAGAGAACAAAGGCACAATTCCAGGAGGTGTGCTTCCAGGAACTGTCTCAATGCACCTGCCCCTGTGAGAACCCCCTGTGGTGACTACAGTGTATCTGCCCAACAGCCCGGGTCAGGGAAGGGGTACCAGCCTAGAAGAGAAAAGAGAGAGGACAGGAGGAAGTGATGAGAGCGAACAAATAACCTTGTTACCAGCAATTTCTGTTCATTCTCAAATGGTATCCAACAGATGAGCTGCTAGAGTCTAGACACATGTGAGGGCCATTTGTATTATCAGATAAACTGAAACACTTGGTTTATGGCCCTAGAAACTTACTATCACATTTCATAGCTTTGGGGATAACCAGAAGAGGAAGGGGGTAGGCAGGGGTCCAAAGAGGAAATGCCTCAGTCACACTAGGTCACGGCGCTTCCTCTCTGCACAGCCCACCACCCCCCTGCCCAGAGTGGGGTCTGAGGCTGCCTTCCCCTGCAGTCTTTCCATCAAAGGGTCTTATTCATGAATCATAGATAGCATCAACAGTGTGACAGGCTGGGACAGGTTCGCATCTCATCCATATTTTTCCCTGTCAAAGGCAGAGAATAAAATGAGATGCCAGCTCCACGTGTGCACATATGGTTGTGTACGTGGTTGGGCAGAGAGGAAGGAAGGGGAAAATAGGAGGTGACCCTCAGAGGAAGATAATGCCTCTAAGGGCCCACAGGACAAACACTTTTAGGCACTTGTCTTTCATTTAGTCCTTCCAGCAACTTTATGAGATGGATATTATCATATTTAGTTTACAGATAAGAAACGGAGGCTCAAAAATCTCTCCTACTTATCAAATAGGTAACATTACTCATTATGTACATTACAGACAGGTAAAAACTTAAAGACGCAAAATCTGGAGTGACCAGTGTTATGTATTTAGTGAATGGCAGAGCTGGGATTTTAATTCAGGTCCATGCAAGCCCCTAGCTCTTTCTATTATACCACACTGCCCATTCAGGTTTAGACAGTTTAAAAAAAAAATGTCCAGCCTTTCAACTTAGGGCGCTCTGATTTCTTGTTTCTTGAAGATAATAAGCCTTCCTGGGAATTCTTTTCTCCCCCAGGGCCAGAAGAATAGAAAAACACCACCTCGCCCTTGGAGCTTCAGGAACAATCACAACTCTAAAGGCAGAGTCAATGCTGGGAGGATATTACTAACAAATGGCTTAAGAAAAAGCTTCAGAGGGTTTGCAGCCACCCACACCATTTGTAAAGTCTCAGGGAAGAAACCGGATCCGGAAAATGGTTGGCAAGAAACAAACGCCAGTATCAGGAATATAAGAGGAGGATCATTGCCTTTAGGCAACTTGTGTTGTCCTGCACAGTAAACGCATTCCAATTGATTCAACAAGAAATAACCCCCCAAACAAGGCTGTTTTTAAAAAGACATCTTCTAGGACTGCGGGTTTCATTTCCTTTGCCTTTAGATCTTTCGCCTCTCATTCTGAGCAGCAGATGCTGCCGGAGAAGGAAGACCACCTGCCTGCCAGGGCATCGCTGCAACAAATAGCTCTGAGGCAGAGCAAAGAAAGATCACAGGATGAAAAGGAAAGAATCAGAAAGGGGGAAACGGGAAAATTAAGAAGTTGGCTTACTGCACACTTCTGCATTATTCAATGGCTAAAAAGCTGACAGATTTCTTTTGACACTTGACTGTCTCACTGTGACTATATCCATATTCCACTTTTTAAGGGCCTACTTGAAGAGAATTCTGTCCATCTGCACAGCCCAGTTTTGTGACATATTTATCTTTATTCACAAAGTGGAGGCATAACATTTTAAAGAACATGGGTATTAATTAAATGGTGTTTTAGCCTAGGGAAGTTGCTCAGTTTTAAAGACTCCCAGGGGTGAATCCTTTTTGTAAAAAACAAAACAAAAAAAGCCCACAAAACTCTCTTGGAAATTAAGATTGCCCATAACTCACTCACTCCTTCCCCCCAAATAAAATGACTTAGAAAGTATTTTTGAGTTCTAAAGTTTCTAAAAATGTCATAAACTCTCACTTGATGCAACAGGTGTGGCTTGAGTCACTTGAAATTATGATCTCAAAAGCTAATTGTCTGGAGAGAAGTGGTCCCCTACATGCCAAGAAAAATAAGACATTACGGAAATTATTCATATAATTCCAACCAAGTCAACACACTCACCTGAAACACACCAGTAATAAAATAACAGGAAAATGTCTACAGCCTGGAAGTCTCAGGAAATATTTAGAAATCTGTATTTTCCATATATTGAGGGTTTTCCTTTTATTAAATGCCCACATTTTGTTATTTTAAGTTTTCACTGGTTTTAAGATCTTTCTCAAATATACATTGCATTGCCTTCTTAAACAGTATTTATTTATATTTTATTCTATTAATACTTTCAAAAATATATTCAAAACATAATTTGAACTCTTTTTGATCCCAGGACCTCCATATTAAACACCGGTGACAGTATGAGGCTATAATATGGCAATACCCTTGGGAAGAAAAGCATACTTGGTCCTCTTACTCTGTGGTGCTCACATGTTCTCCTCCTATGGTCCAATGTGTGTTTTTCAGAGTTGTTCTGTCTCTTCCCTGGCTGCCAAGCAGTTATACACACACACACACACACACACACACACACACACACACACAATTGATTTCAGAGTGGAAGGGAAAGGGAGAGAGAGAGAGAAACAATAATGATGAGAGAGGATCATTGGTCAGCTACCACCTGCATGCCCCATACTGGGGATTAAGGCTGCAACCTGGGCATGTGCCCTGACTAGGAATTGAACTGTGACTTCCTGGTTCATAGGTCAATGCTCAACCACTGAGCCATGCCGGCGGGGCAAAACAATCACTCTCTGTTCATGTTACGGGGCTACCTACCCGAGAGTCCCCTTCTTCTTGCAGAGTAATACTTTTAACATTCCACAAGCTTGGAGACCAAATGACACATTAGGATAAAAAGGTACTAAGCCAGGGCTCAAGAGAGAATCTACTAGCAGTAATACACAAGCTCATTAGAGCTCTTCTAAAGTGTAGCCCAGTGACCAGAAAAGCACATACAACAAAAACAGTTTGCAATAGCATTCTCTAAGAGTAGGGATGGCAGATGAATTTCAGGGTACAATATTTGGGACAGACTTATACTAAGAAATTAATTTTTGTTTATCTGAATTCAAATCAAACAGGACATTCACCTCCAAGAGGTGCTGCTTACTTGCTTCAGCCTAGTCCAACCACCAGGCTCTTGACTTTAATGGTTAAATAGATTTAAACCCACCCACATGTCTTTCATAGAGTTCTTTAACTCTAGATATTATGGCAACAAAATATTTATTGAGAAGTGACTACAATCAAATTCTCTATAAAGAACCATATACTTTTTAAATATATTTAATATGTACAAAATCAGGTTAATAAATTATAAAGATCACCCGCCAGTCTTCAGGTTCTTTTTGTGATGTAACACTGCGTCCCGAATGACTGAAGGAGGAGACTCTAGGCTGGATTTTGTCCCTAGACGTTGTTGATATTTTTATGCCCTGATGTCTGTGCTTGGGCATTCTAAGAATTTGAAGCTAGTTGAAAAGTATTTTTGGTCTCTGCTAACTTATTCTATAAACACATCTTCAAATATTGATTTTCCTGGGATAATTAACGTCCTGGAAACTACTCTGCAACATGACCATTAAAATTCACATTTTTAACTTGGACAGCTTGTTTTGGCCTTATTCCGAGACACTGCCAAGTTATAGGAGTTAATAGTCTAAACCCTTTGGCAAGGAGATTCCTGCACTGGCACACACTTCCTGTGTAATGACGGTGATAGCTCTTCCCTCCTCCGCTGCTACACACACAATCCAGTCACAGTCACTAAACATCTGAGACACACAAATGATATAACACTGATGTTGGTGGCACTTATGCCATTTTAAACTTCGCTTTCATTATTGAATGTATTCCAGGTAAAATAGTTGGCTCAATAATTGCGATCTGGCTAAGTAAGATGCTTTAGCACTGGAGCAGACCAAATAAATTAGGATAATTCTCCACTTCAACATGTAAAAAATAGATGAGTCCATCACTTCTGTGGTACTCCTAAAGTGTAGAATCCAACTTCAATCATAAGGAAATAGACAAACCCAAATTGAGAAATATTCTGCAGAATAATCATTCTATACTCTAAAAATATCAAGATCAGCCAAAACCAGGTTGGCTCAGTGGATAGAGCATCCACCTTCGGACTGAAAGGTTTCAGGTTTGATTCCGGTCAAGGGCATGTACATTGGTTGCAGGCACATCCCCGGTGGGGGGGGGGGGTGCAGGAGGCAGCAGGTCGATGTTTCTCTCTCATTGATGTTTCAGGCTCTCTCTCCCTCTCCTTTCCTCTCTGTAAGAATCAATAAAATATATATTTTTAAAAATAAAAAATAAAAATATCAAGATCAAGATCAAGAAAGACAAAATCTTAAGAATTCTTTCAGACTAAAGATTTAGGAAACATGACAATAAATGTGCTCTGTATGTATAACCCTCCATTAACCTGCTCAAAAAATATATATAGGAAATTTCATTGGGATAATTAATGAAATTTGAATGTAGATTAAATAATAATGTATCAAGTTAAACTTTTCTGGTTTTGACAACTAAACTATGGTTATTTAAGGAAATGGCCACATCAAGAAATACATAGTTCAGTGTTTAGGGACAGATGGCATGATATGTAAGGAGAGAGAATGATAAAGCAAATTGGAGCAAAATTTAAACAACTGGTGAATCTAGATAAAGTGTATGCAAGAGTTTTTTATTGTGGAGAGCGGCTACAGAGTTTGGTCAGGTTCAGGCCTTGGATTAATAAGAGGGCACAGTCCTCTTGTGGCCACGGGCAAATCCCAGCTTGGAGGGCAGAGCCCTCCCAGCACAATGATAGCCAACAGCTATAGTAGTGAGCTTGAACCTATGGTCAGAACACATGGCCCCACATGCCTAAGTGATAGAGGCTGCAAGGAAACAAAGCTTGATCAGGTGCATGAGTTGAATAGGATTGAAACCCATGAGAATGTTGTAAACATCTTGATCACACCCTTACTTTGCCCGTGGCATCTGCTCTAAAATAAAGACATGGCTTGTGGGCACTGACTCTGTCTCCCAGAGAAGCAGTGTCCCATCGAAACCCAGCTTTCATTCTCTTGTCTCTCTTTTCTAAGCCGTTCAGCCGCCCCCACTCAGGTTCACCCTTGACCGTGCTGGTGCAGCACACTTTATACTATGCTTGAAACTTTCCTATATATTTAATGTTCTAACAAAAGTAACACAAAAAGCAAGGTACCTAACATTTATCTTACTAATAACTTAAGGCCTCTTTTAAAATGTGGGAAATACTATATGCAGTTATACTACCAAAGTGAAATGTCACGTGTCCATTAAAAAAATAGACATAGACAATGTTTCTAACATGTCCATGAAGTAAAGCCTCCATCTTAACTAGAGGCTCAACAGAAGAATCTGCTAGCAATAATACACAGGCACCTTAAATCTCTTTAACATTGGAATAGGAAGAAATATCTATGGTAGCGAAATGAGAGAAATATGATAGAGGAAAATGCATGATAACCAATTCTGTCTGCTGGTACTATAGTCCAGCTTGCTTAGAATTTGTTATTCAGAATCTAACTTAATAATAAAAAGTTAATAGATGTGGGCAAACAGTACATTAACACATTGGTTTTCTTCATAATGAATGATAAACCCCAATCAAATTATAGAGATCCCAAGTTTTCTTGAAGAATTCTTATATCTAAGTATCTTTAAAAAGGACCTGTTTGTGGGCTTTCCAGTTTCCAACTCAAATAAGGATCTTGAAAGCCACCACTTCATTCTAACTAGTAAAATAATGAACAGACGAAGAAATCAGCAACTCTTCTTGGATCCTCTAGACCAGTGGTCAGCAAACTCAGTCAACAGAGCCAAACATCAACAGTACAATGATTGAAATTTCTTCTGAGAGTCAAATTTTTTAAGCTTAAACTTCTTCTAATGCCACTTCTGCAAAATAGACTCGCTCAGGCCGTGGTATTTTGTGGAAGAGCCACATGTGGCTTGCGAGCCGCAGTTTGCTGACCACGTTTCTAGACTCTAGAGCAGTTTCCCAATCTTTTGACATATGTGTACCCCTTCTATAATTTTCATAAAGCTCAGTACCCCTTGTCAAAAAAGGATGTATTTTAATAACAATCAAAATATATTTATTTTTTCTTTTTTTGGTACATACACAAAATAATGAAAAATAAAATTATCCATAATGAAATATAAAGTTATATTATAAGTAACATTTATTTGGATCAATGAGAAGGATGAAATTGGGCGCAGCTAAGCACTGTGCAGTGCATATCCCCACCAAACTCTTCCTGTACCCCTGGGGGTACATGTACCACACTTTGGGAAACACTGCTCTAAAGAGTCTAGAGAGAGGAGACAAGGACAGACCACTGCGCCAATGACTGGAGAGACAGACAGGTGAACACAGGGAGTTATAATTTACCTGGAGTAGACTCGTGAGTGGAAATGTCTGACTGGAAACCACTGGAGCAGAACTCCTGTAGGAACAGCTCAGGGGTGGAAACATAAACTGTCATTGACAAATCCTGACAGTACAGTGTGCACAGCTCAGAGAGTTAAAAGCTCCGAGAGGAGCCACGGTTTGGTTCAGTGGATAGTGTTGGTCTGCGAACTGAGAGGCCCCAGGTTTGTTCGATTTTGGATCAGGGGCACATGACCGGATTTCAGGCTCCATCCCAGTTTGGGGATGAGCAGGAGGCAGCCAAACTGATTCTCTCTCATCATTGATGTTTCTATCTCTCCCTCTCCCTTCCTCTCTGAAATCAATAAAAAAATAAACAACCCAACTCCAAGAGGAGCCAGTAATTGTCCCCCCATTCCCTTTGGTTTTGTAAGATTTATCTCCAGGAGTTCAAAAGATACTCGTTGTGAAAACCAAAATCATCTATACCTACACTGCCCACTGTCTACTTTAACATAACTTTATTATGCCACCATGTTAATCAATATTACTCGGTTATTCCAGGAAAATCTTGCGCAGGAAAATAAAAGTTATAAGTAACTTTATTTTTTATTTCATAATTTCTCCAACAGACAGCATGAAACAGCTGAAAACTATTTACTCTCTTTGGTAATTTGAGCACTTAGCTCTACAGCTTTGCCTTGTTGTGCTCACCACCGCTAAACTGTTATATCACAATTGTTTCTCAGGCCTAACCAAGCTCCTACACTGGAAGACTGGCCTTACACCAGACTCCACAACTCCATAAGTGTCCTGATTTTGCCCTCTACCCTCGGAGATGCACTACAATTCTGACAAGATAATGGTTGGCAATTTCACGAGTGTTTGCTCTATAACTGTTATGTTTGCATGGTAAGAATAAACTCTGCTTTGTCTCACGAACAGGTTGTTTTGACGGTATTTTCAGGGAGCCATCATTACACATTTGATTGAGTTTGTAAATGAACCAAAGAAACCACAGGCAGCATATTCAGTTAGAGAGTCAGTGTGCTTTGGCACCACACAGCATTCCTGCGAGCTGCTTGAGCATCCAGTACTTTGCAAGGAATAACGGAGGCGAAGATTTTCATAGACATCAATTTATAAAAGTCTGGTACTTAAAGCTTCTGCTTTATGCACGATCATTGGGAAAGTCCAAAAATAGATCCTCAGGACAAGGCATTAATGATGCTCAGCAGTTCTCTATGGAGTTACAAATAGACCTTCCAAACAAGACTGCTTAGCCCACAGTTCACGCTTTCTAAGAAAAGGTGTACTCTCAGGGTGTCTGGGAAAATAGGTTTCATGGTCAATAAGCTTCCCAATGCCTCAAGAATACTGATCTGGAGAAACTGGAGTTCTGTTCATTGGAAGAAGTATAGAAGGTCCAGAGTTTCTAACAATTGCCGTGACTGTTACCATTAACAACACCTCACCCTCCTCTTGCTGTGATCTCAGAATAAAACAAAAGTACTGTGGGTGAGCCTTTAGGGCAGTGTTTCCCAAACTTCTCTCATGGTGAGAATCACCTGGTAGAGTTGTTAAAATACAGATTCCTGAATCCCAACGAAGAAGTGCTAAACTAGAATTTTTGGGAACATATAGGTAAAATTGTATACTTAACTAGTGCTCTAAGCTTATGTTAAAATACAGATTATGTTCTGAGCTTATGTTAAAATACAGATTCCTGCCGAAACCGGTTTGGCTCAGTGGTAGAGCATCAGTCTGCGGACTGAAAGGTCCCGGGTTTGATTCCAGTCAAGGGCATGTACCTTGGTTGCGGGCACATCCCCGGTAGGGGGTGTGCAAGAGGCAGCTGTTTGATGTTTCTCTCATCGACGTTTCTAGCTCTCTATCTCTCTCCCTTCCTCTCTGTAAAAATATCAATAAAATATATTTAAAAAAAAATAAAATAAAATACAGATTCCTGAATCCCAACTAAGAAGTGCTAAACATATAGGTAAAATTGTATACTTAACTAGTGCTCTAAGCTTAGTATACACTTTTACCTATATGTTCCCAAAAATTCTAGTTTAGCACTTCTTCGTTGGGATTCAGGAATCTGTATTTTAACAACTCCACCAGGTGATTCTCATTATGAGAGAAGTTTGGGAAACACTGCTTTAGGGGATATTAGGGCGGAATGGATGTAGTTTGCCCGTGGGAGTGATGTAAAGCTTTAGGGACCAGAAGATGGACCAGGAGCTTATTCTGTTTTATTGATTAGAAATCTAGGTCCGAGAACAACAAATTGAGTTACCTAGAACTATGAAACAAGCATGTCCTTGGAGGCCTGGGATCAAAATCCAGCTTTCAACAATTCTTATTTAAAGCTCTGCCCACTGTACCCGTATTTGCTCCTCAGAAAACACACAATGAGCTCAGTATTAGAATTCAAATTGATATGCTATTGATGTCAATAATTTCCAGCAGGAACCTATAATACAAGCTTTCACAAATGGCGGTGTTTCCCCTCATATCCCTAGGGAAGCTTTAATCTTCCAACACTATCAACTAAGCACTAATACTGTGCTCTTTTTGCCTTGTGTGTGTGTTTAAAAAGTGACATGGCTTCATTGCTCAATGCGCAATACTATTTATAAGGTTCATGCCCTTACCATTTAATCATGAAGTCCAATAATTTCTTATTCATTTCATCTAGGACCATTCATTGGTTGTGTTGGCAATCATTTTTCAGCTACAATTGGCAGTCCTGATTAAGTCATGCCTCATGAAAATAAGAGAAAGAAAAAAGGAAGGAAGGAAAAACCTTTATTTTTGGACTTTTCATTCAGAGCTTTTTCTGGTGACAGCCATAGGTCATTATAGACCACGTTTTTATTCTGACCCTCTAGTCCCAGTAGGAAATTAGTAGGATAAGGGTTTTCCCTAACATTTCTTATTATAAATAATGCTCCCCTCTTATCTTTTGCCTTGTCCTGGAAATCAGAATTTCTACCATGATGGACAAAACTCTAGGACAGAAACTAGACTTCTAGCTCCAGGTTTTCCTCTTACAAGTCATGCAGTTTTGGGAAATGATTCCAGGCCTTGGTTTTGCATCTAAGAAGTAACAGATGATTTGTAAGCTCCATGCAGCTCTAACATTCTATAATTCTCTATTGAATGAAATCCAAATGAAATTCGGTATCTTTTTCATGAAACATTATTTTGTGTCACTACTTTGGTCTTACTACTTTTAATGCTTTTTAATGGCTTGGAAACAACTCTCATGAACTATCACAGCAAAGCAGAAGTGAAATTTGGAACAGAAATAATGATAAAACTGCCATCTAAGGAGCACTTAGTAAGTGCTTCTTACTCCCTGTTAAGTGTTTACACCTTTTATTTAATCCTCGGGACAATGCTCCGATAGGATGAGAACCTCCGTTTTTCAGATGAGGACTTGGAGGCTTAGAATGAGTAGATGACTCCCCAAGGTCACATCGCTACTTTAGCAGCAGAGCTCAAACTGGAACCTATGCCACAAGACGCCAGAAGTGCTAAACTAGAAAACACGCCAGAGACTGTATTTTCAACTTAGGCTCCCCGTTACCAGCTTCCCTTCACTTGTGTGATAGCCAGTCAAGCCCAAAGCTGTTAGACTTGGGGGGGGGGGTGTTACCCAAACAGGCCTTATACCCTGTGGGTCACACCCTTTTGGGAGCTCAGCAGCAGGAGACTTAATGGCTTTAATGCGGGCTCACTCCTTCCTGTTTTTAGGTATTCTACTTCTTAGGGTCTCCGCTTCTCTTGACAGCATTCTCCATGGCTTTAAGAATGAGGGCAGTGAAGATGTAGATCTTCTGGAAAATCTTGGAGATCAGTTGTACTACTGCATTCCAAAATACCCTTTCTCCCCCCTTACCAATATAAAGCCACTGGCAGAAATCGACCTATATTTTTCCCAAGCTTAAAGAAATGATTGTAAAAATTAATATGTGACAAATGAAAGTTTAACACTGATCAATGGGTAACAGTAAAAAGTTAGAGTTACCTAGAATTTAATGGTTGGATGAACATTAGAAGTAATTTTTATTTCCTACATGATAAAAACAAGTCAATGAGTTTGAACAAGTCACAAAGAACAGGATGGGCGCCTGGTTTCCTGACTCTCCTGTTTTGGTGCTTTTGCTATTACTGGGGAGTTCTGGTTAAATAAAGAACACAAGACCGAGACTCAGGAGAGGAGGACAAAGGAGGCAGGCATTGTAAGTGCAAGCCTGCAAGCCGAGGGATGACAGAGAGTCCCCTGAACCCACCGAAAGCTAAGGAGAGGCAAGCAAAACGTTATTTTAAGCCACAAAGTCTGTGGTGATGAGTGATAGCCCTAGGAAATGAATATACCTGTTGATTAAAGTAATAGTATTGCTGACTCTGAGTATAACTTACGATGGGTGTGCCAGGCAGGCAGAACAAAGTATCATGAAAGAGTGAGCACTGGATTGAGAGTAAAATGCCCCAAATTCAAAAAGAGGAAGAACACAGTCATGCATCATGCAACTGCCTTCCTGAATGAAAATGTGTTGAGCAGGTGTTTTGTTTTGTTTTGTGTTGTGTTTTGTTAAATCTCACCTGAGGATACTTTTCCCATTGCCTTTTCAAAAAGTTTGGAATGGAGGGAGGGGGAGAAAGAAGAGGAGGAGGAGAAGGAGGAGGAGGAGGAGGAAGAGGAAGAAGAGAGAGAGAGGTGGGAGGAGGGGAAGGAGAGAGGAAGGGGGAAAGAGAGAGAAAGAGAGAAAGTGAGCAACATCAATGTGAGAGAGCTATATCAACCTGTTGCCTTTCACTCAAGTGAACCTGAAATCCAGGTACATGTCCTTGACTGAGAATCAAACCTGTGACCCTTCAGTGCATTGGCTGATGCTTTAACCATTAAGACACACTGGCCAGGGCACTGAACAGTGTTTTGCATAAGGCTTCCTGCAATTTTCTGTGCAAAATAGACAATAAAAAGCTGTAAATAACATATATATATATATATATATATATATATATATATATATATATATATAATTGATATTTTACAGAGAGGAAGGGAGAGAGACAGAGAGCTAGAAACGTCGATGAGAGAAGAACATCGACCAGCTGCCTCCTGCACACCCCTCACTGGGGATGTGCCCGCAACCAATGTACATGCCCTTGACCGGAATTGAACCCGGGACCCTTCAGTCCGCAGACCGACGCTCTACCACTGAGCCGAACCGGTTTCAGCTGTAAATAACTTTTTTATAAAATATCTTGTAAATCCTTTTACCTTAGTATTAATGCAAGTGCGATTATACTATTCTGTTTTGCCATTTGTTTTTTCCACTTGATAATATGACCCACATATTGCACATTAGCCACCAAGAGATTTGCCTTCTCTTTTGATGATGGCTACAATAATGTCATAGTATGGCTCTATCTCAATTTATTGAACCATTTTCTGTAGAAGAACATTTAGTCTGTTTCTGGCGTCTTGCTATTTTAAACAATGATACAATGACAGCAGTGTATATGTATCTTTGTGTATTTGGCAAATATATCTGTGGGATAAACCCTTGGAAATTGAACTTGAACTGTAGGTCAAAGGGCATGTTACCCAATTATTTTATAAAAGAACCGCACTCAGTTTTATTCTCACTGGGTTTGAAAGAACCCACTTTCCTACACGACTGATCACAGCAGGTACTATCAACAATTTCAATCACTACTGGCCTATATTTTTGCTATTCCTCAGATGTTATTGGGAGGGGGGGGTGGAAGAGAAAACTTCTATGCCTGGCTTATGACCTAAACCTCAAATAAAATTCCAAGTAATGTAATTTCTCTCATTTAAGGGAAAATATCCTTCCATATGGTTGTAGCTTTGTTCTCTCAATCCTGACATGGAGTGTTGGGATACTCTCAGCCTTCCCTTACCACCTTCATGACCTGAAAAATATTTTGAATTTCCAACTCTTGGTTTGATGACTTAAGTGAATTTCATGCTGCTCCATTAATCGTATGCCAGATGCATTTGGCTGTAGCACATTGTACCTTAGGTCTCTGTTTTAATTGACTCAGATTTTGTTTTGTGATTGTCTGACATTGATTGACAGCATTCCAGGAAATAAAGATACACACTGGACACCCTCAACCAGAGTGCCTGCTGGAGCAGGCTGCTGTATTTATTTGGGGTCACTCACCTCCTTTTAACCCTGATTTGTGCCCATTGACTTCTCAGCGGCATGGCTGATCCAGGCCCTGAAACCTCTTTGTTTGTCCATAGGAAAGTCATGTTGGAGGGACCCACATGACCTCCTTATCCCAGTGAATTTGCTATCTGGGTGCGGAGCTGTGTGACTGACACCCAAACGGCAGATCTGCTGTTCTCATCGCATCCTCGCCAGGAGCTGCTGCCTGCCATCCCAGCAGCTCGGGCTCCGGGCTGTGCTCTGAGGGGGTTCTCTCTCTGCAGGGCTGCTCCCGGGCACCACCGGCACCAGCTGGCTGCCTGTCAGCAGCGGAAGATGTAAAGGCCCCTGTGCTTCCAGCGGCCTTCACCGGTTCTTGACATTTTGCTATGATCCGGAAGATGCTCTGAATTCCCCACCTCTATGCCTCATGATGAGGCGGGGAGAGGGCGCTGCAGGCTGTCTCATGGGTTGAATTTTTAATTCTTTCTAAAAACAAATTTAAAAATGTATGTTAGGCAGATTTGACCACAGTAAAAAGAAAAAAAAATAGCACCCCTCCCCCAAAAAATTAAGAGCTGGGAGCATTCCATTATTTTCCTTCCCCAAAAGCCATCTGCAAAGATATTTACCAAAGGGTGCCTCTCCCCTGCTTTGTTGGATGTCTCGACAGAGAAACGTGAGGGGGCCTGCGCCTCTCCTTGGCCGGATCCCCTGATCCCAGCGCGCTCAGGGATGTAGCTGTTGCAGGTGGGGTATCTGGCACGTCCTCTAGATCCCACTTGGGCAGCACGTGCTTAGCTCATGCATTTGAACTTCTGAAACCTTTGTCTCATGGTTCCAGTGGCCTTAGGGGTATTTTCTCCTCTGGATTTCCTCTGCCCGCCCCTGCTGTGGAACTGCACACTCCAGGAGCACATAGAGTCAAATGAGCCAAGTGACTGTCCGCAGCCGGGCCCCTTCTTTCTGGGACTCCAGGGGAGGCTGCCTCGTCTGGGATGCCCCCTTCCCAGCAGCTCTGCAGCGGCTCGCCCCTGACCCAGCCCGACTGGGAGGAAATGGCCCACACCGTCCTTTTCCTTCTCATACCGCAGCCCAGGTCTGGGCTGGGACCCGGAAAGGGGGAAAATCAGAGAGACGGGGTCACAGATGGAAGCGGAGAGAATCACAGAGAAGATTTTCGGTCGCAGCGATGTGACCTGCTCGCCGCCGCCTTGTGAGAGATGCATTAGCCGCCGAATTGCCACTCGCTCGCGCCTGCCGGTATCTGGAAATCATTTAAAGTACCATTTAGTGGCATTTAGATTCTTTTATGATAACGCAGTGCCCATGGAAAGTATTATTAAGCTCATATTTGCAGTGGCCTGGGAAAAAAAAATAATAAAATTTATCTCTTCGGAAGATGACTCCCCCAAATTGCCCCTTCGGCAATTACTCGTGTAGGAGCCGCTCTGCCTCCACTGGAGCTGGAGACAAACTGGCTCACGCAGCCTCTGCCGCGGGTTCCTGGCTTCCTCCTCCCGCAGCCCAGGCCCTCATTACCCGCCAATTGATGCGCAGGATCCTGGAGCCCGTCTCCTTCCCTTCGGTGTCGCCGTTACATTGTCTGCTCTGAGCCAAAGTAATTTCCCTTTCCTCCCCTTCCCTATTCCTATTGCTCCTTTGATAATGGGTCCCCAGGGCAATGTTGCAAATAATAAGCCAATGGTCAGAGCTCGTTTGCTTGCCTCCAAAAATAATACTTCATTAAGCAGCAGATCTGGGCTTTTCACTGTGGAATGGGGAGATTTTATTTAAAAAAAAAAGCACCGGTGTTCCTGGCTCACAGAAGCCCATGGTTCACACGAGGAAGGTAACAGTGCGAAGTTAAACTGGGTGAGCCCCGGGATGGTGAAACAGGTCAGCAGTGTGCTGGAGTCCACTTGGCCTGGGAGAGCCAGTTCTATACATCTCCTCCCAACTCCAAGTTCAGTGCCTGAGGTCAGGGTGGTAGCCTGCAACTGGCCATGGAAATTGCGAAATGCCACAAATCAGAATCCCCCCCCCCCCTCTCTTCTGGCCCCTCTCTCTGCCTTCTCTGTTTTGTGTTGTTTGTTTGTTTTACAGAGCTGATTATTAAACATTTGCCACACCCCACCACCTCCTTGGACTCTCCAGACACAGCTGGGTAAAAACCACGTCTTATTCCTGGCTGGAGGCTGACCATGGAAGGGGGCCGGCCTGCTTCCTGCGGAGCGCCAGCCCTGGCACCAGGCTCATTATTTCTCTGCAACTTATTCAACCCAATGCCTACGACTTCAGCTTCTCCCACGTACCTGGGATCGTCACTAAGAAACTCCTGCAGTGAAAGGACCAGGAGCCTGATGATACTTGGTTTGGAAAGGGGGAGAGAAATCTTCTGTTCAGTGGGTTAGTTATGAAAAAGATGGGGGGGGGTTTGGTGCAGGGCTCAGGGTCTTGAGAGCGGGAGGAGAATGGGGAAGGAAGGCTTCTGTTATTGCAGCTATTGTTTTCCCAAAACCCCGAAAGCAGGACATGTCCCTGTACCTGTTCTCAATTCCTTTCACTTACGGCTCTAATTGCCATTGGATCAAAATGTCATTATTGAAACTCATCATTATATTCTAATGGAAGAGAAAAAAGATTTTGGGGGGGATAAGAGACATCGAGGAAAGAGAGTTCATGAGGATGGAGTTCCCAAGTAAAAATGTCCTCAGTTTGCTAGTATTTCTAGACGTAGCCGAGACAAATAGTTTTATTTAAAAGATATTTTAATTATACAAGCACATTGTTAAAAAAATACATCAATAGTACGAAGGGTACAAAGCAAAAAGTAACATTCTTTCCCTACCCACACCGCTCCCCATCGCGCTGTTTGTGGTTTGTGCACCTTCCCAATTTAAAATCATATATTTGAATGCTAAGTACACTGTGTGTTCATTATTACATGTTCATTTCACAAAAGTTAAAATTTCCCCCCAAATATGCTTTTACTCAAACACACATCAAATAATGCTCATTCCTATTAAAAACATGGCTGGTTTGCTGCATTAATGACAAAAACCTGTGGTTTTACTGCTTTCCCTTTGGAACCGTTTTTCAACTTAACCTGAACACAGTACAGGGAATGCTTGGGAGGTGAGAATTCAAGGCTGACTTAGCTTCCACTGGCAGGATTTCTGCCTAGAAAGATACACGATGCCAAAAGAATACCCCTGCCTGCCTCTCATGTCCTCCTATGTCACAGCTGGCTGGACTCAGAAAACCAAACACCACGTTGCCCCTCCCATTCAGGGTGAGGGACTCTTGGGTGGAGTCACATCCATCAAATCTCACAAAAGCTCTTTGATGCCCCCCACCCCTTTGCCTCCCCTCCAGCAATCATTGGCTTGGATTTCCTGGTTAGTGTCCTCAAATACTCCCCGATTCACTGATTGGACCACAGGGCCCATATTGCCAGGGCATCTGTTTCAGGGCCTCTCACCTGGGTCTCCCTCGGCCCTGAAACTTGAGATTCATCACAGTTCCCAGTGAGTCCAGCCTCCAGTCTGAACCACTCGCTGCCTGGCACTTGCCTGTTTCTGACTTCTGGCTGAAGAGGAAAGGGCGGAATCCTGATCTTGTAGAGGGCCTTCTGGGCATTCACTTGCCTCTGAGCAGTTCCTGGGCAGGAGCAGTGGGCGTACCCAAGTCCCTTGCTAAACATTTTTCTGGGGCGTGGAGACCTCCCATCACAGACTTGTTTCCACTGCCACAGCCTCAGTCTTGTCTCAGCAACAAGCACTGTGTTCTGGTTTCTAGTCTTTGCTCCTCTTTCACCCCCGACTCCCTTCTTTTTTGTGTGCCTCTCAGCCTCCTTGTGCCACACAGCTCCTAAAGCCTAAAGCCTAACCTATTTGAGAGAAGTATTATGTTAATCTTTTCACTCATGCCCATGAGCAGCTTATCTCTAGAACCACATCATGGAACAGCTGGGAAGACACTGGCAGGGGTTGTGGTTGCTGTATGCATATGCCACATTTGCAGAATATGGCATATGCGTATAGTTGATGTAATAGCCTTACCCCCCCCCCCACTCCCACCATTCTCCCAGTATATGCTCTTCCCTAGAATGATGTTGCAAGGGAATGGTCACCTTCCTGAATAAAATACACCTCCAAGCGTGGCCATGGAGATTAAATTTCCCACGTGGAAAAAGGTAGCTGGACCACAGATGTCTGGCTCTTGTATGGATTTTGTGTAGATTTTTTCACTGCTTTGCCCCCTCCTTGTAATGCTAGTCTAAGTACCTGAACTTAGAGGGAGATCCTCTTTCATTCTGCTCCCAAATCATGCACTCAATACATGTTTACTGAGCACCTACTACATGCCAGATATTGTTCTAAATGGTAGCGACATCAAAAAGCATTCTTGATCTTCATCAGCTTCCATATAGTTCAACTAAAACAGGAATAGAATGTTTACATAAGGATAGATGTTAATAACTGGGACATGAATAAAGAGAACCCAAGAAATTGAAATTATCTGGTTTATGGGATACACTTGATCTCTGGGGCTCATATGTCAGGCCACATGTGAAATCTCAGCCTTAATATTCACTTCACCACTCAGGAAACCATTCACATAAATCTCTTACCCTCAAAGCATGGGCCCCACTGCTCAAGTCTAGATGGTATTTCCTCTTCCTACAGCTTGAAGTCTGTCTTGTTCTGTAGGAGGTAAAGTAGATATAAAATCCGCATGCATTATTTGGATGCCCTGTAGCCTGCCTTTATTTTCCACTTGATCCAAGAAAGATTTTTTTTAAAAAAAAAGATGTGCTACTTTACCACTTGTACTATTGTCCTTTCAACTTCTACCTGTATTAGAATGCCTGTTTATGTTTTGTTTATTTTACTGTGTAATATTTTTGGTGCCTAAAGATCTAGGGAAGCAGTTCCTTCTTTGTAGAATGAAACCATGGCCATTGTCAATAACTATTTTCTGTTTAAAGAGTTCTGATGCGAATTGCAGTTGGATAATATTTTGATTCTTTACTTCCTTTATATTTTTAGTTTTTTTAAAAAAATTTTTATGCATCTGCCAAAACCGGTTTGGCTCAATGGATATTGCGTCGGCCTGCAGACTGAAGGGTCCCAGGTTCGATTCCTGTCAAGGGCATGTGCCTTGGCTGCAGCACATCCCTGGTAGGGGGTGTGCAGGAGGTGGTTAATCGATGTTTCTCTCTCATCGATGTTTCTGGCTTTCTATCCCTCTCTCTTCCTCTCTGTAAAAACTCAATAAAATATGTAAAAAAATAAAAACATAAAAATGTATGCATCCTTTTCTTTTTACCTCAAGCTACTTTTTGTAGGTCTATATCTTTAAAATAGTTTACAAATGAATTTTGGTTTTTAATCCATACGAAATACAAACTTTGTCTCTCAAAATGTTGATTGCTTACAGAGCAGGAGTTTTAAAAAGTATATTCTATAGACCTAAAGGTCTCAGGACCCTCGGGGAGTCCATGAAGTGAAAACTATTTTGATCATTTTATTAAGATATTATTTTCTTTTATAGTGTTAACATTTGCATTCTTCCTGAGGCATCATTGCACAAAAGCAATGATGCCTCAGGAAGAAGCAAGGTAATGGCACGGAGTTGCTCTAGGCATTGTATGTCCTATTTGGTAATAAGAGGAGGCACACATAAGGCACTCTGCCACACACCTACATACAATGACTGTCCTGAAGAAAACCACTTGGGCAATTGTTTGAGTTGTAAACTGAACTAGTCCATTGACACGGAACACTTTTTTTTTGTCTGAAAGAATAAGTAATAGACAAACTATGCTAAATCAAACCTGGATATTTTTCAAGCATTTTCTTAAAATTGGACTGAGACCACCACCTCAAGGGAAAGAACTGACCATTTGTTGTCAGTGGTGATAGTCAAGCTTCAGGGTGAAATTATAGGTTTGAAAATCTTTTAATCATCCTGTGAGCTTGCTGGCTTTCCAATGTTTAGACTTTTCTGATGATATCAGTGACGGTATCAATGAATATGATCTTTAAAAAGTATATAATGAAATGTATCCACATTTGGGTGATCTGAATAACTCAGGAAAACAATAGATTTCCAAATTACCAATTTATTATGATATATAGGTAAAGATCCATTCAAAGTTTCAGATTGACTGATGGATTTTACTGTAACTGAGCATAAAAAGTAATGTAATATGTTTTTAGTCCCCATAGTACATTAACCTTTAAAATCTACACTTTTCAAATTTTGGTGCAGTATTTTATCTCATTATTTTTTCTATCACCATTTATCCCCCATGCACTTTAAAAAGTAACTACAATTGTCCACAAAAGGTGTTAAGATACTTTCCTTTTCAACTACATCTCTGTGTAATATTAGATATTTTTCACATATTTCAACCAAAATAATATATTAAAACAAATTGAATGCAGAAATAAATATTACTCCTCTGCCTTCTGGTAAGACAGACACTGATGGATTTGTAAAAATGTAAAAACAATGTTCATTTTTCCACATTTTTTTTTGTTTTGGAAAATATAGGATTTTCCCCCCACAAAAAATATGTTATTTATGTTACTATGTAGTGGTTTTAATATTTTAATGAATGCATAAATATTTTCTTTAAATTCTATATTTTAATTTCTAATGTGGTAAACATTAATGGATATAATTTATATAAACAAAGATCTTTGGGGTCCTTTTTTAGTAATTGTTAAGAGAGTAAAGGCCTTGTGATACCAAGAAGTTTATAGAGTATACAACCTTATAACAAAAGTATTTCTAGCATGTGACCAAAAGTGAGTCTTTATTGACTTTGCCTGGGTGAGCCACCTTAATCCATAAATCATTTTTCTCTCAGGCATATTTTCTTATATATATAGCATCAGTTATTGAATGTTATCTATTTACTCTGCTTTAGAAACACCAATTATTCACATGTTAACTCTTCATTCTCTTTGTCAATCAGTTTCTCAACAGTTTTGTTTACTTTTTTTTAATTTAGTGATAGCATTTTATATCCATGTGGCATTCTATTTCTGTTTCATAGAGGCAGTGTATTCTTCTATATTGTTCATTCCAAATAGTTTCTTGATAGTAAAATGTTATTTTAGAAATGTACCTTTCTTCTAAGTCTTTTCTCATTAGAGAGTATTATTTCTTTGGTGTTAACTGGATTTTCTTTTTTCCTCTTCTTTTTAAATGTTTCTTTGTTAATCTTTTAATTAGAAAATTCTTTTCAAATTTTTTTTTGTAGTAAGATGACACTGGCCCTGCTCACTGCCTCTACTGTAACAATCCCTCCTCTTTACAAAGCTTCATCTGGAAGATAGATTGACATGCACTGAGTTCATTAGGGCTTTCACCTAGTTCAAATCTACTTTACCACGGTAATATCTTCTCTTTTCTCCACAACTTGATTCTTGTACCTGTGAACCAATATGATACATAAAAAAACTATAATTCTTGGCTTACTATCATGCTCCACTTGCTTTTTGTCCAGATCATAATCTTAACCTTTATCTCTGATAGGTGTAATCTGATAATTGGGAACTAGGAAGATGAACAGAGTGCTCATGTTACTTCATAATCCATCATACCTTGAGGTGAATTTTAGGTAACTTGTTTTCAATACACTCAACTTAACTTATATTTATAATCAACAAAGATTCACTGCCAGATATTGGCAATGGGTTGTCTACTTCAATATTGATATGATTTTCCTCTTTTCTTTCCTGTAACTTTGCAAACACTGTATTTGGATGTTGGGAGACAATGTAATAGAGACTAATATACAATTGCCACTTTTAATTCATTAGTGATATTAAACCAATCTATAAGTTATTAGAATTCTGTGAACCATATGGAATAGCCATATACATGCTTTTTTTCTGCTAAGAATACAGATTAAACTTCTTACAGGATAAATTGGACATCTAATTCCTCTTTAAGGTGGTTGAGGCAGTCCCATGTAAATGTCAACTAAGTAGACAATTAGCAAGATTGGGTCTAGGCTTTCAGGATCTTGAAGGAACAGTCTAAAGCAGATAGTCCTGGGATATAAGTATTATTGTTGGAGGAGAGACTCAAAGTTCAAGGCAGAGAAGGCTACTTAGCCCAAGAAATATAGCTAATGACACTCACAGTCACTCACTAATATTCAATAAGTAAACATTATACTATTATTGCTCAAGCCAAGGAAAAGCAAAAATCAAGCAGGAAGAAGGAATAAAGTGAATGGGGAAGGTCTAGAACTTTTGTGGAAATAAGACTATGATAGCCAAACCCTTTCTTCTCAGGTGCTGAGTTTCCTAATTTTAAAGAAACAGAATGAAAAGAGATATTGAGAACTATTGCAATGTATTGAGAACTATTCTTATGTATCTCTCCTTTTGATCTCCTATTAAAGCTAAATGGGCTTGGAACAAACCCAATTTGTTCAATGAAGCTACTGGCCTTATGTTCTAAATCTAAGGAACACAGCATTAGGTTCTACCAAAGGGCCTCTGGTTAGCTTCCCAGAGATACTGGCTGGGTACATTCTCTTTGTCCCTAAAGTGGGAAGAAACATGGAGGCACATTATATCCCTTGAATAAACATGTCAGGCTATAAGTCTGAGTGCAAGTGAGTTTTAGAGAATTTGTGTTCCACTTGTGACTGTCTCTTAGCAAAAGGCAGGATGAAGGGGAAGATGCAGTTCAATCCAAGCTCCCTTGGAGAAATCTCTCATTATTTCTTTACTTGCACAAGGAGTAGCTCTGACTGGGCATTTTCAGAGGTGCTCCTAGCTTATTCTCTGGGTTTCCCTGCCCCGGATTTTGGACGATGCTTTCCTTTTCAAGCATCGATTTCGGATATGAGCAATTTCATGAAGAGAAAGCCAAAGAGGAAGAAAAACTCTAAAGCACATCATTATGCAGATGGTAATGCATTCGCTGCTTCTGCTGCTAACAGAGAAAGAAATAATGGTATATGTAGCAGCAGACGGACAAATTTAGGGTAGGCACCAGAGGAAACTAGTCACTACTAATCAAAGGATGAAAAATAATGTATTGTAGGTTCTCCAATGGGGATTGTGTAGCTGCCCCAGCAGGTTTCTGAAAGAAATGCTTAACAATGATATTTCTTGAAATATCCAGAGATAGGAGAAAGTACTTGTTCACCGTCCCCTGCCACCAATGATTATAAATCATATAACTGTAATAATTCATCCACCTGGAAAAGGACACTTTTCTTTATTTCCTTCTCCCTTAAGCAATAAAATCATTACCCTTTCCAAGTTGAAATCTGCTCAGGGGTTGCTTTTTTGTCCTGATTTTGCTGTTCATTGATCAAGCTGATGAATATGTATATACTCCATAAGGCCTTTTAATTGTAATGAAATCCCAGAAATCTTCCATTGGACAAATAAACAAACAAAATAAAGAAAGGAAAAGTAGGTTTTAACAGGATGAAATAAAGATAAACTGTTTTATACTTGTGTTAGAGACCAGGTCCCAAAGCTTTCTGATACTTTTCAGAGTCTTTCCAGGATCAGAGCAAACCTCAAACCTACATCAAACAATCAGAGGATGGAGCCATCATCTTTTTTGTCTCCAAAGTAGAAGGACAAGGTAGTAGGATTCCATGATTTGTTCTATTTTATTTTCCTGTAGAAAAGAGCTGATATATAAGGCCTTGATAATGGTGAAATGTTAACAGGAATTTTTTTCCTCAAGTCCTCTCCTATCCATATCTGTTCAAATCCCAACTCTCCTGACAACTGCATAAGTCTCCTTTAATATCCAATTACCTCTGAACATGTCATGAAGACAGTTGGTGCTGTGCTGACTAATTGCCTTATTGTCTCAGGCAAAATTATCCCGATGTTTCAGATTTGATTAAATACCCTTGCTACACACTCCATACCCAGTTGCTTTTTCCCCCTCTCCAAATCTTTGGTCATAAAAGCAGAGATTTGTGCAAGGTCTATTTATTACTAGATTCAAAGTTCATGAAGGTGGGAACCTTGTCCAAGTTCACTCTCTATTTCCAACATAATACCTAAAATTTAGTAGGTATTCATCAAATATTTTAAGTTAGTTTATTCATTCATTAATGCATTTTAAATAAACAGATGCAACTATTAATACTCTAAGAGGTTAATAATACTTATTTTTATTACCACACATTCAAGTTTTCAATCTTAATGTTATATTTCATAATTAGTATTTATTTAAAATTCCTTATGCCCTAATCATTTTCTCTCTTAAGGGATGGTTTCTGTTTTTGATTTGTTGTTTCTTCTCTTTTTCATTCCCTTCTACTGATACCCATCTTCCTGGCTCTTTAGAAAAAAGCAACACTCTCATAGACATACTCTTCCTGGAGATACTGTGGTCTCTCTAGAACCTAACTACCCAACAGGTATAAATCTATAGAGGTGACACATTTTTGAGTGTGGGAAACTGAGATTTCTTGGAGCCATGATCTCATTTCTGGAACTTTGAGAAAGTCCTGCATATACTTCACCTCATTCAGATGCTGACAATCCCATTAGCAGGTGGGATGTTGAATTTCACAACCAGAACTCTGGCTTTGAATGTAAGTCCTTACAAGAGAAATTGAACTTCCATCCAAAAGTGTTTTAGAACTATAATGCTGGGTCCCCTGCCAGCCTACTGAAACTGAATCTTAATTTTAACAGGATCCTCAGATGACTTGTTTGTACATTAAAGTTTGAAAAGTGCTGGCTTAACACATTAGTGGATATAATCAATCTGGCATCAGAATTCTAATGGCTTATTAAGAGACTATTTATTTTCTGCTCCTCAGCATCCATTGAGGGATACTTCTCCATCTCTTCTATCATTATTTAAACCAAAAAGAGAATACAATACCTAAAATAAAAATGTCCTTACTTGGCAAACCTAATAAACTTATGTAAAAAGTTATTGATTTTTATCTCAAAATAATTTCACATTAAAGTCAGTAGAGCATTTTGGAAGGGGAAGCAGAGAATAACAGTGTTTACTGATATAATTATGAATAATGATTAGGTTTGCCTATGCCAAACAACATTAAAATAAGAAAGCACTAGGGTTAACTGGATGAAAATCTTTACCATATTACATATGACTATTGGTAATTGGAGCCTCATTTGTCAGCACTAAGCTATTCATATTGATTTTTCTACTTCTGCAAATTGGAAATTTAGGATGTGGAATGAAGAAATAATTATAAGCAAGATCTCTCTGGGTTGAAAAAAGAATATTCTGTCAAGCTAAGAAAGCAATCCTCGATAATTTTGACACTTGGTTAGACCAAAAGCGAGGCAGAATCCAAGGGAAGCTTTAGAGCCCTGGGAACTTGCCAGTCTACTTAAACACTTCACACATCATTCGAGGAAAATCAGACACACCATGTACGCAGAAAACCTTAAAGACTTCCTTCCAGGTCAAAGAAATTTATGGGAATGCAGTTTAAGCTATTCATCCTTCTTACCATATGAGATTACCTCACTTTACACCAGGTGTTCTTGAAAATCATCGGAAACTTTCTTATATTAAAGGAGAAATGTTTGATTTATAACTTGGGTTTAAACCTATAATGAGGCATTCCACCCTGAGTGATCTCATGTACCCAAAGCAATAACAACCCCAGGGTGTCAGTGGATGGGAAGCGCTGCCTTGATGGACATTCTGCAGAGTGTGTGTCAGCCCTTTTGCTCCCTGCTCAGAGCTGCTGGGAATGTGGTCTCTGGGGCTCTGGAAGAGAATTTGGCTGAGGGTGAACCATCTCATTACATTTAGTGAGGCACAGTTCCCACCCACCGCCACCTGCCACATCTTTCTTCTCTCTAGTTAATATGGTGCATGAAAACGTTAGGCCTTCAACCTCCAGATGTCAAGCAACAGTCGTGGGGTGAGAGGCACCTGGTTAGAACCACAAAGGCACAGATAAATCAGGGAGCTCTGGATTCAAATCGTGGATCTATTATATTAGCTGCTTGGCCTGTAGGAGCTTAATCACAAAGAACAACAACAGCCTGTAATTATTGGAATCCAGAGACTATGAGTGGTCGGCAAACTCATTAGTCAACAGAGCGGCAAACTACTGCTCACAAGCTGCATGTGGCTCACAAGTCGCAGTTTGCCAACCACTGGCCTATGGCATGTCTGTCTGATAAAAACCCCAAGATCTGCTCAATCCTCAGTTTTGGGGACACAGAGTCTTCTCTTACAATTGAATATCTCCCTGTCTTATTGCTGATGCCTCAGCATTCCAGTCAGTTATAGCTCTTTCCCAGGTTAGGTCAAGAAAGCTTCTCTAACCCAGTGGTCAGCAAACTCATTAGTCAACAGAGCCAAATATCAACAGTACAACGATTGAAATTTCTTTTGAGAGCTAAATTTTTTAAACTTAAACTTCTTCTAACGCTACTTCTTCAAAATAGACTCACCCAGGCCGTGGTATTTTGTGGAAGAGCCACACTCAAGGGGCCACAAATGCCTTAAGAGCCGCAGTTTGCCAACCACTGCTCTAGCCCTTTCTCCCCCATAGTTCTAGGGAGCTAGGCAGAATAGCACTGTGGTATGGAACAGACTCTGGCTTTGCAACTTAATAGCTGAGGAAAGTGAATTAAACTCTCAGTGCCATAGTTTCCTCAATAGGGACCTAATTATTACAATTTTAAAGGATTGTTGTGAGGCTTAAATAATTAATATATAAAAAGCACCTGGAATAGTGCCTGTCAAATAAAAAGCTATTTATATTTATGATTATTATGTTCTTTAAAAATAGGCTCCCTAGTAAATATCTCAGTTTATAGTAAGATTTCACTTTGTAGGTTCTTTATTGAAATCCCTAATTTTAAAAGTTTGATTAACATTTTTACTTGATAATTATTATATATTGATTGTAAAAATTAGGAAAATATACTTACCATTTTTTGTATTTGCGTTCAAGTCTTATTTTCCATGAACATGTTTTTGGTCCATTATATTAAAGACTATATATATCTTCCTTTGGATCACACAAATTAAAAAAATGTATATATTTATATAAGTATATATATTTTCATATATGTGGCATATATATGCATTTGCATATTACATATTTATTATTTATATTAACAGAATAGACATTATATATTGTACATATTTATGTGATATTATGACATGTATTTATAATGTAATTTGTATATTGAATGCGACATATTAAATTATATATAAAGTGTATATTTATATTACAGTATATATAATAAATATCTCTTTACAAATAGAAATTATAAGAATAAATATACATATGCCCTTTTCAATAAATATAATATAAAAATATATCCCTGTGTTAGTAAATATTCTTTGAAAATGTGGTTTTTCATGGTAGCACATTATGTGGACACCACTATACATATTATATGAATACCACATGGCACACATCCCATTATTTCTATTTTTGTCATGCTTTTTGCTTATTTCCAATTACTCTTCAGAAACAACAATGTTTTGATGAATGTTCTTATACATACATTTTTATGCACTGACTGCCTCTTTCAGCCAGGATGGAAAAACAGAATCAGATTCACATTCCCACATCAAAAGACTAAGACAATAAGAGAAAATATGAAACAATGGTTTCAGACACTGAAACAGGCAGCATAGCACAGTGATCCCTGAGAGGGGAAACATCTAAGAGAAGTCCCAAGATTGTCCCCTGGAAAGAGATAACAGACCACATCCCAGGAAGGGAGAACCCAGGCAGAGGTCAGAGGTTTATCCTGGTTGTAGAGATGGCTTCGGAACTTCAAGAACTCTAAGGTGGTGCCAAAGAAGGAAGAACAGCCCTATTAGATTGGCTCTTAGAAAGAGCATTCAGAAGGTCTGCACAGGAACTCCATCCCGCTCCTTCCTGCACTAGTGTGAGGAAATGCTCTGAGGCCAAAGGAACAGATGGAATGCCCATGCAGCCACACAGGGCCAGGAAGAGTCTATGTTCCCAATAAGCACACCCAATGGAAAAGCTTCATATAACCTGGGGTATTGGGAGGAGTGCTCAGAGGAAATCTCCTCAGTTGTGGGGCAAAATTAGTCATAAATGCCTACTCTGGCTCCACCTAATAACGCCTCAAAGAAAAGACCACAAAAGGCAAAATGTTTCCAGGGAACCTACCTGCATCACCTGGTAGTAGTATTTGCTCCTTGTGAAATCAGGGAGAAGTCCCAGAGGAATGGAGTGCATCATCACCAAAGGGCCATCCTGTGCCTAAGGAGAGATGCTTGGAAGAAGACAAGCCCACCCTGTAAGAAAGGAAGAGATATTCTGGTCCATTTATGTTCATTAATTATTCATTCATTCAAGTGTATAATAAGCACCTACCATGTACCATGAGCCTCCTTGGATTTTAGCATCAATTTGTACAGTTACCTCCTGACTCACAATCCATTCATAGAGCTGGTGCTCAGCCACTGTTTGGGGAAACAGAGGAAGATGGCCAATTCCATTGCACATTCTGGACAGCCTCTCTGAAATATGCCTGTATGATAAAAAGAAGGACAGCATCTGAAAAACACATCAAATCTGGTTTCCTAAGATACGATCAAACTGTCCTTCCTCAGAAGGCTTGAGTTGATTTTTGCTAAGCCAACAAAAGGATCTGCTGGTCAAGACCACTCTGTCATGAAACTCACTGACACTCTATGTCTGAGGCAGGAAAAAAACCAAGAATTCTGCTTTTTTTTTTCTTTTTTCTTTTTTTTTCCTGTTCTGGGATCACACACTCAATAAAAGGACTGCCTGGGACATGTTGCATTTCTCCCATTTTCTTCATTCCAAAATTTGCTATTAGATGGTTTCAAATTGAGACAATTTTAAAGCAATCATTGCATCAAAGTAGAATCTAATTGGGGGAAAGTTATTTCTGGCAAAATCCTAAGCCAGGGGATTTTCTATCTCAGAAAATTATATACTGAGTCTGCCAACGCAGAATGGAAAGCTTAGCAGCATTAAGCACAACTCTGCCATTGTTCATTTCTGTAGCCTGGATTTGGTGAAGAGCCACTCAGGACAAGGCAGAGCTTACTAAGATTTATTTTGCAGTTGTCTCAAAAACCAAAGAATGAGACGTGTTCCGTTTGAAGGACACCTAGTGATGTCTAGTTCATTTTCCCACTTTAGGAACTCAGCACATGCCGTGCCTTTGTTCAAACCGCTCCACCTTGGAATGCATGCCATTCTCATCTCTCTAAATCAACCCACAGTGTTCTTGGAACTCATCTTATCCAAAAGTTGTCTGCTCCAGCCCTCAAGGATTCCCCTTTCTACATACCTGCTGGTCTTAGAACTCTTAAGCATTTAATGAGGTATGATTCCATAAAGAGCATTCATTGTTTTCTGAGTGTTTTAATGGAGAGAGCCACATCGATCATAGCAATTAATTCAATTCAAGGGCCACCTCCTCCCTGTGTAGTAGCCTCCGATGGGCTCTCATCAGATCCCGGGCTTACTTCTTTCTCAGCAGCTACTTCACGGGCATATGCTCTGGTCTTTTCAATGCTCGTCTCTCTCAACCACTAAATAAGAGTTCATGAAGGCCTGAGGTCATGGCTAACATGCATTAATATTTCCAAAACATAGTACAAAGTAAAAACTCAATGGATACTTATGAAATGAGTGGAAGTGATAAAGTTAATAAATGCATGCATGAAAAATGAATGCATTCCAGAAGCTCAGTAAGTACTTGATCAATTCATTGACACTGGGCCATGAGAGCAGAAGGATTGTTTTTCTCTGTGCTGGATGAAAGCTGAAGATAATAAGTAACTTGTTCATAACTTGTAATAAAGGGGAAAATGAGAAACAAAAGCAACCACTGTCGTGCTGAGCCCTGTTAATACCCTAAATATAAGACCAGTTATGCAAGCATACCAGCCTCCGTCTTTTGAACAATAGAACACAGCCTTTTTCTATTCTCATCTCCCAGGAATCTCACCACCACGTTAGAAGGAAACTAGGTATCTCAATCTCATTTCACCTGTAGGTTTAGGTTAGAAATATATCTTGGCAGAGACTGTTAGCCTCACCTACAACCTACCATAATGGAGAGCCAAAGATAACACCTCCTTTCTTAGCAGCTAGGTGTTGTCAAATAACTAGGTTCCAGCCAATGGGGTATGAGTTGAAGTGCGGCATACGACTTCTGGACAATCTTTTTAAAAGAAGAAGTATGATCTCCCTTTTCCTTTTATACTTTTCCCAGAGGCTGTAGCAAAGAGAAGAGCAGAGCACCAGCATGGAAAGAGGCTGCATCCCTGATATTAGGCTATACATGAGTCCTAATGAGCAAGAGGGATCATTTTGTTATTTCAGTGACTTAACCTATATCTTAACTAGTATTTGTTCTTTAGGTGACAAAAAGTGTCTCAGAGACTACTGGAGAACAGATTTTTAAAGTGCTTACAATGCAACAGGTGCTATGCTATTTGACAATCCTAGAAAATACTTAACCATATTTCTCATTTTAGAAATGAGGACACTGCACAGCCAGTGTGGCTCAGTGGTTGAGCATTGACTTATGAACCAGGAAGTCATGGTTTGATTCCTGTTCAGGGCACATGCCTGGGGAATGAGGGCTCGATCCCCAATAGGGAGTGTATAGGAGGCGTGTAGGAGGCAGTGTTTCGATGATTCTCTCTCATCATTGATGTTTCTATCTTTCTCCTCTTCTCCTTCACCTCTGAAATCAATAAAAATGTATTTAAAAAAAAAAGAAATGAGGACACTAGTGTTCAGCAAAGTCAAGTAACTCACATAAGATCTATAGCTAGTAAATCAAAATCTCTATTGAACATCATGCATAAATTGCCTCATTTAATTCCCTCAACAACTCTTTGAAATAGATGCTACTATTGCACTGATTTTGCAGATGAGGAAAGGGGGCTGAGATTTATTAAAATTTTTTCTAAAGCCATAAAACTAGTAAGAGACAGTGTTACTGTTTAAACTGAGGTCTCATGAACTCTAGAGCTACAAGTCCCATACCTCTGCTTAATTATGAGTACATCTTTAGATTAAATTATTTTTCAGTTGCATAAGGAATGTCCAGTGCTCAGTATTTGCCTTAGGCTAAAGAGCATGTCATCCTCTTAACCCAAGGGTCTAACATGCATTTGGTGGCTCACATGTGGCTGCTTAGACCCCATTATAGAGCTTCTGAGTTAAGAGAGGAAAAAACACACAGCCCAATTTAAAAATGGATAAAGGACCTGAATAGATACTTCTCTACAGAGGACATACAGAAGGCCAATAGACACATAAAGAGATGATTACTGTCACTAATTATCAGAGAAATGCAAATTAAAACTATAATGAGATATCATTTCAACCTATCAGAATGGCTATCATCAATAAATCAACAAACAAGTATTAATAAGGACGTGGAGAAGAGAAAACCCCAGTGAACTATTGTTAAAAATGCAAATTGGTGCAGCCATTGTGGAAAACAGTAGGGAGTATCCTCAAATAATTAAAAATGAAACTGCCTTATGATATTCTGGGAATATATCTGAAGAAACCCAAAACACTCATTGCAGCTTTATTTACAATTGACAAGATTTGGAAGCAGCCCAAGTGTCTATCAGTAGGTTGGTGGAAAAAATAACATCTGTGGTACATTTACACAATTTTATACTACTTGGCCATAAAAAGAAAGGAAATCTTACCTTTTGTGACAGCATGATGGATCTGGAGAATATTATGCTAAGTGAAATAAGCCAGTCAGAGAAATACAAAAGCCATATGATTTCACTTATATATGGAATCTAATGAACAAAATAAACTAACAAACAAAATAGAAACATACAGATAGAGGAAAAAAGACTGCCAGTTGTCAGAGAGGAGGGGGCTTTGAGAATTGGGTGAAAAGTATGAAAATATTAAGAAAAAAAAAATAACTCCCAGGTGTGACTGACAAGTAGGCTCCTTCCCACATAGCTCAGACCTTATTGGACATGCATCTAAACTGCCTTAGTCTAGTCCCTTTCCCCATCAATCAGCAGGGAACAGACTTGGAGAGTGCTAAATTACAGCTTCCTGTATAAATGCCATGCCTGTATTATCTAGTCTCCCCTTTCCTCCTTTCCAGCTAAATACAATAACAAGATTATCATAATAGTATCATTATAATTATAAAATTCAATACGTAACATCATCAAGTAAATCTAACAAAAAGGTAGAAGACCTCTATACTGAATACTACATAATGTTTCTTGGAAAAAAATAAATGCCTAAATAAATGAGAGCTAGACTAAGGCAGTTTAGATGCATGCCCAATAAGGTCTGAGTTATGTGGGAAGGTGCCTACTTGTCAGTCACACCTAGGAGTGAGTCAATGGCCAGAAGAGGCATGGCCACTGCAAGGGCACAAAACCTGAATATTTAAACTCCTGGACAAAGCAGCCTCTCTCTTTCTTGCACATTGGGCTCCTGTCTCTCTTGTGGCAGGGGGCGTGCTCCCCTGCATTCGCCCACATGGACGATGGCCATGTGTACCCCACTCAATGGGAGAATGGACTTGAACTAGCCCAGTGGCCGGCAAGCTCATTAGTCAACAGAGCCAAATATCATCAGTACAACAATTGAAATTTCTTTTGAGAGCCAAATTTTTTTTTTAAGTTAAACTATAGGTAGGTACATTGTTATTCACTTAATTAGGGTATTCCTAAGCTGGCCTTTGATAAAAACTCAAAGAGCCAAATTGCCGCACATGGCTCACGAGCCGCAGTTTGCTGAACACTGAACTAGCCTGACGCTCTGCAGGACCCAGCTCCACCTTGGAAAGGATGCTTTGGATACTGGCCCTGCTTCTGGCTTTGCTGAATCCACAGCTTCCCCTCTCCCAGGGCTGGTTTAAGAGGCAGGGGACTTTGAAAACTGAAGAATGTAACTCCATGCAAAGAGAGTCTTTTTTCCACATCTCATTCTCTTCTGGGGGCTTCTGAACATGCTTATCTCAGTGATATCCCAAGAACCACATGCCTTTGAGTGACAGAGCAATCTGGCCCACTGATTCCTCCAGCAACAAATTGTCCAGAGGTCAGCAAGCTTTTTAAATAGAGGCCAAAGAAGTGAAGTGTAGCTTGTGTTTAGCATGTGCTTTAACAAAGAAAGCAAAGTCATTTAATATCCCATCAGTCAATAGAGGTTGGCTGAGTATCTACAACATGCAAAAGTCTAGATGCCTCAAGAATGCAAAGTTGACCACATACTAATCCTCTCTGGGGTTTTTGGGAGACATTATATCCGAAGTGTCCCCTTCTCCCAGCAAATTCTTAACTCAATGATTCCCAACTCTGATTATACACTAGAAAGACCTATGATATTTTATGAAAACACAGATATCCAGACCTTACCCAAAGCTACTCATAAGCCGAAATTCAAAACTTCCCTCTGAAGAAGTCATTCCAAAGTATTATTGTCAACACGTCCCTTTTGGCCGTGGTGGTGCTATTTTTTCCTTCTTAAAAAAACACATCCAAGCCCCTTTTTACCGTATCACTTTCATCCTTAGACACCTAGAACGTTATACATAGCGCACATTAAACATAACCTCCAAGAATGGGAGGGTAATTGCCTGCTAACAAAAACAAGAGGAAAAAGGAAATCTGCTAAGACAGCATTCCCAGCAGTCTCTCGGGAGAGTGTTCTCGGGGCTGCAGGCATTTCAACGAGGTGAGCTGGGGGACAATGAAGGCTCTTAGCAGGACTGGCTATGCAATTTGGGGGCCAATACAAAATGAAAATGCAGGTGCCTTGTTTAAAAAGTGCGAAGCATTTCAAAGCAAAAAAGCACTTATCTAAGCACGAGGCCCTGTGGGCTGGCACGGGTTACTTTTCCATGAAGCCAAGGACCAGAATGCTCTCTTTACAGTCAGCACTTCTGCACATTTGCTGGTAATCAGGCCCGCAGTAAAGCGGTTGATAACATTTTTATCCCAATTGTTAACACACACACATACACACACACGCACACTCACACCAATAATAATTCTTTAGTTCTTAATTTTTTTATTTATCCCCTCTTGACTCCTAGAGAAATCATTTGAAATGTAGTCATCCTTTCTGCTGCTCTTGTTTTGGGGAAGCATACGTATTTTTGACTTTGCAAGTTTTTTTTATTGGGCAATCCCATAAAACTTGAAAATCTGAGATGAGGACTTGAAGTTCATTCAGCTCCACTAAATGCCATTTCTGCAGCTTTCAGCGTTTGTCTTAAATAGAAGCAACATTTTCTGAGTAACCATTAAATGTGTTTTATTTATCCTCTCTTAACAAAACTAAAAGGGAAATATTTTTTCTCTGTTTCAACTGATCAACCTAAAGCTCAGAGAGGTTAAAACTTGTACAAGTAAGGGGTACAGAGAAGTAATTAAGATCATAGACTCAAAATCAGATAGATCTAAGTTCAAATCTTATGTTTTAGTTACTAGAATATACATAAGAGTTTGGAAAAACTACTACATGCCTGTGAATTATATTTTCTGTAATTGTACAATAGAGAGAGTACTATCAACCTCATAGGATTGCCATGTGGATTGAGATAAGTAAAGTTCCAAGTTCAAGATAAACACTCAATAAACAGTGGTGATTACCATTAAATTCACATCTGGTAAGTAGTAATGTTCAGATTTTTTCCCCTCCCTCTCTGAAGATAACATTGGTAAATTTTTCACTCTTATTTTAGATAATACATGGATTTAAGACAAAGTAATAAGCATCAATACCTTCAAGCTGAGCTTGGAGGCTAAGAAAATAAATTATTGCATGCAAATATTGGAAAAGATACAAAATACAGTGAAACTAGCCTATTGAAAATACCATACTGAATTGTTAAAAGTGTTGGCTTTCTTCCCTATTCCTGATTATTAGGCTTAAAATACCAAGAGTATCTTTAACTCATAGAAGAGTGTGCAGAGTTGTCTTATAGATGCACTTAAAGAAGTTAACAGCTCATTTAAGTTAATAGCAACTTTACAATGCTTTCTGTTCACCCCTGACACAATGGTGGATGCCTGGCACATGTTACCTCCTAATATAACTTTCTTCTCTATATATCTTCACTTCTCTCTATATATACATACCACTTCTTAGGGGGTAGTGAGATCAGAGCCTCAATCTTGTTATTCTTTCTGCTATAACTCCGTGTTTAGCAAAGAGCTCTGTATATAGTAGGCCAGGAGATATGGTGGTTGATTATAATGGGCAAGGGAGAAATGATTGAACCAGATTATTTTCAAAACAAAATCTGTGACTCTGTACTGAAAACCTGTAGAGAGAAAAGGCAGGCATGTAGCCGAAACCGGTTTGGCTCAGTGGTAGAGCGTCGGTCTGTGGACTGAGGGGTCCCGAGTTCCATTCCGGCCAAGGGCATGTGCATTGGTTGCAGGCACATCCCCGGTAAGGGATGTGCAGGAGGCAGCTGGTTGATGTTTCTCTCTCATCGACGTTTCTAGCTCTCTATCTCTCTCCCTTCCTCTCTGTAAAATATCAATAAAATATATTTTTAAAAAAGCAGGCATGTTATTTATTTTTTTAATACTACTTATCAGGGTTTTATAATTACAAAACACTACTTATTGCAAAAATTTTGGGTAATACAGAAAGAAAAAAATAGAAAATTGTAGAACAATAAAATCAACAAAGTTTCTACCCTCAAAGTCAGTTACATTCTAATGCCTTTTCTTTAGGTGCCTTCTTGTTACCAAGTCTCTCCATGTATCCCTCTGTCCCTTCTTTCCTCCTTCCTTTCTCCTGTACCTAGTGCCTTCATGAAACCTCTTTTTCATTCACCAACCCACATATCCCTCATGCTGTAGCCCCATATTAAAATCTGACCCATACATCAGACTTCTCTCACTCTCTATAGAAGTTTTAAATGACCTGGGTTCCATTTCCTTGGACTTTAGTTATCTATGCAAATTAATCTGGTAAAGCATCTGTTTATGGTTGTAACTATACAGAGTTTATTATTTTCAGAAGAGATATTAGAGAGTTGGAATTTCAGGTAGTCCAATGAAAGAGCCATTTAAGTGAAGGTAAGACCATCAAATGTATTAAACAAATATTTACTGAGCACAACTGGAAGGAGCATCACAGTATAGTAAAAAGAGAAAAAAAACCAATCTAGGCACTTTAACACCCCATTGACATAAACAGATATTTCAGACAGAAAACCAACAAGAAAACAGCAGCCTTAAATGTCACATTATACCAGATGGATTTAATTAATGTTTTTAGAGGATTTCATTCTAAAGCTGCAAAATATACATCTTTTTCAAGTGTACATGAACATTTTCCAGGATATACCACATTTTAGGCCACAAAACAACTCTCAATAAATTCAAGAAGTTTGAAACCATATCAAGCAGGCATCTTCTCTGACTATAATTGTATGAAACTAGAAATCAATTACAAGGAAAAAACTTAAAAACACACAAATACATGAAAGTTAAATAACATGTTACTAAACAATGAATTGGTTAACAATGTGATTAATTAGAAAATAACCAAAGGATTTGAGTAGACACATCTCCAAAGAGAACATACAAGGCCAATAGACATTTGAAGAGATGCTTGTCAATAATCATCAGAGAAATGCAAATTAAAACCACAGTGAATTATTTATTATCTCATACCTGTCAGAATGGCTATCAGTAATAAATCAACCAACAACAAAAGTTGGGGAAGATGTGGAGAAAAGGGAACCCTTGTACAATGCTGGTGGGAATGCAAATTGGTGCAACCATTATGGAAAACATTATGAAGGTTCCTAAAAATATAAAAAAACTGTAATCTACTAAAAACGCTGATGAAAGATGTATGCACCCCATGTTCATTGCAGCATTATTTACAATAGGCGACAAATGGAAACAACCCAAGTGCTCATCAGTAGACAACTGGGTCAAGAAGATGTGGTACATATATACAATGGAATACTATTCAGCCATAAAATGGAATAAAGATTTTACACTTTACAACAGCATGGATGGACCGAGAGGGTATTATCTTAAGTGAAATAAGTCAGAGAAAGACAAATGCCATATGACTTCACTTATATGTAGAATCTAAAGAGCAAAGTAAATGAGCAAACAAATAGAAACAGACTTATAGATACAGCAAACAGACTGAGAGTTGCCAGAGGAGGTTTTGGAGGACTGGGTAAAAAGGGATTAAGAAGTACAAATTGGTAGTTACAAACTAGTCCTGGGGATACAAAAGTACTACATAGGGAATATAGTCAATAATATTGTAATTACTATGTATGATGCCAGATGGGTACTTGAAATAGAGGTACTGTGTAAAGTATATGATTATCTAATTATAATGCTGTATATCTGAAACTAATATAAAATAATACTAAATGTGACTCTAATTGAAAAACAAACTTTTTAAAAAAATCTAGATTTAAGTACAACTACTCATTAGCAAGCCACCAATTTAATCTCTCTGAGCTTCAGTGAAGTGGTAAGACTAATTTCATACGCTTTTCATGAAGCTTTAATAAATAAGAAGTGTAAAATGCTTGGTCCATAAGAGTTCCTTGCAGTGTTTCCCAAAGTGTGGTACGCATACCCCCAGGGGTATGGAAAGAGTTTGGTGGGGGTACACGTTGCACCGGAGTTTGGTGGGGATATGCACTGCACCATGCTTAGCTGTGCCTAATTCTATGTTCTCATGAGTCAAGTCAAGACAGTCTTCTGAGGTGTGAGATTGTCTGGTGTGCAAATAAATGCTGTTTATAATATAACTTTTATTTATATTTTATTATGAATAATTTTATTTTTTGTTTATTATTTTGTGTATGTACAAAAAATATATTTTGATTGTTATTAAAACATATCCATTTTTTTGACGAGGGGTACTCAGCGTTACGAAAATTATAGAAGGGGTACACATATGTCAAAAGTTTAGGAAACACTGCTTTAAAGACTAGTGCAAAGTGACATAAAATTAAAAAAAATTAGATATGATTCATGTCCTCAGAAAGCTTACTATGTAGGAGAATAGATATGACACATATAAAAATAACCATAATACTGAATTTTAAAAACTCATTAAGATCCATGTACATATACCCATTTTACAGTTGAGGAGACTGAAGTCTCAGAGAAAGGGAAGTGATTTGACCAGGGTCACACAGGTAGAAAGTTGCAAAGCCAGCATTTGAACCCAAGTGTGCAATGCTCTATACAACATAGGCACTTGCCTTGTTAAACCTGCTTATATGACTAACCCTTGATGTCAGCAAATATCCTCTTGCTAAAGCAAAACTGCAGATTCCATTTTGAAATTTTCTCTAAAATTTAGATCATGACTTAATACAGGAAGAGTTTGGGGATTGGGTCAGAATATCTGGGGCCTCAAATTTAAATTTTTGACACCCCCCCCCCCAATTCAAATGAGACCATCCATATAGTCACAGAGATACACTGTGAACATTTTAATCACATGACTTAAAACAAGTCCCATTACTAGTTCTCAAGGTTACTTACACAGGCTGTACTGGTGGGATTTAAAAAATAAGTATTATAATTTTCATGTCAATATCATATGGCATTGTATTTTCTCAGGGTTAAAAATGTTCATTTGTTTAAATAGTTAAAACATCCCACACTTTTTGTAACGCTATTTTATCATTTTATATTATTTTATTCTGAAAGCCTCAGAAAGTGTGAAAGGCAACACTTCCCCCCCACCAATTCTGTGATGTTCATTGAGGCCCAAGCAGGAAGAGAATACCATCATCCAAGTAGGCAGGGCCTTATCGTTTAGAGAGCCCACATGCTTTCTCAACAGCAATTTCCAGACCCAGGGAATTCCCACCGGAGCAGGGCTGCTGCTACTACCAGGTGGCCAGGCAGCGGGCTGAGTATGCAGGGCCTTTGGGTCTCATACTGGTGGCCACACAGGCCAATAGTGGCATTCAACAGAAAGTTCTTACATCGATGTGAAGGTCTGACTAGTCTCACTTGATCATCAGGCAGGTCTTCCATGATTTATTGACTTAAAACTTCCTCTTTTTTAAAAGATGGTGGGACTCCCAGTTTCTGGTCTGGCATGTGAGGAGCTTGAAAATCACAATTCATCCTAACAACAAGAAAACTCTGAAGAAACGGATAAGGAATGACGCTTCTTAGATTCGAAGAGACAATAGGACACAGGCTAGATTGATGCCCCCGAAACTGGGGAGACAGACAGGCAGATACTGAGAATCTCCGCTTCAGAGCAGGAGTCCCTGTGGGAACCAGTGCTGGAGTAGGGAAACCAGATACTTGATAAATTGCTGGAGGCTCAGCCTGGACAAGTCTGAGAGCCAAAACTCTTGGGGTGCTAAGTCACGGTGTAGGGGAGTGGAGATGACACTCACTTTGTGTGAGATTTACCTCCAGAAGCTCATCCAGGCTCTCAGATCAGAGAAAAAGCTCCTCTTGCTTCCCGCAAGGGTAGGGAGAAGTAACCAGAGCATTCTGTTCTTCCTCATGAGGTCTACCTTCAGGAGAACCTTCCAGGGCCTAACCTCCAGGGGTTTTATCAGAACCTACCTACCTAGGCCCCAAATCCATTTGGCTCTGACCTTTCAAAGAGAGGAAAGGATTTACCCAATTCAAGCCCAGTCTAGCCATTTGTCCCACCTAAGAGGGGACTGAGAAGCACTTGTGGATTTCACAGTCCAGAGGCACAGACTCACTAAAAGACTGAGGCCGAATCACAGTTCTATGGAGTGCTTCCGTCCAACCATAGCTCATCAAGCATTCCTAAACATCTGTTTACAGCAATTCCTTTTACCCAGTATATGGTTTCCTGCCATCAAGAAAAAGTTACAAGGCATACTAAAAGACAGAAAACAACATTCAAAAAGACAGAGCAAAAATCAGAACCAGGCTCAGATATGGCAAGAATGTTGGGCTTATCAGGCTGGGAAATTAATGCCTATGATTAATATGCAAATGGCTCTAATGAATCAAGTAGTTAGCGCTGCTCACTAGCCCAGTGGTTGGCAAACTTATTAGTCAACAGAGCCTAATATCAACAGTACAACAATTGAAATTTCTTTTAAGAGCCACATTTTAAAAACTTAAACTTCTTCTAATGCAACTTCTTCAAAATAGACTCGCCCAGGCAGAGGTATTTTGTGGAAGAGCCACACTCAAGGGGCCAAAGAACCGCATGTGGCTTGCTATACGCAGTTTGTTGACCTCGGCACTAGGCAATAGCAAACTCCTTCCTGAAATAATTCAACCCTTTTATACTCCTGTGGACATTGTATGAGGGTCCTATTGTTCTACATTTTTACCAACTCTTAGTATTGCATAAATCTTTTATTTTTGGCAAGCTGGTGGGAAAGAAAACACATTTGTATGATTTCAATTAGTAATATGTTGAGTAGGTTCAGCATCTCTTTAGATGTTTATGAAAGCAGTTGCATTTCTTCTTCTGTGAAAGCCAGATAATACCTTACACCCTTTCACTACTAGGTTGTTCATCTTATTGGCTTGTAGAAGTTCTTTTCTAGATGCTAAGGTTCTCTGTTAATTGCCCTCAATCTTCCCATTTCCACTGCATTATCCATGCAGTCTATCAAAGTTAACATTCTGTAGAAACTTTCACCATGCATGCCTATCTAATTGTCTCAAAATTCTTTTGAGATTTCAACGAATAAAAATTTTAAAACACATTTGAACATAATTGATGCGATTAGACATACTTTTTCTTTCATCCTCACCCCAAAGTTAGGAAAAGTACTGGAAACGGGTGAATCTTTAAGGATCAAAAGTTTTCAACAGTATCTTAGAAGAGGAATTTTGCCCATTCACTGTTCATTCTTGATCTCTTTGGTTTGACAGCACAATTAAACACACATGTGTTTTATGTTCATGAATGTCCTCAATTCCCCTAATTATCCCAGCTCTGAATTGTAGGCAGAGGTTTGGGGTGAGGGTGGGGAGAATGTGGAGCCAGAGGCAGGGAACTTTATTGATGTTGCCTCTGTCTATAGGGTGTATCATATTTTAGGAGGAAAAAATACATTCTGAACTGGTTTCAGTTACTTACATTACAGAGGGACTATCCATGCTGAGAACAGCTTTCAAGGATTTATTTGCCAATTGACATAAATTAAAACCAGACCAAATTTCATTCCTTCTCTCTCTCTCTCTCTCTCTCTCTCTCTCTCTCTCTCTCTCTCTCTCTCTCTCTTGCTGTAGAATTTCCTTGCCTTCTCCCAATTCTCTCTACCTTACCCCAACCCCTTTCTTCTTAATGTCTCTAAAATTAATTTTGCTCTGTACACGTTTTCTGCTTTCCTGGGAAATATTTTCCCATTGCTCTAGTTCCCATTCTGCCTGAGGGAACATTTTCTCCTTCATTCCCTCCCTTTAATCCTCTCAATTATCTAGGTCCCTTTCTAAATCCCTAATAAATATTTAGAAAGAGAGAGAGGGTTTAGTCTTGTTGAGTGGTTTTGATTTTATTTTTTTCTTTGAAACCAGGAAACTTCAGTTTAAGTCTAGCATCTTCTTTTAAAGAAACATCCTTTTTATATGAAGGCTGGCATTTACAACTTTGGGGTCATTTTAACAACAACTGAGGCCTCTCTAAAATCATGAAAACTTCTAAGCCCAAAAGCATGTTCAGCTCTGGGAGACAGCCTGCAAAGATGGAAAAAAATAAAAAATATTTCCTTACTAAGATCGGGGCTCAGATCCCAGTCCTATCTCTTCACAGGGGCAGGGCTTCCCTCTGAGCCTCAGCTTACTTCTCTGTGCAGGTAGGTATGTTACAGAGATTTTGAAGAAGTTAATGTAAGAAAACACTGCTCATTGTTCCAGCTAGAGTTCTAACTTAAGATGAAGGACATTTATTAGGAGGGTGATGGGAGCTAAGAGACGAACAGATTAGGAATCACCCATCCCCAGGGCACTAGCCACGTGGGCCTGAAGGATGAAGCAGCAGCAAATATGGTAACACCAGGCAGAGGCATGGGAATGAATACACTGCAACTGGTTTTAATCCCGTGGCAGTTCCTTAACCAAAAGAGAAATGCACACCCTATTAACACCCAAATCTTTCTCCCAGTCAAATAGTTAATTGCCAGACAAAAATTAGAATTTATTTAGGAAGGGGAAGAGGATGGTAGATGGCCAAAAATCAACCAATGCCCACTACATCGGTTCTTAGTGCTCATTTCAATCTTTAATCTTTTGATTTTGCTTAAAGCCCCCAAAATATAATCCCTAGGCTGAGATTCAGAAGACATGCCTACATCATGTGAAATACAACAGCCACTCAATTGGGATGGCCTGGTTTTTCTGTTTGCTCTAATCTTGCCGTCTTTTAAGGTTCAATAAAAACATCACTTCCGCCAAGAAATTTTCTTCCTCTATCCCAAACTGAAGGGCTTTCCTCTTGCAAAACAGCCCATACGCACTCTAATACTGGACACATGCATGTTCAATTCTAGCTATTGGTGTGTGTGTGTGTGTGTGTGTGTGTGTGTGTGAGAGAGAGAGAGAGAGAGAGAGAGAGAGAGAGAGAGAGAGAGAGAGGCCTTATACAACAATACTTGGCCTTAATATGTGACACATGTTGAAATTTTAAATATTTATAGTTTTATTTTTAATGTTGATTGATGCTAAATTAATTTTGCAATTCACTGATTAGTTGTGACAGGTTTTGAAAATGTTGCCTTGTAGCTGAAGGTGGAGTAGGCACTTGGAGGACCCAGACTGAAGGCCTAGCTCTGTCACTCGGATGTGTGGGCTTATAAACAAATTATTTTACTTCACTGAGACTCAGATTCGGTGAAATAAAAATCATAGCAAACCATTTCCTCTACCTAAAGTGACCGCAAAATGATATATAAAAAGTATATAACAGTGCCAGGAACACAGTAATATTAGTGATTTTAATATTAAATATTTTATAAGTACTTTAATGGTGAATATAATGGAAATGAAAGAATAAAGACTGCGAAATAGGAAGAAAAAAGAGAGAAGTAAACCCAAAATGGTAATTTCACATAATTCTTCAAATGCACATGATCCTTTTACAAGACTCAGGTGGTTATCATTACTATTGGAAAAAACCCTAGGATAGGAAAGTCAAATCCATAAATTATATAAAGTGTCTTATTTTAGCCAGATTATCTAAGTAGTTTTTTTTCTTTTTTCTTGGGCCTGCAATTAATAAGAACATAAAGTGACCTAGGGTTTGAATTTGTCAATCAGATTATAAATCCCTTCCCTGATCCTTCATCATGCTTACCATTCTCCCCATCCATATAGCGGGTCCTGTTTCTCTTCCTATTTTTCATTTCTACTGTTGGTATCATAACCCACATCATTTCTCAAACTAAAAACTTGGCCTCACTCCTCAACAACCCAACCTCCAAACAAGCAAACTGCCAGTTCTACCTTCAAAATACCCTTGGAACCCATCATTTTCTCCAAATGCACACGGACATTGCCCTAGTACAGGGCTTTCCTCAACCTTCCCTTAGACTATAACAGTTCTCCCAAATGGTCGTCTTGCCTACCTCACCAACCCCAATCCACTATCTACAGTGCTCTTTGAATATTCTTTCTAAAATACAGATTACTTTTCATGTAACTGTTTGTGTCTCCCCACTTCTGCCTCCAAACTGGGCTTATCAATGACCCATGATTCCCCATAGCCTGTAGGGTAATCTCCAAATTCCTTAGTGTAATTTGATACTCTCTAAAAATTAACTCTAGCCTGTTACCATCCTCCCCTCCTGCTACCCATGCACCCTCAGACTCTTGCCACCACTTGTCATCCAGTGGATGAATCACGCTCTCAAACTCCCATGTCCTGTGCATGCCTAGAATTCTCCTATTCTCCTTTTCTACATGGAAAACTCCTACTCATCACTCAAGTCTTAGCATGTCTATTTCCTCAGCAAACATTTGTAAAGCACATAATGCTCAAAAATCCTTCTCAGCAATGGGGGTACAAAGATGGAGAGAGAGAGCTCTCACCCTCCAGGAGCTCTATCTAATGGAAGAACTGTGAAGCCTGGGCAGGATTAATTACTCTCTTCTCCAGGCTATCTATATATTTTGCACCTAGTATTTAGCACCTTCAGCACATTATAGCATTGCTCTATGCCCGTGTATCTATGTTTTCCTCAGAAAGAAAATGCCTCAAAAAGAAAGAGTAGCTCTTAGATTCTTGCAATCCCAAAATGCACCCCAGGGCCTGAAACTCTATAAGTAATGTCTGCTATAGGATTAACTATATAAACCATGGAAAGTGAATCCATGTGATCTCTGATTGATTTCTGCAGAACCCATATCAACAAGGTCCAGGTGAGCTGCTTAAGTCTTCATGGTGAAAGAAAGGGTAGGAAAGGCAAATGATTCGTGTGTTTTAGAGATGAGTACATATTACAGCTCACATATTTTTCTCCCCTTTGTCTGTTATTCAGTTCTTTGGATCGTGGAGGGAGTGATGGGAAGAGATGACATCTTCAAATGTGGCCAGATAAGAGACTCCGGCCTTGAGAGAAACATTAACCTAATATGTATTATTACTAAATCATAGGAACTATCTAGAATGTCCATTACTGTATCATTAATAACAATGTTAATGTCATCTTAGAGGAGATTTTTTTAGAGAGAAATAAAGGGAGAGGGAGAGAGAGAAAGGGAGAGAGGGAGAGAGAGAGAGAAAGAGAGAGAGAGAGAGAGAGAGAGAGAGAGAGAGAGAGAGAGAGATTGATTGATTTATGCGTTCATTGGTTGCTTCTTGTATGTGCCCTGACTGAAGATATCCAGACTACACTCTAGCCCACTGAGCTACCTGGTCAGGGCTCAACAGGAGATTTTGATTCTAAATTATAGTAAGTACAATTAATTTCACTGTTGGGCTGCATTCCTCTAAAATGTTAAAACCATATTAACCAGAATAACATTCAAAGGATAGCCTAAATTTCCAAAGGTCTCTTTCTACAGGATCTCAAAACGTGTTAGTAGTGTCTCCTTTTTTTTTTTTTAAATCCTCACCTGAGGATTTTATGCCATTGGTTTTTATTTTTTTATTTTTAGAGAAAGTAGAATGGAATGAGGGAGGGGTAGAGAGAGACACACATGTCAATGTAAGAGAGACATATTGATTGGTTACCACCTGCACCTGCACCAACTAGGGTGAGGTTTGACCTTTCTAACCAGGTACATGCCTTTGATTGGGAATCAAACATGTGACCCTTTGGTACGTAGTCAGAAGCTTTAACTACTGAGGGACATTGGCCAGGCAGTAGTGTCTTCTTTTAAAAATGTTAGATTTTCTGTGGAATTGAGAGTCCTGAAATAAATCTATACATCAGTAGTCAATTGATTTTCAAAAATAGAAAAGATTTCCTATTCTCAATGGGAAAAGAATAGTCTCTTCAACAAATCATACTGAAAGAAATGGATATCCATATACAAGAATGAAGCTTAATTCTTACCTCACACCATATACAAAAATTATTTCATAATGGACTAAAGACATAAGTGGACCAAACTCTTTGAAAGAAAACACAGGGATAAATCTTCTTGACTTTAGTAGCAAAAGATTCTTAGTTATGACACTAAGAGCATGAGTAACAAAATTAAAATAGATAAAATAATTTTCATCAAAATTAAAAACTTTTTTGCATCAAAGTAAACTATTAAGAAAATAAGACACTCCACAGAAAGGAGGACATATTTATGAATCAAACAGGGGTGGGCAAACTTTTTGACTCCAGGGCCAAAATGGGTTCTTAAACTGGACCGGAGGGCCAGAACAAAAGCATGGATGGAGTGTTTGTGTGAACTAATATAAATTCAAAGTAAACATCATTGCATAAAAGGGTATGGCCCGCTCTTTCGGCTCTGCGCGCGGGCCGAATAGAACAGCTGAACGGGCCAGATCCGGCCCGCAGGTTGTAGTTTGCCCATGCCTGACTAGTATCTAAAATATAAAGAACATTTACAATTCAACAACAAAAATGCAAACAACCAATTTTAAAAATAGGCAAATGAGCCCTGATCGGTATGGCTCAGTTGGTTGGGCATCATCCCGGCACCATAAAGTTGCTGGCTCGATTCCCAGTTGGAATATGCCTGGATTGCAGCGTGAGCCTTGGTAGGGGATGTGCAAGAGACAGCCAATCAATGTTTCTTTCTCTGTCTCCTTTCCTCTCTCTCTAAAAATCATTTTTTTAAATGGACAAGTGACTTGAGCAGACATTTCTTCTAAGAGGAATGGACATACAAGTGGCTAAAAAACACATGAAAGATGCTCAACACCATTGGTCTTTAGGGAAATGCAAATCAAACTACAATGAGATGCCATTTCACTGCCACAAGGATGGCTATAATTTGGTAAAAACTCCAAGGAAAAAAAAAGAGTTGTAAATGAGATGTTGGACTGCTGGTGGAAATGTAGAATGGTCTAGTTGCTGTGAAAAACATTTGGCTTTTGGATAGTGTACTAGAGTTCTCTATAGAAACAGAATTAGTAGAATATATATATATATATATATATATATATATATATATATATATATATGAATAAATATGAATATATATGGATAACTTTATTATAAGGAACTGACTCACACAATTATGAAAGCTGAGAAGTCCCATGATCTGCTGCTGTTTGCAAGCGGGGGACCCAGGAAAGCTTGCTGTCTAATTCAGTCCAAGTGGGAAGTCCTGAGACCAAGGAGCAAATAATATAGATTCCAGTCCAGGTATGAAGACCTAAGAATCAGGAGCACAGAGAGCAAGAGAAGATCAATGTTCCAGCCCAGCAGATGGTAGGAAGGGCCTAACTCAGGGGTGGGCAAACTTTTTGACTCGAGGGCCACAATGGGTTCTTAAACCAGACCGGAGGGCCGGAACAAAAGCATGGATGGAGTGTTTGTGTGAGCTAATATAAATTCAAAGTAAACAACATTACATAAAAGGGTACGGCCCTCTCTTTCGGCTCCACGCGCGGGCCGGATAGAACAGCTGAACAGGCCAGATATGGCCTGTGGGCCGTAGTTTGCCCATGGCTGGCCTAACTCTTCCTTTCTCTGCCTTTTTTAAAATATATATAGGCCTTCCATAGATTGAAGGATGTCTTCCCACATTGAGGTAAGCAACCTCTTTACTAAGTCCACCAATTCAAATTCAGAAACACCTCACAAACACATTCTGAAATAATATTTAGGCACATATTTGGGCACCCCAAGATCCAATAAAGTTGGAAAATAAAATTAACTATCACTAGTTAAGCACAGAATTACTCAGTGACTGAGAAATTCCACTCCTCATATTTAACCAAAAGAATTAAAAATCTGTGTTTAGCCTGGCCAGAGTGGCTCAGTGGTTGAACATCAACCTATCAATCAGGAGGTCACGGTTTGATTCCCATTCTGGGCGCATGCTTGGGTTGTGAGCTCAATCCCCAGTGTGGGGTATGCAGGAGGCAGCTGATCAATGGTTTTCTCTCATCATTAATGTTTCTATCTCTCCCTTTCTCCCCCTTCCTCTCTGAAATCAATACAAATATAATTTTTAAAAAGCGTGTTCAAACAAGCATAGCCCTGGCCAATGTCTCTCAATGGTTAGAGCATCGGCCTGCACACCAAAGGGTCATGAGTTCGATTCCTGGTCAAGACCACATACATGGGTTGTGGGTTCACTCCCCTCCCCTAGTCAGGGTGCATACAGCAGGCAACCGGTCAATGTGGTCTCTCTCATTTTTCTTGCTCTCTCTCTCTCTCTCTCTCTCTCTCTCTCACCTTCTCCTTACTTTCTTCCTTCCCTTCCACTCTCTTTGAATAGCAATGGAAAAAATATCCTCATGTGAAGATTAATAACAACAAAAATAATATCAATACAGCACTATTCACAAGAGACAAAAGGTGGAAACAACTCAATTGTCTGCCACCTAATGATTGATAATCAAAATATGGTATATCCACACAAGTTATTATTCTGTCATAAAAAGGAATGGAGTATTGATATATACTACAACATGAATGAACCTTGGAGATATTATGCAAAGTGAAAGAAGCCAGTCTCAAAAGGTGACATGTCCTAGGATTCCTTCTATATGAAATATCCAAAATAGGCAAATCCAGAGAGGGAACGTGGACTAGTGATGGCTATGGGTTGGTGGTGGACAGGGATTAAGTGAGTGCTTCATGGGGCATGTATCCTTGTTGATGCTGAGCATATTCTGACACTAGGTAGAGGTGATGGTTGCACAACACTGTGTGTTAAGTGTCACCAAGGATAAATTTTGTGTTATGTATATGTTAGCACAATGAACAAAAATTTAAGATTTCCTAGCACCGGTTTGGGGGCCTGCAATTCCCAGGCTCTGCAACCTGAAGCTGCTGAGAAAAGAATCTTTCCCTTTGATTCTAAAACATAGTTCTCAGCCACATTCCTTTGTCATCACATGGCAACTCCATTCTCCTGTGTGTAATTCTAAGTGTGCCACACCAGCATGGGTGAACCTGAGGGGGGCCGGTGAAGGGTTAGAAAAGACAGACAAGAGAATAAAGCTGGGACTAAGTGGACGCTGCCCTCTGATTAGAAAGACAGTGCCAAGGCCTGCAAGCTGAGTCTTTATTTTATAGCCAGATTCCTCCAGGCAAAGTAAGGGCATGGTCAAGATGTTTACAATGTTCTCGCAGGTTTCGAATCCACTCAATTACCTGCACCTGATAAAGTTTTGTTTACTTGCTGCAACTCCCTCAGCCCATATCACTCAGCCACGTGGGACCACAAGTTTGGACCATAAGGTCAAGCTTACAACTATAGCTTTTGGCTATAATTGTGCTGGGACTTGCACGTGGCTATGCCATGTGAGGATCATGCCCTCTCATTAGTCCGGGCTTGAACCTGTCCAAAGGCTGTAGCCCCTCTCCACAATAAGAAGAGTTAGAACTGTGTGTCAGGAATACTTTATGGATTTCTTAAATAATTACAAAACTCCTGCTATGTGGCAAACTCTATATTAGACACTGGAAAATCTACTCTCCAAGAACTTAAATCACAGAAAAGAGACAGACAGAAAATAAATAAAGAGATAATTTCACAAGTGCCCAGTGTTATGAGGAAAGTAAGCCAGAGTGACCCCGGGGAGACTGAGAGGAAGCTAGGGGAAGCTCCTTGAGCTGAGATGCTACATCAGGAAGGAGCTGCTGGAAGAGTCTTCCAGGGAGAGGGAACAGCATGTGCAACAGCCTAAGACAGGAAAGGCTTTGGCTTGTTCAGAAAAGGCCCAAGTGGCTGCAGCTCAGGAGGTGGGAAATGTAGGCATGAATCGATCCCATAAGATCTGTAGGTTCATTGGGAAGCCATCGGAGGGTTTTAGGCAAAGGAAACCATAATCTGATTGGTGCTTCACAAAGACCATGCAGGCTGCTGTGTGGAGCATGCTTTGTGGGATGCAGAGTGGAGGTAGGGAGGTCAGATAGGAAACCCTTGCATTAGGTTCCACAGGAGAGGCAGTGGTGGCTCTGAGCTGTGTGGGAGCAGCAGAGGTGGAAAAGCACCCACAACTCTCCACCCCGTCCCCTGCGTGCCATTTTGGATGCTCCTGCCTTTTGGACATTATGTGCTAAACCCAGCCTCAGTACCCGGCCCCAGCAGGGCTGTCCTGCCAGCCCCTTGTCATGCCGGTCCCGTTCTGATGTCCTTGAGGGCCAGAGGGACAGAGGTCTGAGAGCACCCATGAACAACAGCAGAAAAATGCAAGGAAGAACAATAGCTGAGATTTCTTCTATTTTCCAGATTATGGGCTCTGTTACAAGCACACTGGTCCAGACACTTCCTTTTTATGAAGGGAGATCCTGCCATTCAAAGCGGGCTTGCCATAAAGGAGGCACTCTGTGGCCCGCACACACCGTGGGAGCAGGGCCTCTCGGCTTGGCCATTCTTCCCTGCGGGGGGATTCCCGAAAGTCACATCCTACATTCCAGGGCAGTTTATTTATCCCAGTATCAGTTAGACTCACTGCCCAACTCTGGGTCTCCTCTATTCCTTGCCCACCCCCCCTCCCCAACCCACCCCACCTCCCAGCTCATCCTTGAGGACTAGCTTGAAGCTGAACCAGAGGCAGAGAAAGTGGACTTGGAATCCAAAGTCGAGAAATAATCTGAATGGAGGGAAAATGACACCTGTCAAGATACACCTTGGAAAACCAAACTCCTTTACGCTCCAGATTCTTGGAAAGGCCTGATGCCTTAAAGGAAAACGCCGCTCACGGATTCCCTCTTTAAAGCAAAATACAGTTTGGTTAACAAGAAGCCAGAGGCCTAAAAAGCAAGACTTGGGAGTTTCCCTGTGATGAGAGAAAGCTGGGAGCTACTGGAGGCTTTTGATTATTCTTATTACATTGGGTGTGACCATTGCTGGCAGGGAGGCTGAAAGCTGGAGGGCTACACGGGACTACTGAGAAAGCTCCGAGACGTGGCAGCTAGAGCCCGGCCAGGGCTCTCTAAAGCCCTTGCGTTGATAAGCAGGTCTCCAGACAGCGTGTGTGTGGGCTCCGGCGTAGAAGCGGTTGTGGAAGCGGACTGAACACACAGGTTTAGTGTCGCAATAGAATTTACCGCCAGGTTAATCTGCCATCCATCACTAAAGGAGTCCATAATTATGACTTTGGGGTAATTAGGCATAAATGGTAAACAGTTTATGTAATTAAGTGTAATTGGTGTTACTTTTATATAACTGAACACAGTTTAGCTTTTCTTTTCTCACTTTAAGCTTTCCGGTATCCACACTGCTATTAGTGTGGCTGAACTTCCCTCATCCTAAGACTGAATTATCACCATCCTGAGGAAGAGCCAAACCAATTAGTGTGGAAACGTTCACAGCCTCTCCTTTCTGCCTGCTCCTAAGCTGGTAGATCACCTCGGTCTTCCAAGGAGGGTCCTCCTTGGGTAGCACAGTTATGTGGGGCTTTACCATGCCGAAGAAGAAAGGGGGAAAGAAAAGCTGGGGCACATACTAGGGCTGAGAATTAGAGAATTAGAAGTTTGCAGAGGGAACTGTGTGAAGGTGTTAGACAATAGACAGAAGAGGGATTCTTTTTTAAAATATATTTTATTGATTTTTTACAGAGAGGGATAGATAGCTAGAATTAGAGGGAAGTTTGCAGAGGGAACTGTGTGAGGGAGTTAGACAATAGACAAAAGAGGGATTCTTTTTCTTAAAATATATTTTATTGATTTTTTACAGAGAGGGATAGAGAGTTAGAAACATCGATGAGAGAGAGTCATTGACCAGCTGCCTCTTGCACACCCCCTACTGGGGATGTGCCTGCAACCAAGGTACATGCCCTTGAACGGATACTGTGATATAGTATTGCATCAGGAAATGCAAGTAAAACACTCAAGTTATTTTGAATTTTCTTTTGATTTCTGGATATAATTGGACTTTTTTTTTTTTACCATGATGCAGTTCTGAGACCGGCCCACATGGATTGTAGGTTATAAGTGTTTTAAACACTATCATTATCAAGCACTGATACAAATATCTTTTAAAGGTCTCAAATCTCACTCCATAAGAGTTCGAATTCCACTTTCTGTAATTCTCATTCTCTAGGTCAGGCCTGAGGACCCTGATGAACAATCCAATTCTACTCTGTCTTCATCAACCGAGGGTTCTCTCTGCACACATGTGGATGGCTCTGTGCACATGAAAGACAGTCTGCAGCTACTTGGGTCATTACCACATCTACAGCCCTAAGTACCACACCTAGGTTTTCTCGTGTCTTTACATTCGATTTGTAAACTGCATCGTTCTATTTATAAAAGTAGCATTTCTATCTAAAAAAAAAATACAACTTTTACTTTGTACTCTGCATAATTAAAAATTTAACAGACTAAATCCCACTAAAAGGTACCACCGATTTACAAGTTTATTAAAATATCTCACCCATTGGGGAATGGTTTTTGATGTGTCCACTTGGCTCGGCTGCAGACCTCAGTTAACGAACTAAACGTAACCCAGGTGCTGCCGTGAGGGGGTTGCCAGAGGTTATCAGCCCCTTTACTCAGCTACCCTTACGGGAGATTTTCCTGGATGAGCCCGGCTTAATCAGTCAAAAGATCTTAAAAGCAGGGCTGAGATTTTCCCCATAGGGGGAAAAAAATCCTCCTGTAGACAAAGCTTTCGCACATATTTATGGAGTGTCAGACTCCTTGTGATTTTCCCTTCAACAACCCGCCTTACACACTTCAGAGTTGCTTAGCCAACCTCCACAATTTCATAAGCCACGTTCCTTGTGATAAATCACCAATCACGTGTGCGCGCACACACGTACACACGTACACAAACACATCTACTGGGACTGCTGCTCAGATTGAACTCTGACTCATACACTTTTCAAATCTGGTTCAGCTGGTTCCCTCACAAACTCAAATGCCTGGCAGGGCAGCCTACAAACCCTATGATAAACTTCTGTAGATCTTCTAAAAGAAATGATAAATGTTTAAAAATCAGTTTTCTTAAATATGCAACACTGTTTAGAAAACTAATCATATGCTTTTCCACGTTACTACATTTATTATTAATTCTAGTAATTCTTAAAACCAAAAGTTTATGTACCAGTTTCTCTAAGCTGTCAAATTTTCTTCGTATTCCAAATGCCTAAAATAGCAACACAATATATTCTGACAAGTATTTTAATTGTCCTCCCAAGCCAATATAATAACTATCGATTGAAGTTACTTCATTATGTCTATAATATCACTAAGTTATAATGTCACTTCCCAACTCTCTAAAGGTCAGACAAGAAAAACTGAACTTGAATCGGGGTAAGTAACTTGGCAACTTAGGCAATTAGTACAGACCACTGAGCAGTAACCTCAGCCAACCAGAAATACATTTAAGAGATTTAATTTTTACAAGTGTGTCAGTAAAAGTTTTAAAGACAAATACTTGTGAGGAGTATGTGAAGTTCAGTTTGATCTAATAAGTAAGGTGACCAGACGTCCCGCTTTTGGCGGGACAATCCCGATTTTTAACAATTTGTCCCGCATCCCACGGCGTTTTTTTAAAAATCGGGACTTTTTTAAAACACCAGCGGACGCGGGACAAATTGTTAAAAATTGGGACTGTCCCGCCAAAAGTGGGACGTCTGATCACCTTACTAATAACTTATTAATATTAGTAATAAGGTAAATTCTACTTTAATCTTCCCTGTGCTGACAGAGGGGAAACCTGGAGGTGTCTGAAGTGAAGAGAAAGGGATAGCAATGAAAGAAAACAGAAACAGAAAATAAGAGGCCAGACCTTAGGGAATGGACCTAAGGATGGACAGATGCTTACCACAGCTTTCAAGAAAACGATGGCATAGAGTTGAGTTGTGGGAGCAGAGAGCATGAAGGACATTCAAGAAAACTTCCTGTAGGAAAACTGGCAACGCTTGGTGAGGACGCAGGAAACTTATAGTTTAATTTGAGAAGCAATGCTTTAGGAAAACAAATTGATTCTGTACTACCTATAACTTAACTTACAAAGAATTGTATAGGATGAAAAAAAATTAAAGCAAAACTTCTCTAGGAGAATTTTCCTTAAAAAAAAGAATGAAAAAATAAGCAGAAAAAGAAATAGACTCTAAGGGTAAGCAAGAGAGAAGGAAAGGCCTGGGGTCGTGGAGGCCAGGGAACCACAGGCTGATGGCGCCCTGGCTCCTTCCTGGGGAAGGGGCATGAAGCATTGGAACTCCCAGGAAGGAAACAAGTAGAGGTCTCGGGTTAAACATTGCAGTCACATTTCCATGTCGTTCTGAAAATGGGGATTTAGAGATTGATAGAGATGAGAACAGCCGAGATGTAAGAAAATAAGAGATGGAAGACAATTTTCAAGTGTTATTGTAGTCCCTTAAACTTCCTTTGAAAGTTTCCAAGAAAGCCCCTGATGCCTTTTGCCTGCTGGACTGTGTGTCTAACTGCACCAACGTGCTGAGTCTGGGCCAGGAGGCGGCCTGGAATTAATTCAAATCACATATTTTGGGAAGTGACTCACTAAATTCTTAGAAGCAGAAATGGAGAAGAATACTTTAATTGCTTGCAAAAGTAGATACCAGGTGCTTTTCCGACAGAGCAATCTGCTCTACAAGGGCCATCATCTCCTACCATACATTCAGGGACAAGAAATCTATCTGCCCTTTGTAGGTTTATATACGTCTCGGCCACCACATTATGTGGGTTTCAAAGAAAATTTCTAATGCCGGTGGCAGTGTCCATTCATTCAACAACTCGTTCAGCAGACACCCGTGAAGAGGGGCCCCGTGCTCAGCACTGTGCTAGGCTGGGTTCAGGGAGTTACGACAGACTCTTCCTTGGAGAAATTTGCAGCCTGGTGGGCAAGCCTATGAAATGATTCCCCCGATCCCTTTGGAAATTAGACAACAACTATTAAAAAAGCATATACATTTCACTCAACCCAATAAATCTGTTCTCAGAAGTTTGCCCAAATGAAATATTTATTTTATCTTATTTTTAATTAATTTCAACTTAATTTATAATTTTAATTTGTAATAGCTTTAGTCATCCTGGTGTCAGCTCAAACCCTGTTTCTACCACTTATTAGGCTGTTACTCAGCTCCCCCCGGGCCGCTCTATCTGCGGTAATATGAACACAGGGATTTTAGCACAGGGGTCATTGTAGGTATTAACAGATAACGTCAGTAGAGTTTATCACTGTGCCTGGGACACTGGGGCATGGAAGAGGCTTAATAAAGGATCATGTCTCCCCTTAAGAGATAATTATGGAGAAGTTACAACTACATAGAAGTCTGTAGACATGCAAACAAGACTGAAAAAAATAAGTGCTTAAATTAATTTTGCTAAGGAGATATGATTAATTGGATTGTTTTATATTTTTATATTTTATATTTTTAAATTTTTAAATTTCCTACAATTTTTTGTGTGGATGAAACTTTGAGCTCCAGTTTCAGAATTATATTAATATATTTCATTACATTGGGAGCTGCAATTGTTTTTCTTTTTCCAAAGGCAAGGCACATCTTATATTATAAAAAGGTAATATGCAAATTGACTACACAAAGATGGCGGCACCCATAGCCATAAGGTGGTGGCACCCAGTTCCCTCAGCCCCACCAGAGTCCCAAAGTCCTTTCAGCTTAGCTGGAGATGGTGGGGGGAGCAGGTGCACGGTGTGGCCAGAACTGCCCCCAGCCCCCTAGCTGCTCAGGGCCACCCAAGTCTCAGGTAAACAGGGCTATCCGAGACTTGCACTGCCAGCAATGGCAGCAGCAGAGGTGTGATGGGGGCGTCAATTTTCCTGATCACCAATTCGCCTCCTACCCCTGAGGGCTCCTGGACTGTGAGAGGGGGCAAGCTGGGCTGAAGGACCCCCCCCCCTTCCAGTGCATACATTTTTATGCACTTGGCCTCTAGGTTTTAGATATAATAAGGAAAGAACAACACTTCCTGGTTTCCATGCATAATTGGGGTTGGGTATTCAGCACCACTCCATTAGCCACTCATATTTAGCAGCTCGATAAACATTCATTGAAGATCTACTAAGGGCTCTAGACACTGGGCTGGAGATTGAGCATTCAGAATGAAATGATGCGATTCTTGTCCCCCGGGGCTCTAGTATTTGCTGACAAATAAATCTATTATTACAGAGCACGTAAATCCTATCATGGAGTTGTGGCTGGTGCTTCTGTTGGGGCCTGGAGGAGAGGTATCTAAACCAGACTGGTCGGTAGAGAAGGCTTCCTGAAGGAAGAAGTGCCGAAACTTCATCATCAAGGATGATTGCAGCAGCTGGATGAAAAAGCAGAGGAGTCAGGCCAAGTGGAAAGAAAGGCAATGCAAAGGCAAAGAAACTGCATGAGTGACTGTGGACAGCCAGAAACAATCGTTCTGCACTTAACATGTACATTATGTTCTCTGGATTGTTCTTTACGTGAATTTAAACCAATTTTCTCACGAGAGAAGAAAGGAAGCCTTATGTCTGGAAGTGCCCAACGTATTCACCACTCTGCTCCTTGATTGTGGCCTCTCTCCAAAGAGTACAGAGCAACGGCAATGATTCAGAAGAGCAGGGAGACAGAGCGTCACCTGAGCCATTCATTTTCTTGGCTACGTTAGTCTGGCAGAAGATAAACTTCATTGGAGGAGCCAATAGCACTGAAGCTTTATTCAAAGTGCGGCCTGCACATCTTTTCCCTTAGAGCCTTTTCGCCTCCTCTCAAGGACTTTCCAGTTGCATTAAAGGCAAGAAGTGGGGATGGGAAAATTGAGGATGACTGGTGAAAAGAGTATCATATCAGCTTTCTGATAACTGAAATAATGTGCTCTGGCCCATAGATATTATAATAAACAGACTCAGATCTCATACAGGGTTTGTTTCTGAGGCTTACTTAGATATGAGGCATCTTATATGGTCAAAAATAATCTGGAACATCCATAAGCCATCCACAGAGAATAACATGAGTGCTTTGTGTTAACAACTCTGTTGGTATTGTATAAGTGTGCAGTGCTGCAATAATTAAAGTCTATAATAAATGACGCACATGCAAAATAAAATTTAAGTCATTTTCATGTTATTTACTTAAAAGAGCATTTGCATAGTTGGGAAAAAAAACTTAAACATGTGATGGGTCTTCACTTTGTAAATTCCTATTCAATCTTTAGTGCCAGTCTAGGATCCTATGATTTTTACAGGCCTAAGGAATCATTCCAGTGGAGAGATCACTGGACTTGGAATCAGAAGACCTGGGTCTACTCCTGTTATTGCCGCTTGCTGATAAAGAGGACCCAAGGATTTATAAATCTCAGGGGACACCTTTGGTGTCCAGACCTTTGCAATATTTGTGTAAAGTGCCAGGATAGTCTTATCTATATTTGTATTTCAGTGTGTAAGTACCATGTACTCAATTTGGGAGCAAAGATCCCTTGGCCCCTCAGCCAGGAACCTACCACTTCTATCCCTTTTCTACACTGAATGAAAGTCAATCAGGGACCTTTTTTTTTTATTTCCCTGGGGACCTTCACTCATTCTCGTATTCACTGCTCAATAAATGCTTAGACTATTTTTAGAGCTGATTATTTTTAAATTGCGATACAATTTTAAAACAGAGTTATGTAAGTTTCCCCATAGCTTCATATAAAAAAAGAAAGACAGCCACAGGAATCATAATATATACAGTAAATTGATCACAGACTCCCTCCCCCCAGTCCCCTACCCCCGAAAATGAGTCTCATTCAGCATTGACAATGATTGAGTTTCAAAATTAGGACAGAGTGAACAGCCAAGCTGGGAGCTCATTTGCCAAAAGTAGTACCATGAGGAAGGGAAAAGAGGAAGACTGAACCAGACAGGGGACCTGAGAATCCACATTGCTCCACCAGCTCCAGCCCAGAGAGTTCCTGGAAGTTAAATCTGTGATCATGACTGTCTCAGGTCCACTCATCTGTGGAATCCTTCAAAACTTAAGAAAAGCAATGAACTTTTTTTTTTTAATCTTAACCTCTATACAATCTCATGGAGACAGCCCTTTTTATGTGAATGACTAAATTTCATTTTTGGAATATGGTTGATAAACTAAACTCCGTTTGGGATTTCTAAGGTATCATGGAACTGTTTTCCAAATAATTCAGGCTCAATAAAACTGCCGAGTGTGCTTTGTCTTTTGATTTCTTTTTTTCAAATATGGGTAATTTAGTCCATATGTTGCTCATTCATAAAAAATCTGTACAATGATGTTCAAGATTTTGTTAAGAGCCACTTGTTTTTCGAGGAGGTACTGGGGCTTATCAATTCCTTTTCTAGAAATTATTTTAAAAACCAAATTTTCAAACAGGCAGCTTTCTTTTCCTTATGGAATCTGGATTCTGAAATTAGGTTGGGTTGGAAAACAGATTCCACACATTTTGCCTATTTTTGTTTTGGTAAGAAAACATGCATTTGGTAAATCACAGAGGTAGGAGTCATTCCTAGAAGAAATGGGCACAGGAAACAGGTTAAGGAGGTAAAGGAAGGGCTCTTGGAGCTTAGGAGTGAGGAAGCTAATGATAACTTGCCGGGGGTCAGGGGTGGAGGAAAGAGGGGAAAAGTTTCCTATTCTTTTGTTTGTAGAATATTTGTTCTGAGATCAATTTCAGTGGCTACTCCATGGCAGTTTTGTGTGTAAGTTAAAGTCTCTTTGAGGGGAAGAAAGACACATTTTTCAGGAACAAGGTAAATCCCCCATCACAGGAATTAATGGAAAGATCCTAAAGCTCTTTCCTCATGTAGGGGCTATAATTTCCCAGGGAAATAAAGTTCCATTGAGAACATTTCTTTTCCAGTATCCTCATGATTCTACTGCCCGGGAAGTTAAACTCACCCATGCAGACATGAGGGACATGTCTGTCTCGGCAAGAAGAATTCTCAGCAATGGATGTGCTCAAGTTGTAAGCCTCAGAGAAGTCACTTAGCTCCTAGGCGAAGGCCTCACCAATAATGCAAATTCAGCCTTTTCCCCCTGGCCCCTCCTTTTTTGTCAACTTTTATCTTAAAAAATAATAAAGTAAAACCTGCCTCAAAACAGCAAAGAAATCTGTTCTCACCCCTACTTCTCCCTGCCTGACGGTCACCCTCCACTCTGGTTGGTCTGAAACCAACTATGTAAATGAATCCACATGTATATTGCTAATTGCTCTGAAAGCTGAGGACTCAGAGACTGCAAATATGTCTTTGTTTTTCTTGTCATTTCAGGGTACAGCTAGTCTTTTAGATAATTGCCTTGCATATAAAAACTGCTCCCCAAATGGAAGAGGCCTGAGGGGATGCCCTCTGCCATTAGGATTAGATGTAGGGCCTTGGAGGCAGACTGTGAAAATCCCAGTGAACCTCTTACTAGCTGTGTGCCTCAGTTTCCTCATCTGTAAATAAGGATGGCAATGCCATTTACCTAAAAAGATCATTGGGGGCAATGAATAAAAGTAAGACATTAGGGCCTGGCATAATGCCAAGCATTCACAAAACATTAGCTTTTCCAGGATCTTTCCTGTCCAAATGCCCCCTTACTCAGGTAGAAGATACCCATCAGAGAATTCCCAAACATGTGTTTCAAGAGATGCACACTCTGTATGCGTCCACCTGCCCTTGATTGCACAGGCATCAATGGGGCTCTTGCTAGATCACAGGCTCCGGGTTGAGCACTGATATATTATTTTGTCCCCATAAAAATACAGACCCAAAGCTCCCTTTCATCAGATGGTAACAAAGAAAACCACATGTTCTCCTCTGCCTCCACCCAGCTCCTGTCTGAATCAGCTGAGGCTGCAGAACCAGACTGTCCCAGAGGGTTCTCACACACCAGAGAACCATGAAATTACAAAGCACAGATTGTCCTGGGAGAAAAAGGCTGGAAAATATCAGCACTTTGTGTTAACAGCATCCACCCAGCTGACCGGGTTCCTGACCCCTTTTGTGTGGAAAGAGCTCACACTGCTGAATGAGACGAGTGAGACGAAGTGATGCGTTCCCTGCCAGGTGTCCAGGGACTGATGCGTGCTGCTCATTAGTAGTAAATGGTAGCTACGTGTATAAATCCCAGCACATTGAAAAGAGAATACAACCCTAAGGAGCCATAAATCACCTGCATTGATTCTAAAACTGACTGGGATTGGGCTGGAGGGTGGTTTGTTCAGAATTTAATTTGATTCGCCAGTCATTGGACAGCCTTTATTCGCTGTTAAACTGCTACATGCCCAGCTATTGAGGCTGACTCAGGTGTTCCTGGCTTTTTGTCTCCCTCAACCCCACATCTGTAGGCAAAGAGAGTGACAGACTTTCCTTTCAAAGCCTGCCTCTGTCTGTTTTGAAAAGCACTCATCAGGGGTGAAACATGCTGATTGGGTGACATGGTAAATTGTGATGCCTGCTGCAGTTGTGACTTCACAGCTGGGCACAGCTGGATACAGCTGGATGTGGGTGATGTTTGGCATCTCCCAACGGTGACCTTTTCATTCCCTTATGACAGTGTTTCTCAAACTTTTGACATATGTGTACTCCTTCTATAATTTTCGTAACATAAAAAAGGATGTATTTTAATAACAATCAAAATATATTTATTTATTTATTTATTGGTACATACACAAAATAATAATAAATGAAAAATAAAATTATTGATAATAAAATATAAATAAAAGTTATATTATAAATAACATTTATTTGCACACCGGACCATCTCACGCCTCACAAGACTGTCTTGACTTGACTCATGAGAATGTAGAATTAGGTGCAGCTAAGCACGGTGCATATCCCCACCAAACTCCGGTGCAATGCATACCCCACCAAACTCTTTCCGTACCCCTGGGGATACGTGTACCACACTTTGGGAAACACTGCCTTATGAAGACCAAGGCACAATGGAAAATACAGACCAGCGTATTTACAGCTATTGGGTACCCGCGAGCAGGCAAAAGAGAAAAATATGAGTCCCTCTTTCCAGCACTCAGTTAACTAGTCATCTAAACCCTGACCTTTTGCTCTGCTCCTTCTTGCATGTCTTCTCATATGAGCTGCTCATTGTACCAAGCTTAGATGAGCCATTCCATAGTGCTCTACCTCCAAGGGGATGGTGTTTGTCTTCTCCATCTACAGCCTTCCCCTTCGCCCATTTCCCCATCTTAAGGCAACTCCTTTCCTGCTCCTTCACCCACTCCTGCCTCAGCAGTCCATTGCTTCTGGCTGCACCTTCCCTCCTGGGTTAGCTTGGGATTTGAGATAAACTATAATAAAGCAACTTTTGCTCATTCTTCCCTTTTTAAAATTTTTTATTAAATTGACTAGAGGCCCTGTGCACTGATTTGTGCACCAGTGGTATTCCTCAGCCTGGCCTGAGGGGATTGGGCTGAAACAGACTCTCTGACATCCCCGAGGGGTCCTGATCACAACAAGCTAACCACCGGTTGGAGTGTCTGCCCTGTGGTGGTCAGTGCGAATCATAGCGACTGGTCGAACTGTCAAAAGGTCAGACACTTAGCATATTAGGCTTTTATTATATAGGATTGGGGTGGCATTAGTCAAATGAACATATAGCTTTCATGTGTGGGTTTCTATGTTACAAGATCTGTATATTGCACCATGTGCCCACCACCCAAAGTCCAATCTTCTCCTGTCACCTTATATTAGGACTCCCTTCTCCCTCCTTCCCTCTGGCAACCACCACATTGCTGTTTATATTCATAAGTTTCTATTTTATATCCCACATATGAGTGAAATGATATGGGTGGTTCTTAGCTTTTTCTGACTTATTTCACTTGGCTTAACATTCTATTTTATTACTAGCTACATAATTGTTCTATTTTATTACTAGTTATTGTTGTTAATCACTTACTGTGCCTAATTTAGAAATTAAACTTTAGGGTTTGGTACTATCCATGGTTCCAGGCACCTAGTGAGGATCTTAGAAACATGTAATGGGGGGGGGGGGAGAATGACTAAATCTCAATTATTGTTACAATTAAGATTGAATACAGAATGTGATGGACCTAGCTCAGTACATGCAGTAGACTGCATTATGAAATCAGGTGCATTTCTTTCTTTCCTCTGCTCTTCCCCACCTATGCTCTCTACTTTATTCCCTTCAACCTTGCCAAAGACTTGATCCCACAACTGTCCTCCCTCCTTATAGGTCCTCCCATGGGCCTCTTATGGTTTCCCCTTGACACGCCCTGTCTTCCCTATCCTGAATAAAATCCTCTAAAAAGCTATAACTATCTGGGCTAGATCTCATGTTTTCACTTCCAAAATGATCGTTAAGAGTATTCTGCTCCCTGCTGACTCTATTGTCACATCCAGCAATCTCCTTAATAAACTATAATCTAGTTTATATCCTGACATTCTATTTGAAAAAGACTCTTCTCTTGAGTCTCACCAATGGCCTGCTATACTACCAGTGAACCACCCTTCCTAAATCATTACTTAGCTACTTGAATCATGAAATGTCCCTTTGTAGAAATGTCAGTGCCTTTAGGGTAAAGTTCTGATTCTCCACGTTAGCATTCCCTTTCCATGACCCAAATTTTTCTTCACTGAATATTGCCATAAAGACAAAATTAAGTAATTCCATGATCAAATAAGCACATAAAACTTTGTCTACTATTCCCTTCTATGGAGAGTACTACAGGAAAGAAAACGTAGTCCATAAATATTTGCCTATTGTTCAGACATATTCACAAAATGCTTTTTATTACCATTTGACTTTTTACTGTATAAATCTTATCTCAAGTCATTTTTAAGGTACTATAGGCTTTGTGCTGTCTTTTGTTTGTATCCCTCCAAGAACCTGTTCCAGGACCTTGACATAGTATATGTTCAATTTAACCAGGACTGCTAAGACGCTTTCCATCAACAGCATAAAAGCATGCGTTTTTCTTACCTAAAAATTTAATTTATTCCACATTTGTCTTGAATAAATAGGAAAACAATAAAATATATAATCTCTATGACATGAATTTTTTTTTACCTTCTCAATGCCTCATTTTTCCTTATCCTCTATGATTTGAGGAAGGAACAGGGAGCAGGCTTTTTTCTATTTACTAGAGCCAGGAGCCAGCACCTTCAAGTACATGCTCACATGTGGACTTCACAACCCTGTAAAACAGACAAGAGTGTGTACATTTTTACTGATGATAAACTGAAGTTCAGTCACCCATCAAGTAAAGTGGCATTGTCTGTATTCAAATGCAAGTGTGCTGATTTGAAAAATCCTTTCTCTTAGGACAAAATGAAAGCCTTTACAAAAAGTGAGATGATCCCTAACCAGTTTGGCTCAGTGGATAGAGTGTTGGTCTGCGGACTGACAGGTCCTGGGTTCAGTTCTGGTCAAGGGCACATGCCTGGGTTGTGGGCTCAAACCCCAATGGGAAGTGTGCAGCAGGCAGCCAATCAATGATTCTCTCTCATCATTGATGTTTCTATCTCTCTCTCCCTCTTCCTTCCTCTCTGAAATCAATAAAAATACATTTTCAAAAAAGGTGAGATGAGAAGTGACACACAAATGTAGGTGTTGAAAATGGAGGGAGTCCAAGAAAGGAAAACCATTGTCCAGTGGCCTGAGTGTAAAGTCTTTATTTTATTAAATCTTCACTGGAGACATAGTTCTATTTTTAGAGAGAGAGAGAGGAAGTGAAAGGTAGAGGGAGAAGAAGAGAGAGAGGAGGAGAAAAAGAGAGAGAGAGAGAGAGAGAGAGAGAGAGAGAGAGAGAGAGACATCGAACAGTTACCTCCAGGGATGGAATCTGCAACCTAGGCATGTGCCCTGACTGGGAATCAAATCCACAACCTTTTAGTGGCCAGGATGATGCTCAACCCACTGAGCCACCTAGCTAGGGCGATAAAAATCTTTACTAAAAGCATTATGAGGACCTGGGACTATGGCTATCAGCTGCCAAGTCCCAGTCCTAAACCATGGAGACAAAAGAAGGAAAGAAAGAAAGAAAGAAAGAAAGAAAGAAAGAAAGAAAGGAAGGAAGGAAGGAAGGAAGGAAGGAAGGAAGGAAGAAAGAAAGAAAAAAAGAAAGAAAAAAAGACTGAACAGAGAAAGAAACAATAATGTGTCCAGATTGCCTGAACTGCTGCAAAGTTATTGCCTTAGGGAAAAACAAACTGGAAACTGTAAACTGTCTTTGTTTTTGTTCTTCCTTGTCTTAGTGCTGATCACCTGATATTAGGAAATTTTAACTAGACTATAACAGGCAGGTTGTCTACTGCAGAAGATGACCAGAGAAGAAACTATAAGCTTCCACTAGAGACTGTTTTTTTAAAAAAAATTTAATTTAATTTTTTATTGTTTAAAATATTACAAATAGTAGTACATATATCTCCTTTTTTTAAATTGACCTTCCCCCAGCCTCCCCTATCCCCCAGCACATGTTCCCACCATGTGTGTTTCCCACTTCCTAACAATTAAATACAGGAGGATTCATTGAATGACAATTAAATGAATGAATGAGTGATTGAATGAAAATAGGTTTATGTCAGAGAACTTTAAGTTCCCTGTCACCCTATCGCTAGTTACTGCAGCCTCAATAACTGTGAGAAACAAGGCATGTAGGAATAAAATTATTTCAGAATTTGGATTCTGAAAGTAAGAAATGTGTCAACATTGCTTGTGGGTGGCTTAGTACATCAGTCATCAAAATGTCAATATTTCCACACATATGGCTATAATATTTTGATGGCACATTATCATAACACCTTGTATTCACTCAACACTGCTGTGCATTCCTGACCTCAAAAGCAAATCAAACTCGACATATCTTTTTAAAAAATATATATTTTATTGACTTTTTAGAGAGGAAGAGAGAGGGATAGAGAGTTAGAAACATCAATGAGAGAGAATCATCAATCAGCTGCTTCTTGCACACCCCCTACTGGGGATGTGCCCACAACCAAGGTACATGCCCTTGACCGGAATCGAACCTGGGACCTTTCAGTCCGCAGGCTGATGCTCTATCCACTGAGCCAAACCAGTTTTGGCTAAACTCGACATATCTTGATCTATGTCGAGTGCAAGTTCCACAGACGGAAACAGTAATTCTCTCTACAAGACACTGATAATGTTCCTGATATGTTACACGGTACATAGAAACAGGACAGTGTGAAGGACCTGGCTTCGTGGCAGCACTTCATGAGACTAGAGGATGATGTGGTCAGAAATAAAATAAGAAACTCTTTGTTCTTGGTGCTTTTTGCAGAGGATTCTTGGACCCCCTATAGAAACCCAATTCTGCAAGGTGCTATTCTCCGAAATTACTGGCAGATAGGAGATTTTCAGCTAGCACATGTCAAAGCCTCTGCCAGGAATGTAAACTGTACAATAATTTTTTTAATGTCTTTAGACACCTAGAACAGAAACCTTAAACACCCAAGTGTCAAAAGAAGACAGATAACCCAATAAATTTGCTAGCGCGGAGACAGGGAAAACAAACACGGCCTTCTGTTATATGGATGCCTGTTAACTCTCTCTGACCACCGGCCTGAAACCTAAGCCTGCCACACGTCTTTCCTGTCGGGCTGTTTATTTAGACTCCCGTGAAGCTCTCGGCGCCCATTTTTAATTTTCCGTTTGCTTCTTGTCAGCTTTCTGAAAAGCATGGCAAGATTCGCTGTTTAACAAAACACATACACATCAGGGAAGGGCGAGATGGATGGTGGGAGGTGGTGGGTGCAGCCGTCTCCCGGCGATCGTGAGAGGGACCACACTCCTGGTCCCGTTTGTTTGTGACATGGTTCAAGGATGACCCATCCAGGCTATTCAATCATGCATGCTTGGGCTTAGCTTGCTGATTATCCTCAGAGGAAGGGTTTTGCCTGATTCAGTGTGGTATTTTTACGTTCGTCCATGAAACACCTCTGTAAATGCTGTGTGGTAGTATTGGTAAGAAAGGGAGCCTTCAGTGGCAGTTCCTCTCATCTGGTAGTTTTCTTTTGCTGGTTGGAGGGCGTGAGGAGGTGGCAAGCAATTATTTGTCCTTCTAAAGAAAGACCTGAATCCAAAGACTATCATCAGGTAGCATTATTTTTCTTCAGTGGGGCTGATAATCCACACAGCACCAACTATTTCTCAAGTAATGGTTACATGCAAAGTGCTATGCTTGGATTTATGGGTAGAGGGAACATATTTTGTGAACCAAAAATTGGAATTCAGAGTCCCATGTGAAAGGACTGTGGCAGGTTCCAACTCCAGAGGCGACCAGGGAGATGGAGTGTGTGTGCCTCAGATACTGGAATTGCAGTCATTCGGATGACATAGGGGAACAGTGTTATAATTTAAAGGCGGACTGCTTGCTTGCAAAGAGAAAGCTTATGGCCTCTGTAGTTCGAGGAGATATAAAATGTTCTTATCTCTCCCCTATCTATAGACTCCCACCCTTATGCAACTGGAAGTAATTTCTCAGGAGGCCATATCAATTTATACTTCTTTCACAGCATTTATCAAGTTCTATAATGAATGACAATTGATCCTAGATAGTGATTTCCTTAACATTGTAATGTTTTCAGGGGCTGCTGAACAAGAGAAGAAAGAGGTCCTTAAGAAAAAAAAAGTTAATTGCACCCATGATCTCACTGTGTTTGTGTGTGTGCATGCATGTGTGTGTGTGTGTGCATATGAGATACTGCTATAACTACCATGTTTCCCCGAAAATAATACATCCTCCGAAAATAAGACCTACTTACACGTTTCCTTCTGAGTGAAATATAAGGCATCCCCAGAAAATAAGGCCCCCAGGGTCTGTCTCAGAATGAAAATTAATTTACCGTAAACTGGTCGCTAGGGCAGCCCCGACTGGTGTCTAGGAACCAGTGACATTACACGGAGTCCTGATGTCACTGCTGTGTGAATGGAGAGAAATCAGCGTGGAAACTTTGTGAAACCTAAACTGCAAAAAGTTGTGACTTGGATGAAGAATTCATGGGAGAAAATCACTGACAGTGGCATTGCATATGCACTGCGAGCAGGCTACCTTGACAAGAAGTACTCATTTAAAGACAGTGCTATTGCTAAACATGAGAGATTTAGTCCACTGATTCTGAAAGAAATGGAGTCACAAGAAATTCACCAGGAAATTCAGGAATTGGATTGTTATGATGATGTTCCAGAAGATGATGACATGATTGTCATTGAATAAATGAATAAATTCTTGATACTGTAGAATTCACAGTTTGTCTGGTTTATGTTGACAACTACCGTACTACCGTAGCGTATACAGGTAATAAATTTCCTTTATTTTCATTTAACAATAAATGTGTACTGTATTCTTCTTATGGAAAAATAAGCCATCCCCTGAAAATAAGACCTAGCGCATCTTTGGGAGCAAAAATTAATATAAGACATTGTCTTATTTTCGGGGAAACAGGGTATTGATATACGACTTGTTTTTATAATAGCATTTTATTATATCTTGTCAAGCCAGTACACATTGTCCTATGCTTTCTTTCTAATGGTTTCATAATAGCCTATAAATAAAGATACCATCTTGTATTTAATCAATCCCACAAGGGATAAACAAGTAAGTCATTGCCATATTTGTTTTTGTACTAAAAACAAGGCTGCAGTTAACATCCTTGTATGTATATTTTTACTGATTTGTGTTACTATTATTTTTTGAAAAATCAATTCCTAGAAATATGATGCTGATAATTGGAACTTGCCTTTAGTTATTAATTTACAAAAGAAAGAATCTGAAGTTGGGAGGAAGGGATCATTGGCAACAGAAGTACAGAGTCTGGAAGATAAACTTTAGTGGGGCCCATCCAAATGAGATTGAGAGAAATGGAAGTCTGGGACTCAGGCACCTGGTATCTGGTTCGATTGGCAAGTTGTCTCTTTGAGTGGAAACTTGCCTCCAGCTCTCCTGGGTGATAATTTTAGGTGATAATTGAATGAATTTAATGGTATCTGATTCCTATAACTCATTCATATTCTATGCTTTAAGGAACATTTTGAGTACAATATAATTTCTCCAAAGGTATACACTGAAAGTTGAGGATAGGAAAAATGCAGGAAGTAAGCTCTATGCTGGTCTGAGTTTTGGGGTTGTATAAATCCATCCCTAAGACCTGGATCCTCCCAACATGCTCACAGATAGTCCTGAATCTACAGAATTACCCCTCTGTGGAGCCTTTTGAAAGACAGTCTGTCATTAACATGATCCATACCTTGCCCCCATTCATTTCCAAGTTTGGAGAGATGGCAAGCTTCTAGTAGGCAAGAGCCCTCTTGATTTGAGTTTGTCATCCCCACAGCTAGAGGATGATGACAGAGTGGGCAACTGTTACCAAGTGAATTTCTCAGTGTCCTTTACACTGAGATCACCCTGGTTCAGGCTTGCATCCTCAACATCAGCACTGCTCACAATTGGCTCCACTATCTTTAGTCTCACTCTCCTTGAAAGGACACTAAAATAGTGTCATCTTATTTATAGAGTACAATCCCCTAAGGACGGGCATTTAAGACCCAAGATCTGGATCTATCATAAACATTGCAGTCCTGTTTCACTATATACTTTTCCTTCCAGTCTCCAGGCCTCTGTTCATATTATTCTCTTCACCTGAAAGACCCTTCCATTCTCATTACCCTCTCTTTGAGAATCTAGAATGTACTTGCAAGATAGAAAGTATAAATGTCTGACTGAGGAGCTGAGGCTTTCATAGTAAAGCAAAGTTGATGAGACTGGGAGACTTGGGCAGGGATGGGGAGAGTCTTGGACTCACCAGTCATAAGGGCCTACCCCCCCCCTCCCAGCTCTGGCTTTTCTTTTGAGCTATGGCATCCACTAAATAATAACTTTTAAAGAAAATTATTTTTGTAAATGGTTGTTGTTACATTTTATTGCCTTTTCTTTTTTATCTTTATTGTTGAGAGTATTTCAGATGTCCTCCGTTTTCCCCCAACGCCCTCCTCCACCCTGTTCCTGCACTGCCCCAGGCCTTCACTACCTATCGTATGTGTCCATGGTCAATGCAAATAAACATATAAGTCCTTTGGTTAATATCTTCCCACACACCCCTTTCCCTCTGAAATTCATCAGTCTGTTCCATACTTCCATGCTTCTGGTTCTATTTTATTTGTCAGTTTGGGTTTTTCTCCACCCCATTAGATTTCACATATAAGTGAGATCATGTGATATTTGTCTTTCTCTGACTGGCTTATTTTGCTTAGCATAATATTCTCCAGGTCCCTAACCACTGTCTCAAATGGTAAGAGAGCCTTCCTTTCCACAGCTGCATAGGATACCATTGCAAGAATGTATTAGATCTTTTTTATACTCATCTACTGATGGGCACTTGGGCTGTTTCCAGATATTAGCTGCTAGTGGCCCTGCGCACAAATCCGTGTGCCAGTAGCTCTCTGAGGGGCCTGGCCGCTCTGCGTCTGCTGCCTAGAGGCTCTCCGTGGCCCAGAGGCCCATTCGTGGCTGGACACGGAACGCTTGTCTTGTTGCCCAGGCATCTAAGCAAGCATCCTACTAGGCTGCTCATGCTGCCTGCTTTCAGCAGCCACCACCTCCTCCCCGCCCCCCCCCCCCGCGCCCCTCAGGACTAGAGGACTCCTGTGGAGCTGAGAGGACTGGTTGCTACCATCTTGTGGCTATGGGCACTGCCATCTTTGTGATGGGGTGATGGTTAATTTGCAAATTACCCTTTTATTAGATAGGATTTTAAATAACACTGCTACACACATAGGAATGCATACATTTTTTCTGATTGGTGTTTTGGGATTCTTAGGATATGTTCCTAGGAGTGGGATTACTAGGTCAAAGGGAAGTTCCATTTTTAATTTTTTGAGGAAACACCATACTGTAAGCCGCAGAAACTGCATCAGTCTGCCTTCCTACCAGCAGTATACTAGGGTTCCTTTCCTTTTTCTCCACATCCTTGCCAGCAAGTGTTTGTGGATTTATTGATGGTAGCCAGTTGGGCAGGTACAAGGTGATACCTCGCTGTCATTTTAATTTGCATCTCTCTGATGATTAGTGTCATTGAGCATTTTTTTCATGTGTCTGTTGGCCCTTTGTATGCCCTCTTTGGAGAAGTATCTATTCTTGTCCTTTTCTCATTTTTTAATTGGATTGTCTTCTTGGTGTTGAGTTATATCAGCGAGTTCTTTATATATTTTAGAAGTTAAGCCCTTATCAGATATATCATTGGCAAATATGTTATCCCATACAGTGAGCTCCCTTTTCATTTCCATGCTGGTTTCTTTTGCTGTGCAGAAGCTGTTTAGTTTGATATAGTCTCATTTGTTTATTTTCCCCATTGTTTCTCTTGTCATAGGTGATGTATTGGTGAAAATTATTTCTATGCAAGATGTCTGAGATTTTGCTACCTATGTTTTCTTCTAGGATTTCTATGGTTTCAAATTTACATGTAAGTCTTTTGTCCATTTTGAGTTAATTCTTATGTATGCTTTTGGCATTATATCTCAACCTTCCTTGGGTGACACAGACGGAAAAGAAGTGTTGTGAACCTCAGAAATTAAATATGCATTTGTTGGATTGACATAATTCTGTCTCTTAATACTGAACAAAAAGATAATTATTTGTTGAGGGGGAAAAAACTATTTCTTTCTAAAATTGACCGACATGATGTTTATATTCTTTTTGAATTTGGTTACTCACCACCACCACTAAGCAATCCTTTATAAAGTTGTTTTAGAAAATATTTGGTCAAATTCTCCATATGAATATTCATTATAAATTGAACTTTTTTTCTTGAAAAAAAAAACAAACCCATAGAAATTATAAAACATTGATGTTAAATGTTATTCTAACATAAGGCAATTCAAGATTTTAAGCACAGTTCTCAGACAGATTTATTTTACTTTATTATGATATAGGGACCATGTAATTCTTTCCAAGTTACAAGAATAAATCTTTTACTAAAAGTTTCCTCAACTTCCTGTTTAGTTTGCTGATAAAGAACAAGAAGAGACTTAACTATGAACCCACTTCCAATAAAATATAGACTTATGTTCAGATAGCTTTGCTGCTAACCAGTGCTACCCCAAGAAAGATTATAAAAAGATCCAGAACACCTCTCTTCTTGGAATCAGATGTCCAATGCTCTGGATATCCCACTTGTGGCTTGGGATATCTAGGTCTGTTAGACATATGAAAAAGGTAAAAATTTCATAAAGGACTGAAAACTATGTGGTGCATGTAATAAAATTTTCAGACAAAATAAAGGGGCAATATAATAATGACTTGGCTGATTTTTAGGACTCATGATGTCTGGAAATACATTATTTTAGAATAAATAAAAATGGGGTCAGAGGTAGAAATAAGAGTTAGTCCCAAGTTTGGCAAGTGTCCAGTACAGGTGTGCAATAAATATGTAATTAAAAGATTCAAGCCTTAATCTGAGTTAAGGATTTCTTTCTAAAAACAAACAACAAACAAACAAATACAAACTCTCTCTACAAACTTTAAAGGATGGCCTATGGCCCGTACCTATCCCCATCAGTGTTGGGGAGACAGCATTACAACAGAGCATAATTAACCATAAACTGATCTCCACCCAGTGATGACTTCCTTAGGCAAGTCACTCATCTTTCTGAGCTTAATTTTCTTATAGGTGAAATGTGGGTAATAACACTTGCTCTCCCTGGCTCAGAGGAGGACCGAGATAATTTATGTAAGAATGCTCAACAGGGTTCCTCTCACAATATCATTTTCTATTTTAGCTCCAAATCATTTCCCGTGTTCTATATAGTCAGAGTACTAAATGGGCAGGGTAATACTATGTCCTAGATTTTCCTGGATGACCTAGATTTCAACAGTTCTGCCCCCCCCCTGTCCTCAAGAGTACACTTACCACATCATGTGTCCTTACTTAGATTGGAAATCACATCAACTTAGTTTTTAATGAGCTATGTAAATATCATGTAATTAGAAGTCTGCACACAAACAATATTTTAATAATAATGATATCCTTCTGATAGACAGCATACTCAACAGCTAGAGTCTTATAAGAAAATTGACCAAGTACAAAAGAAAGAGAATGCAACATGGAACTAGCTCAGGAGAGAAGAGGGGAAAGAGCTCCCAGAGGCATCTGTTTCTAAGCCACAGAACAGCTTACGTTTGGGAAAAAAAATAAAACCATTCCCCTTTACCCTTTACTACGGCACAGAGACACAAGAGAGGTGGATGTGAATTATGACTAGTTTAGAAGAAAATGCCTTTCAGAGGAAGTCTTGGGCAGCTGTGGAAGCTGGATTAGGAAGGAGTTAATTTAAGTGCACAAATAAATGGAATCTATATACATAGGTATTAGGAATGTCATTTTTGACATTTAAGAAGAATAGATTTTGACCTCAGTTGGAATATGTATGTGATACGTCTCCCATCTCATTCCTGACATTGCTAACTGGAGCATTATTACTTAGCCACCACAGGAAGAGAAATGGCATTCTGTCACGGGATCAACATGTTAGTTACTTTAGAAATCCCAGTTTTAGCACAAGGACTGTGTTGACAACAGATGGAGCATATACTCTGAAAACCTCACACAGCGCAGCTGGCAAATCACCCAGAAAGCCACTTCTATTTAAATGCTAATGAAACCTCTGGAATGAAGTCCAAAACACTTTTAAAAATCACAGTTGAAAGTGCACAGACTTCCAAGAGGAACAAGCTAGGACAGTTGAGGCAAACTTCAGGAGTTGTCCTCCATTTGGGGAGCCAATCTTTCCTTCCTTTCCTTTGTATTTACTTAGTTTTAACAGGAGGCAAGGAGCACTTAGGTTTGTATTCAAGTTCACTCTAAAACATTGAGAAGGTTTATCTAACAAATCCTCAAGGAGGTGAGAGGTCCTGGTGCGGAACTCATCTGGTTTGGATTTCAATGGCAACATCTGATTCAGGTGAGCTCCCGATAACTGGCTTTCCTCTCTAATCCCAGTCCAATTTAGCTGTCCGGTCTCAACTCTCCTCCTTTCCATGGCACAGCTATAATAACCACAGTAACTGTGTACATCAACCATGAGATTTCAAACTTCTTTTGTCTGTAATCCGATGAGTTGAGTTTGAAACATCTAGCACAATGGTCGGCAAACTGCAGCTCTCGAGAAAAAATAAAAATGGGGTCAAAGCTGAGATAGCTCTTTGGCCCCTTGAGTGTGGCTCTTCCACAAAATACCATAGCCTAGGCAAGTCTATTTTGAAGAAGTGGCATTAGAAGAAGTTTAAGTTTAAAAAATTTACTCTAAAAAGAAATTTCAATCGTTGTACTATTGATATTTGGCTCTGTTGACTAATGAGTTTGCCAACCATTGATATAGCAAATCATTGTTTCCCAGGCAGCCATACTGAAATGACCATGCTTTTCCTCAGGTCCACGCCTAGTACTAGCAATTGGCAAACATTTTCTGGAAAAGGCCAGAGAGTAAAAGTTTCTGTTGCAACTCCTCAACGTTGCCACTGTAGCACAAAAGCAGTCATAGAGAATACATAAATAAGCACGGCTGTGTTCCAATAAAACTTTATTTATACACATACATTTGACTTTCATAAAATTTTCATGTTATACAATACTATTTTTCTTGCACATTTTGCAACTATTCAAAAATGTTGAAACCATACCAAAAACAGACAACAGGACCATTTGGCCTATGAACCCAAGTTTGCTGACCACTGTCTTAGAAGCTCAGAGGGAAGAGAGTGCCAAGGGACACTTTGAGGAGTCACTGTAGGAGGTCAGCTATGGGAGCAGCCCCTCTTTAAGGGTTAAAGGTCACTCAGGCATGCCAGTTACTTGATACTCAGATATGCTGTCCAGTGCCTATTCCTTGGTCTGTACCTGGGGGCTCAAGGTAGCATTGTCCTTTCTGATACTCTGTACTCAGTATACCTTACTTTGGCCAAGGAGATCTGAGTACAAATAATGTGTCTCTTCCAGGTAAAACAAATAATGAGAAAATAGATGATTTACTATATTTTCTTCTCAAGATTAGAGCAACTATGAATGAAAAAGAACCAACTATTGACCTATAGTGCAAGTAGCTGGAGCAAGAAATACAATTCTACTATATTAAGCAACTGGGATTTTGAGGTAGTTTGTTGTCACAGTGTAGCCCACCCTGTAGTAAATGCAATTGGCTTGTTACACAGTATGATACAGGGATGCCTATGGTTCCTTAAAATAAAACATTTATACCCATGCTAGCAGGAGACAGTCACCTTGCCAACTGAAAATCAGTTTCCAAACATATGAGGGGTTTATTGTCCTTTAGTCTCTGGACTATAAAGAAAACGATAAAATGTCATTGATAATATATTTAATTATTCTATTCAATGCAGATGGAAGAGTTATAAGACAAATAGTCTCATATTCCGCTGGTGGAAAAATAACCTGCAGCAATTTTTCTAGAAACTATTTTCCTATGCCCATTAAGATCCCTTACAATTTTTAAACTCTTTACTACAAATTTTACTACTAGTAGGAATCAATCCTTAACAAATCAAGAATCCAAGCAACTATCCTACATAATAAAAGAGTAATATTCAAATTAACCATCACTCCACTACACCCACAAGCACACCCATCAGCCATACCCACCAGCCAATCAGAGTGAGTATGCAAATAAACCCAACCAAGATGGCTACAGCCATATAAGAATATAATAATAGCCATATAATGAGAATATTACACAACCATTTAAAAACAAGTTTGTGAAAAATTTTAATGACAAAAATAAATTAATATATATGTTATAATTAGTATAATCCAATCATTTATATGTACACTGCATATGATATATGTAAAGAGACAGAGACAGAGGGTAGGAGGAGAGAGAGAGAAAGCTGGAATAAAATATACCATAATGTGGTAGGATTACAAATTATTATTATTTTATTCCATTGACATTTTTATATTTTCCAATTTTTCTACAAGGAGTGTGTATTACTTTTATAATCAAAAAAGCAATAAAATGTATTTTTAAAGTAGTCCCAAGCCAGCCAGCTTTAGAGTCCCCTTCAGAGCACACCACGTCCTGTTCCTCTTTCCACAAGCTATAAAATGCCCAAGTACCTCTTTACTTCAAAAGCCCCTCCCCCTTCTAAAATATTTTACTTAGAACCTAAATGAAGTTGTCAGCATAAAACTAGCCACCACCACACACCACACACGCACACGCACACGCACACGCACACGCACACGCACACGCACACGCACACACACCATGACTTGGAATGAGCTATACCTTTTTCCTGATGCTGGCCTGTATTAATTGGAACCTTATTCCTGTTTAAATTAATTTATTATCCTAATTCTTATAAATGACTTTCTTTAGGATTTCAAAGGCCTTTAAGCCTTACTTTTCAGCTTACCACCTACCCCCCCCCCCATAATGCTAGCTGCTATAACAACAAATCTCAGTTGCTTAACATAATAATTCTTGTTCAAATCAGGTAGTTGGTGGGCAGTCTTCTGTCTGATGATTTTATGGGACCACTCTCTGCCGGGGCTTCCTCAGAGGACTTTGCTGGATCCTTTACATTTAGCTAGCCAAACAAGCAGAGAGAAACGTAGGGGAAAAGGGCATACAGTCACTTTACCTTCATTTCATTTGCCGGAAGACAGTAACATAACCACAAGGAACCTCAGGAGACTGGGGAACGCAGTCTTTCTGAATGTTGAACAGGAGATGGGGTTGGGGAGCACCTGGTGCGTCTCTGCCATGCTAACTACAGGTAACTGGGAGGAGCTTTTAGCTCTCAGTACTATGTATTCTGGTTCCTCTGGATCCCTTTGCTAAAAGAACTTCCCACTCAGCTGCCTTTGTCCTTCCAGGTCCCTCAGCTGGCTTCCAATTTACCTCCCAGGAGCTTTCTAAATGCTCCAGCCAGAATGAAGTTGTCCCTTTCTCCATGGTTCTATCGCATGAATCTCTTTTATAATCCTTCTCATTCTCATCGTCTGGATTGTATTAGAGGAAATAGTGTTATTGTTTGTTTGTTTTTTCCTTCATTAGAGCGAAGGAAAGAATCTGGTGTATCTTCATGACCTGCCACGGTCATGGTGCCCAAAGTGATGTGTTCACATAGTAGGCACTCACCAAATGTTAATTCCCTCCCATTGCCTTTCAATCAATATGTGTGAGAGCTAACTGAACCAAAATACACTGTTCCAGTGTTTCACATGAATACGGTTGGTTTAAGCTCTCCCTCTTAGCAGGTATCATACGAAGAACAATTATAGTGAGCTCCAGAAGAACCATCCAAAAAGCAGATGGGCTTTCAAACTTCTTTGGGGGATTGATTTAAGGACCAAAGGATCTAGCACAAGATTTCTTATTCCTCTCATAATCCTGTCGTATTTTACACAGGTTATAGAACTATCCGTGGATTTTCCTTTTCCTGGAAAATCCGAGTTCTTCAGTAAATTAGCTTTTCATCCCAGTGGGTATGCAAACAGACTATGTAGTAAATGTGCTTCAGCTTTGCTAAGTTCGCAGGCAAATGGAAAGAAAAGCAAAGAAATAAAGTAAAAGTGAGAGGTTTGAACTTACCCCATCCATCTTAATGGAGTGCTAACCTTCCTGCCTCAAGGTGATTGTTTGAATTCTAGAACTATTAAACAATGAGCCGAAATCCAAACACTCTGTCCAGGAGTGAAAACTTGAGAAAGGACAGCTGTGTCCAGTGTTGATCAAGATTTGGGCTTAAGAAAGCAAACACACACCAAATAAAACTGATCTTCCCTGTCCTGTGTCAGTCTCTAGCTCAGGATCTCCTCTTTGCTCTGCTCTGAAAGGGTCACACCCTGTTTAAAAGGGGAATGGGGTGCAGAGAGTGGCCTTGCTTTTAGAGGTGGCACCCGAGTCAGGGAACATTAAATCAGAGACATTATCTTTCCTTAAGAAGTGTCTCAAAACTCTTAGAATTTGGACTCTCAGAGACTGGTGTTCATCATTAGGAGTGATTTCTCTGGCATCTGGAACAAAGTCCCACCCATTTAAATAAGGGCTTACCCTGCCGGTGTAGCTCGGGTTGAGCATTGGCCTATGAACCAGGAGGTCAGGGTTCGATTCCCAGTTGGGGCATATGCCCAGTGTTAGGTCGAGGCAGGCTGGGGGGCCCAGAGACATGCCCCCTGCCCAGAATTTCCAAGCAATGCAAAGCCCAGACTTAATTTTTTCTAAATATAATCAAAGAGTCTGGAATGAAAGGTTCTCCCCCTCCCAAACTGGTGGGCAGAGTTTAACACATGACCCCTTAAGGCTCTCCCCCCCTCCCAAACTGGTGGGTGGAGCTAACACATGACTGGCACCTGCCATAAGGACATTTCCAAGACAGTGAACCACCAATTAACACAGGCCAAAGTGCCCTTGGGGCCCATCTCTTCCTGTTCCACCCTGGGCCCAACCCCCTCCCTTTCCGTCCTTTAAGAAGAACCCCAAGCGAGACACGTGTCCGCTTTTGGATCTGGACTGCCATCAGCCCGGTTGGGTCCGATTTCCTGTCCCCTCTCCCCCAATTCTGACCTTTACCTTGGTGATGGCTTCCGCCCATTACCGGGGAATAAACTTTCTTTAAAACTCCCCTTTGTTCTGTTTCCTGTTTCCTTTCAAACCTAACACCCAGGTTGCAGGCTGGATCCCCAGAGTAGGGGCATGCAGGAAGCAGCTGATCAAGGATTCTCTCTCATCATTGATGTTTCTATCTCTCTCTCCCTCTCTGAAATCAATACAAATATAATAAAAAATAAATAAGGGCTAAACAAATACATATAATTGTATGGAGGAAAAGGGCACAAAATGGTCAATGACTAGCCAATAGAGCTTCACAGGAGCCCAGGAAGAGCAAGCAAGAGCACTCATTTCCCAAGAGCTCTTCTTGGTGGTCTCCTCCTCTATAAAATAAAAGGCTTGGAACCAAAGGACCAATTGCCTGCTGGCGGAAGCACAAGAGACTAAGGAAGGCCTGCTTTGAAGTCCAATCAGACATGGGCCTCATTTCCAGCTTCAGGGTTCAGCAGCTGTCTTACTTTTGGCAAATTCCTCAATTTCCCTGACCTAGGTACCTCATTTCTAAAGTGTAAATAATAGCATTGCTTCGTAACTATGTTATTTCAAGGACTAAAGGACATCGCGAATACAATACGCAATCAAAGTAATTGTTCTTCTGTGATGAACAGGAGCTCAGGAGGAGTCTGGCAGGCGCCCTTCCTAACCGACACAGGCCTTCGGTCTCCTGTTAGTTCAGTTCCGTCCACAATAGCCTCCAACAGACAGACAGAACACCCCACTGAAATCCATGCAAAGAAAAACACACTAGGAAATAAAATGCCAAAAGGTTAGCAACATTGTTTTAGAGTGCGGGGACTCGGATGATTTTTGTTTCTCTTTGTCTGCATTTTCTAAATTTTCTACAAAAGCGTGTATTGCTTTTACTAGTAGATATTATCTCGATGTATATTTTTGACAGGAAAAAAAAGAATGCACAGGCCATAAATTCGGAGTGGTCAGTAGACTAGTTATTAAGAAGTTCTTTGCAGGTTGCTATCTATACATGAAACATGCAGCATATACCCCAGATTTCATGGGAGAGTTCTAAAAGTGGATATTCTGTTCCATGTGTCACTGTATAAATCAAAGGCTATATCAGGTTAGGAAACGTACACATAATCTTAACTATCTGAGAACTTGATCCTTAGAAAGTGCCATGTGTATATTAAAATATTAACAAAATCAAACTGTGTAATGCCTGAGCAGAGAATGAGCACATATTGTAAGACAGTAAGTGGGGAAGTCACATTGGGTATAGATAGCATGGTATGTTTAGGGTCCCGGGAACTCCTCTGGATCCTGTGAAATAGTTCATGTTGATTGGTGGAAGAGATGGCACACAAAAAGTAGAGAATCTGAGGAAGGTTTAAATGCAAATTAGAAATGGCTAAAGGCTTTTCATTAGGAATGGGAGAAATGCAGTAGAGAAGGGGTGTTGAGAGCAGGATTCTGGAATTAAAATCTTTATAAATTCACAGACTCTGGGTTATAAAACAAAGAACTGGGGCTACAGATGTCAACCAGGTATCAAAATTATCCATGGTGCAGCCATAATCATGTGTTTGGTTGTTTTCTGCCAGTTCAATAATTTGTAATGTGAAAAATTGGATACCCTACTAAATTAAAATGAGTTTGGCTGCATATACTAGTAGAATGTGTAACTGAAGTGACTTGAATAATAAAAGCCCATAGCTGGGTGGTCCCTAGTTGACTCAGCGACTCAACATCATCAAGATGCAGACCCTCCCAGATGTGTTTCTCTGCCATTCTCTGTGTGGGGGCGCCTTGAATGGCCGCAGCCATTCCCAGCATCATATTCTCACACAACCTCCAAGGTAGCAGGAAAGAATTGTGGGGGGATGGGGCAAGGAAAGCCAGAGTGGCATGGAAATTTTCCCCAAGTGTCTATCTCTCTTGTAACCAGGGAGAAAGATATTTCCCACCAGCTCACCAAAAAAGCCCCCTTATGTTCAATGGCCACAATTGTGTCCAAAGCGCCCACCCTCCCTGCTTAAAGCAGGTAGGAAAGCAAGGGTCTGCATTTTCAATTCCTAATATGGGCTGGGCTGTTGTCTCTACCCACATCATTTTTGAACATATGAAAATTGTTTCTGAGTAGTATTTGAAATCAAAAGCTAGCTGCTTTGGATAAGTTAGAATAATTAAAAGTAAGACTAAAAATAGGTAACAAATTCTTATCTCTTTTGTTTTTCTTTCCAATAAAAAAAAACTAAATGCAACACAAAATAAGGAGAGCAATTTCAAGTTGTCATGCAATATAATAATTGTTTTGTAATTAAAGCACTTCATCTTTTATAAGAGCTCATTACCTCTATAGTGCATTCATCTGCACAAATATTCCTGAATTCCCTCAGGTAATTAGTATTATAAAATATTGCTGGATGGCATTCTCCTTCATGATTACTCCTGAGATTTCATAAAATACAAGAACTCTTACCACAATGTTATGTTCAGAAGTGTAATTAACAGAAAATATTGTATAAAATTCATGTCAAACATTGTTTGGGCAAAATGCATATAGACCTTACATATTCCTAGGTGACCTAATTAGGCAAACTAAATTTATCTCACAAACTTTGATGTCACATTCCCTCTTCAGAAGAGGCCATAGGAAGCATTTGATTCTGTGTTTGACCTCATACAGATTCCCAGGATTTCATATCATACAGTGACTTGATGAAATGAACCAGGAGAGTTCCCATCAGCTCCCTTCCAGTGAAGTCCTCATCACTCTAATCCACATGAGCCAGTCCCACCTCCCTGCTGGGTCCTCATTGTAACATCTTTATTACTTGTCTTCATGGGAACCATGAACCATATGAGATCTTTTTATTTTCCATCAGCTCTCCACCCAAGGCACACATGTTGTTGAATTCAACTCTTTCCAGTAATTCATAAGCAAGGAAACTTCTTTTGTTAGACAATGACATCACAGCTTTCTTTCCTTTCCTGTTCATACTGAATCCTACACATGCCCTTTCACCTACCTAATGTTCCACCAATACCTAGAGTTTATGTTTGAATTCTAATCTTGCATCTTGGCACTGTTCTCTTAGCAGTAAGTATAAGAAAGGGATTTCTACCAAAAGGTAACTATTGACACAGTATTGTAAGATCTCCATTAACATTTTTCCAAGTCAGTAACAGAAGGATTCAAGACCAAGGTGAAGAAAGGAAATGCTTCTATTCACCAGATTCAAACTTGTGATTGATTTTTCATGAGAAATGATTGGTTCTAAGACTAATATGTCTACTAAAGCTATTATCACTTCTATCCAAAGCAAGAGACAATAAAATTACTTTTTAGAAACAGTCATTATAATTTTCTTATATTATTTTATTTATTAAGCATCTACTAAATACTCACAACTTTGGTAAATAACGAGGAAAGACAGAAGTAATAAAAATATCAAAACATTATTAAACTGAAAAATACTTCGTATTAAGGGTAGTTATCATCACTTGCAGGTTCAATCCCCAGTCAGAGCACATATAAGAAACAGCCAATGGATGCATAAGTAAGTGGAATAACAAAACAATGTTTTTCTCTCTTCCTTCTCTCCACTCTCTTTTAAATCAATTAAAAATATTTTAATCACAGAGTAAGAACCAACAGCCTGTGGATCAATCAGAGAACATTCTAACTATAATTGTAAGTACAACAAGAGTGGTCAATAAAAGTTTTGAAGAGCAGTAAAAACAAAACAAAACAAAACAAAACTCTTTCAAAACATAGTCATTAAAATAACTTCCTGTAATCTCTTCTGCTAGAAATAAACACTAGAAGAGTCTGGAATCAGCAATGTCTTTGGAACACAATATACTACCTTGAAGATGAGAAGTATCTGCCATAGACACTCTTGAACATGCATAATTTTATTTCCAGGAATTTATCCAGGGATATAAATGGGGGGATTTATAGACATTGATAATCATGGGTCTGAGGTCTACTGTTAGTATAAATATCTACCTCCATGTCTATTCTTCCCCTTCTAGTTTTAGAAAATAACTAGTATGAATCTATAATGTATTGAAATCAAAAGATGCTGAATGAAAAAAGCAAGTTGTGAAATCTAATAATATAAGCCTTGAAATTCTGGAGAAATATACACCAAACTTTCAATAGTTATCTAATGGCTATCTAAAGAGGGAAATGAGTGGGGAGAATTGAAAAATGGGGAAAATTAGAGAGAACTGCCTTACTATTATTGCTTGGCAAGTGTTTTAATACTAGCAATATTTCTTAGCATTTAGCATGCACCAGACATTCTCCTAAGTATACTTCTGATGCATTAACTCATATCATCTTCACCTAAACCTCATGAGGAAGGGATTACCATTATTCCATTTTATCAATAAGGAAATCAAGGTCAAAAGAAGTTAAACAATTTCCTCAGGTCATTCATACCCAGGTAGGACAGCTCCACTATGCTCTACTACCTTCAAGCACACAATATGAGACAGAAATAAAATTATAACTTGCGAAAGGAACCTCGTATTTCCTTTAAAAAAATATCACTATCTGGGCCATATACTTCTTTAAATATAATTTTTATTGATTTCAGAAAGGAAGAAAGAGGGAGAGAGAGTTAGAAATATCAATGATGTGATATCAATCTTGCATCACAGGCATGTACCAGACTGGGAATTGAACCACCATCTCCTGGTTCATAGATCAATGCTCAACCACTGAACGACACTGGCTGGTGCAGAGCATAGTCCCTCTGCCCAGAACCACCTCCCTTCATTTAGGAGCTGCTACTGTATTTCTTGACCCCCATCACTATTGGCTGAGCCTAGGATAGGATGAAAGCTGTCCAATCAGAATTGTCCTTCCAGATGTCTTCAGCTAGACATGGAGGGACATGGCAGCCCCTATCAGGTGATGGGAGCCATGGGCTGTGAGGCTCAGAAGCGCCACAGCAGCCAGGCTTCCCATGCTGTGGAGGATGCATGTGAGTGAGAAACACATCAAGAAGCAGACATAGTGGAGAGGGTGAGCTGGGGCAGGGAATACCTAAGTCCCTGGATGTGGGTCTCCCTGAGGCCCAGCTGCAAGCCTAACCCCCCACAGCTTGCCTGTTCCACTCACCACTAGATTCCCTCCATTATCCTTCCAGCCCATTTGTGTTTCTTGCTTCTGCTATTTTGACCTGGGTTTTAAGTGGTTTTGCCATTTGCTAATTGCATGTAACAAGAGCAACAAATTCATACTAAATCAATGGGAAAGAGAACTATTTTAATATTTATCTTAGGGGCCTAGAACTTCAACTTTTGATCCCGATCAGATTTTATACAGTATGCTCAGAAAACAAAGAAAAATGAAATGTGTATTCATTTTAAATAAGTAAATATACCATTAAAAACGAGTCACTGATTCATATAAACTTCTATATTAAACCATTAGCATGATTACTTTGGCCATATGTCTCCATAGCAAATATTAGACTAATTGGTATTACTTTTTCTATTTTTCTGAAGTGCTTTACTCTTTTCATTTACTCTCATTCTTCATAATATAGACCAGTGGTTAAATATATGTGCAAATTTAAGTTTTACATTTTCAGATAACCTTTTAAAAATATAAAACACCTTATCTGATCATATTTCCTGGTTTCTGGTTTTTTAAAAACCAAAAGCTGTGCTAGCATCATATTTACTTGGCCTATTTCCCTGCTCACCATCTTTAGAAGGAAATATTCATTTCCTTTCTCTAAATGATCTCTCCCTGAGGAGCCACTTGGTCTTCTCTGCAGCAAGAAAACAATACCTACTCTAAAGATTCAGATCAGGGTAGTAAAGAGGTACAAACGACCCTCTTTCCTGAGGAGCAGGCGTTCAGGAAGAGATGTCAACACTGGGTATATAATCTGATCCGGTCTTGAGAGGAAGTGTGTGGGTTGTTTAGCACCTATAGAATAAGACATAAGATTGGGGAACCAAATTCTAACTGTAGTAGCTCCAAGTCTTAAATTAATCATTTTATCTTCAGGGGAATAATTACTTAACATATATTTTGAAATATAAAGAAAAATATTCAAGACAAGAAAGCTAGCATTTATTGAGTGCCAATTACACCATATATATTAGACTATATATTATTTCAATAAATGTTCACAATAACTCTGAGTAAGAAATAAGCATCCCTCCTTTGAGGGAAACTGACTCACAGAGAAATTATATAAATTGCCAAAGGAGACATACCCAGTAGGTTACCTAACAAATCCTTAAGACATTGCTGATTCCAGAATCCATACTTTCCCCCCTATATCAAATTATTTTTTATGCAAGTCAGTATTCTCCTTCATCTATTTTAAGTAGCCAATCATTTATAGCATCTAGTATTAATTGTAGAGTCTGGATTGATAAGATTCTGTTTATTTCTCTAAGATAAGCTTGATTATTTTCATCCTTATAGATAAAAAGGTTGGTGATCTAAACTATTCAATATGAGTCCAGATCCACAAACAAAATCACATTAAGCCCATCTTATCAAGACAAAATGTTTCCTAAAAGCCAATAAGGGTCCATTGTAAAGATCCCCTAGCCCAGTGGTAGGCAAACTCATTAGTCAACAGAGCCAAATATCAACAGTACAATGATTGAAATTTCTTTTGAGAGCCAAATTTTTTTTAAACTTAAACTTCTTCTAACACCACTTCTTCAAAATAGACTTGCCCGGGCCGTGGTATTTTGTGGAAGAGCCACACTCAAGGGGCCAAAGAGCCGCATGTGGCTTGAGAGTCGCGGTTTGCCAACCAGGGCCCTAGCCCATGAGCTGTAACCATCCTTGGCACCTCCTGTCCTTAGGTGCTAGTCTGTGGTCTGCCTCCCCAGCATAGCCTGCAAAGGGCTTTATTATTCTTACCAGCTGAGAGCCAAGGTTGATGAAGGGCACATTGTCACGACAGTTTGCTCCCACATGTGTCAACGTATTATGAAAGCTAGTTACATCTGATTTTAGCTCTTTGTTGCCTTCTGTTTCTTTGACTTTGACAGATTTTAATGAGACAAAAGCTATGGGCTTCCTTAATCCATCTTCCATACCTTACCTGCTCCACCTCTCAAACTCTTTTTTTGTGGCTGTTCTTTGCAAAATGGCAAGCAACATGAAAAAGTGCTGATGAGGAGGAATAGACTTATTCCCAGAGGGGAAACTTAACAGAGCTTTCTCAGCCTCACTAAATTGACCCCTGGCTCTGACTTTTCAGTACTGTTAACCAGGCCTGTTCCTGACAGTTAGGGACATGGATATCAAAGCACTCATAAGAGAGAATCCGCTAATGCTTCCAGAACTTTTATGTAATATAAATACTAGGAGGTTGCTGGGTATGGCTCAGGTTCTCCAGCAATTTGATAAATTTAGGGTAGTTGGTACGTGTATTCTCAATCCAAATACTTTGAAGGCTACTCAAAATAGGGGCCAAATATATATATGCTGATATGGTTGATATATATATATATATATATATATATATATATATATATATATATACATATATATATATATATATATATATATATATATAGAGAGAGAGAGAGAGAGAGAGAGAGAGAGAGAGTCTTAATTATCCTCAAAGTTGAACTAGTAATACAATACTCTGACACTGAAAGACCAACTTTAAGGTTGGACAGACTTGCATCCAAGATTTTATCTGTAGCTCTTGAGGAAGTTTCCTTCACAATTTCAAAAATTCTACATGGCAAACCTTCAAACTAGGTCAGTGGTCGGCAAACTCATTAGTCAACAGAGCCAAATATCAACAGTGCAACGATTGAAATTTCTTTTGAGAGCCACATTTTTTAAACTTAAACTTCTTCTAATGCCACTTCTTCAAAATAGACTCGCCCAGGCCATGGTATTTTGTGGAAGAGCCACACTTAAGGGCCAAAGAGCTGCATGTGGCTCTTGAGCCGCAGTTTGCCCACCACGGAACTAGGTGATGAGAGTTATCGTGACCACCTCCATTCCTCCACCTCCTGCCAGGTTTTCTAATATCTCCATTCAGAAGCTCAAGGTTTGGGGGCAAAGGGGAGAAAGAGGAGACCACAAATCTTGAGTAGGTGGGAAAAGGCTCTTGGGCACAGGGGGGTTGTGACTGGCTCACAAATTGTCCCATGTGGCAGGGCACTGGAATATACAACAGGTGGTGCTTGACCGGAGAACACAAGAGCTTGAGAAGCTCACTGTGTCCCAGTAAGAGAACAAAGAGGGTGCAGTGGCCTGGTGTACAGACATCAGACCCAGAATACGATGCCATCACAACTGAAGGATTTTCAATGTAGCAGATGCTGCTCTGTGCCCAGAGGCCAGGTGACTCCATTTCATCACACACAGAGACTGGACAAGGACACAGAGGTCAGAGGGCCCTCCTCCTGTGGCCGTGATGTTATTTCTGAAAGCTTCCCTCTGTGCACAGATGTCTTCTGGAAAAGGGGAAGAAGGAGAGTGAAGGGGAATAAGTCCTGAAATGCTGTGCTTTACCTCAAAGTGAAGGGATTAAGACTTAGATAATAACATTTATATTGATAGAAAAATCAGCATAATAAAATGGGATGGAATAGAATGTGAGCTCTATTACTTAAGGGTAAAGCTGAATTCAAATATAGAAGAAGGAGAAAGCTACATTTTGGTATATCTAAGTTGCAGAGTGTGCTAATATTACCTGGTATACATGTTGTTCACGTTTTTATGTATTACTTAAAATTATTGAACTGGACAAAGAAGAGAGCTTGGCACACACATTTCTGAATAATTCATTTGAAGATGACATCAATTGATAAATCAATATTAATTGATTACATCAGTCAGCCAGTCACAATGCAATATATTTGCAGTTATCCATTATGCCCCAAACTTTCCATGAGGATGTCAATAAAGATTTGGCCATTGCTAGCTCAAATTGAGATACATGAGTATGATGTATGATATAAGAAACAAGTAGAGGCCTTGGAGTTAGAGAATCTTTTTAAATTCCAAAATATAGTAGGTGAGGAAGAATATATAAATTATTTAACTTCTCCAAGAATCTGTAATATGAGGGTCAAATTTATAAATTATACCTGACTGAAAGACAAGATATGAAGATATATGAACCAATTGAGGTCACAAATTAGTCATGACATAGATTTTTTTCTATTAATTTATGGATCAGATTTATTTAAATTTTAATATTTTAATAAGAAATTATTGGCTTAAAATATGTCTTTGTAATAAACCTATGTTGGCTCCTGGCAATCTTCATATATTTTTCCAAGGACTTATAAATCATCTACATTTTAAATTTATCCAAAAAAAATTGCCAAAGACACTTTCAGAAGTCCTTTGGCCTTTCATACTCAGCAGACTGAATAAAAGGATTTTTTTTTTTTGGGGGGGGTGGTGCGGAAAAGGACTCCTTGGCATCTCTCCAGTTCTCCATGATGCCATGGAAACAAATGGCCCTGTTAATGCTCACATTTAAAGTTGTTTTAAGTTTCCTGAGAGATTAATAATCGGAACCTTAAAGACTAGGACATAATTGTCATCATTTTCACTCTCAACTAACCTGTTTTTCTTTTCCTATATCCAGTGAAACACAAACCTCTCAACCATACTGGGTGGCTCCCCTCCAGTCTGAAGACAATCTTCCTGAGTAGAGAAGAGACAGATGAGACTTTAAGAGCATGGCTTTCTCTTCCCTCTCTGTGACACACCAGCCTGTGCGCCGACTGAGCTTCTCCTTCCCACTGCTCTTCCTTGCCCCAAGCCAGCCTCAGCCCACATCGGGCACTAGTCCTCCCGATACTGACACTCTTCTTGGGAGTCATGCCTTTCCTTGGTAGCTGTCTGTCATGAGCCCCTTCTACCACCTTCAGTACACGTTCACGTGAAATAGGAATTTTCTTCAGAGAGAGCCCTTGCAGGAAAATTGCTGGCATTTGAGAGAGCTCCAGATACCAAACCAGAGTCTGAGCTTGTGAGGGACACTGACTGACCAGGAGGCCAGGAGGCCAGGAGGCAAACTATAGTGATGCCAATTGGCAAGGCCAGTGCAGACCAAAGTGCTTCCACAGCACCAAGTCTCTCAGCCCTGGTGTGCACATAAAGAAGCTTGGTATAAAATAAATAAATTCATTTCGGTATGTAAGTATAAAGGGAGAGAGGGAATAACCTGATTTGTTTAAGCCACAAACTTCTGTTCTTTCTAGTTGTTGGAATGTTCTGAGATTTCCTTAAGAGGCAAAAATTGTTTTTAACATTGTTTTATAAAAAAATATTTAATAGACCCTAGCTGGTTTGGGTCAGTGGATAGAGCATCAGCCTTTGGACTGAAAGGTCTTGGGTTCAATTCTGACCAAGGGCACATGCTCAGGTTGCAGGTTCAACCTCCAGTGTGGGGCTTGCAGGAGACAGCCAATCGATGATTCTCTCTCATCATTGATGTTTCTTTCTCTCTTTACCTTTCCCTTTTTCTCTGAAACCAATAAGAAATATATTTTAAAAAATTAATAGTCTGGCTGGTGTGGCTCAGTGGTTGAGCACTGACCTATGAACCAGAAGGTCACAGTTCCATTCTGGATCCGAGCACATACCTTGGTTGAGGGCTCAATTCACAGTAAGGGGTGTGCAGGAGGCAGCTGGTCAATTACTCTCTCATCATTGATGTTTCTATCTCTCTTTCCCTCCCCCTTCCTCTCTGAAATTAATAACAACATATTAAAAAAATAGTTTAATAGTTCAGTGTTGTCTGTATGATAGTGATAAGACAAAAGGCTTAAAAAACCAAAACCTATTTTTTCTAAGTAAGTTTTAGAAACTTGCTTAGAAAAAACACTTCCTGAGGAGCAGACAATATTGGACTGAAACCTAAAATGTAGATCCATTTTAGTGACTCATTTCTTTTTGTTGGGAAATTTTATTTGTAATTGAGCATGTATTGAATTCATAAGGAATCAGCCCTAAGATAGGTGGGGAGTGGAGAGGCTAATATAATACCTGATTCCTGAACTCAAGTGGCATTTAGCATAGCTGAGAAAAAGATTAACAATAATATAAACAAGTGCTCCACTTTGTATTATGAATCACAGATATAAGAAGGAAGTTCAGAGACTAGGAAGATGAGTATGTCCCAAACCATCCTCTACAGAAACACAGGGATCCCTCTCTGGGAGTCATGTTGTTCATTAGCATAGTTAAGGTTCTGAGAAGTAAAGGGAGCTCTTTAACTTTCAAAAACTATAACTTCCCAAATGTATTGAAAATAGAAGTCTTTTTCAGGGAATACCTTTAGTTTCTTGTAGAATTGTCCCCAACCTAGAGCTGATGTCATCAGAAACAGATTCATGCAGGATACGCACTTACTCTGGGCCTTGAAGATGGGTAACTTTGGGATGAGCAAAGCATGGAGGTGTCTTCAGAGAATGGAAAGATTCCAGACATCATACTGAGGATTGTGATTGGTCAGGAAAGGTAGACACAGGCGGGAGGGAGGAGGGAAAGAGTCAAATGGTTCCAGGTGTAAGGATTAGAAGGCTGTAGAGCAAGCATGTCAAACTCGGCTTCATGCAGCCCACAAGGAATATGTTTTGCAGCCCAGCTAATATAATGTATGTAAGAAATGTTTTAATAAAAATTTTGTAAATTAATTTTTACAATGTCCTATTATACATCATTATTAGTTACGAACTACAACATTTGCTAATGACTGATTACTATAATCATATTGCATTCGTTTCCCTTATGGGCCTTACACACAGGCGCACCATTTTTCTCCACTAATACTAGCAGTGAATATTTTAGCAGCCGATTGGCACATTATTACTCTCGTACTGTCTTGTTTGGTGTGTGCAACAGGAAATATTTTGCTTTCAGAGAACAAGAAAAATAGGTTAATTTGTGTAACACTTATTATATTGTATAGTTATTGAGTGTCTGGTAAGTTAATGTTCAAGAAGAAATATTAATTTTTATTCAAATGTTCTATCATTTTATGTTAACAATAACTCATTTATTTCAGCCCTTTGTATTCACCATGTCTCTATCCAAATAAGCCTACATTTCTCTGAAAATTGAAGCTTTTGTTTTTTTTTGTGGCCCACAAACTTAAACCTTGTTTATATGGCCCATGTTAGCCTTTGAATTTGACATGCTTGCTGTAGAGCAATGGCTTTCAAAATGTGAGCATAGAACCACCTGTATCGAAATTTCCTGAGGTCTTTGTTAAAAAGTTCCCAGTTCCAAAGTCAGTTCCACTGAAGGCAGGCCATGAAAATTGGCAATTTTAAAATTTGCATTTTTAAAACAGGTGATTCTTTTTTTTAAAATAAAACTTTATTGCTCAGATTATTACAATTGTTTCTCCTTTTTCTCCCCCAAGCTCCCTTTCACCCAGTTCCTACCCCACCCTCTGCCCTTAGACACCCCCCCATTGTCCTCATCCACAAATTATACGATTTTAATCCAGTCTTTTTCTGCACCCCCACACCCCTTTCATCCTAATAATTATCAATCCACTCCCTTTCTTTGTCCCTGATTCTATTATATTCACCAGTTTATTCTGTTCCTCAGACTTTTAATTCACTTGATCTTCTTCCTCTTCTTAAATAATACCTTTCAGCATTTCATATAATACTGGTTTGGTGGTGATGAACTCCTTTAACTTTTTCTTATCTGTGAAGCTCTTTATCTGCCCTTCAATTCTGAATGATAACTTTGCTGGATACAGTAATCTTGATTGTAGGTTCCCACTATTCATCACTTTGAATATTTCTGGCCTGCATGGTTTCTGTTGAGAAATCAGCTGATGGTCAAATGGGTACTCCCTTATCCAATTGCTTTTCTCTTGCTGCTTTTAAGATCTTTTTGTCTTTTGCCTTTGGCATATTGATTATGATATGTCTTGGAGTATTCCTCTTTGGATTCCTCTTGTTTGGGGTTTTGTATGATTCTTGTACTTACTTGTAAGTCTATTTCTTTCACCAGGTGGGGGAAGTTTTCTGATATTATTTCTTCAAATATGTTTTCAGTATTTTGCACTCTCTCTTCTTCTGGGACCCCCATAATCCTAATGTTGGTATGCTTGAAATTGTCCCAGAGGCTCCTTACACTATCTTCAACTTTTCTTTTTCTTGCTTCTCCAGAAGAGTGTCTTTTGGCTCTTTGACCTGATTCTTGTGTTCCTCCATTCTGCTGTTGGATCTCTGCATAATATTTTCCAATTTAGTCAGTTTATGTATACTTTTTAGTTGTGTCTCATGAATTTTATTGACCTTTTCTAGGATATTATTGCATAACTTTAGAATTGTAGTTCTGAACTCTATATCCTCCATATTTTTTGTTTGAGATCTATTTCCTTGTCTCGGCATTTTAGATGTTTTTCAGAGTTGGTAGGATGGCTTTGTGTGTTTGGTGTACTATATTGCCCAGGGGTCAGCCTCCTCAGTTACCTGAGGTAGACACTCTTGGTGCTCCCCTTTGTGGACTGCGTGCACAGCCTTGTTTTAGCTAAGTCTTTATTGTTGTTGGAATCCCTGCGAGGAATTGACCTTCAGTCCAATTGGATGTGGGTATCAGCTGTGTGTACTCTGTATTGGAGACAGTCTGTATTGGATAACTTCTGTATTGGAGACAGTCTTATAGGATTAGACTTGAAAAACTGCAGAAGCCTCAGTGTTCAGCTTGGATGGGGTGGGGTCTCAGGCCTGAGCTGTCAGTCTTGGCTTCTGCCCTGACCTTGTGCACTCGCCTGAGTTTCTGCTGACCTCTGCCTTCCGGGGCTCCCCTGAGTTTCCGCCTGACCATCCCAGGTTCCCCGTGCAAGAGCGTGGGTGCCCCAGGGGCTCGCCTGGAATTGGGTTGTGTCTCTGTAGTCTGGAGCTTCTGACTCCCTCTGCTATGGAGAGGTCGCGGCAGCCTCTGCCGTCAGACCTCTCCGTGCACACTCACTCTCGTGCAACTGTAGACCCTGCCCGCTGCAGCTCCCGGATCCCGGGTCTCCTAGTCTCTGAATCTCTGGGTGCCTTTCTCTACAGTCCAGACTCCACCCATATGAGCCTGGGTCCACGGGGTTTCGGCCAGGGTTGGGGTTTAGTACAGTTGGAAAGGGTTCTGTGCAATCGGGAATTCCTCCCCTCCTGCTAGGCAGGCATTAGGCCGCACTTCCTCTCTGCATGAGTGTCTCCCTACCTCAGCACTTTGCGGCTCCCAGACCAATCCGTGAGCCTCTCTCCTTTCTAGTTGTAGATATCCCACTCCGCCAGCTTTCCTGTGTTTTTGATGAAGTCCTTTTTGATTTTAGTTTTGTTTTGTTTTTTTAAATTGTTGAGTGAGGCAGCAGTGTAGGTGCCTACCTAGGCTGCCATCTTGGTTCCCTTCAAAACAGGTGATTCTTAAGCACTCTAATGTTTATGGAGACTGGAAACCAGTTAGGCATGGGAGAAAAATAGATTTCATGGAACCTGAGCTTTAACTGAAAGAGCGGACATCCCCACACTCAGGCATTTCTTCATCTGGTGTATTCTCACCACCTGCTGCATGCCAGGCCCTGGATATTCCTTTTTGTTTTGATTGGAACAATACCTGTCCCTGACCTCCAGGGCTCACATCCAGTGGTTAAGTAAGACACTTCTTTTTTATAGGCTCCGACTGCTTGACCAGTGTTTGAAATTTGGCTTTGACTTATTCCTGGGACCCCGCTCCAACAAGTGTCCTATTCAGGTAAGTGGGTTTCAGCCCCAGCCCACAGATCTTTGTCTTTATTGTTTGCTGACTTATCCCTGGCCACCAGCATCATCTCTGTACTGCCTCTGAATGCTAACTATTGTAAACTGGAGGATTCTAACTGGGATCCTGCTGGCTGAGTATCTGAGCTGCCTGATACTGGCTCACTTCTCACCATCTCCCCAACTAGAGTAACATGGATGGCCACTCTCAGATTCCCAATCACATGCCTGGACTACCTCACTACTTCTTCCTGTTGAATCCATCCTTTACCAACTATCTACTTGAACAACAAAAAGCCCATTGATCCTCTGAACTACAAACTGTTGATCCTGATGGGGTTTTTAAAAATAATTTATTGATGTTTAGAGAGAGATGAAGGAAGAGGAAGAGGGAGAGAGGAAAAACATTGATGTGAGAGCACAATATTAATCGGCTGCTTCCTGCATGCCATCTACCAGGAACCAAAACAGCAATCTTTGTTGTATGGGACAATGTCCAACCAACTGAGACACACTAGGCAGGGTGATCCTGGTGGTTTTGTGGAATTGGCTGTGGGGTCAGGCAGTCCTGAATTCAAACCTAGTGCTACCATTTCTGGCCGCATAACCTTGAAAGTTTAGTTATTTCTCTGAGTTGTAGTTTTCTCATTTGAAAAACAAAAAAAGAATATCAATGCCTGTCTCACCAGATCATAAAAGATTAAATATGATTGTATATTTTAAACTTCTAGCAGAAAGCCTGGCACATAGGTAATCAATCAGTGGGAGGCATTTTACCCATGGGGGGAAATCTATGCCCTCCAGGCTGTAATTTTCTTTCAGCACCTCCATCCAGGTCTGTTTCTACACTTCCATGCTGATCTTTGGCAGGCGCAGGGGTGGGGAATGGGGTTGAGTTCTGAGCTCGGACCCACGAATTTTAAAAGGTGACGGGCTGACTACACTGTTTAGGCTGAGATAAAAAGATGAGAGGGAAAGCAGGGACTGTGTCCTCACCAAGCAGCAAAGCAGGTCTTACTCCCTTCCCCCTCACCAGGCCATCCATGCACCTAAGCTTATTTCCAATAGACCTGGCTCAGCCATGCCACCATGTAATGCAACTGAGCTTGGCTGACCGCAGCTATGGCATTGCCCTTCTATGTCTCTGGATTCTAAATAATGCCTGTTTTTAAAGATGAAGTTTCCTGTCACTTATTTAATTGCCCTATAATTTGCCAACCAAAACAAGGAGGACATTTCCCACAGTGGGTAGTAACAGATAATTCTCTGCCTCCATTTTCCCCTTTCCCTTAGCTGAAAAAAAAACTTCTTCCCTTTGCTTACCCGATGAAGTCCAAACTTGTTAGCCTGGGTGCAAAGCTACAGACTCATGCTGCCACCTCAGTAGCCCCACCGCTGAGCTCTTTGCTGCTGTCATTCGGTGACGCTTGTAGTTCTAGAACTCTCTCATCTTCTCCCTTTGTATTTACTATTCCCTTTCCCCCCAGTTCTTTGCCTGGAAAACTTCCATGCAAACTTGTCATTTCCTCTAATCATACCTCCCCTCCCCCAGCCTTGGGTAGACACACTCTTTTGTGCTTACGTCTATGGATTTGCCAGTCAAGAGCTTATCATATCATATCATATCATATCATATCATATCATATCATAGGTAATCACTGATTTAGGTCCAGTCTCCCCTTCCTTGCTACCCAAAGTGTGAGAAGTGCAGAATGTCCAGTCCCATCTCAGACACCACAGACTCAGAATTGCCATTTTAACAAGATCCCCAGGTAATGTCTATGCTCAGGAAAGTGTTACAAGGTTTCCCTATTGGGTAGACTTGTGAGGAGCCTCGGGAGGTGACACTGTCATCTCTGAATCCTCAGTAAATTCTGTGGTACCTAGTACATCCCATGCCTGTACCTGAACCCCACCTGGCCTCTCGGATTGCTATAGCATCCCTGGCGAGAGAGAGTTAGTGCCAGAAGCTATTTTCAAGAAAGGTCTAGTACCGTTGTTGGCAAATTGCAGCTCATGAGCCACATGCAGTTCTTTGGCCCCAGGAGTGTGGCTCTTCCACAAAATACCATGGCCTGGGCAAGTCTATTTTGAAGAAGTGGTGTTAGAAGAAGTTTAAGTTAAAAAATTTTGGCTCGCAAAAGAAATTTCAATCGTTGTACTATTTATATTTGGCTCTGTTGACTAATGAGTTTGCTGAACACTGGCCTAATAGAACTCCAGTCACTAACAATGTTATGTGAGGCCCACGTGACAGCCCAGAACCAGAGTGAGGAGCACTCGCCACATCTCCCCTGTGGGAATCCAGCGCTGCTAAATCATGGATCTCCTGGGAGCCTTGGAGGTCCACATTCCAGGTTCAGGCCTCACAGTTCTCATCTTGGTGCCATGGTGAAGGTTCCTCAGCTGAAGCAGACCTCTTCCCCAGGGAATCTGTCCTGAGCACTTGCAATGGAGTGGCGATACTTTTAGGAACTCCAAATAACACATTAAGAGTAACTGCATGAGTCAGTGGTCCTGCATAAGCAAATGGGATCAAGATAATGGAGTAGGCGGAATATTGACACCTCCCCCCCATATGTCCATGTCCTAATTCCTCGAATCTGTGACTATTACCTTCCATGGCAAAGGGACTGGCAACTGTCACTAAATTAAGGATCCTGAGATAGGAGATTACCTTGCATTATCCAGGTAGGTTTGATGGGATCACGGAGATTCTTACAAGAAAGATGCTGAGGGAATTAGAGTTGGAGGAGTCAGAGATATGACAACAGAAGCAGTGACTGGAATGATGTAAGATGGGCCATTAGCTGAGGAATGATTAGAGAAAGTAAAGAAACAGATATTCTCTTAGACCTTCCTGAAGAAACCAGACCCCAGGGCACCTTGAATTTAGCCAATGGGACCTGTATCAGACTCCCGTCCTACAAAACTGTGAGAAAATAAATGCACGTTGTTCCAAGCCTCCGCACTTTGCGGTAATTTGTTACAGCAGCATCGGGGAAAATGAGTACAAGAAGGAAATCCAAGTTATTCATATTAATGTGAATTCCCTTGTTTACACAAGCTGGCGCATGTGGTAAAGTACAAGTTACTCAAGCTGGACTCCCACAATCCTGGGCTGCCAGAAAGTGGTTTTATTTCTAGCCGACTGGCTCCTGGGAAGCTCTAGAAGGAACCATACTCCCTTGGGTAGGGGAATGGGGATGGGGCAAGGGCGTGGTTCTATCTCAGTTTTAAAAGACCCAGCATTCTTCAAGCAGATGTGCTTCTCCACACAATACTGCTCTCCCGGGGGCATCTTCCTAGCCTAAAACCTCCAGTAGTTCTTGAGAGCCAAAGCTGCCAGAGAACAACAATGAACTTGTCATCCTGTGCTGATGAAGTGGCTGCTAGCGGCTCTGGAGGCTTGGTGGGGAAAGCCAGCCATCACAACCATGTAGAGAAAGTCCCTGGAGCCATCAATGCAGAAAAACAGTAGCTCCCATTAATAAATCAATCCCTTCCCAGAAGAACTTTAGATTTTTTTTCATTACTGTTGGTTTATGGGGAAACCTTCAAGGAAAAAAAAAGGGCGCGGGGCGGGGGGGGGGGAGAGGCATGTCAGATCTGTCTAGACCATGAAATTCACCTGACATTATAATTTTTATGAAGCGTTTGAGCTCCCCCCTTGGAGAGGTGTCATTGAAAGAGGAGCTCTCGGCCGCTTTGAGGTTCACAGGGCAGCAGCCTCCCTCTGGAGAGCCAACAATGGTCTAGATGCCGGAGAATCCCAAAGCCGAACTCTTTGGTGTCCACAGCTAAAGCTACTCTCTCAAGATCTCTGCAAATCACATTACTTTAGCTGCGGGTAACTGATGCTGAGCCCCCTGGAAGAGGTTTCTCCGGAGTTTTCAGCCCTAGGAACCAGAGGCAGTGGCTGTCAATGCTGCCTCTGAGAGGGAAGGCTCTTCTTACATGCTCGGCAGCATCCTCAGTGCCAGGGCAGCTGAGAGGGGAGAGGAGATGGGCAGCCACAGAGAGAGGCCCATCCAGGGGGAATGACAACTTAATTCCCGGCTCACCAGGAAGCTGTGGCAGGGGATCATTAAGTTCTTCCCCCTGGGAGAGTGTGCTGGTTCATAGTGGTGTGAGCCCACAATGCCCCTGCATGAGGCCCCATGGAGGAGGCAACATGAGCTTGTTGCTTATTGGCATCTTGGTTTCTCCATCTCGGGAGGTGGTAACTCACTGACTGTGCTTAGGAGGGGCAGCAGTCAGGTCAGTCTTCAGGGAAACTGCCAAATAGACCAGGCTTGCCTCTGGCTGCTCAGATAACCCTTTGAGGGCCTCTTCCATCTCTCTCTCTCTCTCTCTCTGCACGTGTGTGTGCGCGCGTGTGTGTGTGTGTGTGTGTGTGTGTGTGTGTGGTGTGTGTGTGTGTGTGTGTGTGTGTGTGTGTGTGTGAGAGAGAGAGAGAGAGAGAGAGAGAGAGAGAGAGAGAGATGATTCCTGGACCCATTTTATAGATGGGAAAAGTGAGGCTCAGAACAGGTTAAGTAATTTACCCAGCAACACATAATCAATATGCTATGGACAAAGCAAGAACTTGAATCTAGTCTGTCTAATTCCAAGCCTGTGCTTTTTCTGTAATAGTTATGACCTAGAAATCTGGAATTAAAAAACAAAGCAAAACAAAAATCCTAGGTTCAAATCTTGGCTTCGCTAGTTAGTAATTGCATGACTTTAGCCAAATTATTTAAATCTTACTGTTTTTATCTTTTAAAAGAGATGATTAAAATGGTATCTATTTTATAGGATTCATGAGAATTAAATAAGATAATGTGTAAACATTGTTTAGTACAGTACAGGGTACATTATAAGTTCTCAAAAAACTATTAACTATCCTGATAATTTTCTATTCTCAAGGAACTTACTCTCTAATAGTAATTCCCTCACCAACATATTTCCCCTTTTCTAAAATTTTATTATTTGTGAATTGAATTTTTCAGGTTATTTTTCCAATTGAAAAAAAACTCTCAGTTTGAGTGACCTTGAGTTACTGAAGCTCATAAAATTGGCCTAATCAAGCTGTAGGCACCATGTTTTCTAGACAACTTTTTCTTGTGACAGATTAGACCTTTGGATCTCTTACTCCTGCTCACAAAAGTATCTATTATTGTTCTTAACTTATAAAATATCATTGATGATCTCCTTCCTAAATACCTGGTTTTTATAATTACTGTTTTAGCAGAAATAAAAATATCTCAAAGAGTTTTTGTGAAAACACAAGACCTTGACTCACTTTTTCCTGTAAGATCTTGAGTTCCTAAAGGTGCCTGTCCTTGCCAGCAAGGCTTATGGGGACATAGAAGAGGTACATCATAAAAGGTGAGTGGCTGAGACCTGAGGAGAGGTGCAACTGCAGGGCATTCTGGTAGTATCTAAGGAAACCAAGAGGCCAGAAGTGCTGTGATTAGGAAGTCTTTTCTTCAGTTCAAATTTCAGAGAAATTCTCACACAGAGGGTCATTCACAAGAATATTCATAGCAGCACCCTTGAGACAATAGCGAGTTGGGGGGAAACTGGCATCCATTAAGAGAGAAACAGATGGCCGAAACCGGTTTGGCTCAGTGGATAGAGCGTTGGCCTACGGACTGAAAGGTCCCAGGTTCGATTCCGGTCGGGAGCTTGTACCTTGGTTGTGAGCACATCTTCAGTAAGGGGTGTGTAAGAGACAGCTGACTGATGATTCTCTCTCATTGATGTTTCTAACTCTCTATACCTCTCTCTTCCTCTCTGTAAAAAAATCAATAAAATATATTTATAAAAAAGAGAGAGAGACAAACAGATGAATAAATGTGGTGGAGAATGCTCTCTAAGAAATAGATTGCAACAAGTAAAAGGAATACATTTGACTTAAATTCAGCAATGTGGATCGATCATAAATATCTAGGGTGGAAAAGAAAGAGTACGGAGCACAAAACCATTTGTATAATTTAAAGGCATCTACATGCAAAAACAAAAAATGGCTTATTTTAAAAGAATACACACACTTCTATGGATACTGTTCAAACATCTTAGAGAGGCCTGGCATTGACAGTGAAGATAATGCCTATGCACAGAGTGGTTATGATAAACTCAGCTTTCCACAGCTGGAGCCCAACGGAACCAAACAAAAGAAGAGAAAGATGCACATCCCTTGCAATTAGCACACAGAGAAAGGCATGAGTTATCCTAATTTGAAAAGATCACAGTTTCATGGAAGTCATGGCATTCTAGCTGCTGGAGAGCAGAATGGAGGTGGGAAAGGCCTTTGGAAGCAGAGGTAGCTGTGTAAGCAAAGACGTTGAAAGAAGAAGACAGAAGCCAACTCTGAAAAGTACCCATTGTAAACGTAAGAGAGGGGTTGCACTGGAATGACGAAGAAGGTCGAGAAGATTTAAGAAAGCCAGGGGAGGAAGGCCTTCAAGGCCATACTAAAGACTGTGCTCTGAAGACAATGGGAAACAGTGAATTTAAAAAAAAAAAATTTTAAATATTTTTATTGATTTTTTACAGAGAGGAAGGGAGAGAGATAGAGAGCTAGAAACGTCAATGAGAGAGAAACATCGGCCAGCTGCCTCTTGCACACCCCCTAACGGGGATGTGCCCGCAACCAATGTACATGCCCTTGACCAGAATCGAACCTGGGACCCTTCAGTCCGCAGACCAACGCTCTACCACTGAGCCAAACCGGTTTCGGCAAGAAACAGTGAATTTTTAAAAAATATATGTTTTTATTTATTTTAGAGGGGAAGGGAGAGATAGAAATATCAATGATGAGAGAGAATCACAATCAGCTGCCTCCCATCAGGGATGGAGCCTGTATCTGGGGCATGTGCCCTGACTGGGAATTAAACCATGACTTCCTGGTTCATAGGTCAACACTTAACCACTGAGCAGTAGTGGATATTTTTAATTAGGGAAGAGATATGTATTTAAAAAAGACATTCTGAGAGCTAAGTTAAAGTAGATGGGGATAGAGGAGACTGATATCAGAAAGACCCACCTTTGTGTAAAGCAGGAACTGTTTATACCACAATCACGTGGACTTTTGTTGGGAATGCAGATTCCTAGAACCCATTCCAATTCACTGCCTCAGACAGTATCTAGGTAGAAGCAGAATGGATTCTACATTTTTCAATTAGCCTGTGTGACCCATTGCTCATTGGGGATTGAGAACTATGTCATTTCAACCATGGCTCTATATTAGAATGAGTTGGAGAGATTTTTAAACTCCTGATACCCAGACTGCTAATCAGACCAATTCACTTAAAACCCCTGGGGGGTGGGGTCTGGGCATCAGTATTTTTTAAAGCACTACAAGGAATTCAAACACTCATCCAACATTGAGAACCACTGCATTTCACCCAGACTTCCTAAGAAAATGCAGGGGCCAGCAAGGCTTCCCCTCATCTCACCTTCATTTAATCTCCAGCTAATTTGATTCTCTGCTTAATTGGATCAAAGCCTCAGGCTCTAAATCACTTATATTAAAAACATAAATTACCCAACCTTTTATTTCAAGACCCCCTAGGCACACAGTATAGTACTTTTCCATCCCAGGTCCTGAGCAATTGACATTTGATTATCAAAAAGGACTAAAGTTGGAATTAAATAAAAGCAGCAAGATCCTTGCTCTGGTTTGGTCCCACGAAAAGCAACAGTGACAGGTGGTAGAACATGCCACATACGTTGCATACTAAACACACCTTGAAATCATATACATTCAAAACTCAGTCATATACAGGTATTGGCTGCACATATCCATTAAGGTGACAGGAATAGGTTTAAAATGTAGAAAACAATAAACTAGATATGTAAGCTTGAGCAGCACTAAGACACATGAGTTGTGACTTGAAATCCTATTACTTATTAGAGGCCTGGTGCATGAAAATTCATGCATTCAGGTGGTCCCTCAGCCCAGCCTGAGCCCTCTTGCAGTCCAGGACCCCTCGGGGATGTCCCTGTACTGGCTTAAGCTGGCAGTCAGACATCCCTCGGGCAGCCCAGGAGCCCTCAGGGGATGTCCTAAGCTGCAATCAGACATCTTAGCATTGCCATGGAGGCAGGTGAGGCTCCTATCACTGCTAAATTTCCCATTTATATACTCTCTACTCTGTTCTTCCGGCTGAGCAGCGCTCCCCTGTGGAAGCACAATGACCACCAGGGGGCAGCTCCTACATTGAGCGTCTGCCCCTGGTGGTCAGTGCCCATCATAGCAACCAGTCATCAGGTCTCTGCTATTAGGGTCAATTTGCATATTACCATTTATTATATAGGATTAGTCAGTGAACAGACTTAGGTAAAACAGTGCCTGGCTAGAGTTTCCTGGTATATCCCCCTCAGCTGCCTACTAACATATCTATGGAAACACAGAAACACAAGGAAACTTGAAAACCCACACCACCCAAACCAAAACCTGAAATGGAGGTCTTTTACAATAGCTTGCTTAATGCATGTCTGTATTACCTGTACAAAATATTCCCAGAAATAGAACTTCTGGACCAAAGCATATGAGCATTTTTAAGGCCTTGATATACACAGCATTGCCACATTGCTTTCCAAAGGACTAGTTGCATCACTTTCTATTCCCACAACAGGAGAAAGGGCCCTTCCCACATTTGTATCCCCTGGATCCAGATATGTTTGGGCCATTTCTAACACGAAGGCTTCTAAAATAAGCTTAATTCTGTTGATTGGAGTCATTACCCATATCAGTTAACACCATAATAACCTTTGTCAATCAGGGCCTCGTTCGACCATAGAACAAACAACAGGCCGAATTGGTTCAAAGACCAATATCACCTTTAAGGTCAAGGCTGTGGCTGCTCATGAGTATAACACTGGAAAATGACACGGTACCTGCCACACTGACCCTGACCTCACCGTCCCCCCTGCAAATCCTCACTGGATGAAGACCAGAGAGCTGGCTCCCAAGGGACCAATTTGCTGAAGACTCCCCTGCCACTTGGCCACGTCAACAAGAGCAAGAGGGGCTTACAACACACTCCGCTTTCAAAGGCAGTTGCCTCCAGATGTGCCCGCCGCCGCAGGTACCAAGGCTCCACACCAGATGTGATCCTCTGGGAGTTGTCGGTGGGAGCACTTGGAGCGCACAGCTGCAGATGATGAGGTCATCAGCACAATTTGGAGAATGGATGAGTTCACAGGGGAAAGGGGAAAAAAAAAACATGTCACTTTTCTTTTTTTCTCGTTTGAAGTCACTAAGCTTCAGGGTTCGGGAGGGAATTGTTGCTCTGACTTTATTCTTTGGGAGGCCGGTGGCCGCCTGCCAGAGGCAGCTGCACATGGGGTCATTTACATTGCACGCAGCCTCTGGTTTTAGAGGGAAGCTCTTCCTTTTCTTAGATCATCTGCCTCTTTAGAGTCAGGGCCACTGCCTCACACAGATTGTATTCGCCCTTTAATCTTTTCCCCACCCCGCCCTCTCCCTGACTTACTTGGGGCAGTTTAACAAGCTTCCCAGACAGGTCCAGCAGGCTCATCCCCATAGATTTGAAAGCCAGCTGGCAGACAAAGGAGGAATTATTTCAAACGCTCATGGCTGGGTGCAGGAGAGAGACACTTTGTGGGACACATGGGATCCTCTTCCTCTCTCTCTCTCTCTCTCTCTCTCTCTCTCTCTCTCTCTCTCTCTCTCTCTCTCTCTTTCTCTCTCACCCTAGATGCTAATACCTTAATACCTTATAGCCCTGACCTTGGCTGATCTGACCTGAGACACAGTTCAGATTGCTGAACTTTCACCAGGCTCCGGCAAACCTGACGGGGCCCCGAGGGAGCCGTTTCCCAGGAGGAGGAGTAAATTCGCTTTTGTGTATGGGCACATTCTTGAAGTTTCACCAAGGTGATGCCGGGGCTAAAAGGGACGGGGGTCTGGTTCTCCAATGTGGGGGAAGTTGCTTTCCGTTAAATGAGGCACCTTTGTTCCTTCTGGATGATGCAAGGGAGAGAAAACGAAGAGGAGTGTGACGGAAGGTAGCCTAGGCCGGGGACAGGGACGTGGGCCTATTTTTCAGCGGAGAAAAGCTCGTTTCTAGCCAGATGATTGCTTATTAGCCGACAAGAATGTGGCAGGTGTCATTTTATTTTTTATCTCTCCAGTTAGAGATTATTTCGGCCATTATTTTAGAAATGACACCAAATGGAGAGTAAGTGGCCCATTTCAACTTCATCTTTAACGCTCAGCCTGGACAGAGGCTGTGCACTGTGAACCAATAAAAAGAACAGTCAGAGAGGCATAACAGTTACTGTTGAACACCTTTGTCATGGGATGGGCACCAAACGTGCTTCCGATCCTCAGAGAATCTAGCAATCACTGAAGCAGTGAGCAGCTTAATGATAGCAGATGGATTTTGCTTGTTATCAGGGCATTTGGAATGTCCAGGTTTTTATTATCTGTGTTCCTATGAAGCAACTTAAAGGATGTTTTTAATTTTAATCATTTAGAGTGAGAACACTTCTAATACCCAAAGACCAAATAACCAGAATCCTCAATATCTTCTCCAGCAACTCCCTTGCAGAATAAAGAAGAAGAAGAAAAGGGGAGAAGTAGCATCAGACATTTGTTTTTTTAATAATATGCTTTAAGGGTTAGCAGAAACTCCCAGGAATTCCGATATCTGGTCTCATAGTGGTGGATACTAAGATGCTTCAAGTAAGAAAAAAAGTACCTTTATTTACCAACTATTTGTACTACATACCGGTTACTACTTCCACACACCTATTTTATTGAATCTTTATAATAACTTCACATTATATTTTATACGATTATTGTAATATTAAAGTAATATATAATAATAATTACAGAAATCTAATTTTAAATTACATTTCACAGACTAGTCTCTAGCACCACGCATTTCTAAGCTTGTTTCTCCTCTCCCACTGCCCTCCTATCTTCGGTGCCAAGCACCAAGGGACATTTTCACGTGCCCTGCCTCTTTGTGTCCTGTTTTCAGGCAGGTCAGTGGGCTGTAGGTACGAACCTGCATGCCTTTCCATACCAAATGACCAGAAGTAAGTCACCATCCATGGAATTGACTTTGATCTTGCTAACTCTATCTCACTCAACCCAAACTCCAAATATCTCCAACTCAGCTGCCTCGGATCACTCCAACCCCATGCCACAGGAGGGGAATGCAATAGAAGGATGTTGAAATGGAGACAGCAGGCAACTCATCGGGCTTAAAATATCTTATTTTTGCAAGTTTTATAACAAAACTTAGCAAACCTTGCTAAGACTCCCTCTCAGGGCCTCAGATGGAGCCCAGACGCTTAAGCTGTATCGGCTTCATGGTAAATTGGCCTCTGCCTAGGGATCCTGCCATTGTCCAAGCATTTGGCATTGACTTCAGAGCATACTTCATGCGTGACTGACTAGTCTCACTGGTAGCTTTAAGGGTTGATTGGACTTTTGGAAACAACCAAAGTATCTTGGACTCAAGTGCTGCAGTTCAGGTAATTGGTCAGGCTGTGGAGTCGTGTTTTGAAGTCTGAGTGTGGGGGTTCTCTTCAGCAGTTCATTAACTGTTTGAGAACGGTTCTCTGAAATGGGGTGTTTTCCCTGCAAACCACAACACACAGCCCAGGATTTTCCCAAGAACGTTCAACAGAGAATTGACAGGTCCCCGTTTGCATCTTCTAAGACCTAATGTCCACAGGGGACCTGGGCCCAGGGTCTGGCGACTTCAAGTGCACAGAGTGGAACCAGGACTGGAGTGGCCCTTGGCTGTGCACTCCAGACCCCGAGCTGACCCTCCCAGCTCACAGCTCTCATGCGCTATCTTTGCCCAAACTTCATCCGATTGCTTTAGTCCCGCCACCTTTGTCCTATTTGGCCTCACTGAATACAGAGAAAAGAGAGGCTTCAACCTGCTTGCCAGAGAGGTAAATCGGTTTAAACTTCATCACAGATGGCCTCGGGTCTCTGTGCCAGATTTTCATCAACAACTGGTGTAGCTAGCGACATGGCAAAGGACCACCGCTAAGCCTGGCTCCTGTCCACCTCTCTAATGGAGACCAAGACGGGGATGGAGGGGACGAAAACCTCCTGGCAGTTTGGGCTGAAGGAGAGAAAGAAGTAAGGAATTGAGGGAGAAAAGAGAACCAATATGTTATCAACTGGGAGGAGGATCTTAACAGAAAAGAATGAAACTTATGACTATTGTTTGCTTTAATTACATATTTAGTGCCTGCCTCATTCCACAAAGAACTGACACCCCCTTTTATTTCCAATTTAAGGCTATCTCAAGCCAAACATTCTCATTTCCTATGTAGTCTGCCCATACTCTCCCACTATTCTCAATTTCTTTTCTTCAAAAACATAGCAATTACAGTGAGCATGTATTTGCCATTTCTATAAGGCTACACCTCAGTGGTTTACTAGAATGGAGAGAGAGAGAGAGAGGGAGGGAGGGAGAGAGAGAGAGAGAGAGAGAGAGAGAGAGAGAGAGAGAGAGAATGAGAGAATGAATCACAAAAAAGAAAGAAAAAAGATGATTTGGGCTGTAATCTTTGGGAAGTTGCCAGAATCCTTTTCTAGCAAACCAATTTCATTCGATGGTGGATGTGTGTGTGTGTCTGTGTGAGCATGTGTGTGGATGCATGAGCATGTGTCTCTGTGTGTGCATGTGCGTGGGTAAGCGTATGTGCATGCACCACACATCGTTAAGCCTGGCTGAGCACAGAACACTCAGATCTCCACAAATTGCTGAACTCCATGAGGCAGAAGAAGGGCTTCTAGCCACGGTCATGGTCCAAACGATTATCAAAGAATTGCTCTCCTGAGCAGGTTTTGTGCTAAACGCGCCAGAGGAAGAAAGGAAGGGCCGATGGCTGCTTGTTTGGCATGTCTTTGTAGTCTGGGACTTTTCTTCGCCCGAGGTGGTTGTTGTTGTTAACCGGGGTTGTGTGAAACCCCTTCTGTGCAGAAACTAGAGCTTCCGCTTTGAAGCCGCAGTGTCTTTGTTCTTCACCTAAGTTGGTGCCATTTTCGACAAGGGCACTTGTATTGAAGTCCGGTCAATGCCCGCCGACCAGAATTCTGTGAGGCTGTTTTCCAGGTGGGAAAACCCGGGGATGGTGGGGACAGAGGGAACAGTGTGGGTTTGGGGCAGAGGAGATATGGGGTGGGGGCAGTTATCTGCATATAAAAATACAGAACAAGATGCTGTAAAAATTGGCTTGGATTGGTGAGTCAGAGTTCACAGTTCCCTCTGGGATTAGAATGCTCCAAAAAAGTATAGGGTGCAGGAAAGAAGAGGAGAAAAAAGCGAGTGGGATATCTTGCTAGATTGCAAATAATAATAATAATAATAATAATAATAACAATAATAATGATAATAATTTTAAATAAGTAAATAAAATAGAAGAAGAGAAGAAAAGAATGGGAAGGGAGACATTTACAAAATATAATTATAATAAAACACCTTGATAACTTGCATTGAGACCAGAAATGCTCTTAGTAGATGTTAAAGCAATAATTGTTAAGGTTTCCTCAAAACACTTATTCCAATTTCACTTTTGAAAATTATATTTTCAAGTTTAATACAGAAAACAACTCAAATGTGTGGAATACTAAATTTCTAATGCACCGGAGTAGATTTCCATCTCACCCAGAGTGTAGTTTCCCAGTTGGCAAATATTGCTTATTAGCAAAATTGGCTGGAACATTCTTAAGTCTCCCATTAATTACTCAATCCCTGAATAATCATTGTTATGCACACTACACTTGGAGAACCACTGACCTAAAGGGGAGGAAGGGGAAGAGAAAGGCTGGGTTGGCATGTCATTTTCTCTTAACAGCACTATTGAGTCCAGCTGTGAAGGGGGCCAGGGCGAGATCTCCATAGTGCTGGGCAAGAGGCCTTCCTTCTACCCCTCTCAGTATGGACCCCCTAGTACCTTAATAATGCATACTATGATTTTGTTACTGTATCAATTAAGCTAGGTAGTGTAGTTCCTTCTGATGGCAGGGAGTTACCCCTAAAGCTGACACGCAAATTTGCTCCTATTTCAACTCTACTGTATATCAAAGCATTTACTTGTTGGCACAGCCGTGCTGTTAATTGGCAGGTGAACTAAGGCAAGAAACTTCCACTCCCCGCACTTGCATCTATCTGTGTACTGGATGGCTTCTAAATCGCCTCCAGCACTAACAGTTCCTGCTGCTGCAATTAACAACCTCACCTGTAGGCTGATAGCTTCACACTGCGCTTTAACTGTGTGCTATCTTTTAAGTCCGTGTCAGGGTCATTGGGGAGGAAGAGATCATCCGCATATGGACAGCCAACTTGGCTCCATTCTGAGACCAGAGGCCGCTCCTCCTGCCACTCTCATTAGACACCTGCGATCCTGGGTTTTGGGGCCCAGTGAGGCTCAGGTAACAATAGGCAAATACATGATCCCTAACTGGAAAGAATATACATCCCACCTCAGACTCTGGGGCAATGGTGCTTCATCGTTCACATTTATTGAGATGATCTGTGGAATGTACATGTTAGTAGAACCACATGTGGTACCCCTTAAATCTATATTCTTTGACTATTTATTCAACATGTATTTAGTGGGGATGAGCAGAAACCTTTTATAGTAAGAAAAATAAATAAAAACTGTGTTCAGGAACAGATTCACTTTATTAAGTTACTCTCCTGGGCTGAATTAGACCCAATACACCAAAGAAAATTCAACAATATATATATATTGAAAAGCAAGTTTGCAGTTTAAAGATAAAGGACTTAAAGTGTTTTAAACATAGGTGCAGGAGGCTCTTAAAAGCCAACAATTATTGCTTACTCCTTTTGACTAGAAATAAAGCAGTCCAGAGGCCCTCACAGGGTAAGCCCCGGAGCTGCATCGGCTGGAGACACACATACAGCGGCTGAGAGACAGCACAGCCCTAGGTAGCTCCATTGTGGAACACCCGCTGGATGAAGAGTCGGTAAATGAAGTCACAGCACTGCCACTTTCCAACAATACACTAACTTGTGGAGTTAATGATTCAGCTGGAAACATAAAGACTAACCCGTTATCTCTTTTGCAGAATTGTAGTTAGTTTACCTTTTAAGGGAAGAATCTATAGACATGGATGGCTGTTTTGCTTCTAATTGTCCAATATCAGTATCAACAAATCATTAAAGAAGGTTATCTTTTATGTGAATGACAAATATGAGCGACACTAAACTATTCAGCGTTCAATACCTTTAAAAATAATCTATTGGTTAATCCTGGAACAACCGTGTTGACACCGTGCTGATGCACCAAACCACTGGCATCTTGGCACATATCATGGCAACAGTACCAGACTGAGAAGTTATTGTATTCTTCACCACCACACAGTTAGAGTACAATCAAACACTTGTTTTACTTAAGGTCATCCTGAAGAAGCAATAAAAAGCATTACTTTTATTAAACTTGACCCTTCGGTACACATGTTTAAACTCTCTGTGACAAAGTGGTAGGTACACACAGTACTTCTGTGTATGGAAGTACAGACCTTGGCCTGCTTCTATGGGTGTCTTGATAAAAAGCATGAGTGTGATTGAATTACAAACTAAAGTACTCACTGTTTTTATGGAATGCCATTGTTACTTGAAAGAATGACTTACATAAAAACTATGACTCTTTAGACTTACATTATTTGGCTGACATTTTCTAGAAGGTGGATTAAGTGAGCCTGTCCCTTTAAAGAAACAGACGGCACCCTTTGCTGCCAGTGATGAAAGTTGAACTTTCAAACAAAACTTAGAATTTTGGTAAACTTGTCAGCATGAGCTTTACAGCTTCCTCGTAGTTATACTCTTCTGATGAGGTCAGTCATGATATTAATAAATTTTACTTATGTTTACTTATGATACTTTATTGTTATACTATCGCATATTTATATTATTATTTCATGTTTTATAATGAAATGTAATTATGGTTCATTCAGTGAACCAGTATTTTTCAAATGACTACTACCTGTTGTTATAGAATCATGCCCAGTTAAAAAAATTCATTCGAAATGCAAGGGAGACTAATAAATATTTATGTGACAGATAGGAAAAGTTTATTAATTAATTTCAGATTTCACATTGCAACTAAATTTAAAGAAACTACCACTTGTCAAGTTTTGTATAGTGCCAAAGAAGAATATCCATGATTATCTAAAAAGGCTACTGAAAAAATTCCACCCTTATCCAAGCACATAACTGTGGAGGCTGGATTTTCTTTATGGACTTTAACCAAACAACAGATTGCAACAGATTGAATGCAGAAAACAGATATGAGAATTCCACATCTATGAAGCCAGGCATAGAGACTTGCAAAACTGTAAAACATTGGCACTCTTTTCACTAAATTTTTGTGTGAAAGGAAAATAATGATGATATAGTTATTTTCATGAAAATATGTTACTTATGTTAACATTTGTTTATTTTAATTAATAAATCTTTTCTAAATTTTCTATTTTAATTTATATATACAGGTTTACAATTGTCCTTACAGAAAATAATATAATAAATAATAACACATGAATAAACTCTGTGCTTTGCATCCTCACAATTGTAAACAAACTTTTGGCCCACCCTGTATATAAATAATACTCTCATAGTATATATACATGTCCCCCAAAATGTATGAACACTTTAACAAAGGATAGCTCAATTTTGAAAATAAAATATATTTTAATAAACATCGCCATTATAATTACTCAAAGTGTCTGTATACATTTTTAGGACACCTGTATATATAAATTATATATCTAATACCTTCATAAATAAGACTTTTTTAGGATATTCAATAATATTCAGGAGAATAAAGGAGTCATAAGACCAAAATGTTTGAGAAATGCTGATTTACACGGATACACTTAACTCATTGCACAAACAAGAGTAAACAAGAGTAAAATACTATACTGAGCTCCTTAAGGGTAAACAATGTACCTTATTTGAATCTTAAGTGCTTAATTCTTAGTAGATACTAAGTAAACAAATCAATGAAGGAATTAATGGATAAATTATTCAACTTCAGTATTTCAATTTTTTATGCATTCTCCTTGGTCTCAGCACCAAGAAAAATACAAGTAATTGCAATGCCCAAGTTGTAGAGAAAAACATAAAGGAAAGAAAACACATTATTATGTATGTCTTCTAAGATCAGCCATGACTTACCCCTCTAGCCTCACCTCTACCACTCCCTACGTATGCTTCATGTTTCAACAGCATCAAGCAACTACTATATCACACTCTTTATCATTGTCCCTAGCACCAGAATCTCTCTCTCTCTCTCTCTCTCTCTCTCTCTCTCTCTCTCTCTCTCTCTCTCTCTCTCATACATACACACACACACACACACACACACACACACACACACCCCTCACAATTCTAACTCTGAACTTTGAAGATTCACAGAAGGCTAAGGAATGAGGTATCTTGTTATTCTCTGAGCTCCCATAATATGCTACGCATATTTTTCTCATTGTCTTTAATTATTTATTTGTGTGTCTGTCTTCCTTTCTAGATCTTCAGCTCACAATTTTCATCCTCAAGTACTATACATAGATACATACAGTCTGACATTTAATGGATGCCTAGTAAATATTAATTAGACTGAACTGAAATGCTTCCTATCCATGACTTTAAAGCTTAGGTATAAATCATGCAAGCCCCATTCAATTTCACTCACTATTTTTAAATTTAGATTCTTGGGAAACCTTTGGAGCAGTGGTTGCCAACCGGTGGTCCGTGAGATCCAAAAGGTTGGCAACTTCTGGTTTAAAGTATTACACAAGTCTCCTTTTCCCCTATTGACCTCTTCCCAACTGTCTCCACCCGCCAGCACATGCCCTCAACCCCCTACAGTCTGTGTCCATTGGTTATATTCATATGCATGCATACAAGTCCTCTGATTGATCTCTTACCCCCTAACCCCCCACTTTCCCTCATAGGTTAGACAGTCTGTTCGATGCTTCTCTGTCTCGAGTTCTATTTCTGTTCATCAGTTTATGTTGTTCATTATATTCCACAAATTAGTGAAATCATGTGATATTTATCTTTATCTGACTGGTTTATTTCACTTAGCACAGGGCTGGGCAAATTACGGCCTGCGGGCCAGATCCGGTGAATAAAACTATTGGATTAAAAAAAAAACACACAAAAAGACCATGACCTTTTATGTAATGACGTTTACTTTGAATTTATATTAGTTCACACAAACACTCCATTCATGCTTTTGTTTCGGCCCTCCCATCCAGTTTAAGAACCCATTGTGGCCCTTGAGTCAAAAAGTTTTCCCACCCCTGACTTAGCATAATGCTCTCCAGTTCCATCCATGCTGCTGCAAATGGTAAGAATTCCTTTTTTTACAGTAGTGTAATATTCCATTGTGTAGATGTACCACAGTTTTCTGGTCCACTCATCTGCTAATGGGCACTTGCACTGTTTCCAAATCGTAGCTATGATGAATTGTGCTGCTACAAACATAGGGGTGCATATATCCTTTCTGTTTTCTTAGGATATATTCCTAGAAGTGAAATTACTGGGTCAAATGGGAGTTTCATTTTTAGTTTTTTGAGAAACTCCATACTGTTCTCCATAGTTGCTGTGCCAGACTGCATTCCCACCAGCAATGCACAAGGGTTCCTTTTTCTCCACTTCCTCACCAGCACTTATCATTTGTTGATGATTGCCATTCTGACAATGGTACTGCATTGTTGTTTTAATTTGCATCTCTCCGATGATGAATGACTTTGAGAATGTTTTAATGTATCTCTTGGCCTTCTGTATCTCCACTTTCGAAAACTGTCTAGGTCCTTTGCCCATTTTTTTTATTGGATTGTTCATCTTTCTTTTGTTAAGTTGTATGAATTCCCTATAAATTTTGGAGATTAAACCTTTACTGAAAATGATATTGGCAAATATGTTCTCCATGTAGTGGGCTTTCTTGTTGTTTGTTGGTTTCTTTTGCTGTGCAGAAGCTTTTTATTTTGATATAGTCCCATTTGTTTATTTTCTCCTGTCTCCATTGTCCTCAGAGCTGTATTGGTAAAGATATTGCTATGACATGTGTCACTCACTTTTATTGAGCACTTTCATGTTCCACTATGGTGGGCATTGGGAATTAGAATTATGTCAATGAGCTTACAATCCAACAGTTTCATTCATTCATATATATATAATGGAAAATGTCCTCTCGGGAGTTCAACTGGGAGACTGGGAGTTTGATGGCTCACTATGACATGTGCTCACCAACAGTGGGCAGGCTGGAATGAAGGAATGCCCCAGCTGGCAGCCGGAAGGCCCCTATCAGTCCTGATTGCCAGCCATGAATTTCATGCACTAGTCCTCTAGAATCCTATCTAATAAAAGAGTAATATGCAAATTAACCATCACTCCAACACACATGATTGCTGCCCCCATGTGGTCAAAGATGCTGCCTCCATGTGGACACAAGATGGCCACCACAAGATGGCCAGCAGGGGAGGGCAGTGGGAGGATCAGGCTTGCAAGGAAGGGAAGTTGGAGGCAATCAAGCCTGCAGGGAAGGGCAGTTATGGGTGACCAGGCCAGCAGAGGAGGGAAGTTGGGGGTGACTGGGCCTGCTAGGAAGGGCAGTTAGGGGGACCCAGGTCTACAGGAAAGAGCCATTGGTGGGGACCAGCCCTGCAAGGGAGGGAAGTTAGGGGTTACTAGGCCTGCAGGGGAGGGGAGTTAGGGGTGACCAGGCCTACAGGGGAGGGCAGTTAGGGATAAACAGGCTGGCAGGGAAGCAGTTAGGCATCAATCAGGCTGGTAAGGGAGTGGTTAGGGGGTGATCAGGCTGGCAGGTAGAAGTGGTTAGGGGCAATCAGGAAGGCAGGCAGGCGAGCAATTGGGAACTAGCAGTCCTGAATTGTGAGAGGGATGTCCAACTGTCTGTTTAGGCGCTATCCCACTGGGATTGGGCCTAAACTGGCAGTAAAATATCCCTCAAGGGGTCCCAGATTGGAGAGCGTACAGGCTGGGATGAGGGATCCCCCAAACACAAATTTCGTGCACTGGGTCATATATATATATATTTTCAGACTCTAAGAAGCAAAGCTATGTGCCCATATATCTAGGATCCCAGGAGAAGTACATTCCTTCCACAAATATTTAGAACACCTTCTATGTGGCAAGAAGACACTCATGAGAGCTGTTATTGGAAGTGTGTGCTCTCAGTAGACTCCGAGTCTTGTGAAGAAGATAGGCACTAAACTAATGGCACACAAATAAGCATAGAATTACAAATGATGAGCAGGGTCAGGAAGTAAAAATAGTGAAAAGATACCATCTTAGGTTGGGGAGTGGGAAGGGATCAGCAAAGGTGTTTCTGAGGCAGTGACTCTGTGCACCTGAGGGCAGGTGTGTGTGGGATTTGACCACAGAGGAGTCCTGAGAAAAGCCCTGCAGGCTGTGGAAAGGGTGGTAATTGGGCTGGGATAGAAGGCTTTACCAGAAAGTAGGCATTTGCCCATTTTGCCAGTAGAGAAGGAAAAGGCTGGGGGAAAGAGAGAGGGACTAACACGGCACAGCACAGAAGATTGAGGAAGCCTAATGCTAAGTTTGGATTCTTCATTTTCCTCTTGTGTGATGCAGAAACGTAATTCTGGGTGGTCTGTATTCCCCTCACACAAGCCCTCACAAGATAAATGGAGCTGTTTCCTCAAGTAACTACTGCTAAGAGAAAAGTTTTCTTCAGATGTATTTCTCCATCAGCACTTCCCTCAGAGGGAACCTAAAAACTTGATTTATCATAAATGTTTCACGCAGAATGCGCATATAGTAATACCAATGCGGCATATTTAAATGTACTCCTCCAGGAACTTTCTGGCAGTGATCACAAACCATAAATAAAGAAAAATAGCCCAGCGATGGTTGTTTCCTGAAGGAGTAGCTAGACCCCCTACGTTGGCTACTGCTTGGACACAGTCACGCAGTGCGTTAGAAACACCTATCCTGGAGCTGAGACGGGCTCCTACTGAAGGGCTGACCCTCACGTGGGAGGAATAATAGCAAAGCTCCAGGATTTCTTCCATTCCTTTGTCAGAGATGGGGCTGGGGCGGGAGAAAGCGGGGCTGGCCAATCAGCAACGTGAGTCCAGCTGGGTAATTAAGGGCCACTGCCTAAGTTCCATCCCCAACTCAACCATCTACTAGCTCTGTGACTTGGTTAAGTTATTTGGTCTGTCATTTGTACGCTCCTCTGTAAAATAAAGTAATAGCTGTTGTATAAACTGCTGCGTGCCTTAGATGAGCTAATGTGAGCCCATGCTCAGAAAAACATTCATTGCATGTCAGCTCCATTATCATGATCGTCCATAACCAATCAACCAATTAAGAGAGTTTCCAGGCCTCAGCCTGCCACACCTCAAGACCAGTTTAACTGCCTGTTTTACCCCCACCTATGACCATCATTTGACATCTTAGAGACACAGTTTCTGTCACGAGTCACCCTGTTTCTAGGTTTTTTGCAGATACCACTCACTTTTTGAAATCCTAGCCCACCAGCCATGTAAGAAAATTACCTTCTTCTCCCTTCCTTATTGTTCAGAACCCTTGTATCCTGTAAGATTATTCTAAGAAATCCCTCTCTATTAAAACCTCAAACACAGTTCTAAGAGAGCCCTCTCTTCACAGAATTTCCCAGCTGCTTCCTTTCCTGCTCTGAACAGACACTGCAGTTTTGAGGATAGCAGTTCCCCTGTCCTATCACTCACCAACACCCCCAGTGGAGGCCCCAAAGCCCCCATCCTCCCCCCTCCAGCCCTGAGCACTCTCACAAGTCCTCCTGTCATACCTTGAAACCACGCCTGCCACATCCCCCTAAGACTGGGCAAAGACTGGCATTTTCCCCGACCACAAGCCCCCTGAAAGTCAGATGTGTCCATGAGAGAAAAGTGACCCTTTCTTACCTAAACTATAGTGGGACAAGGATCAGCCAAAACCACATCAAGATTGGGCTTGGTAAGAAATAAGAACGACTTTCAGAAATCTACATTTGGTTCAAGCATGCCTGAAATATGAAATAACTAAAAGAACACCCTTGACCTTTGCAGAGGTCCTTTCATAGGACCCTCTCAATATCTCAAATGAAAAGAAAGGTACTTAGAACCTTGGCACGCTTTTTAAAATCTGCAGACAGCTTAATTTGAGGGGCCTTGTGAGCAATGCGTCATCAGAGGTTTCTAGCAAGTGTTATTTCTTCCTGAATTCCAAGAACCCAGTGCTCTGAAGCTTACATTCACATCGGAAGACAAAAAGGCACCACAGCATGAAAAGAAGAAAGTACCGGAAGTGGTTTGCTTTGAGGGGCAGGGTTAACATGCCTACACACACAGGCAGACCAGAAGCTGGTAGGATGGCAGAGAGGCAGGTGGCCTCCTGAGGTTAGGGCTCCATTACCATCACATACAAAATGCAAGGCAAGTGCTGGGAACCAGAAAAGTCATGTATGACAGTAAACAAATGGCTCTTAAAAAATAAGCCAGGTGATAGAAAGCAGTGACCAAAGACAAACATTCGCTACATGGAAATAAAGACAAGAAGAAAATATGGACAAAATCTCCCTGCAGAGGGTGCTTGTGCCCCTGAAGGCTGCATGCAAAGGGCATACACTAGTAAGTAACAGGAGGGGAGAACATCTGAATAAAGTTATTACTGCCCTCACATTGCTGTTGCTGGATTCTTCAATTTTCTCCTAGTCAAAACAGTCAGCACAAACCCTTTGCGTCTAGAGTGTGTTCTAGAGCAGGTGGAACTTTTGGTTTTATGAAAAGAAGCTTGATTTTGGTATTAGAAAAAAAATACCAAATACGGGGGGAATCCGTGTCTTATGGTCATTAAATATACATCTGCTTCTAAGACATCCCTCAAAAACAGCTGCTGGGGCTAAAGGCAAGAAAACAGTGGACCAAGTTTTAACAAGCATTTGCTATCCTGATTGGTATTCCCACTTGCTTTTTATATCTTCTAAAAAAATAACGGTTATAATAATAACACGTTAATTGCAAAATGAAGAGACTCAGCATGAGTATTGAAACCAGTTGGACATGGATGTCCATCTAAATAATTGTACTAAGATGTGGATTGCCAGAAGGAAAGGGGCATCAGGGAAGGTAGGCAAGTGATGGAAGGAGACTTGACTTGTGGTGGTGAACGCACAATACAATATATAGAAGATGTATTATAGAATTGTGCAGCAGAAACTTATATAATTTTATTAATCAATGTCTCCTCAAAAAATTCTTTAAAAAAGTTTTTTTTAAAGGAAAACAATAGTATTTCTATAATCCTCATCAGTAGATTTAGGATGGAAATTCTTGGGCTACAAGTAGGTCACATGGTCATTTATCTCTGCAAGTAAGTCTGGGAAAAAGAGCTGCAGTGGGATGCAATAAAGTCCTATGAGCTGAAGCAATAAAGCAATATGAGCTGATAGAAAAAACAATGCATTGAAGAAATTCAAATTTAATCCTAAAAATTAAGTAAATAAATAAATAATTGTACTAAATATGTTTGCAAGTGTCTCCATAATTATTCTTACAAGATTAGACATAAAATATAAAAATTAATTCTTATAGTAACAATTAAATAAAATAAGCCAGTGCTAACCCCCGCCCCCAAATTATATTTTCAAACATTGGAAAATAAGAAGGAAAAAAAGCATGAAAAGATACATGAGAATATTAAATTCTTTACCTTAAATAAGGGGTCTCAAAAGATTCATGTTTGTTTTTGATGTTCATTATTTAAAGAGATACTGATCAAAAAACAATCTTTAACTTAAAAATAAAATTAAAATGGAAAATAAACCTTCTAGAGCACTGCAGGAGATAAAAGTAAGTATGTTAGAGTCTCTGTGGGAAGAGAAACTGGAAACTACAAAGGAGCCTAGAGAGGATAATTAAAATACGTTAGAAGTAAAATCAAAGTAGTTATGTCAATAAATGGGTTGACCTTCCTAATTAAAATGCAAAAATTTCAAAATAGATTTTCAAAATTCAATGATAGTTTATTAAAAGTGATAAACCTAAATAAAAAGATATAAAAATATTAAACATCCCCCCTCCCCAAAATACAGATGTCACAATACTGATATAAGAAAATTCAAGGCAAAAAGCATAAGACAAAAGTATAATTTCGTGTTGATAAGTGGTTCAATTCATATCAAAGATAACAGTTAACAAGTTTCTTATACCAAAACTCATTGTATGCAAATGTACAAAGGGAAAATGTTTGAAATATCAGAAGAAAGCAGCAAAAATAAAATAGAATTGGTAAATGAAAAAAACCCTCTCCATTTTAGATAGATTAATAATGTCAAAGACATGTTTATATAAAATGTGTATAAATAGATATATTTATAAATATTATTAAAATGTTTATAAAGAGAATATACAAATGTATAGAGAGGACATAAATGTTTACAGAGAAACAGAAATTTTATCAATTTCATGGACCATAATGCAAAAAAACAACAAAATACACGAAGAAAAAAAAACAAACAAACCAGCTTTAATAGTTAGCTTCTTAAGAAACCTCATATTATTGAGAACTGTTATAAAAACAATTATTCCAATGGGAAGACTCACAATAACAAGTTACTTTCCTGTAGAAAGTCTAATAATAATTTTAAATAGAAAAAAATGTGTAGCTATAACATTTATCTGATATGAATCAGATAACTGAGCTAATCTAGCCTCTGATTATGACATAGGTCTAATTAAAGCCTTTTCCTGTACCTTCCCACACTGTCATTAGTTCAGGACTTTTTACACACACTTCTCAACCTTAGCACCTTTATCAGACCACTTTTCCTTTTTCTGTTACTATTTCCATTAGTAAGCTGATGACTTCAGCTGTCACCCTTGTATCACCCTTGCTTTTGTCTGCCAGCACCTCCTCTGAGTCTTTTCTGGTAACAGATCTGCCCTTGAGGTAGCAAGCCCGTGACCCAGGCTGAGTCCCGGAGGCTGCCTCAGCCCACCCAACTCCAGCCACAGTGCCTGGCCCAAGGAAGGAGCACTAACCCACACTGGGTGGTCCTTCTCCCTGGACCGAAAGCATGCTGGTTCTTCATGCATGTTCCAGTCTTTCTGTTCAAACATTACTTCCAGTCTGTGATGTTCTCAATATTTTCCCAGTAAATCTTTTTTCTTGCTGTTGTTCAAGTTAGTCTGTATCCATTTCTGTTAATTACAGGGCAGGGTCCATTGATAGAACCCTATTTCTATGTTAAATCATAAAACTATTCAAACCTAATAAGACTTCTTTTTATTTTATTTTCTATTGCCACGTTAGTTCCTCATATTGGTTAAAATATTTTTATTGATTTAGGAAAGGAAGGGAGAGAGAGAGAGAGAGAGAGAGAGAGAGAGATGGAACATCAATGATGAGAGAGAATCATTGGTTGGCTGCCTTCTTCACACCCCCTACTGGGACTCAAACCTGCAACCTGGGTATGTGCCCTTGGCAGGAATCAAACCTGGGACCATTCAGTCCACAAGCTGATGCTCTATCCACTGAGCCAAACTGGCTAGGGATAGTTCTTCATATTAATGATGCCTTGGGCATCAGTCTACCACAAAATGTTTCTCCTAAATAATGCATCATATTGTATCCAGTTCACCTCAGGAAAATGCTTGCTTCAAGGGAAATGTGAGCACTAGAACAAGCTGACCTGTCAGAGACTAAACTTAATTTTGGTTTCTTTCTGTCCTCTCTCCCAAAGAGGAAACAGAGAAGCACCCTTAGCCTTCCTTGGAGAACAAATTTCTTCTAAGGCAAGAAGTGGTGATGGGGAGAGTATTTAAGATACTTGTGTTATATACAAATCTTGGTGTCAGTTAGGCATTAAATCTCTACTGTCTTTATCAGAGAAGGGAGAATTATCAAGTGTTTCAGCTAAATTGTCAAAAAAGGAGCATTCCTTTCATATTCTATGTTGTACACAGACCATGATAATATTTGAATACACATTGTGGTGAATAGCGGTTGGTCAACCTCTTTGAAGTTGATTACAGAGTTCTCAAAAGAAAATTCTGGCAGGAACCCTGGGTTCTGACCCTTTTTATTGTCTCCTCTGGGGCAGTGGTGGCATCCAATGCTTCTTTTGTGGTAGGTTCACTAGACAGGGATCCCTCTGTTTTTTATAGTAGCATGATTGAACAGAAACTGGCTCAATTTTTTAACAAAGGTTTCTCACAGGTTTGTACACATTTCATATTTCACTTGTAATCATGCTCCTGAGAAAAATAAATGAATATATTGGTATGACTTTTGTGAGAATAATCTATAATAATAAAAGCATAATATGCAAATTGACCAAACAGCCAAACAGCAGAAGGACTGCCGGATGACTGCACTATGACACACATTGGCGCCAGGCCAGCAAAGGCTGGTGCAATGAAATTGGTCCAGGGGCCCTGCCATAGCCCCATGATCGCCCCACGGGGAGAGGCCACCCTTTGTGGGATGACTGATTGGGGAGAGGGGCTCCACAAAACTGGGGAACCAGGAGTGTGTGGTGGGGGACATGGATCAGTAGAAAAAAACATAAACAAGAGTAAATTTTATAAGATTATTCCCTGGAGTTCTAATATCTATCCCATGAAGTTCTAGTTCTGATGTTACATGTGATAAAATAACCTATTCCTGTTCATACAGAATTGATTTAAAAATAGGTGCCCAGGTCTTTTAAAGCCCAAATGTATTAGTTTTCTATGCCGTGTAACAAATTACCACAAAGTTAACAGCCTGAATCAACACACACACATATTATCTCAGTTTCTGTAGGTCCGAGGTTCAGGCAGAGAGTAGACTGGGCTCTCCACCTGAGGATCTCATCAGATTGTAATCCAGGTGTCAGTCAGAGCTGAGGTATCATCAGAGGCTCAACTGGGGATAGATCTGCTTCTAAGCTCACAGGTTTTGACATTCATCTACTCACAGTTATAGGACTAAGGTCCCCTTCTTGCTCTCAACTCTGAGAAGATGTTCAATGTTCCTTGTCATGTGCTTTTGCCATGGATGCTCATATATAATATAATAGCCTACTTCGTCAAAGCCAACAATGAAGTGCCATTTTCCTTTTTATTTTCTAATTTTATTGGGATATAATTGATATATAATATATGCTGATTTAATATTTTATGATATATTTGATATATTGCAGTAATCCAATATATCAAATACTTAAACTCCTATTCCATCACATAATTACTCAAGGTTCAACATTATGGATAGCCTTCATGATGATAACATCTCTGATCTAATCTCTTAGCAACTCTGAAGCATTTAATATTATTAGCTATAATCATACATTAGGTCCCAGAATTTGTTCATGTTGCAAGTGAAAGAAGAGACATTTTCTTTGCCAAAATAAAAATGTATAAGCTTGAGGACCTATTAGGTTGCCTCTATTCTGCTATCAAAAGCTGGATAACAAACCATATTGTCCCTTTTCTCTGAAAGCCAGGAAACTCAGAACCAAATCTCTGGCTTGATCAGAGCACAGTGTTGGCTAGACCGACAGGAAGGAATTTCACATTCCAAGGCACCTCCTTACAAAGAAACTGTCACTACCAAAAAACAGGCCTCTGGTATCCTCCAGGCCAGGATCTGCTTCTGGCTTTTTCATCATCTAATCTTTGAGTTATTGTTCAGTTAACTGTTTCTCCTTAGGGCTCTAAAAACCTTAGCCATGCTTCTGTAACTCTGACTTCTTGCCACCATAGATAATGCTGTTTCTTCTAACACATTTACCCTGATTTGAAAAGCAGTACTGGGGTCTATTTTTTTATATTCATTTCATTAGTAAGCTAATACATCTTTTGTGGCAGGCAACTTTACGTTCCTATTGTAAAACATATAAAATTTCAACAAATGAATAAACTCAATATTTTAATTCTAGATTCTAATAGGAGGCAAAGTAAAAACCTAGAAACAAAGTAATTTGGTAACTTTCTAAATATGTCCCTCCTATCAATCATTGCCTTCTCATCTAAAAGATTTCTTAATGTCAGCTGGCCATTGAGATAAAGCAAGGCTCAACTTGTCAATCTAGAATTCTCACTTTTTGAGATAAGTTAGACTAAAACCAGTCTCTTCTTGACTGCTGATGGGAAGACAGTCACCACTGAGCCCTTTAGCTATCCAAAATCACTAAATAGCATTTTGGTGACATATAGGTCCCTCCAGAACAGAATAAAGAAAGGAAATTGTGGGGATATAGAAAGTCCTGGCTCTTATTATGTAAATGCATGGTGAAAAGTGGCAACAACTCTTAACCATTGACAGTTTTAGTGGAGCCAAAGTAACCCAGAATCATTTGGGACTCAAGAAAAATGATTTTGTGTATGGCGGGATCCTAATGATGATGTGCTAGTCACTTAATTCACTTTAACAAAATAAAAAGGTTAGGGAATTGAGGGAGAAAAAGAGTCCATGACTGATATTACCTCTGTTTTATATGTGTGGATTAGGGAGATAGCGAGAGAAGAAAATTTAGAGACACCTGTGTTTTTATCCAGTGGGGTTTGGTGGGCCCGTATATTACCATAATTGGTAGGTTTCTGGAGACATTAACATGCATGGCAGAGGGTATGGAGAAGACTACATACACTTGCTGGTGATGTGAACTGAGAGAGATTCTCCTATTAGCAGGTGGATGTCTACAACGTGGAATGGGTCTCCATTTAGATATAGGACACACACTGGAAACCTACAGTGAGAAGGCCTGTTACCCATGTCTGTGTTGGAGCTTGGCACTGACTTTAAAAGAAAAAAAAAAGAGGCTTTTTGAGTAAGTCACCTCGGGCTGGAAAAAATAACAACACTGTTTTGTTCTTCTTGAACCTCTTTGGCACTACTTCCCCCAGGTTAGGCCAGTCTTAGATATTTTAATAAAAATTTCTGGGATGGATGAATTTGAACATTTCAGCCAACACAATGGCTGTGCCAAGCTCCTCATAGCTGGCAAGTTGTGCATATGTTGAGCAATTCTTAATAGTGACTTCATTGGTAGATTATTAAATTTTAGGTAAGTCAACAGTAGCTCTTTATCAAGAAGGTCAATGACCATTGGCACAAGATAACTGCCAAGAACACTTGTATTTCCTGTTCCTGTATCTTTGTGGCCTTTGGACACTGGCACATTTGGCAGGGCATGTGATGAGATATTGAGTGCACAAGGCTTTAAGGTTATTACATGTGCTCCTGGGTCCAGCTGTGCCATGTGATGTTTGGCAACTAGCAACTTCACGATTTCTCTCAGTCTTAACTATAAAATGGAACTTGCTGTAATAAAGGGGAATTAAGAGCTCTTTATGCTTCCAGCACTCTACTAGATCCTGGTAGGGTGAGGAGGGCAGGAGACTGTGGTGAAAGAATTATGGCTCAGTTCCTGCTTTTCAAGTGGTTTGTCCTACCTACCTCTGAGAGATGGAAATATCAAATTATGAGGTTTATATGCTTTGAAAAAGTGTAACATGCTAGATAAATGCAGGTTATTATTTTTCCTGAAGAATACATGCTAGTTCCTATAGTTAAAAAACAATTTGTTTTCCTGGTGACAAGCTGCTTTCATGTATTTCTCACTAATTTCCATCCCAATAAAAGCTTGGTTCTTTAAGTCTGTGATAGCATCCCATAATATCATCGCCTGGGAGAAATGGGGCTCCTTCTTTCCTTTCTTGTCATGAATTCTTACCTTCTGTCTTCCTCTACAAGGACTTGGTGGGAAAGTAATCCCTTTGTCTCACCACCACCTTTGATGCACCCCCCTCCATACTGACTCCAAACAGCTCATGTTCACTAAAATTGAGCTTTCCCCTTATTCTCACATATTCAATCAGAGCTCCATATGGAGAAGCAGGAGATCCCAGATGGCCTGACCACTTCCTGGATCATAAAGCTTCTCAGTATATAAAATAGAAATCTCTTTGATGATCCATGTATTTGTCGGGACTTGTTACACAACACATGTTCCAGGAAAGTCTCCCGTGAATTCCGGCACCTCGATCATAAGCCCAGAAAGACAGTTGGCTGGTTTGTTTGTTTATTTAGCTTTCACTTGGGCAGGTGGTTGCAAAGTTTCCTATTTCTCTTTCTTCTGCCTGTCTCATCATCTCCTCACTTAGAATGCAGTCATGATGCCCTCACTTTAAAATTCACGTCAACGCTAAGATCCAGGATGGAATGCTGATTCTCTGAGACAGTCTCATGTTCTTTATGTGAGATCTATTTCTCAACATTTATTTTAGTTTTCCATCTCTCTTCCACCACAAATTTTAGCCCAAAAGGATATGCTCAAGCCTAGATAAATCTAAGATAAATTTTCCTTTAAATGTATGTATTTCACAAATGTGAAATGAATTATGTGTGTGACACTATTCTGGGTACTCAGCATATAATTAACAAAATAGACAAAAATCCTTATTCTTTCTAAGCATTTTTATTCTTATCTAACCAGAACTTACATATTAGTGAGAAAGAGAAACAGTGGAAATATCAATAGAGGAAAAAGCAGGTTATTTATATGTGATGTTGACTGTGGTAAGCACCATGGAGGAAAATGAAAGATAAAGACAAGGATGGGGATACAATTTTAAAATTTAAATGCTAAGAATAGACTACGGAGGACAATGGAAAAGGAGAAAGATAATGGTAGCTTATAGGGTAGTGACAGTGAGGTAAAATAAAAGATAAAATCAATTGGACTGGGCAATGAACAGCGAGGGTGGTGAAAAGTCATCACTTTGAGGTTCATTTTTAAAGAGGAGTGTTAATGGATTGAATCTCAATGAAAGAAAGAATAGAGAGTTAACCCATGAGAAGCTAACTTGGCATAGAAGGTGAAGGACTTATAATACCTCCTCTGCCTTCATCATTCAAAACATGTTTGAAAAAAGAGGAGAAGGTATGAAATAGTAACTTAGGAAGGAACAGAATGAAGAGAAAAGAATATATAAAACTATAATAATTGTTTCCTATAACTGAAAGAAGACACAAATCCTTGGGTTACAAGTGCATCCCTGAATATGTAAATATACATCCACATGTAGATGCATCATGATGAACCTGTAGAACATCAAGGAAAACAAGAAGACTTTTAAAGCTCTCAGCAGCCTTTTCCTTAGACAAAAAAATAACAGAAAGTCTTCAGGGTTGACAGGAAATACCTGTCAATCTACAATTTTATGACCAATCTTTCAACTGTATAACTTTTTACCACATACAGACTTAGAGCCTTTGCTACCTTCAGACCTTCACAAAGGGAATTATTAAATGATTTACTTCAATAAGAAGAATAAACTGGAAGAAAAAATAAAATAGAAAATACATTTTCATTACATTTTAAAAGCTAGTCTTAACATTTCTATAAAATAAAAAAGGACAAACAAATTTCAGAAATTTCTGAAGAACAAAGTGGGTAGTTTGGCCCTATCAAATATCATGATTTATCATAAAACTACACAATTTATACACAATACATTATACAGATGATGTATTATAGAATTGTATACTTGAAACCTATGTAACTTTATTATCCAATGTCACCCAAATAAATTCAATATAAAAAAGAATAAAAAGGAGAGAAAAGGGAATAAATAAAGTTCTTGAAAATGTTCAGGAGGAGATACATACATCAATGTAGGTTGTTCTGTTGTGGTGGAAATAGAAACCATGTACATGTCAACCAATAGGAGCACGTGTAAAGTGTGCATGGGAAAAATAAATCCTATGTTCATAATCACCATTGGAGAGGTGGAGGTGATCAAAGGGAAGGGGAATAGGCAGGAATTTTCACTTATATCTGAAATATTGAAGAAATATGGAAACATTGTTGGCTTTATTAAACCTGGGAGGTGAGGGTATACACTGGATGTTTCTCATACTTTCTATACTTACCTGTTTATTTGGAATATTTCATGGGGAAAGAAAGCAAGAGATGAGGGCCTCACATCCTCACTCAAACTGTCCCACTCACCACCACCCCTTCTTCCCTCCCATGGATACATATACAAAAGGGAGCAATTTGCTTCCTCCTCTCTGATAATTAAAAGAGTATGATAGTGGTACAAGTGAATAGACAAACATATTAATAGGATAGAATAGAAAGACCTAAAAATAGACATGTGTATATAAGGAAAGTTCACACATGATGAATACAGTAGAAACTGGCACATTATAAATCCCAGGGATTAGTTATTCAATAAATAGCTATTTGTGTAGAAAATAAATCAAACATATATCCCTAATCTACAACCCACCCAAAGTAAGTAAAGATCTAAATATAAAAAATATTTTTAAATTGTTTAGAAAAAAAAAGAACAAAATGTCTTTATGTCTTCAAACTAGAGAAGAATTTAATAATGACTATACAAAAAAGCATAAAAACTAAAGGAAAATATAGCTCAATTTGACTTTATAAAAATGTAAAACTCTGCACATCAAAAGAAAACAGTCAGGTGGGTACTAGACTTATGGGGTGATTATTTCATAAGTTATACTGTTCTCCTAAAACAAATATAATATTGCATGTCCATAGTAATTGAAAATTTTTTAATTTTAAAGAAATATTAAAAAACTAAAAAGACGCCGAAACCAGTTTGGCTCAGTGGTAGAGCGTCGGTCTGCAGACTGAAAGGTCCTGGGTTCGATTCCAGTCAAGGGCATGTACATTGGCTGTGGGCGCATCCCCGGTGTGTGTGTGTGGCGGGGGGAGGGTGCAAGAGGCAGCTGGTCGATGTTTCTCATCGGCGTTTCTAGCTCTCTATCACACTCCCTTTCTCTCTGTAAAATATCAATTAAAAATTTATTAAAAAAAATTAAAAAGATATCACAATGTCAAGTCATACACAGGGAGAAGGTATTTACAATATATATATATATATTGATATGTTGATATCTTAGAAATCAACAATAACAAAGAACAGTAAATATAAATGGTCAAGTTACAAAAGGGAAACCTTATTGTACTATAAACATGAGTTGCTCAATTCGAGTAGTAATCCGAGAAATTCAATTTACAACAGCAATGATACATCCATTTCACAGCCATAACTCTGGTAAAAATTAAAGTCAATGGCAAGTATCTACTGGACGTGATAAAAACTAGAACCCTCATACTATTGGCAGGGAAAAATTGATGCTTTATAGAGCCATGTGGTACCACCTACTAATCACTCCAGCAATTCCCCTTCTGAATATATCCTAGAACAGTGTTTTTAAAACTTCAGGTTGTGACCCATTAAGAAATAAAATCAATTGGACTGGGCAATGAACAGAAGGGAGGCAGGGCGAAGAGAGGAGAGGGAAGTGACAGCACACTTAGATCTTTGTTCACCTAAGAATGTGTGTGTGTGTGTGTGTGTGTGTGTGTGTGTGTGTAAATTAGAGATATAATTTTCTTTTTACTTTGTGTATACATAGCCAATTATTCTAGCACCATTTATTGAATCATCCACTTTGTCCTCACTAATTCACTAAACTAATGAAATCGATTTAGTGGGCAGAAGGAAGGGGTAGGGGAATGGAGGGAAGAGGAGAGACGCAGTGAGAAGGTTGAGGGCGGGGAGAAAATATATCTGAATGTATCACTTGCTGGAAGGTATAGTCGATGCCCTGCCCAGATCCCCTTTATGGAGCTGGTGTGCTCACCCCAACTGCTGTATTAGCTGCAAACTGCTCACAGCTGCTCTCCTCCAGAGAGCTATCACTGGTTGACAGGAGCCGCTTCAACTGGAAATGCCTGGCAGGTTGCACTCTCCTTACGGAAGGCCCACCATCTCTACCCCAGGTGGTGAGCAACCAATGGCTGACAAATAAGAGGTGTGAAAGCCAAGTTCTTTGCCCTAGTGGGAAACCCTGTAGTGCCCTCCACCGCCCAGAATTCCCTAAGGGGCCAGGCTGAGACCACGCTTGCTTAGCGGTTCCCCCTCTCACTTCCCTCACTTGCTGGCAGGCTTTCCCTCACACAAGCAGTTCTGACTGGGTCTCTGCTGCTGGGGAGGGAGTCTGACCTGAGACAGAAAGGCAAACAGTTTGTTTGTGTGTGCTTTGTGGGTTATAATGTAAAACATGTTTTTAAAAGTTTGAATGCTTCTGCTCTAGGGAGACACTTGAAAATGTGCAGGAGGAGATACGTACATCAATGTAGGTTGTTCTGTTGTGGTAGAAACAGAAACCACGTACATGTCCACCAATAGGAGCACGCGTAAAGTGTGTCTGGGAAAAATAAATCCTATGTCCATAATCACCATTGGAGAGGTGGAGGGGGTCAAAGGGAAGGGAAGTAGGCAGAACTTTCACTTATATATGAAATACTGAAGACATATGAAAACATTGTTGGCTTTATTAAACCTGGGAGGTGAGTGTATATATACACTGGATGTTTCTGATACTTTCTATACTTACCCATTTATTTGGAATATTTCATGGGGAAAGCAAGCAAGAGAGGAGGGCTCTACATCCTCACTCAAACTGTCCCACTGCCCTCCTCCCTCTCCTCTATCTCCCCCCCCACACACACACACACACATTCCAATGGATACATGTACCAGAGGGAGTGATTTGTTTCCTCCTGATAATAAAACAGGATGTAAGATAAGTTCCCCTCCCTTGGTCTTTATTCTAAGGACACTCGTAGGAGAACTAAGTCATGTGAGGCTCAACGATAAGAAGCTCTATTGCTTTATGGGCAGCTTGTGCTCTTCACTGCCATGGTGCTGAGGGTAATGCGTGATTGCACTTGTTCTCGTTGACTGTCTCAAATCCTTTAGAGTAAACAAAATAATATGTACACACACAGGAAGGGGGAAGGGGGAAAAGGGATGGACGGGAGAGAACAAAAGGAAAGTGAGGCCATTTTAAAAGAACCTGGAAACCCCACAGTTTGTCAGCGTGGCGACGGCCATTCCTTTCCGTACCAGTCAGAGGAAGCTCCGGTGGCTGTTACCTTTTGACTGCAGGTTGTTTTCTTCCTCTCTATTTGCTTTTTGAATGTGTAAGGGCATTAAGAAAAAGTTGGCTGTGTCCCTCCACCACCCCTGGTAGCTTCCTATGCCACAGTTTCACCGAAAATAGAGGCTGCCCATTTTTCTGTCAAAACTACTGCATGTTTTCCCCCAACTCGTTTGGAATAAAGTGAAGCATATGGGGAATTTGCAGGAGATCAAGTCCATCAGCCAGGCATCAATCTGTAATGATTTGTGGCCATGTACATATAAAGAGACCATAGTTGTCCGCTAACTGCATACATATGGCATCTGGGAACGTAAACTCCCAGCCTTTGCCTTTCAAAACCACATGCTACCCAGGGAGGTAAGATCGTGGTTCACAACATGTGGGTTGTGATCCGGAGTAGTCTGCCAACATTTGGCAGGTGGGTGTCGAGAGATGAATTGTGTGCCTACTGCAATTTCCTTTCTTTGGGGCTCCCTTGGGGAGGGGTGTGTGCACACGCTTTCTGTAGCCTATAATATATACCTGACATGAGCTGAAGCAATACTGATGAAGATCTGGAACAACACACACACATATTCCTGTCTCCTCATCTAGTGGGCACATTCTTCCATCTGTCTTTATTTTAAGCACATTACAGACACATGTTTATATATTGCATGGGCCTATGCAACTTTATAATCTCTATCAACCATGTGTGTGTCTTACAGCCCCAATGGGGAAACCTGACCATTTGCAAGTAGGTACATCTAGCCAGTGAGGTGGGCTCTGACTAATGTCAAGGAAATAATTTAGGACTCGAGTATTTGTTCCGATTTGAGTTAACAGAATGCATGGGAGTGGCGGGGGACCGGATAGTAAGGACCTAATTGAGTAGCTGCCTTCCTTGCCCTTATATCAAAGCAAAATCCCCAAATCTTTTTAAATAGAGTAATGGCGTTATTCATTCTACAAATCCCAAACCAGTGGTAACTGCATTTTGGCATTATTAAGAAGCCCCTTTTTATTCTGAATGGCCTTGAAATGTTACCTCTCTGCAAGGCGTCAGATTTTCATATATGCTCTGACTCACAGAGTCCATTCTTTTAAAATATACACATGCTATGCTGATTTTGCTGCTGAATTCAATAACATATTTTAAGTATATTTGGCCAAGGAAAATCTTTGGTTCGTGTCTGGTTTCTCTGTTGTGTGATGGTGTATAACCTCCCTTTCCTTCAGGCTTGGGAAGCTGTACCAACCTGGCAAAGTGGTCCATACCTGTTTGCATCATCTTCCAGGAATTTTAATACCCAGTCAGCCACAAGAATAGTTAATGACAGCTTAACCATATGAGTGGAAGGCCTCCTGGAGAACTAAAAGCATTCTCTGATGCAAGCTTACACATTTCTAATGGAAAGCCCGAGCAGAATGAATTGAAGGTGACTGGTGCTATGCAGCAGCTGTGGTTCTGTAACGCACTATAACAAAAACAGTGTCTCCTGCACCCTTCCACACACAGCTAGCTAGCAGTGTGGCTTTGGCACATTCCAGAACAGTCTAGGCAGCCAACTATGTTCAATAACTACCTGAGCTCAGGCCCAAAGACTTGGTCTCTCAAAGTTTGCCTAAAGTTCTGCCCAACAGCTTCACACACATCTCCTACCAACTAACAATAATGTTCAGGGACTGTGTGGTATGAAATACATATATTTCTTCACCAAAGGAAATATGGTTGCAGGGATTTCATTCCATCATCCTGGCAACAACCTGTTCCAGTTTAGTTTCTTGGAGTTAAAGTCTGGACCCTCTTTCTTCCAGAATAGGAGCTTCACTTCCCTTTGCAAAATCAGAAGGCCCAGTATGGCCTGTCATCCATAAAACAGGCTGTCATTTCGCCTTGATGTAATGAATTCCCCTCCATCTTTACCTCATGTAGCACAAGATATATTAGAAGTTTTGAAATCCCACAGTCCTTCACTTGCATAGTCCAGTTTACTAAACTTTCAAATATTATAAACAAAGCTTTCTTATCTTATGATTTGAGAACAAATGGAATCTGGACCTACTTGGATGTAAAATCTCCATAAGCAGAAGAGATTCCACACAGAGTTTTCCAAGGATCAGACCTTGGAGCTCATGGTCAAAGTCGTCATGTTTCCTCTCCTTTTCCTGCGCAAGACACAGCTTTTGCCCAGGTCCTGCTGTCGGGCCCAGATCACTGGCTCCAGCCCTGTTAGCCTGCTACAGTAAACACATGTATCCTCAGAGCAGAAAGGTTGATGGTGGAGCATGAATCCCCAAGTAAGGAAGTAGGCACCCCAAATTTAAAAAAAAAAGTCAAAGGGAAATCAATCTGAGTCTAAAGAGCAGGGAGGTTAGGTAACTCGAAGTGGAAGGGAGACTGGAGTGCTAGAGGGCGTGCAGGTGTGTGATGGGTTTCTCAGAAGCTCTCTCTATTGCTCTCAGAGGGAAGGAAGGGAGAACCCACATTCTTCCAGATTCAGGATAAAAGAGGTGGAGCCCAGAAGAAAAGCAAAGACTCTGATGACCACAAGGTGGGTACAATCCAGCCTGTCACCCAGGCCCCAACCTGTTGTATCCCCCATGTCATGCGAAGTCTAAAGCATGTAGAAGTGAGAAGAACCCCAGCAGAGAAAGGAGAGATGAGGGTGATGCTAAGGCTGCTGGCTCAGGAGGAGGGGCACCTGACAATGGTAAAGGGATGGTAAAGCCCTGTGGTGACTACAGCAGGTGGATTCTTCCAGAAGCTTTAAAAGCCACCAATCAGGACCAGTCACCCCTGGCAACAGGGACATCTGTGGAGTCATGGAGGAAAATGCCTGCTTTAGGTCAAAGAACGGGATTTAGCAAAGCTATAAAAGCTGGGGGCAGGTGAGAGGGGGTGATTTGTGATATAGTTACATTATTATTCTTTTGCTCTCTTATAACCACAGGAGTGCTTTTCCCTGGGGGAATGCATGCTATCTATTTTCTATTTCCATTTGTTTCTCTGATTTCATCACAGTTCAGCACATCCATATAGTCAATGTGGAGCCATTAACTCTTGAGAAGCTGTGGAGCACAGTGATTGAAGATGGGATTCTAAAGTCCGATGGTCAAAGTTCAAATCCAGACTCTACCTCCAAATAACTGTGTGACCTTGATCAAATGTCTTGACTTCTTTGTGCCTTGATTTTCTTTTAAAAAAATATATTTTTATTGATTTTTTACAGAGAGAAAAGGAGAGAGATAGAGAGCTAGAAACATTGATGAGAGAGAAACATTGACCAGCTGCCTCCTGCGCCCCCCCCCCCCACCCACCCACTGGGGATATGCCCACAACCAATGTACATGCCCTTGGCCAGAATCAAACCTGGGACCCTTCAGTCCACAAACCAACACTCCATCCACTGTGCCAAACCAGTTTTGGTTGATTTTCTTATTTATGTAATGAAGGCATAGTACTCCTGCCTACTTTAGATTTTTGAGGGAGAAGTGAGTAGGCTAATATACACAAAGAATTAGAACAATGCCTGATCCATGCTAGGCACTCAATAGACAGTATGTACAAGATTTTACTTGTTGAAATTAGAGACTTTGAGCAAAAAGGGGGCCTCATAGAAGATTATTTAATTTACACAATTAATTGGCAATGTTCCAGGCATTGGACAAGGGCCTGAGTACACACAAAAAAAAATAACATTACCCAGTTTATTATTTTGTCAGCATCTCATTGTAGCAGCTTACTATCCTGGGTTCCTTATCAATATCCCTTTTAGACTTCTATTTTTTGTATCAAAGCATTTATCACAGTGTGCAAAATTATTTTATTGTGATTTTTTAAAATTAATATTTATCTCTTGCACCTGACTATAGGTTCTCCAAGTGCAGGGACTGACTTCTTTATCTTGTATCCCATTGCCCAACCCAACATCTCATAGTAGATACTCAATGAATATTTGTTGAGCGAATGAATGCCTGAACCAAGAGAAATAACTAGGTATCACTTTCTAAAAGATCTCATTAAAATTCAGCACAGCAAAAGAGACAGGTGGTGAATGTTAAATAAACATCTTACCACCAGTAGTCAAGATGTGCTTTCCTAAAATAAGCCACATGCTTCCCTGTGCTGAATAAATCATTTCTCCAAGAAGAACATGGAATTTGTAATACAGCAGGTTCTTGAATAACATAATTTGTTCAAAGTCACCCATGAGAAAAAAAATACAAATTCCACTGTCTGTGTGGACTTGGCATGTTCTGCCCATCTCTGCAGGGGGACTTGGGTTTCCTCCCACACTCCAAAGATGTGACTTTCTATTGTTTCTAAATTATCAGATGTAAACTGTCCCAATGTGAATGAGTGTGTGTGTGTGTGTGTAGTGTGTATGAGTGTGTGGGTGAGTGTGTGTAAATGTGTGTGTGAGTGTGTGTGTATGAGTGTGTGTCTGTGTGAGTGTGTGTGTGCCTTGCAATGGAAGGGTGTCCTGTCCAGGATTGGTTCCCACCTGGGACCTTGAACTGCTAGGACAGGCTCTAGCCACCCTCAACCCTAAACTGGAATTAATGGGTTGAAAATTATTATCTCACTTGTTTTTATTAATCTTTATTCAGTGAATGTATAGCTCACATTTATTTCAATGATTAATATTAGCAGTGTTTTGGCTCTTTATTTAAAAGTTTGGTGATGTTTTTCGTGACCAGAAATATGCCATAGGAATCTCTCAATTAGCCTATGATAAAATCAGCTTCCTTATGCCTTGTTTTACTTTAAGTCTTATCCAGAGGTTGATTTCTCATCTGAAACAGGAAAACAGGTAGCCTCCCCTCAATTTTACCAGTAAATATTCAAGATAGGATACCTAGATACTATTTGAGTGCAGATAGAGAGGGGAATTTACCTGAAATAAATGTTTTCATAACACAAATTGCTGTTAATTGATTTCCAAAACTCTTTCTGCCAGTGTTGGTTTTAAAGGGATCATCCTGAAAGTGAAAAGGAAGCACTCCATTTATAGAGGTGAAAGGCTGTGACTTAAAAATTTTCAAAGTTAAATTTTCTTTTATATTTGACCAGAGGCCTGAGGCACGAAATCCGTGCAAGAGTAGGCCTTCCTTCCCCCAGCTGCTGGCACCGGCTTCCCTCTGGCCCCAGCTTCATCCAGAAGGATGTACAGAATGATGTCCGGTCTAATTAGCATATTACCCTTTCATTATTATAGATTCTCTGATAAAGGGCTGTCCATTTCTCTTGTCCATATTTCCTGTCACGTTTGAGACATACTGAGCAGGTCAGAGCTAAGCCAATCAAGCCTAAGCTTTAAGGACCAACACATGCTGAATTTACAATCACGTACTCAGAAGCCTCTGAACTAACAAAAGACACCAGCGTCCTGCATAATAGAAAGGCTTCTGTTTCTCAAAACCAGGCTTTCCCGGCTGTGGACAGCAGAGCTGTTCCCACCGCGGTGGGCAGAACTGTTTTACAGTGGCCGGCAGCAGGAAGTGTGTTGGGGCACTGCTACCAGCCAGTGGGGCACTTGTGCTATCTGAAAGGTATGTGCCTGCGCTTTCTTAACCATTGCTGCCTACTTGCTTGGTCTTGCAGATACTCTGGCGTGGCTACAGGTAAACGTGACCCAAATCAAGGAAGAACAGAGGCGGTGGGGATAGACGAGCAGAGTGAGCCAGCAGAAGCAAGGTGGGTCTTGTCCTGTCAAGCCAAGCCAGAGACTGAATGGCAAAAGCCAGAGACTCAGAGGAGCCCTCCGAGCTGGGGACTCAAGGCAAGAGTAAAACTGCCAGATTACACCTTTGCCAGATTTCCGCTTTTGTGAAACTTACTTTTTACAAAGAGAACTTTTCAGAAAGTATCCCATGCATTTGTTGAGCATAAAGTATAACCTCATTATATATAACTGGAGGCCCGATGCACAAAATTCCTGCAAGGATAGGCCTTCCTTCCCCCGTGCTGCCGGCTTTGCAGCCCAGCTTTGTGGCTGTGGCCCCCAACCCCCGACACCTTGGCTTGGTGCTGCCCACCACCACACTCACCACACTTTCCCTCCACAGAGCCCCCCAATCAATCACTCTGCAGAGGGTGGCCTGGGCCTTCCTCCGTGGGGCAATGGCAGCTCCCCCCCCAACCCCCCGCAACAATCACATCGCACCTGCCTTGACTGGCCTGGCACCAGTGAGTGTCATAGTGTGGTCATCCGTTCTACTGTACAGCCATTTGCATATTATGTTTTTATTGTTATAGATAAGCATCATGTGCAATAATAATAATGGCCACTACTTAACACACATTTTCCAGGTGCCAGGCAGATTGTGTAATTCACTTTTAAAAGAGAAACTGGGGCTCAAAAAAGTTAAGTAGCTTACCTGTGATTGCACAGCCAGGAGACGGCAGCACGGGTATTGGAGATGATACCAGAGTCCATGTTTTCTGGATCACAACATATCACCTTCCTCTTGAAGCAGTTTCTGAGGATTGCTGGCAGGTGACAGAAGTTAATTTGTTGGGGGAAGGAGCGAAGGGAGGAATTGGAAGGCACTGTGAACTCTGACTAGAGGAGGCTGGGGAAGCACTGAGCACATTGTTGTGCCACATGTTGGGAATGATGTGCGTTTCTCGCCATCATTTGCTATCTGAGAGAAAGCAGAGCATTCACCTGGCACCGAAAAGGAGTCGGGTTTTTGTTTGTTAAATAATTCTTGATCTTAGCATTCTCAATAACATTCAGGGCAATAATTCAGACTTCTGTTCTGGTGAATGGTTTAGCCCTCTCTTGGTGGGCTAGATCCTTCTCACCCTCTAGGCAGAATTAGTCTCACTGTTTTCATGTTATAGAGTAATTTTGAGTTGCAGACCCAGAATTTGAAGGTTCTTAAAGGACACACCCCTGAGTTCCCTCTTCTAAAATGCTCCAAAGAGCTTGGTTAAAGGTGACATCCCTGCTCCGTGATGCAGGAGCCATCTCCTATTGGCTTCACAAAAGATCCAAGAGCCCCCAGGCTGGGCAGGTGTGGGTAGTCCCGCTGACCTAGACAAAAGGAGAATGCCCAGGGTTTCTGCCTATTCAGACTCAAATGTCATAACGCACTTATGGGGCTTGACACCTGCCATGTACTTTGGTACTTCCATATGTTATTTCATGTCACCCTCCCACACTCCCCTGGGGATTGGGATATGTTTCACATGTTATGAAGGGGAAAAGTGACCTCAGAGAAGTGAAGCATCTCATTCATGGTCAGGTACCTTATTACACAATAAAGTTCAAAACTTTGAACCTTGCCTTGGCAGGAATGGCTTAGCTGGTGGAGCATTGTCCCATGTACCAAAACGTTACCAGCTCAATTATCGGTCAGGGCTCCTGTAGGGTTACAGGTTTAATCCCAGTTGGGGGTGTTCAACTGATTGATGTTTTTCTCTCACATCAATCTTTCTCTCTTTCTCTCCCTCTCCCTTACTTCTCTCTCTAAAATTAATAACATATATATATATATATATATATATATATATATATATATATATATAAATGTTGGCCCTCACATACAGAAGGTTTTTTCTCCACTTCATACACTGAGAAACCCATCAAGCCATTTGCTTCAACATTTAAATCTCTTTAGGACTGGCAATTCTGAGTAACTTCTTTTAGCACCTACAACCTCATCCCAGATCAAGTTGGAGGCAATGAAAATAAAAGGGGTCATGTTCTGTGAACAAAACTATGTGACTATGGAAATCACAAATGAAAATTTAGTTAGTTGGGAAATAAAGCAGCCAATGCTTTAAGTGGGATCTGGAAAGCAGGCATACCCATAACGGGAACAGGTGAAGGGCACCCCTCAGATCCCCTTCTCTTCCTCCTGGGGTTCCTTCTACCCCTAAAAAGGGCCTTGCTTGCCTGCCTTTGGACACCCACGTATACATGTTTGAGCTCTGTGCACATCCTACCCAAACAACTACCAGCAAGAAGCCCACCAGCTTCTGGAAGTGGGTGGGGCTAGGATTGCCAGAAGACACAGAGGATTTCCTGTTCCATTTGAATTTCAGATAAATGATGAGTAATTTTTTGACATTAAGTAGAGTCTAAGTTTTCATGCAACCCTAAACAATTGTTTGCTGTTTATCTTCCATTCAAATTGAAGTGAGCATGCTGTGTTTTCATTTGCTACATTTTTCAATCCAGCTGGAGTCATCTGGTCAGAGAGTTCCAGGGCCTGAGTATTCTGAGTGTAGTGTGGACACTGAGAAGAATCATTTGATGTGAACCCCAAAAATGAATGTATCTGCAGAGATGGAATTCCCATGGTCAACCAAAAGCCCAATTTTATACTAAAAAATAATAATAAAAGAGTCTAGCAGCCATTTGCTGACAGGGGCTTCTCAAGTATTCAATATACAGGCAACAACTTTAGCCTGAACTCTAAGGTTCCTGCTCCATGCCCTCCTTGGTTACACAGTCTGCAGGGAATTGTTGCATCCTTTCAACTGGTGGATTGGGATTTGCCCCATCCCATCAGAACCCTCATTTTCATCTATACCAACCAATTAGAACTGCCCTATAATGACCAATCAGAATGCAAGATACTGACCAATCAGAATTGCATGACTCCAATCAATCAGAACAATAAGAATTTGGAAACCTCATTTGCAAAAAAAAAAAAAAAAAAAAAAGATCAATTGGGAACCTGGGCAGGAACATAGTAAATGGCAGCCTCCCCAGTGAAATACACTTGCACTTTCCACTGGGGCTGCCATTCTCTGTTTTACAAGCCGTTTCACCAGAGTGAAGTCTCTCCTTTTCTAAAGTCTCTCCTTTTTGGCACTTTTTGGGGAATTTTGGGTTACAATACTCTAAACTGTAAAAGGGCAGATAGGGGGAAGGTGGTCCCTGGGCAGGCAGAGCCTCCTGGTCACTTCAAAGCTCTGAGCTCAGGGCAGGGACCCCTCTTGCCCAGACGATGGGCAGTACTGGTAGCCAGAGATTTGGAAGGTGGGACATGTGAGTACCAGAGCTTAAACTTGGGAACAAAGAGACCTGAGCTCCACCTTAGGCCTTGGGCAAAGTCCCCTTATTTCTCTGAGCCTTGGTTATCTGAACTGTGTCTAAATTGGAGACTTATATTTGCAAAAAAAACTAGCCCCATGCTCAACACCCAGTAGGATTAAAAACTCAGCAGCCTTCATTATGGCCTTAAAAGAAAGAGAGATCTATGGTAGGAAAATGCTTTAAATTTTTCTGCCTTCTGTTTTCTGTTGAGTTAATCTACATCAGCTGAGCTGGGAAAGGATGTTGATATGTTTCCATTGCCCACATCCGGGTTAGGAAAGGGTCATTCTGTTCAATGGTAGCTGCAGGGAAGCTTCAGGAGAGAGACTGGGGCTAAATATTCCAGGAGAAGTGAGGACTTGATACCTTCTGGCCAAGAAATCCCTCCCCTCCCACTCCCCTTTTCTCCCGCACTGTTCTTCATACCCTTCTCTGGGGCCTGGTGTGTAGGTGGGGCCCTGTCCTCTCTAAGGAAGTAGGGAAGGAGAAGGGAAGGAGGTGGCGGAGGGGGAGTGAGCAGAGCCACCACCTCCTCTGGCCTGAGGTGCAATGAGGTAGTTACTCCCCTCCTTCACCAGCTTGTTCTTCCTTCTTGGGAGGAGCCTTTCTTGGAGGCGAGTTTAATCCCCATTATTGTAACTGGTGGCTGCAGGGGCGCACACAAAGGCAGCCCAGACAAGCTCGCCCCAAGCAGAGTGCTGAGTGTTGGCGGAAAGATGTAAATGAACTTGGAACCTCATGAAAGCTAAGACTCCTCTGGATTTGTTTCATTCCTAACCACAGCCCTGTGGAATCCGGCTCGGATGGGTGTCTTTCTGCTTAAAAGTCAGGAGGGAAAGGTAGGGGGTGAGGGCAAACTGGCTCGGGATCAAACTGAGCAGCTTCCTATTGAACTCCAGTGATTTAATGGGAGTAGAAATGTTTTTAACTCTCTAAGTATGGCATTCAGGCTCCTGGCTCGCACAGATTACAGCAGGATTTGAAATGATGAGGGTCTACTGGAGAGTTGGTAGAGGGCTTGGACTATTCCTAGGGCCAGGGTGGTTCTGAACTGAGGAGCAAACAGATGGGAGGGGGATCCCAGAAAGAGAGGTGAGTGTATTGGGGTTTTATTCCTTCAACAGACCTGACTCCAGGTTGCAACATCTGACAAGAGAAAGAACCTCCACCTAAATAATCCAACAAAAACATCCTGATGCTAATTAAAAACAGGTTTCTGCTGAAGTAGAAGTAAACATGGCTTCATGAGTAGCTTTGTCATTTGCCAAAACCTTATTTCTTTGTTGCCTTCCTTTGGTTAATTAGTCTTTCACTGTGGACCTGCTGTCATCCTAGGCAATGTATGCAAATCACATCTCTAAAGCCAGCCTGTTCCTCAGCCTTTGAAAGATGGGAGGGAGGCGGTTATAACAAATCTACAAGTCAGTGCAGAATGAAAAGTTTCATTTCCGGTGCTGAAGGTGCCAAAGACCTTTCTTCAATAACCAGCAGGGTTTTATTCCTCAGCTGGTGGAATTTCAAATTAGCGAAAGCTTCCACAGTTTCTTACAGACCTCCTTGGTTCCAGGGAAAGGACTCCACTCCCGCCCCCTCACCTCCCTATTGAGGGTCTCACTTCCCTTTTATTGCCTAAACTTGCACTCACCTTCTTTTTTACTTTCCCTTTGCCCAATTAAAAAAAAAGAAAAACTATAAATTAGCACCTTCATTCCTTCATGGTTGGTACCTACTGCATTTCAAGTGAGAAGGCATTAACATCCCTTTCATGAGACCATCCCAATCAGAAAAGCACATGGGCAGAATGCCAACATACTGGCTCCATTTTTATGATTATATTTATTAAATATTCCATACATACACTGAGATGCATAGTATGCTAAGCAGTACATGATACTGTTTTGAATACATACGTACATGACTAGTAAATATATATTTACCTAGGCATGCTAAGAAATGATAAACACCATCTTCATTAACTGAAAAGACCATTGACCCAGGGTCATTGTACTAGCCAGGTTCTAAGCATGCTTGCACACACATGAACACACATATTTTTCCTCAATTTTGTTTGTATATGAACCAAGTGTTCTGGAGTTTTATTACTAATCTAGAGCATGTCTTAGAAGACCTTTTCTTTTTTAAAAATATTTTTATTGATTTCAGACAGGAAGGAAGAGGGAGAGAGAGAAAGAAACATCAATGATGAGAGAGAATCATTGATTGGCTGCCTCCTGCATGATCCTTACCTTTAAATGAAAAGGAAGGTAGCGCACATGAGAGTTCGGTGAGGGTGGGGATGGTTAATGATGCCACTTTGTGGGATTGACTGCTTCTAGCAGCCCCCCTCCTGGGTTCACATGGGGCAGCTCAGGCTTGGCTCCAGCCAGTGTGACAATCAAGACCTGAGAGGTCTCTTCTTTCATAGTATTTCTCAGCTTTACTTACTGATGGGCTAGAGGAGGGACCATGAGGAAGAAGAGTGGGAAGAAGGGGACCAGGCGGGACTGCTAAACTGAAGCAAGACATCCTGCTGCTGCCCACGCTGAGGCTTCCTTTCACCCAGGGAGTCTGGGCCGCCTTGGCCCCGTGCCTGTGAGAGGCTCAAACCTCCGAGGAGCGCCCCTGACTCTCACAGCCCAGCCAAGGTAGTTTAGAAGAACAATGAACTGGAAAGAAAAAAGAAAAAAAATTATTTTCTTTTTAGAAAGAAAAATAAACTACCAGGTGAAAATATGTGCCTTCAAACAGCTATGGGCCAGACAGCAAAATGAGTCTAAGTAAGCTGCCAAGGGGACAATTAAGGGAAGTGGGAGCAAGGGAGAATCAGATGAATTCAGCCTTGGGAACAGCAGAAAGGGAGCAGCATCGGAAAGGGAGCCTGTGAGCCAGAGGGATGGATAAAGGAGACCAGATGGCCAGCAGCCCCAGGCCAGCCAGAGGGCCCGCCGACCCTGCTCACCGCCCTCCCCGAGGTGCCCGCACAGCCCTCAGCTCCTGCCACGCTTACACCCCCGCCCTCAGCGGTGCCACAGAGAGGGCACCCCCGAGGACCATCTTCGACATTCTTCTTGGGCTCCAAATGAAAAGTGATTCTGCCTTCGAAGCCAAATGGAAGTTTGGTAGAAGCATGTGCTTTCTTAGGTTCAAAAGAGAGACTAATATTCCGACCGTCTTTCTGTGCATTCGTACTATTTTCCTTCGAGTGAAAAGGAGAAAATATGAGGGAGGCGTCCTATAAAAGCAGGTGCTGCAGAATTACATTATTACTTCCTAGAGAAGCAAGCCTTTCCGTATTTTCTTTTAACAGAGAATGTGACTTGCTCCGAAATCCATTTAACACAGCACAAGTTTACCTCTCTTATTAAAACATCTGTGTTTTGGTAGGGTGTCAGCAGGATTATGTATGCCCATTTTGCTTTGACACATTTGTTTGTGTATTTGCTAGGCAAATGTCTGAAATGATGTGCATACACTGGGGCAGGAGCTAGCGCTGGGGACTTTCACATCCTAACTCGTTTGTTCCTGAGCAGATATACAAATATATTTTTTGTCATGAGAATATGTTAACAGAAAAAATAATCTACTGAACTACAATCATATATTGGGCCCCCAGCCCAGCACAAAAGTGAATAAGAATCCACAGTCTGTGGTGCGTGCCCTCAAGGAGCTCACATCATGGGGAAGGCAGAGGGGGGAGTAAACCAATAACTGTACTTAACACAAAGTGACAGGTGCTATAATCCAGTTAGGGAGGGGTTCTGTGGGGGTGTATATGCAGGAACAATGATTTCTATAGGCCTCTCACTGGATCAAGAAAGATGACACCGAGATGATATTAGATACAAGAAAAGTAAGGGAGCCCCAGAGAGAGGTCATAAAGGCAAGAAGACGGAAGTCTGTGATATTTCCCAGAGCAGTCCAGTCTAATGGGGCTGGAGTACGGAGACTGGGAAAAGCAAAGAATGGCCGAAGGTGAGCGAAGCATGTGGGATTGGGGCCAGAAAGCAGTTCACCTGAGGCTGGGCTTGCTGTACAACAGAAGGTGGACTCGCAGGCAATGGGGAGGGAAATAGCCAGTTTAGAAAGAATACCCTGGTCTGCAGAGGTTGTGGTGAAAGCAAAAGGGGATCAAGATTTTTAGGAAGAACCACATGGACTATGACAGTGTTAGGGTGGATGAAAACAGGGAGCGATGGAGGCAGATGAGCTCTGGGGAGAGGAAGGGAGACGAGCTTGACGACAAAAGTGTGTCTCAAAGTTCCTAACCAGGTAGTATTCGCTAAAACTGGAAACAGCAGTAGCTGCCATTGACTGTGAGGTGTGTGCCAAACCTGTATCAGTCATTCCTAATGAACCCTCACAACAACCCTACTCGATAGACACTATTATTAGGCCCATTTTACAGAAAAGGAACATGAGGCAAAGGAAGGTAAATATTCTGAGAGGTAAATGTTCTAAGGTCACAGATTAGTAAATGAGGAAGCCGTAATTCAAGCAGAGGCTGTCCAGTCTCCCTCACAGAGGGAGATATGATATCTTAGGAAAAGAAATGAGGTGATTTGTGTATGTAAATTTTGAGGTTGCTACAGGCTATCAAGACAAACATCCACTAAATAATTGGAGAAATGGGCCTGGCATTTACTTAACAAATATTTTATGAGCATTTGTTGCTTATCTGACCCTGTGTCAGGCTGGAGTTAGGGCATCATCAAAATATTTACTGAGCACCCAAAGGCAAAGTATTTGTGTATCACACTTTAATAAAGCTAATAATTTTCCTCACCTAGTTGAACACATACTCTTTAAAATAACTCGGAGATGGGTCTCTATATAGAACAAACCACCCATTAAGTACCCATCTTTGCAATTTTGGAATCACTCACATTGGCTTTTCTTAAAACAAACCACCCAATCAAAGAGTAAAAACTCAGTCAGGAAGAAAGAGCTCATTTGAATTTTATGACCCTCTCAGCACGTGGTAGGCTTGGGAAATAATAAAATAAATATATCTCAGCCACTGTGTTCATGGAATTAAACAGGAAGACAAGAGTAATGAACGGTTACCTGCAGGTAAATAGATTGCAGACCCGCCGCAGGAAGAGATCGCTCACGACCAAGAACCCTGGGAGGTCAGGGACATGAGCCGGCTCGGGCCCACCTGTCTCTGAGCCCCAGTTAGACCGTGTGCACTTCCTGTCCCGCCGTTCACAGACAGACCTGGTGGCCTGGCGGGAGCGCCCAGGAGGGTGCCCTGCGTTCAGCCCACACCCAGCTTCAGCTGCCCCCCAACACAGCTGCTGAGAGAAACCCGCTCCAGCTCCCCTTTGAAAGGGAGAGCAGCACGGGTCCCCATCTTTCTCCAGAGAGCACGGCTTTCTTGTTTTTTGGTTTTTGTGTGTGTGTGTGTGTGTGTGTGCCAAAAGGCCATTCTGCAGTGAGCTGCATTATCATCAAGTGAGATTCCTTTCCCAGGAAAGCAACATTTGAGACAATTTATATCTTGAACTTAAATCGCTCCTTCTGCTAAGTACCTCAGCTGACTTTATTATCTCATTAAATCTTCACAGTGTTCGATATTAAAAATATTTTTCATCAGTGGCATAAAAATCAAGGCATTTTTGTGAATATGTACCCCAGGTGAGAGCAGTTACTGATGTGTTCGCCCACCAGAGAATCAACAGATCCGTTTCTTTTCAAGCGAGATGCACAGAGCGGTCCTTCTCCCTTCGGCAGCTGCAGGCCCTCACCACAAGCTCCAAGCACACCCAGTCTTACCTCTCCCACCCACCTCCAAGCTTCTCACCATCCACTGGTTCCCAGATTCAGAGCCTTTTCAGGTGACGGTCCCAAAAAGCCACGGGTCACATAGCATGCAAGTCAAGAGCATGGGCTTGGAGCCAAACTCATTTACTGCGTGAATGTGGGAATGTTTTCCAACCTCTGTGAGCCTCAGTCTCCTCGTGTGTAAAATGGGATGCTAACAGTGCCTCCCAACATGCTCATGAGAATTGAGTTTTTACACACACGCTGCTTGGATGAGGCCGGCACACTGTAAGCCCTCAATACATATGGCTTGATTAGACCCACCTGTCTGTCCACATGTGTGTAAAGCAAAGTGCGCAAAAGAGGACATCAGAAAATCTGGAGGCTTTCAGACCAACTGGATGTGTGTTCTTGACAAACTCGACCTCTCTGAGACTCAGCTGCTGATTCCTGACATGGGATGGAATGTTCTATGCAACTGCTTTTTGGGAAGTGGCTGCCACTAGGACCGGGGTGAATGCAATGAACCCCGAGGGGCATGCCCACCAGTCTGCAATGTGTATCTTAGAGGCCAGGAACACTGTCTTGCATAACAGATGTTAGAAAAAAATCCCCATAGACCCCTTGCCCCCTGCAAAAAGAGAGAGAGAGAGAGAGAGAGAGAGAGAGAGAGAGAGAGAGCATTTCATGGGCTCTGCCTCTCAAACAGAATTCTGAGGATTTACTTTCTATCTTATCAGTAATAAAAAGACTCCCACGGCAATCTGAGGGACAACTGCATTGCAGGCACCTTTTCCTGAAGCACTGACATGGCAAAGCTCCTGTAGGGCCTCCAAAGCCGTGTGACTTCGGGCAAACTGATTAACCTCTCTGAGTCTTGGTTGTTGTTTGCTATCAAGGGATAAAAACCTGGATAATAAAGTAACCTGTTGGTCTCAAAGATCAAATGAAATAGCACCTATCAGCACTCAGAATAGTGTCAGGCACACGGTGAGTGCTCAGTAAATGTTAGATGTGATCCTAATTCTCACAGTTCTGCCAATTTACAGCCATGAACACTGGACAGTTTCCTCATCTGCAATCGGGGGATCATAGTAAAGATCTTAGAGGCTTATTTTAAAGATTAAATGAGAGAATTCATCCGAAATGTCTTCACTAGTAGAAAGCACCGAGAAAATACCTGCAGTTTTCATGATGACTGTGGTGATTAGTATGCCTAATGGGAAGTGAGGAAGGGTTGGTCACAGCATCTGAGCTGACGCCCCACACTGCCTTCTCAGAATCAGGAAATAGGCCTTCCACAGACATCAATAACTTATAGAGGTTCTTCCCCAGTTCCACAGTCCAATAAAATGAAATGTGTATTACAGAACTTCCTTAGCAACTCAGAAACTCAAACAAAAGTTACTCCTACAACTTGTCTTGGATAGAGGCCCACTTCCATATTTTGCTAAACAATGAGCACCCAGCCAAAAGGATTTTAGATCAAATAAATACAAAAAAACAACAATATTAACACTTGTTGTGGGTCTGTCCCAGCCCGTGTGTACACAAAACCATAATTTATTCCCATAGCGGGCCCGAGAGGTAGGAAGGGAAAGGGTCACCAATCCCCTCTTTCAGGTGAAGGAACTGGGGACTGGAATGATCACTCGTCCTGCCCAGTGAGGTAGGGGTGGATTCAGATCTAGGACTCAGGTAGCCTGGCCACTGTTTCTTCCACATTTTCCAAAAGCAACTCTCTACCTCACTCAAGGAACCCTACAGGTCTTCTCTGCAAAATGCTTAGTGGTTGACTCCAGGTGACAATGCTTTTCTGGTGCTCATGGCAACACCTATCTATGGCTCTTTTCTGAAGAACCCTAGAATCGTTACCAACAGCCCTTCCAGGAGTCAACCGTACTTGATCCAATCCGGCAAGTGAGGGAACTAGCCCTGACAGGATGAAAACTCCATTCCCTCCAACAGGGACCAGGCTGGTCATGGAACTAAGTAAACAGGAGGCATGTGAGTATCTGCACACCTCACATGCGTGTGCTGAACACATGGTCATCATGTCCTGGATGAAGGAGCAGCAAGGCACCTCCAGCTAATGTCTTCCTTTGTTGAAGTGCAAGTTCAACATTGCTGTTTCTTCATACTTGAAAAAAAAAATTAATCTACCGTATTTGCCGGCGTATAAGACGATTTTTTGGCCTTGAAAAATATGCCTCCAAGTGGGGGGTAGTCTTATACGGCGAGTATATAACAAACTCTGTATTTTGAGTGGAAATGTTAGGGGGTCGTCTTATACCCAGTCGTCTTATACGCCGGCAAACACGGTATTTTTCAGGGCCAAAAAATCATCTTATACGCCGGCAAATACGGTATTTTTCAGGGCCAAAAAATCATCTTATACGCCGGCAAATACGGTAAATGGGGAGAAGTTCAATGGGCTGTAAAAACTGTGAAATCCTTTTGACAGGAGGAAGAAACTACTGAATGTTTCTTTCAGTACTGTTTGAAAAATACATAGCTTGTATATAAGTTAACAAAAATAAAAGCAAAAATCTGTAATCTGGGCAAGTTCATAAAACGGCCCAATTATTCAATACTATGCAGCCTAAAACACAAAGTATGTGTGCGTGGGTCATCAGCATGTCACCTCTGCCATAAAGCAAGTCTTGCAATTCTTGCCTTTCTCTGAATTCTGAGCACCGTGTAAGTTTTATGTCCTGATTCCTGGAAGTGCAGCTCTCATCTCCCTTAATGAGACACGGGGATGCAGCTGGACAAGCTGCTCAACCTCTGCCAGGCCGCACTGGCTCCCGCACTCACCTCCTCCGAGCGGAGGGTCAGGATTCATCTCTGCCGGGCTTAGCCCACGGAGAAGGAGAAGACAGTGAAAAAGGGAAGGTCCTTCTTCCTTACCATGGCGACGGAAGCCTGGGAGAGGAGCAAGGCTAACGTGTGGGAGAACCTTGAAGGCTGCATTTTATCTTTCACAATTTCCTCTCCGCTACTCCTCCTTCTCAAACCTCTTACACACGATGGTATTTCCTCCCAACGGCGTTTCCCAGATTTGCCCCCACCCTTTTTTGGCATCTTTTCTAGAAGGACACACATCTAGTAAAGTCTATTGTGAGTTTCCTCCTCCTCTCTAATCTTTTCTAATAAGTAAAATCATGCTACAGTGACCACCAAGGAGAAACTGACCAAAGTCTTCGCTGTGACTTTTCCAATTTGGGAGGCCATTATTTATATTTTCTTCATTAAATATTTCCATCTTTGCTAAGGCTACTATCATTAACAATCATCATATTTATAATAAGAAAAATGGGAGATATTTTTCATAAAGAGAAAATAATAATAAAGAAAAATATTAAGATTTACATAGGATTATTGGTCACATTACAAAGTCTATCTGTTAAGATACTTTTGGCTGCCACAATTTTAAAAACCTTCTCAAATTGACTCAAAAAGGACATGTATGATATTTGTGAAAGGTTAGCATGGTGGTACCTGAGCAGCTAAATAGCATCTCCGATGGCGATTAAAGAAAGCTGAATTTATTTAAGGGAAGGGGCTGGGGAATAGGATCTCCCAAGGGAAGGGCTGCACAGCACCCAGCCAAGGGGACATTGGGTGGATGATGGCAGCACCCAGGAGCCGGGGTTTCATTTTACAGGCAGTCATGGCAGGAAGCTCTGGTCCTCAGTGGGTCTGGGGACTGAGCTGGTGGGTTTGGAATGCAGATGGAATGCAGGTGTGCAAACAGGTGCCTTTAGGACAGTCTTAAGTTCGTATATGGTCTGACTCCTGATGCCCAGCAAGTGCTTCCTGGGGTGGGTAGCTTACAAAGGACTGTTAAGGATTGTATTGCTCTATAATCCTAACATTTCCCTCCTCTTCTATATGTTAGTAATTACTCTTAGGGAATCGAAAACCGCCCAGCTGGAAGCTTAGTATGTCCATTACTCTGAGGGAGGGTGAAATTATCATGACAATTGATATTGTGGTTATTAGATACTGAAAGACAATAACTAGAACACCCAATAAAAGTCAGAAATTCACCACAGGAAGCTACTGTCGCAACCTTTAGAGGAAACATCCTGCATCCTTTTCCTGGATAGTGGGTCCCAAAGCATAAAGGTCCCTGTATGTGACTTCCTTCCCAAAATGAATAGAATGAGTATATAATTCTGTACATTAGCAGTAGATGTCCCAACTCCTACTAGACAAGATATAAAGGTTCCTTCTGAAAGGCAAAAGTCAGAGGCATTAAGAACTTTTTTTTTTCTAAATACACCCAAATATTTTTAGCTCTTCTGGACGGAATTAGTTCTTCTTTAGCCAGACCACCAGTGGTCAAAAGTGCGATTATAACAAATGCTGCCTTTGGAAGACAACCTTGAGGTGTTCCTTGGGCTTGGTCACCCATTCTTTCCCTTCTGACTCCCTCTTCACGCTGGTGTGACGGATCCAGGGCTTCACCCCAGCCAGCTTCAGAGCTGCTGGCGAGGTGAGCAGCAGTCCCAGCGTCCCGCTCATGTTGACCAGTGATTCAGTTTTCCATGTTTTGAGTGGGATTCTCCCTCCTGCTAAGAAGAGATATAGCAGACCTGTGACAGAAAAATCCCTACCACATGCCAAATTATTCATTCCAGTCAGTGTTTGATTAAGATGCTACATGTAATTCTTAATTAACATCATGATCTACATATGCATCTGTTCCTATATAAGTCTCAAATGGTTGCCCATATATTATTTTGTAGGGACTCAAACCAATCCACTTTGTGGAGCTACTCTAAGCCTGAGCTGGACTATTGGCAATACCCATCCCAAAGCAGATGAGTCCCCTGATAGTTTGGTTATATTCTTCTTTAGGGTGTGGTTCAATTTTGAGTGAGTTGGGAGGGAAAAGCTGGTCCTGAGGCCACAGTGTCACTTGCCTGCTTTTCTGACCCTGGTTCTGAAATACAACTGAGGCCTCGATGTTATCTTCAGGGTGGAAAAGGTCAGAGTCTAAACCTGACCGGCGATATGAAAGATTCGAGGTCCAAACCATCTGACCAGTGATATGCTAGGGGAGGGGAGGGTAACCTGGGGGTGAGGGCCATGCTTCCCCAGTTTTGCCTATTGCTAGGCATCGGGAGGTTTCTGCCCTGGTGAGTTTCTGTACCTGGCCCATCATCCTTGCTCTGGGGGTCTACCAATTTGGCTCTAGGATTGGGTGTTTCAGCAGCTCAATGACTCTCAATGGTTTTAGATTCTAAGTCTTCTCTCTCCAACTCATGATGTATTAGCTGTACTACAAGGCAGCAGCTTCCTTCATGGACTCAATATGTGGCTGCCATTCCAAATATCATAGCCATGCACCACACAGTCCAGAGGTAGAAAGGGATTTTCCTTATTCTGTCTCCAAATGGAGAGCAAGAACATCTGGTCCAGAGCCCCCAGCAGACTCTGCCACATGCTTCTGTGGCCAGAACTTGGATCACTGCTGATTCGAAGAACAGACAATGGCAAAGAGAAACTGCTGTGAATAGTGTGGGCACATTGTTTGATGTGAAACAGGTATTGGGGAGGCAGTAACGAGAACAACAAGACACTGTGTTCACATGGTAAATAAAGGTATCCCGATGTGAACAGTGGTAAGATCAGTATAAAGGTTGTTTTGAAGAGTTCAAAGACTACATAAAAAGGCAATATTCAATTGAAGGCGTGTGTCTGGGAAGGCATGTGGGTTGTAGTCCTAATGTTACTTGACATTTATACAGCAATCTATAGTTTGCATTGCACTTCCCCATAAGCTTCTTTATTGGTGTTTCACATCTTCAGGGGTAGTGCTGCAACAGTTATTTCATGTGACAGAGAAGGAGGCAGTTGAGCATTTCGCCTGGCGTCTAATGACTAGCCAGAGATGGAGGGGGTCAGGATGCCAGGCGTTTGACACCTAGTTCACAGGTCTTCCTGCTGCATCAAACTACTCCCTCCAAAAACTGCCTAAAATGGGCAGAGCACCCTGATTTTTCTCAAGTGCACTCACACATGATCTCTCGTGATTCTCAGAATATCATGGAACATCCCAAGGAGGGGCAAATAATGGAGGCTCAGGCAGGAGGACAGCAAAAATACACAGGGTCAGGTGAATTAGTGGTTTTGTTTTGTTTTTTGTTTTTACTACCAAGTGGTAGTTGTTTTCTTCTGATATGCCATTAGCTTCCTCTCAACACCTAGCCCTAAATCAGGAGGCATGTCTCCAAAAAACATGGGACCCCATTTCAAATTTCCACTCTGACTCCATTCCACCAGCCCTCTGTTATGCCTGACTCAGCAGCCGGTGCTTCTCTGGGAGCCCCTGAAATTTCCCCTTTCATTGTTACCTTAAAGCTCTGCACCTTTAGTTAATCTTATCAGCTGATTGGAGAAGAAAGGACTCCAGGCTCTTGGCCTTCTAGGGAAGAATAACAACAGCATCTTAAACAGGAGGCACCCACTTTTGTTGTCTGTCTCAAGGCAGTTATCCCAGTAGTGAGCACTTCAGAGCAGGGAAGCCTTAACCCTTAGCCCGTGGATGAGCAGGCCCACTCCTCTTGTAACTCTCACAGAGGAGGGCAAAGGGCACAGTGTGATGCAGTGGAAAGGGCCCTAAACTGAGGAAGACATGCCTACTGTATGACCTCCAGTCCAGCCCTTTTCCCAGAGTTTTTATAGGGCTTCATCAGAGTATTTGTGAATACATTTTGAGCTAACCAGATGTTATTTATTAAATAGTTGCATCTAATTGAGTCGGTGCCTTGTAATTTGGCATCACTTGGGTAGTCATTGTCTCACTTCCAAGTGTAACAGGTAGACAAGAAGGGAAAGACTGGATCCCACGGCTATTTATCGAAGGCAGGGCAGGGTTCTCAACCCTGGCTCTATCTTAGGATCAGCTGGAGAGGCTTATAGACGATGCTGTTTGGACTCTACCCCAAACAATTAATTCAGAATCTAATCTCTGAGGAGCTGGGGCGCAGGCATCAGTACCTTTTAATAGCTCCTGAGGTGATTCTCTGCAGCCAGGGTTGAGAACCACTGTGCTAGGGCGATTCGGCAGGAGAGAGATTAATTGGAGTCTTTTTCCTCAATCACGCAACCACACTTGAGGGACGCAGCAACACGGTCAATTCACAAGGGGTCAGAGCATCCTTGGTGCTCTTTCTTGGCAAGTGGATCAGCACGGGGGATGCTCCGTCATGACCCATTCTGGCGTTGCAATTACTTCTCCACCTCTAGAGGTTTCACTTCAAAGGCTTTAAAAATGTGACTTGGGGCTTGAAGAGGGGACAAATGAGGAAGAAAATCGTATGGAAGAGAGGGAATTTGAGATTGAGAGAAAGAGATGAAAGCAAAAAAAATGAGACAAAGACAGCAGGGGGTGGGTATAGAGAAGCAGCAGCAGAAAATAAAAGTGCTGATAGTGGCTTTCAGAATTGAGACCTGCTTTCTAACCATATGGCAGAGATATTAACTTGCCTGTAATTACTACAACATTCTCAATTGCAGAATGACTTTCATTAAACCCCGTGGATTGAGGCACTTGGAATTTGTGAATAATTTTGCTTTGAGCTCTGGCTCTATTATGCTTCTGTTAGGACTTGAGATCTTTTTAGGGAGGGAGAGACTGTGCTTGTTCATCAAGCAACTATTTTGGGAATAATGCCATCAAAATCAATTTAATGAGCATTTGTTCGGCACCCATTGTGTGCCAGGCTCCATGCTAAGAGCTGGGAAGTAGAAATAGATGAGAAGGGTTGACCCCATCGCTTGGCCACACCCAGTCAATAAATATACTCAGCAGCAACAGCATTCCAGGCACCCTGTGCGGTGCTATGGGGGTGGGATATCCTTAGAAGACTGACAGGAATACAGGCATTTATTGTAGCAGGGTCACCTGCATACAACCCTTCAGGCATCCATTAGGGGTGAAGGGGAGAGAATGGCAAATGCCTTCGTGCTTGACCCTAGGAGCCCCTGAATCAGTCAGTAGCACTGATCACCACCTAGTGAGCCACGAAAGAGGCAGAGGTGACAACTTCCAGTTTCATGATGCAGTCAGCTTCCAGGCCGGCTCCTGGATAAGGGGTGGGGATGTCACTTTCTCTCTCTCTCTTGAATGGAATGTGACCAAAAGAACTCCCCAATTCAGGGCTTAGCACATCTAATCTCAATGGCATGCTCCTCAGCCAGTCACCACTCAGTCCTGAGATGACAAATGCTTTCCCTTTTCATGTCATGACTGCCCAGAATGTTTCCGGGAGGCAAAATGTTTGGTGACTGATTACTCGTGTCTGATGTGGGGGTTGCATTAAAGAGGATAGTTTCCACCCTTCCCTCAGCACCACTCTTCTCTGTTCCAGTTATCTATTGCTTGCTGAGCAAGAAAAAAATTCCCCCAAAACAGTCCTTTAAACAATGGCGTAAAGCAACAGCCCTTTATTTTCCCAATAAATCTGCAATTGGGGTAGAGTCCAGAGGAGACAGCTCATATCTGACCTACAGCGTCAGCTGGGCAGCTCACCTCAGGCTGCAGGATCCGCTTCTAAGATGGCTCGTTCACACGGCTGGTAAATTGGTCCTGCCAGTTGGCCGGCTGCTCAGTTGGGGCTACCAACAGGGGCCTCAGTCCCTCCCCAGGTGAGCCTCGTTAGGGGCTGCTTGGGCTTCCTCAGAGCATGGTGGCTGGGTCCCAAGAGATGGCAAGTAAGCGCCGTTAGTGTCTTAAAACCTAGTTCTGGAAACTGGCCCAACATCGCTTCTGCCATAGCCTATGGGTCAAAGCAGTCACAGAGCCGGCTCAGGTTCAAAGGAGCAGAAAGAGCGTCGAAGAAGTATGGCCATCTTTAATTCGCCACACTGTTCTAGTTGGTGCAGCAAGTTGATCCCAAGCTTCCGTTGCTTTGCTAACTTCAAAATGAAAGCGTGCGGGGGAAACTGAAGATAAAAGGCTTGGGGAAAGTGGTTTGGAATGCGAGATGTGTCATTGCCATCAACTCTGCTCTGCTCTGATGTGTTCTTCCCGCTAAGCCTCCGCTCTCCTGTACATGCTCAGGAGTTCCAGAGGCGACACAGTGAAGGCAGAGGGTCCTGCCACGCCACTGCCAGGCATCCCAGGAGGTGGGTGTCTGCGCCTGTTCTTCATAATTTTTCACTTGTTTTCTCTCTCTTACCAACTGAGGGGTAAATTTTCCATATTATTTCTTCTGCTCAACCCCCATCTCTTGAGATGATGGTCGCCAGGCTTTTCTTCTTCACTTTTTCCACACTTACAGCTTCTGCCATCAGCATTATAAATGCTGTGCTTTCCCAAATCCAGCTGTGCAGGGGGAGCCGGGGCTCCGGTTGTCTGGAGCAGTGCATTCAGGGAGGGCTCTCTGAGGACCCTGGGGATGGTTCCTCTACCTTATTCACGCAGTGGAAGCAACCTTTGGAGTTAATGACTCCAAACAAGCTTGTGGCTCTTTTTATTTTTATTTGCTTCTGCCATGTCCATTGAGCATAAAATGTCTCCCAAAGGAAGGAAGGAAACTGAAAAGAAAAACATAATAATAAAACCCTAGCATGTGTGCACAGGCGTGTACACACACACACACACACACACACACACACACACACTTCCCTAAGGTGAATGAGCATGCACAGCCAGTATTATTGTTTTCTTTGCACAATAAAAAGATCATTCTATTTGTCTTTGGTTACCAAAAGTTTAATCATTTCTGATAACCAGAAGATTCGGCATTTCCCACTAGAGAATTAGAGACATTCTCTCGGCCTGGTTTTAAAATTGGTTGTGGGTTTCTGAAGTGTATCCTCTCAGCCTAGTTCTCCCAAACCCCTTGGCCTGCCATCTACATGACCAGGCTGATTTGATCCTAATTACAGTGAGTGATAGATACATGGTAAGGTTAAAGCACTTTGTTAAGGCTTAGAGATACAGAAGCAGAGTCCAAAAATAAGAGAAACACTCACCTCATCTTTGGAAATTTTAAGTTCCTGAGATTAAAATCTACCTCTTTATAGTTGTTAGCCAAATTGAAGAGCCTGGCCTACTTTCCTCTTCTATAGCTGACTTAATCTGTACCGGTGGTTGCACTCTTCTGATATTGCCAGATGCATAATACAGCCCCTCCCAACTTCTCTCTCTCTCTCTTTCTCTCTCTCTCTCTCTCTCTCTCTCTCTCTCTCTCTCTCTCTCTCTCTCACACACACACACACACACACACACACACATACACATTGGTGTGAGATTAGGCCCCTGACTTTAAACTAGCGATATGCCCCCAACTCTCAGAAACCGCACATACATAAATGCAGAGAGAGAGCTGATTTTAAACCAGACCAAAAGGAGTTTACATTCTAGCTCTGCCATTCCTTTAACTTGGCCAGTTTACATACATCATTGGCTTTCTTTTCTTCATCTGAAAAATGAGGGCAAAAGTACCCAATTCATCAGTGTGTTGTGACAATTAAATAAAGGAAATAACCTGGCACAGAGAAAACCCTCAGTTAATGACGGTTCTCTTCCCCTGGGCCTCTGCTTTTTCAGAAATGAGTGGGCCCATTGGACCTGCATCACCACGGAGAATCAGTCACTGTTCACTCTGACCCTGGCACGGGCCCTCAGATCATGGAGTCTGGGAATGAGTAATTAAGAAGAGAAAGTCTGGGAGTCATCCAGAAAGAGCCTCAAAACCTAACTTGGAAGAGCAAGCTGCATGCTGAGAAAAAAATCAATGGCTTCCTTGCCTTAAAATTCATTTGCACTATAATTTCCCTTTCCCCAACACACACACACACACACACACACACACACACACACACACACACAGTGTGGTTGCACAATAATGGCCCCCCAAAGATCCAAAGATGCCCCTGTCTTAATCCCAAGAACAGGGGAACACGTTATTTTACATGACAAAAGGGATTTTGCAAATGTGATTATGTTAAGGACTTTGGGATAGAAAGATTATCCTGGATTATGTGGGTGGTCTCCATGTAATCACAAGGGCTCTTAAAAGTAGAAGAAGGAGACAGAAGAGAGTCAGTGGAAATGTGACCATGAAAGACTAAATAGTGAGAGAGCTGGATGTGGCTGGCTTTACAGATGGAGGGAGGGGGCTGAGAGCCAAGGAAGTGGGCCACCTCTGAGAACTGGAAAAGGCAAGGAAACAAGAGTCGCTGCTAGAGCCTGCAGAACAAATCCCAGTCCTGGTAGCACCTGGATGTTAGCCCAGTGACGCCCCTTTTAGATTTCTGACCCCTGGAACTGTAAAATAATAAATCTGTGTTATTTTAAGCCACTGAATTTGTGATAATTAGTTATAGCAGCAATAGAAGACTAATACATGCAGATACTATATTTTGGCAAAATAACCACTCTAGCCCCAGAGAAAATTGTTTTTAATGCCATACCATAGGAGGATTAAAATTTCCTGAACCAAAATACATTGAGCGGCCAGATTACTATGATTTCTGAACACATAATAATCAGTATATATTCCTATATAAATAAAAGGCTAATATGCAAATTGTCCCCTCGACCGGGAGTTAGACCAGCAGGCAGGCTGGCCAACCGCCCATATCCCCTCCCCCTGACCAGGCTGGCCGGACCCCATCCATGCACAAATTCATGCACCGGGCCTCTAATACACACACACACACACACACACACACACACACACACACACATACACAGTGACCAGATTATTATGGATTCAGAGATCATAATAATCTGGCCACTCAATGTATTTTAAATAGCAGTTTGATTTTAATATGTTCACAAGTACATGGGTGTTGAAGAAAAGCTCCTGGAAGCTCCTGGAAAGATGAATGAATCATAGATCTACATACTATCTACATACTATCATAGATCTACATACATCATCTCTAGATAATGTTAGAGACATTATCTGAAATGTAACTCTTTGAAGTAATTAAATAATCCCAAAGATCCCCAGTCAGTCAAAAGTAAGTTTTCTCATTGAGAGAGTTAAAGAGGAATTAACATTGTAAGATTGAGGGGCATAAGGGGGAGATCACTAGAGAGCTTGGCTTCTTATCTAAATACGATTAAGATACCAAATCTCAATTTTCTTTTTAGAAGCCTAAAAGATATAGGTCAGGATTAAGATACTGGCATAATTGTATTCTTTTTCATGTGACATTTACTATTTTCTATTGGTAAGGTAAAGCCTGGCTATGATGGAAAATATGGAAAACACCAAATCACTTTTCAAAATCATCCCAACCAAAAGATAGCATTTTCACATGACATTTCCACAGAAGGAGGAGAAATAACCCTGTAGTCCTAGTATTCTCTGACAAAGCTTGCTCAGAATCGTACTGGAAAGGAAATGAAACCACCTTCCCTAAAGAGAAGGGTCCTGTTGGGGTCAGATGAGCATAGTTGGAATCTTGATTTGGCATTTCTCTTCGGAGCCTTGGTGCTCAATAAAGTGGTCATTGTTGGGCCAAAAGACATTTTTCAGGAACTTGTCAATGAGGGTCTTTCAGGTTTTCTGACAGCTTCTTCAGCCACTGATGCCTGGGCCACCTGCCACTCTGCTGCCTGCAAGGAAAGGGCCTGTTTTACCTCCGTGCAGCCCAGAAGTCATCATCCACACCCCAAACTGCACACATGGCTGTTTTCCTTTTCCTTTCCATGAGCTTCCAGGGGCTTTTCTTCCACATCCATGTACTTGTGAACATATTACAATCAAACTGCTCTTTAACATGTTTTGGAAAGCCCTGCCATGGGCATTCTCTCATACTGCATTTGGGTAGCACCCGGTATGAAGTGGTGACTGTCGAGCTGGATGTGCTTAGAATCAGCCATCTGATGGTTCACACCTGTCCCTTTAGTGGACTCTCTCGGCTGGAATGCTCTTACCCATCCTCCTCCCATCCCATGCCCCTCACCCTGCCCTCCTTGGTATCCAAACTGGAGTTTGTACATTCTTCTGCTGTCACAGGTCTCTTTCTACTCTGCAGGGCTGGCCTGAATTTCCCCCCTAATCTTGAGGACAGGAACCGAGGTTAGGCAAGTCACTTAATCTCTATAAACTGTCATTCCTGTAAAATAGAGAGGATGGTATCAATGGCCGTCAGGGGCCTGTGGGTTCTAAAATACATAAGTCTCTGAGTTCAAGATGACACATGGAGTCAGCATTGTTGAGAATGTGTCTACTTTTTGCCACTGCAAGGGTTCCGGCCTCTACAGGGGCCTAGAGTAGGCAGGCATTAGATGCCCCACCCGCCCAGGCTCCCCTTACACCCTTAGAACTCACATTCCCGGAGCCTGGAACAGTGTCTGCCCACGGGAGGTGATCAATAAATGAACGAACTGCACTTGGCATATTGCAGAACAACGTTCCATTTGTGGGAGAATTTTTGCTTCTCAACTGTGAACTCCTTATGGGGAAATGCAATTTCTTTTCATTTGTGTGCCCAATATCTGTAATGGGCCTGGCTCATGGACTGAACAAATGGGTGGGTGGCTGAGTGAATGAAGTAATGACTCTGAGCTTCTTCTTGGTCCTTCCTTCTGAGTTCCAAGAGATGGGACCACCCAACCCTCTCTTGGTTACCTCTGAACTCCCCATCCTCTGGGCATTCCTGGCTACTCACTCTTTTTCTTCTGCCAGGGACGCTGGCCTACTGTCCGATTCCCAGGCAGAAGCAATGGGAAGTGGCTTGCCTGGGAGGCAAGCCAAGTACTCCAGCCACTTTGCTTGAAGAGATTGACACCGATTGAGAAGCAGGACTAGGGGATTAGCGCTCTTACACCCCGGTGCCCCGGTGCGGGGTTTACACTGCACCACCAGAGACTGCGTGGGGAAGCTGATGGGCAGAGAGGAGCTGGGGTGAGAGGGAAGGGGAGTTGCTTCATGGACAATGATGGTAGCCCCAGACCTTTCCCTGTCACACCAGGCCTTACATGGCCCCTAAAAGATTCAGGCCCTTTCCAGGGCCTATTTGAAGGTCTTTAGTTCAGAACTTTCCTCATCTGTCCTTTCCTCACAGTAGACAGCCTCTGACCAGAATCTGGTGTTGTGTTGTGTGTGTGTATGTGTGGCAGTGTGTGGGGGGGGATTAGAAAAAAGGCTCCTTAGGTGAGTGCCATTCTGGGACATCTTCAACAACTAGGTGACAAAATGGCACTTGCTATGGCCAGTTTGTGGCTGGTAATTTTTGCTTTCTGTTATTTACTTTTTAGGTATAATTGTGCAGCTAAACATTTCAATTTTGTTGCTTTGACAATTGCAAGTGACCCCAAAGGAGCACTCAGGGAGGAGAGTCATTTGTTAATTTGTCGGAGGCATGAATTCCAAGGCTCCACGTATTGAGGCTGGTAAGGAGTCAGCCCAGACATCACAAAATCACAACCGTTTTTGTGGCTCTCTCTTAGTGTGACTACATTTTGACCATCCTCTGGGGTAGGTTGCATAGATTAAAAAATGAGACTCATCTTTGATTGGGGGAATTGAGGACATAACTATCTCAGGAATGTCCCCACTATCCCAAATCTCCCTGCTTCATTCATTCCTCAACTCATCTTCTTCTCCCAACCCTGCTCTCCCAAACTTCCTTCTCATTTCTCTGTGCTCAGGTCTTAAAAGTCCTAAAGGTGGGTAGGACACCATGAGAAAGGCGACAGGCAAAGGGGGCAGAGTCCTGGCTGTCTTCTCTCAACCCCAGAAGCTCTGCTTCAGCTGCCTCCCCTAGGTCCCTGATATCAGCTATTCCTTAACATCAGACAAGGGCGGCCCAAAGCCCATTTATAGGAGGCAATACAAGCTCTTCTCAAGATGTCTTCAATTTCTTAGAGACCTACCTTTTCCCAGTCACCTCTACCTCATACTTCTAGGCCATACAACTTTTTATTGTTTTAATCTTTTTTTAAATATATCTTTATTGTTGAAAGTATTACAGATGTTCCCCCTTTCTCCCCATTTACCTCCCCCCAGGACTTCACCACACTATTGTCTGTGTCATGGCTTATGTATGTATGCATATAAGTGCTCTGGTTAATCTCTTCCACCCTCGCCTTCCCTCTGAGATTCATCAGTTTGTCCCTTGCTTCTATGTCTCCAAATCTATTTTGTTCATCAGTTTATTTTGTTCATTAGTTTCAACATGAGTGAGATCATGTGATACTTGTCTTTCTCTGACTGGCTTATTTCACTTAGCATAATACTCTTCAGGTCCCTCCATGCTCTCTCAAAGGATAAGAGATCCTTTTTCTTTACGGCTGCATACTATTCTATTGTGTAAATGTACCACAGCTTTTTTTATCCATTCATCTACTGATGGGTACTTGAGCTGTTTTCAGATCTTAGCTACTGTCAATTGTGCTACTATGAACATAGGGGTGCATACATTCTTTCTGATTGGTGTTTTGAACTATCTAACTGTACAACTGTTGTTTTTATCTTCTTCTTGGTATTGACACTTTCCCCTTGATATCTCCCCAATCTCACACATGTTGGACTGTATTGTCATGGGAGAATTGGGGATAATAAGGAGTTTCCACACAGTACCACACAGCTTGTAATCGAAAAGTATTAGTCTTGACTACTCATGACAAGACCTGTTATTCTACCTCTCCATCCTTCTCTCTCCCCTCTCTCTTTGCTACCCTTCTCTCCACTATAAAATTCAGTTTTATTACTGATACAAAGCCACTAGCTGTCTTTTAGTTGCCTTCTTTCCCTGGTGACTTATTGAGGTATTTCCCTAACATAAGGTTCTTTCCCTAAGGAACTTTGATATCTGCTAGGAAGGTAAAGAACCTTATCAGATCAACTATATACCTACTCATCTATTCATCCATCCATCCATCCATCCATCCATTTAGCAAATATTCATTGAGTGCCTATTAGGTTACTAACTCTAGAGATACAAGCTGAACAACAGGACAAAATCCCTGACCTCATGGAGCGTATATCCTATGGAACTCCACATAAATCTCATTTGAAAAATAAAAAGGTTCCAACACAACTGAAAAACTGATGTCTTAGAATGTCTTTTAAAAAGCATTTAGAGACAACCAAATTGGGCTGCTATTATTCCTGCTTATTCCTCTGAAATGGAAGGGGACCTAGAGGAAGGAGCTGGCTTCTGTTCTTTAGAGTCCAGTTCCCCTTTTCCTTTTCTCCTTCTTGAAAGGATCATTTCCTCCTCTGTTTCCCTAGGCTGTGCAGGCCTCCTCCTGTCTCCTGTTTGATCCTTCTTGAAGCATATAAATCAGAACTACCTTCTTCACTCCATCCCACCCCACCTTCAAGGCTAATATTTCCAAGGGTTGTTCTTGTAGAGCCCTTTTGCCCACTCATCCACCTCACCACTCCCTTTTCTCACCTAAATTAATTCCCTTACCCCATTTCGAAGATGCTGTCTGTGCTGGCTGGATGTACTGCTTTGCAGATCATTAAACTGTCCCCCATATAATTTACAGATCCCTCCAATGATGCGTGTCTGACTGTAGATGTCACCAACAGATGTCTAGGGAGTTATAATCTACCCAGAATATGCTCTCCTGCAGTTTCAAGAGTTAGTCTGTGTGTCTTTATTCTCCCTCTCCTCCTGGGCTAGTGGGTTTCACCAGAGAGATGCTGCTGTTTCCTTTATGGCATTTCCTTTATTTCTCCTGCCCATACTCAGCAGATCATCTGTGAAGAGTGCCTTTACAACTGGCTGAGACGATCAGCGTGCAGAAGGCCTGTCTCACAGCACTGCCAGGTGCCACAGACAAACAGAATTAGATGTGGGTCTATGAGGGCTTTTATTCCTGAAGCATCTTAGGAAAGAAAAGCTCGAGCAAGAGACTGGCACAGATGTCGCATATAAAAGAAAACCATCTACAAGCAATACACACTATCCTGTAAGTTTACATTATTTACTTGAACTCCATCTTGTTGTTTATTTTTTAAATATATTTTTGTTGATTCAGAGAGGAAGGGAGAAGGAGAGAAAGAAACATCACTAATAAGAGAAAATCATTGATCGGCTGCCTCCTGCACGCCCCGCACTTCGAATCTCCCGGTTCACAGGTTGATGCTCAACCCTGAGCCCTGCCAGCCCGGCTTATTGTTGTTTTTTAGACACTATTCTGAGCACTGAGCAGATGAGAGCAAACCATAGTCCAAAGCTTATATTGTCGTGTGTCGGTGGAAGTGGGTAGACAATGAAAAAAATTAACACAGATGGCAGTTGCTGTGGGGGCTGCTAGACCACTAGAGGGATAGGAGGGGGTAATGTTGTGCGGGAAGAGCAAGTGTAACAAGTCTGAAGCAGGAGCACACTGGGCCTGATGGAGGGCCAGCCAGGGGGCCTGTGGCTGGAGGGGAGTGAGGAGAAAGAAGCAGATGGTGAGACTAGAGAAGAAGTGAGGGGACAAGACCAGGCCATAAAAGGGACTTTGTTCTTGAGCTAAGAAGCTCTCAAAGAATTTGATGAGAAGAGTGGTATAGTCCAACTAACATTTTAACATGATGGCTTGGTCTGCTGGGTTAAGAAACAACTTTTGAAGTACAAGAGGAACAGAAAGCAGGTCAGGTCTCACTCCTGACCACAACACTACAGTTGTAGTGTGGAAGAGTTTGTAGGCAAAGGAGACTTGGGGGAGGGTCTAGTCAAAACTGTGATGAAGCTCAGAAGTGTGGAGTGCCTACTGCATTTCATCGCCAGGGCTGAGGGGAGAACCAGGCCTCCCATGTGGGCCTGGGCTATTTTCCGTGAGCCAAAGGATGTTGGACCATGGTGACTTCATCCTCTTATATCTCTTAGGGATGAAGAGACTGCTCTTGGTGGGCTTCTGTCCCACACCACAGGATGAGCAGCCTTCGGTGTGGAAACTTGGGTCACAACACTAGACACAGCAGACCCTGCCCCTGCCCCAGCCACCAGCTGTGTAAAGAGGCAGCCAGACGCAGCTATGTTTTGTGCTGCACAATTTTTTTCCTCAGCCTGCACCTCAGTCAGACCTGAGAGGGCAGGATCAGGGCTGGACTTCTGACCCAAGGCACAGAATCCCAAGTTCGGCCAGGAAGCTATGATGACACAAATGAAATATGGTGGCCTGTCGACTTTCCTTTCTGGAATCTGAACTGAGAAGTGTCAACAGACAGATTCTCAGCAGTGGGCTCTGAAGCTATCAGCAAACATAGACACAGAGTTGGGTTAAGGCTTATGGCAAGCAAGTGATTCAGACCCGCAGAGAATGGCAAGGAGGCGCATTCTCATTGGTGTATATCATTCTATTTGGGGAATGTACCCCAGTTGGGCTATCTATTCTGCCATTGATGTGTTTTTGGGTTGTTGTCAATTTTTATCTATTACAGATTATGCTGCTGTAAACACACTATATCTTTTGGCAAACATACATATAGATTAATCTGGGAAACACAGATCTCTCTACAGTATTATATCTTTCAGAACATAAACATAGTACATTTCTCTATTTATTTGGGTGGGGTTTTTTTAATTTCTCCCAATATTTTGTAATTCTCCTCATTAAATTCTGTCACATCTTTCATTAAATTTATTCCTACATGCTTTACATTTTTTGCTACATGGTTCAGGGACTCTGAGATTTTAAGAAAATGGAAAATTTTAATAGTCTGAGCTTTACTGCCTCTCTAGAAAAGGATCAGAAGATTTTTGTTTATTAAAACTGTATAAGAAGGAAAATTGTTTAAGTCTTTCCAAACTGTTAAAGCTGACCAAAAGGAGAATGAATAGGGCCAGGGCTGCAATTAGCCAATTAGTTGTGTCAGGGACAAGTTCTAGTTTCTATTTCCAACAGTATCTAATATGCCCTAAGAAGCCCTTTCCCAGAAAAGTATCCCAAAACCCCCATAACACCTTGAAAGTCCATAGTGGGTGTAACAGAAATGGAGTCTTCTGATCTTCAGCTGGAGGTAAGTGTATTTTCTAATTTTCAAAAGTTTGAAAAGGGAGACAAAATCCAACATTCATTTTCACTCTTATGTGTTGGGTGCATTTACATAATTACCTCTTTTAATTCTCATGACAAACCCATATGCTGCTATCATTTACTCAATTTTACAGTTGAGAAATATGAAACAGAGAAATTAATGCCCCAAATCACACTCCTTCAGTGATAGAAATGCAAATCCAGGCCTGACAGATGCCAAAGGTATTCCATCCCCTTTTAAAAGTAATATTAGTATCTTACTGTTAAAAGTCAAGATATGTTCATTATAGAGATTTTGAAAAATGTAGAAAGGTATAGACAAATCATTTTTCTAAGGATATATTTTTCACTGTACAAACATAATTCTATCACCTGAATAGTATTTCATCAGTTTAATCTACCAAAATCTTCAAAATTTTTATTTCAGAGAGAAGAATGGGAGAGAGAGAGAGATAAAGAGAGCTTGTTTATGGATTTATTGGTTGTTTCTTTTATTATGCCCTGACCGAATGATATTGAACCCACAACCTTGGCGTATGGGATGACGCTCTAACCAACTGAGATACTTGTTCAGGGATTCCACCATGATTGTTTCACCGTACACATTTTGTGTTGGACACTTAAACTATTTCTATTTTTATATAATAGGTAATTCTACAAAGAACAATGCATCTATATCAATACAACTTGGCACACACTTATGATTACTCCTTTATGACAAATTCCTTGAAGTATCATCCTGGGTTAGAGGGATGGAAACCTATTTGGGCTCTTTAACGCACAGGACCACATCCTCTTGCTCTGTCTCACGCCATGTACCCCTGAGACAGGTCATAGTTCCCATTCCTCTTAGCACGAGAGAACAGCCACCAGCTGAGTCTTTGCCTGTGCTGGGTGCTATTACTGAGTGGTCATCTGTATGTCTCCTTTGGTCATCAGTGTTTCTCAGACTAGTCTCTGGACCACCTGCATTAGACTGCTTGGGTGCAAACTAACCATGATAACCACTGCCCTCCTCCATCCTACTCTGCCAATTCCACGCGTTTGTTGAAACAGCAAACAAATGCACAGCCATAGCTTCATTCATTTGCAAGCCAAATCAGCAATCATCTTCACTCGAAGCTCCTGCTTCTTTCTAGATCATTTTAAATGCGCACTCAGGTACATTCACAGCTGCAGAGACCTGGCGAGATGTGATGGTTCGAACCTGCCCATGTGAATAAGCTGAAAGCATATTTCTGGTGGCGTAGTCAAGTCGATGACAGCAGAGTCAGCATCTGTGTGCACTAGGATACTAATTAGATGGCAAAGAAGAATTTTTTTAAAAGCAGGAGCTACACTTTTTCTTTCTTGAATGTATTTTTTGTTGTTGATTTCAGAGAAGAATTAAGAGGAGGAGAGAGATAGAAGAAACAGTGATAAGAGAGAAAATCATTGACCGACTGCCTCCTGCACATCCCACACTGGGGATAGATTCCAAAACCCAGACATGTGCCCTGATTGGGAATCCAACTGTGACCTCCTGGTTCACAGGTCTATGCCCAACCACTGAGCCACACTGGCTGGACACATTTTTTCTTTTGAAATAAAACAAAAAAAGTGCTATAAATGCTGTGAAACTAAGGATGCAACTAGAGAACCAAGCAAAAGAGCATGTGACCCAGCGCCAGCTCTCAAGGGCCAGATGGAAGTACAGCAGAGAGCGCTCTCAGCCTTGCCTCCTCCATGTCCCTCCACGGCCTTGGGTCCCATCACAGAGAAACAAAAGCACTGTTTTTCTCTGAGGACAGTGTGCACACCTTTCCGGGCATATGATTTTTGTTCTCAGTGCCTCACAGGCAGTGTTAGGGCCATGGAGTGAACCTACAGCGGTTGTGTTTAAGAACCAGCCAAACAACTTAATTCCAACGCAGTTTTTAAATGGTACAGTACAAGGAGGTGACTTATTACCAGCAGGCCGAAGGGACCCAGACAAAAGCCTGGAGCTGGGAGGTTGGGCAGAAGGTGGCATACCATATTCGAGCGTGGGGACCTTTCCCAAAGCCCATAGCCACCCTTTCCCTGGGAAGGCAGGGCAAACAGTTTTGTGGTTGCTGACCATTATACACGGACACCTATTCCTACCGGGCATGGCGTGCTTTTCCTGCTGTGACCAGCCTCATTTATCCTAGGATAGTGGTCGGCAAACTGCGGTTTGCAAGCCACATGCGGCTCTTTGGCCTCTTCCACAAAATACCATGGCCTGGGTGAGTCTATTTTGAAGAAGTGGCATTAGAAGAAGTTTTAGTTTAAAAAATTTGTCTCTCAAAAGAAATTTCAATCGTACTGTTGATATTTGGCTCTGTTGACTAATGAGTTTGCCAACCAATATCCTGCGGGGGGGGGGGGTTGCCTGGCTTCGTACCAGTTAGGAACAGGTGGGAATGGCACCCCGGCCACCCTGACTTGACCAAATAAAGGATTGTTTTTCCCTCTCATAGAGAACATGCCTTCAACAGATCAGCACTCCGTGAAGGTTCATGGAAAAATGAATGAGGAAGCGGCAGGAATCGAACTCCGGTCTGTTGACTCCCAAACCCCGCCTCCTCTTCCATCATGCTGTCCCTCTGAAGGCTTGCAGCCAGCAGAGTTGCCTTTTCTGGCCAGAAACTGTGCGCTGGCTTGGCCCACAATGGAAATATTTAATTTTCCCCCGGGCTTCTAAGAATCTAGCCTTCATAGAAGCACTCACAACTTCAGAATGTGAGCCCGCAGCTCCATGCGGGTGCCATTCCACCGCGATCATAAATCAGGGCTGCATGTCCACTGCTGGAGCGCTACTGCCCCAGCCCCCGCTGAGCTCTGCCCACCCAGCCGGCTCCCCGTGCTCCCTGCTCCCTGCACCCAGCCCCGGTGTGAACTCCGCCGCTTTCCCAGCCCGGCACAGCGGCCGGGCTGCTCTCTGCTGGAAACGGGGCCCAGAAATCATCTCCTTTCTAGCCATGCTGAGCGCAGCATGCAGGGTAAGGCCGAACTCTGTCAAGCTCACAATGCCTAAAACCCGAATTAATACTGCGATGGACCCAATTCTCTGACAGGCGTGTTAAATGGGATTAAAGCTGCATAGCATTCTCTGCATACCCATCTGCTGCGCGGAGTTGCCCACAGCTGTTCTGATTTCCAACGGACAGCTTCTTGTCAGTTGTTTCAAATGCATCTCATCTTGCTCTTAATCGGGCCCTCCCTGCCTCGTCCCTCGTCGGGCCGGCCTTGGCCAGCGCCGTAAGCAGCCGCTGATCTCCACATGCCGCTGGCTGCCGGTCTGTGGAGGCATGTGTGGGCTCTGGCTGGTGCAAAAATGTGTGATCACAGGCAAAGCTTAGCGCTTTAGCGGCTGCAATGAAATCTCTTGGATGCTAAGCTGTGGTGACGCCACCACCTGGGGCCCCTGCAGGCTTATGCTGGGTGTGAGAAGAAAGAACAGGAACACATTGTTTTGGATGCTACAGAGAGCTGCCTCAGAGGGGTCCCCAGGGACCAGGGGAAGAGGTGCCATAGGAATCCATTCAGAAGGCCCCGGAAGGCCTATCACTGTGAAGGGCTCCGTGAAGGGCTCCGGGGCCAGCGGAGGCAGAGATGGAGATGAAGCTCTGTGGGCAATGGAGGGAGCCACAGAGGACACCTTGACCTTGAGGGCAGAAGGGCATGGGAAGGTGGAGGACAGCTGATCCCGGGAGAAGAACTGGCCTGTTGAGCCTGCTCATGAGAATTTTTAAAAAGCAGCCGCTTTGGGGGAGGCGTCCTGTGCGACCAGACACACCAGCTCTGGACAGAGGAGACGTTCAAAGGCAGCATAGGACACCACCTTGGGAAGTAGGGAGGCAAGATGGGTGAAAAAGTCTCCCCCCACCCCACCCCCAATCCAAGGAGGAGCAAGGCTGGAGTAGGTGTGGAAACTACAGGGAGCGTAAGAGAAGCACCAGATGAAAAAGGTAAAAACAGTGTCGAGTTGGGTCCCCGGGGCTGAATGGTCTTCCTAGCTCTGGCGGTTTGCTGGCAGTTTGGGGGGCAAATGGCTGTGGGTGCATGTGGCCAGTCTCTCTGCCTTGGTCCTCAGGTAGTGCTCCCCTGAAGGTGCGTCTCTGCCTTCTTGGTTGGCTTCTTCTAAGGACACCAGTCACAGAAGAAATTATTTCTACAGGACTGATTGCTTCACGTCACTCTGGAAAGCGACACAGGTTAACTTGACCAGCGTAGGCAAGCTGCTGCTCTGCATTCTGGGTAAAACCTGGCCTCTGACTTGTCTCTGAAAGCTTGCAAATGTTCCCCTCACTGCCCCAGTTCCTTCAGGGCTCATGAACAAGTGCTCTGTCCTAAGGTCAACGCTGAAAGCAACAATGCTGGTATTAAGAGAAAAACCTTAATGAATATACTCCATTGAGCTCTATTAATGACATCAGAAATCGCTTTATGATTTTCTTAAAGAAAAAGCATGTATTCATTGAAAAGAGAAGCTTGCAATTACACAAGGGATACTGTTTAAATCAGTCAACATTTGCTGGACAAATATTAGGTCTCAGACACAAAGAATACAAGAAAAATAAGATGTCATCCTCAGCATCAGGGAGTGTGTGTTGGTGACAGCACAACACACATGGCCACATGGCATGGGGTTCAGTGCCAAGAGGTCAACCCCGAGCTCTTCCTTGCCCCAACCGCACACCCCATTTGGACTACTCTGTTCAGATACCTGCAAAATTCTAGTGTCACTCATTCAGCACTCCAATTTAGATGGAGGGTAAATAGAGAAGATAAATAAAGGCAAAAGACATATTTATACATGTATATGTACACACAGATATATCACATATACATATGCAAATATAATGTATATGCATTTTAAAAAAATCAAGTGGGAATAAAAAATAATACCAATCTCACCACACCGACTCTCATCCCACAGCCCAAAACGACTCACAGTCGATGAGAATGTGAAACGGCCCAGGAAAGCCACATTGAGAAAACAGAGGCGTTTTATCTGTACTAAGAAGGATAACTTTAAAAAAGAGTTCAGTGCAACATAGGAAATATAGCCAATGATTTTTAATAACTTTGTATGGTGCCAGGTAGGTAATGGAAATATCTGGGGACCACTTTGTAAAGTATATGATTGTGTAAACACTTTCTATACACCGAAAACTAATACAGAATAATATTGAAAGTAAACTGTAATTGAAAAATAAAATTTTAATTTATTAAATTACCATTAAAGAAAAAGGAATATATTTTAGTCCATTGCCTACTTCGTGCATAAAGACCAAAAGGGAAATAAATATTTTAAGGCACGCACGCACGCGCGCGCGTGCGCGGCCCCCCCCCCCCCCCCCCCCCCGCCCCCGACACAGCTACCATTTAAACACCGCCAGTGTCTGCGTTACGTTTATGTTTTTCATCATTCTTTTATTTAATGCATGTATTTGGCCTACCTCATTTAATCCTTACCTCAACTCTGAAAAGAGGGTATAGTTTTCTCCATTTTATCAATGAGGAAACTAAAGCTGGACGAGCAACCGACTCCCTAAAGGAAAGAGCAAGGATTCAAATCCGGGGCTGTCCCATTCCAAAGTCAGCCTTGGAAGAAGGTTCCAGAGGGAGCCTCAAGGTCCAGGCTGGGATTCATGAGACCATGTCAGCATCACCACAGTTTCAGTATTAATTCTGGTCAAGGAGAGAAATCACACATTGAGACCGAAGTATCTGAATCGAGGGGCCTGGTGGAGGGGGTACTGGGAGAGCCAGGGTCTGAAACCTTGGGGAGGTAAGGCAAGCTGGCCTGGGGAAGGATCTGGCACGTGGAGTGTGAGGGAGGCCAGGGTCTCCGGGTCGTTCTGATTAGTCACTGTCCGGGTGGGCGGGCCTGCCTACCTGAAGGACAGGGGCACTCGGCCAGTTCTCTCACCGGGCCTTGTTAGAGGGAGGTGGCACCTCCCTAGCACATTTCCCTCTTCAGCAAGGAGAGCCACTTACCCAAGACAGAGCAGTGGCAGCTGCGGGGGGAGGAGCCCCGCACAGAGTCCCCCACCGTGGGATCCGCCTGTGACAGCTCGGACACTGCACAGGTAGCTGCCTGGGCCCTTCCTTGGGGAGGGTGAGCACAGCCCAAACAATGGACAGCAGGCTTCATGGCCTTCCAGACCGACCGAGCCTTTTTAGGTCACAGACAGCGCTGTGTTTATATTCCCAAGGATGGAACATCCTTTGCTCACCGCCCCACGCCCCACCCCCACCTCCCACCTCCCTCCCTTTGGTGAAGGCTTGGACTCGTAGCAATTTGTGCAGATGTGTTGTGAATCACTGTCAGTTTAAGTACACAATATTCCCCGGCTTTAACCCCCCTCTGCTGGCCTGCATACCTCCCGCTCCGCGTGCCAGTGGAGGCAAACTCCACAAAGCAGCAGCTACCGACACTCGGCAAGATCAGGCCAGGTCACCGCAAAAGTAGGTGACTATTACCCAGGATGCACAGTGCGTGCCAGACGTGGTCCTAGAGACTTTCCATCCTGTCCATTAGAAGGTTAAGGACACAGGCTCAGGGGGGTTGATTCCCACAAACACTAAAGTGAGCGAGGCGGCTGAGATTCAAAAGACATGTTCTTTGTTGAGATGCAATGTTCCATCTTAAACCATTCTGTTCCCAATTATTTTTATTAGCAGTCGTAACAGCACGGCAGCTTGTGGACTAGATACCACGCTAAGTGCTTTGTATGTATTCAGTTACTTAATCCTGCCACAGAGCACTGAGAAGACACAGCTGTGACTTCATTTTAGAGAGGAAAGTCCAAAGGCATGGAGGTTAGCAGGCATGAGAAGGTGAGGAAAAGCCAAATCCTACATTCATTTCCTTCTTAATAGCTCATCCACAGCCTCCTGCTGGGGCCAGAAGCATCTGAGATGTACAGCCCTGGAGTCCCTGAGAGAGGGTTTGGAGGTTGAGATTATATGTAGTATATCTCCATCAATTTTCTCCCTAAAGCCATAGTCGGCAAACTGTGGCTCATGAGTCTGTGGCTCTTTGGCCCCTTGAGTGTGGCTCTTCCACAAAATACCATGGCCTGGGCGAGTCTATTTTGAAGAAGTGGCGTTAGAAGAAGTTTAAAAATGTGTCTCTCAAAAGGAATTTCAATCGTTGTACTGTTGATATTGGGCTCTGTTGACTAATGAGTTTGCCGACCACTGCCCTAAAGATAGTGCAGAAACAAAGGGTAGGAGAAAGGATGGAGGGAGGTCTTGAGCTGAAGAGTGAAGAATGGCTGAATAGGAAAGCTTGGAGGTCTCTGAAGACTCAGAGGAGAGTGGGCAGGATCAGGCCCATCGAAGGGGCAATAAAAATTAGCCCTTTTTCGTGGGTAGCCCTTGGTTCCAGGTCACAAAGGACCTTCGTTGACATGAATGTATATTTTATTTAGGGGAATTCAAACGTTTCATGCATAAAGCATCATGGCCTGTGGGAGAGTATCTGGGGAACACAAAAGGACACTGTTCTTGAGCAGGTGGGCACACATTGCAGGTGGTCCTCAAGGGGCTGGCCATGCCAGGAAGAAGATGGATGGGCTCCGGAGGGAATGCAATGAGTGCCAGAAGGAGCCACACCAGCATTAGCCATGTCCAGCCATGTTCTTGTGCTCATTATAACATGATCACTCCTTTGAGCAGTGTCCAGTATCAGATGTGGACATGTCTTCATTCAGTCGTCACTTTGGCCATCATTAGTCAGGAAGGGGAGGCTCCTTTGAACTCACTGACCTGCTGATTCCTGAAGACCTGAATGGTCCCCAGGGGATCGGGGGACAATCTTCTCTCTACTCCTCACCCCTGCCATTGGGACCAAATTCAGCTTTCCCTCGCCTTCCCTGAGCACCTAAGTGATGCTAAGTGGGATTCTAATTCTGAAGACAAGGAACTTGTCAGGGAGGGACTCGCTCCAAGTCACAGAAACAAGTAAGTGGCAGAGCCAGGATTCAAGCCAAGACCTCTTCCCAGGTGCACTTCCTGTGTACCTTACATGTCACCTCTCAGAGAAATCAACTAACTCTGTATGTCTATAGTAAACCTTATTCCAAGACCTCTGACCACTTCGAATTTATAAAAAAATACCTATAGCTGGTCCAGGATCTTCTCTACAAGCTCATCTTGTTTCTAGTACTTTCTGAGAAAGAGTACAGTATTCTGAGATACACACACACACACACACGCACATACATACATGCACACATACTCTGAGTAGCCAGATTATTATGATTTTTGAAAGCATAATAATCTGGTCACTCAGTGTATATACTATATAATAAAAGGCTAATATGCAAATTTCCCCCTTGACCAGGAGCTCGATCAGCAGGCAGGCCAGCCAAGCGCCCATGTCTCCTCCCACTGACCAGGCTTGCCAGACCCCACCCATGCACAAATTCATGCACCAGGCCTCTATATAATATATAGAGAGAGTATGGATGGATAGATAGATGATAGAATGGATAGATTTTAAATCAAGTTTTGTTCTTAGCTCCTCCAACTTTGTGCCCTTGGAAAAGTCATTTACCACAGTTTGTTTTTTTGTAAAATGGCCTGGTCACAGCCTCTCCCACAGGACCACTGAGAGAAACTCTGTAACAAAGCCCTGTAGACTCAGAGACTCACGATTCTCCTCCGTGTTAAAATCACCTTCGCGCTGTGTCCACAGCACAGACCAGCTCAAACATCATTTGAAACATTCAAAGCGTCCGTTTTTGACATTCAGTTGATCCCGGGGTTTCACAGCCCGGTACCTGCAGAGTCCCACCCAAGAACATTTCCTTCAAAACAGCTTCTTGTTACCGAAACAGCCCTGGTTTTAAATGTATTCCCTCCCCTCATAAAAATGCCCCAGCCGGCTAAAGCCATGCTGCTTCAAATATTTAATTAATACGTTCACAGGGGTCTGGTCCCTATTAAAGACTCTTGGGGATCATGTCTTAGGGGCAAGGCTTTGTTCTAGCAGCTCTACGTGTTACAGATAAAATAAAGCGCTGGAATGTGCTTTCCATTAAAGCAGGGAAGCCCGCCTGCCCGCTGCTGGAAGCCCCTTTGTCATCGGAGTGACACATTAAGGCATAATCCAAGTACAACACACAAATACAAACAGTGTAAATCCTCCCACTTAGTCAAAAGAGCCCAGTAAAACCACACGAAAGGTCTGATAATTAGCCAATGGGATTAAAACTAGATGAGCATTTCCTTTACCTCATCTCCGCACTGAAGAGGCCACAGAGGCACACTATTCCCAGGGCGCACGAGAGCCGACCACAGAAGCTCTCTGCTAGGCCCCTTCCGTCATCCTCTGGGCTTCTCAGCCTTGCGGAGGCGCCTTGGTGAGAGGCCCTGCCTTCCCAGAAAGCAACCGTACGCTGAGCCGCCTTTGCCTCCTGTGCTGAAGACTGGCAACCATTTGTTTGCATTTTGTTGTTTGGGAAGTAAATTGTTTTTCCTGTTTATGAAAACAAGGTAGGCTCCATCCTGAAACTTTGGAATTCCCACCCAAAAAAAATATATACCAAAGGAGAGAAAGGATGAATTGGAGCCCTATCACCTAGAGGTGACGGGGATGCACCCCACTCCTTCCGTGTGTGTGGTTTCACAACACGTTACCACCACGTACACTTCATTTCCTGCCTCTCTGCCAACTTCTACATCAGGAGCGTTTCCCTCCACGGCCTGTTTCTAATCACCCACAGAGGGTCTTGCTGTGGGGCTAGACCGACAGGAATATAACCGATTATTTCCCAGATGATAAAACACCGAGGTTTCTGAGATTTTCCCTGTTGTAGGCAGTGCAGTAGAGCTTCTTGCTACATCAGTCTTTGTTCATCTTTTGGACGATTTCCTTCAAATGGACTTCCCAAGAGGGAAAAACGTCTTCAAAGTCCATGTAGGTTTGTAAAGGACTGATATATTTTGCTAATCTGATCTCCCAAAAGGCTGCACCACTCTAGTCCTATATCTACATGAGAAGATCTATCTTACCACTCTCGTTTTTATTGCTAAGATGTACAGATATAGATACTTTTTTTAAGCAGAAAAATATTTTGAGGCCGCTGCCCCTTTTCATGCTTCTGGGAGCCCAGCGGCCACCTCTCTCCCTGCCTTTCCATCTACATGAGAAGAGTCCTGGAGGAAATGGGCCCCAGGAGCCCCCCTTCCCCAATGAAGGGTGCACCCCTGCTCCCACCTGAATGCACTGGAAGGAAACACTGAGGGTCTTTTGCAAAATCTAACATGGTTGAGAACAGTGATTTAAACTTTGGCCCTTGTACTGCAGCCAAAATCTTCTAAGACTTTGTTTATTTTTTTCCACTTTTCTTTTGATAATCAACCAATTTAATGCATTCATTTAAAATCCCACAAGTCTGTTCCCTTTCCCAGGAGCAGAATGAAGTAATCTAGTTCCCACGTTCCAAAAGCAAGATTTGGGGGCTACAGAAGATGATATCCCACCCCACCCCCCAACGGAGCCCAGGGTAGTTCAAATAACTGGAAGTTGGCTAAAACAATCAAACAAAAAGACATGCGCACCAGAGCCTTGGAGATCTTCCAGCACTTAGCTGCCCAATCATTCCCTCCTTACAAGAGTTTGTCTTCCCCCTACCTGATGTAGCCATATCCAAAGTTTAATTGAGCTCTTCTATCAGAAGAACTCATCTTCTCCTTATTAGAGACATGGGAGGGGGGCGGGGTGAAGAGGGGAGCCTACTTAGCATAACTTCACAGTGTCCCAGGTTTTGGCATCCCACCTGCAGCCAATGCGGAGACAGGGGGTTGGGCTCCAAGCTCATATTTAAGCAGAGAGGAGCACAAGTAGGTTGACAGTTGTATGTGAAAGAGTTTAATTTTGTATTATTTATTATTAATTGTATTATTTTCCAAAGGAACAACTGTAAACCTACTTTTGCCCCAGCCTGTATACTGATGCGTGTGCCACGCCAGCACAGCCACGAGAAGAAAGCTGGGTCTGGGTGGGACGCTGCCCTCTCTGATGGAGAGAGACAGTGAGTGCCACAGCCTGTAAGCTGTCTATTCCATAGCCAGATTCCACGAGGCAAAGTAAGGGCTTGGTCACAACATTCTCGTGGGTTTCGAAGCTACTCAATTACACGCACCTGAACTCTATCAAGCCCACAGCACTCAGACACGTGGGGCCACGTGTTGGGACCATAGGTTCAAGCTGACAACTCCAGCTGTTGGCTATCATTGTGCTGGAGGGCTCTGCCCTCCAAGCTGGGACTTGCACATGGCCATGAGAGGACTGTGCCCTCTCATTAGCCCGAGGCTTGAACCTGTCCAAACTCTGTGGCCGTGGCCGCTCTCCACAGACGAGGACATTGAGACTCAGGGATATTGAGCAAACTATCCAAGGCTTACGGGTACTGTGGCTAGTTTGCTGGCGCTGCCATAACAAAGGACACAGACTGGATGGCTTAAACAAGACATTGGCTTTCTCACAGTCCTGGTGGCCACAAGCCTGAGGTTAAGGATTGGTTTCCTTTGAGGCCTGTCTCCTTGGCTTGTAGATGGTCCTCTTCCCCCTGTATCTTCACATGGCCATCCGCCTGTGTGTCTGTGTCCTCATCTCCTCTGCGTATAAACTTCCCGATCATACTGCACTAGGGACCGTCATTTCTAAAGACCTCCTTCTAAGTTAACAGCCATGGGAAGACCCTCCCTCCCAAAGCAGTCACACTGAGGTGCTGGGGTGGACACAAGTCACCCCACAAGTGCCTCAGCCAAGGCGCTGGTCCCCATCTGCGGTGCTAGGATCTGGCATTGTTTCCGCTCCTCTGTGTTGTCTCACAGTTCAGAAAGTTTCTTTAACTCTTTTGGCCTATTCCCACAGAATTAAAAAAGAAACAGAAAAACAGACACTCTCTATTTATAACCACTATAGCTCTTTTAGCCCTAGCAAACAACAACAACAAAAAACCAAGGCCCAAAGCACAGCGATGGATTTGCTTCTGCGGCAGGCACGGGCAGATGATGAGCCTTTACTAGCATGCAGCGGCATTGTTTATTTCCCCCAAAGGCTCCATGAGAGGAAAGGACCTGCAGACATCTACCAGCCCAGGGTCCAGATTTAGCCGCATATTCTAGGCCGGAATCACGATTCATCTCCATGTCCTGCCTGAGGACCCCAGGGAGGGGCTGTCAGGCATAGGGAGGGCCCACAGGTGGGCGGGCCGGGGCCAGATGTCTGTGCCAGGTGCCTTTGTCTCCCCAGGAGTACAGAGCTCCACCCTTTAAACCCCTTCCCATGTGATTATCGGAGCTGGACTCACCTGCACATCCTAGTTTCTACCACCTCTGCGTTCAGCCTATACAATCATTTACTTACTACTTCTAAAAGTGATCGTCCATGCTTTATTTACATTTACCTTTAAAGGGGAGGCTATAGGCTATGATTGTCTTAAGTTAAAAAAGTATTGCTTTAGATGAAAGGTAACTACAAAAAAGTACACACACACACAAAAAAAAACACAAAATAATGTCATTAAATTCTAACTATATATAGTGGCTTGCTGCCTCTCTGTGTTTAAAATGAGAGAGAGAGAGAGAGAGAGAGAGAGAGAGAGAGAGAGAGAGAGAAGAGAGAAAGAGAAATTAGGGAATGCAAAAGAAGTGTCTGAGACACGCTAGCACTGAAGTGAGATTTTCTTCCAAATTACTTGGTAGGCTGAAAGAAATTTAGAGGGATTAACCCTCCCACTGGCTGATCAATGTTCTCAGGGTCTTTGTTCCATATACAGCCAATTCCAACCACGCTTGGGAAATGCTGCTTTCTACTTTTCAAAGCACTCTCACCATAGCCCTCTAATTATTAGCGTCTAATAGAAGCAGAGCAGATATTTTGCACTTCTTTTCTAAATGGAGAGAATTCCAGCAAATCCCAGGCTCGGTTTGAAACTCAGAAACCTTGAGGCAAGCCTCATACTTGGAGTTTAGAGCCGGACAATTGCACTTGGGGTCCAGGAATGCAAACCAAACCCAGGGAGGAGGGGTGGGCAGGAAACACTTACTGTGAAAGAGATGGCTTTCTATAGTTGGCTCAGCCCCCTCATTGGTCTTGAGCCAAGTGCTACACAACTGGAAACCAAACCTAGGTTCAGACACACATGCTAGACCCGCGTTTCCGGGACTGAGCCTCTGACCAGGCTGCAGAGGGTGCTGGGATAACATCCGCTTCTGCAGGGAACGAGGGACCCCTGGCTGCTCTCTTTGCTCAGCTGGGGCAATTGATTTGACCACAAGCTTGACCAGGCCCTTCCTTTCCTGCCTTTGTTTAGCGAATAGCTAACCCAGTTCTCACATCAGAAAACCTGGCTCTTATAAGATCCGCACCCCCCCCCCATCACCTGGGAGTTTGTTAGAAATGTAGTCTCTCAACACTCCACCCTCCATATCCCCCCCCCCCGCCCCCTGCCAACCCCTCATAACCCCTCAGATCAACGGGCTCAGAATTTCCACATGAACAGGCTCGTTACATTTTGAGAAACACCACTTAAAAGATTGTGGCCAGAAGGTCAGCCTGGACTTCAGACCATGTCTCCTTCAGCTCTGTGGCCCTGGAGCTCAGAGATGGGAGCTGCCACTCTGACTGTTGCAACTGTTTGTGAGCATGGTTCTCACCCGGGATTCCCTTCTCACCCAGCTGGCGTGTCTTGAGCAAGTCACTCAGCCTCTCGGGGGCCCCTGTTGGCTCACCAGTAAAACAAGGAAGACAAAACCTACCTCCCAGCGCTGTCCCCCACAAACTCCCTTCCAAGAACGTCCTTCTTCCCATCATATCGGCCTCCTGCTGCCCGCCCCCTTCTACCCTTGCCATTGTTAACTTTGGTGTACCCTCTTCTTCCTTGCCGTTTTCATTTTGTCCAAAGCATAATCCAAGGTAATTTGCCTAATTTAAGATCAGTTAACACCTTAAGTCCCCTTTGCATCACCTAACATATCCCCAGTTTCTGGGATTTAGGGTGCGGACATCCTTGGGGGTGTGTTGGGGGGATTACTTGCCTTCCACATGCAGGCTGCTGAGTAGCTACTGAGGGAAGATTTCCTGCCACACTCGGTGAATCCCCACTGTCATCACCACCTTCAGGCCCCCACACACCCAGCCAGGTGTTTCTAGTTTTCGGGGATTTAATCCTGAAGAAGCATTTTGTATACTCCATGGGCTCAGTTCGTTTTTTTTAATAAGGTGGCCTTATTTTTTAAGGAACCCTCCCACACTGAAAGCAAGAAGTTCCGAGTCCCACCCCCATCCTCCCCCCAAATGCTAAGACCCAGAGAAAGTTTAAATTCCACTCTGGGTGGAGCACACACCCGGAAGGTTCGGTCCCAGAAGAAACAGGCACCGAGGACATCTCCGCGGGAGGAAGGGGGCCATGCCACAATCTTCACGGGAACACGCCTTCCTGTGACAGCCAGCCGGGGCCATCCAGCCCTGCGCGGCGTGTCAGCCTCTCACCGCCTCCGAACGGGGCTGTTTGTTTGGAAGGCTGCCGGAGAGGCTGATTACATGCATTCAACTCGTTGCTTTGCTAATTACATCCCATACCAGCGTTACCGAGGCTGGATCTGATTTCTCTAAGTGCATCCACTCTGCGATTTCCAGGACAGCCAGAGAGATGTTCTTGAGACTTCCAGCTTCGGGGAAAAGGCTGTAACGAAGTCCGGCCACACTGTTCTGTTGGCCCGGGGTAATATAAACACAGAGCAGGGCTCTGCGTATCTGATTCTGTCTGCTGTAAACGCTTAAGGGTCCATAAGGAACCCAATGCCCCTTCCCCTCCCGCCGGCTCTCTTTAGAGAATTCTCTGCTGACAGCACAGCTGCCCCAGCTCTTTGGAGGCTCAGGAAAAATCCACGTCTCTCACCTACCTCTTCCATTTCACACAACTTGACTGAGCGTGGGCTTTTATCAAGAGCTCTGGGTGATGTGGGGAAAAGGAAGATGGATGAGACAAGCTCAGGGCAGGCCAGTATAAGGGGGAATCACACAGCCTAATTATAAATATTCTTTAACTGTTTTTGATATTTACATAGTGGGGATGAGGAGAAAATGGTTTCATAAGCATTGTATGGAGAAGGAAGTTCACTCACTTTACCTCCATTGGCTAAAATAAAATGTTCAAAACATGTTGCCCTTTCCCAGAGGTTTTCTTTTCTTCCAGTTTCAAATCGTGATTTGTTTCCAAACCAGACACCTTCTTAGGCAGAGGGGCAAGTGAAGAGCTTTGAATTCAGGCAATAAAATCCTTCACGCATTGCCTCCCAGCACTGTGCGGTTTCAGAACCGTGGCTCCAGCTTCAGGCCTCTGCCCTTCCGTCCACTGTGGGGATGTCATGTGCTCATCACAAGAGCTCTCAGCAGGTGAAGTGGATCCTGGACAGAGGCCCCTGGTGTTTTCATCCCAGGATGCTGTCAACCACAGCAGAAGAGGGACTCGCTCCCATTTTGTCATTCGTGTGAGGAATCATAGCCTATACCTGAGCTAACTGGCATGAGACCTGTTTCTTTTTATTTTATTTTATTCATTCAACAAATATTAATTCTGTGCCAGGACTGTCCCAAGTACTGAGCCTACTCCAAAGAACCCAGACGGGGACCTTGGTCATATGGAGTTTGCATTGAGTCAGGTGTGGTGCAAACTAACACACAAACAGGGAGAGGAGATAAGAGTAAGGGTCCTGCGTCTCCAAGAGCTCAGGAAACGTGCTGTCTTGTGACCACAGAATGGGGAGCTGGTTTGGTTTTCATTTGTAATTGAGCGAAGATCTGATTGGTGCAAATGAGCAGCCCATACAAAGACCTTAGAAGAAAGCAATCCCTGCAGAAGCAACAGCAAAGGGCAAAGCCGGCGTGAGCTCCTGGCCAGGCGGAGCAGACAGAGACCGGTGGGGCTGTGGTACAGTAAGCCAGGGGTGCCTAGGAAATGAAAGGCAGGAAGTGGGGAGGGGGGACCCAGACTTTACAGGCTATATTAAGGAGATTAGATTCTGTTCTAAATGTGATGGGAAACTATAAAAGGGTTTAATGAAGGGAATGACATGATCTCATTTACCCTTTTAAGAGATCACGACAGTTACTGTGTGGAGAATGGATTATTGTGGGAAAAGGAGTGGAGACAGGATGAACTTAGGGCACAATGCAGGAGTCTAAGCCAAAAATAAAGGCGGCTTGGACCGTGATTACAATTGTGCGTCAGGCGTGGTGAGATGTAGCCTACTGGACTTGCTGATGGTCCAGGGTAAGATGTGGGAGTGAAAAGTATCAAGGACAACATCTGCACCACTGACTGACGGAGACAACCGTCAGAGGAGGGTGATCAGCAACAGATTTGGAGGCACAAGGAGTCAAGAGTTCTGTGTTAGACACGATGCAGATGGCGGTGTGGCCGGGTTTGTATACATCAAGCTGGCAGTTGGATGCACTTGCTCAGAGGACAGGGCAGGGCAGGAGACGTCAATGTGAGCCCACTCCACACAGGCAGTGTTTAAAGCCTGGGCCGAGAAGAGAGTGTAGGAAGTGATGGATCCACTATGCATCGGTGTCCTTTGTTAGATCGGTGCTTTCCCAAGCTGCTGAGCCGGTCTGCTCTTGACTATTGACTAAGCTCTGAACAGGGAGCCTGCTCCAAGGGGGCTCACAGCCTGAAGGAAGATAGGCAGGTGGTTACAAACAGTGTGCGATGAAAAGATGGGCTGGCATTGTTGGAAAACAGAGTAGAAGATGACTAATAGCCTGGGTCATAGGAAGACCTCAGGCTAATGATGGCATTTGAAAAGGGCCCTGAAGGTTGAGGTTTGTCACATAGAGAAGGGAAAACAACATATACAGGCATGAAGGCAGGCCATATCACCAAGTTCCATGACACAAAAAACATAGACATATCCCATTTCAAGAGGCTAGGTCATGTTTCATGGAAAGACATGAAAAAAAATTCCCATTAAAGCCAATAACAAGGCAAGGACTTGTGTGTTCACCATTACCCTTTAACACTGGTCTGAAGATAGAGGATTAGGGAAGACAAGCAACTAGAGGCTAAACTATCAGCAGAGGCAGATGATATGGTCACGTGCCTCACGGGGGGAAAACAATAGAATTACTAGGAAAATGTTAAAATGAATACAAATCTTCAAAAAAGCAGCAATAAACAAAATTAGCAATAAAAAAAGCAATAGCCTTAAATATAGGAACAATGATCAGTTGAAAAGAAGAGTGAAAGGAAAGAGCCTATTTATAGCAGTGTAAAGAATGACATAACTAGAAACAGCCTAAAATTTGCTTTCAATAAAAAAATCTATTACTTTTTTTTTTTTACTAAACCAACTAATTTTAAATTGTAAATAGTAACAAGAATACCTAGAAAATTGTGAGGGGGGAAAAAGGAAGTCTGATTCAAGCAGTTGGTATTACATAAAATAAGAGCAATCAAAACATCATGGTACTGATTTTAAAAATAAAATCCAGAAATAAGCTCCAAAATATACAAGAACGAATAATAGGAGGAAGGCAGCATCTTATCTCAGTGGTTGGAAAACACATAATTTAGCAAATGATACTGAGACATCTAGGTAGACATTTAGAAAAAAAAATTAAACAGGATTACTAAATTAAACAGGATTACTCACCAGACAAAAATAAAGTCTAGTTAGGGGGAAATCACTAAAAACATGTAAGAATTATTTTATAATCTTAGAAAAGAAAATATCTAAGTATGGGGGAAGAGAAATTCTAGAAACTACATAGAATAAAATTGATAAATTCAAATGTATAAAAACAAAAAAATTGGGTATAATAAACACGCATGTGCACACAGACAACAAAATCTAAAGATAATGACAACACACTGAGGAAGCCATTTGTAATACATGTAATAAAGGACTAATTTTCTAAATATATACAAACATTATAAATCAATAAAAAAAATCTAAAATCACAAGAGGAAAATGGGCAAAAGACCTGCATAGACAGAACACACACACACACACACACACACACACACACACACACACAGACACCAAATGAGTTGAAAACACTTAAAAGGTATTTAAGAGAAAGAATCTAAGCTACATTTCTCATATTTCAAATTGGCAAACAGCAAACCCTGGGAAGAATTCCTCTTGGAGAGAGTGTTAGGAAACAGGCACTCGCCTGTATTATTGCAAGTGTAATAATATTGATGCCACCTCAGGCCAGGGCAAGTTGAAGGCATATACATACACACCCTTCATCCCTGCTATTTGACTCCTGAGAATTTATCCCAATGATACACCAGGATATAGCCACAAAAACATTCCCTCAGCCCTGTTTATGTTAGCAAATAACTTAGGTGGTCATCAATACAGGTCTGGCTTAATTGATGATGGCATTCCCTTACAATGTTTCAACCGGAACCATTCAAAGAAGATGTGCATTATCTGCCTGAATGTGGAACCACTGGCAAGATAGAGTGTAAAAAGTTTTAGAACAATGTGAAAAGGAATCTGACATTTCTGTGAAAGCAAAACAATAGGATCCATACATTTATGCTTGCGTCTATAAGAGACCAGTAACAGTGCTTGTCTTTAGTGGGAGGAATAGGAAGGCTGGGATAGAGATGAGAAAGAGACTCACTTCTCACACTTCATATTCTTATGTTTTTAATCACATGCATGTATTATCTCTTAAAAATCAATTAACTATCAGAAAGATGAAGACAATAGTCATTTTGCCTTGTGACTTGAGATTAGAATGTACGGTGTGGGAACAGAGAGGAAACTGACCAATGAAATTAAGCTTGTGGAATTATGAACATCAGAAAGAATGTTCTTAATACTTAGCAGAGTGCCTGGCCCATTTTAGGTGTCCAATAAATGTTGGTTATTATTACCTACAGATTGCATAACGGAATCACACATCATTCAGTGAGGTGGGAGGTTTGCCTTTGCAGGTTTAACTAGAGCAAATTCTCCCGTTACTCTTTTTGTGTAGCACATCCAGATGGTGGTGTCTGGTGAGAGCCAGCTGGGGTCCTGAGAGCCCCAACTGTGAGGCAAGGGCCAAAGCTTGGCCTCCAGCCACATCTCATATCCCTGCCTCAGCCCAGGGCATCCAACCCAGAGCACACCTTTCTCCCTGGGCATGTGGACCTTGCAGTAAACACCCGCCCATCCCTTCAGCACTAGAGATTCCCCCGACCTGCAGGCCTGTGCTCCCACCTCTGGAACACAGCCGATTGGATAAGGTGGGGACTCCTGACACAAGCTGAGCCAATGAGGTTTTCTTCTTTGTAACTAAGGGACTTGCACTAAAAGAGAAGGAAGTCAGTCTCTCTATGAGGCTGGAAGTATGTTGTTACTTATGGGAGCTGCAGATCAGAAGAACAATCTGTAACAGAAAGAGGCAAGAGCAGGGCACAGAGGGCATCCAGTTTCTGGTTTCAGTCCCTTCCAGAGATGCAGCCTCATTAGTGTCTGTATTTTGTCCTTCGTCTCTGAGTCCTTAGACTTCATGTCCTCTGCCCCTTTTCGCTTTTCCGGAGGCTGGATGAATTTAGTGTCTGGGGCTTTGTAAGGAAGACAACCAAACCAACACAGACACTGCAAACAGGATAAATGCCTACCTTCCCTTGATAGGAACCGAGGACCAGGGGGCAAACCAAACAACTGCCATCGGTCAGAGAGCAGCTCTGACATGTCTCCCTAAAGGTAAGACTGGTTCGCCAATTCACTCTACCCCAGTGAGCCGGGGCACGGTGTGTCTGTTCGGTGAGCAGTGGAGTTAGGGCTGCTTACCGGTATGGAGAGCTGGAAGGAGAGCTAGACATCCGGGCTTCCCCAAGAACCTGCCCTGGCTGTTGTATTTGTTCCCCAAGGCCGTCATAACAAAGTACTACACATTGGGTGGCTTAAAGCAGCAGAGACTGAGTGTCTCCCGATCTTGGAGGCTGGAGGTCGGAGGCAGGTGTCTGCAGAGCCATGCTCTTTTTGCAGCCTGTGAGGGGAGCCTCCCTTGCCTCTCCCAAGCTCCGGTCCGGGGCCATCGCTGCTTGGCATGCATGGCTCGCAGCTGGCCAGGGATGTAGCTGAGCCAGAGCCTGCAGGGGAGGCTCCCTGGCACACAGAGAGAGCAGGAAAGGAAAGTGTGTGGCGTGAGGACGAGCCAACTCAGGTTGGCGCTCGTGCTGGGCACCAGCCTCAGGACAACCTGGAGGCAGGGCTTACTGTCCTAACTTTCCCATGGGGAAGCTGAGACTCGGAATTTCCTGTAAGTAGCTCCCTGCATCCAGACCACCAGCTCCGGCCCCATTCTTCTGGGCTTGCACACGGGGTTGTTACAGGAGCTGAAGTTACTTCCCCTCAGTAACTGGTTCTACACCAATTCCTTCTCTCCTCTATCTGTACTACCCCCCTTCCCCCAGCAGACACCCCCTTTACAAAGCAACCACTTGAGGGGAAGCCATTCTATAAGACTCAAGCACCACTGGGTCACCACTGCTACCCTGTTTCCCCGAAAATAAGACAGTGGCTTATATTAATTTTTGCTCCCAAAGATGCGCTAGGTCTTATTTTCAGGGGATGTCTTATTTTTCCATGAAGAAGAATATGGTACACATTTATTGTTAAATGAAAGTAAAGGAAATTTATTATCTGTATACGGTATGGTAGTACGGTAGTTGTCAACACAAACCAGACAAACTGTGAATCCTGGGGGCCTTATTTTGGGGGGGATGCCTTATATTTCACTCAGAAGGAAACCTGTAAGTAGGTCCTATTTTCGGAGGATGTCTTATTTTGGGGGAAACATGGTATTTCCTGTCTCTCCTCCTGCCATTGGGCTTTTTCTTCTCCAACCAGTCTGCTCACTCCCTCTGCTCACTCCCTCTTGCTCTGTACCCAGGCCTTTAAACATCCCAACTTCCCCTGGTAAACTCCTCTTTTATCCTTAAAATCTCATCCCAGTCATGACTCCCTGAAGAGGCCTTCTCCCTCAGACCAGCCTTCCTGTGCGCCTGCCTCGGGGTATGCTTTCATTAGCCTCATACACTTTGGGCGTGGGAGGGGGGTCGGGAGGAGCGGCGGGGAAGAGGCTGGTGGGACTATTCACTTATGGGTGATCTTTCTTCCTTTATTTTTCATTTCTTCGTTTGGACCAGGCTCCAGGCTTTCTATTCCTTTGCTGTGGGGACTTTTCCAGAGGAACATAGAAGGGAGATGATGCGCTGCTCCTCATGGAAACTCTAAGGGAGGGCCGGACCTCCGGGCGGGGAGAGGGTGGCTCTTGGAGGCCGGGAGGGTGAGTGGCTGCGGGCAGATGCGAAGCTTGGTGAACCCTGGACAGAAGGGCAGCCACGTGCAGTAGATTAGTTGCCCCAAGCACATTTTCCGAAAATTTAGCCTTTTAAACAAGTCCTATCTTGACATGGCTTCTTTTAAAAACATAAAAAGATGTTAGGGGAGAGTATAGAATACATCAAAAATTGAACAGGAGCCCTCGCCCACCACCAGAGGGTGGCTCAGGCCGTGTCCTGCTGACCTCCCCCGCCCCGTGCAGGGCAGACCCTGTCTGTGTCTCAGAGTGTGGAGAAGCCTCCTTGCCTATCTAAGGCCTAGCCAAAGCAGGGACGCCAGCAGCAGCTATGCTGGACTAGAAGCAAGAGGCCCTGCGTTTTCCGAATCCACACCAAAGTCCTGGGCTTCCAGTGCAGACCCGGGAGCTGGAATTTCCTGCTGCCCTGGCAGGATGCGAGCTTAGAGTCCACTTCGAGTTCAAGAAAATAAACGCAAGTGTGTATTTTTACATGAATCATGGGCTGAGGTCATGCCCACTCGATTTGTTTCATGTCTGACTTCCTTAAGTCCCTGACAGCCAAGGCTGGCTGCCTTGCCTCCCGGCCCAACGCGTGGGAAGTGCGCCCACAACACCGGCCGAATCAGTGAGGCGGCAGTTTGGGAAGTCGTTTTGGAAGAGCGTCTCCCTGCTTCCTGCAGCCGTGCCCTGCATGCCCTAGCTCCTGCAGGCAGCGGGCCTGGCTGCCCCTAGGCCCTGCTGACACAGGGGCAGACACTGCCAACCGCGGGCGGTTTCTGCCCAGGCAGGCACTCCCTCTGCGGTGAGGATACCTCTGAAGCCTGAGCATCTGGGGCTCTCTGCCCATCTTTTGAATTTTCAAGTGCCCCGAGCTATTGTGAGTGCATTCTATGTTTATATTCCAAGCGGCTTGAAGCTGTGCCTTGGAAAAGTGCAAGTTGGAAAGTTAATTCATTCCTTTATGTCAAGGTAATTGCAATTTCACCCTAATCTGCTCTTGTCAAAGACATTTCCACAATGCAGGGAGTTATCTTTTACAAGAGACACTCAAGGTGATTTAATAACAACACTTGCCGTGAGTCACATTTTCCCTGTAGTCATCTACTCTTCAGCTTGGGAGAATAGGGTTTCAAGTACAGAAGAGAGGAGGCATTTGGCAAGGCTCACAGCCCACTTACACACTCTCAGCCAAATGCACACCTCCAAGAAGAAAGAAAACCCTAATGAGCACTTGTGATAACCAGGGTGCTAAATGGGTCTTTTCAAAGCAATGCCATTTTTTCTTTGTTCACTTTAGGGCAACCTATATTCATTCGGTGCTTTGAAGCTTCTTAAGACACATGAATTTGACAACTGTGGACAAAGAGAAAATTTAATATTGAGATCAATTATTAATTTGAGCCATGCACTGACTAGGGATTTGGATGTAACAGCTCACAGGCTTGTCTGCTAGCTGCTCTCACCAAGCTTACAGTCCATCAGAGTGACAAAGGGCTCTCTATCACAGTCTGTGTCTGTGTCTATGGCTGGGTCTGTGTCTATGGCTGTGTCTGTGTCTGTGTCAGTGTCTGTGTCTATGACTGTGTCTGTGTCTGTGTCTGTGTCTATGGCTGTGTCTGTGTCTGTGTCTATGGCTGTGTCTATGTGTCTGTATCTATGTCTGTGTCTGTAAATATGGCTGTGTATGTGTGTGTGTGTGTGTGTGTGTGTGTGTGTGTCTGTGTCTATGGCATATGTCTATGTGTCTGTGTCTGTGTCTATGACTATGTCTATGTTTGTGTGTGTCTGTGGCTGTGCATGTGTCTATCTCTATATGTCTATCTCTGTCTGCATATTAAAGGAAGTGAGAGCAGATTTTTTCCACCTCACTGCACAATGGGAAGAAGTTTGGACATGCTTCATGGTTTCTAGTTCTCATCTCACACTGGATCAGAAGGCAGAGAGAACTGGCTGAACTGTGGCTACGCTTCAGAAGATTTTGTTGGAAGGGCCAGCAGTTGGTTCAGTCTTGAGGACTGTTCAGCTCCAGAGGGGTAAAATCTTCTTACACCAGCTACCACACAATTAAATGTTAGCCTCAACCCAAGAGGAAATCGAGGTGATGAATAGAAGGCTCTGGGGAAACTGTCTTTGAAAAGCTCACCATAATGCCTCTCCCCCCAAAACACAATACATTTTTATATATATGTAATATATAAACACAATACATTTTTTAATCGAGACTAGGCAATTAGGACAAAAGGACAACTTTGCCAAGTGCCACTTATTCCACCTCCAGTTGGAATTTTCTGAGCATGCCAGCACTGGCGCTACTTGCTGTAGGCAGATTCCCTACCCATACTTATAAAAACCCATACTGGTTATTCCTAATGGAGTTCTTAGCATGTCTCTTTCAACTGGATTTCTAAAACAAGGAACAATGTAATTGGCAGGTAGCAACAGGTTAACAGGATTGTCTTAACAGATACTTGTGCATTTTCAGTTCAGACTTTCACCAGCCAAGATGTTCCATATAGAAGAAAACTGACATGTTGAGCCAAGCAAAGAGACGTTGAAACTCTGGAGAGCTGTAACCCAAAATGAGCCAGGCCTGCATCTTAGAATTAAAAAAAAAATTGTTCCACTCAAAAATATGTGGTCTCATATTTTGAAAATGGTCATTTAAAGCTTAAGTTTACTTAGAGTTTAGGCACCCTGGATTCTTTGTGAAATTAAATGGCATAGAAGTGATTTAAATGGAGATGTTTAACTCCCTGGGCTACACTTCTGAAAGTTAGAGAAACAGAGAGCGACAGTAGCTGTCTTCATGTTGACAATCACTTCTTCCAGCAATTGGCTCTCTTTGGCTGAACTGAATCCTTTACCTTCACAGAGAATCTGAACTGCCAGCAGTGGATCCTTGTGTTTGGGAGAGATTCCTCTGAAAACAGAGAACGTTGGGACCTGAAATCCCACCCCAGTCTCTTGTGACTCTTGAGTGTCTGAGGCTCCCTGCAAGGGATCTGTGCAGTCACCTAAGTTACCTTTGCCCTCCAGGAGTTGGGTGATTCCCCTTCCTGATAACCTTTGTGTGAGCTAATGATCTCCCCTTAAATTCACAAACACTCCTCATGTGATTTCAAGACAGAGACAAAGGTTTAAGCTAAGGAAATCTCAGTGTGGGTTCTAGACATGGGTGCAGCTAGGGCTGAGAACTACTGGCTTGGCTTAAAACAGTTGCTTTTCTTGAGAAAAATATGTGGATGAATAATGTAGCCTTTCTTCCAGATGAACAATGCACATGAGTGCTCTGACAAGGTGCTGTGTCCCCGAGGTTGGTGGCAAGACAGCTAGACAATTATGGCTCTGGAGTGGAGATCTAGTACTGCCAGAGACAGATGTGTGGATCCCAAAGAGAATGTCATTGGAAACATGGAATGGGAAATTCAAAGCTAGATCAGTACTACGAGATACAGGTGTGGGACCCAAGAAGCCTAGGGGGGGGGTGTGGAAACGGGAACATAGAGCTGGGATGTCAGAAGGGAAGGTGGCAATGGTTTATATATCAGAAATAAGTCAGTTCCCACATTGCACACCCAGGGAGACTCATAGAGATGCATCTTCATCTCAGGGGTGCCCCTGCCTCTGCTCATTGGATAGTTATGGTCTTCAGTGGCTGGAGTTTGGTGCTGTGTATGAGAGGCAATTTGGAGGGGGTAATGGCCATCAGATCAACAAACATGAATGTACATTTAATGGGCATTAAGTGCTGGGATTTCAAAACACTAAACATTGATGCAAAACAGTGATTATGGAGCCACTATCTAAGCCACTCTGGACAATCCAGAATGGTCACTGAACTAGTCAGTGTTTTCCAATAGGATATATATATATATATATATATATATATATATATAGACATTAAGAGGATATTTATTCAGGATATTGGCTAATGTGATTATGGAGGCTGAGATGTGTTGTGTTCAAGCTGGAGAACTAGGAAAGTCCATGGTATAATTAGGTCTAAGTCCAAAGGCCTGAGACCCAGGAGCTCCAGTGTCCAATTTCCAAGGACAGGAGAAGATAGAAGCCCTAGCTCAATAAGAGAGAATTTGGCCTTCTTCTGACTTTATGTTCTCTTCTGGGCCTTGGTGGTCAGGTGATGCCCACCACATTGGTAACAGTAGACCTGTTATTCAGTCTACTGATACAAATGCCAGTCTCTTCCGGAAGTACTTCCACAGATGTACTCAGAAATAATGTTTTACCAGCTAACTGGGCGTCACTTAGTCGGACTAAGTGGTTCATTAAAGATGAACCACATAAGATGGTTCATTAAATGAACCATCACAGTCACTGTACTTACATTCCATACAGAGGGACTTGAATGATCAAAGCCATGGGCTCAAAGTCTTTGCTCATGCTAATGCTTTTCTCTCATGCCTTCACACAGGAACTAGTTCTGCTATATTCTAGAGATTTCCCATGTTAGGTTTTCAAATGCATGAGACGTGATACTTGGCTTCAACTTGGTAAACATCTCTCTCACTGGGGCTTTCTCTCCAAATCTCCTTTCCACTCTCGTCAAGTGCCTTTCTGTGAGGAAAGCAGCTTTGGATTTTCAAACAGAAACTAAGAAAGGCCTAATGTAACAGTGGTTGATCACACCCACTACTCTTCAGCATCCTACTCGGATTCTCAGCCACGGCACCCTGTTTGCTCTAACCCAACCATACCGGCCAAAGGATGATTGATAACATCTGGGGACCTGGATCTAACAAATTTAGAGTAACCCAATCCCGTTTTTTCTGCCCTGAGTAACATTTACAACTATCACCTTAATAAATCATGTTGTATCTCGGTGACTGGGCCACATAGTCTCTCCATGTCCAAGTTTAACAACCCCCCTAGAGCTGTGGTGTTCGGTCCAAGTTGCATATTAGAATCAACTGATATGTTTTAAAAATTGCTGGTGCCTGGTGGCTCACCACTCAAGATTCTGATTTAATTGTGCTGGGGTGGGGTGGTGGTGGTGGTATTTAAAAATATATATTTGCTAGGCTTCTTAATGTTTTAGCTAATTACTGCTCATTGTTTTAGAGATAAGCATTTATAACCAACTCCCAACCTAATTATATGCAGCCCCTATATTCCCTCCTTGACACCACTTAATAATTAGCCATCTCTAGTGTCCTAAATGGAAATTTGAAGATTTGTCAAATGGAAGTCTGGCATTTTTAATGAAACTAAAACATACCGGCTATTCTTCATGAAATTATTTTGAGAGGTTTCCAAGAATTTCCCTTAACATTGAAAGTTAGTGGTTTTGAGTTCCTTCCCAAAAGGGAAGGTGTGTCTAACTGTAGGATACAGTTGTCCGTCCTTGCCATGTTTTAAATACTACCTACTATTTTTATATTTAATGGCCTTAAAACATTAACTCATATAAGCAATCTGAATTGTCTAACCCAACTCTAATGCAAGTACAGCCTTGTTCATCAGCAATGTTTTTTTCCACTTCAGAAAAATCCACTCCCAAGTTTGCCATGTTCTCATTCTCTCCATCGAACAAATAAGAAACAAGCTTTCAATTGTCTGGCCCTCTTGGATCTTTTTACCATATTTCAAGGAATTTTTTAAAATGCTCATGTGGGCTGGGAGAGAAAAAGGTCAGGGTTGTATTCATTTCAGGCCCATTCTAGTTTCTCAATGAACTTTTTGAATGTATACCATCTCTTATACTTACAGTTCATCCTGATTATGAAAGGGGCAAGCGGGAAGCCTCCATCATTCAGAAATAGCTCAAGGCTCTTTTAACCCAGAATAAAAAACACCAGGTCCTCATTCTGAGATACTTGCCTGACTGAGGTATGCCTCCTAGGTTTTCAGTCCCTTTTGTCTAGATCTGTACACATTTCATTATTTTCATTAGCTGGGCTTGTTTCCTCTCTCGCTCCATCTTTTCTTCTAAAAGTATCCAATCCACAATGACACAGAGTAGGTACTCAAATGCGTGGCAGCAGATGAATGAACAAATGAGTGAAGAATGGACTCCCTCCCAAATGAGCTGAAAGTAGAGCAGCTAGAGGCAAGAGGGAGGGCAGGGCCAAGAGCACCCTGAGCAGGGGCTGGCCTGCAGAGATTCATTGCTAAGGCTCCTGCTTGTGCCTCCTTTTGTCCGCTGATGTTTGGCCAGTCGATATCCGTAGTAGTTAAATAACATTCATTTCTACGTTATTTAGTAGGTGCAATCAGTCACAGTCCCCGTGATCGTGGCCCAGTGTTTTAAACTTGCCTCTTATCTGTAAACACATTTCCTGAGCAGCTCTATCTTTTCATCTTGTCGAGGTGATCTATGGCAATATCACACAACCTGCCTATTTTCTTTTTAATCCCCTGATGGATTATAAATAGCCTGCTCTAAACCTCCCAAAGCTTGGAGGGCACATTCCTGCCTTCGACATAACTGTCCACCTCTTGTCCCACACTTAGACCCCGTCAGGAGGCCGTCCTGCTCCCCCGGGCAGACACACAGGCCCTGGCCTCTTCTCTGCTGAAGTAACACTATGGCAACAAGCAGCTTGTGGACCGATCGCTGACTGTACACACATCACTCACTGCCTCAAACACTTCGTAGAGGTGATTAAGGAAGAGAAATCTGGCACAATAGGGTGGCAGGGGGAGAGCCAGTGAAAGAGAACAACATGTGACAGGGGGAAATGGGAGGCATGAGGGGAAGCTGCAGGAGTGAGGACAGGCAGGGGGACATGAAGAACAGGTGACAGATAGTGTTCCTGGCTGGCTTGCTTCAACTTTCAGACATTACACATCTGCTGAAACACCCAGCTCTGTCCGACCACTGCCGAAGTAAAGGCTGTTATAGGAAGCAAAATGGCCTAAAATTTTGCTTTCCGATGCCCTCGTGGGTCATTTTATTGTCCACACAGAGAAGAGGAGCCCTGTTGTCTGACTTCCCAGAATTCACACAAACTCTTGCATCAAGGCACGCAGGGGGCTCTGGGGCTATGGTTTTCGCAGCCTCCCTTTCAGAGCACCTCTGGGTGTTCACTTACAAGGAGTGAGTTTCCCAGCCTCACTTCTCCTCTGCCTGTAAAATCCACTAACCCTGCAAACCAGGGGCCCTCCCCTCCGCAGGTCCCGGTGGCTCCTCTCAGGCCAGAGGTGAGTGGCTAGATTGCCCTTCTCTGGGCTCAATTCTTTCTAAGTATTCATTTTCAATTTCCAGTTATAACCTAATCCACTAAAAAGCACTTATTCTCAGCAAACCTCTCGAGCAAGCTCTAATTTGCTGTTTCTCGGTACATATTCATTTTCACATTCTGCTTCAGTGCTGACATTACGTTAGGCAGAACATTCACCCCTCCTGTCATCGCGGCCCTGTCTGCCTCTCCCTGCCTCAGCCTCAGGTTGGCTTTCTCATGCTTCCGTGCCATTGGAATCAGCGTGGCTTTTCCGGGTGTCTATGGGGTTAGCAGATGGGTGGCAGGTAATACATCCACTCTCCACAAAGCTGTTAGCAAAAATGCACATGGGACAACCTCAGTCTTCTATGGGCGGCTCTGAGCTACTCCAAAGGCATCCTTAAACACAGCTAGCATTCTGAGCCACTAAACTTTCGACAGCTAAGTCTTCTCTGCCATGAATGCTCCTGTCTACCCTCCTAAGTGGGTAAACCCCACTGGTATAGAGGGGACTTCCTTTAGAAAAATCCCAGTTTCTTAGGCCCTAAAGCCATTCATCTGGATGACACAGAACTTTGCAAATATGCTCCCAAAGGCTTGATGCTTAGTGATCACCTCTTTTCCCTGGAAATGACACTTATGGTTTGTTATTGTTTTAATCCTCACCTGAGAATAAATTTATTGATTCTAGAGAGAGATCATCCATTAGTTGCCTCCCATACTGGCCCCAACTGGGGATTGAAATGGAAACCTTTTGGTGTACAGGACGATGCTCCAACCAACTGAGGCACCCAGTCGTACTATTTTCCCCGTGTTATAGGCATTGTGCTGATTTTCTTGCAATAACTCATTTAATCCACCCCAAACTCCAGAATAATACTTAAAACAGCAGTCAGATGATGACACTTACCTGAATCAAAGGAAAGCCACGTCTTGCTACAAGCTATAGTGGGGCCCCTGTGATCTGCTCATGTTTCCTGCATAGCTTCTCCTCAGTTTCTCCTCTCCAGTTGTGTTGGTTGGAGTGCTGCTCCTCTCCCCGTGATGCCCCCTCCCTCCCCTGACAGTCACACCACTTGTTCCCTTTACTCTCCCTGGGCCTTTCTCATTGGGACCTTCCTCACCATGCAATCAATATACACAGCACCCCACCTCCACCGATCTTCCCTGCTCTGCTTACATCTTCTCCATTCCACCTCAACCCCAACCGCCTACATGCTTAGTGACCCCCCCAAACTAGAATGTAGCTGCACAGGGGCAGGGCTTCATTTTTGTTCACTTCTGAATTCCCACCATCTAGAACAGTGATCTCAATAAAAACATTCTTGAATGAAGAAATGAATGTAGGTATTCTTCTCACCCCCGTGTTACAGTTGAGAAACTGGCTTAGGGAGGCTAATGAACTTGTCTAAGGTCATAGAGCTGATAAATGGCGGAATTATATAAATAGTACTGAGAGCTCATTTACACTCCTCTCCAAGCTCAAAGTGCCTTTGTGGGCAACGTTTTTACTAGTCTCCATCCAAAAAGGGAAGCAGAGATGGAAGATGAAGAACAAGAAATCAGTGGGTCTGGAACCTATTCTCATGTATTCTCATATTTCCTCCAAACTCACTTACCTGATAGGTCCTCTTCTCCTTGCACTTGACATAGACCAAATGCAGTCCTTCCTTAAACACCATAGTTTTAAAGTAAAGTGAAGAGGAAATCACATACATTTTTCAAAATTTTGAGGAAAAGTTTGTTGTTGGTGTTGTTGTTACCTGTAAATATTTTGAAACCATTTACTAGATGGCACTTTTGTGAAAGGGCAAGATTATATAACATGAGACTGGCCAATCTCAAAATATTCTAGTGTCTATAAGCTCCTACAGAGCTGATACTGTGGTTTATTCTCCCAAAGTAACACTGAAATTGACATTCAAGAGGCATTCAATAGATGTTTAATAAGTAAATAAGTAAATAAATCTAGGAAAGAAATGTTAGTTTTATCTAGGAGCAGATGTGGATACTGGCCCCCTTGTCTGGACCAGCCAATTACATACACATCCATGCAAAGACTGGCACCATCTTAGAAATGTCGGTGAGGCTTGGGAGTCAGTCACGTACAGTCTCTTGGAGAGACAGTCATAATCTCAATGGAACATTTGAAAAACCAAAACATATAGTAACTAGTGGAATGGAATAACCTCAACTACAAGAGAGAAACCCGGAGGAGAGCCTGCCCTGTTAGTGCCGTACAGGAATTAACTGGGGTGGGATCTGTGATCCAAAACCAAGTCAGAGGTGGTTGCTTTCCAACCACTAAAAACTTCCCATAGGGAAAGACAAATGGTCATGATTTACAAACCAGAAAGTTGAACTGGTGAAGCATAAACAGGCAGCCTACAGAAATCCAAGCTGACTCTTTCTAACATATATCAACTCTTTCTCCTCTCCCCATATGTGGACCTTGGAACACTGCCACATTTCCCTTTAGGGGAGGAAGATACATCCCAGCCAAGGAACAAAATGCCTTCTCCTGCCTCCTTGAGTCTGCTCTAAGATCTGGGATATCAGAAAGTGCCTCCAAGAAACATTATTACTTCTTATCCAACCACCAAACTCCATCTGAGAGGAAGGCTGGCCCTCCAACTGAGGAATCACCCAGTGGCATGTCCAGATTCCTACTGTTGACAGGATAACAGAGGTAACCTCTCCTTAAGTCTGGGCTGGACCTAGTGACTTACTTCTAATGAATAGAATATGGAAAAAAGTCACCACCATGAATAGATTATGAAAGACCAATGGCTTCCATCTTGCTAGCTGACTCTATCTTGCTGCCTTTGATAAATAAGCTGGTCAGTTGGAAAAGCCCATGTGGCAACAAACTAGTGGTGTCTTTCAGCCAAAGCCAGCAAGGAGTCTTCAATCCAACAGCCCATGAGGAATTGACTCCTCAAAGCAACCACTAAATGAACTTGGAAGCACTTGAGTACAGCCTTGTGAAAGACTCTGAGCAGAAGTCTAAGAGCTAAGCCCTGCCTATGTGCCTCAGAAACTGTGAGACAATAAATATGTTGTTTTAAGTTGCTAACTATTGGGGTGATTTGTTACACAGCAGTAGATAACTGATACAAGGATAATGAGATTACTCTGAGATGCATGTAACTGGAGTTCATGCTAAAAGTGTCATGAGAGCACAGCAGCTTGGAGTCAGAGGGCACTTACAGTGTACACCTTGTGGAGGGGAGGCGTATGGGACCCTACTTAAGAATGTAAAGTTGTTCATGCTACTCCCATGTATTATGCTGACCATTTATCCAGTGGATAAAGCCCACATTTCTAAATCCGACAACAATGACTACCATCATCTGGACTTAACTTCTGTAGTTTTACTTCCTGCATCCCCCCTATCTGCATTCTATCTTTGAGTCATATCAAACTCAATGATGTAGTTGGCTGAGATGCTCTATATTTCCCCTTTGTCCATACTGTGTCCTTTTCTTAGAATGTCTTCCTGTACAGGCTCAGGTACATGCCTTCTTGGCACTCTGTGGGACTTCACTCAGAACCCTACTACGCCTCCTCCAGTGACTCACACCACACAACTCCTGCTCTGCAACCTTTATCTTCTTGTCTAGCACCTCCTCTCATTCTAAGCTCTATACAAGGCCTCTTCTTCAACTTGGCATCCCCAGCCAAGTTGGTTGCTTTTAGTGGTTGGAAAGCAACCACCCTGGCTTTGGAGCACAGATCCCACCCCAGTGAATTCCTGCTCATTCACAGTCTGGAAAATCACTTCAGTCAACAACTAATGAAAGAATAACCATGGGATGGGACTGCCAGGAGGATAAACAGATATTTATTGGTTTAACTATAATGTATACCATGCTATTGAAATAATAGGCAGCTTACAATGAAAAGACCTATATTTAGGAAGGTCAGTGGCACACAAAATCAAAAGCCACACAGGAGGATGGAAAAGCAAAGCCTACACACTACAGGTAAATTTCTCACAACAGAGGATTATGTTTCATTCTACGTTTGCCCATAAGTAAGAAAAGGCCAATATTTATTAATTTGCCTACACCTTCCACTTTAGTTCAGGTAAAAAAAAATCTCCCTTAAAGCAAGAAAATTGCTTTCACAAGATTTGTCACATTATTTAGGTTTCAATCCTACATATCAGTTATATTCACCAATAACCAAATCAACTAAAAGGGGAGTGGATAAAAAAATCAATATCTAATTTTTATGTCCTTCAGGAAATCAGCCTTCATCTTCATTTGCTACCAACTGAAACTGACAGGTTGAGCGAGAATTAAATCAACGTAGGAATCACTCAAGGGGTGGAATGCTTAGGGAGGAAGGTAGTGATTACACTCTGTTAGAGAAAATGTCTTTCTTATGCAGTGTAACCCTCAGGTGGAGATATCTGATGATCCTTTTAATTTATTTCTGAATCAGTGGCACCTTCACATGGATGACATATCTTGAAAAGAGAAAATATTAGATGATTTAGACAACTTATCAAAAATTTGTTCCTATACAATAGGCTTATTGTCATGAGGGATTTCAATGCAAGATCAATAAAGAGTCTTGGAGAAAAGGCATTGAATCCTATGAACATTAAATGACATAAAAATATATTCCTGCTTAGTCGACTTACTGGAAATAATCATCATTTTTGGCCTACAAAAGAAAATACATCCAAAACCTAAAGGGAAATCTCTGCAATCAATCAAGACTGTGGAGATTTCTTGCAGGGCAAATTATATTGAGTTTTCCTAAATTGGTTAGGTGTGAGGACATGATCAGTGGATTGATGATTTGATTATGTAAATATGCTGGAAAATCACCTGTAAGGAAGGCTTGGATGATTGTACAAAAGTTCAGGTTAACAAAGCTACTATATGCCACCACACAAGAAGGCCACATAATTTCAAGGAAACAAATTTTGACCTTGGTTACAGGGTACAGACATAGAAAAGAATGCATTCATTGAAAAGCAAAACTAAAACAGTAAGAATAAACTGTTATTTTCTATAGTGGAATTGCTAACAAGTTTGATTATGTAAAAGAAACCTCAAAAATGTATACTTGATATGGGATTGTGGAATCAGAACAGACAAACTGCCAACATGTTGTCTCCATCACAGAAAATTTGATTGGTGCATTCATAAGTGCTTCTCATTTATTTTTATTCAGATGGTTTTGCATCTGATTTTCGTCTTCCCTATGCACAGTACTTTACAACAAACCTCCCCTTTCTTATTGATAACCTATCAGTTGACCTAACAGATCTACACATTACTTTCCAGGTGGCCATCAACACCCACAAAGTCTGAATAGAAATACTCAAGGACGGAAGTATTCCATGCCACTAGCATGACACCTAGTACAGCTTCCTTACACGTGTCCTTCAGACACCACTAACGCAGCCCCAGGAGTACTGGCCGAATGCCTGGACCGACAGAGGATTCCTGGGCTAGATTGCTCAACGTAAGTCAAGGCCCAACTGTAAGCGATTTGTGTTAGGATCCTTATTAGCCATCAGGGCTCCCTCAATTCCCTGGTAAGAATCCGAAGCTCATGTTAAACCTGCATCTCTCTGGACACCGCCCCTGTCAGGAAACCCAGGATAGAGGTGGACCCCAGGAATCTGTATTGGTAATGAGTCCCTAGCTAGCATCAGGGACCCCTGGGAAACAGAACCCTAATAGCTGAAAGCTTGTTGCTAGGACAGCAGCCCCCCAAACCTGGCTGCCCATTAGAACACCCGAGGAACTTAAACAATTGGGATTGGTACCCCAGCACTAGGCTTACTGAAGCAAAATCTTTGGCAGTGGGAATCAGGACTTTATTTTTCATACCCTGCCCCAGCTTCACATTAGAATAATCAGGGGAGCACTTGAAAATAGCAATATCCCAGGCCCCTGCAGAAGAATTGACTCAGAACCTCTGGAAGAGCAGCTTATAAAAGCCCCCTAGGCCAGTGGTCGGCAAACTCATTAGTCAAACAGAGCCAAATATGAACAGTACAACGATTGAAATTTCCTTTGAGAGCCAAAAACCGACTTCTGCACATGGGCCACCAAGTTTCCATCGCCCTGTACATGCACACCCACACATGGTATTTTGTGGAAGAGCCACGCTCAAAGGGCCAAAGAGCCGCATGTGGCTTGAGAGCTTCAGTTTGCTGACCATTGCCCTAGGTGATTGGGCTGAGCCCAGACCTCAGCTGAGCACATGGAACCACTGAGTCAGATGGTATCCGATGAGGCTGAGGTCACAGGGTTTCTCATTTTTTCAACAAACCCGCGCAGCAAAGAGCAACGCTGCGCGGACTCTGTGGCAGACACTGTGGGGTGGCTCCTTTGTTCAGTTGGTGCCCCAGACTGCTCCCTGTGCACGGCTTTAAGTTGAGCTATTTATTCAGAGCAATCTTTTAAAATGCTCCTGTCTCGGATCAGATTAAGAAAGTTGCCTTCAGCAGGGGAATAAGAGGGCCAGGAGCACAGAACCTGCCAGAGAAGGACTCCCAGATACCTTCAAAGCTCTAACCACCCGAAGACATCGCTGCTCAGGAGAGAAGAGTCTCCATCCCGTCCAAATGGAAAGGAAATTCCGCTGCCTCAGCTGCTGCATTTTCACAGACTCCTTAGGGGCATGGATGGTATGTGGTGGGCACTCAATAAATACCTGGTGGCTGATTGAATTTCCATCACCAGAGCTAAAGCCTTAAATAACCTTTTAAGATGGCTCACTGTGAATTTTTCTCCAACTTCTGAAGAAATTACCACCACAGTCATCATCAGTAAGTAGGATACCATGACCTATTGGAACCAGTAGCAAAATTGCTTTTGTTTTCAATGTGGGACAAGTAAGTTCTACTCAGATATTAAATAGACTTACATAACCTTCCAGAAGGATGGGCATCTTCACACAGAATCTCCCCTTCTGTGGTAGGCATTATAATGGCCCCTGAAAGGTGGCCACATCCTAATCCCTCAAACCTGTGACTATATTACCATACATGGCAAAGGGGCAGATAGGATTATGATTAAAGATATTGACATGGGGAAATTATCCTGGATATCTGGATGATCCTCAAATAATTATAAAAGTCCATAAAAGATGGAAGAGAGAGGCAGAGGTCAATGCAGAGAGAGATTTTAAGAAGCTGTGCTGCTGCCAACTTTGAAGATGGAGGGAAGGGGCCACGAGCCAAGGAGTGTGGGAAGTCACCGGAAGCTGGAAATGGCAAGGAAAGGGATTCTCTCCTGTAGCTTCTGGAAGGAGCTCAGCCCTGCTGACACTCTGATTTTAGCCCCGTGAGACATATTTCAGACTGTGACCTCCAGAACTGGAAGACACATTTGTGTTGTTTTAAGCCACTAAGTTCGTGGTAATTTGTTATAGCAGCCTTAGGAGACTAATACATCACATAATATTTAAGGGGAAAAAAGGATACAGAGAATAGTGACTAATATGGCATTTCTCTGCATTTCAACATAGTGAAAGGTCTATATGGTGAAAGCAGGGTTCTCTACAAAGTGATGTGGCCAATAATATCCCATCAAAACCATGCTGTAGCCCTGGCCTGGTAGCTCAGTTGGTGGGAGCATCATCCTGATATGCCAAAGTTGCAGGTTCAATTCCCAATCAGGGGACATATATAAGAATAAAAAAATGAATGCATAAATAAGTGGAATAACAAATCAATGTTTCTCTTTCTCAAAACAAGACAAAAACCATGGTGTGGCTTTTAAGAGTACAATGCTGAAATGAATTACAGAAATGTTTGCTTTGTGAGATAACAATGGCCATTTCTACATAATATATACATGTCTGCCTTAAAAAATAATGCATGCTACCATTCTAAGATCTATATGGTGAACAGAACATCTGGCTAACCAGGGTCACAACCTGGGGCTTACTCAGGTGAAATGGCCAACATTCTCAAGAGGAAGGCCTCCTCCCAAACACCCCTCACCAACGTGGTCAGCCACAGATGTGTAACGATGGCAATGATGATCGCACTGGATAACCACTACCCCCAATACCATAAAGTCAAGTCTGAAAAGGCATGCTCTTCCCCTGCCCTTGTCTGACCCAGGACAGCCACTGTAGGGTTGTGTAGGATTAGGAAGTGTGTAGCCATGTAAGGAGATAAACCAAGGAACTCACAGGGGTCTTGAACCTATGACCTGAGCTTCACCAACATTCCTTCCAGCCACTGCACTCATCCGACGGAAGTGTGTTCTGTTCTGAGGCCAGAGCAAGACGTGAAAACTCTGATGTTTACTTCTGGCTCTCTTCCCTTTCCATGGGCGGAAACTAGTTCAAAGGCAGCAGTTACGTAGCTGATGGCTGCCTTGCAAGAACATGCCTGAGGTTGCCAGGGATCATGGCTGTTAGTGTGTTGGGCACATCACCACAGGCTGACAACTGAGGCTGAACGAGAGACTGCATACTAAAATGTCAAGTCACCACCATTTATCGAGTTCCTTACTACAGAGCAGGAAGTGTGCTAAGTGCTCTATAAACATCTCCCCTCCACACCACTTTTAAAACAGAGATGCATGCTAATCCCATCTCACAGGGAAGAAAACCAGGGATAAGGAAAGCTTCGGGTTCCCCTGCTAGGAGTGCCACACCTTTCTGATGGTAGTGTCCTTTCTGCCTTTGATGCAACAGCAAAAGAAGAGACAAAGTTTTAGAGAAAGAGGCAGCCGAGAATGACATCCACGTAGCAACGCATTTGCAAGCCAAGAGGTTTATTTATAGCCATTCAACTCAACATTTTTTGAATGTTTGTTTTGTGCTAAGAATTGCGCCTGTGCAACTTGGAAACACCAAAATATGAAAGGGTGTCAGGTAGCAGGTCCTGGAGACAGAGAGGAGGGCAGCCAAATTCCAGAATATGTTCCAACAGCGAGAGAGCCTGCTAAGTGGGCAGCTCCAGCAGCAGGCAGAGTGGCTCCGCAGGTGGCAATGAAGAGGTAGCATCCCCAGCAAAGGTGCCAGGTGTCCTGTGTGGGAAACCACCCAACCTCAACATGCAGTAGGCTCTGGGAGCAGGGCAGGGACGAGGGACCCAATATAATGAGTGGGTCCTCCTTGCATACATCGTAGAAAAACTGACCGTCTATACTGGCCTATTCATTACTCAAATGATAGGCTAACATGGCACAGCGGTGGGGAAGGGAGGGGAGGTACAGGGACTTCAACCAGGAAGGATCTTCAGCAACACTGAAAACGTCCTGTACACCCTCGGTCCTAGGGGCCTGCCCCTACCTGTCACCAAAAAGAGCCCAATCAGACACCTTTTATGTGCACATGCCTAAGTGACAGAGAAATCGAGGTTGTATTTCCTGTTCAGCATTTCCCAATCTGTGTGCCTTGGAAATGGGTGGCCTCAGATCTGGTTTGCCAAAAACAACTTTGGTTTAATTATGGTGTCCTTGAATAGATAATAGTATCCCAATTTCATTCTAAAAAGTGTCCTAGTTTGGATAATAAGCGATCACCTAACCAAGAAAACTGTGTCCAGGCGTATCAATAGCTATGTAGCCCTCCTCTGAACCTGTAGCATCCCAACTTATGTTGCAAACCTTGAAGAATGAGATCTACTATAAACACTATTTTGATCAAGGAACTTAAAAGCAAAATATCTATTATCATCTTGTGTAACTACTGTTGTGTTATACACAACTTGGAAAATATTGCATTAAGTAAAGTTAAACCAGTTTGGTTGTTGTTGTCAGAACACATGGTCTCACAGAGATTTAGCACAGGAGCATGTCATGAATTTCCAAGAGGGTCATATACTAGGCAGTTTTTCCAAATGTATTTAAACATAAAATCATTTTTAATGAAGTGTCAAAAGAGATCCGCGTTCCACAAGATGCTCCCACATTCTTGTCGGACAAACATGGGTGCTCTAGATCCTGGGGAGTCAGCAGTGAATAAGACAGAGTCCGCGTCCTCACGGGCTTTTACTCCCGTGAGGCAGACAGGCAATAAACCTATAAATGGGCCAATAAAATGTGGAAAGCAGTGATCTATCCCCCAAGCAAATGACAGGCAAAATAAAACCCGCAATTCTGAGGAATATTCATGAGGCAGCAACCCATCTTTAAGACAAGAGTTGGCAATGATTCACGTCTGTCACAAGCCATCCATGGGCCTCACGTCTCCTGAGCAGGAGACATTCCCTCAACAAACCTCCCTCCTTGAACTGGCTGGACTTCATTGAGCATTCTGGTTAGCATCCTTGTGCCTTTTGTGGGGAGTCCGTCTCCCTCTGCCTTTTGTTTGTGGACTATATTCCTAATTTGTGCTTTTAGGAGTTTTTTCTGTTGTATCTAGACTAAGGTGTCATTGAAAACATCTCTTTCAAAGATATGTTTATAGTTGCCTAGCATCCAGGGAGTAAAGGAGGACAAATGGGGAGTTATTACATCTTATGCCATACATCCCACCCCCTAGGGCTGGGATGAGGGACAAGGAGGTTGTTTGGAAAACAAAACAAAACACATGCTCGCACGCGCATGCATACACACACACACACACACACACACACACACAATCCTACCCTTTGGATTGATTCTGTGTAGAATAGAGACTCATATTTAAATGAATAAGCCAAGTTAAAACTTTCCCTCCTGGAACAAGACAAAAGGAAAGCCTCTTTATGTTGCAGGGGCCTTCGATGCTACCGCTGAGCCTGTCCCAAAGCTCCCCTCCACTGCTCAGAAACTAAGCCATCTTGCTGCATTTAGCACTTCTCACCAGACCACCCACCCGGACGCGGATACACAAACCACATGTGTGAGGAATGCTGTGCAGCTAGGAAATCAGTATCAGCATTTCAACCTTATTACTTGCACAGACGGCCTTTTTTAGTGAGACTCATTTGTTTTATCTTTTCAATAGCTTTGATTATTTTCTTTTAATGGCCTGGATTTATCCTTTTCGACTCTTTTGAAACTTCAGAACTCTGTGGTGGGGGCTGCCTGTGGTGGGAGACATGATTACCAGGGGAAAATGAGCAAATAGCTGCGCCTTTACACACCATCCTCTCCCCCTCCAGTGACCACCTATTCTGGGTAGATGGCCGAGGGCCGTGAATTAGCACACGGTGGCCTCCAGGAGCCTTCCATTCAGGTGGTAGGTGATTTTCGTTGTTATTTGACAGCCATTGAGCCCGTTGTAATTACTGGGCTGGCTTTTAGTTTGTGCCATGTACTTCCCTGCCTAGCCCTCAAGTACCATATAGGTTACCCTTCTTTAATGAAGGGGAAATTAAGACCAAGAGGCCGACAGCCCAGGGCAAGTTAATGGCCTCTGGGAAAGTCTGGCATGGACTCTAAAGAAGGGGCCGCATAAACAGGAAGGTGTGGATACTGTCCCCTGGCAGAGGAAGCAGAGCCCGGAAATGCGCTCAGGGTTTTCCATCTGGGTGGTATCCCGGGCAAGGAAACCAATAAAATAGGCGTATAGTTGCTCCACTAGTCAGAACAAACAAGACCATTGCTTTCGGACACGGTGTCCCTGAATTACCAAGCACACAGGTCTGGGTGTCCGGACCCAGGGAAGCTGCCCTTTCTCCTCAGGGCCCACTGCTTACCCAAGTGGGAACACAGTCCCGAGAGGCAGAGAGACCAATATATTGGGAGAGACTGTGGCCCACAACATCCTGAGTCCACAGGCCCCAGATGCCCATCTTGACTTTCTCCAGGCTGGAGAAGATGCAGGGCCATTCTTTTAAAAGAAACAAAAGAGCCGAAACCGGTTTGGCTCAGTGGATAGAGCACCGGCCTGCGGACTGAAAGGTCCCAGGTTCGATTCCGGTCAAGGGCATGTGCCTCGGTTGTGGCCACATCCCCAGTAGGGGGTGTGCAAGAGGCAGCTGATCGATGATTCTCTCTCATCGATGTTTCTAACTCTCTATCCCTCTCTCTTCCTTGCTGTATAAAATCAATAAAAATATATTTTAAAAAATAATAATTTTTTAAAAAAAGAAACAAAAGAACACCTACACCGAAACAAGGGGAGAGATGCTTCTACTTCAAGCCTGGTCAGTAGGAAGCGTAACTGTCAGCCAAGCCCACCTGGGACTGAGGCGTCCACACCTAAAATCAGGTGCTAACTGATAAGAGACAGGGCAGTCCACTCTTATCTTCTCCATGGTTGTCAGCCTGAAGAGAAGTTTCTCAAATTTGATGTCTCTTTATTATTAAAAAGAGCCTTACACCCAATTCCTTGGTTAACGGCCAAACTCAAGATATTCGATTCTCTTTGTGGAAGTAGCTTTTCTCCTGTCTAGTGAAGGCAGCATTTCTTGCTGCTGAAGTCAACGCAGGGCCTTTTGTCTGACTGACTCTGTCCAGCAATAGCAGGTTGTTTAGTTTATGAACAAAATGTTCCAGATAAATAAGGGAAAAGAAAAAATATCATGCACAAGGAACATGATTTATTCCAAGAATGTGTGCCACCACTTTTTGCCCAGCTCTGCGGCCCCTTAAACAACGTACTGGTTTTAGGACACAGAACGTGGTGCTCAGACACGGGGATTCGAGCACTGGCAGTCCCTGACTGGTCTGGTCTCTGCATTCCCTCTTCCAGCGTCTTTCTTTAGACAGGGTAGAGGTTCATTTTTCTGAATGCAAAGCAAAACCAAACCGGTCAACTGACTCTTCACAGATCACTAAGACTATACATTCTAAAGAAAATGGAGCCACAACATATATGAATTTAAGTAAAACACCCATTTCTGTCCATCTGTATGTACATTTCACCATGGGTTTTAGCAATGGAAAATACATCTTATGAATGCCTTGGGGTTCACATAACAGCACCTACACACACATACACAGGGTATCTTTCAACATTACTACACATACACACTCTGTTAAAAAAAGATACTGACAGATTTATAAAATGTATTGGCCTTGAACTATTAATCACAAGAATCCATTTTTACTTAATTTATTTTTGCCCTGCATGGTAGCTCTAGCCACCGTTAGGGACCTGTCAGCATTTCCATCATAGCTGTATTTTCAGAATATTGGAATAGAAGTGCCAAAATACATATTTACAGTTTACAGACAGTGGTGGCTTTGTCTTCCTCTTAAATTGACTTCTTCGATGCATCTTTATAAGGAATATTCAGGGATGGCAGTGCCCACATGATAAAAAGCATCATATAAAACAAGAGGTCAAAAGATGCAGACTTCCAGCTCAAGGCTAAACCGCGGGGATTGACTCTTGTACATTCATTGCAGCTGTAGTAGACTCTATATCACAGTCATAGTTTTAGGGCAACAGTCCACAGCAAGTTTGTAACATGTGTGTGCATCTGTGAGTATATGCAGTACAGCGCATGAACACACACGATGCTAAGGGGGGACAGTGATGAGCATACAGAAAACCACTCCAGAGCTGATCGCATCCACAGTGAGAAAAGTGACCACCAGCCACCAACACAAATACTGACCATTTCCAACACTGAACATCCAACTCCGTTACCTAGGCAGAGTTAACACATTAAAGAATAAAGTCTCTCTTAAACACGTATGTTACCTTGCTAACATGTATAGGGCTTGGAATGTTTGCAGGTCCAAACTGTCTTTTATGAAGGTTAGCTGAGTCTGTCAAAGTATTGTGCAGAAACATTTTTGGTGGAAGAAAACCAAATGGATTGGCTTCTACAAAAAAATGCATAATTATTCCGATGAGATTTGCTCAGCAATTTTACAATGTTTAGGACACTCCTTTATAATTTTTTTCTAGTGTCCTGATACTACATTTTCATGCTCTTCCCTACTTTGACACAATATGCAAGCACATGTAGGCATACCTAGATGTCTACATAGAGAGGAGGTGGATTGCGGTAAAGAAAAGTCACTGCAAACATTGTTGTAGCTGTCATGACGGCCATATGCCAAGACAGAAGCACCCACTCTCTTACGTAGTTTGCTGCAAAATCAGAGGCAAAAGCGAATTTTTAGGGGAAAAGTCCTGTACATACACCCCTCCCCCGCCTCAAAATACTCGGGGGAAATTTAAAGTAAGTTTATCATATTCTGTCTGGCTCAAACCACATTCACACTCACCCAATTAATTTTATTTGAAACACCTATTTATATATATGTATATACTATATATACACTAAAGAAATTAAGCCCTGCCATTTTTCTTTTGTGCTTAAGAAACCAACGCCACTGTTAGGATACACGTGTGCCAGAAACCTTTTTAATAGGTTCCAAAGGCACGTGTACTTAAATGTGGCAGCACTGAGTGGGTTACTTGAAGAGAAATGTATTTGAAATTAATTGAAAAGGGATTTATTATTTCTGCATTTATAAATTAGATGAGAGAAAATTAACAATGTAACTCTTACGTTATTGAAATTCCGTGGAAAACTCATTTTGCTTTCTCCTTGAGTTGTAGATGGTGGATAGGTTTTTCCAAATTTTGTTATCAATTACAAACTTACAACTCGATGATGTTCGCTTCATTATCTAAACTCTACATCTAAATTTTATCATTGTAATGCTGTCTCTTCTTAACTTTTTTGTTTGTCTGTTTGATCACTTATGTTGTCTGGTGTTTTGGTTAGTAACCTAAGTGTCAAAAATATATTTGCACTGCCAAAATCATCATTTTTGCCACACAATTTAGTTACAAAAATAAAAATTGGACCAAACTACATATGTCCATTCCTGTTAGACTACACAGATATTTTAGTTAAACCACATATATTTCTGGCCTAATTAGAATATGTGGACTAGCCGTTAAAAGCTTTAAAAAAGAGTTTTAAATTTTGCAAATAATTCCATATAAGCATTGTCTTCCCCTTTTACCTGTGAGGTTCAAAACAAAATAAAACACAACTAAAACCACATCGTTGGTCAGTCACCTGATGTCTGAGACAACTCAAAGTTTCTCCTAAACATTGAGGAGGGGACTAGACAGCAAATGCTTCGAGGACGCCTCACGTCAAACATAAAAGATCACAATGCTGTTGAAAGCATACACTGTGTCCAGCGAGGACCCTCCGAGAGGTCACCGCCAAGAAGCATGGCTGCACTGCTTTTTAAAAGGGAAAAATAGTGTCTTTGGATAGAAAGAAACAACATTTAAAAATCCCCCTTTTAAAAATGCAGGAATAACCCCATTATCCAATCTGCATTTACATGGCTGTCCAAAAGAATGGGCTGGAAAGACCGCTTTCTGTACAGACACCAGTTAATCTCTGGATGAAAAGACGGCCTCTGGCATGGGAATAAACAAGGGAGACACTGGTCGGTGAGCACACAGGGACTTTCTTAAGGCTGAGCCAGGGAGGGAACCTTTGGATCCAGAAGTATTTCTTCATTTCTTTTCTTTCCGGTTGAGTTTCTAGAAAGATGAGCTGTTCTCATTTTGCATTTCTCCACTTATGGAGAGGATGGAATAATGACACCAAAAGTACTTTTTTTTTTCTTTAAAAATAATTTGCTTTCTTTTGCATGCCACAGGACAGATTTCTAGTTTCAAAACAGGGTACATCAAGAACAAAAATATCCCCCCTCCCCAACCATCTTTATTCTCACCAATACAAGAAATCCTTCTGGAAACATAAGCAAGTGACTAAACAGGTATCAAAACACTGAATCTACAAGTTCATACATAATCTGTTATGGCAGAATAACCAAGAATTTCCCCCAAAGGAAGATTTTAATTTTCCAAATACAAAAGAGTCTAAGGGGAATCATATGAGAACAAACAAAAATCTCTTATTCCAGGTTTTGTGGTAAAGATGAAGAACACACTGGCAGCTGAAGAAAGCCGAAACTCTTACTAATAAATAGATCCAAATTAAGAATTTCTACAACATTTCTTTAGAAAACAGAACCAGAATTCCTCTTTTAAAAATGATGAACCTGTGGAATGCCTTTACTTCCATATCCCTCTAATATTATGACAGTACAACAGACACACAAAGTTGATATGACAGCTCAACAAGGCTGGATGCAGGACGTTTACATGTACACTTTAGTTTAAAAGTCCTACAGGTTTGTTGACTAAGGCTAGACAGCAAGTCATGATCCTATTTGGTGCTTTTTCTACCATGGTCCAAGATCATTGTATGGATACAGCCAAGGACTGGGCCCCAACTTTCAGGAAAAAGACCACAAAGAAGAAAATCAGGGTGGTTATTTGGTCCCCCCCAGTTGATCGTTTGTGTCCCGGAACTGGAAAAACAAAAGGTGAAAAATACAGACTGCAACGAGTTAAAGGAGTTGGAAAAAGTTGCTGGAAAGTGGCACGGTATACGAGTAAGGTCACTGGGCTTGGGATGGCAAGGGCGCTGCATTGAAAGAGCATCCACGGGACCAAGTACTTGTGATGTCTTGTGGTGTCATTCCCTCAACGACTTTAGGATATCTGTATGCGATAATAAATAGATCAGTTATATAATAAGGCAGTGTGTTGAATATGCATTCGTCCTGTGGGATGAACCGCCACAGAGAGAGATACATGATACCATACACATTCTTTAAGTTTTCTTGTGTTGTGTTTGATTTGTTTTCAAGGCTATCCAGGCAAACTCTTCCCGGGGATGTCCTTGGAGAGAAGAGTGGTCCGCTGAGGCTGGTTTGCTTAACCTCTCCTTTATAAAGAGATGATGACTGGCTTTAAAGAAAAATAAAGCTGAAAGTTGTTTGATTTTTATTTTTTTCCCTTTTGGTTGCATCATTCTGAGTGTTTTCTTATAAACAACAACAAAAAAATATCACAACCAAAAAAAAAAAACCAATAGTTTTTGATGCATCCAGTTGTTGTATCCTCAGGATGTTCCAGATGTTTCCAGGTAACTCTGTAGTTTACGAACTGTGGTTTTGTCCAGCGAGCAAAGGTCAAAATCAAATGTTGTGTTTGTGATGTGAAAGTGTCCAGTTTCTTCTATAAGGTTCACGATCTAGAGGAATAAAGAAGAAAAGTTTGGGCAATAAGAATTGAACATTAAAAAGCAGAGAGAGATAGAGAGGTAGAGGGGGTCAATATGGGCCATTTGATAAATACAGAAAGAAGGTCCTATGCTGTTAATGGCACCAAGGTGTCTCTTAGCCAATTTGTAAGCCAAAGGAATATTAACCCTCTGAAATTCTGAATGAGAGCAGATTATCAGTTCTCATCATTCATGTCCTTTAAATTGATTCATACTTTTAAATAATCAGCAGACTATTTTACTGTAGGGACTAGGGGTGGGTTGTGAGAGGGAGATAGAATTTAAAGGCCCCTTTAAACATTAGTAATTGATTCAATGGACAGTGGTTGTACTACTAAATGTATGGAAATTCCAGCCTAGAAATAACAAAACTCATTATTTTTTTTAAAAAAGTATACAGCCTTGGCCAGTGTGGCTCAGTTGGTTGGAGCATTATCCAGAACACCAAAAGGTCTAGGGTTTTGTTTTTGGTCAGCGCATATACCCAAGTTGCGGGTTTGATCCTTGGTTGGGAGACAACCCATAGATGTTTCTTTCTTTCTCTCTCTCTCTCCCTCTCTCCTCTTCTTCTCTTTCTAAAATTAATAAAAAATAAAATAAAAACTATACACACATATATACAATGAACATTTTTGTTTCTGATTACATTACTGCTGAACTTAAAAAAATTTTACAAGAACCCGCAAAGAAAAAAATTGAAGCCATCTACAATTCTTCCCCCTGAAGATCAGGGGTATGGAGTGACTGGAAGGAGTCTTATGTGAGCCTTCTGGAACTGTTTTGTTGGTTGGTTTGGGTGCTGGTTATAAAAGATGCACTCACTTTGTTAAAATTCACATGGCTGTACATTTTGTTATATTTCAACAAAAATGAATAAAAGTCTATATTTATTACTTATAGTCTTGCTCATTGATACACTTGAATTTGGGGGGGGGTGGAAAGTATTAACGAGAGAGAGAGAGAGAATGCCTTTGTCTCCCACTTGGAATAGTTACACCTCATTTCTTATTGCAATGGCTCCAACTTTCAGAAAGACCTATCAAGCCTCCTCCAATTGCTACACAACTCCAGACCTGGCTGTGATTGCCTTATTCAAGCTCTGAAACTATTTTACAGATATAACTATTGGCTTAACAATAAAACAAATTACTCCCATTGCAAACCCATGACATACACAGCAAACTGCCTCCCTGATTCCCTTCTTCTTCACTTACCGAAGCTTGATTTTCTGGGAGTGGTGACACACCAGCTACAACACCTGCTCCCCCGCCACTTCCATCCCCACTCCCTACTTCCCCCCCCCCCCCTCCCAGGCACTTGGCAGATGCTGCTATTTAAATATTGTTCAGAAACCACCAGGCTTTCGGGAAATCTTTAGTAAAGGGTATAGCCTCTGCCCTCTGCCTGTCTGGAATGAAGATGCAATCCTGGACGTGCAGTGGCTCTGTTCCCTCAAGAGGATGAATCCAAGATGTGGAGGATGTCAGAGCAGGATGGCAAGGAGCCCGTACCCTCAGTGGCATCTTTTAAGCCACCACACTGACCATAAATTACTTACTTCCAGGGCTGTTATTATGGGGTTGAAATGGAGAGGGAGCCTGACTTGCTTAAACCACTGATTCTATTACATGATCAAGAGATTATTAAAAGGGGTATTTTCAATTATAGTTAAACTACTACATTCACATAAGAATTCATAAAGCAAAATCTTATTATTACACTAGAAGATCAAAAAAAACCCCCATCATTTTTACAATAGTTATAGAACTTCGGATAAGTCACATACATACACATCTATAAACGAACACAGACACACACCCAGCTATGTCCACACACACACACCTTTCAAGGCAATCAAATACTTAGTATATATTTAACATCTATTGGTTTAAGATACTTTCCCGAGCAGATTATCCATTATTCTCCATTGTGTTTGTGAAAATGTGTACACTTCCATAGAAACAAACTGCCTTTCAATGGAGGTAAATGGCAATGGTTCCAGAGTGTGACTCATCTCCCCACCTAGCAGGCCAGTGGGTAAGCAACAAAACATTCAGAATAGAGAGTCCTGACTTTGGCATATCGAGTTCTGGCTCTGCTCACTACTTGAATGGCATTGGGCAGGGCATTATCACCCCTGAGCCTCAGTTTCCTCACCTGTAAAATGAGGACAATGCCAGCCGACCTACCACCATACAGGGTTGTGCAGAGGATCAAATGAGATGTGGTAAGTGAAGCTTCTGTATGAAGTGTAAATTGCTCCACAGACCAGGGCAGCATGATTGCGACTACCATATAAATATAAACTTAGCCTTAGTTATCTGGAAGTTACCACATGGCACAGGAATCGCCAGACCCAATGTTTTGTTTTTCCGATTCCTCTCATTGACTGTTAGCCATCCCATTAGCACTAAAACAGATGAGGCAGGGAAAATGTGAGAAGCTAAAACTCAGAAAATACATATTTAGATTTTTTAAAAATACTTATAAGACAACTTTGCAAGAGAAGGGAAGAAATCAGGGAGAATGGAAAATGAAGGAAATTAGCTGAATGACAAACTAAAAGGAAGGGGTAAGGAAGTCCCTTGAAAATGACAAGTATCTTCAAAAGCTAATTTTAAGAAAACGTATACCCTGGCTGGTGTGGCCCAGTTGGTTGAGTATCCTTCCATGCACCCTGAGGTCACCGGTTCAATTCCAAGTCAGGGCACATGCCCTGGTTGTGGGCTTGATCCTCAGTAGGGGGCTTGCAGGAGACAGCCAATCAATGTTTCTCTTTCTTCCTCTCTCTCTCCAAAATAAATTAAAAATTTTTTAAATTAAAATAGTTCTCTGTGACTCAATACAGCTGTTTACTAATTATTTCATTAACAGAAAACAGAGAAAAATACCTTTTAGAAAAATTCACTTGATTTTAAAGCAACTAAACACATTTGCCCGCTAGAAACTCAGCTTAATAATCTCACAGGGATTGTAATATCGTGTAAGTTTCCAGGGCTTCCCTCACCCTCGTTCTACATCCTGCAGAACCAGCACGTCCCACCCGCCTGCAGCCATAAACTCACAAAGATATGAAGGGAAACTGGTCACTCTCACTAAAGGAGCCCACATTTTTATGGGCGCCTATAAGAATACATCAAGGCAGATGCAGAGATGGCCTAAAAGCGGAAGGAGTGGTGGCAGTTGGAGTGTCGGAACTGTTTGCCAAAGGGAATGGCATTAATGACCTGAATTATTAGAGCACGTACCCACATCCTCAATTAAGTAAAGACTTCACATGCAAAATATAACTGGGGGCTCCTCTCCCGAAATCCTGATAGAACATCAGAGACACAGCATCCACAATCCTGACAACGCCCTGGTACCACTCTGCCTTCCATCAGAGTCCCCTGCGCTGCCGGTGCGGGTGGCCCCACCTTGGTGTCAGTGCCCTGCATCACATCACAATAATAAATGTATCTCCAAGTAATAATAATTTTTTTTAAAAAAAGAGAGAGTGACCACTGATAAGAAAGCAGGCCAGGGCACGGGGTACGCTTGGGAAGTGGATGTGTATGCAAACTGCTTAACTCATTCTTCAGGTGATGGTTGTTGTGCAAACACTGGTGATGGATGATTTCCTGCCATGTCAGCCTTTAGGGGGTACCCACACTGGCTGGTTTGTGTTTTGTTGTTGTTGTTTTTTAAACAGGGAAGATCCACTTGTTAAATCAGCGATTCCTTTCCCCCAAGCCTGGTTCTTCGTTATAAAAAGGTAGAAGCATTATGCTTTGTCTGATTCTAATTTTAAAAAAACAAAAAACAAAAAAACCCAAAGTTCTTTCCACCCAAAGCAGCCTCTTGAAAGAGTGGGAAGAAGTAAACAGACGTGAACTGCATCTGCCTCGAGTGGGGTCCGGGCCGGGATAAGCCAGGCCCTCCGGCAGAATGGCGTGGCTCTGGGCTGCAGAACGCTGTCTTGCCCCGGGACAACGTGTGCCCTCCGTGGGGCCACTCGGAGGCAGGCCACCAGCCTCCACCCTGCAGGGGATCCTGAAGCAGGGCAGGCGATTGCCCAGGTGGGAGAGGAATCCTTTCTGGCAGAACTTTCTCAGGGAGGCCTCTCCATGTTGTTGGGGGGAACACTCGTGGCCCCGCTCATTCCCATACCCCGGAAGTTATTTCTAAAAGTGCAATAGCTGTTATCTAAACTGCTGAGCTGTCTTCTAAGGAAGCCTTGGTTTTCCTCGGAGCTTTATACCTGCCTCGTAGGACGCAAATCCAGGCTCAGAGCTGAACTGCTGAGGAGTTTGGAAGTGCTCAATCTCCATTTCCAAATAAATGCCGAGCATGTGGTTTAAGGAAGAACCCAATTATCAGTCGGGGCTGTCTCTGACCTCTCTGGGTTTCACCGTACCCCGTACTCCCATGAGGTACTGGTCTTGTACCTCATGGGAAAGCGGCTTAGGAACAGAGCCCTCCCGGCGCACGGCTTTCTGTTCATTCAATCAGCTGTTGGGCACCAGCACTGCTTGCCCGGGACTAAGACGATGGCATTAATCACCGCCTGGAGCCAAACAAAAGTGACCGAGTGGATTCGATGTGTTTAGTAGGATGCCATCTGGGCGCACTGGAAATGGTCACAGGCGTCCGGCCCGCGTGGCAGAGAACACATCGCCTTTGGAACACATCCCACAGCGTGAGCAGCTCTCAAGGTGGAGAGTAGCCTAGTCCTCCATGCATTCGCTTTCACAATAGGAATTAATTAAGCAGTAAACCGTGACAGGACATGCATCATGGTATCATAATCACAAGCCTCAGCTGCACTACAAGGCAAAAGGCCAAAGACGGCGAGCTTTCAGGCAGCCTGGGAACGCAATTAGGGTGAAACGCTGTGCGCCCCCGAGTGCCTTTCTGCCAGGTTAAAAATTCATAGAGATCACGCTCCCTCTCTGCAGAACACTAAAATAATCCACTTCGAGGCAAGTCTCACCTAAGCTGTCTACCCTCAGTATTCTTTCAAAGGTCAAAATAAAAGGACAATGTGAAATTGGGAAGGCCAACGATACCCCAAGGTAAGACTGTGCCCAACGGCCTGGTATCCTCGACGCATGGCTGGGCTTCCTCTGTAAAGGTGTCCCAGCCCTGTCCAACATCTGTCTCACTCTCCCCAGAGACCCACCATTGGGGCCTCGCTGGCACATTAATAACTTTATTGGACAACTGCCGTGCAGTGGTTCAGAGCTGGCATTTGGGAAGGGACAGGGGGAAATCAGCTAATAGAGTTGCCATCACCATTCAGTCAATTAGCCCCAAATAATTGGTAAATGGCAGGCTGAACAATTGTCCATTCTACAGAAGAGAGCTGAAGAAAAATCTTAGCAAAGTCTCAGGGTAAGCCATTGAACTCCTGCTCCCCTACCCACACTCACTTACATGGAAATGCAACTTATACCCAATTAAAGAATCCTAGGATCTGTAGTCTTTTGTTCAAATCTGAAACTCTAGAAAGGTTAAAAGCTTATCAGACCAATCAGGGAACTTGGCAAGTCTGAGAGTATTTATAGATTTAAGCAAAAACGTACACAGAATATAAATGTTACCATCAGCCATTTGACGTTTTAAAAACAAAAACACACCAACACACACAGCTGGGGTAGATTAAGTACTAACTTCAAGTCATTTGAAAGTGGTAAGAAAAAAAAATTAAACAGTGAAATCATCTAAAACCCACCGTGGAATTCAGAACACCACTTTCTCTTTGGGTGTTAAAGAAAAAAATACTTTATTAATAGCCACTGTTCATGCAAGGGACACACGTAACTGTATGAAAACCGAAAACCACCCTTTTTATCTTCTCAACACATCAAATTGTACTAATAGAAGTTTCCTCACTCTACAAGTATCCCACAGCTGAGTTCATAATAATAGAATGTATGTTGTACAAGATAAGAGAAATGAGGGAAATATTTATTTTCCTTAGGACAGCATTAGCAAAAGGTTACTAAATTGAATCACCAATGTTTACAACACTTGACTGAAGTTCTTATCACTGTTTTCGCATGAAACCAGAAGCCTGGCCCCACAGGTGTCTGCATCCCTACTCTCCTCTCCCTCAGCCCACAGCACAGCATCAGCCTGCTGAGGGGTCAGCGCATGCCAGCCACAGCCCCTCTACACGTGCCCGGTCTTCACTGCCCACAGCACCAGGGAGGGAGAGCATCACTACAAAGCTCCAAAGCAGACATCCAGGTAGCCACAGAAGTGAGCGCCTTCCCAAAATACAGTTGACCCTTGAACAGTGCAGGGCCAGGGGTACGCCCCCCCCCTTCCACACAGTTGAATATCCACATATGGCATGTGTCTCCCACAAAGCTTAACCTGTCCCTTAATATCTTGCAGGAATGTGGATCCAGGACTCCCCGTGGACACCCAAATCCTCAGGTGCTCAAGTCCGGCATATAAAATGGTGCAGAACCCTGCATCCAATCAGCCCTCCGCATATGCAGATTCCCAACTGCAGGTTGAAAATGCGGTCTTTGATCTACAGCTGGTGGATCAGAAGGGCCGACTGTATATTCACGGAAAAATATTCCCATGTAAGTGAAGCGGTGCAATTCAAACTGGGGTTGCTCAAGGGTCAACTGTACTTCTGCAGGCGGCACCGGCCCGGTTCTGAGAGCGAGGGGCTGGCGTGGCCTCCAGATGCCATCGCAATGACCCAGGGCAAACCAGGCCTGGCGGCTTCGGGAAAGAGTTGCGCCAAAAAGCAGTTCTCACCTGCTGCAGAATGTGTCTTTCCCTCAACGTCATTAACCTTCTGTGAAGCTCCACCAGCTCATCGAGGTATGCCTGGAAGAGAAGAGGATCCCCAAGGGACAGGCATGTTAGGAAGCAGTTCAGAAAGAAGAGAGTGGATCAGGAAGAACAGACTGGAGGTTCCCATTCTGCCCCTGTCCAGGCTGTATGGACCCCGTCCCCAAGGCCTTTGCAGACCAAGTCTTTCTTTCTTGCCCAACTATTATTGTTTTCAAACCATAGGAGCAATTCTTGCACTTGTCTTCTCTCAATGAGATTCAGTGACAGCCTCGCCTACAATAGGATCTTTGGGTTACGTCGAAGATCCGTTCCTACAACACGACGTAACGTGATTTTCACTGTTAAGTCGGAACCCACATAAGCACCTACATCACTCACATGGAGCACATTCACAGAGGTAATGAAGTGACACATTAAAAAAAATTTAAAAGAAAGATAGTGATTCCTGGCCTTTACAAGTGGTAAATAAATAAAAAAATATATAAAGCACATATGTACATACGTTGGAATGACGAAACTTTTTTTTTAAATAAATAAATGGGAGATGGCAACGTAACCACGAAATGATGTGCGTCAAGTCCAAGTAACCCAAGGACTGCCTGTATTCACAGCAATGCCTCCTACAGAGAGAAGGGGAACTTGACGATAAATTGCGAGTTATCAGTCCACTTTCATTTTTTTAAAAATCGGTTATCTTAGAAGCTTCTTAACTAAGAGAAAAAGTCTAAGTTTGAACATGGAAGGACCCATGCACGTTACCAATTATGTCAGGGCAAACTCTTAAATTAAAAATATAAAAAAGCCTGCCCAGTTATATCCAACACTACTAGTGAATAGCAAGTGAAAGCGCAGAAGAATGCCTATGAAAAACATAGATCACTATCAAATGAGCACGTGGATTGTCCAGAGCTCCCTGGAAAAGCAGAGGTGACCTCTCCTTCCAGATGCTCAGACCCATGCGTCTCTGTTAGCACAGCTGCAATGGGTGTTCCTACCACCGTTTGCAATGGAGGTGAAGGAAAGGTCTGGGAAGCATCAGCCAGGCCTGCCCTGCAGAGCACTTTAGGACCCTGCCCACAATGGGAGATCAGCCCCACAGGGTCTTGCAGTCAGATTTCAGATGCGTGATGTGCACTTGGGGAAAGCACACGGCACACTGCACGAGGCTCAGAGGTCCTTCTGGCCCACGCCTGAGCTTCCTTCACCTTCTACCTCCATCGCAAGTCTCCTGCCTCCCAGTCCAATGGGCCTGACATCCCCGGGCAATGCAGGCATCAGGGCAAAAGGTAGCCCAAGGCCAACCTTAACACCGGAGATAGCAGGAAGATTTGGAAAGAAGCTACTCTCAAGGGGGAGGAGGGGCTGGGTGGGAAATAGTATCAACAACAAAAAAAATAAGTTAAAAAATAATTGAAATAAACTTAAAAAATAACACTTTTAAAAAGTGAACTACTCTAGGGCACTTCTGATGCAGACAATGAGAAGCGGACCAGCACGGAGGATCCAGGGAAACACAAAGAAACGGGACGTGCCAGTGCTGTGGCACTAGGAGAACGCGCTGGAAGCCTACCTTGTCACATTCGCCGTTCTTTATCTGCTTATCTGATTTGCTTTGCTTTATTGGACTTTTCACTTCAAGAATCTAGGGATCCAAGAGAACACTGTTAAATGTGATTTCAAGTACTTCTTAGTTAACCAGCCACCCGAACAAAGACACTTATGGATGAAATGTCACACGATAACATTTCCCAAATAGCATTTCTCCTCTATACATATTTTTTATCTCCTCTTCTACTATTACTTTTTTCTTGGAAAATGAATTATTTATATCTAAAATGCTGAGTCAGGGAAAGAGAAAAAAAATTTTTTTAAGTTGACAATAAGGAAATTGATCTAAGCTTCCAAGGCCGCTGCTTTGTGACAGCACACACACATGTACAGCAGCTGAGTCCTACTAGATTATAGTTCCCTCGGGCAAGGAGTTTTTTTTTATTCATTCTGCAGCTTCAGCATGACTACCTACCAGTGCTCCATACACTAGAGAAGATAAAACAAAATTTCAAACACCCTTTTTAGTACGTGACTTTCATATTCTAAATATTACTCATATTGCCTTGGCGGGGGGTTCGGATGGTTGGAGCATTGTCCTAGACACCAAAAGGTTGAAGGTTCAATTCCCATTTAGGGCATATACCAGGGTGTGGGTTCAATCCCTGATCAGGGCATATATGGGAGGCAGGCAACTGATAGATGTCTCTCTCTCTTTCTAACTAAACATACACTTGGGTAAGGATTTTTTAAAAATTACTCGTATTCACTAACTTGATGCAGCTTTGGAAATAAAGAAGGTCATTAATGACACCGGCATGTTTCCAACTTGGGATCCTCCACCTCAAGAAATAAAAAGCCAGGACTATCTTCTGTGATTCAAGAAATGATGTCTGTACCCATGATAAAAATACCAGGTGCCTCTCCTTTTATGTGAACCAATTACAGCTTACGCTATGAACAGTAGTTTTGCATAGTGTTCATAAGCTTCCCTGGAAAGCTAGGTCTCCAATTAAGAAAGACCAAAATATTATTAAATACAGCTGATTTCTTAGAATCTGCAAACTTGATGATTATGAAGAAAATATTTTTAAATGGCTCTTGCTTAAAATGGCTAAAAATCACTGAATTTATTGTTGAATGTTAACAAATGCATCCTATATAATAAAAGTCTAATATGCAAATTGGCCAAATGGTGGGACGACCGGTTACTATGACGCACACTGACCACCAGGGGGCAGATGTTCAGCACAGGAGCTGCCCCGGGGTGGTGAGTGAACTCCCACAGGGGAAGCGCTGCTCAGCCAGAAGCTGGGCTCATGGCTGGCTAGCGCAGCAGCGGGAGCCTCTCCTACCTCTACAAAAGTGCTAAGGATGTCCAACTGCTGGTTTAGGCCCATTCCCTGGGGAGTGGGCCTAAGCTGGCAGTCGGACATACCCTGAGAACTCCTGGACTGTGAGAGGGTGCAGGCTGGGCTGAGGGACCCTTCCCCCCCAAGTGCACAAATCTGGTATAAACATAAAAAGCAAAGTAATTTGTCTTTTTCATTATGACCTCATTATTAAGTGAGTTGTTATAATATGAAACTAATATTAAGGAATAAAATACCAAATAAAGCATATTTAAGAAATTTCATATTTCTGTTGCTCTTTATCCATTCTCTGCTTACACACACACACAGACACACACACACACACACACACACACACACACACACACACCATAGTTCCATTCAAAGGTCTTTCATATTCCATAACACAAAGAAAATTTTAAAACAAGTCCACTTTTAATTTGTAGTAAAAAGACCCCTGATTCGGCTCAGAAACCTAAGTTCAGGTCCTAGCCCTTTCATTTAACATTTTGGGGCCTCAAAAAAAAAAAATGAGATGAAATGAGAAAGGTGAGCAAGATAATGTCCAGATACCCATTCAGCAGTAAAATTTTATACGACTAAACATTTTACCTTTTGAGGATAGGACCATGACATTCTCAGAAAGACCAAATACTTGTAGAAGGGTATATATGTCCTTTGAATTTAGAATAATGCATGGGTAAGAAGTGAGCCTCTCTCTAGCAGAGTATTTCCTAAGAATTGCCTTCATTCGTTTTTAACATTAAGATAGGCAGATGACCGTGCTACCTTAAAATACAGTCCTGGTGGCAAATATGAGGAAATTCCTTAGTAGCAGAAGCACGGGGATCTTTTTTTATTTTTACTTTCTCTAAAACATGGCCCACTGTAAAGGAAACCAAACACTCCACCACATTCAGAATTTCCTTCTCTCTATTGTTGTTGGAAAGGAGACCTCATGGGAAAACTGCTCCGAGACCTAGGAGTAAGTAGGTCAGTAGATGGCACTCCTCGCCAACTCAGATACAGGGCCGGGCAAAGCCGGGCTCAGGCAAGAGAAAGAAACCGTGCCTGCCTACCTGCCTGCCTTGTGCGTTTTAAAACTACATTTTGTTCCCATATCCCACCCTGCCCACTCCCCCTCCATCCCCAACGAACAGCACCCAGGGGTCAAAGGGACTGAGAAACTCAGGATTGGCAAGGGAACTTTGCTCACTAGGCTTAGCGAGTTCTACCACCTCCTCTTCAAAGCAGAAAACACACAGGACATTGTGAGGCCCCCGAGTCCCACCCTGCACATTCCGTAAGTGCGACAGCACAGAAGGCCAAGCTACATTGAAATCCTAGTTTCTTTCTTCGGAGGCTGCAGAGGCAGGAACAAAAGCTCCGGGTGTCAGCGATCCGCCTCAAGTTACGGAGCCGCTGCCCAGAGAGGCCTCCTTAATCTTCCTCCTTTGATCTCTCCCCGCTCCAAAATAAACAGCTTTGTCAAAACCCCGCTCCCAGAGAGCTGAGCCGTGCCGTAGACAATTGTTTTATTTATGATCATTTCTTATCTTTGAGGAAATGACTCCAGAATATAAAAGTACGGCACCTTGTCTTCCACGGGCTTATTTCAAACCAGTTTAACTGGATGGACTCTTGAATTTCATTCAGCGTGCCTTGCAGGCGCGTAGGTGATTTATGATATTCTGAATATTAACTGGGGCCCCATGGATCACTTCCTTCCTTCAAGGCCCCTCTCTCCTCCTGCCATGCATACGCTCAGCCAAAAAGAATCTGGGATTTTGATTTTGCTTGAAATTCACATCAGGAAGGTTGAAGTAAAAAAAGCAAGCAAACAAACAAAACCACACACACACACACACACACACACAAAACCATCTCCGGTTCCAATAGCACAACCTTTGCTATGATTCCCTATGACGTTCTCCTGAGGGAAAGAGCCACCCAGACGTGGGAGAGCGTCATATTTACACACAGGGCCCTGTCTGCAAACAGAACTCTGGTGAGTTGCACTTCTATCCTTAATCTGAATTAAAATTTCAGGATTATTATTTTTTTTTCTGTATCCCTTTGTGAGGATTGACAACTCAATTATTCAGCAGATGGATTCTCTGCTGATAGGGCATTCATGTTAATGATCTCTGGTTGCTCCTAACAATACTCGGGTTAATTACTTGCTTTGTTGACATGTGGCTGTCTCTCTGTCCACTTTTTCCCCCACTAATAGTTAGAAAATGTTTGACTCAATTAGCACTTTCCTTCTTCCTCCGGCCCTGGGAGATTTTGAGGAAAGGTAAGGAAAACTCAGGGTTGCCTGGTAATTAACAGAAACCATTATCAATGTGCAGAGAACAGCCAAGGGGCATGAAAGAAGGAAACTGAGTCTTCCTATGTTTTATTTGATGTGAAACCTTATGATCACTTCCCCACACTCAAACACAGGGCCGAAAAGACATTCCAGGTGAAATGTACAGACTTTTAGATTTTTAAGAACTGTTTACTATTTCACTTCTGAGGACAGAGGAATAAAGGAAGACGAGTAAGAAGACGACAAGGTTTTTTAGGAAGTTCTAGGACACCGATTTAAAGGGATAGCATCACACCTGGCCCACTGCAGGTGATGTGAGGGGTTAAGAAACAGTATTACATCGAGTTTTAAAAAGCTTTTCTTGCTCTCAGCTCCAAGAGATAGCTCCAAGGAGGGACGAGCTCTTGTGGTATGTGTATTTTCTAGCCCCGACTAGCGAAAAGTGAAAGCATATGGACTTTCTTATTATGCTTATAAGCCCATGGAGAAAGTGACATATAACTGAGTATTCCTGACAGATTGATGATTCACATGTGTGAAGCTACATTTGTTGAATAAACATACGCCAAGGAGCCAGTGGTATGCTGTTTAATCGGATAAAGTAAATTTTTTTTACCCTCTCTAGATAAATGATTCTATTCATTTTCGTTCTTGTTTTGTTAGACAGGTTGCAAAAAAAAAAAGCAGGAGCCTGATGAAGAATTCAGACTTTCCCCTGAAGCCAGGCTCAGCTCAAGGCTGCCCATCCAGGTAGGGTGTATGGGTATCTACTGCTTTTGAAAGGCAAGAGGGGGGCTTGTTGGAGCTGCACTTGCTTAGCAAGCACAGACAACCCTGGGGAAAAGATGCTGAAGGAGGCTCCTGAGGGCAGGAAGGCAACCTGAAGGCTCTTCGCTCCTGGCACTGCCTCCGCCGCCCATGAAGCAGCCTACGTCTACTACTACACCACGCATGGGAGCTACGGAAGGTTAAATTGCATATAAAATGTATTCATGCCGAAACCGGTTTGGCTCAGTGGTAGAGTGTCGGTCTGTGGACTGAAAGGTCCCGGGTTCGATTCTGGTCAAGGGCATGTACATTGGTTGCGGACACATCCCCAGTAGGGGGTGTGCAAGAGGCAGCTGGTGGATGTTTCTCTCTCATTGACGTTTCTAGCTCTCTATCTCTCTCCCTTCCTATCTGTAAAATATCAATAAAATATATTTTTTTAAATGTATTCAGGGTTCAAATTCTAGTTTTGTCAGTTCACGCTGAAGTACAAATTTACAAATGTACAGAAGAATTCCAAGTTTCCCAGTTAGCCAACTGGTAGGTGATGAAGGCTATAACTTGTGGGCTGGGCAGCCAAGTCGGAGGCAAAAGCTGGCTGCCACTGGAGATGGGGGCACAGCTGGCACTGGAGATGGGGGATGTGTGAACTATAGGGAGTTAGGATGCAAATAAGAACGCGCTAACTCCTTGATAGCCAGTCTGTAACCGATGATGAGGTAGGGCGTGCACTCATATGGCGGACACAAAGAAACAGCAGCTGGTGAGGTAAAGATCACCGATGTTATTCCTATTTAATCATGGGGACTTGGAGATGTAAAGAAACATTATAAATGAGGAGTTTTACATTTTAGGAGACCTTTGCTTATGCTTCACACAAAAGTTAAAAAGAAAAAGTCTTCAGCTAGAAAATGACTTTTTTTTTCCCTAACAAAAAAAAAAAAAAAGAGAGAGAGAGAGAGAGAGAGAGATCCAAATTCAAAGGCAAGGCCATTTAAAATGGTAGGACACCTGTGAAACAGAAAAATCTCAGGAAAATGCAGCTCTTTCATTTTCAAATTAATAATGTTCATACGGAAACTTGAATTAAGCAATTATTGGAGAGGTCACTGAGAATCTAAACAGAGAGACAAGGATAAGCTTCGGTAATGAGAGTTATCAACTCAGTGCACAATGAGGCTTTTACAATATTCATGATTCTTTGAAAATACTTTATATCAGTAAGCACCTAAAATATCCCAATCCTAATCACTTAAGAAAAGCTTTTCATCGTGGCTTTCAAAAGTCCTGCCTAGACCTTATCCAAACAGCTATACTCTGAGTAAACTATCAAATTAATAAGCTTTCCTTTAGCTTGATTGTAACAAGGATGATGACCACTATTTACTGTGTACTTTATTTACTGTGCTTTATTAACAATCCCCTACACGCCCAGTGACGGTCCTCTTCTCCTGGGTAAGCCCAGAGAGGCAAAGCACCTACAGTAACAGACTCTGCCATCAAACTGAGTGCCGGGCAGTTATGGGTTCTACCTCGTGCCCTTCACATGTATTATTTCTCATCCTCCTAATAAGCAGCAGGTACATTAACATCCCCATGTACAGATGAGAAAACCAGGGATCCGCAGTTAATTTCCCACCCATAAACTACTGTCAAATAGCATAAGAACCAGGCTTTCCATTAGTCCCACAGGTCCTAGCTTCCTAATTCATTAAGTCGCTTACTTACTGTTCAGGGGGGGAAATACACAGAAATCAAGAGTATATAGAAATCAAGAGTAAATGGGCAACATTTTTGTCATCACTCCTTTAATCTAATTAACCCATTGAATGGAACATGCTTTTCAGGACAACGGAAGTTTATGTGAACCCTAACTGCATGTTCATTTCTAAGGTTGTACATTACCATTTATTTGAGATCAAGAGGAACTTTGCTCACAATGAAGGGGTGCTTTGTACAAGGGTCACATGCTAGGTTTGAGCAGTGCAAACCCGGCGATTTACCTGGTTGTTGTTGGTTTTTAATAAGGGTGGCGGGGGTTCGTGATGCAGGGGCGAAGAAGCAGAACTGCTTTCACTATCGCTGCCGTCGCTTAAGCTAACTCTGCAAAGAAACAGAGAAGGCATATGCATCACTGCAGACGAAAATCTGTGGAAACGGTGCAGAGCGTGAAGTACGGAAACACTCTGTGCCTTGAAAACGCGCTTTAGTTTCTACAACCGCTACCCGTATCGCCGCTTATTCTGTGTCTGGAACGGTGTTGTGTGCTAACCCGCTATTTTTCATGTAATGATCCCTATTTGACCAAGTCACTCACCTAGGCTCACAGAAGTAAAAGTGGTTCCTTTGGGACTCACACCCAAGCAAAGTAGCCCAAAGCCGGTGCTCAGCCACTAAACTGAGCAGCCTCCTTTATTTACTTATTTATCTCTCTGCTCCAGCTCCACCCACCTACTACCATCAAGCATGTCACCCAAGCTTGCAGAAGGTTAACTAAGTTACACAGTTTGTAAGTTCCTACCTTTTAGACCCCTTTCCTCCTGCCTCTTTGCTGCAGGTGAAAAATTTACAAATGTAGCTAAAATACACATTTCAGGAGTGGAAGCAACTGCTAAAAAGAATGTGGACAACAGCCTTGCATGACTGACAGCTGTCAGGAGACATCATCGGGAGGATGGGATGTGTGAAGCTTCTCATGGTAGAACCAGGGCCACTCATTTCTACTGTGTCTGTAGGTCTGGCCACTGAAACAACTCATTGGGAATATACTAGAGCAGTACATAGAATGTGGAAGTACAAGTGATCTGAATTGCCATCTGATAATGTGGAATTATGCTTTAGAAAAATACAATGGTATCTTCCAACAACTAAAGACAACGGAAGTATCACCCACTTCCCTCTTCTTTTCTTTTCAGAACACAACGAAATTCTCTTCCAGCCAAAGCAGGAGACATTTCTTTATTCTACTCTGCTGACTGCACGTCCTCCTTCAGAAATGCCCTTCCGTGTTTGCTCCCTCTCTTCCGTGATGCAATATTAACCTAATGTAATATTCTTCTCAGAAACACAAAACGCTTTGGAAATCTGGATGGTTTTTCCTCTCCCTCTGAATAGGCAATCACATTCTAGCTCTGTAATAAATTCAGATAGACAAGATACAAGATAGGAAATGAAAAGGATACCGGGACACCATTATAGCAAAAAAACGGATAGAACTTGTTTTTCTTAACTAAATTACACTAATGAAGTGTTCAGTTGAAGCGCTGCTTTAAAATGCTCCTTGACTGAAGTGGAAGGCTGAGTAGTTAAACTGATTATGCAGTTGAGACTTCACAAGTGCAGGGAAGATCAAATGTTACGCTGGCGCTGCGGCGCTAGCGGCACGTGTGGGGCGGGGAGAAAAGACGAGCGCCTCCAGCCCTGGGCCTGGCATCGGACAGCTCTCACACACGTCCCATCGGACCCACACCGACGCGGGGGACGGGATGCCGAGCGAGTGGGCAACAGCTAATCAGAGTATCTACGTCTTCTCAATAACAGTAACTTGGGTAATTGTCTAAATAGGCCAAGCGTTTTTCATCAGCTAAAACTGAGAGCGGCCAGGGGTCAGGATTTTGATTGTTTATAAATACAATCCTCGCCTCCAAGTTTCAGTCAATTTTTAGGCCTTTTTGCTCTAGCAGTTGTCCTTCATGTCAAATTAAAGACTTCTGAAGGGAAACGATATAAGGCCGTGGCCATACGGTTTCTTGTTTTCTCCTGTTTAAAACGAACACAGCCCTAGACAGGAAGGCTCAGTGAACAGAGTGTTGGCCGGCCGACTGAAGGGTTTAATTCTGGTCCAGGGCACATGCTGGGTTATGGGTTCTAGCCTTAGGAGGGGATGTGCATGAGGCAGCCAATCAGTGATTCTTTTCGTAGATGTTTCTCTCTCCTCCTCTCTGAAATCAATAAAAATATATCTAAAAATAAAATGAATACAGACAGGTGAATTTGGGAGACAAGGTAGGGAGGAACGTGTTGAGGGATCAGATAGGAATACACGCTGAGGAGCCTCTTCTAAAAGGACACTCAGAAATTACCATTTGGGAAACATGGTCTGTCCGGTTTGGGCTCAGATCACATTACTTTTAGCAATTTTAGAGCCTTCTAAATCGTAATGAATAATGGGGAAAGATTTACTGCAATATATTAAAAATGTAATTGGATTTTAAGTTCAAGTACATTCATTTTTTTCTACTCAAAATACATTAAAGTAAGCATGCCTATTTGTTTTCTTCATGATAAAGAAATAAAAATCCTCAAGGCAATTTCAAGCTGACTATTAATTATAAGTGACATGAATTACCATCTTATAATGTGGAATTATACCTCACAGCATTAAAGCTACTTAAGGAACCTAATTGTCAGCACACTTAAAAGGAATTTATTTTCTGGAAAACACACAGGTGATCCTCATTTTAATTAGGTCACACACATAATTCACTGACACCAATTATGTATTTCTAGCTACAAACGGCAAACACATTTCCTCAAATTCTAAGACTACCTACAGCAATGGATCTATACAAACTCTTCAAACGAAAACAGAGTTTAGTTCAGCAATCAGGCCTGCCACCTTGGCATATACTTTCAAGAACAAGGACTTCTAGTCTGGCCAGTGTTGCTCAGTGGTTGGGTGTTGACCTACAAACCAGGAGGTCACAGTGCAATTCCAGGTCGGGCACAGGCCCTGGTTGCCACCTCCATCACCAGTGGAGGCATGCAGGAGGCAGCCAATCAATGATTCTCTCTCATCATTGATGTGTCCATCTCTCTCTCCCCTTCTCTTCTCCTCTGAAATACATAAATACATACATATACATATATATGTAAAAAAAACATACATAATTACTTAATACATAAATAAATAAGTATATATATGTAAGGACATTTTCCCTATAAATATTTTAAAGGAAAAACCTCTTCCTTCTGACAAAAGGGATAAATGGTTCCCTGTAGAAGTGAGTGCAAGCATGCTAAAGTGCCCCAAGTTAAAACAACTGTGACCACTTACTGCCACTGTTTTGGTGTTTCACACCTGGGCTGTGGTTTCACTACTCGGTATAGTAAAAAGGTCTGATTCTATTGCAGGAGACCTGTTTCCTTTCAAGACACTCACCTGCGACTTCGGCTGCCTCCTCTATTTACAGGCCTCTCCATTTCGGAGTCATTGTCATTATCCTCTGCCTCATCTGACTCCTCCTCATTGTCGTCGGAATGCAGATCTTTCATTATAGACCTTAAAGGACCTGAGTAATGATAGAGAACCCCACGCAATCAAACATACTACTCCAAACACACTTAGCCATATTGAACACACCAGCACCGAACACTGGTTAAAAAGAACCATCATCATATATATTTGTACAATTTACAAGACAAATTTAGTAGTTTCTGGAATGAAACCCCTGCCGAAACACTACTGTTTTCATAACAGATGCCCGGCATGTTCACTAGAAAAACTATTTCCTAGGAATGTTTTTCTATGTATTTTCCTTCCCTTAAAAAAAAATCCCCTATAAAGAAACAGAAAGATCTATTAGTAAATTGAATGTTTTGTTAGGTTAATCCATGTATTGAAAAGTTGAGACTAATAAATCACCGTGGTTGTAACTTGTTCTTGGCAATGCTGCCTTTGTGTGGTAGTTTTTGATCTATTAAGGTTTAGCTGTTCCTTTTATTTCAAGGTCAATTTCAGGTCAAGCAAGCATTTCAGTCAAGTTCAGATTATAAAGTATTTCAATTCCAGGGTGTAATGTCCTATCTCTGATCTTCATATTGATCTTGGACACAAGGTCTAGTTACAACAATTTTGTGCAGCCAATTGCTAATCTAACTTTTAAAGAAATTCCTGGCAAAATACCAGCATATATTTACATAAATAAAACTATGTAATAAATCAGGTGCCCAGAAAATTCAAGAGAGTATCGAGTATTAGACTGAAGAAAAAAATCAAGTCATAACTCATTTTATTCTAGAATAGAACAAAACCAAAATAAAAATTTTAAAAAAAGCAGCAGCAGCAGCAGCATCCCACAGAAAACTCATTAGTGTGGCTTATTTTCACTTTACTTCCCTACGTGTAAAGAACACAGGATAGATACTTTTAATCTTAACTGAAGAGATTGTAAAGAGAGGCTTCCATTCTGGATTAGGCAAGCCCAAAGGCCTAATCAAATACAAATATCTGAGCTACCACTAACTCAGTTCTAAAATAAGTCCTGATTCCACAATCTCACATTCTTCAAAGCCCAAAGTTCTCTGCTTTTGTGCTGGGCTTATACCTTTGGAAGTCAGTGGAACAAGAAGTCTGAATAGGCCCAGTGACCAGTGTCTTTTACTTTTTCCTGGAAGCTTAGCCTTAGCCCAAACACATACAACAATTTAATCCCTTTCAAAACACACAAGGCCATCAGGAATTCAGTGTGGTCAATGGCAAAGGCAATGTACAACATGATGCTTAAAAACAAATGATTCCTGGATATGACTTCCCTTTTCATGTTTAATTTTTTTTTAAACAAAGGACCCCATATACAAAAGTGAAAAAATGAATGCAATGTTCTCTTTTAAATTTCTTTTAAAAATGTCTTAACATTTAAATTTCTGAGTTTGAATAGCAAAACTTTATGTGGAGTGTCCCAAAAATGTATACACACTTTGAATAATTGTAAAGGCAGTGTTTATTTCAATACATTTCATTTTCAAAATGTAATAGAATTTATAGACACAGTGTGTATATATTTTGGGGGACACCGTGTGTGAGTGTGTGTGTGTGTGTGTGTGTGTGTGTGTGTGTGTGTGTTACTCAACAAATTAGCACTTGCCAAAGGAAAAAGGTTTATTAATCTGTAGAAAAATAAACAAAAGTAAAATGAAAGATGTCCTGGAGGGAGAATAAAAATCGCCTTCTCTATGTCAAAGCCTTCAAGTCCAGCTTTTGCTATTGCATTTCCGCTGGGAACTCCCTGGAATGGGCTGTGTCTATAATCCTTTTGTAAAATGGGACTCTGATGGCAGGGACTGGAGAAAGGGGAATTTCTGGAGGCTGGCCTCATACATCAGAACAATACCCAAGTGCATTCCTAGGGGAAATAAATACGACTACATAAAAGCCAAGTTATCATTCAAATAATAAAACAGTAGAAAATAGGCCATAAATCAACTCATTAAGATGTTTTATGAGGAAAGTGTCTCCCTGTTTGCCTGGGAGATGCTGATACCTTGTTGCCTCGTCTGGGACGGCGTGAAGCTGGAGCTGGAGCTGGAGCTGGAGCTGGCAGGGCTGGGCTGTTCAGACTTTAAAGGAGAGAAAGGCATCATCAATATATTGGTGGGACACTACATAGCTAGTATCGGAAACAATATTGTTGCTCAAAAACATTGTGCTCTGCAAAAACAGCCCCACGCTGCCCAAGGAAAGTGACAGCACATTGTGTTGTGTGTCAAACACCCTAACCCGGGAGAATCGGGTGCCCTTTCGTTTTGACCACCATGTTTTACGAGATGCAGCAACAAGAATAAAACTCCAGCATAAAGAGATAAACACCTGGGCATTCCATGAGGAAAGAACCTGGCTTTGATTTCACTCCTATGTTTACTACTATCCAGATCTCTTTCTGAAAGATACCCTTTCCGCAATGTTTGATTGACTCATCTGGTTAAAACATAGTGGTAATGAGGCCAAGGTCATTAGTTCAATCACATTATGAGCCAGTTAATTTCACTCTGGTCCAAGGCCATGACCCAAGCCTAACCCCATTCATCCACAGTTCACAAACGGAGGCCAACGTTCACAAGGAGACCTGGCCAAGTCCCACCAAGGGGCGGGGGGGAGGGAAGAGGGGGGATGTTGCCACTACTTAAGAAAACAACCCTCTAATTTCACACAGCCTGTTGATGCAGGGAAAGAGCATCAAACACAAACCTCATTCTTTCCCTCTTAGTGAATTCTCCTCATCCTTTAATGCCACAACAAGGGCCACCGCCTCCTTGATCCACCCAATTAACGGAGTTCTCTTCCTTCTTCACCCCCACTGGAAATACGGACCATTTCTGTGCTCATCAGATATGCTGCAGTATTATGCTACTTCTGATGTATGTCATTTCTCTCCAGTAGATTGCCAGCACTTGAAAAATGTGGGGTACGGTGTTTTGCCCTGTGCTGCTTCTTAACCCTTCAGACTGGGCATAATGTACTGCATACAGCAAGCACTCTGTGTGACTGAAAGCAGCATGTGCCAGTAAGGGTGGGAAGAGTAAATACACGTTCCGAATTATGCAGAGAAACTGATCATACCATCAACACATTGAAAGCCAAATGTATTCTAGAATAACTTAATAAGGTTGATAAATTTGGTTGTGTGGGCCACTTAGATCCTATTTCTAACGTTCTCACAGTCTCAACTTCATACTCGGGTTATTTAAGAAATATTGGAGGTCTTCTCCTGTACAAGAGACATCTTTTTACTTTGCTCAATAGGTGCCCAGGTTTGTCAATGCCAAACGGAAGACAAATTTAAGAGCACGATCAGAAGCCATTAAATGAGGATGAAAATCTCAGTCCTGTTTATATGTCCATGTCTCTCCACTGAGTGTTCTCGTCCCCCCTCCTCCCGGCACTGAGCCCCACCCCCTCCGCCCCAAGCAACACCACTGTTCACAGACTGGGACACAAGGAAGCACTTTCAGGCATTCCTAACGCACACTTCACATCCTCGGGCTGGATGGGAAAACAGGTGTCAGCAATCTACCACTCACTCTGCAGGAAAAGAGCCAGACAGGATCTCTAATGAGCAGCAGGCGGCCCACCAACCCTTCACCACAGCAAGATGTACTTGATACTTGCAGTACCATGTCCTGCACGTTGCTGTCTGCGGCCCACAGAGAAGCGCTGGTTTACAAGTACACAGGCCTGTGCGAGGCACCCCTCATCACGGAGGGTTACACAACTGGATAGGCGTCCAGTCAGCGTTTATGCGCAATGGCCAGATGCAAAACATTTCTCCCTCGGGTCTGCCCTCACTCCCTTTCCTTGCCAAGCTGCTCTTTTCAGCCATGAAAAGTGTCTGCAAACGGTATTATTATTTTTTTTGATAGCTCTGGAAACCATTTGGGTGCCAAGAAAAGGGTTTCCTTCCAGTGAGGGGAGAGAGCTGATTCCCCATCCTGTCTGAACAGCACACGCTGCACTGGACTTAAAGGAGCCGCTCCACCAGAGCTGTGTGCGAGGAGTGACACTAATGAGCATAGCAAGAGAGGATGGTGGCCATCTCTCCAACTGCCCCACGCTAAACGTGAACCGTCTGTCTCCAGCATCATGGCCATGCCAGGACCAAACCTGCAGGCAGCCTTCTTTTAGCTTCTTAACCATCAACAAGGTTGATCATTTCACAGTTGCTAACCATTAGAAAACTGACAAAAAGTAAAAAACATAATACCACAGCGGGGGGGGGGGGAGGGCTTTTTAAATTCAACATTTTCCATTAACACTCTGCCCCATCCACAAAGCACTGGAGGAGGTTTATAGCAGAAGACACATGTTAGACAATGAGACTATTAAAGGATAAAATGTTGACCGGTAAACAGCGAATGTCCTGGAAGCTTTCTGCAACCAGGACAAGGACTCGTGAAATGTTGGGGCTGAGGAGACCTTTGATGGAAGAGGTGATTCTCTTCCACGGGCACTGAATCACCTGCCAGACCTGTTGGCCTGCTGAGCCCCACCGCAGAGCTTCATTTAGAAGTCTGAGCTGGGGGTGAGAGCCCGGAGCACTTACAAGTTCCCAGGTGATGCTGATGCTGCTGTTCTGTGGACCAAGCGGACCTGAGAGAACACTGGTCAAAGACCTAGGGCAGTGGTCGGCAAACTCATTAGCCAACAGAGCCAACTATCAACAGTACAACGACTGAAATTTCTTTTGAGAGCCAAATTTTTTAAACTTAAACTTCTTTTAATGCCACTTCTTCAAAATAGACTTGCCCAGGCCGTGGTATTTTGTGGAAGAGCCACACTCAAGGGGCCAAAGAGCCACATGTGGATCGCGAGCCCCAGATTGCGGACCATGGACCTAGAGATTCGTAGCCATGAATATGAATTAGGTGGAGGGATTCTGTACATCAAGAGATTCTGATTCAGTAGGTTTGGTGTGGGCGTCCAGGCATGTTTATATTTTAAAAGCTTAAAAATAATAGGAAAAATCCACACTGAACACCATTCACACTAGGTTAATCACAAATTTTTTCTAAAGGCAAAACAAAATGTTTTTTTTAATATATCTTCAATTTAACATGGCATAAAAGAAAAAAAAGCACCATGAGAAAAATTGGAAACGTTGATTTATCAAGAGATAGCATCCCTGCATACTCTTCAAAGCGTTTTTGCAAGAAAGCACCTTGACAGAATACAGCTAACACTCAACAAAAACGTTTATAAAGCATGTTTAAGCATGTCCTGGTGGATAGACTTCAAACTAGCCTGAGAGAGCAGGAGAGAATTCAACAAGATGTTAACTGCTCAAAAAAGCCATTCTGCTACTAGATGAGGCGGACAGTCTTACATTTGATCAGTCCAACAAAACAGAGCTGTAGCTTACTTACATCTGTATTTTGTAAAAATCAGATTTACCCTCCAAAAACACAAATTCAGGATGATTATATAAAGTAGAAAAGGTTATTGGCTTTACAAAACCCTATATAATAAAAGCCTAATATGCAAATTGCCCCCTAAACTGAGATTTTGACCTGGAGTTCAACCGTTTGCTATGATGTGTACTGACCATCAGGGGGCAGTGTGGACTATGTTGGGCGTCAGTGACACTGTGCTGGCAGCAGGCAGCTGTGGAGGTGCTGCCAGCCCCAACGAGAGCTGAACCATGGTGGGATGGTGGAGCTGGTAACTGGTGGCACCAGGCCAAGGCAGGTGTGAGCAGGGGCCCGATCACCCCTCTGATCACCCTGCAGATGGTGACCAGCAGTGGCAGTGGGAGTGGGGCCGCTGCCCGGCTCCCAGGTGCTGAGGGAGTTAGGTGGGGGACCCGATGACTCAAGTGGACAGGGGCACATGAGGGCCCAGGGACCCAGGTGCTGCCCAGGGCCCAGGGGTCAACTGGGACCTGCCCTTCCATAACAGATGATCGCTGGCCAGGCCTCGGGACCACACCTGTGCACACATTTCGTACACAGGGCCTCTAGTATTCACATAAACAGGGCCAGATTAAGATCTTCATAGGCTCTCTAGGTTGAAAAGATGATGATACCTGCATTTCCCTACGTCCGTGGTCTGCAAACTGTGGCTTGCGAGCCACATGCAGCTCTTTGACCCTTTGTGTGTGGCTCTTCCACAAAATACTATGGCCTGGGCGAGTCTATTTTGAAGAAGTAGGGTTAGAAGAAGTTTAAAAATTTTGGCTCTCAAAAGAAAATTCCAATCGCCGTACTGTTGATATTTGGCTCTGTTGACTAATGAGTTTGCCGACCACTGCCCTATGTGTATATTTGCCAAAACCGAAGTGTGGGGAATTTCAAGGAGGTTCTGGTTTTTCTCCTAATTTGATACATGCTTTTGGAATATCAAAATTCTCCCAACTAAAAAAAAAATGTTTTGAATCTTCTTTGCCAACCTAAAGCAGTGGTCGGCAAACTCATTAGCCAACAGAGCCAACTATCAACAGTACGATTGAAATTTCTTTTGAGAGCCAAATTTTTTTAACTTAAACTCCTTCTAATGCCACTTCTTCAAAATAGACTTGCCCAGGCCGTGGTATTTTGTGGAAGAGCCACACTCAAGGGGCCAAAGAGCCGCATGTGGCTCACGAGCCACAGTTTGCCGACCACGGCCCTAAAGCATATGCACAGCTGACCTGAGTAATCAAACACAAGTTTCCTGAGTGGTGTGCCAGAGTGATAAAATAATAGGCTTAAGGATTTCAAATTCTATAGCTTGCTGGTATGTTTTTGGGAAGACTGCTCATATAGAAGTGTCACATTGATATTATCAAGTAAAACTCCTAGCCCACTGCTGTTATAATAGCTAATCAACGTTTGGTTGCTACTATTATTTACAATAGATCCAACTCCTCCGTGGCCTAAACCAAGATAAATCTTAACTACCAAAACAATGGGCCTACCAAGATTTGCAATGCAATCTTCAACATTAAGTGGCTATGCAAAATCATTTTGTAATGGATTTTCTACGGAGGATTACTTTTGTCCAAGACAAGTAAGAAAAACCACATGTTTACAAATCCTAAAAGTTAAGTGCTTCAAAGAGAACACCTGTCCAGGTAGGTCACATGAGAAGGCTTGTAAAAAACATGTTCCAAACACTGGGAACAGACTTCCTCCTTAGGTAATCAGAAGATAAAAGTTGTTTTATCTTGTCTAATAAGCAACTATATTTATAAACACAGTTCTAACATGATCTTTAAACCAATCAAAATTAAAAAGGGGAAGGGGAGAGAATAATATATACCTTTTCATCAGGGGAAAGAGGAGACTATAGTATAACAAGTAAAACAGAAATTATTTTAGGCACATTGATCCATTTCTTTCATAAAATTTATACCTAGTTTAGGGGAAAATACAATAAAGATTATCTTTTATTTGCACAGATATCCAGATAGACTGTGTTAAGAGTACTACTCAAAGAAGAAAACACCAATATGATACACTTTATTTACTTTTCTGTTCAATTTTCATGAATGACTGAAGTATTAGGTTCTGTCAGTTTAGTCTTTCCTTCATTAAAACTTACAATTGGACACTTTGTTTTTGCCTAGCATAAAAAAACATCACGGACACATATGTAATACCTTAATCAATAAAGAAATTTAAAAAAAAACTACTGGTGCAGCTACTATGGATAACAGTATGGAATTTCTTATTTAAAAAATTAAAAATGGAACTCCCATTTGACCCAGTGATCCCACTTCTAGGAATATATCCCAAGAAATCAGAAACACCAATCAGAAAGGATATATGTACTCCTGTGTTCATAGCAGCACAATTCACCATAGCTAAGATTTGGAAACAGCCTAAGTGGCCATCAGCTGATGAGTGGATTAAAAAACTGGTACATCTACACAATGGAATACTATGCTGATATAAAAAAGAAGCAACTTTTACCATTTGCAACAGCATGGATGGACAGCATTATGCTAAGTGAAATAAGCCAGTCAGAGAAAGATAAATATCATATGAACTCACTCATTTGTGGAATATAATGAACAACATAAAATGATGAACAAAAACAGATCCAGAGACAGAGAAGCATCCTACAGACAGTCCAACCACTGAGGGAAGTCAGGGTGGGAGATGGTGGGAGGGGAGAGACAGGTAAGACATCAACCAAAGAACTTGTCTGCATGCATATAACCAATGGACACAGATAGCAGGGGGGTGAGAGCATATGCTAGGGGGTGGGAATGGCCGGGGTGAAGTCAATGGGGGGAAAGGAGACATATGCAACATTTTAAACAATAAAGAATTTAAATTAAAAATAAAGACACTTCAAGGACTGATAGATGTTAACTAAACTTATTGTGGCAATCATTTTACAACATGCACATGTATCAAATCACTGTTATAACCCTAATGAATATATGTCAATTATATCTCAATAAAAGTGAAATAAAAGGTACTTCATTTAATTTCTCTTCTATAAAAAACTTTTATAACCCAAATCAATTTTAAAATATACAATTAATTGTAAAGAAAAAGGACATATAACATCCATTCAAAGCAATTGTGGAAAAATGTTCTTCATATTAATGCATTCTGCTTACCGATTTCCATTAATAGGTAATGTATTGTGAGAGAACTATGTCAATAAAAGGTTAAGGTCAAAGTTAAGCAAACAAACAAGTATTGAAAAGTTATAAAGTAGCACTTAGGTTAAATTAATCTGAAACGATTGACGCAAGAGTGAATTGTCAAAAGGCTGGAAAGAAGGGAACTTTATTTCCATTTGGTTTTACATTAATAATTGCTTCAAAATAGATATATATAAAGGTGTATGAAAAAAAGATTGGACAGACATCTGTCTACAAGTATAACCTCCTAATGTATCTTTGTGTAGCTCTATCATATCCCTTGTTTCATTTGTTCTAATATGAGCAAGGAAAGTGTTGTGGACTGAATGTGTCCTTCCAAAATTCATATTTTGAAGTCTTTACCTCCGTGTGATGGTATTTGGAGATTGGGCCTTTGGAAGGTAATTGGGTTTTATGATATGAGATCATGAAGGTAGGGCCATCAGGAGGGGATTCGTGCCCTTAATTAGAAGAGACACCAGAGAGCTTGCTCCCTCTCTCGTCCTTCCCATGTGAAGACACAGTGAAGAGGCAGCCAGCTTTCACCCAAAAGACTGTCCTCACAGAGGAACCAAACCAGCCAGCACCCTGATTTAGACTTCCCCGCTTCAGCAATAAAATAAATGAACCCTGTTGTTTATGCAACCCAGTCTGTGGTATTTTTCATAGCAGCCCAAGCTGACTAAGACAGCAGGATACACTTTTTTTCTCCCCATTCTATTGATGACGAAACTGAAGTACAAAAAGATGAAGTGATCAGTGGGTAATATTCAGGTGGATTAGAACCAAGTGGTCTATCTTTTAATCCAGTGCCTTTTCTACTACAGCTAGTAACTTTGAAAAAGTGCAGTTAATTTAAAGCAGTTCTGAACACAGTTATTTCTAACAGTAGAGTCAGGGAACAAAGCTTTCTATGTGACTGTGAAAGATGTGCTGAATATCCCGCCATCCATAATGGACATGAGATGGGCACTCAAAGCAAACCCATAGTAAAACAAAAGCTCTCATCTTCAGGTCTGAATGTGTCTGTATCAAATGCTCCTAACATTTGTTCAACCGAAACTACAGTGATCCTGGCTGCTCACCTCACTACTCTGATAGCTTTGCCCATAAAAGCAAGAAAGTTTCTCCTCTGGACTGTCCTAAGCCTCTTGACTTTACTGGCACTGATCAGGAGGACTGACAAACCCATCAGGAACACACTACAATCTTCTATTTTATTTGCCTTCAAAGGCAATCTACTCTCTCTTTTCCCAATTCCTCTATACAATTCCCATAAAAACCAGAAACAAATAACTCTTTCAATAACCTGACAACAGCTCTTTCTTTGAAAGCAAGGTGAAACTGGGATAAGGACACTGGAATAGGAAATGGCAACCTTCATTTCTGGGCAGTTACTACTTTAGTCTGTGACCACAGGGAAGACTCTTCTTCCTTTGGCAAGCCCTCTCCATTTGTAAATATTATGACAAGCTGGATGAACTTGATGTTACATTAGAATTCTACTTAGCCTTTGGGGCCCTTAAATTACTAAAAGCTATAAATCTGAGCATCCTTCTCTGGTAACAGAGCAAGATCTTAAGAATTACCCTTCTCTACTGTTTGCAAAACAGGAAAGGTCCTTATTTCTGTTATATTTCCAACTTACAGACAAAAATAATCCTGGAAGCTGGAAATAATTGGCTTTATATTGAGGTACCTCTGTTTTTACAAATTCATTTGCTTTGCTATTATTGTCATCTTTATTATTATTATTATTATTATTAAATGTCTTCATCATTTGTACCCATCATCCCCTGTCTGAGAACATAAAATCCCATTAAGAAACGAAATGGCCTTGGGGAATAAGGAGCTTTAAATCTTTCCATAAGAGCTTTTTCCACACTTAGAAGTGGCTATAATTTTCGTTAGCTCCCTCTATTTAAACAGAAGAGCCTTAGTCTTTTATCTCTCATCACCAGTTGTACTTTGAAGGCTGCTACTGACTCTTGTGGTCAGGACATGTGATCGGTCAAAATATCCAGTTGTTGCAAAATAGTGTATGTGGTGCCAGATGTATTCTAAAATCACTCTCCTGTTAAGAACTTTAGGAAAGAGAAATCATTTGGAAACAGGGCATTTGCAGCTGTAAATGCATGTTACTGTTCCTTGAGCAAAAGAACTGTGTGCTTAAAAAGTTGAGCTTTACAACTGGCCATTAATGTGTTTTAAGGGTGGTGGGTAGAAAAGGTGGAAAGTTACAAGTGAAAAGGTCTCAACCTATAATGCTACATAAAAGAGAAATTGGAGGGGAAAAGGTTCCTGTAGAATTTCTTCATAATTAACTGTTATTGAAACAGATCCGTGAACATCAAAACACCATTGCTCATCAGTTTACTGTAAGATCCTAAAACCACTGTCAGAACAACTATTCAGTTACTCATGAAATAATCCACCTGCGCAGACTACAAAAAGCCTGAAAGAGCCGAAACCGGTTTGGCTCAGTGGTAGAGCATCGGTCTGAGAACTGAAAGGTCCCGGGTTCGATTCCGGTCAAGGGCATGTACATTGGTTGTGGGCACATCCCGGTAGGGGATGTGCAAGAGGCAGCTGATCGATGTTTCTCTCTCATTGACGTTTCTAGCTCTCTATCTCTCTCCCTTCCTCTCTGTAAAATATCAATAAAATATATATATATATATATATATATATATATTTTTTTTTTTTTTTTAAAAAAAAAGCTTGAAAGAATGGAAAAGTATCATTGTATTCTCTCTATATAGGGTGTCCCCAAAAAATATACACACTTTATAACTGATAGCTCACTTGATGTTTCTTTCTTTTCATATTTAACCTATTGAAATGAATAATTATTCAAAGTGTGTAAACATTTTGGGGTGACACTGTATAAGGTCAGTATTAAATTGAACAAAATTCTAAAAAATACACTACTTGTGTTTATGCTCTGTTTTGGATTATAAAATTTTAAGTATTGAAGCACCTTGAATAAAACAAACTAAGGGTGTCATAAAGGTGGTAATTAAAATGAACTAAAACATAGGTACACCTGAAAAGATGATCTTGACAAAATATTTAACTGCATTCCTTTATTAACTTTAGACCTTTGTAAAAAATGACTCACTTTAAAATGGTGATAGGACATTTGATTGACACCAATAGTATCTTTGTAGGCTTACGCAAATGTCAAGAAGCCTTATTAACTTTAATCATTTGACAATCTCAGAGAATTTCTCCATTAAATGTGAAGCTTAGATTTACTGTTGCAGAAGTAAGAGTTCCTCTCTCTCTCTCTCTCTCTCTCTCTCTCTCTCTCTCTCTCTCTCTCTCTCTCTCTCTCTCTGTCTCAGTTCTCTCTCTCTTGTTAAGACCTTATTTCCCTGGTTACTCTGACTTCCAAAATGACCAAAGGCAAAAAAAATGTTGATTTAAAACTGTCCAATCATCACCAGGTCAAAAAATGCAACATTTCTCATTATCAGTCTATAACATAAAGACTGTCAATAGCTACAAGGATATTTCTTTATAAGCCTTCTATCTTACTAATTAGAATAACAGCCCATTTTTCAGACAACATACTTGAACCTTTTCTTCTAGATCAGGCCATTCAAAGTTCCTTGGCTGTGGGTATACAACAGCAATGTTCCAGATTTTTCATGTCGTGACACACATAAACTAATTACTAAATTTCTGTAGGACAGCAAAAATATATATCTTTTGCTGATCTGACAAAAATGGTAAAATTTTTAAATATATATATATTGATTTAAAGAGAGGGAGATGGAGAAAGAGAGAGAACAATCATCAACCGCCTCCTGCATGCCTCTTAAGGGGGATAGAGTTTATAACCTGGGCATGTGCCTTGACTGGTTCATAAGTCTATGCTCAACTTTTGATTCATTCACACTGGACAGTTATTGTTGTGTTGGCTGTTGTCATTTTTTTTTATTTGACAATCTAAGGGAAAAGAGGTCAGTGCCCCTGACTATATAGTCTGGTATTGCATATTTTAAAAATTCTTGCAGCATACCCATTGAAAATCACTGGTATACACATGGATGTATATATGATAATCCATAGGAGTAAAAGAGAATAATAGAAACTTAATTCATACTTATTTTGTCTTTTCCTTTTAAATTTTAAAATTGTTATATATGCTTTCTTGTTCATAATGTTAGTATAGCTATTACTACAACTTCAAAATATACACTTATTGGGGGTATATATTTCCTAAGAGAGATGAGTTTTTATACGGACTCTATAGACAATCATCAGTTTTAGTTCTACAATTTACCTTTAGTTCTATAACATAAATTTCAAATTCTGGAGTGATATGGGCTAAATGTGCAAGGCAGTGTTACTATCATTTACTCCAGGGCTATCCAGTGTTTGTATTTTTATAATATTTTATGCTCAAAATTGACACAGATATTAAAAATTTATTTTTTAAGTAAAACAGAAATGCTGTAATGCTTGTTGAATATAAGCTTATTTAAAATATTTTATAGTCTGCATAAATGTGAACACAAGAAACACAAAATACTTTATAAATATATGACCTGCCCCACCTCCCTGAAATTTGAAATCATCCTCATTGTGGGCATTCTTTGAGACTCCAATTTTATAGTGTGTGCTGAAATTATGTAGTATTAAGAGAAACCGAAATTTTTATGAACAGCTTGACATCTAAATATGCTCCACTTACATTCATTTTTATTTAAAATGTCAAGCACTAACCAAAAGTTTTAAGTCCCTTTATTTTATGAAAATAAACTTAAATAGCAAAAAATACGGCACATTTAAGAGACTGTTCTTCTGTGAAAACATTAGGAGGTAGATTTTTGTTTTGTTTTTGTTCTCAGTGTTCCCCTTTTTAAAATGTGGTATTTAAAATCAACACATTCCCTATTAGTGATATTAGATTCTTGTCAAGAATAGGATGAATGCTACTGCTTATTGGGCCTAAAGAAACCTACATCCCCATGCACACATCTTATATAAGCCTAACAGTTGCTTTTCTTCATAAATCAATCTATTGTTGTACTTCATAATGAGAAGGCAGATTTACTGCCTTTTATCGCCTTTTCTCACCATCAGAAAGATGCCTATTTGGGTAACAGAACGTTTCTCTTCTTCAAGCGTGCTTGGGATTAGGGAGGCAGGGGCGAGAACCTTTAACATCTGCCCCCTTCAAGTGAATGACACCTCCAGTTCTCACAGCCAGGGTGCTAAGAAGCAAATACTTCTAAGTTGATGCAATTCTCAAGCTTCAAGAAGCACAACACTTTAAATACATTGAACACACATCTCTAAAACATACATTTGGGATTTGAAGGTGATACTGAAAAACTGTAGAACATATCATTCTGATGGCTAACACTGTCATTCAAATGCCACAAGATCATCACCACCGAACAATAGGAGTTTAGAATAAAGACCTCCAATTCCATCATCTTGAATTTTCTCTAAGCCTGAAAACAAATTTAAAGTACTGACTGCTAAGACTTTAGTCATCTGTTATAACAATATTGAGCATTAATAACAAAATAGTTTGTAATGTAAGATTTACATTCTTCTGTTTTTACTTACTTAATTTGTTTTTCCTGTAGGGAGAAATATTTAAGGATTGTGAACATTAGACTTTAACTTAAAAATAAGAGAAAGACACTTGTCAGTAACTAATTCCTAACCATCTGCCTTTTAAAAATACACACACATACTCACCCACTCACTCTAGTTAGGCTAGACATTCCTAGCAAGTAAGGAGATCTTGATGGATCTAAACAGACGTTTCAGTAATCACAGTTCTACTTTTGGAAACACAGCTATCTTTAAACAGGCTTCATGATTCCTACTAGAAAATGTAACCAGCCATAAATTAAAACCAAATAAGACACCATTCAAAACAAAACAAATAAAGTAGAGCAGGTACTAGGTTCAAGAACTTATATTTCTGAAGAAAACTAAATTATGTCTTCTGTCCATGAATATGGAGTATTGCCTACTGAGTGCATACTTTTTGTTATTCTGGGCTATCTTTTGTCACTTAAGCAATGCTTTCTGGCAGTTTTACAGGCTGTAATCCCAAGGACTTCAGTATTTATGGCCTTTATTCACTTGGGCTTTCTGCTCTTATCCACTGGTTACTAATCACTAAATAGATTTTTTTTTTATGGGACTGAAATTAGCTCAAAGGATGTCCTTCAACAATGGCAGCTTAGGACAGCACCGGCTAAAGGTCCTCTCCTCGGCCCTTTCCTTGCTCTCCTCACTGTTCCTCTCAGACAAGTTAATGAGGGTTCAGATCCACGCTGTTCAATTAGAGCAACGGCACAGATGATTTACAGCATTCTTAGAGGATGGCTTGGAACCATTTCAGAATTGATCCTCAGAAACCCATTCGATTTCAATATTTCAAGAGTGATTTAAAAGCCCACACTTGTTTTGAATCTTCATGGAACCATGAGCATTTTTCTAGTCATAAAATCATTATTCAGGAACAGCTCAATTCTATACACCTTGCTCTTTACTCGCATGTGTAAATGTTTCAAATAGATACATTATATTTAAATTTTTTTGGAACATTTGCTTTATAATATGGCATTCAGAGCCAAGGTTACGTATTACCTTCTTATTCACTACACTTAAAAGACCATGTGCTGAAAAGCAAGGAGAAAACACAGACCCTTCTTTCTACTTGATCGCATTTGACTTAAACGCCTCCTAAGAGATTGGTTCTTATCTCATGAACAATGTGAATGTGTGATCGATCATGCCCTCTTTACCAGCTGGCTGCCAGAAACCTGAAAGTCAAATTAGTCTGGAAAGTGGTATTTTCTCATAAACTAAAAATCTGATGGAAAACTAGAAATAGTGACATTGTTATTCTCATAAATTTCCTGATGAACTGAGCAAATTGCACCATTCTCTGAGTGTGTGGGCTAAGCAATGGGGCAGGGGGGCGGGAAGGGGGGGAGAGGAAAGAGGGGAGGCTAGTTCTGAAAGAGCACTAAGCCGCCACCATCATGCTAGAGACTGGAATTTACTAACTTTGACTCTTCCCGGGATGAATGGGATTTGTTATGATCAGCTTCTGTTTTCTCTGAAATTATGCTGGAATGGAAACATTTAAAAAAAGAAATGTGTGCAAAACAAAGTTTCTTAAGCCTTTAGATATTTCCATGTCTGAGTAAAAACAATTATGTTCTGCCCCATGGGAAAAACAAATTTAATTTATCATTTCATATTTACATGAAATTACTTTGTATATATATATATATATATATATATATATATATATAAAACATTAACTATTTGGACATCAAGTGATTGCATTTAATTTATAGAGACCCATATGATAAATGTTCCTGGAATATAGTTCCAAGAGAATTTATTCTTACTAATGAATGTGCATGCTGTGGTATTCCAAATTTAAGACTACATAACTCTCATATTTCTCTAGTGAAAAAAATGATAGACCTTATTGCCCATGTGTAAAATTCACCTAATTTTGAATGAATGCTATGGTTTATATTTTAAACCATATCTTGGTTTATATTTGTCATATGTATTAATCTATAAGCCAAATTCTATTAAAACAGGCACATAGTATAAATATTAAATAAATTAAAAATTAAATACATAGTAATATTATTTAGATACATAGTAATATTATTTAAATACATAGTAATATTATTTAGAAAATAAGATAGTCTCTCAAGGAAACAACATTTCCTTGTGTAATTAAGTGAAAACTAATTTTTTATCACAGATTCTAGTGGTTAGATGACAGGGGGTGTTGTTTTTTGTGTGTTTTTTTGGAAGTTAAATTTTACACTGTGCAAATATAAACATCTAAAAACATGTGAATAGGGAAAGAAAAACATTTTGGCTATATGGCTTTTCAAAATATGAGCTATATATTTATGACAAAATGGAAGAGTATTATTCAAAGATTCATTTCAGATCAGTTAAATATTTTAGAAGTCTAATCATTAGCGTTTCTTAGAAAATAAAAGGTAGTGTTAATATAAAAGTCATGAATAGAAAAAAAAACTCCAATTTATTTAATATGCATTTCAATAATTCCCAGGTAGATAAAATACATCTAAATACTTAGAAGTCAGAGGAAAAGGTTATTTTTTTCCTACTTTATATAAGCCTGTGGGCAAGGGGAGATATACTAGGACTCATTATACAATGAAGTATTAAAAACCATTCCTCCACTTTTAAAACATTTTTTCTAATGTTTTAATAATAGGTTAAAGCATGTTATATGAACATCAGTGATCTAACATGGATAAGGTTTTCCTGAATTCTTCTGGGTCTTTTCCTGAAACCCTCTGGTGGCTTTTACTCATCTCATCACTCTCACCTTCCCACCTTTCACTACCTTATGTTAACATCCTAGAAGCCATCTTTCCTACGAGGGTCCTGCTTACGGCAAATAAACTTTACATCCTCCTGGCCTTTGAAAATCAGAAACACAGCAAGCAAAGAAGTCCTCCTCACCTTATTTAAAAGAAAACAGAGCAGCCCCTCAGGAAAACAGAAGTGCCCCAAAGTTCACGTTTGTCGGCAGGGAGTTGAGAGCTGTTAAGAAGGATCCTCTTGAAAAGAAAGAAGTCTCCTTAGGCGCCCACATGTATATTTAGATTAGACTGGCAGTTTAAATGACAGCAAACACATGGTCATGACTTCCCAATTGCTCATTCATCCAACACACACACACACACACACACACACACACACACACACACACACATCAGAAGCAAACACCCCCCCCCCAACTGTTTCAGAAACCAGCTTCTTCCATCTGATACAACCGTATGTGTGGTAAGCATACATTCTGTTACAGAGATCAGATGTCAAATACTTAGCTGTCTCTTTAGGATTCTCAGATAACATTGCTTCAGTATTCCAGAACATTTCCCTAAATTCAGACTCATCACTTAAGTCAGTTGAGTAAACTCCCTGCTCCAGCCTACAGAGTTTTACGAAGCACTTAGTAAAGAAATGACCACATAAAGGCTCCAGGATCAGCTTGTCTTAAGAGTATTCTAACTGTGCGACCTGCCCATCCCATCAGTAATAGTGCACCTCTTCCATGAACAGGGTCGAGTCTCTACTGAGGATCGCATTGCCCTGTGCAAATAAAGAGCAGTTGAATGAGAAGACAGAGATACCAAGCATGAATGTTAACCTATTTATTACTGGGGGCTCCAGTAACGTTTTAGTAAACATAATATGTACATATTAAGATGTGTTAGTGAGATGTAGAAAGCCAAATGTTCTACGGTAGAAGGACAGGTCATAAAAAAAATGGCAAAAAGATTTTAAAATAATTATATTTTACTTTCGACATGAACTTTGTACTCAAATCTAAATGTAAAATACTTTGAAAACTCAATATGAGAGTAAAGGAGGAAATAATGGAACAATAAAATTATTTGGACTCAGGTTCTGGAAATATCAGGCCTGGTTTGAATCCTGATTCTAGTTCTGTGACTGTAGCCAAGAAACATCATGTCTCCTTTCTTCACTTCTCAAGTGGGAAAATGAAATTAATACCAGTAATAACTCATATAGTTACTATGGAATGTAGATAATGGGAGTAAAGCATTTAGGACAGAGCATGGAATAAATGATAACTAGATAGTTACCATTATCATCAGTAAGAAAACTGTGCAAGTCTGAAGTAGGAAAAGTCAGGTCTGAGACCATTTGGCTTGTTTACCCTCTTCCTCTATGATCGTCTTTCCTAAAATAGATTTGACACTTCAAGAAATAGGGCTGATTCAAAATTTATTTTCCCTCAAACTAATCTTAAAGGGACAAAATGCCTTGTTTAATACCAGATAGATGCGTAAGACATTCTACAAAGGACTTCTTGCAAAAATAATAAATAAAGAAGAGAATGTAAAAGTGGTAATCTAAGTATAAATTGCCTGGTCAAGTACTAATTAAAATTCATAGAAAAAAAGAAAGCGAAACTCACTCACTGAGACTCAGAAGCCTTTCCTCCTAAAAAAAAAAAAAAGTGGGCCCCAAGAGTCTCAAGAAAAAGATCCATTTAAAGAACACAGTAATACCATTATACTGTTCTTGATATTTCATCTCAATGTTACAGACATATATACTTCTGTCATATGTTAACTTGTCTTAGAAGTAAAAAAGACAAAAACCAGATGGATTCTGATGGCTTAATGGCAGAAGTATTTGTCCTGTGGTTTATGATACTTTATAAAAGTATTACAAAGGGACACGGAAGTGGGATGAAACCTCAAACTTAATTGAAACTCCTTTATGTTGTCTGACAAATTAAGATTGCAAGTAGCCTTTATTATGTAACATCTGTGCATGTGGTATCATCAATGTCAAGTTATTTCCCTTTTTTCTTTAGAAACCACAGTTATGACATGCAGTTCCTGCACTCCTAGTAAGAGGTTTTGTTATACAGTAATTCCTCACTTAATATGGTCAATAGGTTCTGCAACGTTCAGCAAAATGATGTGTAATGAAACCAATGTTACCATAGGCTAGTTGATATAAACAAGAGTTAAGTTCTTACAGTATCTCATCAACATTTTAACAAAATAATGTTGAACATAAGGACCTTATTGGAGGACCTGCTATGTATCCTAAAGTGAGAAAATATGATATACTTAAGAAAAATGACTATTTCTGATGTCAATGCTACCCAAAAACTTGTTTTAATGTTTGCTTCTACCTATCATTAAAATTTAATATAACCTAACACAATTATCATCAATCAGATGCAGGTGTTTGATAATTATGTTAGTATCAACATTACAGGCAAATTAAGATTTTTCTTCCCATGTGATGGAGCTCTGATAAATATCAATTCCTTGGTTTACTAAATCCCGGAGATCAAAAGGCCCTGCATATGGCACTAATAAATCAAAGAGAGTCATCAAATCTCCAGTCTGTTTTCTTTGGCTAAAACTGCAAAGTTTTACTCACAGAGCCTTATTTACTCCTAAAAATTCTCTGCCAAACCAAATTTAGCTCACCAAGAGGACAGAAAGTATAGCACTCCCCAGCTGCACCCTCCTAGGGCTTTTGAAGTTCAGAGATACTATTGTGTGGTGGTCGAGAATATTTGGTCTTTTCCTCTCCATTGCTTTTTCAGATCTCATTATCAACTAAAAATTCATCCGGAGAGTAAAAAGTAATCTCTAGATTCAGAGTGGAAAGTTACAAAATACTTTTATCTCTTAGTGAAACCTACCACGCCGAAAGGTACTAAATAAAAACCTCTAAGTTATTCACACATACACAACAAAAATAAATTTTTTAAAAAATCTCACAAAAGTTTTCCTCACACTACTTAAAGATTCATAAGATTTCCTGATTGATGGTGGGAATTGTACTAAGATATTTATAGTCTAAATAATAACTTTCTGATAAAATGACCTAAACTTTGTGGGATTGTTTGAAAGTATTATTTGAAAGATGAGGGCTTGGAAAAGATAATATAAGCAGATGAAAGCCCAGGAAAAAGACCACTACCTTTCAGTTGGTTTCCCTAAAGAGGATATTCTGATGGTTTAACCATTCTGTTCTCTGGTATTTCCAATCTTGAAAGAAATGTTCAAGTGGGTGCTGGGTCATGTGTTTTACTTTTTTCTTTATAAAAACCACTGGAGACCCTGTGCCTGAAAATTCATGCACTGGAGGGGGGCTCCTTCAGCCCAGCCTGCCTCCTCTCACAATCGGGGAGCCCTGAGGGGCAGGAGGTCACCCATTGATCAGAGGAAGGCAACATCCCCATCATACTGCTGCCGCTTCCACTGCCAGCATTGCAAGCCTTGGCAGGCCCTGGTTACCTGAGCCTCCAGTGGCTATGGATGGCTGGGCAGCTGACATCTGAGGCTTGCCCATGCCTCGGGCCAGCCTGGGGCAGCTGGGGGGCTCAGAGTGGGTGCAGACACCACGTGCCTGCCACACCCCCTGCAGGGCTGAAAGGACTCTGGGACTCTGGCAGAGCTAAGGGGACTGGGCATCGCCATCTTGTGACGATGGGCAACGGCATCTTTGTAATGGTGTGATGGTCAATTTGCATATTCCTTCTTTATTAGATAGGATTCTTACTTTTCAAAAATTTTTACATAATTATGTTGGAAATATATAAAAACAAAAATAACAAAATATATTTTCTTGGCTCAATTGAGACCTCCTAAAGCAGAAAGAAATACTCACCTTTTATTTCCAAAAGGCATTCAGATAGGTTTAATAATTTGCCCTAATAAGAAAAAGCTCATCTAAGAATTTTTGCTCAATAGTCAATTTCTCAATCGTGGCACTGCTGACATTTTTAGGCTGGAAAATTATTTGTTGAGGGCTTTCCTGTGCATTGTAGGAATTTTAGCAGCATTTCTGGCATTTACCCACTAGATGCTAATAGCAGCACCCCACGCACATAAACATGCCCAGGTCATGACAATTACAAATGCCCAGACATTGCCAAATATCCCAGGGGGCCAAGGGAGGCGGGAGAGAGGACAAAATCTGCCCCAGATTGAAGACCACTAGTCGAGGCTACTATTTTCTTTAAAAGTCACTCATAGGAGTTTTGTATAATCAGGTACCATCAATTGGTACAGCATCCATTTGAATAAACTTCTAGTTCTGAGACCACCATGAAATGACATTTTGATCTGTTAAGACACATTTTGATGTTCCCTCTCTGGTATTGATGTTCCCTCTCTGATATTTTGGAGAAAATAAGAATTTCTTCCTTCCGATAAATTTGCATCCAATCTCTCCCTTTAGTGATCTGGCCTGTCACTCCACTATAGTTCTGATAGGATACTGCTGCTGTCCCTTAGGTTGAAACCAAATTCCCACTTCCAGTTGGCACTGCCATTTCTGTATTCCATACAGAGAACAAGTAGAGATGCATGCTATTTGGTGAACAGGGTCTAAAAAGCACCACATGAAGACATACTTCACATAATGTTATCGAAAATAAGAAGGTTGGCAGTTAGAGTAAGAGTAGGGAAGACGGGTTATTCAAATAACTCTCTGGTCAGTAGTCCCAAGACTACTCCCTCAGAAGCCAGTAAGTCTTACAAGTTGGCCTCTGCACTTGGTGTGGTTTTCTCCTTCTTAGCTATTGCTTTGCTAAAGAAGGAGCTGGTCTGGTTCCTGTCATCAAGATTTGTTTAGAAGTCCAATCACTAGAGTAATGAACCTTGCAGGAGTGGACAGAGCCTATTAATAGAAGCTTCCAGCTGCCACAGGCATCACTGGAGGTGACAGACCCCATTCCATGGATGCCCCAAAGCTCTATCTAAAAATGTGCTCCAAGGAGACGGCTAAGGGAATATGTAACCTCACCAAATATTCCAGACCTCAGAGAATTCCTAGTAAGCAATGCCAACTGCTTTTTATGGATGTTAACATTGGCCACTCTCCTCCTCGGGTAACGGCCACAGCATTTTCTGGACACATATGAAATTCCAAAGGGTACTGAACTGAATCTAGATAATTATTTCAGGCCAACAAGTATTGTTTTATCCTGATACCCATGACTCTCCAGCATACAAATTCTGCTTCTAATGGTCTTAATATATTAAGATGTTTCTTGCATGCTCTTTAATACTGACAATTCTACTATTCTATTTTCTTTTGCTTTGTGTCTGAGTTATGTAAATAAAATTTGTTAGCCACCTCCCCCCACAATCCCACTAGATAAAGATGAAGGTAAGGACATAAAGTACAATTACTTTAGACCCTCTACAGTAGGAATTGGCAACCTTTTACTGTAAAGGGCCCAATGATAAGCTTTAGACTTCATAAGCTATACAGTCTCTATCATAGCTATGGCCCTTTAGTGTGAAAGCAGCCACAGACAATATGTAAAATGGTCATGGCTGTGTTCCAATACAACTTTATATACAAAAGCTAGCAGAGCACCGGATTTGGTCCAAGGTCTATAGTTTGCTGATCCTACCCTATTGGTACTTGGTACAATGTCATGCTTATCATGGGTTAAGCGAAATTTCTCTCATTTAATTTACTACATTATTTCTCTTGGTCTATATTTATATGTGCAACATACGTTAATTTTTTTGCAAAAAAAAATGCTTAATGACCTCACTCACTAGCTATGTGGTTTTCAGTTCCTTTAAGACATCTGTCCTATGGCAACTAAACAGTTTTATCCCATGAAAGAGTAATGTTCTGACCTTGTTGTCCAAGTTTCTCAGAGTTACTGTGGAAGACATAATTGTGATATATTAGCCTGAAAGCTGAGTTTTCGTGCCAATTATATTTGTGAATGTGTACAAATAAAGTCTCATCAATAAAATAAATTACTCTTTATCAGATAAACAGCTAGTTCCTCTAATATAGCAACATCCTGGAAAAGGCAGTTGGAAAAAGTTACAAACTTAGAATTCCAAAGCCACTGCAAACTCTACAGGAAGGCTATCCAAAGGTCATTCATTTAGGACGAGCCAATTCATTAACTGTTTCAAAAGTTCAAGTACTTAAAATGAGTAAATTTTACATAGATGTACAAACATACAACAGTGTTAAATTTTTGGAAATAAACACATAGGACCCTGTATATATTTAATGTGCATAAGCATGACTAAAAGAACAAAAATAACAAAATAGAAAACTCAACAGTAAATTAGGCAAAAGACTTGAACAGACATAATAACCTACCTTGTTTATTGTACTAAGGATACCTAAATGATTGACCAAATCAGAGAAAAATAAGCCAATTCCTACAACTTCTATCAAAATTATCTAAACTCTCTCAAGATGCTCAGAATTAAGGAGAAACAGAAATATTTCACCAAAAACAATGTCGGGGATTGAATACTGATATAGGATCAGAAGGCAGTATTTCATCAATAACACATTCTGTAAAACTAGCATTGTTCACAATAGCCCAAACTGAAAGCAATCCAAATCTCCATCAACTGATGAAAAGATAAGCAAAATGTGGTATATCTACACAATGATGTATTATTTAGCCATAAAAAGAAATGAAGTCCTGGTACATAATATAAAACAGATGAGCCTTGAAAATATCATGCTAAGAGAAAGAAGCCTATCAAAAAAGACCTTGCATTTTGTGATTCTATTCATATGAAGCATCTAGAATAGACAAATCTATAGAGACAGAAGGTAGATTAGTGGATGGCTGGGCTGGAGAAGATAAGGAAATTGAAAGGTAATAACAACTAGTAAATAGTATGAGGTTTATTTTAAAGGCAATGAAAATATTCTAAAATTGATTGTGGTTGCACAATCGTGAATATACTAAAAACCACTGAATTATACACTTTAAATGAGTGAACTATAGGTGTGTGAATTATATTTCAATAAAGTTGTTTTTAGAAAACTATATTGAATATATACTGACAATTGCTCATTCAATGTTTCTTCCTTTTCTTACCCCATCCAGTAAAGCAATTTGATTCAATACTTATATTTTTAAAGATCAAAATGTAATTAAGGCATGTATGCTTTGGGACATTTAGCCCATCAGATTATTATGGAAGTTACTAAAATGGAAATGTTATGAAAATCAATCAAGAGAATTTAATAATGAGTTTGATGGTAACCTTTTCAATGAACTACAGATAAAATGTAAAACATTACCCAAATGAAATAGTAGTAGATTTGATAGAGTTACATTAAGAATCATATAAATTAGTAAAATATGATTTGCAGGTAAAAGGTGGCAGGTTTAAAGAGAGAACTGAAAAGGAGGACATTAATTTTTCTCCAAGGTTGTAACTATAAACGGGGCTAACAAAATAACTTAAAACCTTGTTACAAAGACTAAGATCAACAAACTGAAAAAGAAAAAAAGTAATAGTGGAGTAAAATGCAAGTAGAGCTGAAACCAGTTTAGCTCAGTGGATAGAGCATCAGCCTGTGGACTGAAGGGTCTCGGATTTGATTCTGGTGTAGGGCATGTGTCTTGGTTGTGGGCATCCCCAGTGAGGGTGTGCAGGAGGCAGCTGATCTATGTTTCTCTCTCATCGATGTTTCTAACTCTATCCCTCGCTCTTCCTCTCTGTAAAAAAACAATATAATATATATTTTTTAAATGCAAGTAGAGCCGAAGCCGGTTTGGCTCAGTGGATAGAGCATCAGCCTGCAGACTGAAAGGTCCTAGGTTTGATTCCGGTCAATGGCATGTACCTTGGTTGTGGGCACATCCCCAGTAAGGGATGTGTGGAAAATCAATAAAATATATTTTAAAACAAACAAACAAACAAACAAACAAACAAACAAAAAATGCACTCTGTGATGGGTTGAACTACTAAAAAAATGCAAGTAGAGATATAAGTATAGACATATCAGATCAAAATACTGATCGCCAATCATAAATAAATTCCTTTATGTAAAGCACATCAGCAAATTTTATGCATATAAAAGTGTACCTTTTATTGGCTTGTTCTTACATGTCTATTATGTGTCTGGAAATATGATAGGACCCTGGGGAAATAGTTCTGGGAAACCTAGATATGATACCTGACTTTACAGTTTAGCTTATGGTTTAATATTTTGCTTCAATAATTCACTTTTTTAAAAACTAGCAAACTTGCTACTACTCAAATATTTAAAATCAGAGTTAGAAATACGAATTAGCAGTTGAAGAAGTAATTTCCTTCATATATTAGGAAGACAGGTTCGATAATTTATAGACAAAAATCTATGTGTATAGCTCAACTAATTGTTATATAAGTACACCCCCAAGTAACTACCACCAGTCAAGATATTGATTAGTTCCCCTGACAATGACTTTGGACAATGGTTTGCTAAGCACTGATACTGGATTGCTTCCTTGATCCTAGGGAATTGGGGAGAAAATTTTAAAGAGACAAACCAATTCATACTGGTTAATCATTTTGTAGGGGGGAAAAATCACATCTAGATGATTAATTGTTTTTGCATGGAAAATACTAACAAATTTCTAGGAAAGAGAAAAGTGGTGGAGAAAGAAAAGGAAGTAGATATGGCCAATGTAAGTGATAAACAAGAGACTTTATGTGGAAGGAATTGTGTTGATTCTCTCCATATTTATTTTGCAGGGAGGTGGATAGTTTTGAGAGAATTGTTGATATAAAGCATGGGACCAAGCACATCAGGCTAGATCTAAGGGGCAGCATAAACTGAGCCTTAGATGACCAAAGGGAGGCCTAAAACACATGGATTAATGGTTCCATCCCATCTATCCATCCATCTATTTATTTATTTAACATTTCATGGGAAAATATGCCAGCCTATAAAAAGGATCCTATGTTTATGCCCCGGACCCACTTTCCATATCCACCTCTTTTAAATATAATCATATGCTGTTGCATTTAAGCATTATTTCTATAAGCTACAATATTTTCCCTGAAACAAGATAGGGTAAAAATACAAAACTGTTTGTCACTATCAAATATAGACTTCTAACTTTGAAGTTAATCAAAGGAAGATAAGTGGTAGGTGTGTAATTAACAACTAGAAATTATGCAAGTTTGTAAAAGTGAAGATTTTAGTATATATTTATTCGTTTGTTTCTCCCATTTCCAAGGCTAAATACTCATATTGCTCAATGTAACACTGTCGTTAATGGTAGTATTATAATATCTTCAGTGGACTTGTTACAAAGATTCCCCCTCATTTTGTTTTTTTTGCTTTGTTAATCCTCAGTTGATATTTTTCCCATTGATTTTGTAAAGTTCTTTATTGATTAAGGTATTACATATGTATCCTTATCCTCCCCCCCATTGATTTTTTTAGAGAGTAGGTGAGAGAGAGAGAGACAGAGACAGAGAGACAGAGACAGACATTGATTGGTTGCCTTCTGCACATGCCCCGACCAGGGTCGGGGATTGAACCTGCAACCAAAGTATGTGCCCTTGACCGGAAATTGAACCTGTGACCCTCCAGTGCTCAGGCCAACACTCTAACCACTTAGCCATGCCAGCCAAGGCTCCCCTCACTTTTAAAATGATTCAATGACATAATTAAACAGAGGTCTATCTGAATGTTTTATGTTATTTGCTATGAAAAGGCCAATGACTGAAGACAATAAATATATGCAGTGCCCCCTTTCTTTTTTCCCCAACAGCTATACCTGAAATAATTGTTATACTTTCCTGGCAAAGGTAATACTAATTGAATGATTAAGAAAGTCATTACTGGTCCTATGTAATAATTAGTCAGTCTTTTTTTCTTTTAAGTACCAATCTCTTAACAGGAACAGGTAAATATACTTTGAAACCACCGAAAATTAGAGTAACGGGTAAAAGTGACAACCCTAACTTGAGATATACTTATAACTGACATTATCGATGTTTCAACATATAACAAATTGGTTTCTGATTATTTGACACTTTACTTGAAAGCACTCCATCATTGATTAACAAGAGCTATCATTCCTGCAAAGTTTCACATCTAAAAAAGATTTATAGCCTTTATAATTTTCCTTGACAACAACTCTGTCAAATCATTCACTGCCATCATCCCTCTTCTTTCCAGATGAGGAAAATGACATACACAGTTTGTAGGATTCTCACCAGTACAACACAGCACAGAGCTAGCTGGATTCCCACATGGGCTTCTAGCTGGAGGCAGAGAGACCAAATACGGGAGATGTGTCCCCTAGTCCCTGCCAAAAAGGGGGAGATGGGTTGAGGAAGGTACCTCTTCCAGAATTCAGTCGAGGTTCCAGGCATTTTCCGCGTGTGGAGGGAAGGAAACAGAGAAATTCTTCCCAACACACAATACAATGTCAGCCGTGTAAAACAAGAAGATGGTGAGCAGTTTTATGGAACCCAGCTATGGTTCCTCCTACCTAGACACTTAGCCTATTGGTAACCTGGGCCCTGAGTTACAGAATTAACAGGTCAAGGCCCTGAGACGTTGTCGGGGCAGGGAGGGAAGAGGAGAAAAAATGAATGGTGATCATTTAACTCAATACCCCTAACAGGCAAATTTGGGGTCTACAGAGAGAATGCCAGCTCCATGTCTAGATATGTAAGTCCACCATCTGGAGGAAAGAACTACTCTACTGATAGATATATGGAACCAGTTGTAACTTCTCTCTGCCACTGTGTGATAACGCCTTGGCTGGGGGTTGTCTTTACTCATTTACCAAATGCCAGACACTGGCGGCAAACTGTACTTATAATAAATATGAAAAATGCTTTTAAATTTCTTCCTCATAAAAGACAAGAAAACAGAAAGTAAAATGTTAGGGAAAGAGTTTGAAGAAATAAGAGAAAACTATAGAGACAAAGTCATGGCCTATTTTGACCTTTTTTTTTTTTTTTAATGGGCCCATATTTTAAAAAAGAAAGAAATAAGAAAGAACGAAAGAACGAAAGAACGAAAGGAAGAAAGGAAGGAAGGAAGGAAGAAAGGAAGGAAGGAAGGAAAGAAGGAAGGAAGGAAGGAAGGAAGGAAGGAAGGAAGAAAGAAAGAAAGAAAGAAAGCAAGCAAGCAAGCAAGCAAGCTGTGCCCTAATTTTTTCCAGGGGAGGAGGATTTCAGCCCAAGGTGACCTGTGTGAGAGAAGGGCAGGTGGAATAAAGTTCCCACAAGAGTTATGAAAGGCTATAATCTCCCCAAGAGTTCGCTGGTCACCACCTGTGAAGCTAATAGTTGGAGGAACCAACCCATAGTGTCTCCCAAGGCAACAGATGGATCCAATGAATGAGTCAGTACCCTTCCCAGGATGCTGGGCATAAAACGCTTTGGAGGGAAGGTGGTTAGGCAGTGCATCCTGCTGAAACAAACCTGACATCTGTTTAATCTTCTCCCTCGGACTCCAGCACCACACTGGATATTTCAAATGGATAACAATGAGAGAGCTCTTTGTTATTGTTTCAAATGCTAAATGTTATCTACTTAAGGATCTTATCTTGGCTCCATGCCCTGGCAGAAGGCAAGATTTTTCTGCTAATAAGAGCCTGGAGGCTTTACAAGACCATGGGAGTTTTCAGAAATATTCCTACATATTCATAATGGTCAAATTAATAGATCTGATGCCAGATTGAAAGTGGCATTTTATGGGTAGCTTTAAGAGGTACTCCTGGGGTAACTTTTAAAGTTACTATAAGGCATGTACCTATGAATCTTATGCAAAACTGTGTTGCCTTTTGATTTTGGCTGTGTGCACACTATTCTGAAATGACCTAGCCAGAAGAAAAAAAAAAAGCTTGGCATTTTTCTCCCCTGAAAAGATATTTGGCATCCAGTAAAGAAATTTAGGTTAAACACTTTTTAACTGTACTCTGTAACAATTAAAATCTTTTCCTTTGACTTACTGACATGGTTCACAGCCACACACAATGAAAGCAAAATAAATCTCTGCAGGGTACATTAAGTGCAGTTAGATTGATTAAAAATGCTAGCAGCTCTGTGTTTTTATAGGCTTTTGGCTGCAAAAGTAGTGACAGCCACGCAGCAGGTAAACAAAGTATAAGCAGACCCCAATGATACTGCGGGTTCAGTTCCAAACCACCATAATAAAGTACCACAAGAAAGGGAGTCATAATATTTTTGCCGGTGGAGGTCTTGCCTTTAATTTGTGAAGAATGCAACATCTATGAAGTGCAATAAAGTGAGAGCAGTAAAGCAAGGTATGTCTGTAAGGAAAGGCCCTAACTGCACTTCAGGACCTTCTGACCTGGTGGTTGGGACAGACATAGGCTTGTTCTCTGAGAAAGCAGAATCCTCACCTTCAAAACTCACAGTCCTAACCAGGGGACAAGATGAAGCATCGTGGCCGAGCGTCAGCTAACACATCTGAACAAAGCACCCATCATGGCAATTTCACATCGAAGCAGAATAAAATGTACCAACTAGAAGAATAAAATGCTTACTACAAACTATGTTTTCAGTATTTTTTTTTTAGATAAAGCTACTTCTTTAACATTTTTTGAGCAGTATTTTAAAAATTTGGGAAGTCCTTTATACATAGAAGTCCTCCATCCCAAGAATCTGAGTGGTGAGCATTATCAAGAGGATCCCAATTTTATTCAAAAATGTGTGGGGAGGGGGGCTGTGCTGGAAATATTCAGATTTTACTAGCATTTACAGGGTACCAACTATGTGTCAGGTACTGTTTGCTACTCATTTGAGTCACACAATTTTATTATTCTCACTTCAGAGATTATAAAATTGAGACACAAAGAGGGTGAATATTTGTCCCAGGTCACAAAGTTAGCACAGCTGTCAGACCTGGAGACTTTCCAATGTCTCAAGATTCTTTCTGGGATACCTTTTTCACTTGGTTCATAAAAATACATGGTCTGTGTGCCACACCAAAATATAAATACTGAAATAGGCTTTCCTACGTCCAAGCACATTCCTGTGTCCAGAGTACATTCCAGATGAGCATTCTACTGCTCAAGAGAAATACTGATGGGTGTGGATGCTCTCAAAGCTGACTGAACCTGCAAACCCATCCAGAAAACACTGCAGGAGGTGAGGTATGAGCTGAACAGCCATTGATAAAATGACTAATGGGGAAAAGGACGGAGAACTATTATCAAAGTAAGGCTCAATCTAACTCAGAGATCAAAGGGGGAAAGCATAAGAATCATGGGTGATGGGCAGTCAAGATTTTTGGCTAGCGAAGCATGTGTCAGGTAGAAGACTCTAGAACTAAGGGGGCGGGGAGCGCATGCACGCACGCACGCGCGCGCGCGCACACACACACACACACACACACACCTTAAGATATTTTACTTGAAAATTTATAAATATACATTAATCAACCAATCTTTTGATGTTGGGTGAAGGATTTTCACTTGAGTGAAGTAGAAAAAGTCTTTCACACAAACCACAATGCATTATCTTACAGTTGCCATCTACAAGCAAAAAGCCAGACTCGCATGACTGTTGGAATGCAGGGTCCTCCTAGGTTCTTACAATGTTTTCCCTTGGCATTTTGCAACTCACTGGAGAACAGATTTTCCCCAGGGACTCCCCTTCAGGTTGCAACTTAATTTTCAATTACGTTTTGTGTGTATGATTGGTTTATATAACATGTAATTAATTAATGTGATTACAAGTGGAACTGACACATGTTTGGGAACAACTGCATTGATTCGTGGTGACTGTACCGGTCAACCTATGGGAGCAGAAGGGCCCGGGATGAGATCCCCACCAGTGAGGGCAACAGCGAGTATTTTTCACCAGAAAATGGAGAGCAGTTACCAGCACAGGCCAACAGGTTGAGTTTCTTTTGGCTGCAGGCTGTGGTAGATCTCAGAAGGCTTGGCAGAAGGGCAGCTATTCAAGACCTACCAGCATGCAAATTCCAACTTAGGGAATCCCCGGGGGGAGGGGAGGAGGACCCATCAACTTCTAAGTTTTTGTATACTTTAATAAGGTTTTAAAGTACATGTGTTGGAGTGGTATCTTTCCGTAAGATAAGAAAAGATCATTGTGATAACATTTCTCTTTCCAAAATGATGGCTGCTGTCTTCAGCTCATTTTTTTCTCTGAATAAATCAACCTCCCACAGAGATAAATTAAACTTGGTGATAATTTTAGTTTTATAGTGTAATCGTGATTCTTTTTAAAAAATTACTCTTAGAAATGCTAGCAGCCTCCAATGAGTATAATTAAATATAGATCTGAGTAAAATTAAATATATATTTGAAAACTGACTAATCTGATAATTCTTTAGGGGAACTAAATGCATCCCCCACATCTCGTTTCTCTCCATATAACTGAGATTGTTCAGTATGACTCTTTTTTATAATGCTTGTCCCTTGTGGTCGGAAACTTAAATTTTTTGACTATTTTTTCATTCCTCCTTTCACATATAAAATAAGCATTTTATTGCATGGTTGCAGATACTCAAATGTGAATGTTTAATAAATATTTAACAAGCAAATTAAAGTTATTGATTGAAAACTAACCAGTTGTGATAATTACAAGAAAACCAAAGAGGGAAAATAGTTCCTTTTACACAATATGCAAGTGGTATTTTACCAGTTCCAATAATTTCCAGAGCACATATAAACATTGGAGGAAATTTAATCATATTTCATGATCACCGACAGCAAAAACAAGGTGGTCGTATAACTTTCACGTTATCATGCCTCTGCACAGTCCCTATAGGAAATAGGGAGGCAGAAATTTCTTTCACTTCCACATCCTGTTATTGAAATTTCTCTGAAAACTATTTGCTTTTTTAAAATACAGAAGCAAATGTTTGGGATTTTAGACTCTCACATCCCTCTGCTGTCTCAATAAAAGATTAATTTGTGGTCCTTGCCTCCCCTTTGTTGTTTTCGTGGTTTAATACTCTACATAGTACAATAAGTTTTTTAAAATCTTGGGCTGCTTTGTGGGAGTTTTCGATGGCTCTACACTCCTTGCCTGGCGTACATGGTCTAACATAAAAGCAAGGGCTACAAAGGCAGGCTAAGCGAAATCCGATGTGTACAACTAGCTTTCTTTGGCTGCCAATTTACTCCAGAACTTTGAACTATGAACTTATCAGCACAAGGGTGCTTGTCCCCTGAACTGTGTGCCTCTGAGAGAGCCACGACTTGTCTTGTTCATACAGTGAACTCTCCCATTTCTTGTGCCCTGATTACTCCAGTGAGAGGCCAGAAATCATATTTCCAGGTCATTCAGATGTATTTATAGTTGAGACTCTTTGGGACACAGAGCCTCCACAACTATAAAAACATGCATTAGTTAAGAGGAATCTTAAGAATATATATATATATATATATATATATATATATATATATATATATATATATCTACATCTTTGCATTATTTAAACATTTGTTGAGCACCAACTGAGTGCCAGGCATTGTGCAAAAAGCTGATAAATCACATAGTAAAGAGACCATATCTGCCATGAAAATACCCCACTGATCAGAAGGAAAAACTTTAATATGAGAGAATAACAACTATAATCAAAGTATGCACAAACTGTTAGTGGAGGGAGCACAAAGGAGGGGTGGGGTTAATTTACATGGGGAAAATTATGTAGAAAAGCTTCAAAGAAAAGGTAATCTTTGACCAGGTCATAAAGGACTGAGTGTATTTCACTAGAGCATAAAATATGATTGAATGGCCAAGAAACCAAAGATGGCTGGCATTTAAGGATCAGTAACGTATAGGGAGGGTAAAGAAAGAGGAAAGTGGAAAGGGAATAGAGAACCCAGAAATCAACCTAAACCACTATGCTTAATTAATATTTGATAAAGGAGGCAAGAACATAAAATGGAGTCAAGACAGTATCTTCAATAAATGATGTGGGGAAAACTGGATAGATACATGCAAAAAAATGAAACTAGACCACCAACTTACACCATACACAAAAATAAACTCAAAATGGATAAAGGACTTAAACATAAGATGGGAAACAATAAAAATATTAGATGAATCAACAGGCAGCAAAATCTCAGACATATGCCAAAGCAATATCTTCACCTATACAAATCCTAGGGCAATGGAAACTAAAGAGAAAATAAACAAATGGGACTACATCAAAATAAAGAGCTTCACACAGCAAAAGAAACCATTAACAAAACAAGAAGAAAGCCCACCAATGTTACCACCAATAAGGGTTTTATCTCCAACATTTACAGGGAACTCCTACAACTTAACAAAAGGAAGATAAATAACCAATCAAAAACTGGGCAACAGACTGAAATACTTTTCAAAATAGGAAATAAGGAAGGCCTAGAGACCTATGAAAACATGTTCAAAGTCACTAATCATCCAAGAGATGCAAATCAAAACAACAATGCGGTACCATCTCATACCTGTCAGAATGGCTATCATCAACAAATGACAAGTGCTGGCGAGGATGCAGAGAAAAAGGAACCCTCATGCACTGCTGGTGGGATTGCAGACTGGTGCAGCCACTGTGGAGAACAGTATGGAGTTTCCTCAAAAAAGTAAAATGGAACTCCCATTTGACCCAGTGATCCCACTTCTAGGAATATATCCCAAGAAACTAGAAACACCAACCAGAAAGGCTATATGCACCCCTATGTTCATAGCAGCACAATTTACCATAGCTAAGATTTTGAGACAGGCTAAGTGCACATCAGCAGATGAGTGGATTAAAAAACTGTGGAACATCTACATAATGGAATACTACACTGTGGAAAGAAAGAAAGAAAGAAAGAAAGAAAGAAAGAAAGAAAGAAAGAAAGAAAGGAAGGAAGGAAGGAAGGAAGGAAGGAAGGAAGGAAGGAAGGAAGGAAGGAAGGAAGGAAGGAAGGAAGGAAGAAAGAAAGAAAGAAAGAAAGAAAGAAAGAAAGAAAGAAAGAATTCCTACCAGTTGCAACAGTATGGATGGACTGGATAGCATTATGCTAAGTGAAATAAGCCAGCTAGAGAAAGATAAATATCACATGATACCACTCATTTGTGGAATATAATGAACAACATAAAATGATGAATAAAAACAGATCCAGAGACAGAGAAGCATTGATCAGATCATCAAAAAGGGGAGGGTGGGGGTAAGAGGAAGAGATCAACCAAAGGACTTGAAATCATGCATACAAGCCTAACCAATGGACAGACAACAGGGGGGTGAGGGCATGAGTGGGTGGGCAGGCAAAGGTGCACATATGTAATATCTTAATCGATAAAGAAAAAAGAAAAGAAAAAATAAAGAAGTCATTAAAAAATGCTTGAAAAATATCAGCAGCCATTGCTGAAGGATGCTAGGGAACCAAACTCATTCTGAAAACTGATAAAAAAAAATTAAAAAAAAATAAAAAATCCGGGTGGGATTATGCACCATGTTTTATTTTTTAACCTTATATAAACTGTATTATTGGTTGAATAAAAGACAGAGGGGAACAAGTTTCACTTCACAGGTCAATTGTGGCTGACAAATGAAGAAAAAGTGATAAAATAAAATACCGCCAATCTACAACCTCTACTGAATTGTGTGCATAGAAGCTCTGAGCATCAGTTGGTGCTAACCTCATACCTACACAAAAAGAAAATAACCTCACCTTACAGGCCTTTTGATGAAAGAACACAACTCTACCCATGAAATAGTCTTGCCCAAAACTTATCTAAAAACCAAAACCTAGCCCAAATCCAGCAACACCTCTAATTTACAATAAATACACAACAAAGATACTAGCAACAAAAGCCCAACTGAGAAATTCTTTAAGAAATCTAGATACTTTTCTTTACACTTTTATGTGAAAGAAAGAGACTCTATAATACACAAATTTATAAGATAGTTTTACAAACTGCAAGATGCGGACCTAATTTGGGTCTTTATTCAAATGAACTGTAAAAAAAATTTTTTTGATTCTATTAGAAATTTGTCCAGAATTCTGAAATTAAAAATTATTAATTTGTTCAGATATCGATAATGATACATAAGTTCTATTTTTTAAAAATTCTTTATCTTTTAGAGATTCATATTGAAATATCTATGTATAAAATAATATGATTCCTTGGACTATTAAAAATTATACTGGGGGAAGAATAGATGGTGCTATAATTGAAACAAAATTGGCCATCTTACTAATAAAAGCCTAGGTGGTCCTCATGCCGTCATGCCGTGATGCCCTCATGTCATCACAAGATGGCTGCGTGCACAGCAAAGGCAAGGTTCCTGAGGCCCTGTGTGCCTGCCAAGGAGGTAGAACACCCCTGGATCCAGCCTACTGCTTTGGGGAAATCCATTGAGGAGCCCCAGATGGGTGGGCGGGGCCTACCTTTTTAGAGTGATCAATCACAGGGCTCCTGGACTGTGAGAGGGCATAGGCCAAGCTGGGGGAACTCCGCCTCCTTCCCCCGAGGGCACGAATTTCGTGCACCAGGCCTCTAGTCAATTAATAATTGTTGAAACTGAGTGATGGATAAATGGGGGCTCATTACACTATTCTGCATAATTTGTGTATATTTTAAATTTTCCATAATAAAGTATTACAAAAAAGGAAAAAAGGAAGGCAAAAGAGAATTTTGTGTTTAGCCTTTATAACACCTGAATATTTCCTTCCAGAATTTGTGTTTTAGACAGTTATATAGAGTAGGTCCTGGGAAAAAGAAGAGAGAGGGTATAGGTAATTGTCCAGGGGAAGATTATATAATAGTAAAGAAGGAGACTGGCAGTGGCCAATGTATAGGTGGTGGAAAGGAAATCAGCTGGCAAAGGAGACTGGCCAAGAGTTGTTAGGGAGATCAGGGTAGAGCCAAAGAATAGAGCAGAAAAGCAAACCAAAGGTACCAGCCAGGTAAAACCTAGTACTTATAAAATGGTCTCTACATTTATAATCTAGAAGGCACTGGTGACCATTTCCACTGGTAGTTTTAAGAATAGTTGCCAAGACCTGGCAGAGTAGCTCAGTTGATTAGATCATCCCAATACTCCAAGGTTGTGGTCAGGGCACATACAAGAATCAACCAATGAATGCATAAATATGTGGAACAACAAACTGATGTCTCTCTCTGTCTCTATCTCTCTCCCCCTTCTTCTCTCCCCCTCTCTCTTTCTCTCTCTCATCAATTAAAAATAAAAATAAGAATAGTTTCTAAGAGCAAAAGCCAGACCAGTGTGGGTTGAAGAATAAGGAGCTTTTTAGATATCTGTCAGTAAAGGGAAAGGAAATAAAGAAACTAGAGTCTGAAGAACATCAGGTTAAAAGTCAGAGGTGGAGGTGTGTGTGAGCAGCTAGCTGTTTGGCATGAAGGATGCCTTAGTATATGTGTAGCACCAGTAAGGGGAATAACTCAGGACTAAGAGGCAGAAACTGAAGATACTGGAGGGTAAGAAGGAATGGGATTTAAATTTCACCTGTTAAAAAATATCAACTTGTCCAAGTAAAGGCTTCATTTATAATAGAGTTTTTTAAAGCTCTCTCTGTATTTTTATTATTAAGCACTATTAAAACTTTTGATTGGTCAGATACCTAAGCGTGTCACTTTCTGTTTTGCCTAATAATTCCACAACCCCTTCCAAAATATTTCAAGCTATAATTATTCTCCTTGATAATTTCCCAGAGAAAATCGATGAGGACCAGGACACAAAGATTCAAATTTTTCACCAATTAATCTCTATGACATCCACTCGCGTAAGACATGCCATGAGGCTTACAGGTGCGATTCTGCTGAGAATATGAAATGGAGGGTTTATTCACTCAACAAAGGCATGCAGACTAAGAAGTGGGGCCAAGCCTTATGTTTAATGGGCATAAGCAACTCATTAGGAGCCACTTTAAATGTTCAAGTGGAGGAGAGTTTGGGAAGGGAATGAAGGACATGTGAAGGATTGTGAACTGTTCCAACTGGAAACAGCAATGGCATGCCAATAGGGGACCTACATCGCAGGGCCTTTTGGGGGGGTCAGGGAGAGCTCTGTGATGGTGGACAGATTGTAAACCTTGCTCTCAAAATCTCCTCTGCAAAATGCAAATTGTTAAAGGAAGTTTCTGAAGTCTTTCCGCTTTAAAAATCCCATGATTTTCCTCAGTCATGAAGTAAATGCTGCATTAAAGACAGTTGCTCATAGTTTTTAAACTTAGTCTTAAGTCTTTAAAAGAGTATAGTTTAAGCCTTGAAAAGTTTTCTAAAAATGAAGAGAGACAACTGAATTGTTAATATGATACGGATAAAGAGAATGGCAGCATGGGAGACACCGCCTCTTTCCTTCAAACCTTACTTTTGGGGAGTAAACTCAGAGACTCGTTGGTTATATTATACAAAACAAGTAGGAGGATGCATCGGTCACCTTTAAAGGGGGGTGAGGGGGAAAAGACTTGCAAGTTGTCCCTCTGAATGCTGTTGCACAGAGAAGGTAGGTTTGATAAGCAAGAAAAGGGAGACTCTGACCTAAGATTATCAGATATACTAGCACTTTCAAATACCCCATCATAAGACTAGCAATAGCGTCCATGTTCACCTCTAATTAGTCAATATTGAGGAAGAGGGGGAAAACTTGAAAATATGGTGAATACTTTATAATGCTGAAAATGTAGCAGATCATCAATGTAGTAGAATTTGTCAGGTATAAACATTTTAAATTAGGGTGGACTTTCAGCAAGACTCGGCTTTGACTCCCAGTTTGATGTAAGGCTAGGCCAAATGAAAAATGACATTTTAGAAATATGTGCAGGAATAAAAAGAGATACTGGGGCCATGGAGTATAAATCACTAAATTCCTAGACAGCAGCTTTGCCTCTCAATCTCCACAAGAACACCTACCAACTTCAGGTCTTCACAGAATACAGCTCATGAATTACCAAACCAAAGGCAAGTCTTTGTCTATGACATGATTAATATTGTTAGTTGAACTAATGCTCAATTGGCAGTTTACATCTTTAATCTCATCATTAGCATTAAAATCCAGATCTTACAGTCCATGACTAGTAAGCTGAACCTGTCTAGTCTTTTGATTCCAAATCTACGCTCTTGGACTATGGCTCCAGGACCACCCGGCCGAGGCCCAGGCAGATAATTTATTAGCCAGGTATGGCTGTGTACCAGGACAAGGAAGGTCCACCTTCCTTCCTCATAGCCCTCATGAGTACAACATTTAGATAATACAATATAGTAGATACAAGTTCTTACAGTAACACTGACCATGTCTTTGACCCTAGTATGAGGTATATGACATTCCCTAATAAGATAAATACATGTCGAACAACTGTCATTGGATGTACTCTAGAGTATTATAGCTTTTTAATACATTCTGCAATTCTGCTTCCCAGAAAATGATCCTGAGCCATATGAAGCATGAGTTGATCACATTTTGGACATCATAGCCGGGACTCCATGCACCCATAATTCATAGCCAAGTATCCAAGTTTTGGGGGCTACATCTTATTTCTTATTCTCCTCCTTTCACTGAACTGTGGTATACCATTACAGAGAAAGCCATATGGTGAGAGAGTTAATGTTGCTAATTAGATTTTTCTTGAAAAGGTGTAATAAGTACCATGGTGGTTTTAATTTGTTCTGATTTCTCTCTCAAGGAGGTTTAATTAAGAGGTATGGTTCTAAAAAGCAAGGGCTTTTGGCATTAGACAGACTTAGATTCCAATTCTGGTTCTGCCACTTCCATATCTGGTAAGATAGAAACAAAAACTATCTTACACATCGTACTGATTATGTAAGAGAAAATAGCATGAGAGGGTCCAGAACCATCCCAGCATGGAGTTGAGTTCAGTAAAGTTTCCTTCATTCCCAACAAAGAATTTGATAAATTAACTGAAGGACTTCATTTGTAATATCTCTTCATTTTCAGTAAGGACAGTATGGACTTGTCTACATTTGCCATCAGTTCTTTTGTTTCCAAGTTGTTTCCCCCAATCAAAAATCCCTTCTCCTGTCCACCCAGCCCTATCTATCCTAAGTCACACCTTCCTTTTTTCAAAGCTCAGCTTAATTTTGTACCATCTGTACTACCTAATACAATGTTTATATATAGGAATACCTACCACATATTTTCAAATGTTACTGAACATCATTAAAGTGATCAAAGAATATTGAAAATAAACACGTTTAGAAAGAAACATTTGTAGTTGCTCAAAGTGACATGATTTATCATATGTAAAACAAACAAACAAACAAAAAGAAAATAGAAGGACCACAAAATAAAGCAAGTTTAATTACAAAAAGAACCACAATACTATTAGTCTAAACACTGAGCTTCAAACCAGGACACTCTAGTAATTATTTGACTTACTTATTTAAAGTAACATCTAAAGGCTTCATATATACATTTTTTTCCCCATGATAGAGAAAGACAAGAAAATTTCCTTTGCTCTGTGGCACCAGCTTTAAATATTTCTCCCCATGTCAGCAACCCCTCTCCCCATCCTTTATGTCTTCTAAATTCAAAGGCAAAGTCTGTTGTCACCAAACACTTTAGTAAATGCTTTCTATTTTCTCCTCCTAATAGAAGGATCTTTGACTTTATCTGGGAACATCTCACTGTGCAGTCACCTTTGGTGACCCAAAGAAGCCTCTTAGGGGTGATTTTTCTTTGTGGACCTTGACACTGCCTTGAAAGTTTACAGTCATAAATTGTTACCCACTGAGAACAATTTCTCAAACTTGGTTAAATAATTACATAGACACCAAGAGAAAATCACCCTCGACCTACATCATTGCATTATCTTGTCTCCTAGGTCAAAGAAAGCACAGCCTACATTTTGAATACCCCAGAGAGATTAAAAAATAAAATTACAAAATGTAACTAGAAGATTCAAAAACAAGGAATCTTCAAACTGGAGGACACCATTTGTTATTTGGTGGCACCTTCTGGGAAAGCTCGATATTGCAGCTCAGCTCTGTTCAATGCAGATTCCCATGCAAGACCCAGTGGGGAAACTCTGGGAGCAGGAACACAGGGCTGGAGAGCTAGAAGAACAAAGTGAAATCCAGACCCAGGAGGGTCTGTTTTACTTTAAGCAAGAATGTATGAGAAGTTAGAGGCTTCTGGATGTTTTTCAGCTCTTCCCCGCAATCCCCGCTGTGGATGCCAAATCCACCCATAACCTCCTGAGTGAAGGCTGTAGGTGAAGCCCAAACCAATAGGTAGATCAGAGTCATCTGAGTTACAAATCGAACAAAAACATATCAAAGGCTTTCTCAGCTGTGATGCCAATTGCAAGATGAAGTTATGATAAAATAAAATGAGTTTCAACCCAAAGCCCCTCTTGAGGGCACTCCCTATGTTTAAACATGGCAACCATGGGCAAGTTGCTTACCTTTTAAATGGGGGTAATAATATTACCTATACAACATGAATTATAATATTACCAATTTTCACAGAGTCGTTCTGAGGGTTAAATGAGTTAAAACAAATCAAGTGCTTAGAATGGTGGTGAGCACAGAAAAAGCACTCAAGGCCAGTTTAGCTACAGCTGTAAGGTGCCCTCTGGCATGGTAAAGCTTGTGCAAAATCATGTTGAGTCACATTTTTCACTTTGTTTCTACAGATGACGGATGGAACAATTACATAAAGATCATGGGCTCTAGATTAAGAAACAACAATAGAGTGAATAGGCAATGCAGCGCTTTTGAAGGAGGCTCGTGGAATTTATTGAGAGAAACAATTCAATACAAGTACCTGAAAATACCAGGTTTGGGCAATTATTGATGCGAACCAGTTGTAATGATAGGGCCCGCTGTCTATTCATTACTCTCAGCTACTTAAGGCTTCCAAGGAATTATTTGATTTAAAAACAGAAACCATTTGGGTTTAGTATGATAGCCAAACAGGGAAGAGAAAAACGCTCCAACTCTATTTTTTTTTTAAATCTCCCTTTTAACTGTTTCAAATATATATATATTTTTAAATCAGCCAGAAATGTGGGTGAAAAAATGAACAGCTGACTGGCTTAACTACACCTCCTCCTTCTGATTATACCTAACACAAATCTCACAAAAACAATAAGGTCAGGTGGAATTTCGCCATGCACCCAACAAGAGTAACTTTCTTCCCGTTGTTTTACTTGATGTTTCACACTGAGGTGAATGGACCAGAGGGAGAATTGCAACTCTTCAGGTATTTTTACCTCCAGTTATAAAACACAAAGAGCCGGAGTCCAGAATGAGAGCCCCCCTTGGAGAGCCGGGCAGCCTTTTAATGAATGGCCTCTCCAGCTGCTCACTCACCATCCTTACGGACTTTACAGCTCTTGCATGTGCTGGAATTACAAGTCATTAAAAAGCCACTTTGAAAACACAATAAAGGCCTTCTCTGGCTGCGACAGCCTTCCATCGTATAAAACCTAAGGCCAATGCTTCGACAGCAGGACATTTACTGCCAGCTCCAGACAGTTCAAGCAGGGCCAGAAACAGGGTGGGGCGGGAGGAAATGAGGCACAACAAAAGGAGGGAAGTTTCTTTTTCCTTCTCCTTCCTTTTTTTTTCTTTCTTTTCAAAAGAAACTTCTGCCAAGGTGGTTTGAAGTCTTTATCCTGTATCTGAAAAACCCGCTACCCTTGGGAAAAAGGCTCCCATTTGATGAGATTTCATCTTTCTCCCTCAAGATTTTACCCACGGAAGCACTTTGGTAAGCCAAAAAAAAAAAAAAACGATCAAAAGACATGATGGAAATCTCATTCCTCACACTTCAGATTGAAGTACCGGTAGAAAACATTTTACCAAACGTAATCTGCCCATTTTCAAAGAGAGATAATTAAAAGTTTTAACTTCTGCACTTTTAAATTATGATTACATTTTTTTACAAAGCAGGAAATTACTACCATAAACAAATCCAAACATAAATGGTTACTCCCATTTTCTTTTACTGTCTTTCCCCTCCTTCTCTGCTATGAATACCAAACTTCCCTGTATCACAAAACCAAACCAACTCAATAGAGAAGCAGAATTATATGAAGGAAAAAAACAAACAAACAACAACAACAAAAATGTAGGAAATTACAGGAGGAGTAAAAAGTTATCTGGGTGCTTTTTATTGTCAATTAAAGTTTAAACAGGTTAATACTAAACACAATTACAAACTTTTGGTTGATGTCGATCCACTCAGATCCCTACCCTTTCCTAGTTCCTAGTTGATGTTGTCTCGACTAACAGCAGTCGTGTTCCATAAATGACCAGTATGGCCACAAAAAGGTAAATTCATAAAGCAAGAACAGCTTTATTCTAATTGGAATTATCCAGGTTCCAGAATGCAAAATATTCTTAATGTTAACACTGACATACATAGCTAAAACATGTTTTCTTTAATGTTTTCTATTTTTGCTAAATGCTCGCCCACTATAAAAAAGTCCTGTTTCCCTACATGCCCCACCACACACAGACCTCCCAAATTCTGTAAGAAAAAATTACTAATGGACTTTCAGTGACAATATTAGATTTCTTTATAAATTGAGAAACACTTCAGGAATTACAAAATATATTTTAACATGACTCTTTGAGTCATATTAGTAGTAACCCAAATATAAATCATTCCTTTAGTATATCTTCTTTTAATAGTTAACAGCAATGAAAAAATAAATAAACTACCAAGTACCTATTCAATGCAGTGACAGGTATGATTTTGCCCTTTATCTCATTTAATTAGAAAGCTAAAAGAAGCTTCTTAGCATTGCCTTAACTCTTAATTTAAAAGTTAGAATTTTTGCAAGAAACGAGTTGACGAAGAACTGGACAAAAGGGAACCCTTGTGCACTGTTGTTGCAATTGTAAACTGGTGCAGCCACTATGGAAAACATTATGAGATTCTGCATAAAATTAAAAACACAACTACCAGCCGAGCCTGTGAACGAAGAACTATGAAACAGGAGGCCTCAGTTCAATTCCTGGACAGGGCATATGTCTAGGTTGCAGGCTTAGTCCCAGTGGGGGACCTGCAGGAAGTAGCCAATCAATGATTCTCTCATCATTTGGTGTTTCTATCTCTCTCTCCCTCTATCTTCCTCTTTGAAATCAATGAAAATATATTTTTTTAAGATTTTAATACAACTACCATACAATTTAGCAATTTCAGTTTGGAGCATTTATCCAAAGAAAATGAAAACACTCATTCCAAAGATATACATAATCCTATATTCACTGAAGCACTATTTACAATAGCCATGGTATGAAAGCCACCTAGGTGTTTATCAATAGATGAATTAATAATGAAGATATGAGATATATACACATATATGTACATATACACACAAACACAGTAATATTATTCAGACACAGAAAAGAATGAAATTGAAGAAAACAAATGTAATCAATAAAAGCTATAGGAACTGTCAACAAGGAAATGACATTTATGACATAAAATCCCCTCCACTGAACTTATGGCTGAAAACTGGAAGAGACAGTTTGGTCCAACATGGTGAGTAGGTTAACCTTTAGCCTCATCATATGCTCATTGCATACTAAATGACACACCCCACATCACCATGATCAAAACCAGTAGGACACCAAATGGCTAATGGAACTCCTCTGAGAAATATAAACCTTTTTCCCAGGGAAATCCTCAATATTCCTCCCACTTATTGAATAAGCTATACTCCACCCTACCACTGATTAAATGAACCTCAAAAAAGGAAGCAAATTCTGCTAAAGTGGCCTGCTCTGCCTGTAAAGTATCCCACTCTCTGCCCCCTCACTTCACTAATAAACTCACCTTCACTTTTAACTCTATACTGGCTTGCATTTGAATTCTTCCCTGCACAAAGCCAAGAACCCACAATGGGTGGTGAACCCTTGGGTTCCCAGGCTCCCAGAACGCTTGCATCAAAAATCTTGCTATTTGTAACATGGATGGACTGAGAGTAAAATAAGTCAAAGAAAGACAAAGATTGTGTCATTTCACTATTATGTGAAATCTAACAAAACTATACAAATAAAAAACAGACTCATAGATACAGAGAACTGATAGTTGTCAGAGGCTTAGGTGATGGGGGATAGGCAAAAAGGTGAAGAAGATTACAAGGTAGGTGGTTATAGTTATAAGTCATGGGGATGTAATGTACAGCATTGGGAATATAGTCAATAATATTGCAATACCTTTATATGGTGATAGATGATTACTAGCATTCTCATGGTGATCACTTCATAAGGTATATAAATGTCAAATCGCTGCTGTACACCTGAAACTAATATAATATTGTTTGTCAACGATTCTTTAATTAAAAAGAGCTTTAGCTCTGGCCAGGTTGGAGTGTCATTCCCAACACCAAAAAGGTGGCAGGTTCCATTCTGGTCAAGGCACATGACCTGGGCTGCCCCAGTTGGACGTAGTAGGGCAGCAGCTTCTCTCTCTCTGTCTCGCTAAAAATCAATAAAAAAAATATAACGTCGGTGAGGATTTAAAAAAAAAGAGCTTTATATTCCAGAGTAAAAATTAAAATAAAAAACAAACTTAAGAGTCTGTCCTGTGTTTGTTTTTCCACAGAACATATGTAACAAATGAATATCAATATCAATGTCATATATCACCTCAAGGCAAAAAATTTAGAGCAACATGACATCCATTCCAAGTACCCTTTCCCCCCAAAAAATATATAAGACACACACTTAATAAAGGACAGGAGAATTCTGCAGTGTTATTGAATATCAAAAATATCTTTGAATTCTTTAGGTTATAAAGGTTTCCAGAAGCCAAATCATGCATAACAGTGGCTAACTCACATTTTTATTTTTCATATTATTATTATTATTATTATTATTATTCCTCACCTGAGGGTATTTTTTCATTGATTTTAGAGAGAGTGGAAAAGAGAGAAAAAAACAGAGAGAAACATGAGATGTAAGAGAAACACATCGATTAGTTACCTCTTGCGCATATCCTGACCAGGGCCCAGGCTGGGGAGGAGCCTGCAAATGAGGTATATGCCCTTGACTGGAATCAAACTGGGGACCCTTCAATACACAGGCTGACTGACACTCCATCCACTGAGTCAAAATGGCTAGGGCTAACTCAGATTTTTAGATTACTAAATGCTTTACCCAGATTGACTATATTCACAATAATTTTACAAAGTAAATACTATTATAATCTCAATTTCACATATAGAAAATACACACACACAAAACAAAGAAACAAAAACCCTATGAAATAGAGCAGATTAAATTGTTTGCCCAAGATCACAGTTACAAGTGGAATTCAAAGTACAGACAGCTTGTCTGACACCACAATGCAGACTCATAAATGCTGGATTACTTGACTCCCTTTCTGCCTACCTACCTACCTAAATATTTATCTTCAAATAAGTGACCCCACAAAAAATCTGCAGGCATACAAAACACAGGTGTACTTTAGTCTAGTCTCCTATTATTTACAAAGTATATAAAAATCTTAATCAAAAACAAAACAAAAAAAACATCAGCAATCTAAGCTCTCTAATCCATCTCAATAGCACTGATTTTTATTTTTATATAAAACCTGAACCTAACTTATTTTCTAAACTTCTTTAAAAAGTTATTCCTTTTCATTGTAACTATCTTATACCAAGGCAAGGTGTGTTGTGGGTTTTGTTTGTTTGTTTTTTGTTTGTTTGTTTTGTTGTTGTTGTTTGGTTTTTTTTTGGGGGGGGGGGGGTTACAGACATACCAGGTAAGGTAATCTTTTTACTCCAGCCCTTCTTAATTCTTCATACTCTTCCAATTATTTTTTGTGTCTTTCTTCTGTTTCCAATGTTCATAATTTCCACCTGCTGTGTCTAAAATTACCTACCACCCCATGCCTCACAAATGAACATAAATCTGGCTCACATTTAAATAATGAAGCTGGAAAGGACTTCTTAAACAACTGTTTTTTATTGATTTTTAGAGACAGAGGAAGGGAGCAGGATGGAGAGATGGAACATCGATAAGAGAGGATCATCATCGATCTGCTGCCTCCTGCACGCCCCCTACTTAGGATCGAGCCCACAACCCCGGGCATGTGCCCTGACCAGGAATTGAACCGGAAACTTCTTGGTTCCTGCGGAGCTATACCAGCTGGGCTGGAAAGGACTTTAGAGAGATGAGGCCATCTGACCACACTTACTCAGATGCAGACACGCTCACCATCAGGACAATGTGATGTTGCTCCCTGAAGTTGCGTCTACCCCAAGCCACCACCAAAGTAGTTATAGGACAAGGGAGGTTTAGGGCTGGTCAGGGCTCTCCATTACAATTGCCTCCCGTTTGTTCCTTCCGTGGTCTTGCCCACAGGAGGGGCACCAGGTAGTAGTAGAAAGGCCAAACAAAAGTTTATCTTTACTATCGAATAAACAGCCCTCTTTTAGTCTCCTTTGCTCACAGAATGGTCTTTTGGGCCCTGGCTTACTTGGAACCACCACTGTCAATTCTCTTCTGTTACAACACCTACATTTAGAGAATCAAAGAATAGCAGCAACAATAGAAGCATCACTACTATCAGAAAACTGATAAGGGGAGTACAGTTGTTGGGTTTGACATCCAAATAAAACCTGAAAGTCTTTGCAAGGATGTCAAATTCTTGCAGGCTTTCTCAGTAACGATATGTACCTTACAAAAACTCCTGTTATGATCAGTGGATATGTGGCTCTATTATATCATGAATTATTTTTTTAATTTGCTATCTCCTATAAGGAATTATGATTCTAACTCTTCATTCCAGAAGATTTTTAAAGTTACTGCTTTGAATAAATATACCAAGTTGGACATAAAGTCTATGAAAAGAAAAGCCATACCTCAGAAGTCATATTAAAGGGAAGGAGCAAGAGGTAAACTAAAACATGATCACACAAAATTACCTAAAGAGAAAGATAACCTGTGATGCTTTCATGTAGAAAGAGCATTCAGTATTGCTTTATGAATGGCATTGGTCTTCTCACAAACTAGCAAACATTCAAGAAAGATACCTTTTAAAAACTTGACCATGGCCTACTATAAGTAATAACACATCTGCTGAAATAAAAAAAAAAATCAGGAACCATTATTTACCCATACCAATACAACATATTCTAACTTTTAAAAAAATACTGGTGATGACATGCTAAATTGATTTCATGGCTCACCACTGAATCACAACCCACAATTTAAAAATCCCTCTTCTAAAAGAATCGCAACATGTCAAAACAAAGTTGCTAAACTTGACCATCTTGATAGACTAATCACAACCCAACTGCATCAGGGAACATTTCAGGTTGATTTGAAATAAAAATTAAACATGCAAAAAAAAGTTCCAAGTGGCATCTGCCTTAAGAACAAGTTTTGATTTAAAAGGAGAAGTAAACAGCAAAGGAGGAAAAATAAATGCTTGAAATATTGGAACAGACCCATTAGCTCTCATCTCCATTTCACAAACTATCGTATTACACCTTTACCAAGCCCTGGGGTGAATTACTCAATCTCAGGATTTTTTTATGTTACTCTGCTCCTAATAATGACCTTCTATTTAAATTTCAAGATTAGCCCTAGAGAGTAGGGGAGATGGAAGTGGTCTCTGGATGACTTGAGACAGGTATGGATGTCATGTCCTATTTCTGGCTGGTTTTCAACCCCAAAATGTGCAAACACAGGAGAGATAATCTACTACTAAGATCCCCTAAAGCTTGCCAGCATTTGAACTAGGAGCATTTGTGAAATGATCCCTGGGAACGGAAAGAGAAGTAGTATTCTCAAATCGCCAGCAATTTTTAGCCAGACATTTTCCTTGTCCATTGTTTGGAAATGTTGACAAGCTAATAATGTGGAGATTATTAGGCCTGATCATGACTGATAAGTAATGGTAGAAGGCCAAAATTAGAGGAAAAAGAAATGTGCAGAAGAGATAATCTCATAGTAAATAATGTTTCTAGCGGGTTCTCTAGAAACAGAATTGAATACCTTTTGATTTGCTAACAGTCCTGTCTCTACAGTGTAAGATTTCTTAACACTGTACATTAGGATAGATAACCTGAAAATCCGCTACAACTCTGACATCTGTAATTATAAGTTTAAATCTCAACATCAGGTAACTTTTTGGGGGGGACACTAGAGGGCCTTTTGGGCACCCACAAAAGTTAGTCCCATTTTTTTAGGAAAAAAAACTTGCAATGAAGATCACAATAAAAGTATTACTGCTACAATAAAACTAATAAGGAAAGTACAGTTATACTTTTAAATCAGTCTGGAACATCTACAAAAACAAAACAGGGGCTATACCATGAAAATAAATTAAATATTTTGTTTTCAAAATGCTGTCACCTGATTTCACAGGTACATATATATGTTAAAATTTATCAAATTATATATGTATAGTGTATTGCTACACCAATTTTGCTAGATAAAACTGTTTAAAAATACTATCACCAGCTTTTCATTTATGTAAGCAAATTACTTCATTCCACTGATAAAACAGAACAACACTATAGCTCAACCCTAATATTTTCTAAGTTTCTCTTTTTAAATTTACTATCCTTTGTATTCAAGTTTTATTGCCTTGTGATTACTTTCCTAACTTGGCAATCACTGAAAAGCATAGTACCTAAGCTCTAATGACCATCTACATTTTTCTGCTGCTATTCAAATAACCATTACACTACTGAATATATCTTTCCTTTTAACAACTTAAATCACAGCCTAAAAAACCACAGATTTCCTAATGATTTCATTTCCTCCTTTCCATTAGTTAAAGAAACTGATTTCTAGGCACTTCCATATTGCCATGTTAAGGTGCAGCTGTCATTTTCTGCCCTCGTTCTTTATCTTGAATCTATTTGAAATAAAATCTGAGAGCTCAGAAGGGGAAGGAGGGAAGGCAACAAGACTACTCACATCAGATTTAGAGGACATATTCTCCTCCGCATCAGAATCATTGGGGTCCACGATATCATCAAATGGCGGTAAAGTTGATTTCTTCTTCTCTGACGTCTCACTCTCAATTTTGACTTTTCCCATCTTGACATGAGATTTGTCTTTTACCTGTTTTTTGTCAGCTGAACAAGTGAGTATCAGCGGTGGCGCGCTAGAAAAACTTTTAAATAGAGCCTCCGAGCTACTCTTTTTCCTTTTTTTGGCTGAGAGTTCTTCAGAATCTGAAATGGGGGGCCTTTTACTAGGAGCCTTCTTATCTTGCTGTCCACTGGTGATAGTGAGTAAGTTACTGTCTGGTTTTGGCTCTTTTGACATGGGTTTAGGTTCCTTGAAGGCCATCTTAGGAACGATTTTTTCTTCTTTCAGTGGTTTATTTTCTTTGGGTTTTTTAGAGGATTCTTTGGAAGATTTGTTGTGATCCCTGGAAGGTTCTTTGAAGGCACTTTTATGTTCTCTGGAGTCCTTAGAAGGTTTTTCCTTGTGCTCCTTCATTAATTTGTGAGGCTTTGAAAAACTGGTGCTGCTGCTGCTGCTGCTGCTGCTACTGCTGCTGCTGCTACTGCTGCTGCTGCTGCTGCTACAGCTGCTGCTGCTGCTGCTGCTACTGCTGCTGCTGCTACAGCTGCTGCTGCTGCTGCTGCTGCTGGTATGAACACTCCTGTTAGGGTCCTGCAACAAGGAGAAGAAATGAAACTCAAAGCCAAAATGCGACACAGAGTCAAAAGCTGCTTTCCTTGCATTTCATCTACATAGAACGACCCCTCTTTGATTGTTCTCGAAGTAATTTTAATGGAAACCAATGACAGTATAAAAGGTGGAAATAGGGTGTGTGAGAAACATGGTGAATGAGGGATTCTATGGATCAAGGAATTTAACGAGGCAAGCTATTTTCTTAATCATGAGAAGCAGGGCATCCTAAGCATTCCGATTCAACAAATGTTCACTAAATGCTTGTTCTGAAAGATATAAAGATGGTTTAACACATGACTTTTTAAAACATTTTTAAAAAATTTTTTTCAATTACAGTTGATGTACCATATTATATTAGTGTCGGGTGTACAGCCCAGTGATCAGACATTTATGTAACTTAACAAAGTGATCACCCTGATAAATATAAGATCCATCTGACACCATATACAGTTATCACAATATTAGAGACAGGGTGCACGAAGTGTGTGTTTGTGTAAGGTCCTTAGGCCTGGCCCGCAATCAGAGCCGATTGGGGCCTTCCGGCTGCCAGCTGGGGCCTTCCTTCATCCTGCATTGCCCCCTTATAATCAGCACACATCATAGCAAGGGATCAAACTCAAGGTCTCTCGGTTGAACTCTTGAGGGGACACTTTTCATATTAGACATATATATATAATTGACTATATTACTTATGCTGTACATCTGCATGGCAATTTGTACTTCTTTATCCCTTCACCTTTTTCTCTCATCCCCCTAATAACCCTCCCCCCTGGCAAGCATCAAAATGTTCTCTGTATCCATGAGTCTGTTTCTATTGTGCTTGTTCATTTGTTTGTTTTCTAGATTCCACGTATAAGTTAAATCACATATGGTGTTTGTTTTTCTCTGCCTGGCTTATTTCACTTAGCACAATACCCTCTACGTCCATCCATGTTTTTGTAGATGACAAGATTTCCATATGCCCCACTCCTAATAATTGTGAGATATCTATGATTCATAGTTGCTAGAATAGCCACCTATATAGTGCTATGACAACAAAAAATCAGAAGGTAAGTAATTCTGTTGGAGGTATTGGGAGGAAAATATTTCAGAAATTTATTGAGAATTACTAAATTAAGTCCTCAAAGATAAGCATTTAATACTAAAAAGAGAAGAATGAAAAAGTACTTGAAGGAGAGCTCAAAAAATGGCAGCCAAATAGACAGACCCATCATGCACCTCCTCCCAGGACCAGCCTGGAAATACAATTAAATTGGAGAACACTCACTTGGAATTACCAACTGAGGTCCAGCTGAGGAGGAGACTTATACCAAGGAACAACAGAAAACACCTGAAGACCACTCTGCACTGACCTATTCCTTCCCCACCCCTCTTTTTTGCTTTGTTTGGTTTTTATTGGGGGGGAGGGGTATCTGTTTGGTTGTTTTGTTCCTTTTCTCTTCATTTTTTTTCTATCATTCCTACTCTCTAGTTTCTTTCCTAATTTTCTCTTCTCTGCACTTGTTGTAGGGGTCTTGTGTAAGTTATAGTTTTTCTGTTATATTTTATATTTTGTTGTATTGCATTTTGTTCTATTCTGTCAGCATTTCCACAACAGTTAGTATGATGTGGTTGGGAGTATGCCACATAGTCAGCCAACATGAGAGATTCTAACCACAAACAGGACAATAACATTCAAGACCCAACTACAATAGGAAAACCCAAATAACTCAAGTAGGAGGCTTTCCTGGAACACCCAGCCCAGGATATCTATGAAACTGCACCAATGGGTCCCACAAAATATCTACTACATAAAATCACCCCACTAAGTCTGGGAGGCATAACAGTTTGATCTAATACATAAAAACAAATACAAAGGAGCAGCCATAACAGGGAGACAAAGAAACAACCCCCAAGTGAAAGAAAAGCTGGAATAGTCAGGAAAGGTTTGAAATGGATGAAAGCAATTTGTCAGGTAAAGAATTTAGAGTAATGGTAATAAGGGTATTCAAACAATTTAGTGAGAATTAAAAGAAACTTAATGAGAATTATGAGGGACTTAAGAATAGCTACACTGACATGAAAATAGAGGTTGAAACAATGAATAAGAATCAATTGGAAATGAGGAATGTCATAGCTGAAATAAAGCACACTCAGAAGGATTCTACATTAGGCTAGAAGAAGCTTAGGACTGAATCAGTGAAATAGAAGTCAAGGTAGAAAAAACACCCATTCAGAACAATAAATGGGAAAATATTTTAAAAGGCAGGAGAACAGATTAAGGAGATAACATGAAAAGTAACAGCAACCACATCATAGGAGGACTAGAAGGAGAAAAATATAAGCAAGGAATAGAGAATCTGTTTGCTGAAATAATGGTAGAAAATTTCCCTAATGTGGTGAAGGAAAATGCCATTAAGTTCAGGAAACACAGAGAGTCCCAGCCAAGATGAACCCCAAAAGACTCACACATAAGTTAATCATTATTAAAATGGCAAATATTAAAGACAAAGAAATAATCTTAAAGGCTGCAAGAGAGAGACAGAAAGTTACCTAGAAGGGAGCTCCCACTAGACTCAATAGAAACACTTCAGGCCAGAAGGGAGTGGCAAAAAGTATACAAAGTAATGAAAATCAAGAGACTGACTCCAAGACTACTCTATCCAACAAGGCTATCATTCAAAATCGAAAGTTAAATAAAGAGCTTTGCAGACAAAAAAAAATGGCTAAAAGAATTTATTACCACCAAACCAGCACTGCCAGAAATGCTAAAGGAACTGGTGTAAGAAGAAGAAATAGAAAGAGAAGAACACAGGCATAAAGAATAAGAGTGGCAACAAATAAATGCCTATTAATAATAACCTTATATGTAAATGACTTAATGCTCCAATTAAAAGACAGAGTAACAGAATGGTTAAGAAAACATGACCCATAGACTGTATATGCTGTCTACAAGAAAATCGCATCAGAACAAACAAGTCTCACAGAATAAAAGTGGAGGGATGGGAAAAAAATTCAAGACAAATGGAAATGGAAAAAACAAACAAACTGGGGTAGCAACACTCATATCTCACAAAATAGACTTCAAAGTGAAAGCCATAACAGGAGACAATGAAGGCCACTTCATAATACTAAAGGGATCAATCCAATACAAGGATATGACCCTGGCAAATGTATATGCACACAATACAAGAAGATCCAAATATATTTTATAACTTCTGGAGATTTTTAAGGAAGAAATAGACAGCAATACAAACATAGTAGGGAACTTTAACATTCCACTGATATCACTAGACAGATTTTCTAGACAAAAAAATCAACCAGGAAACAACGCTCCTAAATGATATAATAAATCAGATGGAACTGACATTTACAGAACATTTCACCCCAAAGCTACAGAATATACATTCTTCTTGAGTGCACATGTGACATTTTCAAAGATAGACCAAATATTAGGACAAAAACTAAGTCTCTACAAGTTCAAGAAATTGAGATCTTATCAAGCATCTTCTCAGTTCACAATGGCATGAAATTAGAAATCAACTACAATGAAAACACTCAGGCCAGAGGGCATTGCTCAGTGGTTGAGCATCGACCTATGGAGCATCACCACCAGGAGGTGATGGTTCGATTCCCAGTCAAGGAAATATGCCTGGGTTGCAGGTTCAATCCTCAGTGGGGACATGAAGGAGGTAGCCAATCAAAGATTATCTCTCATCATTGAAGTTTCTGTCTCTTTCTTCCTCTCCCTTCCTGTCTTGAAATCAATAATATATATAAAAACAAAAAGAGTTATTTAAAAAAAGACCAACTCAGAAACATTCAAATGCATGGAGTCTAAATAGCAGGATATTAAATAATGAATGGTTTATCATTCATTAAAAAAAAGACCCACTCAGAAACATTCAAATGCATGGAGTCTAAAAAGCATGCTATTATATAATGAAAGTAAAGAGAAAACCTACTGCATGGGACAACATATTTGCCAATAGTATATATGATAAGGGGTTAATATACAAAATATATAGAGAACTCATACAACTTAATAAAAGGAAGACAACAAATCTAATTAAAATTGGGAAGAGGTACTAAATAGACACTTCTCCAAACTGACATACAGAAAACCAAGAGACATATGAAAAAATTCTCAAAGTTATTAATCATCCAAGAGATTCAAGTTAAAAACACCAATGAAGTATCACCCCTCACCTGTCAAAATGGCTCTCATCAACAAATCAACAAATGACAAGTGTTGATGAGGATGTAGAGAAAAGAGAACTTTAGTACACTGCTGGTGGGAATGCAGACCAGTGTAGCCACTGTGGAAAACAGTATGGAGTTTTCTCAAAAAATTACACTCCCATTTGACCCAGTGATCCACTTCTAGGAATATATCCTAAGAAATCTGAAACACTCATCAGAAAGAATATACACCCCTATGTTCATAGCAGCATAATTTATCATAGCTAAGATTTAGAAATAGCCCAAATGGCCATCAGCAGAAGAGTGGATAAAAAAAGGGTGTGGTATATTTACACAATGAATTAATACACAGTGGTAAAAAATGAACTCTTACTATTTGCAACAGCATGGATGGACTTGGGAGATTATTATGCTAAGCGAAATAAGCCAGTCAGAGAAAGATACGAGTCACATGATCTCACTCATATGTGGAATCAATGAACAAAATAAACTGATAAACAAAATAGATCTAGAGACATAGAACCATGGAAAATACTGCTGAATTTCAGAGGGGAGGCAGGAGTGGGGAAGGTAGGGTGGGAGTGATTAATTGGGGAATTTATATGTATATATGTATAGTCCATGGACACAGACAATAGTGTGGAGAAGGCTTGGGAGGGACGGGATAGAGGGGGTCAATGGGAAAAAGATAACAAAAAAACAAGGGGGGGGCATCTGTAATACTTTCAATAATAAAGATAGATAGAATAAATGAAATAAATAAATAAATAAATAAGTACTCAGAGACCAGAGACTAAAATGAACAAAAACAATGAGGGATCAAAGCACAGGTTTTATTTGGGGAGCAACATCCAGCTTTGACAAAGGGGTGGATAAATACCCCGGGGTCGCATAGTGAGGCCAGTTATTAAAATTTTACTATAAAGAATCACAAGACCCCCTCCAAATAAAGTTATTCTCAAGTTGAGATAAAAAGCAATTCTGTTTTTGTTATCCAAACTTCAGTACTTAAGGAATATGTCTCCCATCTACTAACTTTAAAAAAAAAAAAAAGAACAAGAAGAGGAGGAGAAGGAGGAGAAAGGGAAAAGGAAGGGAGAGAGGGAGGGAGGGAGGGAAGAGCTAATTGTTGAATATTTTGTTTTAAATGTGTTACCAATTTTTTCACAAAAATACCTCAGAATATAAAACCTTTCTATCTAGGCACAAAATTTAAGCCCACACTTAGAATATTTGTGAATGTCTATCATTAACATTAAGAATAAGAAATAGAAGTAAATCTTGGATGTGCAAAACCCAAAAAAATACTAAAAGAAAAGTTATTTCTTGCTTACTTCCACCTGCTAATGTAACTAAACAAATAAATGTCCAAATTTCAACTGGAATTTATATTTTCAGGCTTGCTTATTATGTTTCACCTCTAACTCACCCACTTAAGGTTAATGATATGTGAACCAATCCTCTATTCCTTAAATATCTAACATGACACAAAAAGAATAAGTGGACAGGGACTAAGCTTTTCAATAACATGAACAATCAACTTACTGGATCTATTTGTGTGCATGGGGGCGACGGACACATATATGAGCAAGTATTAGAAAGTAATACCCAAAATGAAAGTGTTGTTCTGTGTTATTAGGATTATTTTTTCTTTTTACATTTTTTTTCTTACTCAGCAACAACAAAATGACACACATCAACTATTCCATTTCTTTTTCTCAAGTGAACATTTGGTTTTGAAATTCTAAAACGGATAAAGTTACAAAGCAAAGACAAGCTTTTATGCATCAAACTAGATAATTCCTTACAAAACATTTTAATCTGAGTCTTAAAAGCAAAATTCTAAAGATAGTATTCATATTACTGAAACTACATTATTTCATAAATTCTATTACAAGACATTTCCTGGCATGTTAAGCAATACCATGAATAATTAAAATGAAGTATAATGGGCAAACTAAATTAAGGAAGAACATTTTGAAATCTAATATCCTTGAGTTTTCTTTTATGTTGTTGTTAACTGGTTTGTTGACTCACTGAATTTTGGCAATTTGCAATCAGTATTCTCATTGTGGCTCCCAAACACCCAAGGTTTGCTATTCAATACTCATCTTTATGGATATTTTTATAAACGTGACTTATAAACATACATAAATTTTAACCTACCAACATATATTCTAATGTTAAGCATTAAAAAATAGTAACATTTCAGCACCAACAAAAATAAAGGAACTTCTATATAGGGGTTCTTCCATGATTTATTTTTAAATCCTTTTGTAGTACAAACTGTAATTCTTAACCCAAAGTACATAATGGTATATGGCAGAGTTTTGTGTCATAGAAAGTTCAAGTTCTCTATTTAATGACATACACGTGATGTTAAGTACAAAACTCCCAATTATATAAATTTTTACTCCCCGTGTTTGTCTAAGTTTTTAATGCCAACCATCACCTTTTCACCTACCCAACAAATCTTGGTACAAGCAAATGACCCAACCAACCGTGCTCCTTCCATGTTACCAAAAAGCTTTCTATACCAGTAAACTAAGACAACTCAGAGCTAAGAAGGGAAACATATTCAATAACAACACCTCAAACAAATAATTAGAAAAATTTTTTTCTAAAAAAAAAAAATTTAGAATATAAGATGAGAGAATGGTTTCTGTGTCATGGCTTTACATTTTCTGTGATCAATGGCAAAGTACAAATGTATGTCACCTAATTCCATATTCCTAAATGTCATAAATGCAAAGCAAAGACTTCTATACAAAGTTAGGAATTAAATTGTTACTGAAACAGAATGAACGCTTTCACTGAATTGTAGCCCATCTATCCTTTATCTATTGGGAATCAAGTGATTGGCTTTTAATTTTTTTTTTTTTACTGGACTATAAATCTCAACATGAAGTGCCACTCAGCAGCAGAGACTAATTACCATTCAATGTGAAGTTTACACATGTTGTATAATTCAAATCTCTTTGCCCGAGGCTGATTAAGACAAACTGAATATCAATATTAGGGGGAGCATGTGTGCATAATTCAAATCTCAAATATTTAAGGCAAATGACTGTTTAAATATAAATATACATGTATTTGTACTAACTTTACAACTGATGAATATAGGTTATAGTATTTTTTTTCATCTACTCAGATTCTATTGAATACTTCCTTGTTTTAGTTTTCTGGAACAGAATGGGCCTCTTTAATGTATAGTCTCTTTTAATGCTACTCGTCGGCAACCCTAAGCTTAAGAGAAGGTCAGAATAAGGTTTTCTGACTATATATGATTTTTAACTCCCATGTTATCACCATGTCTTCTTCCCCATACCACTAATAACTCAACAATTATTTTCTAGCTCTTGTTTCTTCCTCTGTCCTCTTAATTTTGGCCTCTATCCTATTTTAAGTGGCTTTTGCATTGTGCAAGATTTTCAGTTCATTAATATCTTATCCAGTAAAATTTGCACATAGACAAATAATAAACTTGCCTAGAAGATGTTTATTTATCCCAAATCAACAAACTCTGCTAGAAGAGTTTATTTGCCCAAGGTACACCTTAAAAGGACACTTCCTAGAAACTGTAGTGTAGTGCAAGAGGTTAAGCATAGAAAAAGGTTGGAGAAACCATGATAGTCAAAAGACTGGCTTTCAAAACAGAAATCTCTTGTCATTAAACACTTTACAAGTAGCCAAGGAGGACAAAAATAGAATTCGAGGCTATGAATCAAGTGTAAACATTCAGAATTCTGAATAAAATAATGAACTTTGAATTTCACTTGCTTTCCCCCACTTAAATCCCAAATCCAATCCATTCACCTCTCTTGAACAAGTCAGCTCTGGGAGCCAGTGGAATTATAGTCATTTTCCGAGAGGACTGGTGCAGGATTGCTCTGCTCTGGGCTCCGAGGAAGGCCCAGAAGAGTTCTGCATGTAGGTAACTGCACTTGTGTGGCAGCCGCCCTGGCCTGAAAGGCGCTCAGGAGACACTCCGTAGAAGGGAGATTACAGTCTATTCCCGAGGCTAGGAATATATAGGACTTTCTATGTCTTAAGTAAAGCTTGCAATTTTTTATGTGCCCATGGAACACTGAGAAAAATAGATCATAAAATGAACTTCAAAATACTCTTTCCAAAATGTTTGAGTAGACTATACAGTTGATTATACTCTAATAAAATTAGAAAAGACAAAGAAATCAGTCAAAAGAAAGCAATAAAAAAGAGCATTTGAAATTGAAAAAAAAATCTAAGAGCATAGCAAAACATGTGCTCAAAGGAAAATGCATAGCCTTTATTGCATTCATTTCCAAAAGGGGAAAAGAGGGACCTGGGGGAGGAAAGACACACCGAGTACTCATTCTGAGAAATTAGAAATATCCACAAATATGAAAATAGTATAATATAACATATAATGGAGAAAGTAAAAGAAACAAATTTCACCAACACATATGCTTTAAAATAAAGGCCTTAAATGTATATTTAGGACTCAAATTCAAAGGTGAAATTTATCAAGTTAATTCTGATTTTAAAGGAGATCAATCTACTTTTCAAAATCAACTAAGAGTTTCTTAAATTTAAAATTTCTTGAATTTAAATGATGATCTACCATAAAAGGAATAAAATTAATGAAGGGATAGCAATTTATAAATACTTCAAAACAGGTAGGTAAATACCAAAAGAAATACCTAAACAGTTCAAAATGGTTGAGTGTGTGTGTGTGTGTGTGTGTGTGTGTGTGTGTGTTATAGGGTGCGATGAGAAGAGCACAACAGACTACTAATTATATTTATGAGCATTTTAGCACCATTTTGGCTTTATAAAATGAATGTTTTATTTATAATTAATATTGTAAGTCACTAAGATTGTTAAGCAGAAATCATTTCAACAATTGGTAATACTAATAAAACATGAACTAAATTTATTTAAACACCAAGGCCAGCTAGAGGCAGTAAGACACAAAACTTAACATTTACTAGTTGGTCAATGCTAAGGAACTAAAAGAATATTACACAGTAGAAGAAAAATGGCACTTGAGAATAGCAATGGGGGTCGTTCATTCAATAACAATCTAAATGGCCTGTATCTACAAATAAAACTAAACACACAAACTGTTTATATACACACAAGAAAGAAAGAAAAGTCTTCTGTTACAGGTCACAATGCTTTGAAGGATTTTACTTGTTTTTATTTTAATTAATGGAGTCATTTCTAGGCCTGGCTTGTATAATATTGAAAAATCAACTTTTCATATAATAACCCTGAAGAACACGTTATTTCCAATTATTTTTTTAAAATGTCACAAAACTGTAAGATACAAATCTCATTGCACACTTTCAAAATCAATGTAAATATCTGCAACACTACATAATTTAAAATGACAAAAAATTTAGTGCTCAAATAAAATAAATGATCACCTTTCCCAAAGGATGATGTGTGAGAAGTCACTGTTAAGAAAATGAGAGGATCCTACAAGGGCCTCCACTGGAGGTATTTGGGAAGAAGAAATTTGAGAAATTTAGCACAAAAATAAGGTGGCAATAGAGAAAAACAAATATTTAAAGCCACAAAGTAAATGGTTTTAAAAGAAAGAATAACAGTACACTTCTTAGTTGTAAATAAGTATTTTAACTAGTCATAGCTATAAATAAGGTTTACCAATTTTCAACTTTTAGAAATTAATCTACTCAGCCTGACATTTGCTAAGGAACTTAAATTTCCTTGTCAGTAAAATGGAGACTATATTACTTACACTATTATCAAAAAGTCAACTCGATAATTTAAAAGTTTAATATATGTAAAATGGCTTTATGCATATATATATATATATATATGTATATGTATTACAATCCATACTAATAAAAAGGGTAATATGCTAATTAGACCAGGAAACTTTCCAGAATACTTTCCATTCTTCCAGACAAAGCCATGATGGCAGGGCCAAGGCAGAGGCTGTTAGGGGCTATCAGGCCAGGAAGGGAGGGCAGTTGGGGGTGATCAGGTCAGCAGTGGGGGGCAATTGGGAGTGATCAGGTCAGCAGGGGGGTAGTTGGGGTGAGCAGGCTGGCAGGCAGAGTAGTTAGGGGCTATCAGGCAGGCAGGCAGGTGAGCAGTTAAAAGCCAGTGGTCCCAGATTGAAGAGGGTGGAGACCAGGCTGAGGGACACCTGCCACCCTTGTACATGAATTTTATGCACCAGGCCACTAGTATAATATATAACATATGTAATATGCTTAGCACATAAAAGAAACTGGAAGTATTTTTTATTACTACCACTACTGTTTCTGCTACTACAGACAAGTACAAAAAGCATAATTTGTATTACTTAACACAATGCTGTCCATTGTGAAAATGAAAAAGTAAATATTTGGATAACAGAAAGGGTGAAATAGAAATGGAGAGGGGAAAGAAACTCTTACAAATCTGAAGAAAAACTGTCTATAGTTGGTAGAACAAGAAAAGAGTTCTATGTCCAATATCTAGAAAGTTATATACAAGATAGGCATTAAAAATGGTGTCATATTGGGAGGAAAAGGAAATGAAGCAAATGAGCTAGATTCTCATGTAATAAAAGAAGCATAGGCATACAAAGAAAAACCTTCTTATTTTTGGAAACTTTTGGCAGTAACACTAGGACTTAAAAAAAAAATTAGTCAAGCAGTAGAACACAGTTAAGTACTTCCCTCTAAGAAGTGGGAAGGAGATTGGGGAAAAATATCAAAGGATTTTGCTAAATACTATCTTTTGCTATTTAATTCTTTTAAAGCATATAAATGCATTATTTTGATATAAAATAAATTTCTTCAGCCTCCCATGTATATTTTATATTCTCCCCAGCTTTCATTTTACTCATTTGCACTTCAGAGATTTTTGTGAAATAAATTTTGTGTGAGAGAAATTATTTAACAAAGTGACTGCTGTGTTTCTCTGTTTTAAAAGGAATTTCAATTTTCCTTCTAATGTGGTTTGAATGTTGTATTTTTTTTTCCTTGTGCAAACTACAATCAAGCTCAATGCTAAAAATTTAGTTTAGGATACTTGGATTGCATTTTGACCTTAATTCGCTGTACTTATACTATTAAAAAATAAAGGAAATATAATTTATGAATCACATTTTCAAAATGCTCTTATTTATATATTATTCCATGACTTGCTATGGGTTAAATTCTAAATTATAGTAAAATACCAGTAACAGAAAGTAGACTTTGAAGTTTTAAGTAAACTTCTGATTATTTTGTGGTTTGAAACTAGAAACTTGAAGTAAGATCACTTCTCTTTCCAGGTTTGTGCATATTTAGCTTTGTACAATTTCTATTTTCTTATATAAGCTTTCAAATATATTGGACTTGTATGCATGCATATGAGCATAACCAATGGACGCAAGACACTCGGAGGCAGGTGAGGGCGTGTGCTGGGGGTAGGTGAGGCTGGGAGAAGGTCAATTTGAAAAAAAGGGAGACATATGTACTACTATTTGTAATACTTTAAACAATAAAACATACAAATAAATAAATAAATAAACAGGCCAGGTCATTCTGCTCCTCAGTCTGAGAACTAGTTGCTAATGAGGACTGACAAGTAGTATTTACTCACAGAAAATAGTCAAGCTTCAGTGTACACTACTACAACACAGTAGTTGAAAGGATAAGATGGAAAACAGTGCCTGGCACAGGAAAATTCAATATATCTATTCCATAAATAAAAATTAAAATAACAAATATCTAATAAGAGACTCAGAAAATATAGAATATAAGTAACAAAAGGGCTGAAAAATTTCCAAAATGATAAAGTCATGAATCCACAGAAAGAGTAAGTACAATATAAAATATGTAAGTACATTAAAAAGGAATTTATTCCTAGACTGTGGTAAAAATGAAAAACTCTAAAGACAAAAAGGAGTAAGAAACAAGAAAATATCTATTGAAAAGGAATATGTAAATAAGTGGTATGCTATAGCAGCTAGCTAAATAAGCTTACAAGAGTCAACTGTTACATTTTCAAGAATTCTATTAGCCTGTTTTTAAACAAGGCTATTATTAAAAGTTAAATTATAGCCCAGCTGATGTGACTCAGTGGTTGAGCATCAATCTATGAACCAGGAAGTCACAGTTCAATTCCCAGTCAGGGCACATGCCCAGGTTGCAGGCTCAATCCTTAGTGCGGGCTTGCAGGAGGCATCATTGATGTTTCTTTCTCTCTTTCCCTTTCCCTTCCTCTCTGAAATAATTTTTTTAATATTTTGAAAGTTGAATTATACAATTGTACAAGTAGAAAAATATTAAAAGCAGAGGTAATAGCTGAAACTCATCACTTCCTAATTATCTGTGCACTAGGTAATTATGTTTATAGGATGATTAAAATACTTCATAAGTGTGTGCTACTTCATATCTCTTCCCAACTTCACAATAACTGACATAACATTAAATATTTATTTATATAATGGAAATAAGCAAAAACTAAAAATCAGGAATTCCCACCCTCTCAGAATTAGTTGCTAAACATCTACTACCATAACCCCAAATCAGACTTCACAAAAACAATACTGTAAAAACACTTCTAAACAATTTACAGGCATAATAAATTATAATGGAAAATTTTTAATTCATTGTATTAAATAGAAGAAATATTACACATTAATTTACGGAAGGTAGTTAAAATGGAACTTAAAGGAAAATTTTAGTTTTCATTATTTACATTTGATAAAAAATGACTGACAATTAGGAAGTTCTGGAAAACAATGCATAACAAACTGAAAAGATTTTAAAGGCTTTTTTAAACCTAATAAAAAATTCAAAGAAATCCTATGGAAAGAACAAGTAAACAATCGGAAATAAAAAGAGAAATATGCCTGTAAGTATAGCAGAGATTAAACAGATAAGAATGCTATAAATAATTTTTCCAACAAATTTGGAAATTCTTAGGCAGATATAACTTATTAAAACTGACAAAGAAAGAAATAAAAATCAAGAATAATCCTTTATTAAAGTCAAGTAAGTACTTTAAAACTGTCTTACTTAAAAATAAAAGATCAGGTACATAGGGTTTTACAAGAAAGTTCTAGGAAAAAAATTCAATCTCAAAGAAATTCTTCTAAAATCTCTTCTGGAAAAGAGAAAAACATTTCTCACTTTGTGTGGCAAATAATATCAAAGCAACAAAACTTATTCCCCCAAAAAAATAAGAGAAATAAAACTATAGACCAATGTTACTCAAGAATGTGGATGCAAAATTTCTGAATAAAATATTATCACAATCAATTTAATTATGACTGGGAGGCCTAATAGAGCAAGATCAAATTGGCTTTATCCCAAACATTCAAGAGTAGTTCAGAATGACAAAAAATGTTTATCAAGCAAATTAACACATTAAAGAAGAAAACTGCTCTTCTCAAGAAATGCAAAAAAAAAATTGTATGGTAAAATAAAAATCTATGCATGATTTTTTTAAAAACTGTTAACAACACAGGACTAGGAGATAAATTCCTTAACTTGACAAACAGCTACTAAAATCCCATGTAAACATTTTAAATGGTGAATTACTAGAATTATTCCCTGTAAAATCAGGAAATTTTATACTTATTATTTCACTGGTGGTCGTACTGACACAGAACACAGAAGGCGGGGGGGATAAAAATATTAAAAATAAGGAAAATATATAAAAGGTGAAAGGATTAAGAAATATAAATTGGCAGTTACAAAACAGTCACAGGGATGTAAAGTACAACATTAGGAATACAGTCAATAATATTGTAATTATTATGTATGGTGTCAAGTGGGTACTAGAGTTATTGGGAGAATCAATTTATAAGTTATGCAAATGTCTAACCATTATGCTATAATGTATGAAACTAATATAATATTGAATTTTAACTGTATTTTTAAATTGTTCTAAAGAAAGATATATGTCACTATTCATATATGTATGATTATCCACATAGAAAAACAAAAGAACCTATATAGAAAAAGTACTGTAATTAGTAAGTTTAGTAAGATAGAAGCAGTAACAATACACAAAGGTAAACTTCATATTACACATCAGCAAAGAACAGAAAACACATAATGTTCTATTTTTAACATATAAAACACCTAGGAATAAACAGAGCATAAAACTAGCTAGACTTTCCTGAAAAGCATTAACAACTTAACATGTTTAAAGATAGCCTAAATGAACTAACAGATTAGGTTCATACATAAGAACACCCATTGTCCACAGATTCAATGTAATTTCAATCAAAATCCTAGTAAGAGTTTTTCAAAGCACTTAAACTAATTCTAAAATTTATAGGAAAAAAAAGTAATTATGTAATAGAATTTGTCATGCTATATAGGAACCACATTATAAAACTGCAGCCATTACAACACTGGGACACTGCTGCAGAGATCAACAAACTGACCAAAGGAACAGAAATGAACCACATCCCCCCAACCGATTCATAAATATATGAAAGTCTGACCTTTGACAAGGTAAGCACTGTAGATCGCTGAGGAAAACATAGACAACTCAATAAAATGTGCCTGGACTGATTTTCTATATAGGAAAAAATTTAAATTAGACTCTTACCTCATACCATACATAAAATGAATTCCAGATGTTTGAAAAATATTTAAATGGTAGACAAGATTTCTCAAACGTGTTGGGAAAAAAAATACAGGAGATTATCTATATTGAACTAGGGATAGAGAAGAACATATTAAATGGACTAGCCATAAAATGTTTGACCACATTAAAATTTAGAACTAGCCATAAAAGTCTGACCACATTAAGAATTTCTGCTAGTGTGTGTGTGTGTGTGTGTGTGTGTGTGTGTGTGTGTGCGCGTGTGTGTGTGTGTATCTCATAAAGAAAGTAAAAATACCACTAAATGGGCAAACTAGGAAAAGCTACCTGTGGGAAATATAACCAACAACAGAGTCGTATCTCCAGAATATAAAACGACCCCCAACAAATAAAAAGAAAAATAAGCAAAATGCCTGAACAAACATTTCAAGGAGAAACAAGAAAGGCCACTGAGGCCTCTTTACTACCAATCAGTGAAACACAAAATGAGATAATGATAAGATTCAGGTTTGTTTTATGCCTACTCAATGGCACAGATGACTACATTAACTAATAGATTAGGTTCATACGTAAGAACAGCCATTATCCACAGATTCGATGTAATTTCAAACAAATTCCTAATAAAAGTTTTTAAAAGCACTTAAACTAATTCTAAAATTTATAGGAAGAAAAAAGAATTTATGTAATAGAATTTGTCACACCATATAGGAACCACATTATAAAACTACAGCCATTACAACACTGACTAGGAAGACAGCAACGGGATCTCTTTCCACATTGCTGATCTAGGACTCTGAAGTGTCACAGCCACTATATAAAATAATAATTTTTTAAAAAGCTACATATGTGAATGCCCTATGAGTCAGCAGTTCCATTTATAGATATATACCCTAGAGCTGGATTGCTCTCAGTATGGTCAGCTGTATTGTTCTAAATGTGGTCAGGGACCAGCAACACTGGTATTATCTGAATGCTTGTTAGGAATTCAGGTTTTTGGGCTCCATCCCAGACCTCCGGAATAAGAATCTGTGCAATGGGGCCCAGATTGAGAATTCTCACTCTAAATTTGAATGGCAGGTTTGGGATGTTTATTTTATAATCTCTATATAAAATACATATAATTTTCATATATATCAATAACATAACATTTTCATTTTTAAGAAAAAATTTTAAATTCCTGATGTCAGAACCTTATTGTCCAGTAAGAGAAATGCACATTGTGCTTCAATGGACACATTTATTAGCTGCTTTGAACCAAGTATACACATCATCTCCTTTAATTCTTTAAGAATTCTGTGAAGTAGGTTCATAGCAAAGAATAGGCAATCAAAAATGTGTGGAGTGATTAAGTGCTTGAATAATTTTATAATACAAAAGAGAAAGTGTGGTTATATGCTATGTACTGTGAGTTAAATGACCTAACATAGATGAGTCACTCTGTTAATAGAAAGGAGCTTATGATCTATTCCGTTTCTATATCCTATTACTTATTATTGAAAGTATAAAAAATAAAAAAAGAAAGTATAATGAAAAAATCATTTTTTTCCTCTGGAAGTGCTTCTGGTCAAAAGTGTAGAAACGAACAAATTACAGGTGGAGTTAGCTGAGATAACATTTCTATATTATCAGAATTTGCATTCTGTGTTTTAGAAAAGCGGAGTTAGCTATATGAAAGGCACCAGTGACCTTCAGGGTGGGAGAAAAGCAGAGCTAGAGTAATAGGAGAAATTACCTAGGCTAAAAAAAAAAATTTGCAACACATTAAGTCTGTGCACTCTAATAAGAACTACAGTTTTAAAAGTGCAAAGTCAGAACTTTTTCCATCAAATAGATATTAATGTAAAGAATCCCAGTTGCGGAAAAGGCTACCTTACACAATTATTCCCATCCTTCACAGAGAACTATTTCTCCACACAGGGCTCCTACTAATGTATATTTATTCTAATTTTTTAAAATTTGGCTCACTTTGTGTCCTCCTAGCATCCAGAATAATGACCAACTCCGAAAAGATGCATTCTAAGTATTTGTCTTTGAGTGAATGTATACCCTTAATGAGTATGCATATGTATGTGTGTGTGTGTGTGTGTGTGTGTATGCATATATGTATATATATGAAAACCCAGCAACTGGAACAGCAGAACAACCAGAATGACCAGCAGCTATGATGGCTATGATGTACACTGCAGCAGCCAACCAGCCTGATCCAGGCCCTGATCGCCCCCTCCCCCCACAGCTGGCCTGCCTCCCCAATCGGCTCCCAACACCTCTATTGGGGTGTGGGCTGGCTGCCAACTTCCCACAGCCCCTCCCCTCCACTGGTCCTGCCCCTGATTGGCTTCCAACACCACGATTGGGGACGGGGCTGGCTAGCCAACTGCCCATGTTCCACCAGCCCAGCTGCCCAGCCCAACGGGCCTCATTGGGGCAGGCCGTCTGAACCTCACCTGTGCACGATTTTGTGCACTGGGCCTCTAGTTTATTTATATAGCAGGCACTTGGAGATGCCAGGTAAAGTGTTATAGTCCCCATCCACACAGTGCTAATATAAGTGATTAAATCAAAACAAAATGCGCCCTTTCTTTTCCGGATCAATTTGGAATAAAAGCTACTAGGGTGGAGCCAAGCAAAGTAGGCAAAAGGAGCAGAGGAGAGAGTGGTGATGTGAGGAAAAGCATCCATGCAGAGGCTTAGAGCCACGAAATGTGGCTGCTCAGGGAAGAAATGGCTGCATCGAGAGTTGGGATAAGGAAAGTACAAAGAATGCAAATACTGACCAGAGCTTGTCAAGAAACTAGATTGAAGTGTTTCCCACAGGCCAAATCAGGACAATTTAAACATGAAAATAAATAACAACAGTAATAGATTATAATCCATTAAAATGTACATATCCATTATATCTACGATGATATAATAAATATAAGAATAAACTTAAGTTTGAGTAGGAATCAGATTTATACATTTTCTCAAAGCACCACCCCATAAAATACTTACTATTTGCAAAGTAACTTACAGCAGAGAAGCCTGGCGGACACCATCTGAGTCAAGTGATCAGAGCAACATCACAGTAATAATGAAATCATGACCACATGAGTGGGTGCAATGAGAGCAGCCCAGCATCACTTTTGCGATATTCCTGCCAGAGATGCACAACCTGAATCTACTTCTGAGGAAATACCTCACAAACCCAAATTCAGGACCATCTACTAAATAATTGGCTTGAAATCATCAAACTTTTCAAGTTAATTAAAGCAAGGAAATATCAAGGAACACTTCCCAGTTGGAGGAGACTAAAGAGACATGACAACCAAGCACTACATACAATTCTAGACTGGATCTTTTTGGTACACAAATAAAGGAGTTCAGTGGAACAATCTTCAAAAACTAAGTAGGACAGAGGAGTAGAGCTGTGGTCATGCCCCAATGCTGATTCCTGACTTTGGTGGTTGTATCAGGTTATATATATGTAAGAAAATAAATATCCTTGCTTGCAAGAAATAAACAGTAAGTATTCAGGGATGATGGGGCATCATGTTGGCAATTTCATCTCGAATGGTTTAAGTAAGAAAAACTCTTTGTACATACTGCAACTTCTATACATGTTTGAGATTACAAAAATTTTTTTAGAAATTATTATAAAGTAAATAAGAGAATTTTGAAGAGCCCCATGTGTCAATCTATGCATAATGGATTAAGGAAAGGTATCGAAATCAAGAAGAATCCGCAGTCTGTTCAATTTACTCCACTTGCTTCTCTCTCCAAGGACCATATCACATTGAGCAAACATAAACTGCACCATATTCTTTTAAGAGGAGTCTACACACCCTCCCAAAGGGACTCAAGGCTCTCTTACACAAATTTAGATTTGTCAGCTAAATCATCACTTTCTAATGTAAGGAAAAAGAATGGTTTGCTTTCGATAGTGCCGAACGAAGTTGCCATGCTATCCCACACACAAACACAAAACAAAATACACATAACCTGAAATCCTAGTCCATCTCCTCTCAATTAAAACCAGTTGTTTCTGTAAAAAAAAAAAAAGACTATAAAGTTGTAATATAAATTCAAAGATGTATGTGCAAACAAATGACCTATGACTTATTTGAGAAAATCTGCCCTACTGGGTTGGGTCTGTTATAGAAACAAGACAGGTTTGACCAATTTGACAGATTTACAGAAATAACCAGCTTTTTAAAAGAGAAGAAAAAAAATTTTTTTGCCATCCTGGGACTTAGAAGCCTTCAGCTTGGCGGGATAGGAGTGGGCCCAATAATAAAGTTTGTGCCACCTCTCCCCCTCCCCGTCCCCCAACATATAGGGATGCCTTCATGTGCTGCAGCTTTTTCAACTACAAGCACACCAGGGCAGCCTAGACTGCAGCTAGAAATGTCTTTGTTTTATTTTCTTTCTATTTCTTTTAGGAACCGAACCTGGGTTGTTTTAGACCTCTGAGAAGATGACAATGCATGAATGAATTAGCTCTTGAAATTGACGGAGGGTAGAGTTTGGTAGAAAAGGGGGGAAATCCAGGATTACTTCATGGAATACCCAGCAGCTGGCATTAAAGTGTGGCCCACAGTAGTGTGATGTACACTGCAGGACTCAATTCAAATATTTTTAAGATACTTATACTTCCTCCGAATGAGGCAAGCAGTAAGCTAAAACAAACACACAAAAGAAAAACCACATAGAAGGAAATTTTTATTTTTGTTTTATTAAACATCTAGAGCTTTCTGGGCAGGAGGTGGGAGGAATACAGGCTGGTACATGAAAACTAGAAATAGGACAAGACTTAGTAAGGTCTTCTCATACTCGATTTTCAGAATCAGGAGACATCAGTTTTGTTCAGGGAATTTCAATCTATGAAGCAAGAAACAAAGGATAAAAATCTGCCAGAAGTCTTAGAAGGACTTGAAAAGCATCTTGGATTTTCTGAGCTGTCTTACCTGTCCTAGATTAAAATACTCGGAACCAGTTTTAGTCATGTATCCTGATATGGGGGAGAGTGGGAAACTGGAGGAAAAAGAGTGTGAGGGAGAGAGGGAGAAGCAGAGGTGGGAATGAGGAAGGGAAAGAGGAAGGGAGGGAGGAGAGAGGGGGGAGAGAGAAAGAGGAAAGAGGAGAGAGGACAGAGGAGAGAGGAGAGAGGAGGAGGGAGGGAGGATGGATTAATAAAAGCAGCTTCTTCAAAGAAGAAGTGGCAAGTCAGCTTCAGTAAGCTGATTCTAATAAAGTGTATTACCATCCAACTTTCCAACCCTGAGGAGAAAACCTTTTAATATCTAAGCACTAAAAGAATCACTGCTACCCATGATTTATTTGCATTTCTACTTTCAAAACCTGGTAGATTACAAAGTTATTTGTTGGCTTTATTATAGTCTTTTGTATATGCTGTTAATGCCAAGAAAAACCACTTCTAAAGTCATGTATACCCTTGCTATTCTGGTGGGGGAGGGAAATGACTACAAAAAGTATGCTTGCCTCTAATTTACAGAAAACGAAAATGTAACCAATCCCCACAGATAGGTTGATACTGGCTTAAAGAATTTTGGGTGGTGAGGGAGTGGGTTCTTAATTATCATTTTCTCCACACAAGTTGGATTCTCAGAAGCAAGAGAAATACAGAGACCCTTCAGTCTATGAAGAAAAACAAAAGGATAAAGGCTGCTGCCAGCACTAAGCAAGCTGCTCCACTCAACCATTTGTCCAGCTGCCTTCAGGAAGGGGACTCATGCAAGATTACTATAGCGGCCGGTCCTAAGGCAACTAAGAAAAATGACCCTGACGAGTTGTTTTATTTCTAATTCCCTGCCCTTTTAATTGCATTTTCAAAAGAACATCAATGTTACTCTGTGTTACTATGTTATTGCAAAAAGAATATGCAAGCCCTGACTGGTTTGACTCCGTGGATAGAGTGTCAGCAGACTCAAGGGTCCCAGGTTCGATTCCAGTCAGGGGCATGCACCTTCGTTGCGGGCACATCCCCCGTGGGCAGGGTGCCAGAGGCAGCTGATGGATGTTTCTCTCTCATCAATGATTCTCTCTCTCTCATCTCCCTTCCTCTCTGTAAAAATATCAATAAAATATATATTTTTTTAAAAAAGAATATGCAAGAACACTGAAAACCCTGACTTAGGATCCCTTGCTTGACTAATCATTTCGGTACTTGATGCCTTAGTTTACTCACCTGTAGAACGGGGTTCTTGGACTATTACATCAAAGAATCCCTTCAGCTATAAAACTGTATGTATATGTGTGTTTTATTTATTTTACAAATGAGGAAACAACTAATAGAGATGAATCATTTGTCCAAAGTTAAACAGCTACCAAATACCAATGTCAGCACTGGGGGTGGGCGGGGGGGGGGGAGGGTCTGTTTCATAACAGAGTCTGAACTTTTAACTGCTGTGCTACATTTGTCCTCTTCACGAAAAGGAGTCAGGATAGGTATCCAGAATATCAAACAGAGAGAAAGCTTCTACATATCTCAACAATTCACAGAGGTTTACTACCTTCAAGGCTAATTAGTCAAGTGCAGCTTTATTTTGGTGCCTGAGAGGCAGTCACAAACATCCCTAACCTCAATGCATTTTTCTTTTTTTCTTTTTTTTAAAAAAAGTACATCAGAATAAAGATTTAAGTGTTACATTTTTAATCCAAAAGCAAAAGAACTGAAGGAAAAAATGGGAGTATGTGCACAAACCACAAAAACCCCTTCGGGCGAAGAATAAAAAAGCAGTAAGAATGGGGTCAGATATGATGATCACAAGGCATCATGTGGATGAAGGAGAGAAGGTCAAGAAATCTGACCCTGGGAGAGGAGTGTGATGATCAGAAGAAACAAAAGATTGTCTAACCACTATGCTGTACAACTGAAACTAATACAAAATAATACTGAATGTAAGTTGTAATTGGAAAAAAAAAGTATAAATAAATAAAAATAATAAAATGAAAAGGAAGAAAAAAAGAGTAGAAACAAATCTAGGAAGAAAAACTATAGATGGGACATTAAAGAAATAAGACTCAACAAAATCAAGTTCCAAACCTAACTCCGGGACCTCTGTGAAGAGTCAAAGCAGATAAAGTGCATCTTTGCAGGAAGCCAGTTCCAGCATGTCATAATTGCAAGAGTTTCATCTAAAGGTTGTTGAAACTTGGAGACTCAATAACGGTGAGTCACATATGTTGTCATCTGTTGGGAATGGCTGAAGGCATTTCCCCAAACCTGTTTGCTGTCAGAAAGCTCGGGACACCTTAATCTACGTTATTGCCTCCTACTGGCCAAACAGCCTAAGGCAATTCCCCAATCTGACAATGCTTCTCTATGAAACCCTACCCTTTTAAGTGTATATCTCCACCTTGCCTTAGGACAATTTGTGTTAATAAAAAGCAAGGGGTCCTGAGACAAGGAGAACTTGGTTTCTTCAGCCAGGCTCCTTTGCTCCCCTAATATGCCTTTCAAAATTATGTTTCATCTCTGGACTCTTACTTAAGTTACACACAGCCTTTTTCCAGATCGCTGAATCCTTCTTAATGCTGGAACAAGAACCCTCGCAGATCTTAAGCCGGGAAATAGTTAAAGGCATTCTTATTCATGGTGACTGTTAAGATCTAGAATATCCCTGATCTGGAGTTAATTGATGCACTCTTTGCCAAAGCAGGCAGAGCTCAAAATTAACAGAAAAGAAAATCCCACTTTAGTTTTTTTAAAAAAATAATAATAATGTCACCACTCATCATATAGTGATTTATTATTTCCAATAGCAAGGGCTACATTATTCAACTGCTCTTCCAGTTTCTGTGACCATGTCCTTCCAAAGGGTTAGTATGGTCTCATAGTCACTGACATTTGAAGGACAGCAGTCTTATCAAAAGTCCTCTTGCTCCCTGTGCTTACACCAGACCTTTATAGATATCTATGGATGTTGGATAATCCTATATAATAAAGATGTAAAATGCAAATGGTCATTATGCCATGAAGTGTAATGACCGACCATGTAACAACCAGATCATGGATCAGCAGGAGGGTGGGGCAGAGAGCACCCTCTGATGTAGAAAGTAACTATCTGCCCTCCCTCCCGGTCCCCTCCTTCATAACTACTGTGGGAGGGGGCAGGGCAGCAAGCTACGGGAGGGAGCATGGGGAGAGGGTGGTGGGGAGCTACAGGAGGGCAGCAGCGAGCTACTGGCGAGCTACTGGTGCACAGATTCATGCGCAGGGCTACTAGTAGTGTCATAAGCCAAAAACACAAAGCAGAGTGGCAGAACAAGAGGCCAGTCTAGCTTTCAGAAGGGATATGGCTATTTCTAACTGGCACAATCTGTGAACAAATTTTCAGGAAATTTTTACTCATCATTTTTTCCGGGTTACTCCTGCCTAGACTCTCTCAGACAAGATAGCTACTTTCTACATCAAAATCTCCTTTTTGTCTAAATCCATAAACAGAGCCACTATTGCCCAGAATGTACCCTACTCAAGGATGCTTGGTCAACGGAACGAGAACAAGCTGAAATCCAGCAGTGCCATCCAGCCATGCTGTGTTCCCTGGGCTGAGCTATATGAGGCAAGGAAAAATGAAGGCACTTATTTCTAATTTTTCCAAAGACAAAACAGAGACTATATGTGTAGAGTTCTGCCAGCAGAATCCAACCAAAATCTATCCCTGAGTCACTAAGAGCTTGCATTACGACTGAAACTCGTGAAGTTAACTAGATTTTTATTATACCTCCACTTTTTCTCTAATTGTGGTTGAGTGGACTAGTTTGTTTTATGGATAGGGCATTTTTATTTTACTCAATATTTCCATTAATGAAGCCTTTTTATATTTAACCATTTCACACTAACCATAGGCCTCCAATCTACCCTATAAGGGGAGGGAAGGTGAGAATGACATTTACAAAATTTACAAGATCTATAAAAACAAGTTACAAAAAATGAATATAAGTTACAAAATCTACCCCTACAATGATCTATATTAAAATATAAATTTTTCCAAATAACAGATCTAATATGGCCCATACAGTCACACAAACACAGATAAAAACTAGACCATCATACTTCTGTATTCATAACCATTAAGAAATAATCTCAAATTTTCCACTTACAGTCTTTATGCCTTAAGCCAGTAAGTTTAATTTTGAAAAGCTGGGAGCCCTAAAGTGAAAAGAATATCACCACCACCACTAACAACAAAAATAAAATAAAATAAAATACTTTACTTGTAACTTTCTAACTACCAAAATTTTCACATCAATACTCTGAAATGTGAGTTTTTTTAGAACAAAAATAAAGGAACCCACAGAGTTTAAAACCCATTAAGTTATGTCTAATATACTGTATTAAGTAATAATATAAACATTTCATGGGATCTTATCTGTATAAACAATACAATGTAAAATATAGCGATTATATATTATTTGCTTAACTATGTACCAACATTTTACTTAATAATCTCAAGTTTGGAGAAAGGGATGTTATGCTTCTTTTGGATTTACACTAACCTAAAGCCCAGGGTGAATTAGTAGCAGATCCAAGAACTGAATCAGTGCCTTCAGCTTTCCAATCAAACCTTCTTTCTACCACACAATGGCTACATCCCTTGTGGGGATCATTAGATTAAACCACCTACCATTTATCCTCATTCCTCAAAAATTAGACACAAATATCTATTTCAAGAGTCTCGGACATTTATTTTTAAACTGCAACCTTCAGATCCTTATCACTGTCATGTTTTCTTACAATTTGTGGAAGAAAATTTCAGAAAATAAAATGGTATTCCTAGCTTCCCTCTTCCTTCTCTACCCACTACTCGCAAATTGTTTTTACTTAATGTTATGGAGTATGAACCCCCACAAAAAATATCCAATGGGGATAGTCAAAATAGATGGCTTCTCTTCTTTACATCCTAGGGTTAGGGAACAGACTCAGATTAGACAGACTTCAGATGCAGCTTTGAAACAAGTACAGAATGAGCCCAGGAGGGATAAGGAATCTGAACCCCCAGTTTTCCTTTCTAGGAACACTGACCTACTTCGTTTTTTGGTTGTTGTTTTTTTTTTTCTTGTTTTTTTTTCTTCATTCAGCCTTCGCTCAATCGATGCAGAAAGGGTATTTGAGCTTTGCACTGGGTGAGGAGGGTGCTCCTGTTATCCTCCTTCTGACCAAAAAAGCAGCTAGGTAGCTGAGAAGGCAGGGAAACTGTGCTATAGCACATACACAGTGTTTGGTGCAGGTTTTCAAAAGTCTGTAACTATCCCCGCGATCCCCTTATGTGACTGACTTTCAGAAGACATTGAACCATAACATGCTGAGTGACATAAATAACCTTCTACTCCCATGACCAGGCTTTCCCTAAAAATGCACAAGGTCAACGTCACATTTGGAGTTAAGGCTCACAACGCTGACAACCGATTTATCATGTATATGTACATTCTACTGTCATGACTTAATTTTGGGAGAGAACCAAAGATGCAGAAAGGGGGGGGAAAACAAGTATGAGAGAAAATGAACCTCAACCCTGAGAAACCACCAAGTGAATGAGGCGGCCTGCTTGATCTTAAGATTATTCAAATAAATCACCTTTTATTATAAGTGCCGGTGAAAAACAGCAGCATCCCTTTGTTTTTTGAGGCAGAAGATCACAAGATGACAGCTTTCAGAAAATAATGAAAAGGCATACGTGTTCCAAAACAAATACCCAAAAATTCGATGAAGCTGTCCAGTAACAGCCACTAAAAGAATATTTTGTTATTTTTGAGTCATTTTAAAAATAAGCAGCCTGTTGAGATGAGGTTGCCACAAAAGCCACTTATATTTTTAGAAGCCAAAGTCTTGACCAATCAGTTCCTAAGAAAATAATTTGTTACACGTTGAAGAAAGCCCGGAAAACACCGATCTTGGTTGAAGAGGCTGCTGTATCTTTTTGTAACCTCTCCAAATGGAAGTATGTGGGAAGACAACCCATAAATTTAAGTTGAAACTGAAACACTGAGAATATTTCCAACTTCAAATACATTAAAACATGGTCTTCGACAGGAAATGAAAATGGCTTTTAAACATATGAAAAGATGTTCATTGTAACTCATAAGTGAAAAGTGAATTAAAAATGAGATATCATTTTCACTCATCAGATTGGGGGAAATTTTTTCATAGGATCACCGTGTGGAGTAGATATTCTCTCACATTGTTGTTGCAAGCGCAGAGTAGTATAACTTCTTTGGCAGACAATTTGTAAATGTCTATCAACATTTAAATTCCACTTCGCCTTGGAGTCATGATTTTACTCCTAGGAATGTATCCTACGGATACGCTCATCCATGTATACAAAGAACTATGTAAAAAGGTTATACGATATAGCTTCTTTGGTGGCCTGAAGGAAGATTCAACTCAGTGTATGTTATTTTGTATTGTGTGTGTATTTAGCTATTCAAAAACATTCAAGTTTTAGGGGGAGAAACTGTGATCTGCACCGTTTATAAATTAGCAGGGTTCAAAACTTCCTTGTAAAAGGAAATAATAAACAACCCTTCACAAAATGCATTCCAGAACCCTGTAATAAAACGCTACGTTCCGATGGCTTGTCACAGTGGTAGTAGAGAGAGCTCCTTATCATAAGATGCCTTTGGCCCTTCAATAACCAAAGCACCTTGTTGGAAGACCACGGTGGACTTGAATTCCTCTTTACAATAAGCAGAGTTCCTCCCAAAAAATTCCAATTTATTCCTTGCAAAAACATACTACATACAAATGCAACTGTCACTCTGAAACACAGGACTGCATTATGCTACAGACTTGACACACACACTGTAAGCACACTCCCATGTCATCTCCAGCAAGTCATGCCAAATGGGCGTCTGAGATGTCCTATTGAAACAGGTGGTGTCTGAGCGGAATTGGATTTCTGCCTATAAAAACCCTAGTTTTAACAACTGCTGTGGTTATAGTTTTAATTTTCAGTCCTCAAAATTAACTGCTTGACAGTGATTCAGAAATAGACTGAACAACATGTTTAGACTTTGCCTTGTTTAATTGAGGGGGGAAAAGAAAGAAAGTAGGGGGGAGGCACCAACACCCCATCACTATTCCATAAAGAAAAACAGAACCAAAACAGACCACTTGATTTTCAGGCCAAAAAAATGGAGCAGCTGTAAAATAAACTCAGTTCTCCCAAGATGCTTGTCCCCTTTGTGCCGTATTTTTTCTTTTCTTTTTCTTTTTTTTAATTGATTTCAGAGAAGAAGGGAGAGGGAGAGAGAGAGAGATAGAAACATCAATGATGAGAATCATTAATTGGATGCATACCCTTTCCTAGGGATCAAGCCCGCAACAGCCCTTGACTGGAATAGAATCTGGGACCCTACAGTCCCCAGTTTGACACTCTATTCACTGAGCCAACCCCGCTAGAACCCCCATTTGTACTTTTTTTTCATAGAAACATAACCTTGCTGAACATACTACTTCTTCTAATGGCTTTAAGAAGTTTTTAATTTGTTAGAAATTTAGAATTAAGAAAGACACCATAGGCTAGTATGTGTGTGTGTAATTTTTTTGTTTTTTGTTTGTTTGTTTGTTTGTTTGTTTTGAGAAAGAGAGAGAGAGACAGACATCGATTTGGTGCTCTACCTATTCATGCATGCATTAGTTGATTCTTATATGTGCCCTGACCTCGAATTGAACAGTCTAAGCAACTGAGCACCATGGCCTAGTCTTTATACCTAAAATAGATCCATCGAAGTGCTGGTCACACTATCTAGTGGTAACCATGTTTTCTGTGAATATTCCTACAGTAGCTTACACTAAAGAATGAACCTTTTTCACTGAACCTTTACTTCGTGATATGAAAGTGGTTAAAGATCGGGTGATTGTCTAAACCAGCAATCAAAGGAAAAGGAACCAAGGAACAGGGTATCCACCATGTGCCACCACCATGGTTACACATCCCCAACACGGAAAAGACTGTCTCGTCCTTTCACAGATGATAAGCTGAGATTTAAAAAGACCTACTCATTTCCTTCACCTAGAAATCGACAGAAAATAATTTTTTACTCTTCAGCTGATTTCAAAACTTTTCCAATTTTATCATACTCCCTGCCAACAAGAAACCCAAAGAGTTCTCAGTAATAATGGCAAGGTTCGGTTAGATGACATACACTTACTTTTATCTTTACTTTGCCAACACCTGCCCCTTCCCCCCTCTCCCCTCCAAGAAACTCATCCTCTTTCAATGGAATGTAACAGTCCTCAACCCTTCAGCAGTGTTTCAGTAGAACTGAGTTTCAGTTCCAACAAGATAGGTGGTGGGGAGGATCTACTGTGACCACAAAACCTTTCTGAACAATCCTGATATCTTGAGGAATATATTTGAAAACCCCTCCAAAAGCATTCTCCGTTCATCTTTAAAAAAAAAAAAAAAAAAAAAAAAGGCAGAAACCTCTCAGTGGAATTGAGAGATGCTCCACTTGATCCTTTCGGTTAAAATTCTGGAACAGGTTATACCAAGTCTTGCCTTCAGAAGTGTGTGGCTCACTGTCCTCTACCCCTCCTACCAACCAAAAAAAAAAAAAAAAGGTCTCAAAATAAAGGCAGTCCCCGCCCCCCAAGCTCTCAGGTTGTTCTTTTCCATTTCCTGACCCCTACTTCCTGTCTTTTTCTTGCTTCAGGCTTGAGAGGAGCTCAGTCCTAAGCCACATCTACACCTTCCTCGGCAAGCTCCAAGAGAGGTCTCTCACTGAGAGAAGCTACCTTCAGGGTTTTGTAAGTAAGATCATTCTGCATTTCAATATTCTCAGAAAATAGTGCTTAAATCCAAATGTGCCCTTCCCACAGACGTTTTTCTTTTAAAGCAATGAACGCCTTAATTTAGGGCGTTGTTTAATAGAAGAAAACAGGATACATTTTTTTCCATGGAAGAAGTACACCAAGATTTCTCTGAAACTCTAGAAAAAGTTGCAACATTTTTTAAAAAATTCAGTGAAAAGAAGGGAATGTTATTGAGCGCCTCCCCTCCCCCCCAAAGGCTGTCATTTACCTACAGGTGTATAGATTATGAACTAGAAAAAAATCTGCACTTTTTCACAATTCTTCTAACAAAAAGTTCTTCGGAATCATTTTTTTTTTTCTAAGAGCTGAACATTTTTCTAAGATGATGCCAGCTCTATAAACAACCTTTCTGATCTCTTGAAAAGCCAACGTTTAATAGTGCTATGCATTTTTGGTTTATAAGAAAAAGGTGCAAGAGAAAAAGCCATAAACAAATGAGTAAGTTTACTGTATTTATGCCTCAAGCTGTACATAATAATTTCACAAAATACATAAGGGTTAATTTTTCCATTAAAGGTAGAATACAGATCTATGTCATAGATTCAATGGTTAGGTATAAGAAACACAGCCCACCCTCCACAGCCTACCCTCCACCCCAAAACCCAGTGGGGGAAAAGGCTAATGCGAAGAGACACAGCCATGAAGCAAGACTTCTGATAGACACCAAAATCAAAGGCAGAAAAAGCAAAAACAAAACCTTAGTACTACATCAAACTAAAAAGCTCTGCACAGCAAAGGAAATCAACAAAATGGAAAGGCAAACTATGAAATGAGAGAAAATATTTGCAAGTCAAATATCTGATAAGAGATTAACACCCAAAATATATAAAGAATTCATGTATCTCAATAACAAAAAAGCTCACAACCCAGTCTGATTTTAAAATGGACAGAGGAACTGAATAGGACATTTTTTAAAAGAAAACATACAGATGGCCTACAGGTACATCAATATCACTAATGATCAGAGAAAGGCAAATCAAAACCACAATAAGATATCACCTCACGCCTGTTAAAATGGCTGTTATCAAAAAGACAATAAGTGGTCCTGAGGATGTGGAAAAAAGGGAACCCCTGGATGTTGTTGGTGGGGTTGCATAATAGTGCAAGACACTACGGAAAACAATATGGAAACAGTTTTCCTAAAAAATAAAAATAAATAAAAATAGAGCTACAATATGACCCAGCAATCCCACTTCTGGGTATATATCCAAAGGAAATAAAAGCAGGACATCAAAGAGATATATGCCTCTTGTGTTCACTGCAGTATTGTTTACCCAAGATAACCTAAATGTCCATCAACAGATGAACAGATAAAGATGTAAGTAATTAAATATTATTCAGCCATGAGAAAAAGGACATCCAGCTATTTGGGACAACATAGATATCACTTATATTTGGAATAAAAAAAAAAACCCTGAACTCAGAAACAGAAACTAGAATGGTAGTTACCAAGGGATGGGGGAAAGGGGGGTGGGGGGTGTTCAGTTTTAGATAATTAAGTTCTGGGAATCTAACGTCCTGCATGGAGATTATAATTTATACTACTGAATTACATACTTGAACTTTGCTGAGAGAGTGTATCTTAAATATTCTCCCCACAAAAAAGAAATGGAAATTATGTGACATGATGGAGGTGTTAGCTAATACTATAGTGGTAATGATTTTGTAATATATTAAGTGTATCAAATCAACACACTGTATACCTTAAACTTACACAATGTTATACATCAATTATCCTATATAATAAAGAGCTAATATGCTAATTAGACTGGACGTCAGAATGACCTTCCAGAATGACCAGGTTGGGGGGGGGGGATCACAAGGTAGCTGGGGCTGCGAGAGCCTACTCTTGCATGAATTTCATGCATCAGGCCTCTAGTACCTTAATAAATCTGAAAAATATTTCTAATAGAACCAAAATGGTTCATAAGTCAGTGACACAATAAGCTTCATTAATACTAAGACAATGATAACCGTTTAAATATCTGATAAAAATAGTACAAGTTAGCCAAAAATCTAGGTAAGACAAAAAAATGTTTGTCTCACATTTCCCTAAAAGGCTAAATAAAATAATAAGAATCTATGAAATTACTTTCATTTCAAATGTTGTTGTTTTTTTAATTTAAATTTTACCATAAAATTCACTGGGATCAGTCCCTTAAAAAAACTTGGTCAAATAACTGGTGTGCTTGAATATTTCACATTTCAGCTTATTATGTTATAGTTGTCAAGACATAATCTAAGTCTAATGGGAAAAAACTCTGCAGGCTTCAAATAGCACTTAAAGAAACACAAAGAAGGAAAGTTGGAAGTCAGGGAAGATAATTCTGAGATAAAGGCTGAGTCAAGTAAAAGACAGAAATCTACTAGAGACCTTATCAGGAGGCAGTGCCACACTCCACTGCATTATCAATGACCTGTAACCTCTTCTCTGGCTCACAAGCAACCCTTGAGTACTCTGGGTCTAAGTGGTTGTTTTAAAAAGTTCTCGTGTCATATTTACTTTTTCCTACGACCCTTATCAGAAGCCTGATGTACTCAAGCTCCATAATTCACATGCTCCAATTACCTACCTAACTGCATACCCAAGAGGAATCATCAGAAGCATAAAATACCACCCCCATAAAAGGAAAAATGAGAACTAGGATTTTAAAATGAAACAGTTCATTTTTAAGGGCTTAGGCATAGATAAATAGCATCAACACTGTGCTCTTGGTAACTATAAAAAGAATATAATAGAGTTGCTATTTTTATTTTTTTATTTTTTAAAGCACCATTTCATTAATACATATATGATCCATTCTTAACTTTAGAATGAGTTATCTCTTATCCAAGTAATAAGCTGGGCCAACCGTGCTTACCTTCTGAAATCAGATGAGACTGGGCATGTACATGGGGGGGGGGGGGTCAAAAATACAGTGACGGAAGATTTGACGCTGGGTGATGGGTACACAATGCAATATAGAGATGATATATCATAGAATTATACACTAGAAACCGATACAATCTTATTAACCAATGTCACCCCAATAAATTTAATTTAAAAAATAAAAATTAAATGAACTGTATTACCAAAGCTCATTTCTTCACGGAGATGCATTTCGACATAAAATACTATAGGCAGTGATTCATTTCCAAAGCTACTAACATAGTATAGTGCTGACTGAATTGTGGTAAAAGTAATTGCAATGCCTCAAACGCTTATTTAATTAGTAGTTCAAGTGAAAGTATAGGAGCGTGGCAAAACAGAACTCCAAAAAATGGATGTCAGGGATTCCATATAATCCAAAACGTTCACACAAATATATTTATGGGTGATTTTCTTAAATAGAAAGTCTACAGCTTGCCTGAAGCTCTCAAAGTGGTTGTCCATAACCTCATCAAGGGAAGGAACTTCCGTGCTGTATAAAACCCAGCTCGTTCAAACAAAGCCCTCTGGTAGATTTTACCAGTGAAATGAGGCGTCTTGAGGAGTTATGGTCTACACATGCTCACACACAACGGTAATTTCATGGTGCAAAACCATCAAAAACTTTCCAGAAAAACAAAGTGGATGAAATCCTAGAGTAAAGAACACATTTCAACATTTTATGGGATCTAAACTGCCAACATCAGATGACACAGGAAGTTTATCAGAACTAGAGGCTGATGAGCCCAATGGTACACATTGTAAAGTAGATTTTGACCAGTCAATAAATAGTGTTTGTCTGTCAGCTGACTTACCCACAAGTAAATATGTCATAATGCTTATATTTGTAAGAAGTCACTTAAAATTTTTTTCTTGTCCTAGACAAATCATGTGGACAAAAATTCACCACACTTTAGTTACTATTTTCTTTAAAAGGAAAATCCATCTTTTACCTATATGTAATTCAAGCAAATAACAATGTGTATTTAAATAAGCCAGATATGTAATACAAGTGAGTATACCTTTTCGATTAATTTTGATCATGAATTTTTGAACAATAACTCCTTTTTATATAACTTTTCATGTGAATTTCAACTTTACCCAAAAGTTTCTATAACTATAACAAAAGCCAGATACTGTTCTTTTCTTAACTGAGGATAGTTTATTGGTTTGTACTTTTTGTTTCAATAAATTTGAATTGCACACACAATAAGGCTATTCTAATCAACAATGTAAATTCATATTCATACCTACTTAAAATATTATTATTTGCTTACCTTTTTATCTCAAACCACATGTCTACAGCTAAGCCATCTGTCACTCTATCTCTTCTACCTCTCTCAAAACACGATTAAACTTCTTAACACACTAGCAACTAGTTTTTCACTGGAAAGCTTTTCACAAGACAATGCCACTCACCCCTCCTGCCTTCAGCAACTTTCTTCTAAAGTCCTCGGTGGGGTTGTTGAAAGTTAACTTTTCACAGCGGAGGTGATTCACTGGTGGATGGCCTTCAAGATGCAGGAATAGGTCATAATCAAAGCGGACTTTCTTAGGTTCCTCCTAGAGGTTCAAAAAAAATTAAGAAAGCAAAGAAAAAGTTGGACATAAATAGCAATTTAGAAAGCACAGGTTAACTCCTTATAAGAAACCGAAAAGATGTCTAACCGCTATGATGTCAAAGAAATATGGGAGGAAAAATTACCATGAGATTAACAACAGAGTAACAGAGGAATATCTAATAAATTAGTTTCTTATGTTAGGGGAAAACCAAAAAGAATAAACTCATCATCTTTCCTATAAGATTTCAAGTGGTCTGACACCACCAACACAGCCACCCACCTTGAAAAACAAAGACAGCCCTGAAGCCACAACTTCCCATTCCCACTCCACCTCTCCATGCCCCCCATTACCCCCCACCATTGTCTCTCCCAAATATTTCTTGAATAAGCCCTCTACACCATATCGTGTGGGTCTTGAGAAAGAAGATACCTACTAAGAAGGGCTCCTGGTGGCTTACTGGGCTCAAATTTTAAAAAACAACCTAGTAGCCATTTCTACACAGGGGCCTCTCACACAAATTGCACTTCAAGGAGAAACCTGCACTGAGCTGCCTGCCTGCACTGTGTTTCTGCCATCTGAGCCAGCCCTTATGAAGGAGTACCTGGAATCCTATTTCAACCAATAGGACCGATGCCTTCCCCATCCCATTGGAGATGCACAGCTATAGTCCCATCAACATATTCCGTAACCAATCAGAGCAGTTCTATTCTGACCCATCAGGAAAGTGTCTTTTGGGTCCATTGAACTACAAGGACTTAGAGTTCTCATTTGCATGAACTTGCATAATCAATCAGGGACCAGAAACTGGGACTGCTGTCTATGTAAGTCAGGTCCCTATGACTATGGGAATGTCCTTTTCCTTTCCACCAAAGATTGAAGCCTGTGTTTCGCTGGCTGAGCTAAACACTGAAGATGTTTCATGGGAGCAAAGTGGAGCAGACCAGCACAGGCCAGGGTGGACTGCTACAGAAAGGAGCAGTGCAAAGCAGACCAGCAGGGAGCAGAGCATAGCTGTCCAGGGGGAGATGGTCCTGCCGCCATGCCCCCCTTCTCCCCCCCCCCCCCCGGGCTGCCTCACAGTCATGCTGTTTTCACAGCTGTGCTGATCACTATTGAGCTGTTTTGCACTGAATACAGTTTCCTTCTTCACTGCACCACAAATTGGGGATACCTGTTGGTATTGAGTTGGTGCCAATGACCATCAGTTGACAGTGTCAATCTCTAGTGCTCACTGCCCTAACTACTAATGCAAACGCCATTCTCTAGTAGGTCTTCATACTTTAGGATTATTTTCAATTTCTCCTTCATTCAGGCCTCAAAAGCATCTTCAGGGCGGGGCTAAAGTAGGCTTAAAGATGTTCATAAATCTCTGTGATCAACTATAAACCTACTTTTGCCACACCTTATATATTAAGCAAAAACTTATCCATTTTTACTACTTGATTAAAATTTCAACAGCTTCCAATTGCCATTAGCACAAAAATTTAACATCACATGAATGTCATATAAGGGCTTTCATAATCTGGCTCTTGGGCCCATTTTCCTGAACTAGAAGAACAAAATAGCATCATATCCAAGAGAACATAAGAATGAGAATTTCATGATACTGAAGTTCAACTCTTGAGCCATTACTTTAGTCGGCTAAACATTTAAACTTCTCTAAAAACTGACTCTTTAACATCTATGGGGAAATAAAGACTGCGGATAATAATAACAGTAACTAATAAAAACTTTAACATTTATTTCATTTGGACCAGTGGTGAGTTGCTTTCCAAATTAAGAAATTAAAGCACTTAGAATTTGTTATACTAATTTACATAAAAATTCCCTGTGCATTACAGATATTAACCATCCCATGAAATGTTATAGTTTTATTCATTTGCCATCAGTTTTGCCATTTTTTACTTTTTATAGCAACTGTTTTTTAATAATAGCTTTATTGAGAATAATTCACAAACCATAAAATTCACCCTTCTAAAGTGTACAATTTAGTGGGGTTTAATACATAGAGTTATGAAACTATCACCACCATCTAATTTCAGAACATTTTCCTCCAGAAATAAACTTAAAACACATTAGTAGTCATTCTCCATTCCCCCAGGCACCACTAATCTACTTCTGTTTTTATGGAGTTGTCTATCTTAGACATTTCATATAAATACATGAATATACATAAAATACACACACAATATATAATTTTTTGTGACTGGCTCCTTGCACTTAGCATGATGTTTCCAGAGTTCACCTATGTTGTGACATGTAACGTGTACTTAGGTCCTCTTATGGCTAAATGATACTCAGTTGAATGATACACCAGTTTCTTATCCACTTATTGGTGGACAGACACATGGGTTTTTTCCACTTTCTGATGGCCATGAATGATGCTGTAGTGAGCATTTGTGTGCAAGTCTTTATGTGAACCTGTGTTTCTATTTCTTTTGAGTGTACACCCAGAAGTGAAATTTCTGGGTCACTCTATTACTTGGTAACATCTCCAGGAACTGCCTTACTGTTTTCTAGAGTGGCTGCACCATTTTAAAATCTCACCGGCAATGTGTCAGGTGTTGGTGGTTTTTTTCATACATGAAAATGTTCCACAGTCAAACAAAGCAATGTTTCTCTTTACCAGAGTTTGTTATATTACTAACATGTGGTGAGACAAAGTGATTCGAACCCAGTTCTTTGGACTCAAAAGTCTGAGCACTTGAAACGGTCAGAATATACCTACAGATTCAATGTTTCCACCTCCTCACCCAAACTTCCCCAGACGGTAGTCTCCACTCATTTGCTCACGACCACTTTACTTCTACTACCAATCCGCATGAAACCTGCTCCCCTCTTTCATCAGGATGCCATTCTTTCCTGACTACAAGCTCACACTTAGTATCGTTCCTTCTCAGCCTTCCTCACATTTCCCTTCTTTCTTCATTGACCCACACATAGCCTTCAACTTTTGGCAAAGTTTCCCAGGGAGATGACACCCATTCATAAGGAGTTGGTTTCAACAAGGTCACACACACACACACACACACACACACCGCCATCTGTATCCCTAATCCGGCTCTTACTTTGGCCACAGTCTACTCACATCTCTGCTAGGTTGACCTGCAACCTCAAATCAACATCAAATCCATGCATTCTTTTAAACTGCAGCTACATCCATCTGCCCTTTCTCCTATACACTATTCCTGGGCAAACAAAAATCCTAATTGCTTGCCAAGGTTAAAATACACAAAAATCATCTCCTTCCCTATTCTCCCTTCTCGCTCACTTATCACCATCACATTCTCCCAACTTCTGTTTAGTAATCCTTCTCAGGAACTCTCAGATCTATCCCCTTTTCTCCAGTTACCAGCGCCTTCGTTTAGACCTTCACCATTCCTCACCTGACCGCTTCCCTGTTTTTGAACTTACCCTCTTCTACCTCCCCCAGTGACAAGCGAGTGGTCTTTCTAATACAAAATTTAGATTACATCTTTTCATTGATATAACAGCCTTTAATGAAGTATCATTTTCTATGGGATAAAATGCCACTTCCTCCGAATAACCACCATGGTCATATAATACCATCCCTGCATTTATTTCCTTTGTTCTCTTACTGCACCCTCTCCTGCTGTAACTTTGCAGTTCCTCATTAATGAGAGCATCACCTCATTCACTCAGCCTTTCACATATAGTGTTTCCCATGCCTCAAATGCTTTCCTCCCTTGCCCACCTAATACAAACTCATTATCAAGACCCAGCGAAAGCATGGAATCCTCTAAAAAGTCTGCTTAACTCTCCAAAGACATCTCTCCTATAGTGTTGCTTTATTGATGTAATCATCACATTGAATTATGATCACTGTTCATTTTCCTGTTTTCCTCTAAATTGTAAAACAGTCCATACATCCTTAGAATTTATTTTAAAGAGTGGAGGGGGCTTTTTCCTGCCTTATAATTTGGAGCACAAAGCCTTTTGGAAAGACATTTGTGCAATATCAATCAAATGTCTACATGCATATGATAACCTGACCCAGTAATTCTCTTCAGAAGTTTTATTCCCTTGACTTCACTTAATCATTCTTAACTATTTGATATAGCCTCTGCATAGATAAAACTTATGTCAGTGTAGATAGAGATTAGCAGGGACATAACATATCATACTTTAATATTTTTCTGTGACTTGCCTTTAATTCACTTAGCAATATACCTTTTCAAGTCAGTATTTTAAAATATCTGAGTTGTATTTCTTTGCAATGATATACTCATCTCAGATCATTTCTATTTTTTTACTATTATAAACAATGCTACCACGAACATTGCTGAATATATATATATATATATATATATATATATATATATATCAACAAATGTTGAGTAAACTCTAAGGATGAATAAAATAATATCCAAGCCATGCAATATTTCAATGACTCAGTTTCCTTTCCTTAAAACTAGGGATATTACTTATGTCTCAGTAGTTTTTGTAAACCTACTAAATGATGCAATATATGTAAATGGCTCAGAGACTGCCAAGGACAAAGTAAGCATTCAAATACTTAACTACATAGAAATAGATTAATGTCACTGAAACAGGTTTGGCTCAGCCTGTGGACTGAAGGATCCCAGATTTGATTCCAGTCAGGGGTATGTACCTTGGTTGCGGGCACATCCCCAGGGGGTGTGCAGGAGGCAGCTGATCGATGACTCTCTCTCATCAATGTTTCTAACTCTCTATCCCTCTCTCTTCCTCCCTGTAAAAAATCAATAAAATATATATTTTTAAAATCATTTAAAAAAAGAAAAAAGAAATAGAATACTGTCAAACATGCTCCCACAATATAAATTTAAAACAAACGAACTAATAAGACAACAATAAATGGGGGTATGGGTAGCAGGTCTGTAGGGAGGTGGTGTACCAGGAATGTAGTCCATGAGGAGAGGGGCGCAAAAAGAAACAAAAAATATGAAAAATAAATTTTATCCAGATATCCATGCATTCCTGTTTGTCAGGATAGTTTTCTTATAGCTTAATTAAAAGTGAATTATCCCTTAATTATATAAGAGATGTGAAAACGTCAGTGGGAGACACTGTTGCAGTGGGAGGTACTGAGCATGAGAGAGGTGCTCATCAGTGGTTCTCCTACTTCCCTGTGCATGAGAATCGCCTACAAGTTTAGCAGATATGAGATTCCTAGGCACAGGAGATTCCGCTTCAGGAGATTTGGGATATAGCCTAAGCATCTCACTTTTAGCCTGCTCTTCTTGGGTGATACTGATAAGGACCACACTTTATGGAGCACTGGCTTGGTTAACATGACATCTTATTAGTTTGGTCCCTTTTTTTAAAAAAAGGGTGGAGAGGTGGGAGTGAATTATCTCACTTTTGGGTAAGTTTTAGAGACTATGATTACTTTGGAATAAATGGAGGGAACAGTGTCCTTAAATATAAGATAGCATTTACTAAGTGCTTACATGTATTTGAAGTGTTATTCTAAACACTCAGCTTTAAGGTATCTAAAGGACCTACAGTATTTATAGGATCTAGCCAACCTTATGGGGTAGATATTCTTCTACTATCTCCATTTTATAAATATGAAGAGTGATCCCCACAGAGATTGAGAAATTTTTCCAATATTTTATAGCCTATATGTTTTGCCACATTTGTTAACTGTTGGAAGCTTTTAAATCCAGCAGAATCCATAATATCTCAAGTTGATATAATTGTAATATGCATATCATGTGTATGTATAGTAGCTAAAGATGGCATATTATTCTTTGTAAGTCTAAAAATTCTAGAAATATGAAAATGAGGAAATGTGTATTTCACTGAAAAACCCATAATTACTCTTTTTGATTTTAAAAACACATTAATCTTTTTCAATAGAAATCACTCTTCTCTTAAAAAGAACATTTAATAATTTCATATCATCTGACTTCACATAATTTACATTATCTTTTTCTAGCTACTTCCTCTGTAATTAAGGGGGACAATTGCCAAAATTCCTAGAAGACAAATTTAACTTATTTTAAAATCATCTAGAGATAGAATGGCTTATGAATCAAAATTATTTTAAATATCATTTGGTTAATGAAGGGTCTTCTACTGAAAAAATTAATGGATAAGGATTTACATACCTTGTTTTTAAAATAAACCTCAATTGGCAAAATGAAACCAGCATACCCAGATTCTTCTACTTTGTAAGGTGGATCTTTGCACACTGAAACATTAAAAAGAGAAAATAGGTGAGATGGGAATAATAGACCAAGAGACAGTTTCCTTCCTTTAAGAAAAAAAGACCCATCCTACCATCTAGATCATACCCAATTTCCACAGCCCTTTGCCAGGCCCCCATCTGCGTCTCTGACCTATCCTTTATTTCTTCTCCAGAATCCATAATAATTTTTCCATGTAAAGAAAATATGTAAACTATTTATTCATATCTTGATGGGAAGAAGGTTACCACAGTCAACCATGGTCAGTAATGACTTTCTTTTAGTTGTCATCACCCTGCCCTGCTTTAGGGAAACTGAGGAAAACTCCTCCTGGCCCAAAGCCTGAAAGTTTGCTGATGCAAGTACTACTTATGTCTAGTCTTTGATGTGAATCACTCCACCCTTAAACTCCTCACTTCTCTGAGACACCCTGAGTTCTGTGCCTAAAAGCGACAGTAGCCCTCCTGCCTTCAAATATCCCAAATCCACAGCCTCCCAATGTTACTGGTGCCCATTAAGTCACTATTTCAGACTTCCCCCCAAATACGAATGCTTACTGAAATACTGGTATACACACAAACACTTAAAATCTATTCACATCATACAAATATATGAGAAACAATACGGCTTTTGTGTTTCTTATGAAGGAAGGCTATTAGACAAGACTGTTTAGGTAAGCTCTTGGGAAATGAGAGACACCCTAGGAAGCTAAATATAATTTCATCCCACTAAAATTTCCACCAAGTCAAAGTCAGTGGCAAGCCAACTGGAATCATTCTAGCTAAGGCTACACTTGGCAATATCACCAAAAAAAAAAGTAAAAATGTAATGCTGAACATCAAGGACACACACCCTGGTAGCCCAAGCCCTCTGCAACGGGGTTCTGGTCTACCTTTCAACCTTCCTCCTTTACTCACCCACCAAACCCCTCCTGTGCTTCATCCAAATACATCAGGTCCCCTCAAATATGCCCAGCATTTTCCAACTGTGCCCTGTCCTCCTGTTATTCCTTCCATCACACCTTGATGCTATTCTTAGCATCCTCTGCTAGTTCAAAGCCCAGTTTCTTCACAAGGCCTTTTCAGACCACAAAGTACTGTCATTTCTTCTCCTTTTACCCTCACAATGCATTAACTGTCTGAATCACTGGTTTGATACCCAACCAAGTTCCTTATTACTATATATTCAGGAATTTCATCTGTGATTTCCTTTCATTCCTCAGAGACCGAACTATTTACCTCAGGAACATACAGAGTGTTTAGGGCTCAGGCCTGGGTGGCCATCCAGGATCCACCTCGGACTAGCCAGGCCAAGCTCTATAAAATTACTCAAATTCTCTGAAGCCCACGTTTCCCTTCCGGAGAGTATAAGGATTAAATAGGATGATGTACGAAAAAGACACAGCACAGATCCTGGAACACACAGTTTTCAGTAGTGACTGAAGTGAGGCAGGAAATCTAACCTGTAAAATCTAACATGTAACCTTTTTGGCTAAAAAGAGAAAGGAGGCAGCAAGTAGAAAGCCCTGGATTTGGACTAGAAGACTCCTGTCCACATCCCTGGACTAAGGATTTTCCAGACAACTTCCATTTCCTTTCACTTTAAAAGAGAATATAACATCTACGCATCTCTAAGCACGGCCATCAAAATGCAAGAAAACCACATATGTGGGAAATTGTAAGCGTGAGGCATTTTTATTACAGACGGCCACGATGATGTACACGAAAAGAGGTCAGACATCCTGCAAGTACAAATGTGGTTACAAAGAGGTATGCTGAAGATAGGATTTTAACATTTGACTTTCTCCTTTAGTCCACCTTAGAATCAATTCTCCAAACTGACATCAAAGTTAATCAGGAATGAGGGATCTCACCTGACCTTACACGTTTTTCTAATAAAATACTAAAAAGCGCAAGAGTGACTTGGTCCCTTCACCCACTGACCACCTGCCAACCTGTCATGAATATTCAAATACCCTCAACACTGAGGGCAGGAGTAATGCTACTAAATGCACTGAGCACCCACAACCACACCCCAGCTAGAAGGCTAGCATTATACCCACAACCTTTCCGGGCTGCAGAGCCCCTTTTTAAAACAGCAATTTCAGTGTCCAGGTTGTTGGGATTAATCATGCCAATGTCGTTTGAAGGAAGTTTATTCTGCGGGTTGCTGTACATGCCAGAAGTTATAGCTGTTCCTCTATACACCCTTTTGTATAATTCATTTTCTCTATTCTGCATGCAAATTGCTCCTATTATAGGAAACAGCTGTTAGTGAACATATCTCACAGTTGAAAGTCTTAGGTTTTTCTACCCTCTAAAGGAAAAGATGTTATATATTAATATTCCAGAGAAGTCTGGTATTATAAGAAACTGTTTACCAATGCATACCTCAATTATTTTTAAATGAAATACTTTCATAAATAACAATGAACAATGTCTGAGTTCTTCATTAGAAGCAAACAATATTTTATACACAAGAAACATGCCAGAAAGTCATTAGCAGTACAAAAACAAACTACACTTCTGACTGAAGGAAGTCAAATTAGGGGAAATAGTTTGCTTGTTTATTTGTTTGTGTATCTTATAACCAGAATCATTAATAAGACTTTCTAACCCAGTTCTTAAAAAGAAACAGGAGTTAAAATTAAGAAATGTTTCAGCCAGCAGGGATAGTACATTAGATATAAAGCATTATTTTTAGATTAGTAGAACCACATTTGGGATCTCCTTCTGTCACTCAACAACACTTCTTCATTAAGAATCCCTTAGCACAACGGTGGAATCATAGACAATTAGGTTTATCTGAGATTGTTTATTGAGAATCCCTTTCCTTGGTCACTGCCCACTCTGTTACCTTTGTAAGACTAAGCATCTAAAACCCTTCAACTCATCTGTTCAAGAATTAGATAATCCCTAAGAGCTATGTAATAAAAGGCCAGGTTTCAGAAGTTGTTGAATGGATACTCATCTTTGGAAAACAATCAAATTTATTTTTAAAATAAAATGGAAAGATTAATATTCAATCTTTAAACTGTGGAAACTGATTCAGTAGAAATCACTGAAAACTCTTCTTCCTGTCAAAATCTGGCCCAAATCATCCAATCTTCTGGTGTTGCCCTTATCAGGCTGGTGGGGTAACATTCATTCACCTTTAAGACTCCTCCACTAAGGCAGAGCCCCTTGAGGTTAGCCACCCCATTGTTATTCATATCTGTAATTCCAGGCGTTAACATTGAATCAAGTGATAGGTACTTGACAAATGTTAGATGAATTGAATTTTTTCAAGATTCATGCCACCCTTCACTAATTTACCATGGCTAACTAAGTTGCTTGCCGGAAGCTGCCAAGAGTTGATATGAGCCCTGAAATTGTTCTGCAAACTCTCTACAATTACCATAAACCTTAAAACATTGGTGCAGGCGATAGAAAGTGTTGCCACAGATGAGTCTTGTCTTGAAAGCTGAATACCCAACGCTAAGTGGTTCTAATTCTGATAATACCAAATTTTAGGAAACTGAGTTAACAGGTTGGGCCTGGAGATCTCCAATGTCATGTTGAAACTAACATTAGATAGCCATAAGTAACATGTCTCTTCTCCTCTCCTTCCACACATCACTACCCGTGTACCCCAAGGCCCTAACTAGGAGACATTTTCAAAACTCTCTAAGAAATCGCAGGGACCATGTAGCTCTAACAACACACAACACCCCAAATGCATGCCTGAGAGGCACAGACCCAAGTTTTTGTACATAATGAGTAATTTTCCCTAAAATAGCCTTTCAAAAATAGTAGACACAATGGAGGCCCATATGGATAATATGCAGCATGATGCTAAATACTGCATTGACCATTAATGTATTTAATTGTTTTAAGTTGAGCAGGAAAAGTGCACAAAATTAAAAGACATAAAACAGGGGAGGGGTCATGACTAAATCTGGAATAAGTCAAATCCTTACTTACTACCTGAGATTTTTAATATTCTTCCTTTAGGAGAAAAGAGTTTCAAAAAATAGCTGTGTGTGTAGTACAGAGAAATAATTATCTCTTAGATGAATAAATAAACTTATGCTTATATAATAATCACATATAAAATAAATTAATTTAATTCATTAAGAGGTCCCACATAGCACAGTTTACAATAGCTAAGATTTGGAAACACCCTAAGTGCCCATCAGCAGATGTGTAGATTAGAAAACTGTGGTACATCTACACAATGCAATGTTGCTGTGAAAAGGAAGGAACTCCTACCATTTGCAACAGCATGGATGGAACTGAAGAGCATTATGCTAAGTGAAATAAGTCAATCAGAGAAAGATAAATACCACATGATCTCACTTATTTGTGGAATATAATGAACAACATAAACTGCTGAACAAAAACAGATCCAGAGACAGAGAAGCATTGATCAGAACATCAAACCTCAGAGGGAAGGCAGGGGAGGGTGGGGGGAAGGTGGAGAGATCAACTAAAGGATTTGTATGCATATAAGCATAACCAATGGACACAGACACTATGAGCAGGGGGTGAGCAGGGGTTTGAGGGGATAAGGACACATATGTAATGTCTTAATCAATAAAGAAAAAAAGAAAAGAGATATCCAATTTTTTAGCACTAGATAAGAAAGAGGAAAATATGAAACTCTTCTAGACCCATAAGACCCTCATTTAAGCTTTAAGCTTAAAAAAATATCATTAGACAATAGGTGTGTTTTTTTCCTAATCCTTATGAAAACAGCTGGTGGACTCCTCTCTAGAACCTCTCTCCAGTGTGTTTGCTTAGACACTATGATTGATGTCCATCTGAATACTTTTGTTAAGGCTTTGGCCCAGTTGCCCATTGATAATTATTGGTTTTACTTTATTTACTGTGCAGGACACTTCAGGAAGGAAACACCAATCTCTCTTTATACATAGACTGGTTATTACCACATCCTTATGACAAATGTCCCTTCCAGCTTGAGCATTTTGGACACCTTCTGTCCTGCTCTAGTGCCACCACATCAGTCCCCATGAAGAGTGAAAGTGGGTGCTGCATGGTCCATGTCTCTGCCCCCAACTGTTCCATGTGAGCATTTGGAAGTCCAGGGCAAGTATCCAGCTATATGTGAACTGCCTCGTCACTGAGCATGGATGGCCAAGCCTTTACACTTGTGACACGAAAAGAACAAAAATCAACACTTGGGTTTTGTGTTGTTTTTTATGAGCGTGCACGTGTGCACATGCACACACGCACACACTATTGTTGCTTTTATTTAGCCAATTTCTAAACAAAACAAACATAAAAAGGTTTTTCCCCTTTGTGTAACTTCCTCATTTCCCTGGAAAAGGATTAAAGATAACATCAGGCAACTTTTCAGTCCTATTATTGTTTTTACTTTGTTGGTATGGAAAATAACACAATAATTAAAAAAATAATAATACAAGAATAAACCTTGTGTTTCATATACTCACAGCTGTAAACCAACTTTAGTCCTCAGTTTAATTCTGTGCTTTCCAAGGGCGGAGGCTGTGTCTCAAGCCTCTTGTCACCACTGAACCCAGCCCCCGTTTAAGAACTTGGATTAATGAAACATAACTTTAGTATGAGCTTCAAAGGAAGAGACAGAACAAGCCTGGCAGTTGAGAAGAAAGGTTTGGATGTCAAGGAAAAAGTATGAAGCACTGGAAAGTAAAGCAGCATAATGGATTAGTCAGTATCAGCAGAGACCACAGAAAATAATGAAGAAAAAAACCCAGGTAATATGGATGAACTTTATACTTATACAGAGACCCTCATACTACAGCTACTCAAGGAGTCCGGGTGGGTAAAAACGGATTACACATATAAAAGAGGGATTACTGACTTTGAAATGGTACAGAAGACTAGAATAGAAATAAAAGCTCAAGATTCCACACTGGTCATACTGAAAAATCTTAATGATGACACACAAAAATGACTTCATTTGTCAGTAACTTGGAATTTTTAACTAACAGACTCAGAATATCCCTAGCCTCTCTCTCCAGAGGGGAAAAAATGGGAACATATTTTTAAAATATGTGAACATTCTCACTTTTCTGAGGAGTTCATCATTAGAGCTAAGCAAAGCCCATCTAGCTGAGGTTAAATCAATACATTTCATCTTGAGGGAATATAACTGAGATATTAAATTAAGACCATCATCACAATCATTTCTTCAAGGAACATATAACAAATGAGCAAACAAAATGCAGAAATTGCCCAAAACTACATAATAGGAGTCATTAGGAATATTAAGTCTAAATCCTCAAGCTGACATCTTTCACTAAAATTGATAACACACCAACTTGCCCTAAATTCCCTTGATATAACTCAATATATGGCATTTCTTCAAGTGATCGGCCTAGTGGAAATATACTTCCAGGCTAATGTTATGGGAAAGGAAAATAAAATGTATATTTTCACAGCAAGTACCATCTAGAGACAGATTTGGTTCTTTTCTTGAGAATTATTCAGATGGAGAAATCTTGCTATTTCTATCTCAAGGAAGATCATCATTTCTTTTTTAAAGTTAAACCTTGGGGAAAATAATTTTTTGGAATACCGTATTTCAGAAAGTGCACCTGAAAAAGAGATAGGCTATCTATCCTAAGTCTCCTAACTGATCTACGCTCCATTAGATGTTACAAATGAAGGCAGAATGAGGGTGGCACTAATATGAGGGCAACTGTTTACACATAGTCATACAGGAATGTGGTTCCTGTTTAGCCTGACGATCTCTCAATCTTCTCAAATAAACCAGAGAAAATCCTGTATCCCCACCCTTCTAAAGCATGGGTTTTCAAACTGGCTTTCAGGAAAACCCCCCGTCCCCTTGCAGTGTATGTTAGCCATGCAGGCAGTTTGTATTGCTTTTATCAAAGCAGCAGTGTGTTTGCCCCCAAACAATGAATTAAGGTCCCTTAGCATTATGTGGGGAAATAAAGTAAGCCACCGCTCAAATAAAATCTGAAACCACTGTTCACAAGGATGTTATAAACTTTTACCTATATCATTAAAGTAAATCTACTTTTACAGAGTATAATTTTTTGCTTGCTCCTGCTAAATATAGTAATGATCTGTTTCCTCCTTGTCCTGCCCATAAAAGTGTTACATCTATTTCTCAGATTTGCAGCTCTGGCATGCAGCTTCTGGCTAAATAGAGACAGAGGTCAATTTTTACAAAATACCTTCTGATTACCAAATGCAGTGCTAATTTCATGGTACTTCTCAGGAACTCTGAATTCCAGGAATTACTTAGTAGCGGGGGAAGCAATACAAATATAAATGAAAGCAAAATCAAAACAAATGCAAAACCTGTCATCGCCACCATTGGAGGTGGGAACTCACAAACTGGAAAGCTTAGGGAACAAAACCTGGTAGAAGCAAAGAAGGACCATCATTAGATTTAATTTTAGTTTGTCTAAAGAAAGCAGGCCCAAAGGAGAAAGGGGGGAAAATGTAATGACTAGTAATGATTCCGGAAAGAGCTTAGGAGAAGGTTATAGTACAGGCTGGCATATATGAGAAACATTCTACTGATGGGTAATGGAATTAGATATTTCTTTATGAGATACTAAGGAAACAAATTTTATAAGAGGAAGAAAAACAAATAGGACATTAGTAAAGAATTTAAGTGCCAAGACCAGTGGTTTTATACCTATTAGGGAATAATAGAGAATTGCTCTTGTGAGAATAAAAACAAAGGTAGCCAAATAATGCCTAGGCACATTGCTGCTCCAAATGAACCGAGGAGAATGGAAGGTGCAGGAATGCTGAGACAGGATATGAAGAAAGAGGAGGGAAAAGGAGGTTAAGGGTTAAGATGTTACCATGAATTATTACTGTACCCAAAGTATAAGCATTGAGGATTCCCCAGTATACTGCTGAAGTGTAGTATAAGAATTGGAACAGGTTTTGCTCACTTAAATCAAGGGACTGCTGAAAACTTTAATTTACTAACAAGCAGCATTTTGTGACAGAGGAAGCTGTGTGATGCGGGGCAGAAGAGTTAGTGGCCGAGAGCCAGAGCTCTGGAGAAGAATCCCCCGCACAGTTCAGATCCCCTCCCCTTGGACACTCGCATATATGCTCTGTTCTTTATTCTAAAATGGAGATAATGCTATTATGTACAGCATACCGCTCCATGAAGCTTTAAGAGATCATCCATGCTAAAGCCATAAATGAGACAATCCCCATAAAGCTTTAAAAAGCTTTCTAGAAAGTAGAAATCATCCCGTTATCTAACAAGTAGTCAAAGACAAATAAACATCACAGAATTTACTTTGTACTGTCCCAACTATCTTTGAAAAAGAACATTTTAAATCCAAATATTTACGATCAGTTCCATTAAACATTGTTAGATTTTATTTTGGGCCTTACTTATTTTTTCTTCTTTTTAATTTGTTTGTTCAATTTTAGAGAGAGGCTGATTTGTTGTTCCAATTATCCATTCACTTATCGGTTGCTTCTTGTATGGGCCCTGACCAGGGATCAAACCCCAAACCCTGGCATATGGGGAGGCTGCTCTGACTGAGCTCCCCAACGGGACTTGGCCTGATAGATTCCTGACAGGGATGTGTGGAAAAAAAAGAAAATATTCTTCACTTTGAGGAATTCTTCTGCCTCAATCCATCACTAGCAGTACTACCAGCTGGTCCACACTCTCAGCCTACCTTCGGACTCATAAAGCCCAAATTAGCATATATTATGCAAAGCAAGCAAATAAAGGTTATGTATTACAAAGCAATAACACTGAAATGCTGCAATAAAACAAACAAGTGGAAAATAGAAATGTAATCTGAATCTGAGTCCTGTGATGCAGCAACTGAAAAATTATCAAGGAATCAAGAGACGTGGCTCTGGCTCCATTTCTACCACAAAAGCACCATCTGACCTTCGGGAGTCCCTCTAACCACTCACCCCAGACCTCCTCTGTCATAGGAGGAGCCAGCCTCTATTTCAGAGGATGCTTCAAATCTAACATTCTGTCATTCCAAAGACAAATCTTACGTGCTACTGCTCACTTGAAGACAGATGCACTTTGCTTTTTATATCTCCATTTAGGCATAAAACATCTATCAGCCAAATACCATATCTGCTACACACAATCGGAAACTGGGACAAAATAAACAAAAGCAAAACAGAAACAAAGATTCTGAATCACAGCTGAATTTTTTAAATGTTTCGTGATAAAGGCTTTTTTCTTAGAGAATTTCATTTTTATTAGGCCAGTAAATAAATGAATACTAAAGTTCATTCATAGAGACTGCCCCGTACAAAGAGAATTCTATAGATTAGATTTTTATTTTCTTATTTTCATTCTGATTATGAAGTCAGATTAAATCTACTGAATAAGACCCTCTCTTATATGTATAAATCAAACTAGAAACTTGATTCCTCGGGAACTTGATATAATTTAGTTATAGCAGCATATCAACTCAAGTATTAAGGAATGAAACATCAGAACATACTGCCAGCACTTATGAGAAACACCATGCTTTTTAAAAGCTAATGTAAAAATATTAAGTCAACTGTTTGCACATTAGGCAGAGCACATTATGTAAAAAGCCCTGGGTGTTATGATTTTACTATACATTGCACTTGTAACACTCTTGTTCTTAATCACATTGAAACATATTACATTGCTTTTTAAATAGAATGCACCCTGCCACAATGCACTCAATCTTAATAGTATTCCAGAATAGCATGCCCATGTGAAAGGTAGGCTGATGAATAGGTTTATGTCCTATTCAAGAAGATGAAACAGTTCAATGGGAAGATTAAATAAGGCTCCTGCCAGTGGCTGAATCTTAAAGTCAAAGAGAACACAACTCAAACCAAATGTTACAGGCAAAGGTCAAACAAGAGAATAATTAAGACCCTAACTTGAGGAGCTAGCTAATGCTCGCTCACTCAGTGTAACTCAGAAGAAAAATTTCTCCTCTTAAAGTATGACCCTAGTAACTTTCACTAAATCAGTCCCCAAAGATAAATTATAAAATTGAATGGAGGTGAGTTAATTCTCAAAATAACGTTTATAGGGAACCACTCCTATTATGAAACTATTGGGCCTTAAGTATAAAATTACACATTAAAATCCTGTTCTTATACCATATTTAAAAATTAGTCCTAGATTTATTAAATATCAAATATTAATAGAAGTATAAATTTTGCTGAGCCCTTCAGTTAATATTTTATAGAATTCTACTATAACCAATTCATTTCCATAAAAAGAAAAAGCTTGAAAGGAATAACCAGTAATTTATGCGTCCAGAGCACCTTTTTGTCTGTTAACTTGAATTTCCAACCCATTCTAATGGAGGGTTTAAATAAATGGATGAACATATTTCTCTCTATATATACATACCGCCTACAGAATGGAAATACAAACACAGCTATAAGAAAATTTGAGAAGTATAAAATAGTGCTAAAGAAATAGGAAAAAGAAAATTTGTTTATCATGATAGTAAATATTTTGGAGGCATTGTAACCCCATCTGGAGAAAGCCTGGCTTATTTAAATTTATTGTAGAATGCCCTGGCCAGCTGGCTCAGTTGATTGGAGCATCAGCCCATTCCCTAAAAGGTTGTGGGCTTGATTCCCCATCAGGGCACATACCCGGGTGGTGGGTTCAATCCCTAGTCAGGGTACCCCATATTGGAGGCAACCAATTGATGTTTCTCTCTCAGATCAATGCTTTTCTCTCTCTTTCCCCCTTAAACATATCCTTGGATAAGAATTTTTTTTAATTATTGAAGGACAACAGATAACATTTGTGTTTTATAAAAACACTAGAGGCCCAGTGCACAAATTTGTTCACAGGTGGGGTCCCTCAGCCTAGCCGGGGATTCCAGCTGCTCAGGGTCATCTCCCACTCTGATGGAGGTCTTTGGAGCAGGCTGGTGTGTGCAAGGGAGCTGTAGGAGGTTGGCTGGCCAGGGTCAGGGGAAGGACCAGCCAGCAGGGGGACGAGGAGGAGGGATTGCCAGAGGTTGGCCAGCCACAGGAGGTTGGCTGTGGGAAGCAGTGGTTCAGTCACTTTTAGGCTTTTATATACATAGATTCTCCTCTTGTGCTATCATATCCTATGTTGAAACCCACTATCTAATTTAGTTTCTCTTCCCAATAGTCACATTTTGGACAATGACACTGATATCACCTAATGAACTAACTAAAGCACGTGAATTAATACATTCATGCCCACACCAATTACCCAGGTAGACTACCAAGAAATCAAATAAGCTTTTTCTACTTATTAATTCCTTTTAGTCATTAATTCTATTCTCCTGAAGAAATCCTGGTAGATAAATTCTAAATTCACCTGGCTGTAATTTTGGGTCATGGAGGGTAGAAACTATACAACCGAACTTAAAATACCACAGGAAGAAGTTTTTTAATATTTTATAATGATGATTTATTTATAAACAAATGCATTTACTCTCAAGTACACTCCCACCCCCAAATAAACACATATCATACACTGCAAATAAATCATTTCTTCCTCTTTATGACAAAGAGCAGTAAAATGTTTAAAGATGGCAAATTTCAAATAATTTCTTCCTTGTAGATAATAGGTATGATTTATTTAATACCTTTCACCAAGTCCCTGAAAGACTGCTGATGTCACATAAATCCATAACATACGGAAATGAGTAGCCTGAGAGAGCCTTGCCAGCCACCTCTTTTTACAGATGGGATATGACAACTTAAGCAATTTACTGAGAGGTCAGGGAGCTAATTCCTGGCATTCAATCAATAGATGTTTATTAATGGCTTCTATGCCCAGCTCTCTGTGTTGGATACTTGAATAAAAAAACATTTTCTCCTTTTTGCTTATTGGTATCTTCTCATTATTTTACAAAACAAGAATTATTACTTGTATGCTAAAAGAAAAATGCTTAAAACAATAATGGGATGCTGAAAGAATTCAAGAACTCAGTAAGGTTTCTAAAATTTAAAATAGTTGTAAAGTCAAGGAGAAATGAGATAGATAAAGGTCTCACACCCATGTGTGCCTTCCATTCTATACCTTTACATATATACATTATACAATACATTAGTAGTTGAATTTTATAGAGAGCCAGGTTTAGAACCAGCAAATCTGTGTTCACTGCTCAGCTCTCACAAGTTACATAATTCCTTTCTACCTCAGATTCTTCAGTCCATAAAATAACTAAAAGCATCACTGGGCAGATACAACGTAATATATTAGGTAGGTTATGAGAAAATTATTCTTGTAACTGCTAAATTCCTACCAAACATTAATCTTGTCACTTGACAATTTTGCAAACTGTTATCCATACTCCACTAAATGGGGTCAAAGAGAAGGTGCCATCTAGCCAAAACTTTTGACTATCCAAGAGTTGGGTGTTAAGAGATATTCAAACAGTCTCTGTCCTTAAGAACAGTTCCCAGCACTCTTCCCTCTGGAAGCATGGCCCTGCCTTTCCCTTTCCCTTTCCCTATGCCCTCCATGCACACCCACCCACCCCCCACTAGCTTCTTTACTCCTAAGCTCCAAAGGCCCATCTTTACCTCTATAAATACCTCTGTGATTTTATAAATAAATAAATGTTCTCTTACAGTTTGGGTCTTGGCTCTGAATTCTTTTCTAGCCAGAACTGAGAGAGAGAGAGAGAGAGAGAGAGAGAGAGAGAGAGAGAAGAAGAAGAAGAAGAAGAAGAAGAAGAAGAAGAAGAAGAAGAAGAAGAAGAAGAAAAGAAAGAAAGAAAGAAAGAAAGAAGGAAGGAAGGAAGGAAGGAAGGAAGGAAGGAAGGAAGGAAGGAAGGAAGGAAGGAAGGAAGGAGGGAAGGAGGGAAGGAGGGAAGGAGGGAAGGAGGGAAGGAGGGAAGGAGGGAAGGAGGGAAGGAGGGAAGGAGGGAAGGAGGGAAGGAGGGAAGGAGGGAAGGAGGGAAAGAGGGAAAGAGGGAGGGAGGGAGGGAGAAAGGGAGGAAGGAAGGAAGGAGGGAAGGAGGGAAGGAGGGAAGGAGGGAAGGAGGGAAGGAGGGAAGGAGGGAAGGAGGGAAAGAGGGAGGGAGGGAGGGAGGGAGGGAGAAAGGGAGGAAGGAAGGAAAGGAAGGAAGGAAGGAAGGAAGGAAGGAAGGAAGGAAGGAAGGAAGGAAGGAAGGAAGGAATTAAACACAGTTCCCACCATTTTATGGGTCTGGGACTCTAAAAGGATATGGATATTATGCCCCCACCACCAATGTAGCAAAGGAAAGTGAATACCTTAAAAAATAAGGTTAGGATAACATGATTCTGCTAAGCCATTAAGCTAAAATTAATAAATTTGGGCAATCAATTCTTTTACAAGTATGGTTTACTTCACATTTTATCAGTCTGATGCCTTTGTTCCCTCTCCATTGCTTTAGTCCTGGCTTCATTTAGATAATGTGTTGTGGCTATCAATATATGTGTCTCTAGAAATTTGTTTTGCTATTAAAAACCCCAATATTATCTAATTCTATTATGTTTTTTATTTGCCTTAAATTTATTTAGATAACAAGTATATTAATAAGCTAATTATGCACATTTTTCAAGTCACCAGTGGATTTCTTGGGGCAGGTTAATTTTCTGGGATGGTGCCCACCATCACCACTTGCTACTTAATTGTTTCCAACAAGTGTGTTGCTGGTCATTTATTTACTCCTTTCACAAGCACTGCACACTTATTACACACCAGGACTAAAATTGCAAGCATGAATAAAATAGGGACTTGTCTTTTTTTTAAAAATCATAGGTATTTTCTACCCAAGCACTTTAGATCCCAATCAAGAATTTCAGGTAAACCACCATTCCCCATCCCTAGATTGCAGCATTAAATGAAGTGCTAAGTCTCTAGTAGCAATAATTAAATATTCTGTATAAAACAAACTTCAGGATGATTTAAACCAACCATACACATAATCACATGAAAGATTTTAACACAGCTGTTCTTCCTTTAAAAAAAAAAGGGGAGGGGGCTTTTATAAGCTATAAACTATAATACAAATACTAAGTAAACCAAATTTAGAAATGTACTGTTCCAAACCCTATCATTTCCTTGATCATATTCGTTCAGAAATTAAATTATAATTCAATCCTCTCCTAGTCAATCAAGAGTCAGTCACCCTCACTAACAAATTTCAATTCTTCCCCTTTTCTGCAGTTGCTAATACTATTCTTAGGGGGGAAAAAATCTTAGCTAAGATCCCATTGGTTCATTACACTTAGTGTACTCCAGATCACAAGATCAGCATCACCTGAGTAACATGACGAAGTACAATTCTGAGTCCCCACCCAGACCTCCTGAATCAGAAACTTTGGAGTAGGCCCCCAGGATCAGCCATCCCAAGACTTCCAGAAGATTCTAACGCCTGCTCAAGGGAGAGAGCCACAGCTCTGGCAAAGCAGAGAGGTGCTCTCTCGCGCGCAAGCTCTCTCTGTGAATCACTTTTTCTCACTTACTCAGTTACACAGCTGTTTTTTCCTCCACCCCTGAGGAAAGTTACTTCCTTTACCCCATAAATCATACCACTTTCTAAAACATCACTATTTTTGAAATGACTGTGTACAGTCATCCTCTAAAATTTCCTTCCCTGTCTTCTAACACTATTTTAATAATCCAAAAATTGTTACAACATTCATTTTTACCAACTGTAACTTTATAAAAAAGAAAGAAAGAAACAGAAAGAGTAACAAAATGCTCCAGAGTATGTCAACTTTTGATTCTTAATGTGAAAATAGCACAAGAGGTATGTCTATTTTACTGCTCATGGTCACAGAAGAAACTTCCTAAACGTCAGAGGCTAAACAACAGCCTATTCCTTACTAACCGGTGTTTCTCATCGGTTACTAAGGAGTAGGACTGGGTCCAAAATTCAAGCCTAATCCGCCAGATAATACACAAACGTTTCCCATAAGTAATGTGAAGAACAGGGTAATCTCATAATGTCACTGCTACAAAAACAATAATCCTAAAAGGAAAAGGCAAAAGAACATCAAAAAATCCTAACTGTGCTAATAAACTCAAAGAGCAAAGTAGCTGCAGGCTGCTTAACAGTAACAGGCTCAAAGCCTGGCCCACGTACAACAATGAAGCACAGTACATAAATAATTATTGTGCAACTTGAAGATTACTACTGTACTTTCTAGTCATTGCACAAATAGAATTTATTATACCACGCTCTTGTTGGGTGTCTGTTCCTAGAAGGCTAGAGATGATGCCCAATAGAAGTGTCAAATGCCTAGAGATGTGGAATAAAGCTGACTCCCTTTACTGATGATAAAATAGCCAGCCCCTTGACACACGGGGGATTCTGACCTTGCTACAGCTGCTTCTCATTTGCCAAGTGTCGGCTGGGAGTATCTTTTTCTGTCTCTAGGCTCCTAAAATTGCGATATATCATTTCTATAAACTCTTTAATTATTGGGCTGATTTGTAACGAAAGATTCTTCAGTCACCAGTTTAAAACCATACAGAAACCTTTATAGTAACCTACTGAAATAAAGAGATGAGTTGAGTATATCAGAGGATGGGATTTAGAGTAGTTGTAAGGAGTTTGCATTTGTCATCATCTAAATGCCAGCTACATTTAGAGGACTAGTACACCCTGGAAATTAAGTTGGGGTAGAAATAAATGCCCAAATGCAGCTGTGAGTACTTTCCTTTTCAATGCCTACCTGACCCATAATCAATATTCATTATACTAAGGTAATTACTTTCAGGGTATTGTTTATAGATGGACCTATCCTATCTTGTCAGTCTGCTCCTATCCATGAATCCCCTCACCCATATCCTACAAGCCCCAACAGCCTCTGCCTTCATTCAGTTGAGAACTTAAACACATCTTAGTTTCAATCTCACCCTAATTCTATTACATTCCACATATAGCCCCCCTCTCTGATCTAGCTGTTAGCTCAAAGATATAGTGCCCTACATGCACTTAGACCAAAGAGGAGGGGGGGGAGGCAAGAAATGTCCTATGACTATAATTTAATAACAGCTATTTTCTACCATAGCTTGTAACCAATTTCTGAAGGCAATAGCCAGGAAATAAACATATTTAGTTGCAAGAATGTGCTCTACATATTTCTATTCAAAATCCCTTCAGGACTTTTTTTTGCATATTTTGAAATGGTTGATTGGTGCAAAGAGACAGTGTTCTACTCAACGAAGGGTTTTATTGTCATAAGTCAATATCCAACACTCACGGCTGAACTAGACTAAATTAATTCTCATGATTCACCAAAGGACTATGAGGCTATTATAATGGCCACTCAGCAACCCAAAGCTCTGAGGCTACTTGACATTATAAAGCAATGGCAAGAGAAAAGAAGAAGAAATAATGGAAAATCCATTGTCTTAAGAGTTGATTCATGCATTTTAAAGGTCTGCATAATTTATGCAACCTTAAGGCTCAAGGTGAAGTTTTTGTGGCGCTGATGGGAACACAAATTTTCTAAACACAGCAGAAATGCCAGCCACTTGATTGTTAATTGCTATGCTTTCTACAGTGGGTTTTTTTTTTATGTAAAAGAGAGCAGCTAAGCAGATATCCTTCAACAATTTACCCAAAGAAGGCACATCATCGAATACCCCTAAATCTTAACAAGTTTTCACAGATACCCATCAAATCTCCCTTCCTTGAAGCCATCCTGAATTTTATTAACTTTATGGCATAATTTCAAAGTCTGATCTGTTGCATTAAAAACAAGACCCAAATCACCTGCAGTTAAAGAAAATAAGACTATGTTAACATATTAAGTAGTTTCATACAACTTGCTATTAGGCTACTGTATTGAAAAGAGTCATGCTTATATTAAAGATGGGATCAGAAGTCTATCATTTATAACTGATTAAGAATGGTGCTTAGTTCATTGGTTTAAAAATAAAAAAACTGACCCAGGTCCTTGGGTTAGGAATGAAGCCCCCAATTTTTACATTGGTTTTATGGAAAAATCACATTTGACTTGCATTATTTTGATATACATTACCAACCTTTTCCAGGAATTTGCCATACTCTAAACATGGGGACAACTGCCCTACCAAAGTTGAGTCATCCTCCAGAAAACAGATATTTTATTTTAATGGGTTGAGGATGGCGTACAGTAAAGCTGTCAGTCAGGATGTTACTTCAATCAGCAACAAAACTGTCCTACTAAAACAAATTACATTTTATTAATGCACATTTTTCTAAATATGAAATATGAGAATGCTACCTAAGATTTTTCCCAATTATCCCATGTCTACTTGATCTAAAAATAGAAAATGACTGTCCCAATATTAATGCTTTCATTTGGGAAGGCTTATCTGGATAAGATGCCTTATGAAAAATAAATCTTACAAAATGGAATGTTTGATTTGGTGCCATCATCTCTACAAGTGCATCTACTAGTCAGTGAGTTCATTTTCTAAACAAACTAGAGAGACCCAAATCAGAGAAATACTGTCAAACCCACCCTGAGACAGCAATTTTTTTTCTAAATATTTCCCAGAGTCAAATATGTCATCTAGCAAAGGTTTTGTGTAGTCTTTAGCATGCCTCACCCACACGTTCCTCATTTATTATATTATGCAAATACTAGTTACAGCAATCACTTGTGAAATAGCACCGAATTGATATCCTTAAAACAAAGAAGTAATGGTATCTCAATTCAAAACTTGTAAGAGGAATAGATGTCATAGTAAATGGTAGTATATAATTATACACCAAAAATTAAAGTTTGCAAAACTATACTGGAAACTTTTATTAATCATATCATACCTGGTTGAAATTCCTTGGAAAAGCCGATGAAGCCCAATCTTCTAGGCATTTAAAATAAAAAATGTTTTACATTCTAAGACAATAACTTATCTGGAGGCCCCTCTATATCCATCTAAGTATAAATGGCATCTCCATCCTGAAGACTGACATTTCACTGCTTTCTCAACATTAAACATTTTCAATAATATAGTAAAAGCCATCAATTGGCTAAAATATCCTGGATTAAACTCAAAATTACTATGGAGTATGTTAAGGAATCTGTCCTTTAAAACAAAACAAAAGTCTTTACTATGTGTGAATAAAGGCCTAGGCTTCAAAACCTATAGTCTTTTGTTTTCCCGTTATGCTATAAACATGCTATAAATAGTTTGACAGACAGTTTCACCTTTAATTGAACCAACTCTGACTAGAACAGGGATATGGACTTTTGTCTTCTCCCGTCCCCAGGCCCCAGTGGGATAAATGCCGGAGGGATTCCACACAAGCTTTAGATGTCTTGGACTTAGACCCTATTTGTTTTGGAACCATGGGTTCCTTTCTTATTAAATTCTTCTATTTGCCAGGAGAAAACTGGAACAAAAATGAAAAAGTCTAATGTGTTGACTTCAAGATTTGTTTCAACAGTTATGATAGGAAATTACAAGGGACTTGTTTTTTCTTTTTAAAGCAATAAACTCGACAAGTTGCTTATGCTCTTTTTTCTCTTTTTAGTATTTTATGTATGTACTATATTTTTATTTTTTATTTACACATTTGTTCATGTTTAGCATTTTCCAGAGAAGAGGAAAACAGTGAGTCTCTGGTTCATAATGGCATTTGGCTAGTAAACCCTGAAGCAGCCACACTCACATTCCCCATGAAAAATCCTTTAAAGCAGATCCCCAAAAGTGAAAGAAACTTTGCCACTCAAAACTAAAGCTGCCCCGCCAGTGTGGCTCAGTGATCAAGCATCAACCCATGAATCTAAAGGTCACTGGATCGATTCCCCATCAGGGCACATGCCCATGTTTCAGGCTCAGTCCTCAGTTGGGGGGGGGGGGATGCAGAAGGCACCCAATCAAAGTTTTTCTTGCATCAATATTTCTATCTATTCCTCTCTCTCTAAATCAATAAAAACATATTTAAAACAAAATACCTAAAGCTAACCATGAACCTATCACCTTTATGTGAGCACATTTTTCTGTTGACCAGAAAGATGATAATACTGGACAGAAAAATAATCTCAGTAATTCTCTCCTCCCCAGCCTGCTCTGGGATTCATGAGGCCTGGATCTAGGCCCAGGTCATGTCACCTAACTTCTCCCTGGGACTCTGTTTTCTCTATAAAATGGGTGGAGCCAGGGCCCATTCAAATTGCACGGACACTGAGCTCAACTATCCTAATGGTATGAGTTGTGTTTGCTCACTCACTTTCACTAAATTTCCCTAAAATGAGATGACCACGGGATATAAAAGCAACAAAGAAAATGCTAGAGAGAAAGGGATATTTTCTGTAACTGTATATTTCACAGATCACTAACCAGTAGAACATTTAAGTATTTAGGATTTCTTTTGGGGAGGGGGGATGCAGAGAAGTGCTGTCCCAGCCTTTGCCAACTTTATCCCCTATTTATAGCTGCCAAAGTAAGAAGTGCAATCACTCTCTGGGCCAGAGCAAGAAAAACACAGCCTCCTTCACATGGGAGATCCCCTAGGCCTGGCCCCAGAGCTGGGTGTAGCCTGGTTCCAGCACCATGAGGGATGAGGTCCTTTGCAGCGGCCCATCAATGATCTCAGGTTCTTGTAGTACTGGTGATGGTTGTGTCAGGGAGCAGCATTTTGTTCCGCCTTCTCCACAGCCTGATATGTGCACTGAAGTTAACATGATGTGCTTTGCAATGTCCACAGAGTTCTATAAGCAGCACTGGCTCTCACTGAGCAGGAGCACAAAGAAGAGGGGATGCCCGTTATGTGAAAAGAGTTGTTCTGCCCTGACCGGTGTTGCTCAGTGGATAGAGCATCAGAACTTCAGACTGAAGGGTCCCGGCTTCGATTCAGGTCAAGGGCCTGTACCTTGGTTGTGGGCACAACCCCAGTAGGAGGTGTGCAACAGGAGGCAGCTGATTGGTGTTTCTCTCTCATCAATGTTTCTGACTCTCTATCCCTCTCCCTTCTTCTCTATAAAAAATTAATTTAAAAAAAGAAAAAAAAAGAAAAAAAATATATATATAGTGCACCATATACTGACTGACTGCTGTGCCTCTTGTAAGTAAGCCAGAAATGTAACCCAGAGTTATGGCTGGTGAACGGCAGAGTGGCCAGTGTACGCTGCCAAGGGAGCGCTCAAACTACTGATCGTGGTCTTATTAAAACCCTAGGATCTAGGTTCAAAGATGACCTCAAACATCTTCTCTTCCTCTGCAAATGATCACTGCAGCGAAACCGGCAGACACAGCTACGGCAAGGTGAAAAGAGCGCAGGACTGGGAATACGATGACCTGGTTTCAAATTAAATCCACCACTTAATAGCTATGACCTGGGGCGAGTCATTTTAACCTCTCAGCTCTCCTCGCGTGTAACAAGGGAATACTCCTTACTTCACAGTCTAGTTGTATTTAGAAATGAGGCCACGACGGTGAAGGCACCTGGAGGGAAGGAGGAGAGGAGAGGGAGGAGGAGAGAGGGAGGAGGGGCTGGCTTCAGCAGAGGCGAAGTTCCCTCTCCAGGAACTCGGAACAGAGTGCTCCTTAGAGGGCTTGGAGCAGAACGGCAGCTGTGAGGAGGAACTTGAGAGACTATGGAGAGAGAGATTGACAGGACCCGGTGACAGCTGGATTGGCAAGCTCTCAATTAAAGAGATCCTGGTCTGCCCTCATCTGGCAGGGCCAGAATTCCCTCCTGTCATTCCTAACACAATGCTTCCAATGAGCTCTTTCGTTACTGAGGGGGACGGATAGTTCGAAGGAACTTCTTAAAACAGTTTCCTTTATAAGTTTAATGTTCTAAGATGATATAATGCCACTGGCTGTATTACTTTTTTTGGGGGGGCGGGGTGGGGAGAGAATGTTGCTGACCCTTTTAGGTTTCTAATGAAAGTTTTTAACTTTGTACTTATGCCCAAAGGCAATTACTGTGAAAGGTGCCCTTTAAGCACTAGAAATATATCTCTAATTCGTTTGCTTTTTGTTGTTACTGCTGTTGGCCTCTCTTTACAACCAGACCAGACTAGCTGTCTTTTTTTTTTCTTTCCTATAGCTTATTTCTTTTACAAGATGAGAAATAGGTGATTCTCTGTCCCCACCCCAAACAAATCCAAAACTTTTTCAAATTAGTCAGCAGTTCTAAGCTGAGACCTTCCCGTGGTAAGAACTAACCTATTTGACTCAAAGCAAACAGGTCAGAGGGGAGAAAAGAATCTCTGGAGAAGTCAGAGATTATGGCATAGAGTTCTGGGTCATCACTAACTGAGTAACCATTGTATTCCAGGTTAGTCACAATTTCTCTGTGACTCAGTTTCCTTAATTAGATATGAGTGGTAGTATCTGTCCTAGCTTTCTTTCTTGGTATGCTATGACTAACATTCTTTAAAAAAAAAAAAAAAGTAAAAGTGCTCTAGAAATAAAAGGTATACAAATCAGCTTTTGAAATGTCACACGAGATCACAATATTCATTTGTGGATATAATCATATTTGAATAAAAACCGTGAAAATTCTTCAGGGAAATAATGCATCATAGTGTTCAATTTTCATAACTTATAAATAGCGCTGCTGTCAGTACATCTATATATATAAAAGTCTAATATGCAAATTGCCCCCTTGGGAGTTTGACCTGGAGACTGGAAGTTCGATCTCTCACTATGATATGCAATGACCACCAAGGGGCAGTACCAAATGAAGGAAGGGAGGCCCTGGCTGACAGCCAGAAGGAAGGCCCTGATCAGCCCTGATTGCCGGCAAGGCCTAGAGACCATGCCCATGCACAAATTTGATGCACCAGGCCTCTGGTATAATATAACGGGCTAAGTTATACACAAATGTGATTACCTAAAGCCCATGCTGACCCATTGCAACACAATGCTTCCAAGATGCCAAGTTAGTAAGTTACACCTTGGCACCTGGTGTAAAATGCTAAAATATCATAGCCCATAACAAGGTACAGTACTTTCTACAAATACTAGAGGCCCAGTGCACAAAATTTGTGCACCTGTAGGGTTCCTAGAAGCTGCCAGCTGCCGGCCAGCTACTCCCTCCCTTCCCCCAGCCACCTGCCGCCACTGCCTCCACTAAACAGGGCCTCCCACCCTTCCCCCGACCGGCCCTGCCCCCTGGTCGAACTTCCAGATGAACTCTCAGTCAAGGGGACAATTTGCATGCTATGCTTTTATTACATAGGACAAGAGTTATTTTATCTAATTCTCTTCCTTTGCCAGACCCCGTATCCTTTCTTCCACTGACTTAGTGTTTAAAAAGTATGCTTAAGGTAATGAAATAAGCAAAATGTAGATGTGTAATGTGAGAACTAAAATGAAATCAAAGATTAGTTCATTCCCACTGCTATCTCCTTTGAGAGCCAAAATATAGGCCACAAATTTGTTGGAAATACCCGTGGCCTTTCCATTTCGATTATTCCTCCTTCTTCAAAGGAAGGGGCCTAGAAACAAGCATGTGAAATAGCTCCTCCACTGGCCTCTAGGACAAGGTCTCCACGGCTTTCACTCCTGGTTCCTTGTCCTTCATAAGCATACTTCTAGTTCTGGAAGTTTCCTTTCATGCAAACAGACCCACTTGAGCAATTCCTAGTCTGTGTTGGGCAAAGACAAATTTCCATATGGAAACGCAACAATGATGAACTGACAATTTCAGCAGGAGCCAGCCTGCTGCTGGGCTAACGCTATCTGTGCAAAAGGGGAAAAGAACTCCTTTTCAACCACATGTGGAAGAAACAGCTTCACTCTTCTTGGTTGGGCATTTCAAAACAATTTTGCTCTTTAAGGTACAGGAATGTTTCTGTATAGCCCAACGATAACCACTTAATTCATGGGGTACTCGTGTACTGACTCACTGAAGAAGCCCTCTAGTCTTTTGGAAATGAAAAAGGACTACCCAATAAAAAGTCACTTATTTTAAGATCTCAGAATGCCTCATGTAATAACAGGTACATAGCATATGCTAGATTAGTTGCTTACTGATCACCTGTTAAGTGCTAGGTACTGCAAATACAAAAACAGCTAGAGGTATAAGAGACCCTGTTCCAAGGAAAACAAAAGGTAAAATTATCCTATCTAATAAAAGAGTAATATGCAAATTAACCATCACTCTGCTACAAAGATGGCGGTGCCCATAGCACCAGGGTGGAAGGCTGACATCACCATGGTAACGATGACAGCGTCCCACTCCCAGGCCTCAGAGGGAGGAAGGGCTGCAGATAGAACGCTGGGCTGCTGGGCCAGGGCTCTGAGCTGCCACAGAACAGCTTGGGGTACGCTCCAGGCCCAGCAGACAGAAGCCCAGCAGGCGCTGGGTGGGGGGGAAAGGGGGGGTGAGCTTTGAGCTGCTGCTGAGCGGCTTGGGACACACCAAGGGGACAGACTCTGGGATGAGGGCTGCTCAGAGCTGCTGCGTGGCTTGGGAAACGCCCCGGCCCAGCAGACAGAAGCCCAGCTGACAGAAAGTGGGGCCGCTGGACTGGGGGCATGGTCCTGGGAGCTCCCCAGCAGTATGGCGTGGGCCATGCCCCCATCCCAGTGACAGAAACCCTGCAGACACAATGCAGAGGGTCCTCTGTGCATGAGCTACAGAGAAAACACCTTTTCTTTTCTTTTTCTTTTTTTAATACATTGAGTTTTCATAGAGAGGAAGGGAGAGGAATAGAGAGCTAGAAACATTGATGAGAGAGAAACCTTTATCAGCTGCCTCCTGCACACCTCCTACTGGGGATGTACCCACAACCACGGTACATGCCCTTGACTAGAATTGAACCTGGGACCCTTCAGTCTGCAGGCCGATGCTCTATCCACTGAGCCAAATTGGTTAGGGCAGAAACACCTTTTTCTGAAGGCTCACTGGCTCAGCTCCCTGTAAGCTGCCTCTCACAGTGTTCTTGGTAACTTGAGTAATAAGAATGCAAGAAGCTGATCTAGGGTTTTTCCACCACACTCCTGGAGGAAAAACTAAGATCTGCTGCTGGAGAGGCTAAGAAATGTCATATCCTGCCCTCGCCAGTTTTGCTCAGTGGATAGAGCCTCGGCCTGCAGATCTCAGGGTTTGGGTTCGATTCTGATCAAGGGCATGTCCCTAGGTTGCACGCTCCTCCCTGGCCAGGGCCCAGGTCAAGTCTCATGCAGGAGGCAACCAATCGAAGTGACCCTCTCACATTAATGATTCTCTCTGTCTTTCCCTCTCTCTTCCAAGCTCTCTAAAAATCAATGGAAACATATCCTCAGGTAAGGATAAAAAAAGAAAGAAAGGTCATATCCTATGAAAGATACATCTTGAAAGTGCCTAAAGAAAGTTGTCATGGTGAAGGGACTGGAATCCATGTTGATGAAAACACTTTGGCAGCTGTGACAGTGGCACCAGCAGCGGTGTGGTAGAGCTGGTGCCTTCCCCTGATCAGCCCAGTCACCTCCCACAGAGGAAGGCCAAACTGCAGCTTAGGCCCGCTTCCTGTCAGTAGGCTATCTCCTGAGGGCTCTCAGTCTCTGAGAGGGGGCAGGCTTGGCTGAGGGACCCCCCACCAGTGCACGAATTCCATGCACCAGGCCTCTAGTCCTATATTATAAAAGGCTAATATGCAAATTGACTAAACTGCAGTTGTTACCCCCTACTGGTCAGTGTTCCAGAAGCCAGGCTTATGGCTGGCAAGCACAGCAGCAGTGGCAGAAGCCTGTCTCGCCTGTGCTGCAGCATTAAGGATGCCCAACTGCTGGCTTAAGCCCGCTCCTGATGTGGACTCCTGGACTGCAAGAGAGCGCAGGCTGGGTGGAGGAGCAACCTTCCTCTGAGTACCTGAATTTTATGCACCAGGCCTCTAATAATTATTATAACACTAGTGTCCTGGTGTACAGATTCATGTACATTGAAAGAAAGTTAATTAGAAGAAATATTTTAATATCACTATTCACATCTTGCTAATGAAAAGAAAATAGGATTCTCCGGAGTCTCCTACCTACCTACTCCAGATTAGGCATGGGAAAATGCTTCACTAATATTTGGTTAAACTGTAAAATGTTTGTACCTGGCTATAAAGCAAGTTGGGTTCCTGGACTGAAGAAACTCCAAGGAGGCTAGTCGCTAGGAAGAGGAAGCCAGGCGTTGCTATGTGATGTCATTATCCGGCACCCACAGAAACTGTTTCCAGACTGGGCTGGTCTGTGGGCCATATTTTGTGCCATGGGATCTTGACAGTATTGCTGCAGTTTGGTGGGCTGTTGCTTCAGGGTGGTAGTGGGGCCTGTGTCCTTCTTGGGGGAAGCTGAGTCTTGGTTTGTCAGTGCTAGGTCCATGGTGTTATTTTTGCATGTCATGGCAGCCCCTGTGTTGAGCATCTTCCCCCTGGTGGTCAGTCCACATCATAGCTAACCAATCACATGGATGGACACTTTGCCTTTTATATATAGAGATGAGAACTGCACTGTTGGAAGTAATGGCAAGTTGTAGTGATAGAATAAAAAATGAAAGGGTCAGGGTGTGTTTCAAAGAAAGTATTTGAGAGATGTTCCTAAAGCTAGTCCTTAAAAAATAAGTATTACTGGTAAAAGCAAGACAAAAAACACAACAACAACAACATACCCACAGAATTTACTCATGATTCAAGAATAGGAAGTAGAGAGAATGAGAATGAGCAAACTATTGCCAGTCATCCTACCCAAGATAAGCTTTCTTTGATGAATTCTCTAGAAGTAGTTTTGGGGAACGGGAATATTAATATACTTTATCTAATGATGAACCTACCTATTTCAATAAGTTAACTAAGAATTATTAAATCTTCTATTAAGATTCTTGGCCAGTTCTTGATTTAATCCCCTAATTGGTGTCATATGAGCCAACATTTAGCTATTTTCCTCAGGAATTTGAAGGCCTTCATTCCTAGAACTATTTAACTTAAGAGACACCTAAGGGATAGCCTCAATTCCATAATTATTTGATTTTTGTCACCCCTGATGTCACTGTTAGGTTCCTACTGGGAGTTAGAAAACAAATTGTTCTTTATACACACCCCAACACTCTCCCCACCCCCAATGTACATCCTTACTCAATAATATATGACCAGTTAAAAATCTCTTCCACTTCTTAGGCATGGAGCTCTGGAGAAAATTCAGTTATTTGCATATACTTGGAAGAGGTTACAAGCTACTTATCAAAGTCAAGACTGTATATGAAAAGCTAAAACAACATTCTTTTTAATTTTTTAAAAAAAGAAAAATGTCTTCTTTAGCACTAAAACAAAAGTCTGATCACTGATTTTGGCCAAGGTCACACTCATGGTCACCCAAGTAGTGACAATTTCAGAGAACCAAGTCTTAACTTCTTCCTGTCACTACAAGGGGGGGTGGGCGGGATAATTTTTTACTCAGTCAGAGCACATAAATACAAAAGTAAATGATTACAAGGGTCCATTTCCCACATGAGGACATGATTTTTTTAAGTGATTATGGATACTACAGAGCAAATGAAATGGGGAAAGAGCTGGCCGTCCGTTAAAATAACTGTGGCGGGCCAAATCCTCACTACATGTTATTTCAACCACAGCCTCATCTGTTTAACTTTCCTAGGATTTCACCACTAGACTCAAACTGGCAAACTGTCTTTCGAAAGAGTATTAAATTCTTGGGCCAGACGGAACAAGGAGGTCATTTAAAACACTTCTCTCTAATTCAAGATGACCACACCTTAAAGCCATCCCAAATAAATAAAAAACTTAATGGCTTCTTAAAATTATGTAGAGAAGGCATTTTTAAATGCCTAACTCAACTGGTATTCATTTACAACGTTCAGTATTTGAAGAAATAGTTATTTACTTCTCACATCAGCCATTCCTGCTGTAACTTCTCATTTTTTATTTCATCATTTCAAGCTATATATTCTAAAATTTTAAAATACGTAATGTATTGCATGCTCTTTTCATTTCCAGACCTAGGAACCTTATTTCAATTTTGCCTATAATTTTTGGCAATATACAGCTTGCTATTATTTTAGATATATTTTTCTAAGAAATGTAAATACCAATTTAGATTTAGACAAATCCCAACTATTAGTTCTCCACTTTATTATGCAAATGGGTAACCAACTTTCCTAATTCATTCTTAGAAGACACTGTTCAATGAGGAAGATATCTGTAAACTGTGCCTTTTGAAATTTCATCTTATAATTTTTGGCATGCCACATCCATGAGCGTCTACCAACTCTACCGTCTAGAGTAGATAACTCCCCATTTCTTCTAGAGCTAAAGCCTCTAACACCCAGAGATCTTTGTGTGTAGCTTCTTGCTAAATGTCTACACAGTCTCAGCACCTTACATTTGAAATCTCCAACCTATCCATGTTGAAGATAAGTCTTCTCTTATCCTAACCTGACCATTATTATGGGTTCCTCTAGATATCTAGACATTGCCTCCCAATCCAAGAAAGTTTGCCAACAACTACACTCTTTGTCGTCACATCTTCTATTTCTGTCTTAGTCACTCCTGAATTTAAATGGTGATTATATCATATAATATATAAGAAACAAAGAAAGTCCATTGAAAAAGAATATATGTAATTCCCTTTTATTGATCAGGAGGTTGAACAATAGTTTATCATAAAAAACACAGAATTCTAATAAATCCTAAAGAAGAGAATCCATATTGACTAAGATAATTAGTATAAGAGGCATTAAAGGACTGGTTTCATTTTATTTTTTTAATCCAAATAAGAGTTTGAATGAGCATATATTTATTTCTCAGGTAATAAACACCTCTCATGATAGGGGACTCCCACACATCTGTCCTTCCCATTACTTACCCTTGTTTTTTGTTGTTGTTGTTGTTTTCTCCTTACACAAATCATTAATTTAACACATTATCCCAGGACCTATTGGGTGACTGTTTATATCCTAAAAGTAGGTCTTCCACCCTCTGCACTCACCCCATCTCCAATTGTCTTTACTGCACTTAGAATTATACTTGAATATTCAGATGCTAAGACTGGAATTGACAAAAAGTAAACCTGGCCTCTTCAGGTATAAAGAAGAAAAAGACAACTAGAGGGCAACCATTGTGAGAAATTTCAGACCCCTAAATGTAAAATGGCAATCCCATTAATCCATATTAAGGCAATTGATTAGAAATGCTCAAAGACACACCATCAGGATACTCATCACATCACTAAAAATAACTACAATTTTTAAAGTATATGTATGTGATTTTTTTAAATGACAGATCAACAAAATGTGTAACACCATATTTCTAGTGTAAGATGCCACTAACTGTAAGCAGATTCAGCATTATGCTATACTCAGAAGAAAATTCAACCATGGAAACTCTAGCTTAATATGGGTCAATAGGCAAACCCCCCTTTCATAGATGTTAAAATCTATGAAATACTGTAATGATATACTTGCGGTTGGTTAATTATTTATTGGCATGTAAACATATAATAAGATATTTGGCTAAAGATGGTATGCACAAAGGGTCAATCCAGCAAAGCTGATCAGGGAGTGAAATCTTATCAAATACATTTTCTCTGTGGTAACATTATATTTTCAATTTATTCAAAATTTTGATGAAAGATGTATTGTGAGAGAATTCAAATAAATACTCCACCATGCTCTCCAGGTTATTCTTTTAACCCCTTTCTCTTCTTTTCTAACACAGATGGCCATTCTACTGCTGTGCTCAGGGAATTTCCCCATTGTTTAAGAAGTCTTCAATCAACAAACTCAACTGCCTTCAGTTTCTAGGACCATAAAAATGACTATCCTTTTTACCTTTATGTCCTCAGAGTTATGATATTCTCCCTACTACCCACCTGTTTGGAAGAAACCTTTTCATATTTCAAAGTCAACCTAAAAATCACTCCTCTTCCTTCTCCTCACCATTAAGATTTTCTTGGTATCACCCCTTTAAACCCTCCCCTTTTTCCCTAGTTATAATTTCTCTGGGATACTCAATATTCTATATATAAGTAATGTCTTATTGCACTTAAAATTTGATTCCCCATGCCCCCTACTAGTCTGTAACCTGTAAAAAAAAAAAAAAAAAAAAAAAAAACAACAACAACAACAACAAACAAACAAACAAAACCAAAAACACAACTCTTTTTCTTTTCTTTTAATTTGCTAGGCATTACCAGTGCCTACTAGGGTGCTTAACCCAAAATATAAAAAAACATTTGATGATACTGAAACCAGTTTGGCTCAGTAGATAGAGCATCGGCCTGCAGACTGAAACGTCCCAGGTTCCATTCTGGTCAAAGGCATGTACCTCGGTTGCGGGCACATCCCCAGTGGGGGGGGTGCGGGAGGCAGCTGATCGATGATTCTCTCTCATCGATGTTTCTAACTCTCTATCCTCTCTCTTCCTCTCTGTAGAAAATCAATAAAATATATTTTTAAAAATTTGATGAGATACTGAAAACAAATTGGGAACACAACACTACAACACAAAAAATAAGAATTATATAGTCACACCCACATTTTAAATGCAGTTAAATATTTTCAAAAGATAAGGAGTATGGCAATGGTCTTTGAAAATAAGTCCCCTGCTGAAAAAATCTATAGTTATTTTTCTTAATCATATTTTTAAAGCAAGAGCATATTTAAGACTCAGTTAATGGTTCAATTTTACATATAAAATATCTGTTGCATTTAAATTTATTTTGATTGGTGAAACTCTCTTAGGGAAATATAAATCATACACAATTTTAAGGCAGTTTTTAGCTAAATGGCTCACAGAATAATATACATATGAAAACTTGAATAATTTATCTTATTTTCAAGTAAGTCATTTACTGTGATATATGTCCACTTGTTTATTTCTCATATGCTCTAAACATAAAAAGCTATAAAATATCAGTACCATAATATAGTACAGAACACTAAGCCAAGACATTTAAAATCACATTAATCACTTAGAAAGAGATGTATATTTTATTGCTAAGTGTAGAAAAGTCACTATACTTTCTGCTTTAAATTATCCCATATTTATTACACACACATGCACACACACACACACACACGTGTGTATATGTGTGCAGAGTGATTAGATGCAGAAAAGACTGGGAGGTTACAAAACAAATTTAACAGCGATTTTCCCCTTGGAGTTCGATTGGAGAATAAAAAGAGCTTTTTACATTTAAAAATGGTAACTATATCAGTATCATTAATTGTAATAGGGCTGAGCAAATAGATTTCATTTGATCTAAAATTTGCACTATATGGCACGTCTTGACCAACTGTCAAAATAATGATAAAATGGATTTTTGCACCCAGATGAACATAGAATATTATTTTCAGCAATAATGTAACACTTCCGTCACATGCAAGCCATGGTCAAGTCATACATTTCCTGAAATGCATTTCTGTCTGTCATCAGTTATATTCAAGTGCTGAGCTCTGCTTCTTTTGTGTTTGCCAAAATGTTATCATTGAACATTTATATGTTGTCAACAAGAATAACCAGTAATACCACTATCATTCAAACTTGTTTTGAAAATCTTAGTGAATATAATAAAGTCTTTTTAAAGCCATACATAGTATTTACTTGTAGAAGATTACTGTCTACCAGAAAAACAAAGAAAGTCCATTGAAAAAGTATTAAAACCAAAAGGATTTCCAGAAATAAGGTAATATACAAAATTATATAGCTTTCTTCCATGGCAACAATAACTACTTCCTAGAATAATTACTTCCGAAATATAATGGAACAAAGGGCTCCATTTATAAAATCAACAAAAACTTAATGAACTCAAGAAGCACAGATCACCTATAAATAAAGCCATATAACTTTACTGAGAGAGATATAAAATAAGACCTGAAGAAATGAAAAGATATTGTATGCTCTTAGATTGGCAAGATGAAATACCACAAAAAGGTTAATTTCCTATAAATCAATCCATACCTTTAACAGAATTCCAATAAACATCCAGTCCCCTATAAGCCAACATGACCATAAAGTGGTCTTGACAATTACTGAGAGAAATGGGAAAAGCATATTCACTGGAAATCCTCCAAAGAAAAGAGCAGCTAGTAAAATATATGAAAGGATATTCCAACCCTCTGGTATCAAAAACTGCAAAAGACAAGTTTTCTAAAAGATTGGAAAAGAATTTAAAATAAGGCCACACTCAGCCTGGCCAGATGGCTAAGTTGGTTGGAGCGTCACCCAGTGTACCAAAGGTTTGCAAGTTCAATTCCCCATTAGGGCGCATAGCTAGGTTGTGGATTCAATCTCAGGTCGAGGTATATATGGGAGGTAACCAGTCTATGTTTCTCTTTCATGTTGATGTCTCGATGTCTCTCTTTCTCTCTCTCTCTCAGAAATCAATGAAAACATGTCCTGGGGTGAGGATTAATTTTTAAAAATAAAATAAAAAGATAAGGTGACACTCATACAATGTAAATTGATATCAGACACATGGGAATAAATCCTACTTATTCTTCAAGGGCCAGCTCATGCTTCACCTTTATAAAACTGAGGTGTAGCCGAAACCGGTTTGGCTCAGTGGTAGAGCATCGGTCTGCGGACTGAAGGGTCCCAGGTTCGATTACGGTCAAGGGCACGTACATTGGTTGCAGGCACATCCCCAGTAGGGGGTGTGCAGGAGGCAGCTGACAGATGTTTCTCTCTCATCGACGTTTCTAGCTCTCTATCCCTCTTCCTTCCTCTCTGTGGAAAATCAATAAAATATATATTTTTTTTTTTTTTATAAAACTGAGGTGTAGGGCAGAGCCACTCCCCCAGCACTGCCACAGCCCTGCACCCTCACTCCTTCACTGGATGTCTAAGAGCCTCCATTAGTTGTTTTATTCCACAAGGGCAAGGACACAAGTTTATCTATCTTTGTATCAGTATTTGTTGATTAATAGAAAATTGTAATAGAGAGAAATCTGGGGGGGGGGGATGAGAACCCCCTTAATTATCCATGACATTTAGCAGCATGAACAAAACTACCTCCAATTGTTGTGTGTCAAGATTCCAAAATAAAATTACATAATCAAGCCATGAAAATACAAATTATAAGTACGCTCATCTATGTTTATCACCTAAAATGATGGCAGAAAGAGCATTAGCTAAAAAGCTTTTAAATTGGGTACATAAAAGTTACAAGGCAGAACCAGTTAACACTAAAATGTTCCTCAAGTCATCACTTCATCTTCCATTTGTTCTTCTGGTCTACTAGGTATAAGAAGGAGAGAAGGGTAAAAGGTGTTTCCCATAATGAAACCATTGTCTCTATTTAGCTTTCATTATGACTGTTCAAGGCTAGAACCTTACAACCATTTAGCAAAATCATAGGACCTTAACAACTAGAATGAAATTCTATTTATGCCCAACACATCACTCAATTATTTACAAAATAAACTAAGGCGCTTACAGCCACTCCTGAGAAGACATGCTAACCTATTTTCAACTCAAGCATGCTTCCCCATGCCAAAAACCAGAAAGTTGTTTTATATTCCCTAGTCAGTACTCTTCAGGAAACCTGCCACCACCCTACAAAGAGAAAGAGGACCATTTACCCCCATTCTAGGAAAAGTCAGTCTGTACCAAGAAATTAGTTTTCAGGCAAAGAAGCTACAACCCAAATGGTATAATTTATGAACATCTCACTCTTATCAAACTAATTTTAAAACAATCTTGTGATATGTGAGATACATCTATGCCAAAAATCAAGATACTAGCTGTCTAAGAAAACAAGGAATTATCCCCACTGAGTTCTAGTAGCCATGGACTAAACATTCACAAGTATAAAATAGCTTGTCATTATGCTAAGCGAAATAAGCCAGTCAGAGTAAGATAACTATCACATGATCTCACTCATTTATGGAATATAATGAAAAACAGAAACTGATAAACAAAAATGGATCCAGAGACAGAGGAGCATCGATCAGACTGTCAAACCTCAGAGGGAAGGTATGGGAGGGTGTGGGTAAGGGAGAGAGATCAACCAAAGGATTTGTAGGCATGCATATAATGCATATAAGCATAACCAATGGACACAGACAACAGGGGTTGAGAGCATGAGTGGGGAGGATTGGGGATTAAGGGGGTGATAAGAACACATATGCAATGCCTTATCAATAAAGAGAATTTTTTTTTAAAAAAAAGGAAATTAAAAAAATATATAGCTTGTCCTTGTAATGGAAGCTGGCACCACAGACCTTTTGTCATTGGAGCACAAATTTTGTATTACTTTTCTCTGTGATTTTTTTTTAAGGATTTGTTGGTCTTTTATGTATTCTTTGCCAAGTGTTTTGGAACTTGTATTTGAAGATAGGGATAGCATATTGTTGATAGTTGGGTGTAAATTAGGAACACTCATTGTCCCTTCAGAGTGGCATCCTTAACTGCCAAAACTATGACCCAAGACACTGTTGGCAAGGTGATAATCACCTTGAGTGTTCCTCTCATTATTTTGGGGTATTATCCTAATCAAACAAGTCTAAGTATCCCTTATTGATTTTTTTTTTATATTTTATTGACTTTTTATAGAGAGGAGGGAGACGGATAGAAAGCTAGAAACATTGATGAGAGAGAAACATGGATCAGCTGCCTCCTGTACACCTCCCAATGGAAATGTGCCCGCAACCAATGTATGTGCCCTTGACTGGAATCAAACCTGGGATCTTTCAGTCCGCAGGCTGACGCTTTATCCACTGAGCCAAACCGGTTTCGGCTCTTTATTGATTTTGTTAGATGTATTGGGACCTGCCAAGAAAGAAGAGTACTATAAATTTTTACCTTTGAGATGCCAAGGTCTTTGAAAAGTGGGAAAACGGATAAGAGGAAACTAAATGTTGTAATCAATCTTTCCAAGAAGGTACTAGAGATATGAAATAAAACTACACTACTTTTACTGATTCAAAGAAATTGAATAAAAACAAGAGAGGAATTTTATGCAAGCTATCAATCAATGCAGGATGTTGGATAAAAATATAGCAACCCGTAAGGTCCTACCGATACCCCCCCCCCAAAAAAAAAGTAAGAAACAGTGCCTACCTAGAAGGAACATACAATTTACTCTGTGCTCCTCAGGTAAAGGTGTAATTTCTTTCACCACTGGAAGTCACCTCGAAGACTACTCCATACCACTATTTTTGAGCAGCATGACAGGCAGAATGCTAAAGCTATTCCCCGCCTCCCCAAGAGTCCCATCTTTTGGGTAGTTAATCAAATGCAAATCTAGGTAAGGCTGTGAAAAAATTTTGCAGATGTAATTAAGGTTACTAATCAACTGACCACATGCTACAGAGATTTATCTTATGTTATACAGATGGTCCCAAGCTAACCACATGAAATCTTAAAGCAGAGGACTTTCTCCCTCTGTAATCAGAGAGATGTGGAACAAGAGGAAGAGAATAGAGGCAGCAGAAAAGAGGCAGAGTTTTCCCAGGCTGAGAAGGATTTGTGGATCTCTCATGGGCTCTGAAATGGAGAAAAGCCAGCTAAGGGCTGGCCCAGCTGAGAATTCACAAACAGAGACCTCAATTCTACAACAACAACAAAAATAATGACATTCTGCCAACCACCTGAATGAGCCTGGGAGCAGATTCTCCCTTGAGCCTCCTGGTAACAGCCCTGCTGACCAACACTAGATTTCAGGCTCATGAAACCCAGAGCAGATAAACCAGGTGAGCCATACCACTATTTAGAAGCCAAGCCCAGCTTCTGTCCTACAGAACCATGAGGTAATTAATTGGTATTGTTTTAAGCCGCTAAATTTGTGTTAATTTGTTATGGCAGCAATAGAGAATCAATGCAAGCACTTACATGTGCCTGAATATAACAACTCATTTAATTCTCACAAAAACATTGAAAAGTTATCACCTTCCATTTTACAGATGAGAAAACTAAGAAATAGAGAAATTAAATAATTTGCTTGAAAATAATATGCTTAGGAAATAGTAATGCCTTATATTCAAGAAAGCGAATTGGCCCCATAACATTGATAACACAAGCTTAAAAATTCAGTTTGAAAATGACTAAATTTCACTCCAACAAAGAAGTGAATTATTTTTAAAGAAACTTTCAATAAAATAATTTCAAATGAAAGGTTCCTTAAGTCAAAGGCATACTTTTTTCTTACTGTCCTTATGCTATTTGGTGCTTAGACTACACTAAAAATCGCACATACCTAATTGATGTTTTATGTAAGACTAATGTACTCACACAGTTTTAGGTTCAGTAGTAAGAGATTTTTTAAATAGCCTATTTAGAAAAATAAATATATAGTCTAAGAAATTTAAAAGAAAAAGTTAAATCTAGCTGTAGTCAACATTTTCAATACTAATGTTCTATTTATAAAACTTCCTAAGTCTATGTCATTATGCATTATGTATATGCATTGATGTCAATCATTAATTAGCAGGTGTTCCTAACGGAATAGCTGTTTAGATCTTTTCCAATGGCTAGAAGCATTCTAATTTAGAGAAACAGACACACCAGGTCTTATTTACCTTTAAGCTCTGCATAACTGAGCAGACTAGTAAAGGAGCTCAAAATTAGTTTGGTCATGTTCTATCTAGTTCTTAAATTGGATGGTAGCTTCATGGATGTTCATTTTACTTTGCTTTGTAACATACACAATACATATATTTGCCTATATGTACCAATTGTTACACAGTTTAAAAATGAACTGAACAGGTGATATCATGTCTTCAAAATATAGGTACACATATAAAAATAAAATTATGAAAATAGCACTATATGGATATATATGTTAATGATTTTTAGTTAATAGAAAAAAAACTTTCTTTGTAGATATTTTAACTATATAGAAAAGCACAAGCGTGTGCACGCTTATTCTCAGCTGTCCCGCCCTAGACCCCCTGAGCGTCAGCCCTAGTCCCCCTCGAGGTCCCGTTTCCTCTCCAACAAGATGAAAGAAACCATTATGAACCAAGAGAAACTCGCCAAACTGCAGGCACAAGTGGGCATTGGGAAAGGAACTGCTCGTAGAAAGAAGAAGGTGGTTCACAGAACAGCTACAGCAGATGATAAAAAAAAACTTCAGTTCTCCTTAAAGAAGTTGGGGGTAAACAATACCTCTGGTATTGAAGAGGTAAATGTGTTTACAAACCAAGGAACGGTGATCCACTTTAACAACCCTAAAGTTCAGGCATCTCTGGCAGCAAATACTTTCACCATCACCGGCCATGCTGAGACACAGCAGCGGACAGAAATGCTACCCAGCATCTTCTACCAGCTTGGTGCAGATAGTCTGACTAGTTTGAGGAGACCGGCAGAAGCTCTGCCCAATCTATCTGTGGATGGAAAAGTGCCACTTGCTACTGGAGAGGATGATGATGATGAAGTTCCAGATCTTGTGGAGAATTTTGATGAGGCTTCCAAGAATGAAGCAAACTGAATTGAGTCAACTTCTGAAGAAGATAAACTCAAAGAAGTTTCTGGGAACTGCTATTTTATATTATGACTGCTTTTTCAAATTTTGTTTATGGATCTGATAAAATCTAGATCTCTAGTATTTTTTAGCCCGATGCCCCTGAACATTGCAGCTCTTTTCAGTTTTTGCTTATACATAAATCATTTTTGCAGCTAATTAAGCTGAAGAAGCTTGGGAATAAAGTTTGAAACAGGTTAATAAAGAAGAAAAAAGAAAGAAAAGCAGAAAATAGTTATAATCCAGAGAAACTAGAGCCCACTTGAAAACTAAAATTGCTAAACTAAACTAAGAACATTAGCATAATTTACATGGAATACACAGCTTAGAGATCTGGTCTTGAAGACCTTTTGTTCTGGCTACAAATCTATTGCTAGAAGACTCTAGGGCAGGCGTGGGCAAACTTTTTTGACTCGAGGGCCACAATGGGTTCTTAAACTGGACCGGAGGGCCGGAACAAAAGCAACCTGACCATGCTGGCACTCTCATCTTGGGCTGCTGGTGAAGGAGCGGAGGGGAGAGCAAGAGAACCCTCTGCTCTTTCGGCTCCACAGGCCGGATAGAACAGCCGAACGGGCCGGATCTGGCCCGTAGTAAGCCCATGGCTGCTCTAGGACAACTAAAATGTTGTAGGCTAATTAGAAGTTGGGGAGAGGGGTAACTTTATGGAGCAACTAAATGAAATTATGACCTACCCATGCAATTGGTTGTCTTACTTCTAATAATGGAATATTATGCAGCTAAGGATGAATATTACAAATCAGTGTATAGTCTGAATTGTGAGCTGCTTCATATATTTTTCTATTAGAAGTTTTATTCTCATTTCTAATTTCTTTTTCTATTTGCTTAATGAATCACAACTACTTCAATACTGTTGCCTTAAATAAGTCCAGAGGGTTAAAAGTTAAACATTTTAAACTTACTCTTATTAGAAACTTTACCTTCAAGGGTCCTGCTCTTGTTTACTAGAAAAATGTATTTAAAAGGCATTTACTATACAAACAATTCACTTCTTTAGAAAGCATTCTACCTATAAAAACTTTTCAAAGGTCAAGTTCAAGCCTTCTTTTTCCTCCTTTTCAACAGGTGGTAAAAATAGGTGTCAAAGATTTTTTTAAAAGGAAGAAAGAAAATAATAAGGGAGAGAAAAAAACAAACAAAAAAGAGCCACCTTAATCTGACCTGTCCAAGTCTAGTTTAGCTTTTAACACCTTATCATAACATTCTTATTTTTTAACATCCCGGAAAGGTTAGTATTTCTTTGTAAACAGTCCCTTAAAAAAGGTTTTCTATTAGAATATGAACTTTAGTTCTGGCAACCGGACTTAAGGGGGAAATTCTGATCAAATAAAAACATTATACACAGATACTCAATATAGTATTATTTATCTCAGAAAAATATACTTAAAAATACTTGATAAAAAACAATGGTTACCATCTACCTAAATGTAATATTATGCAGCTACCAAAAATAATGTTCAAATACACTTAATATTTTATATTAAATATACAAATATTTAATATAAAATATATGTATATTAAATATATGTATAATTTTAAATATACAAATACACTTAAATACTTGATAAAAAGCAATGGTTACCATTTACCTAAATGGTTACCATTATTTTTGTAAATGTAATATTATGCAGCTACCAAAAATAATATTCACCGAAAAACAAATATGTAATTACATGGGAAACAGCTTGTTACAAAAAGTGTGAAAAGAACAATTACAATATTTTTAAAAATAGAAAGTACACTATTGTTGTTTTTACTTTTATTGTCTTTTCCTAACTGGTACATGTATATCTATTTTTTATCTATAATACCACATGTTCCTATCCTCAGACTTTAAAAGATGCTGCTATCATTTTAACATTCTATGCCAAAAAGCACATACCTCCTTCCTTATTTTTCTGGACTACATACTTCTTAGCCCTCTTAACACTCTTAACCCTCTAGAACACATATAAAATTATTTCAGAAAGAAACAGCCTCAATCTTTTAGGAAATGTACTGGGAAAGTGTGCATTTATTATGTGGATGGCAAAGTCAAGCTAAAGATTATTAAAGTATCATAGTTAAAAATAACAGGGCTAGCAATCATCATTACAGTAGACAGGCATAATCTGGCCTCCAAGATCCCTGAGAATTCTTTTTCCCACCTGGATCAGGATCCTAAGAAGCATTCACTATTGCTAAATGATTTCTGTAATCCATCATATCACTCCACTGAGACATTACCATTTGGTTACAATTTTTCCTATTCTTCAGGTGTCAGAAATCCTACATACTCTATGTGATCCAAAAAGTTTCAGAGATGTGCATTATGTTTAAACTAGAGGCCCAGTGCACAAATTCGTTCATGGGTGTGGTCCCTCAGCCTGGCTGGTGATCAAGGCCAGTGGGATGGGACCACTGGAGGTTGGCCAGCCATGAGAGGTTGGCTGTGGAAGCACACTGAGCACGAGGGGGCAGCTCCTGCATTGGACGCCTGCCTTCTGGTGGTCAGTGAGAGTCATAGCGATCAGTCTATCAATCATTCAGTCAGCTGGCCACTTAGGCTTTTAGATAGGTAGGTAGGTAGGTAGATAGATAGATAGATAGATAGATAGATAGATAGATAGATAGATCAATTATACCATAAAGGTTCAACTTAAAAATCTTTTTTTTTTTAAAAAAAAAAAAGGGTTTTTCTTTAAGAAATAGGCAAATAACTCCTTGAAGTATTTTTATCTCCTTCTGAACACTTGGTTCTAACCTCATATTTCAATGATATTTTCCAGATAAATCCAACTGCCTGAAGTTCTCTTTGAAAATGTACAAAACCAATAGATTTTAATACTTGGTACAATTTTTCCAACATTTTCAGGCTGCCCATCTTAAAAAGTAAACACACACACACACACACACACACACGTACACACACATGCACACTAAATAACAAATGTTGACAGTTAAAAAGTATTTTCAAATTAGTCCCAATTTTAGCCTTCAAACAGACAAGTTTTCCCACTATGAACATTTATTGAATATTGAACTGTTCCTCAAAAAGAGCCAACCATGTTGCTCCTGAGTTTAATACCCACAGAAGACCCACTTAATTTTCTATATATATTAAAATCCAAAGAAACAATTATTTTATGTCTATAAATACCAAAGGGAACTTTCCAGGGAAAAGAAATAAATCCATATTCTCCCTCATAATTTTTCTCTTTCTAGGATAATTAGCATATCCATGAGAAGTTGGCTTTCAAACTGGTCCACTCTCATTAATTTCTAAAAATGTACAGTAATGTGTTTGCAGCTAGCTGGATGGGAAAGTGCCTGTACCTCATTCCTGCCAAACTATTGGCAAGCTACTCAATGGGCACCTACCACTATCTTTTTGTCCCCGAGTCAAAAACTGGGCATATGTGAAAACAATCTTTTATTCTCTGTTTCCACTACATTTGCTGTAAAATGTTGAATACTATGAACAACCACATCAAGAAAGAAATTACATTCAGAAAAGCCTATACTCCCATTCCTCTGATAAAGAATGTGGTCCCCAAACCAGTCAGCATCACCTGGGAACTTGTTAAAACTAACAATCTCAGACCTCCACCCAGACTTTTGACTCACAATCTGCATTCACCAAGATGCCCAGGTTGTTTGCAGGTTGGCGTTTGAAAAGCACTCAGTCCAGAAGTTAAGGTAGGAAGTAGCATGATGAACTTTCTCCTGCTTGCTCATTCTAGGTTGTGGAAAGCTGCAGAAAATCTGCAGTCTGCAACGAATAAATTACTGGTAATCTAATTAAACCAAGTTTTTCCACAAAGATAAAAAAAAAAAAATATGTGTGGCTGATGCTTTGTGCCTACTGACAGGATTTTCAGCACACTACCAGAACTGGATATTTCTAAAAACATGCTGAAAACAGGTACATCTGTTCTCCAGTCTCTATTAAGAAAAGCATCTTTGCTGAAGAATCTTACTCTCTTTTTCAAACCTAAGGTGGGTCTTATGGATGAAATCTATTTTTAATTGTTCCCCGTTAGAAATGAATTAAAGAACCTTAATATAAGAATCCTAACTGGCTGATTTAATCCACCTTACAAAGAACTAAGCACGTGTGTTTGAACCAATATACAGCCCCTGGTCCCACAGCAATCACTCACTATGTTATTCCTGTAACAAAGGGTCCTCACACTCGCGAGAATTTTTGCAAGAAAATATCAAATCGCAGGCTACTGGGAATTCGTAATGCGATTTGACTCACAAAAGTTTAATTTATTCAACTTTCCAGAGGTGTGTCCAATGTGTAACACAGTACACCTGCACTGACCTGTCCTATTAGTCTGCAGATTTTTAAACAAGATGCTTCTATAAGGACTCCTATGATAGCCTACCCACAAAAGTGCTCTGGGAGTAACCATCCCTCTACAATCAGAGCCTTGTTCTAAACAGAGCCCTTAAGTAAATTAAATCTTTAGAAAAACACACTTTTGTGTTTGTAAAGAAAGAAACATTTCCTGAATGCCAGAGAATGTTTCCTTGAGAAACTGTTTATGTTACTGAGTTGAAAAGGTGTTTATGTTGCTATAAACACCTTCCCTTATAAGAGGGATGCAGAGTCTCCCCCTTGTTTATACTGTAATCAGCCCTGATTCAAAAGATCTACCTTTATTCTTCATGCCTGGACTGACTCTCACTCCATCCTGTCCCAATTAGATCACTCCCAGAGATATTCTGTATTTGTTCAGCATAATCAACCCAACTCGTGAGAACAAGAGGAGCTTAGGTTCCTCATTAGTACTTACAACGACCACCCTCATTAATTAGCAAGTTGTGGTGGCCTGGGCTGTGGCAACGTGGTTAAGCAGGAACGACATTGCCTGTCATCTTCTTCCCTGTGTGGTTAGGGCTTCAAGCTGAATTGTGCACAGATTTGAAAGTATCTGCATGGATATGGAAGCCATTACTCCCTGGAAGGCTGTCATAATTAGTATAGTGACTAGACATGGCTCTCTGGGTGGTTTCAAGCTTGTCTTTGCTCTTCTAAGATCCCTATCCAATTTCTCAAGGTGCCCGATAGGTCAACGGCAACTGTAGGCCCCCCACAGACCCACAGCGACTGTCACTACAGGGGCACAGCCTCCCACAGATCTTCCTCTATGCGCACTGTCTCATGTTTGGCTTCTCAAACTGTCTAGTTAGGGACCCCACTGGTCCTCCAACTTGCCTCTGGGACCTTGACTGCCCAAGATCCTACCATAAATGTCTACAGTTTAAATCTTTCACTCCACATCTTTAATGATTAAATCCCAGCTGACTCCAAAGGCTTGATTTACTTGTTAGCTCTAGATTTAAATGCCTCTTGCCACTGAAGACGTGGAATATTCAACAGTAATCAAGGTATTGGCATGGCTGTGCTCTCCCTAAAGTTCTTGGAAGAATTTCTCCTTGACTCTTCTAGGTTCCGGTGGTTGCCAATAAGCTTTGGCATTCCTCAGCTATGACAGCATAATTCCAATCTCTGCCTCCGTCTTCTCGTAGCCTTCTTCCCTATGTGTCTCTGGGTGTCTGGATCTTCACATTGCCTCCTTATAAAAAAAAAAAAAAACACTAGTCCTTGGGCTCGGGCCCTCATTATTTCACTATGATCTCAATTTTGTTTACATTTGGGGAAAGACTCTATTTCCAAATAAGGTCACATTCACAGGTACCCGGGGTTAGAAGATTATATCTTTTGGGAGGCACTCAGATTTTAATATTAAAAAGAACATACTGAATAATAAATCAGTCAACGTGAGTTCTGGCCTCTCTGACAGACGGTCTGGTTTGGCCTCCCTTGCTGTTCCCGTGGAGCAGGGGTGGGAAGCGTCCAGCCCACAGGCCCTCTATAAGGCCAGTGAAACCGTTTGATCTGGCCCTGCCAAGGCATTAGGCAAAACATAATTAAATGTTTGACCAACTATAGCAGGCTAGATTTTAAGTTGATAATTCTGTATGGCAAATGATGTTACAAATATCCAACTGGCTCTTGGCTAGAAGAAAAAAACGTTACCCACCCCTGCCACAGAGACATCCACAAGCTCATTTGCAGAATTTCTTATACATGGTCTTACTTCCCCAAAACAGAAGGGTTTCTTGCAATATAATAAACTTAGTTTAAGATCTACCCTTGGCTAGTCTCTCTTTACCAACTATTGATTAAAGGTATATGAAGAGGAAACAAAATTATCACAAGATCATCTCTTCAAACCTACCCCACACACAGACTAGGGTATATAAAAGCTTAAAGGAACAAGGTTAGCACGATGACAATTCTAAATCTGCACCAAGAGATGCTTCTAATTCCAGCCCTACCTTCCTTCAATACCACCTAGAAGCAGACAGAAAATGCTTCTCCAAAGAAACGTGTGCTAATTACCAACTGCTACATAATAAACCACACTAAGCTTGGTTTAAAACAACAGCCATTTTACTATCATGGTTTCTGGGTCGGGAATTCAGGAGGGCCTGGCTGGGCAGTGCTGGCCCAGGGTTTCTCATTTGGCTGCAGTCAGATGGTAGCTGGGGTTGGAGCAGCAGGCATCCTGGGCGGCAGAGGGTTGGCTGGGCATCTCAGGCCTCTCAGAGCTGTTCCATGTGGTCTCGCCTCACAACACGATGGCCTCAGGCAGCTGGGCTGCTCACACGGGGGCTGCGGGCTTCACAAACCAGCACTGCGTCCCAAGAAGCAGAGAGGAGGCTGCATCGCCTTTTAGGATGCGGCTTCAGAAATCACAGGGTGCCACCTACACAGGATCCATTGGCTGGAAGTCACAAAAGCCCACCAGCTTCAAGGGAAGGGAACATCAACCCTGCCTCTTGAAAGGAGGTTCAAAATAAAATTGTTTTTTTTTAAAAAAAAAGGATATGTGGAATGTGAGATAATGCTATGGATATCTTAGAAAAAACACAATTTGCCCCAGAATGAATCCTACATTGCCCTGGGGCTGTAAGAAGAGTAGACTGTCCCATTCAAATGAAAAGCCACAAACAAGTGATATATTCAAATTGCTAGGACTCAATTTTTTCCCCCATTCGTGTTTCTGCCAACACCATTTCCTATCTTGAAAATGTGTTCTGTGTTATAAAAAGTAGATGCAGAGAAACTGCCCTGGGTCAGACAGAGAAATTGAGGGCAACCACTGGACTCTCCGGTGCAACACTGACAGCTCCTACCACTCCAGCCTCCTCCCCTGTGACCAAGGTCCGAAGGCCTGGGTTCCACTCTAGCCCTGCCTATAACTACTGACTGTTTCTAATTCACAAACTCGAATCACTCCTTCATTGGTTTGAAGTGAATTTCTCATTGTATCGTGTGAGTGCACATCCCCCTCCTCCCCCCCACACACACACATCCAAATATGAATGTCTTTTGGATCATTTATCAATAATGGTTCCTGACTAGTTGGCGTGCCAAGGAATTACAATATTTCCCTTTCTTCTTCCATAAATCATGATAAATCCCAAATCATCATTCAAACACACCATTTTTAGGCACCTCATTTACTTTAAGATTCCCTCATTCTCTATAAAATGCAATGGAAAATAAACTAAATTCCCTACAATAAATATTTATGGAGCACTGACTGCGGGCCAGGCCTTCTGCTGGATGCTGGGTCACAGAGATGAGGAAGGCACGGCCTCCTTTCCCCCCGCACAGCTAAGCATCTAACCAGAAAGACGAATGGGCCAACAACCACTACACACTTCACCACAGGAAAGCCATCTTTAAGGCTTAGAAGACTCAGCTAAAACCACACACACACACACACACACACACACACACAAAGTATTACTTTTCAGGAAAAGTAGGTAAGTATTTTCTAAGAAGAAAATGAAGGGCACGCATAAGCAAAGGGAAAGTGTAAGCAAAATACACACACATACCACACACACACACACACACACACACACACACACACACACACGCTACAATGTAATGCATGGCTTAATAAGGAACTACAAATGAATTTGAAGTATGGTTCCAGGTACTTGGCTGTTTGTGATCAACCACGAGGCTATCAAGGTAAGCCAAGTGCCAGTCTGAGCTGCTCCTTACACTGTTCTGTAAGGCATTGAATTCTGTAGGCAACAGACTAGCCATCAGTTTTAAATGGTAGAAATCCTTGAGGAGACCCATGTTTTCAGAATGGTAATTGGCTACCTTGTGGAAAATGATTTCAGGGAAGGGAGTCTGGAAGCAGGAAAAAAACTAAGTTCAGGTGAAAGAAAAGGAGGTCCCAGGAATTGAGTGAACACGACAAGCACAGAACATCAAATCTGGTGGCTGATACCTTGAACCAGGGGGGAGGGCAGAGCGGGGCAGGAGGAGAAGGGGGAAAATCAAAGCATTCTGTCAGAATGAGAATCCACAGAAGCTGGTGAGAAGCATGTGTCCAAGTCAACTAGATCAAAGGCTAAGTGAGGAAGTAAACCAGGATGACAATGATTTTAAACTTACTTTCTGCAGGAAGCTTGGTTAATCATTGGACAACATCCATAAGTGGCATACTAGGTGACAGAATATGAGCTAAGCACATAATCGCAAACTCAAGGGGTGTCACTTTTCATCCTGGTGATCATCTTATTCGCCTTATAAACCACTTGTCTCTCCCTTGACAGAACTGGGAGGTAGAAACCAGGGGACCTGAGATGTCGGGGAACAAGAAACTTTATAAACAAAGTCATAAAGAGGAATAAGAGAATCTGTACAAAGTACACACGTATAACAGCAAAAATAACAACTGGCAGAGGGTACGGATTTGAGGAGGTTAGCCTGTAAGCTATGAAATAAAAGCTTTCCTGTCAATGGTAACTCTTGGTTCTTACCTCTCCTTACCTGCTCTTCTCAGAACTGCTTCTGTGCCTCCCATGCCGATGTGTGAACGGGCGTGGAAGCATGCATTTCTATTATTACAAACAAGAAAAGAGCTTGTTTGTACCAACTATAGGTTGGATTTTTTCCCCCATCCCCTTTGCTTCTACATCCTCACCTTGGGAGGCTTACATTACGGATTAGCAGTAGGCCTGGCATGTAACTTTAGAGTATCTCCAAGCATTAATTGTTCATATTAGCTCCTAGCATTAGATACCGCCTATGTCTAATCCCACCTCGACCACTTTTCAGCTCTTTTTATGTGGCCTGAATGTCCTTCTTGTCCCTCTTCACATTCCTAAACACAGGAAAAACAAGCATTTCTCTCCTGTCATCTCTGAAAAGCAGGGGCAGTGGTCATGTCCCAAAGTCACCTGCCCTGATGGTCCAGGAAAAGAGGCTTTTGAGCATCCTGGGGCCACTGGCCGGACTGCCGGCTCTCCCTCGCCTCTGCAGCCTCTCCATTCTGACGCACTTTCCAGAGCCAGAGCCATTGAGTAAATACTGGGGTTCTTTTTTTTACCTTTTAAATATTAAACAACCATACAAAGCCAGTCTTCAGTGAAACATGTTGTTGGTTTAAGGATACAGATTTCTGGCTTTGAATCGCTTCCAGTTATTATGCATTCCAAATCACATGCCAAAATTTTAATGAACTTTCAAATTTACATTTATGAAAACAGACCTTGGCACACATAAATGGGTTATTTTTCCATATCACTTTTCAAAAGGTTCCTCAGAGCTAAAATGATCCCGAGCTGTCTTCTGTCATTCAAGATGAACTCTACAAAAGAACTAAGTGTTCTTACTTTCAAACTAATTTATTCTACATTGGTTTTACTCAGCATATGGTAAGCATATGGGAAAGAGAATTGTATCTGGAAGCTGTTAGAACTGCATGTAATCAAAATTTACCAGAAGAAACCTAATTTGATTAATTGAAAATTAAAGTAGTAGTTAATCACTTGCTATTTAAGAGAGGGGAGGAATATCACTTAAAAATGAGTCCTTCTCAAGCACATGAACTTAATTCTCTTTGTTCCAAAACAACACTTACTATTCAGCTGGTAGTAGCAAGCGTGCAAGGAACCCCTAAAATCTCCAATAGGTAGGCCCTGGCTTGATGCTAATGTGAGTAGTACATTTTAAAGACAACATCTACTTTTGGCAAAGAACCCTGTTCCTGAAAACATCACTTTAGCAGCTAATTGGTCTTTAAAAGAGGGGGAAGGAGGCAAGCCGAATCCAGTTCAAATTTTCCATCCATATTAACTCTAAGTTATAATGCTTATACGCAATCTACAAGTTCACAGAAATCTGTTAATCGAACATCTTCGGCAGTCTACTTTACAAGGTACCAAAAGAGCATGAGCAACTGATGAAAAGCTGAGGGAATGTTTCATAAGCCAAAATTGCCTACTCTAAGTGACCATGGCCTATGCTCAAAAGTTCTGTCTTTAAAAAAAAAATGACACTCCTATCACTTCAAAGAGATATGTACAGTAAGATTAAACTTTATATAACCTTTCTAAAGCTTGCCTTAAGTACCAGACCCTCACGAGTTTCCTCCTTCCCTCTCAAACTTCTGTATAACACAGTAATCAAAACCAAAATTAATCTCATGTTCAAAGCTAGCAGATGATTTCTCAAGATTACCCAATTTCCTCCTGCCCATGCACGTAAGATTGTGCTTACTAACTATATCAAGTTCATTGTCTCTTTCAAAGTTCAGAGCAGCAATATCAAAAGAAAATTAACCCAATCACATAATGCCACAGAGTATACTCACAAAACGAAAGGGGGGCCAAGGGGGCAGAAACTGGGCACAAGCCAAGACAACAGATGAGCCAACAGGCTCAACACATTAAATGCTATCATCATCCTATATAATAAAGCCCTAATATGCAATTTGACCAAATGGTAGAACAACCAGTCACTATGATGCACACTGACCACCAGGGGGCAGATGCTCAATGCAGGAGCTGCCCCCTGGTGGTCAGTATGCTCCCACAGGGGCAACGCTGCTCTGCCAGAAGCTGGGCTCATGGCTGGTGAGTGCAGTGGTGCTGGCAGGGGTCTCTCCTGCCTCTGTGGTAGTGCTAAGGAGCAGCAAACTGAGTGGTAAGGAGCAGCGGGCAGGCAGGCGGTAAGGAGCAAGGGATCCCCTGCAAAAGGGATCCCGGATTGCAAGAGGGCACAGGCCAGGCTGAAGGACCCCCACTCCTCCAGTGCATGAATTTTGTGCACCGGGCCTCTAGTCTATACATAAAAAAGCCTAAGCGACTGTTCGACTGGTAGCAATGACACTCACTGACCACCAGGAAGTACATGCTCAATGTGCAGGCATGGAAACATGGAACAGACTGATGAATCTCAGAAGGAAAGGGGGAGGGGAGGGCAGGAAGAGATTAACCAAGGATCTTATATGCATACTAGAGGCCCAGCGCCTAAGGTCCCTCGTCCTGGCCTGGGGGGATCAGGCCAAATCTGTGCACGGGGCCTCTGACATTTCCCAACGGGTCCCAGATTGCGAGAGGGTGCAGGCCATTCTGAAAGACTCCACCAGAGCACAAATCCATGCATCGGGCCTCTAGTAGTAAAATAAAATCAAAAGGAAAAGTACATTTTGTGAAATGAATATATCATCAATCCAAATAAAGTGTGCCTAACAGCTAGGCTAAGCATTACAATAGAACACATAAATGAAGAATAAACAAAAGAAGCCTGCATATCGGGAGAAGCAAGCATACTGAATATTAATTGGTAACATTAAGATATCCAAATTTACATTCCCTGCTGCTCAATACCGAGAGAGAGGTTCTATTTCGATGTATCACAATAAAATAGTTTAGGGCCTACTACTGATCAGAATTGCAGTACCATGCCTTCTGAAATTGCTCTAAATGTGAAATATTTGCATCCTCCCTGTCATCAAATACCACTTCTATTGGTCTCACAAAAATCACAGGTAAATGAAAAACCCACACAATACTTGAAATGTTCAACTAATGATGACAAGGCATCTATTCCCTTACCTTTCCCCCACATTCCACCCTTCCTCTTTTATAGAGGACAATGTTTTCAGTCTTATCAGTTTCCTTTCACAAACACTCTGCATCATGTATCCTCAGGAGGCAGTCACTAAAGGCAGAATGAAAGTGTTTACAGATGGGAGAAAGAGATGGGGAGGAGGACACTACCCCAGAGCCCACACTATCCACCCAAGATCTAGAGACCTAAAGAGAAGAAATTCTAGTCAACAAAACCCCAGTCATAGCTTTAGTGAGGAACTGAAAGTAAATCTTGGAGGTAAAGAATGACAAAGACAAAAGATGGTTAAAGATTCAGGTTAGAAGAAAGGATTAGACAGATAAGCACAAACTACTGCTTTTTAAAAGTCAGACTCCATACAATTCAAGTTTATAGAGACTAGCCTCTTGAGTTAAAAAGGAATAAACAAAATGAGATACATTTGTATTTTTTTAATATAGTTTATTGATTTTTTTACAGAGAGGGAGAGAGAGGGATAGAGAGTCAGAAACATCCATGAGAGAGAATCACCAATCAGCTGCCTCTTGCACACCCCCTACTGGGGATGTGCCCGCAACCAAGGTACATGCCCTTGACCGGAATGGAACCTGGGACCTTTCAGTCCGCAGGCCGACACTCTATCCACTGAGCCAAACTGGTTTGAGTGAAAAAAGAGATACATTTTTAAAATGTTTTAAACCCAGAGGGCAAACCATATTGGCATGTTCACTAAAATAAACATGAAATAAGTTTAAAGACCCAATAGGCCCAGCTGAAAAGAACAGGCAGGACTAGGGATCTCAATTTCCTGTACTCAAACCATTTTATGGCATCATTCATTTATACATCTTTATGTATAAATGTCATCTATATAGTCTCAAGGAACTAGTAACCACTAGTAACCAAAAGAACATGGTATGACTTCATTTGAAATAGCTTTGTTTGAAAGACACTGGCCAGCGTGGCTCAGTGGTTGAGCATCAACCTATGAATGAGGAGGTCACGGATCCACTCCCTGTCAGGGCACATGCCTGGGTTGTGTGGGCTTGGTCCCCAGTTGGGAGTGTGCAGGAGGCAGCTGATCAACGATTCTCTCTCACCATTGAGGTTTCTACCTTTCTCTCCCTTCCTCTCTGAAATCAATAAAAATATATTCTAAAAATAATAAAAGTCGGGTGATTTTGTGTTGAGAGAGAGGGTGTTGAATACATGACAAGGAATTACAGGGCAGAATAAACCAATGGAAATTAGAAGAACTGGGGCTCTGGTCTTTTCCTGTAAGAGAAAATATCTGTCGTTCTAGGCTCCACATTTTCCCAAGTGTTAGGGGCAAAAGTAGAATACTGGAGACTATCTATGGGCTTGGGAAATACTAATCATGCTCTGTTAACCATGACTGCCTTCTTCTGGTTAAATAAAGGACACTCTAACTTGGCTGGACGTTGTATGCCCCTTGGACCTGGGAGTCAACCTTGGAATGCAGTCCATTCTCACAAGGCCTACCTATTATCATGGAAAGATTAACCACCTTGTTGGCCAAGGAGTGGAGTCCCACCCCAGCCTACATAGCCTACTACCCCATGCCTATAATCCCTACTTCCCCATGGAATCTTTGTCCTACCCTATAGAAGCAGCTGGCTTATGGGCGGTTGCAAAGCCCATTTTTGTGGATGACCTGCTGCTCTCCCATACTGCCCCAAGTATTGGAATAAACGCTCATCTATGATTCAGCTCTGTCTCTGTTTAATTGGCTGAAATAGAGACCAGCAGCACGGACCCGTTGGTCGTTCGGTTACACAAGTATGCACAATGGCCACAACAGCTTACGTTTTATGAACATCCTACATGAACAGCAGGCCCGCTTCGGCTCTTCCAACTCTCTCCGGTCAGGGTCCGATGGAACCCCCTGGAGCAGCTGGTAGCACAACCACTGAAGCCTTCCGAGCTGTTTTTCCAGTGTGTTCTCTATGGGAAGTATACTTAATAAATTTGTGCTAAAAGGAAATTTCCACTCTGTTTTGAACTTAAGATAAATACAATGGGAAGAAGTGTTTGGTGTATTGTTTGAAATTCTTCTTTATCGCCAGATAAAAGTAGTTATCTGAGTCATTAAAACACTGTCATGTTACTGTCATGGCAGCGTAACTCAGTTGATTGGCGTGTCCTCCTGACGTGCCATGGTTGTGGGTTTGATCCCCAATCAGAGAACGGATAAGAATCAACCAACAAATGCATACATAACTGGAACAACAAATTGACATCTGTCTGTCTCCCTCCTGCCCCCCTGCCTTCCTCTCTCTTTCTTTCTCTCAAATTAATAAAAAAAAAACTTTTAAAAAAACATCCTGTTAGAGAGTGGTTTCTCTTCTACCTTGATTTTTCTCCTAAGACTTTCATTAATATTTACACTGGAGGTTTGGGGTTGTTTCTAAGCATAAATAATTACAATACTGTGTGATGCCATGGTAAAAACAGCTCACCATTGCAAGACTGGGATTATACCACAGTGCCAATCAATTCTACACCCTTCACTAACAGAGTAACTCATATCTTTTATCACATTCATCTTTGAAACGAGCTTACTATTTTATTTCACTAATACCAGGTACTTGTTTTTATATTCTGCTAAATGACTAAAGTCACTTTTATTGTAAAAATAATATCGATTAGAGGACAGCACAATGTATGGAGTACAGAACTTTAAAAACAACTTATTTGAGTCTGGTGTGCACCACTTGCAAACTTTGACAAGCCAGTTGGCTTCTTAAAAGATCAAGGTCCTTAACTAAAGATGAGAACATTTTTTTCCTTTTTACTCAGGATCAAATGTGAAAATGTTTTCTATACCCTAAAATCCTATACAAAACCATCCAAGAAAGGACTAACAGATTGTATTACATGAACAATGAATATTTCTGCATGGCAAAAGAAAAAGGCACCACTCTCCAATAATAAACTAGAAGAAAATATTTGCAATAAATTGCCAAAGAATTAATATCTCCAAACAACTTTAACAATTTGAGAAGTGAAAGAACCCAATGGGGAAAAATGAGCAAGGAAAAAAATGCAAATAAATAAAATAAAAATAAAAAACAGTAGGAAAAGGTGCTCAACCTCACCTGAAGGCAAAGAAATGAAAAAATAAAAGATCAATTTTGCCAAAATTAGTGATAGTTAATATTCAAAGTTGGTAGCACTATGAGGAATTCGGCATTTTTATACTCTGCTTTTTGGGAGTACACAGGGAGAGGTATATAAGCCTACACAATCTTCTGAAAAGACATATAGTAAAATGTTATTTACATTTTAGGTCATACATCCTTCTATCAAAGAATCCCACTGTTAGTATTTATCCAACTGAACTAAAAGCACCAGTATTTAAAGATACTCAGGGATATTTTCCCATACTGTCTAGAACAAAAACTGGAAATGTGGTTGCCATCAATTGCATAAAGGCTGAATAAATCACTATTGATCTTCTTTATAGAATATTATTTAGCCATTGAAAACAATAAATTCTATAACTCTGCATTTTATTATTTCAAAATATATCCCAGATATGTATAACTGAAAAATTCAAAACTTAAAAGCATGTGAATTGTATTATCATATGAATGGTATTACCTCTAGTAAAAATGTATCTACAGTTCTGGCCAGTTTTCTCAGTGGTTAGAGTGTCTTCCCATGGATCTAAGGGTCTCAGGTTCAATTTCTGGTCAAGGGCACTTACCTTTGTAGGTTTGATCCCCAGTCTGGAGGCAACCAATCAGTGTTTCTCATAACAATGTTTCTCTCCCCACCTCCCGCAGGCCTTCCTCCCCTCTACTCTCTAAAAAAGTCAATGAAAAAAATATCCTTGGGCCTTAACTGGTTTGGCTCAGTGGATAGAACATAGGCCTGTGGACTGAAAGGTCCCAGGTTCAATTCTGGTCAAGGGCATGTACCTCAGTTGCAGGCACATCCCCATTAGGAGGTGTGCAGGAGGCAGCTGATTGATGTTTCTCTCTCATCGATGTTTCTAACTACCTCTCTTCCTTCTTCTCTGTAAAAAATCAATAAAATATATATATTTTTAAAATATATCCTTGGGTGAAGGTTTAAAAAAAAACTCTATATATCTATAATAATAAAAGCATAATATGCTAATTAGACCAGACAGCCAATTTTGGAGGAAGCCAGGGCTATGAGGGCTGAGGCAGCTGCCACAGTTGTGAGGGCCAAGCCCCTTATACAATTTTCATGCATCGGGCCTCTAGTATATATATAAAAGGCTAAGTGACCAACCATCCATACATCCAACTATACGTTCAGTCAGCTAGTACATATGACATGCACTGGCAATTTAAAAATAAACTTAGACGTGAACATACGCGATACATATAAGGTTCCTATTGACTTCCTTAATAGTATTACTCCTTCAGGAATGCCATATCATAGATTAAAATTGAAAGTAGGTGCAATCATTGCTACTGGGAAATCATAATAGTAAATGGGATCTTTGTAATGGTACTAGATTTATTATCACAAGATTGCAACCTAACATCATCAAAGCTGAAGTATTAATAGGATCTGCAAAAGGAGAGAGAGGTTGTTCTGATTCCAAGAATTAATTTGTCCCCATCTGACATTGGCCTCCCATTTAAATTAATTTGAAGACAGTTTCCCGTGATGCCAGCATTTGCAATGACTATTAATGAATCACAAGGACAAACTCTAGACAGACTAGGAATATTCCTACCTGAACCCATTTTCAGACATGATCAGTTATATTTGCTTTCTCTTGAGTTTGAAGAGCATGTGACATTAAAGTTAAAGTTGTAAATACTTCATCACAAGGGAAATTAGTCAAGCACTCTGAAAGTGTTTTTACTCTTAATGTGGTATACAGGGAGGTATTGGAATAAGTTTAATTAATTAACCAATCAATGTTTTACCAGTGTTGTTTTATACCCTGTTTTCATTGTTTTTATATGTCTTTGTTATATCATGTTGTTATTGTTTAATTATTAATTTATATTATATTTTCATATACATCTTACTAATTTATTTCATCTCAGACACTTCTATTATAGAGAAAGGGCAAATGGCAATATTAAAATATTTCCTCTAATTAATTCCATTTTAATATGCACAAATTTCATGCACTGGGCCACTAGTGTAGGGGTGTGTGTGTGTGTGTGTGTGTAGTCGATAAAGTACACACATTTCATTTAAAAAATAAATATGTATATTTTTAAATGAAATGTGTGTACTTTATCGACCATATGAGAAAGATGTCAATAATATTAACAATGGTCTCTACAAAAAATTGATACTAGAGGGGTTATGTGTGTTTTTATTTGCACACATGCCTATATGGAGGGATGTCTATTTCTGGGATGACTGATTTGTAAAAATTAAATGCATTATTTTTATAATTTTAAAAAACTCAAGAAAAAATAATTAAGACCAAATGAAACAGATCATACCCAGCATTAGAAAGAATATATGTAAATATATAATGTAATACAAAAAAATAGGACGGCAATGCCTTATTTTTATTTCAACTAGGAAAATAGTAAATCTACCAAGAAAGTTACAGTATAATACAATGAGTTCAATGTTGGATGCTTTACAATACACTGTGTCACAATTAATTCTTTGTCCCAATCTATTACCAGAAGTAAATGTCAAAAAGGGGTTCAGCTATGAAAATTCACTAAATGCATCACTTAGAGACATGTAGCCATCACAGGTGCTTACACACACACATACACACTCGTACACATACCCTATCTACTGAAGGGGAAGGAGGGGGGAAAGTTAGGAGAGAGGTACCTAAGTGCTCAGTTGAGGACAAGGGATGGCAACAGTAGCCTCGGCAGACATTAATAATCAATTACCACACTGGTCTCTATGGAGCTGAGGGCACCCCAGAGTTCCACTACCCACCTCAGCGCTGGAAAGAAGGAGAAACCTGTCTGCCTTCCCTGGCTCAGGAGGCTTAGCTGACCTTGCTGGAGGGAAGAAACATACAAGTCTGAGTGATGGTGAGATGCACACCTCTCCTTACCCTTCCTTACTTCAAGGCAAGCTTTCAAAAGCACTCATTCAGTAAATATTAGCAAAATAGTCTTGATCTGCCTCCAAGAAAGGCTGCAGTGGTGTAGTCCAAAGTCTCTGGACTTTGGAACAATAGATGTTTCCGTACCTGGCAACTGATCTGAAATGCCATTAACATACACGTTTTCGTTCCATGATAGATTTTTCTTAGAAGTTTGAATATGGCACAAGCACACCAGCCTGAACTGATACTGCCAGATCTACTTGTCCTCTTTGATAACTTGGTGTGCTCTTTCCACCTTACACCAGCAGTTATCAAACTGTGACCTCAAGAAGAGCAGCATCAAGGCCACCTGGGAACTTGTTAGAAATGCAAATTCTCAGGCCTAGCTGCAAAATAAAGGAATTCGAAACTTTGGGGGAGGCGTCCAGCTTGTTTTGTTTTTTTTTAACACGTTTTCCTGCTTGTGCTGATTCTGGTGCCCACTAAAGTTTCAGGTCCACGGTCTCAAAATATTTATGCAAAAAGGGCAGCTATGTGGAGACCTGTTATTGTCCTGCACACCTGCAGTAACAATTAGCATAACATGTAACCTCACCAGTAAACTTCATTTGTTGTTTTGTTGACTTAACGAAGCTGAACTGATTTGGTCTTCAAGAAACTTTGTTCCTGAAAGTCAGTAACTAAAATAGCTATCCCCGTCACCAAAACTGCTGCTAACCGCACTGCCAGCAGCAGAGCACAATACACATAGGACCAAATCTCTCCCCCCGTACTAACCACTAGCCACGTAGTTTGCAGAGCCGGCCTCTTAGCTAGAACCCCTGCTGCTTATGGTGCTTGCCCTTTTGCATGGCCAGTTGGAAAACGACTTCCTTGTACATACTTACTCCACTGTCTGTGGCAACTCAGCAAACACAAGTGCTCTAACATCTGCTAGGCAGAAGACATCATGTTAGGAACTGCAAGGGAGGCCCTGACTTCCACAATTGCACAAACGAGCTGGAGAACAAGCCTGCAGAATGCAGCGGACTCCTCGCTCTCCAGCAAACCTGGTCCTCCCCTCTTCCCTACTGCACAGAATTCCCCAGCTTCCTTTGCAATAGCGCGGTCATATGAATAATTCCTGCCGGTAGAATGTGGGGAGCGGTGAGATTTTAGACATGTTAAAACTTCAGACATCAGATAGGCATCTCCTGTCTGTCCTGTCCCCTTAACCCTGGACCTACTGGCCAAAGACCTTCGATCGTGCAAATGACGACAGCGTGTCAGGGGATGGGGCAAAAAGACTTGGAAGGAACGTGGGTCTCTGCATGACCACAAATCCTGCCACCTGGAGCACGCCCATCAGGACTTACATAAATGAGGAGAAGCATCTTTGCTATGTAAGTCTTTGGACACTTAGGTCTCTGTAATAGCAGCGTGGCACAGTCTGACTCACGGACTACATACTGGTGAATCCTTACACCCTAAGTGGCACACAATACATCAGGGGCTACAGAGAGGGGCTCCCCTCTATAGATGGCTCTAGCGGGAAAAGAAAAGTTGCAGGAGCACCACAGTGGAAAAGACCTGAGTCCTCCCCCCTCCCATTCCCACCAAGAAACTTAGAGGGGAGACTTTAGAAAGGCTGTGGTCAGAAACTTTCTAGGAAACAAGTTGCCGTACCTGTTGCTGTGAATCACGGCGCCACTCACAGGTGGCCCCGGGTATAGCTGTGTCTCTATAAGCAGAAACTGCAGTGCTTCTGAACCATTTCTAACGCCCCGATGAGACCTTCCGACCACCCACCCAAAAGCACAACTGCAGAACATGTTCTCACACATAAAAATTCCCATACTACTCCACATGGCTTGTGGCCTCCCCCAAAGTTCATGCACAGACCTCCTGGCTTAAAGGAGAATAAACCAGGGTGCACTCTGCTCCAAAACAACATTATTTTGGGACACTTTCACACCGGAAAATGATGTACAAACAAATTGTCACTACATAATGTTACATCATGAACCATGGGATCATAACAATACACAGAGACCAGGAAATACAAAATGGAAGCAAAGACATGAAGAGATCCATCCCTAAAAGGTTAGCAATAATCCCTAGACCCAGTGTCAGGTCTTTACAGCGGTGAACGTGGGGCCCGCCTCGGACCTCTCCCCTTATTCCAACAAGGCTCCTTCTCCATGTGTGACCCCTCTCCAAGGCATGGGAACCCATGTTGACACCACTCAGTTCTTCTGATCACAACCAGTAAAAAAGACATTGCAACTTCTTTTAAACTGAAAGATAACTGACTAATGTAATGTTTTATTAGTTTCAGATGTACAACAAAATGATTCAGTATCTGTAAATATTATGAAACATTCACCACAGCAAGTCTAGTCCACATTTACAACTTTTTTCAAAATCATGCTTAATCCAATCTGATAGGTAACCTTACAAAAATACATATAAAAACAGAGAACTCACTCTGTATGCACACCCAAATACTTTACAATACAGTTAATCAGAGAGCTTCAACAGTCCAACTGGGCTCATTCCCTGGCTCACCTCCAAAACTTTCATTACCTGTCAGGTTCCCCCAGTTATTGCTCACTTTCTGTGTCTCAGGAATGTTATTTTATTAAATAATTGTCATGCCCTAAATATAGTACTATAAAAGTTTATCTGCTAGGCTAAGCAGAAACATCTATTTCTTTTTTTTCCCCAAATCCTATTATAATGTTCTATTGCCTAAAGAGTATGTAGAATCATTTCCAGATACATTTGAACCAAAAGACAATCTGCATTTTTCCTAACAGGGTACCAAGTAGTTGCATTAATGTAGAAAGATTACGTGGGAATCCTGAACTGGTAACAGATTTGACCTGAATTCTGTTTCCAAATATCTTTTAAGCAGGTTCAGTAACAAGGCAAAAGGTAAAAAAAAAATCTTTGCCAAGACAATTTTATTATTTTTACAATAGTATGAAATAATTAAAAATGTATTCTAATAAATTCAATTCACATGTTTTAAGTACCTACTAAATTTTCAGTCATATACTAGAAGTTACTTTACTATCCAGATTAGGGATACATGTTCCACCTTAGCTATAAGAAATAATTATAGCTAAAGAAAATTAGCTATAAGAAATAATTACACTTACATGGTATTTGTAATTTTTTAAACTAGTCTAGTTCAATTGGTCAATAAAAAGTTATTTATTGTCCATGTGCTAATATAGACTTTTTTTAGACTTTAAAAAATTTATAGCCCAGTGTTATATAATGCTTACTGGATACTATAATGTTAGTAGAATTTTGGACAAATTCCCCTAATGACCCCAGAATGGGGAGAAACTTATATTAGGATTAGAAATATGTTATATATTGGCCGGTAGTCACTAGCTACTGTAGAAGGATATAAAACCAACACCCAAAAGAATCTTACACATATATCATAGCTCTATCCATTGAGAAGAACTAAAGCAGTGGCAACCTAGTAACAATGATTTAAAAAGCCCCCAGATTTTGGTTTCCGAATACTATTTTTCCAATAAGAGGAAGTTAAGCTCTTTGGGAAATTGGTTGAACCTCAGTTGGGGCAATGAAAATATAAGATGTGCTTGGATAATATCATGGGGTGAGAAAATCCTATATAATAAAAGCCTAATATGTAAATGGACTGGTAGGTAGGGATTGGGGCCGGCACATGGGCAGAAGGAAGGGACAGCAATTGGGGTGGTGGCAGGGCCATGGGGGTAGGGCCATGGGGGGGTAGGGCTGGCTGTTCACCTGCCGGAGCTGTCCCCCCTCGGCCTTCAGGTCACCTCCCACTGAGAGAGGCCAGACTGTCAGACATCCCCTGAGGGCTCTTGGTCTGCAAGAGGGCACAGGTCGGGCTGAGGGACACCCTCCTCCCCAAGTGCATGGATTTTCATGCACCGGGCCTCTAGTAAAGAAATAAAGAAGAAGAAAAATGTTTTAAAAATGTGTCAAAAGACACAGGAGACAAACTGCAAGAATTCCCATGGCCAAAAGTTGGAACAACTTCACTAACAAATGCATAGCATTAGCATAACCCAAAGAATAAATACCCATGCGGCATTTTAGTATATAAATAACTAAATGAATAAACAAACAAACAGAAAGAAGAGACAACTTTTCCTTATAGAAGAACTCCAATGAGTGAATGAGAAGAAAAAAAGAAAAGAAATGGAAAATCACCATTAGAACATCACAGGGGTAACTGCTACAGACAAAACCCATGGATAGATGCTAAAATTAGTGGGCAAAAGTTTAAGCAGAAACAAAAATCTCATGCAAGTCTCTAAGTATTACTCCTAAAATATTTAGTCATGAAGAGACAAATAGTAACTTTGTAGTGGAAAATCCCAGGAAACTTCACCTTAACCAAGTGAACAAGGTTAACACATCAGTGATGCATACGGACATATGGACTCCCTGGCATGGTGCCGAGAAGGGCTCATCAAGTGTGTGCTATCCATCCCAATAATATACAGGCACAATCTAATCATAAATCAAACAGACCTCCAAATGAGGGGCATTCTACAAAATACCTAGGCAGTACTCTTCAAAAATATCAAGGTCATCAAACACAAGGAAATACTGAAGAACTGTCACCAGTTACTGACTACAGGAACATGATAACTAAGTGAGATTTGGGATCCTAGAATGAATACTTGAACAGAAAAAAAGGACACTAGTGATGAACTGGTGAAACCTGATTAAATCTTTTATTGCACCATAATTGTCCTCTGCTTATTCAAAATGTTAACATAAACATAAGCTGGGAAAAATATGTATAGGAATTCTTTTTTCCTGTTTTTGAAAATCTTCATTAAAGTCTACAATCATCTCAAAATAAAAGTTTGGAAAATGACACCAATTACACCACAACACAAAATTACTATATCCCAACCTGACAAAAGCTGCAATATAATTATGGAGAACATTATACAATTTTACAGGATATGAAAAGAAACAGATTTAAAGGGCAAGTGCAATAAATTTACAGAGTAAAAAACACTAACAATTCCCAATAAAGGTAAAGACCAATGACTACTTTAATTTAAGAGGGAGAGGCATATTTTTTTTTAAGTTGCTGACCCTGTAATACTCTTTAAATTAACAAATGGTCCAGTTAATTAAAAGTGAATTCAATCTTCCCTCATGAAAAAAGATAAAGAAAAAAATTAATATTTTTTAATTAAATAAGGATAAATGTTAGACATACTTATTAACCAGAATAAATTTAAATTGGACTTTTAAAATAAATATCTTCTAAAGACAATGTGTTGTCCTAGACTGGATCTGAAACACCAAAAATAAATCAGTGGAAACAAAATATTTATAAAATCTGACAAAAGTCTGGAGTTTAGTTAACAGTGACTTGGCAACATTAGCTTCATAGTTTTTACAAGCATACCATGGTAATATAAGACTTGAACAACAGGCAAAACTGGGTGAGAGGTACCCAGAGACTCTCTGTACTATCTTCGTAACTTTCCTGTAAACCTAAATTTATTTCAAAATAAAAAGTTTATTAAGCATCTATGTCTTATCACTTTTAGTCATATAAATGATTCCTTATGGGAGCATGTCATTATATTAAGCCAGACTGTATTATTAGATTCAGTGCTTTCTGTTCTTTAAACCTGTATTGCATATATTCAATTCATATACCAGTGGGGTCCCTTGGCCTGGCCTGCAGGATCGGGCCCAAACCAGCTCTCCGACATCCCCCGAGGGGTCCCAGATAGCTAGAGGGACCTCATGGGTGCACAATTTTGGCCAGAGCGGGTTGTGGGAGGTTGGCTAGCAGGGGAGGGACTGCCGGAGGGCTCCAGGGCACATCTGGCCTGTCTCACTCAGCCCCAATCAACCAAACCCCAGCAGCAAGCTAACCTACAGAGTGTCTGCCCTCTGACGATCAGTGCAAGTCATAGTGACTGGTCAGCCAGTTGACTGTCTGCCCCTGGTGGTCAATGCATGTCATAGTGAGCAAGTGAGCAACCTTACCATATCATTAGCATATTATACTTCGATTGGTTGAATGAACAACTGGACGACTGGACACTTAGAATATTATGTTTTTATTATATAGGATATGTCTCCTGATATACATGGTACAACAAAGAATATCATTAAGTGTCAACTGGAATAAGCTGAGCTCAGTCACGTATTTGGCTCACAAATACTATTCAACTATTAATTTAAAAAATAATTATTTTGAGTTCACCATCCTAAGTGCTATAAATTCCGATTTCTTTCATGTGGCATAATCTAGTAAAATAGAAAGGCATAAAGATAATTAGAGAATAATGGGAAGACTAACACAAGAAAATAGTGAGAGATTAATGAAAAGAATACTCAAATCTTCATTCCAGACTTAATTCAACCATCACCCTCTCTAGAAAACAGCTCCTGGAAGTCATCCCTTCTTTCTGTGTGCCTAACCCTTGTGTGTTTATTGTAGTATATTTGTGACCAACAGCACCACAGCTACACAAAAAGCCAGAGATAAACAGCTACACTGATAAGTAGGTAGGTAGATAGGTAGGTAGATAGATAGATAATGGGAGACAATAAATATGAAATGAGTTCTAACTCCCTAGATGACAGAAAAAGGAATAATTTAATTGTAACTTACATCCAAGTCTCTATTGAGACTTTTGGTTTAATACCACATTACAGTAACTCCACCATAAAAGGAAGGTTTAAACTGACAAAGAATTTTAATTGTAGATACTCTGGGTAGGAAGAAAAAGTAGAAAAATGTGTTCTCAAGTAATGTACAAAAAAGACGACTAAGTGCTTTCTGTTCTTTAAACCAGCATTGAATCCTGGGTTTAATGAAGATAAATCCCTTATTGTGAATGATGTCATAAGTAATTAAAACCAGCTAGAACTCATTAATTACTGAAAAAACAGCCATAATATTATTATTCTGTGCATCCAATGCAGCTTGGTATTCAGGGTTAAAAGCAATTTAAAAGAAGAGATAAAAGGAAAACTGAAATAGAAGAAATACAAATGAACTAAAGAAAAGATACCATTTGGTATTAAAAGGGAAAATTGTAAACTAATTCTGATTGTCACGAGTTTTTTAACACTCTGAAACCACGCTGTGGGAAGTCTCCTCATTAAACCAAATGTAAAAAATGTAAACATTTATCTCTAGAACTCAGAGTCCAATTAAGATTTTTTTAAAATATTCTTTTCTAAAGAAAGACCCCTCTACAACCACCACCAAATTTTCCATGTTTTTAAAGTATCATTGAACTAGAGAAACAAGTTCCATATAGAAACTTCTTTGATAACTCACACTTCAAATGAGACTGCCAAAGTCATCTTTCAGCTTTGGAACCCACCAAAAGGAGCATTAATTTAAAAAGTAGGACCTGGACGGATAGCTCAGTTGGTTAAAGCATCATCCCAATATACCAAGGTTTCGGTTTGATCTCCAGTCAAGAAGCAACTAATGAATGAATGCACAGATACGTGCAACAACAAATTGATGTTTCTCTCCCTCTTCCACTCCTTATTTTCATGCTTTCTCATACCAATAAAAATTTTTTAAAAAATTTTTAAGTAAAATAACCCTGTACTGTACTTAGAAACAAATTGGATATTAAAGTTCAAACATTATTTGGAAGAAAGCAATGGCATAGTTTAAAAGTTGCTTTTCATCTCCAAAATATAGATATAACTCTTCTGTACCACACTATTTAAGTCATTACTTCCTAGAAGATACAATTATTGCCTGCTAATGTTACTTTTTAATACTCGAAGGTGGCTCCGTTTTTATGATAACCAGGGAAGCTTATGCCCAGCATGTGCCTCTGGGGGAATCAGTAATCTTCAGTGTAACATATGAATAAGGAAGGAAACAAAAGTAAATAAAATGAAGTGCTTCGCTTCTTAAAATACAATTTGCATCAAGACCCAAAATTAATATTTTCCTTATCCTGGTTCTTATACGACAATCTCAATGAAAATAGCTATAAAACTGCTCCACAGCACAATGGAAGGACGCAGTATTTCTGCCAGATGGAATTTACTATATGAAATAAAAATTGACTTTAATGCCTTTTTAAGCCTAGGGAAAGAATTACTGTGACTAAGTAGAAATAAACATTTTTTAAATAAAAATATTAAAGAAAAGGATGGTGGCACAAGGTGGCTGTCACAAATGAGCCACCACACGCTTTGCCAATGGCCTCAAGTACGGATTCCCACTCGTACCTGCTTCCCCTCCCATTCAACCGTGTCCTGCAAAGTCTGAATGAGGATCCTGCCGGGCACTCCGTGGGACTGAAGGCTCCTCAACTCCAAAGCTCCTCCTCACCTGCTTAGTTTTTCAAATGGATTCTTTAAGGGAGACAAGAAGTTAAAACTTTTCCTGCCAAAAGGATTCTGCTTAGACAGAAGGAAAAAGGGCCCCCTCGGGCTAAGTCAGAATGGGCAAGAGGAGCTGGAAGTGGTGGGAGGGGAGAGAGAGAAGGAAAGGGGAGAAAGGGAAGAGGACATGAACAAGAGAGTAAGGAACTACTAAAGAAGAGAGACTAGACCAAAAGGAGCAGTGAAAAAACTACCTAGCTCGTTAACATTTTTAAGTTCCACTAACAGAAAGACAAATTCAGTTCTTAAGGTGGGGTTTGAGAGTGTGTGTTTTTTTTTAAGAACTGAGGTTTTAAATGAAATGTAAAGCTCTTGTTTTCATTCCTCCTATCAAATGTAACAGTATCCCCACTACACATGCTTCTTATTTCATTCATCTGCAAACCATTCCTGTCAACTCTCAAAGGCAGGTCTAGTCAATCTCAAGGTCACTGGGCACACATGCTTCTCCAGTTAATAAGTTTGGGATACAACCTCGTTGCTGGAAGACTTTTTTTTTAGCTCTTTTAATGTGTCAGTCCAGGCTTTTAATACCTTTCATCAAACTATTACTCATAACTGGTCTCACAAGACCCATAGTAGTTTAGCTTGAAGCCTGACCCTCTAAATTTACATGTTGTGACATTCTTTGAAGGCATTTGCTGAAAATCATGGCAAGGACACTTGTACTGAGACCAAATAAGCAATGTCTTCTGTAATTTGGTCCATGGATAAGAAAGGCTTGTAACTTGACAAGGTGGGGCCGGGAGGTGGGTAGTTGGTGTCGGAAAATGTGTGTGTTTAATATCAGAAAGCACTATAATATTTCATGTGAAAATTTTCATAAAGTACTAGGAGTATAAAAACCAAGTAAAACCAACAAATGTTTATCAATTAGGTACCCATGGGCTGCCAAGCATTTTGCAGACAATGACGAACTTCCTGTAAAGTCAATGTATTGAAGTTTAGTGTACATACAAACAGGAAGTGCACCAAATTATAACTAAACGGCTTGATAAAATTTCACCTCATCAACAAGCCTGAATAATCACCACCAAATTCAAGAAATGGTACATTACAGACACATGCAAAAGACTGAAATTGGATCATTGTCTTACATCATATACAGGAACAACCTAACAACACATTAAAATTTTAAATGTCAGACTCAAAGCCAAAAAACTCCTAGAAGAAAACATGGGTGTAAGCTCTTTGACATAGCTCCTAATAATATATTTTTGGATATATCTCCTCTGGCAAAGGAAACAAAAGGAAAAATAAACAAATGGGACTACATCAAACTAAACAGTTTCTGCACAGCAAAGAAAATCATCAACAAACTGAAAAGACAACCTACTGAATGGACAAAGATATTTGCCAATGATGTATCTGATAAGGTGATAATATCCAAAATTATATCAGGACCTCACCCAACTTTACATTAAAAAAAACAAAACACTAAACAATCCAATTAAAAAATGGGCAAGAGGAACTGAATAGACATTTCTCCAAAGCATACAACTGGCAAATAGACATATGAAGAGATGCTCAACATCACTAATCATTAGGAAAATGCAAATGAAACCTCACACCTGTCAGAATGGCTGTCATCAGTAAATCAACAAACAATGAGTATTGGTGAGGATGTGGAGAAAAGGGAACTCCCTATTTCTGAGATTATAAACTAATGCAGCTAAAAAGGAAAACAATATGGAGGTTCCTCAAAAAATTTAAAAATACAACAACTATAAGGCTCAGCAATTCCACTTCTGGGTATTGATTCAAAGATATCCAAACACTAGATATATGCACCTCTATGTTCTTGGCAGCATTATTTATAAGAGCCAATATATAGAAGCAACCTAAGTGTCTATTAATAGACAAACACACACACACACACACACACACACAATGGACTATTACCCAGCCATTAAAAAAATTGCCATTTGCAACAACATGGATGGGCCTAGAGGTCTTATGCTAAGTGAAATAAGTCATACAAAGAAAGACAAATACCATATTCCATATTGTTTCATCATTTATATGTGGAATCTAAAGTGAACAAATAAAACAGAAACAAACATGAAGAAATAGAAAACAAACTGATGATTGCCAGACTGGAGAGGACTTGGGAGAAATGGGTAAAAAAAAGAAAGAAAGAAAGAAAGAAAGAAAGAAAAGAAAAAAGAAACAGGGAAGGGATTAAGATGTACAAATTGGCAATTATAAAAACAGTACATTCCTACCAGCAGACTGTGAGAGTTTAATTGTGATAAGTATGTATGGTGTCACATGGGTACTAGACTTATAGGGTGATCATTCTATAAGTTAGATAAATGTCTAACTTTTTTATGTTGTACACCTAAATCTAATACAATATTGTATGTCAACTATAATTGAAAAATAAAAATTTTTTAAAGAAATGAAACAAGCCGAAACTGGTTTGGTTCAATGGATAGAGTGTCAGCCTGCAGACTAAAAGGTCCCGGGTTCGATTCCGGTCAAGGGCATGTACCTTGATTGCAGGCACATTCCCAGTGGGGGTGTGCAGGGGGCAGCTTATTGATGATTCTCTCTCATTGACGTTTCTAGCTCTCTGTCCCTCTCTCTTCCTCTCTGTAAAAAATCAATAATATATATATATTTTTAAATGAAACATCATAAGCATTTCAGAAGACTGCCACAGTGACCCCTACCAACACTATCCTCCTCCAAATTCAATTTGCCAAAGGTAGAATGACCGTTTTTTGAAATTTATATTAACGGAACCATATAATGCATATTTCTTTGTGCCTGGCTTCTTACGCTAATGCTATTTAATATATCCTGTACATGTACCCACACATACATATGCATATTGCTAGGAGCAGAACCGCTAGATCACTGGGTCTAAGTTTTACTTTATTTACAGTTTTTCAAAGTGCTTGCACCAATTTACATTTCTACCAGCAGAGTGTGAGAGTTTTGATTGTTCCACATTCCTGTCAACACTTCATTGTCTTTCTTAATTTTAGCCATTCTAGTTGGTGTACAGAGAAATCACACTGTGTTTTGATTTTCCTTTCCCTAAGGACTAATAAAGTTAGTCAACTTCCAGGCAATTGAACATTTTCGACACTCTCATGAAGCGCCGGTTGAAGTCTCTTGTCCACTTCTATTGGGTTGGCAGTTTTTTCTGTATTGTTTTGACAAAGTCCTTTATATATTTTGGATACAAGTATGTGGGCAGTTTTGTTTTTTTTAATTTATTTGGTACCAATGTATTTTATACAAATGGAAATGACAGAGAATGGTGTTAAATCAAAGGTTAAGATTATGATATCAGCTATAAGTGGTGAAGATATGATTAATCTAAGGCTGCTGTAGACAGAGGCTACATAGGGAAAAGAGAATTTGAGGTAGACAATCAAGAAATTAATAAATTTACATAAGTAGTACAAGATGAAGCAACCATAGCAGGAGCATTAAAAACCATGAGCAGCAAAATTCAAGTCAGAATGAACCTTATTCGTGTCTGTCAGTTTTTTCCCCCCTAAGAATCAAGTCTTCCCGGGGCATCAACTAGGCTGGATAAAAATAAAGGCAGGCCGAAACTGGTTTGGCTCAGTGGATAGAGCATCGGCCTGCGGACTGAAAGGTCCCAGGTTCGATTCTGGTCAAAGGACATGTACCTTGGTTGCAGGCACATCCCCAGTGGGGGGTGTGCAAGAGGCAGCTAATCAATGATTCTCTCTCATCGATGTTTCTAACTCTCTATCCCTCTCTCTTCCTCTCTGTAAAAAGATCAATAAAATATATTTAAATAAATAAAATAAAGGCAGATAAAGGTGGCTATGAGAGTTTGGTCAGGGTTCTTTTAACACTTTAAATATATTTCCCTGTTTAATCATCCTAAGCTGAAATATGGGTATTATCCCCCATTTGCTAATGAAGAAACTAAATAGCTTACCTAGTATCATAACTAATCAGCAGACCTACACTAAGAATCAAGGTCTGCCTAGTCTAAAGCCTATGATTCTTTTTTCTCGAAAGAGTCTACATCTCAGCAAGCAAACTTATTATAAGATTTAGTTTCTACCGTGGTAGCTCCTGGGAACAAAAGCCAAAAACAGTAATTAAATTAGAACATTAAAGGCTTCTGAGGTTCTGAGGACTGCTTGCCTTCTAGCATTTCAGGAAGAAAAAAAAAGTGCTCAAATTGAATATCCAAACCTCAATTCCAAAAAGTCAAACAACAGACCAAGTGAAGTGCCCCAATTCTAAAGCACCTTTATTTCAGAACAACATCATTACTCCTGCAACATCTTCGGTTAAGGCAAAAAGACACTAATAGAACACATTTCTTGTAAGATACCCTGATTTCAGAAACGAGGAAAGTGGTACACCTTAGAATCAAAGAAGCGCAGTCAATGCTTTAAGAGGCAATGCTATTCCCCGTGCAATAGAAGTTTATTAAAATCTCTAATTATCTCTCGTGTCTTTAGAAACAACCTTCAACAAAATAGCGCCAGCGTTTGGTACATGTTCATTAATTGTGTTATTTTGCTTCATCATTAAATACAGCTTAAAATTAATGAGCATCAAATTGAGGTTAAAGACCCATCTTAATGGTTTCCATCCCTATTTCAATCATATTAGGAGTACAGGCTACCCCACGGTGTGTATAAACGTATACACATGCGTGTTTACACGTACACAAAACCTTTCTCCAACTTCAACTTATTTTTATAAGACAGGGTAATGCAATAAAACATTAACGCTATTACAGAAATACATTCTGCTATGTAGACAGGGATAGCATGCCACCAAAACTCAGTTGCTAGAAGGCAGCTGTATTGCTTTCTTAAGGGCTGCTGCAACAAACTAGCACACACTTGGTGGCTTAAACAACAGGATCCTATTCTCTCACGGTTCTGGAGGCCACACGTCTGAAATCCGTGTCACTGGGCAGAAACGAGGGGGTCAGCAGGGCTGCACCCCTCCAGAGGCTCTGAGGGAGGAGCTGTTCCTTGCCTCTTACAGCTTCTCGGTGGCTGCAGGCATTCCCTGACTTGTGGCCAAATGACTCCAATCCATGCCTCTATCCTCCCACTGTCTCCTTTGTGCGCCTGTGAAATCTCCACATGGACACTTAGGATAGCATGATATGGATACGCAGAAAAGCATTTAGCAGGGGTGGGGAACATCAGGCCCGAGGGCCATCGAAGGCCCACAAATTCATTTGGTCTGGCCCTGCCAAGATTTTAGAGATGAGTTAATTAAATGTTTGACCAAGGGTAGCAGGCTAATTGCTAAGTTGGTAATTTTGTAAGGCCTGACGATGATGTTATAAATATCCAAATGGCCCTTGGCAGGAAAAAAAAAAATGCTTCCCTACCCCTGATTAGGAGAAAATCAGGAGAGAGATGATCTCTTATCTTAAGAATCTTAATTTAATCATATACTTCTTTTCCAAAAAGTAAAAGGTAACATTCATATATCCTAGGGATTAGGACATGAGCACGCCTTTGGGCCACCTTTTAGTCCACGACAGCAGCCCACTGTAGGGTTGTTCAAAGCACTCATCAGTTAATATATCAAAGGCCCACGAGTGGGAAAGGGAATTTCAATCTGTACTATATGAAAGTTCAAGGTACACTGAAGCCCAAGGTCTAGAAAAATCAAAGATGGCCAGTGTCATACTACAGATGTTCATTAGTAATAAGCATCTGGCACAGAGTTATCAACCCTGGCTAAACATTAAATCACCTGGAAACATTTTACAACTACTGATGCTAGGGCCCCCCCGGGAGACCACTAAAATTAGAGTCTGGGTGAGCAGCCAAGATGTGGGGTTCTTTTTCCTTTGCTTGTTTTTTTAAACTCAGGTGATTCAAATGTGTGCAACCAAGGTTTGAAAATTACCGTCTCTAGCAGAAAAGGAAAAATTGTTGGACGGAGGCCTTAATCTCACAGAGGAAACCTTTGTTTCTTTGTTTTATTTTTTTTAACCAATTCAATGCAGCCGCTTTTCCCCCTTAAGGAGGAAGGATCCCTTCAATGATCATGTTCTTAATTTGAAAATATGTTAAGATCATAAGTTCTGAACACTTTCCCTATAATGCCGTTAGTCAAATCAAAACATGTGAGGAGAATAGCCAACCAAAAAATAATACAAAGTAAAGGCCTATTTACAAGGAACCTCCAGTTGGTTTACTTAGTTAACACTGCTCTAACAGTACCAAACAATGCTTGCTTAAACACGTAGTCCACAGAAATATCCATGTTACATTAAAACTATTTTATAATTATGCTTACTAGTTCTATTTCATGAATTTATTTTTTAATCTTCACCAGAGCATATTTTTTCCATTGATTTTTTAAAGGGAGTGGAAGGAAAAGAGGAAGGGGAAAGGGAGAGAAATATCAAAGTGAGAGACACACATGGATTGGCTGTCTCCCAGACACGCCCCAGCAGTGCAAGGATTGAACCTGCAACCCAGGTACATGCCCTTAACCAGGAATTAATTGCACCACCCTTCGGTCTGAAGGCTGACACTCTAACCACTGAGAAAAACTGGCCAGCAATTTTATTTTTATACTGAGTACCACTGGTAAGGAATAGGAAGGGAATGTCAAGATTCAAAGATGAAAAATCCAATTCTTTTTCATCACCCAAGGCTAATTATCCAAACTGAGAATTTTATTTTTATTCTGATTCCTCTCTCTTCTTTCTGCAGCTGCTCTTTCGCTCATCTACCTGGGGTTTTTAACCACCTCCACTTACAGAGAAGATAAAGGAAACTCAAAATTCAGTCAATTCTATTTGCCCCTGACCGGAATCGAACCTGGGACCCTTCAGTCCGCAGACCGATGCTCTATCCACTGAGCCAAACCGGTTTCGGCTCTATTTCTAAATGTATATTTTTTGAAGTGCTTCTAATTAGACAGAAGGAAGCCTATATATGTCTAAGGTTGGGTATATAATGTTAATGTTAACTTCGTTTATCCTGTTATATTTTGTTGGTCAGTGTGATAAATTACTGCAAAGGTGACAATATCTCCATATACTGATTTCACAAACAAAGGAGAATCAAATCAAGAAGTAATATAAAGGTTGGCGCTCCACTGTTACCATTACTTCTCATTACATGGATAAAAAATTACCAAGACTAGAATACGTTTCCATATAAAAACTGTAAGTAAAAGAAAGGGACCTCCGAAATACGTTCAACAATAAAGTTTTTTTAAAGCTGTAAGTAAGACTCACTAAACTTTTTATTTAAGATATGCATTTTACTTTTATACAATGAAAGGCAAAATGTATGCCCAGTGGGAAAAGCATTTCAAAGTCCCTTAGGGAATATTCCACTGAACTCACCTATCAAATTTTTCAGAGATCAAATTGGCCATGATATAGAGGTTAAGATGTCAGTTCCTGGATGACATAAAGGGGAATTTATCCAACAACTTTCTTTCAAAATCTGAAAAATGTCCTTCAGAAAAATCACAAGCATTTTTATGTCCTGCTCTCTGATAAATATATTCACGAAAACAACTACTGAATATAAACTACTAGTAGCCAGAGATCCATAACCCAAAAGTCCTTTGTAAACTGCTTACACATTTTCGCTGAATGATTTCTTTTATTTACATCATACTTCATTTTACCCAAATTTATTTTAATACATCTACTTATATTCTTAGATGCCGCTTGCTCCCTCACTCCCACCCCCCAAAAAAGCAAGATCCAAGAATAATCTAGTTCTGCTTGTACCTCTCTTCATGATGCACTATCTCTAATTTTTCCCCCTCTATCCCATTACACCGGTGAGCCGCAAAAGAATTTTAAGACGTGCAATACCTGACCATTTAATCAGGGGTACTAACCTCCTTTCCCTTAGACTGCCAAATGGAAAAAATGACAACAGCCAACACAACAACAGCCATCTAGTGTAAATGAATCAAAATTATACTTATTTTTTAATCACATTGGCAAAGTATGTATTTTTGATGTGCCACAGAATTTTAGTAATTAGTGTATACGTGCCATACGATGAAAAAAAAAGTTAAAATCACTGCATTCCATGATTGCTTTTTCAAACACATTTTCCTTTCAACTGTGTATTCATCTGTTTTCTTTTTATCTTTTCTAAAGAACTGCTTATTTTAATTCTTTGTCAAGTACTTAATTGGGATTTCATCCTGCTGGCAGGCACTCCAATTCTATAGCCTCCTCATTGGGGGACAAGTTTCACCTCTCATTTATCTACCCCTAAACATATTCCTTTTTCTCACTTTCACTAGCAATATTAATTCCAACCAATTTTTAAGGAAGTATACCAATAAATGTTTAGTTCCATTTTACATCAGACTAAGAAACTGTTGATTCCCTGTCATTTTCAAAATACAAACTATACAAAACAGTAATTAAAAACAAATTTTTCAGGAGAATGATTTTATGTCTCCTTTCATATTCCCAATAAGGCCTCACAAACTTATGTTTAACAACCTGTGTAAACTACTGACTCATAAAAAAGGTAATATATATATATATATATATATATATATATATATATATAGTGTGTGTGTGTGTGTGTATATATATATATATATATGTATATATATATATAATTTACACTAAATAACTAAAATATTTACAAAATATCCACTATTTTTTAATACAGTTATAAACAGCACTATTCAAAAATCCCACAAAAATGACCAAATTAAATTAATCTCAAAGTTGTTTTCACAGCTGCATTCAATTTGTGTATTGGCCCCTAAATGTCATGACTTCAAACAAAAGATTAAACTTTACCAGCCATCATTTCATTTGTAAAATGAAGGCATTCAAGTATATGATAATATGTATATGATATTCTTTGGAATAATCTAGAAACTATTGTTCCACCCTTTAAAAGATTCACCAGAGGCAATTCAAAGAGTTTGCTGCTGTTACTGTTGTTGTTGTTGTTATTGTTGTTGTTGTTATAAACACAGTATGGAATACTTAGACAGTGTAGAAATATATTTTAAAATCAAAATCACTCATAAACCTACCAAGTCAACATTTTGGTGACTTCTGTTGTAACATTTATTCAACAGAAGACACCAAAATGTTCCATGTTCATATATGTGAAAAATTAAGACCGTTGCAATATTTGGTTCATAACTTGGGCCAATTTTTTTAACTTCTTTCATGAACTCTGTCTTATGTCATTAGAATAACTGTCTTATGTCATTAGAATAAATGGCTGTATTCAACAGCTATCCAGAAAAGTGTAGATTTTCAAAGGAGAAATATTTAGCAAGTGTATTTGTGAAAATTTTGTAAGATGCATCTTTGGAAAGTTGCTCCTATGGAACAATTGCTCCAACATTTAAAAAGGAAATACAGCAAGTAGCAATGGCCATGCTGGGGGGGGGGGCGGGGGGGGAACAATTTTCATTACAGATCCGTCTTCACTAGGAAAACGTTCCGGAAAGGTCCACCTGAAAGAGTGGTCCTGTGTTTCAGCTTCAGTCCCAGACACAAGCTACAAACAGATCATTTCAAGTGATCCAACGTTCAAAAGTAGCTACGAGTTGAGAGAATTACGTTCGAAGTTCTGAGCTTTGGTAGCATTGACCTTCAGTTTACCCTACTCCGTCCTACCTGATAAACAAAACATGAGAATTTGAATTAAAATCACACAATTTTCTGAAGAGCCCTCTCAATAAGCATATTAAACCTGCAAGCACTCACAAAACAAGAGGGGGGGGGGAGAAGAAAGAAACCAGGCACTAATCATGGTCCACACAAACAAGAATGTACATTCTGAAATACAAATGTCACGTCCCTCACAGCCACACAAGCTCTGGGAAAGATCCTCAGCAACAGCATAGTTAATCAGGTCGAGCCCCGAAAGCTCCGGTGCCAAAGAGGGCAGGGGCTGTGATGGTTTTGTAGACGATGTATTTTTAATAGAAACTAACAAGAGGGAGGAAGGAAATGCACATCCAAGAAAAAAATAAAAAAATCAATCATCCAATATCTGAGTAATGAGAGAAAAGTGTTGTGTTGCTGAAAGCAAACCTCATTTAGTCCCCAGGAACGGACTCTGCAAGAAGCACATTTAAGACTGCAGTAGGTCTGGAGGGTGCTGAGGCAGCAGGGTCCAGCAGGGTCCAGCAGGGTCCAGCAGAGGTGCTTCCGAAAAATTAAGTACAGCCAGGAGACCTGAGGGGCTGATCATCTCAATTCTTACATTGCTTTGCATCCTCAAAGACACCACCAGGTGCTCAAAAACAGTTTTGATACTGGCAAGTGTTTAAAAAAAAAAAAACAGATGGGAGAAGTGGGAGGATGCCCTTCCATTTCTCAGCTAGAAACAGCGAAGCAAAGCATAAATTAGGCCCAATGAGGTGGCCTTTTCATCCATCAAGGGGCCGACGGGGCTATGTGATCCTATTACCAATCAGGGGGCTGTGGTAGTGAGTGGAGAATGCCTCAAACTTCTAAGGACCTTCTGCACTTATTAAATATAAAACAGCTTTTAAAAGTCCATCACAGGTATATTTCTGAGTGTAATTTTTAAAGGGGGATTTTTTTCTTCTTAATGTAGTCAAGCAGGCAAAGAGCCAGTCGATCCATTAGGAAAAAATCAAAGAGACAGAAATCTATGCTTTGTCATTAATTCAGCCATGTGAAGAGCAATGCTACTAGCATTTTTTATTTTTTTTTTTACTGAACAGCAGTGAATAAATGCATAGCAGAACAGATAGCGGAAAATGCCTTTGTAGTATCCATCCTATACCTGGGGCAGAGCTCATACTTCTAGCTCATGTCACGTCCTTGGGAATGAGCAAGTGTCCTGGGGTTTGGCAGCATACGCAATGATAAAAGAACAAAGCATTTTGTAGTGAAAAGACATTTCTGACTCTAGATTTTGATGGCTACCATTTGGGCAGAAATCCAACCCTTTCTCCCAAACCCCTTACCCATGACAATTTCATTTAAAAAAAAACACAAAAACACTATGCTAGGTGGTAAGTTTAAAATGCTATCTCCCTGTGGTTCTTTTGAAACAGCCAACTGAGCCAACTGGAGCCAGGACGTGGAAGAAAAAGTTGAGTGAAGGGCAGGGTAATACCAAGAGACGGGACAGAGAAATCCCACTTCCTGCTTGCACAACATTTCATCAAAGTCCCTCCAACTCATATTTGCTCTTGAATGTTAATGAGTCTTCCTAAAAGGTACCCTTCTGTAGATGAACCTGTCTAGTTTTGCTTCAATAAAACCTATTGTGTGTGTGGGGGGGGGGGAGGGTTAAAGTTACAAAAGTATTGCAAACTATCCAGACAAGGCTATTTCTTCTTGGCTCCAGTAGGTGACTCCTCCTGCAGGTAGTAGCTGTTTAACTAGAAAAACAAAAACAGTGCCAACAGGCACATACTGTGCAGAAATATAAGCCCCAGATTTACAGACAGGAGCAGCTTTGTAGAACATCTAAGATCCGCAGCCCCAGTGAAGAACAACCATCTGGTTCTTCACTTACAAACCAGGGTTCCAGCCACACAAACATCCAGCAGCACGAGACCTCGGTGCCCGGCTTTGCTAGCTATAAAGCTATAGAGGGGAGGCCACTAAATAGCCAACTATTTAAGGCCGTATTTGAGATGTGCAGCACAGGGAGTCACGTGCCCTGCCTTTCACTTAATTACAGATATTAAAAATACTACGCATTCCGATAAAAACAGAGAAGCACTCAATGTTATTACAGCTGGGCAAGAAACTGCTAAGATTCAATGTATACCACCATAGAGGAATGGTGCTGTACACAGGTGTGTGTGTCTCCCTTGGTGTCGGAGATGCATGCTACAGAAGTGAAAATGTTCCACTTGTCTGGAAGAAGGGGTGGGGTGATTTTTAATATATTAGAGTAGCATAAGACGTAGAGGAAAATGTGTGTTACATATTTTTGTACAAGAAAATATTATTTTAGAAAAGCTTTCTTCTCTGAAGAATGCTTTTACTTCCCTAGAGATATCACCTCATTATTCGCAAACTTCTTTAATCATAAGCTCTAAGGTATGACATTTCCTAATTGAAGAAACAAAAAAACACTCGAGGTTTTGTATTCATTTACAGCTTTAAATAAAAGTGAGGTGAGGAAGTCCTGCCACTTCATACACATCTCGAAAAAAAAAAATCCTAGGTTCCAGTGTGAATTTCATGTTTATTTTTAAACGTCGGAATAACTCACATACAAAGCAACACAAGTTATAAAAGTTAAATGTAATTAAAGCATGAAGAAAATGAAATTTAAAGCACTACCATTAAATTTAAAAACTTCTGAGCCTTCAGAGCATTTACTGCAATGTGAAAATAAAGTCTAAGTTGCAAAATTTATTTGACAGTCGTGGCATATTATGAGCACTCCAATATCAAAGTGTCACCATGGTTTACGCTGTTCAAATATATTAATCTTCGCCTCACTCTAAGTTTTATACATGCATTTAAAAAACCAATTACAAGGCAGAAGACAAATGATACACTACGTGGCAACATTTGTAATATCCCTTAATATAAATGCACTATACATATAATCTTTAAAAGATTGGGAAACTTCACTGACCCAAGAATGTATAATCTCCTATTACACCATCTGGGTGTTGAGAATTCTTAAACACAGAAATAATGTGTGCCCTGTTTGTTCATTATTTCTAGTGGAACTAGGAAAGGTTGGCCTTCTAAGAACCCAAGAATCTAGTCAGCGTTCTAGTTTCAACTTTTAATATTGCAAGTAATAAGCACACACACACTTATACAGCACTTAATATGTGCTAGGCACTGTTTTTAATTTGCTTATCCCTCAGAACATTCCTGTAAGGTAGCTTCTAATATGAACTTCATTTAACAGATGAGGAAACTAAAACAGAGAGGTCAAATTACTGGCCCCAAATTTATAGCTAAACTAGAGGCTCGGTGCATGAAATTCATGCATGAGTAGGGTCCCTAGGCCTGGCCAGTAATCAGGGCCAATCAGGTTTCCAGCCTCCCCGCCTTCCCTCTCCTCCCTCCCTCGCCTTCTGCATCTGCCGCCACCCACCACCGATTCCCCATCCCAGCCTGGGGACTGGCCCCAATTGGGTGACTGGGACCTGCTGGCCAGGGGCAGGGACTGGGAGATTGGCCAATAGGCCCCATCAGTGCGGGCTGAGGGCAGCTCCTGCCTGGAGCATCAGAGTGCATCATAGGGACTGGTTGCTCTGGTAATTCCGGTCATTTTGGTCGTTCCGTCGTAATGGTCACTTGGGCTTTTATTTATATATAGATAAGTGATACAGCTGAGATTCAAACTCAGGCAAACCAGCTCCAGAGTCTGAACCCCATTTCTAAAGCTATGTTAAATAATCTCAACCTCCCTCCCCGCCTTCCCACCAACTTTTGAATATCAGGAATACTTGAGAGGCAAACACTCCTCACTAAATTCACATTCCCTTTGAATAAGAAGATTCACATAACCAAGTTGTTCCAAACTTGCTTGAAAAGAGATTCCCTTCCACTTCTGAGAAAGCTATTTTATATAATAAAAGGCTAATAAGCAAATTGTCCCCTTGAACAGGAGTTCAACCGGGAGTTTGAGCAGGGGGGCGGGCCAGCCGACCAACCACCCATGGCATCTCCCCCTGGTTGGCCCCATTCCCAATCAACCCCCAGACCAATCAAGGGCAGAGCCAGCCCACCAACCACCCACAGCCCCTCCCCCAAGCCAACCTGGCCTAATTGGCCTCAATCAGGTGGGCTGACCAGACCTCACCGTGCACAAATTGGTGCACCTGGCCTCTAGTTAGATATAAAAATGCAAAAAGTTATAAATAATCTTAAACAAACCTAGTCATTCCCTTAAAAACTTGAGTAAAACCAATCATTTTTTAAAAAACTGGTACAACTGGGTAATTAAAATTGTTTCATACAGGCTTAAAGACATATAAACCAATGGAACAGAACAGAACCCAGAAATAAACTCTCAGGTATATGGTCAAATGATCTTTGACATGGGTGTCAACACCACACAATAGGGAAAGGAAAGTCTCTTCAACAAATGGTGCTGGCAAAACTAGATATCCACTGTAAAAGGAAGAAGTTGGACCCTTATTTTATACCCAATCCAAAAATTAACTCAATAGATTAAAGACCTATTTCAAACTCCTAGAAGAAAACATAGGCAAAAGGCTTCAGGATGAATTTGGCAAAGCTTTTTTGATACTACATCAAAAGCACAGACAACAAAACTAAAAAATGGACACGGCACATCAATTTTCAAGCTTCTTCACAGCAAAGGAAAAAATAAATGGAATGAAAAGACAAGAAACAGAATGGGAAAACAATATTTGTAAATCATACCTGATGAGGATAATATCCAGAATACATTTAAAAACTCCTACAACTCAATCATAACAACAAACATAAAAACAAAAAAAACTGATTAAAAATGGATAAAGGATGTGAATGGACATTTCTCCAAAGAAGATATATACAAATAAATCTACAAGTAATATAAAAAGATGTTTAGCATCTCTAATCGTCAGGAAAATGTAAGTCAAAACCACAATGAGACTTATCAGAAAAAAGAAAATAGCAAATATTGACAAGGATATGGAGAAATTAGAGCCCTTGTGTACTGTGAGTGGAAAGTGTAAAATGGGGCAGCCACTATAGAGAACAGTATAAAAACCGGTTCCTTAACAAGTTTAAGAGAGACAAGATGGAAGCATAGGTGAATGCCAGTACTCGCAGCCTCCCACAACCACATCAAAATTAAAATTAAAATACAGAACAACCATCATTCAGAATTGCCTGAAATCTTGCTGAATGGAAGTCCTACCACTAGAGAAGTAAAGAAGAAAGGTAAGAGGGGCGGAGGGGCAGAATGGGCTGGTCTGATACCCATGTGTGGCGTGTGTTTTTTTTAATCAGGAGGGATAGCTCCAAGGCCTCCCTTGAGAAGCAGGGTATCCAGTTCCACACCAGATCCCCAGTCCAGAGTTCCAGTGCTGGGAAGAGAAGTAATTTTGGGCTGTAAACAAGGGAATTTTGGCTGAGTGAGATGGAGGCTGCTGGAGTCCCAAGTATTCCTCTTAAAGCATCCGTGCACAGACTTATGTCATCCAGCTTCCTCTGAGCTCTAGCATCAGGCGGTGGCTTTGGGGGAATCGTATGGGGAGGATCTGGACTCTCTGGCATGGGGAAGGAACTTGAGGGCAGCTTTCTCCCAGAGAGGGGTGCTCACAGGGGTCCTTCTTCCTGTGCTGGGACCTCCCTCACCGCAGAGCTGACTGGCAGCCATATCTGAGTCTCCATCAGCCTGGGGGCACCCAGTATGCTCTGCCTTGTTGATTCCCTGAGACTCCACCCCATCCAATTAGCAGCCCCACCCAAACTGTTTGCAGAGGCAACTGATAGTGTTTTCTCTCTCTCTCTCTCTCTCTCTCTCTCTCTCTCTCTCTCTCTCTCTCATCAATGAAAAACAAACATATCCTCAGGTAAGAATAAAAGAAAAGCTTCCAAAGACAAAGATTTTGGGAAGACAACCTTACAAGCTGCCCAATAGTAACAAATCACAAGCTACACATATAATTTTAAGTTTTCTTATTGACATATTTTTTAAAAAAGAAATGGGTGAAATTCACATTCATATTATATCTTATTCAGTCTAATCTAAAATATTATTTCCACTATAATTTAAACATTGAGATATTTTTATTTGGACTAAGTCCTTAGAATCTGTACATTTTATACCTATAGAACAATCAATTAAAATGAGAAATAGTCGCCGAAACCAGTTTGGCTCAGTGAGTAGAGTGTCAGCCTGCAGACTGAAAGGTCCCAGGTTTGATTCCAGTGAAGGGCATGTACCTTGGTTGTGGGCACATCCCCACCAGGGGCACATCCCCAGAAGGGAGTGTGCAAGAGGCAGCTGATCGATGATTCTCTCCCATCGATGTTTCTACTCTCTATCCCTCTCTCTTCCTCTCTGTAAGAAATCAATAAACTATATTTTTTAAAAAGATGAGAAATAGTCATTAAATATATTTGACAAGTATCAGATTTCAAAATATTTACATACTTAAAATTTTGTAATAATTGAATCAAGTTTGAGTTGCATTTAAACGTAATTAAAATTACCTAAATTTAAAATCAGTTCTTGAGTCTAGCCACATTTCAAGTGCTCAATAGTGACATGTGGACGTGTGATTACCATGCAGGACAGCATATATGTATATAACAGGAACATGAAAAGGCATCTATCTATCTCATCTGTTTTCACTTTCCTCTAGTTCTACAACATTCATTTATGATTGCTCTTATGACATCCAACTGGTACAGCCCAAGATTAGCCAACAGTTCCTTCTCCCCAAGGAAAATGTGTGTGGGGGGTTTTCTTTCTAGAAAGCCATCAGCATTTGAAATTTGAAAAATAGTATATCTGAAAAGAAGTGTAAATCATTTAGGAGGGTGCTAAATGTAGATTTGATCTGAGGTTCCATTGGTCCACTTACAGTAAATGAGTTTTAATTGTAATAATTAACTGTCGGAAAAACAAAAGTCACAATATGCTTGCCCTAATTATGTGAGATTGCCCTGACACCTACTTGGAAGGATCCTATTAAGATTCACACAAAGTCGGCCCCTGTCCCAGGTGTAACTTTCCTGAGAGCTCTAAACAGCAGGCTGATAAAAGGTAGAAAGTGGTGGGAAAAAGGTCAACTATTCACCTGAATGTCTTTGAAAGCTACTCATGGCCAATATTATCATGCTGGGGACTTCAGACTGCTAAACTGACCAACATGCTCATTTTACTTAAAGACGTTAACAAAAAATTAAATTAAACAAGGTGTTATGAATATTGATTGCCTTATTTAGACAAGGCATAAAACCCTCAAACCACTGATAAATTATGTGAGGCTCCTTGGAAACTTTGGGAAAGGAAAAAGGCAAGTAGCTATGATGTGTGTGGACCAAAACACTGGACTCATAGATAAAACCGACACCATCTCTGCTACCAACCCAATATGGTTTGCAGTAGCAACAATGGCTAACTCTTAAAGAGCCCCTAGTGATTAAGAGTAGTAATAATAACAATAGCTGACATGTGTGCCGCTTGCTCTGTGCCAGGCATTTATTCTAAGTATATATTACATATATTTTGCATATATTGTTTAATCTGTACAAGAACCCTACAAATACTTTATGCTTCCCATTTTGAAGATGAGGAAAGTAAGGAAAGAGCAGTTAATAAACAGAGGTCACACAGGGGATCAGTAGAACATCTGGCTCCATACGACATGCTCTTAGCCACTACAATGTGCAGCCAAGTCGATCAAATTCACCTGGGCTGGTTTGAGAAGAACCTGCAAATCCCATTCAAAGAGAAACATAAGTAGATGGGAGCCTCGTCTCAGTCCTGGTCACAAAAGAGGCCTGGCGACCTCTCCACTATGACCTTATCTCTCCTCCTAGCACATGCACACAGGAAATCTCTCTCCCCAACATTGTCAGTACAGCCAAGTGAGGGAACCCCTATTCCGTTGCCCTCCCCATCTCCAGGGATTTCAGACTTCTGAGTGTTGATCCCAACAAAATCCCATGGCTTACTCCTGATCTACAGGAGTGTTAACCAGGGACTGGCTCCCAATACCACAAACTCCAGAAGACTTTTAGTAATGGGGGCATAGAGCATGCATTGAAATCTCACCTTTCATTCAAAAATTCACAATTCCACGTTAGATAATAATTCCATGTGTCAGGGCTGATAATGAATTGCCAACTATTTCGAATTTTACTACCCTCATTTGCCCACAATAGCTCAAAGCACCTTAAGAGTGAGGTAGCTTACAAATATTGAGGCACCAAAGTGGAAAAAAAGAGGAAAAAAAGATCCTAAGTATGCAACTCTTCCAACATCAAGGATGTGTATTGAACCACAGCTTTCCAAGCTGCTGGTTCTTCTTGTTACATAACTCCTTCTTTTCCTCCACTTAGAGTTATTCCTTGGGGCCATTGGTTTAATCACAGATACTTTTATACAGGGATGGGCAAAAGTAGATTTACAGTTATGAGTACTCTTGTACTTTATTTAATTATTGTTAGTATTCATTATTTATTATTTATTTGTATTACAACAGTTAGCCTACTTTTGCCCATCCACATACACAGGTTATGTAATATGTTCAAGTTTGCTTAATATGTTTAAAGTCTCCTCTAAATGACTAATTCTGTTAAGGAAAAATATATTCATTAAGAAAATTTAGTGGGTAAAGAAACATAAATCAACATCTTAGCTAAAATTTCCAAATGGCTTTGGCAGCAAGCAGACATGAGGGTAAAGGGGCACATTCCTAGTACCTGAGTTTATTTTTAAGCTTCCCCCACACACACAAAAAAATAACACACCTGGTCTAATTTTTAAGGCAGTCCCACATTTGATAACCGACTGAGATCCTTTCTGTGGCCAATGCAACTCTTTAAGCAAATGCATTCTACAAAGCAAAGATTTCTTTAAAGCACTCTGCCCACTCCCCTACCCCTCCCCTCCACCCCATCAGCACCCTACCCCCCAAAGTGATGTTTCTGTTCTTCAATTCTCTTTTTGGTAAAGTATTACATGGCACTTTATTTCCTGGGGAAAATCCAGAAGAAATATTTTCTAATTACAGAAATCTAATTTGAGTCCTATAAATCGTCTCGAATGGTCATGAATTTAACAACCAGCCTGTCCAGTGACATTTCAATTCAAAAAAAAAACCCAAAAGCAACCTTCAAAGCTGAAAATGCTAAAACTCCAGAATCAGACAGGGAAAGAACTTGCTTAGTGACCAAGATGACACATTCTGATTTTAGTATTTAGCACGATGTTACTTACACTAAAATCAACTTCCATAGACTCCCAGGATAATACAAATTATTTACCAAGAGGCCCCAAAGCATAAATCTATGAAAGGAGGCAAACTATGTATTTGTTTATTACAACCTCTATTATGACAGGATTTTTTTTTCATTGAGCACTGATACCACGCCCTGTAGAAATGGTAGTATTGCCTTGGATTTAGGTAGCAGCAGACTTTGGCAACCTCCTGAAATTGTTCATTGTTAAGTCTACATTGGATCCCCACCCCCCTGTGTGCACACACAGGCACACATACCTACCTGCTCTGATAAAATCAACAATTACACTTGCTTTCCTCTCCCAGCTGCCAAGTCACCAGATCCACCCACCCAGATCCCCTTATGACTATAAAGTTTATGGATTACTTATTTCTCATGGGTTTTGTTTTTTCCTGTCACTTTCCTTTTATAGAACTCTGACCTACTCTCCGAAGCCTACTGGGGGAGGACAGTAAGAAACAAAAGCAAAAGGTGTTTTAAGACTTTTCTTTATTACCTGAAGCCTTGTTCGCAAAGAACTTTACAGTCATATCAAAGCACAGCCTTTTTATAAATTATCCTTTTCATTTTCTACCCTATTGAAGTCTAAAAAAAGAGGTTTTGTTTGTTTATTGTTTTAATTAAGGCCAATATCACTCACATGAAGCAGGTTAGCCTTGATATTGCAACGACCTCATTAGCTCCAGCCCATCACTGTAGCAGACACCTCCACTCCAGTTCTTATGGGAATTCAAAAAGGGGAAGTTGAGGGTTTGACAGTGAAAGTGATGATAACAGAAGCAATAAGCCCAGTAACTGGTACAACATTCAAACTAAGCTTTGAGTGTCTGATAAGCTTTTGTTGTTAAGGACCCAAGACAATCCACCTTGGCCCTCTTCAGAAGTCCTTTATTCGTGTATATATTGAGGGGCAGCGCAGTTATTATCCAAATACACCTTAGATTTACTTGAGAAACAGTTTCAATAGAAAGGTTAACAAGTCAAATGCAAGATTGCATGAAAGATAAAAAAAAATCCCACATTGGGGGGGGGACCCCATCAGAATGTACCTCTTCGTACCTGGCAGGTCCCAGAGACTAAACCAGTTTCTGTAATGAGCCGTATACAAGTACATCCTAAATGTTATTATAGGTTTATTAAAAAGCTGCGAGCTGAAAAATACAAATTTAAAAAAAACTGAAAAACACACGCAAAAAAAAATTTTTCTCATAAAGACTTCCTTTGTACTGAGCCAGAAAGTACCAGAGAAAATCTGAGAATCTGACCTTTTATTATGAGTAATGGGTGTTTTTTCTTCACCACCAGAGGTCACAATCCAGAAGTCGGTGCTGGTTTTATGGTCGCACTTTTATACTTTGACCTCATGAATCTCAGAGTAGTTTTAAATGCCACTTTAAAAGCCCTCAAACTCTCAACACCAAGTGCAAGAGCTTCATAAAGAAAAGAAAAAGAAGCCTGTCACTGTCTACTTCTTCCTCCAAAATACTCAGAAGAGTTTATACTCACACCCACAAGGAGATGGCAGTCCTTGTGCCTGAAGGCGCCTCATTCACCACAAAGAATGGCTGCGCACCGGATGCCAGGCATAGGTGCCCGAAAAACAGCAAGAGTCAGAGAATCTCTCTATTCATGGAGCTCACCAACCCAGTTGACCTCAGTTCATGCACAACACTCTCCCAACGACACATATCGAGTCCTAGGAGGGCCAGCCACTGTGCTTGGCATGAACTACTCCTACATAGGATTCTGCCCATTTCCTGGGCTCCCTATTGAAGTCATGTTTAAACCTTACGTGTGATCAAGAATTCAACTCCAAATAGCCACGCTAGCGCTCACGGGAACTTTCTAGATGAAGCTGGTCAAATTACTTGACCTTTTAAACACTCTTATCTTACAGATCTAGAAGACAGGAAACAAACAGGAGCTTGAATACGTAATTAAGTTTTCAGAACTACGTTAGATGCTTTCCTGACTTCTATAAGGCAGAAAACAAGCAGTATTTCTTAAGCTCAGAACACGCAAATATAGACATTCATAACATGCTGGCAAAAGCAAATGTCCCCAGAATACTAAGTACTAATTTGTGGAAAATTTTACAAATTTTCACCAATCTCTGAGTCAAGCATTTCTCTTTAGAGGAAAGCAAATCAATTATAATGGAGCAGCAGCTTCCCATAACCCTTGAGAATGACAACTAATTTCTTCCACATAAAAATGTTCCTTTTCCTCCCTCTTCAGTTCCAAATAGTGTCTGTTCAAACAAAAGAAATTTCACATTCATGATTTTCAACTGGCATCACACTTTCTGCTTAACATTTCTCAGACAATCCCTCATTAAAGAGACATTAATAATTTCAATCAGACCAATTTCACTTCCTTATCCCAAAATTTAATTTCCTGCACATTACTGCTTTTATTTCACCTTCGAAAAAATTCTAAGTTCACAATTTTTTATAAAGACCTCTGTTCCTTATTACTTAAGAAAATTCATATCCTGACAGAATATAAACCAATACAAGTTGTTACAAGTTCTGTTACTAGTTTCTGACAGAGGAAAGCTTCCAGTACAGTCATAAAAACCAAGTTCCACTTTCAAGCAATTGTCCCTCCTTAAAACTCATTTTTAAACATTTTGAACACCAAAATTTTAAAAAAGGGTGGTATGAGTAAAATACACTCACCAAACATGATATATAATAGGCAATATTACATACAATAGGAAGGAAAAATCAATGAGAGAAAAGATTCTTATTTATTGTACAAACGCTCAATAAAGCAGACTTTAGCAAAGCAAAGCTAACATACACATTATAAACTTTTGCTTTAATATTCTTTTTTAAGAGAAAAAGAGAGGGAGGGAGAGGTGGAGAGAGGGAGGGGAACATTGCTGTGAGAACACCTCAATCAATGCCCCCTACTAGGGATCAAGCGCACAACCCTGGCATATGCCTCACCAGGGAATCGAACTGGCAACCTTTCAGTGCATGGGACAACTCTCAACCAACTGAGCCACACTGGCCAGGGCTTCACTTCCCTAACTCTAATAAGGATATGTACTTCCCCTCTGTAAAATACACAAGTGATATCCTCCACACAGTAGATGCTTACAGCTACTAAAAACCTCCCCCATGGTAATGTACTTAACACAAGGCATTTGTATATTCCCCAATCTGTTGTTGTGTGTTGTGGGTTTTTCTGGGGGGGTAGGAGAGGAATGTTGGCTACTGGCACCTATAATCATAATTAAGTAATTTATTGTCTTGTAAGCCAATGACATGAGAGTGAAAAATTACTACTTTTAAAAAAAAAAACTAAAGCAACTGCTTTGCAAAGACCCAGAGAAGGGGGATGTCTAAATTCATATCTGCCCGGGCAACTGTGTGAAAGAGAATTTAAGCCTGGAAGGAAAAAAATAATTTAATCTGAAAAGATCCTAACCTCCGATTCTAGAGCTCCCAATTCTTGCTCCACTTTTAAGATTGATGATGTATCAAAGCGTGGTTAATACAAGAGAAACCCCTTAGAATTCCAATAGTATTTAAAGGAAAATGATTGCTCTTGGGATACTGGAGAATAGTGCATATTTATGTATTCAGTTAAAATGTCTAAGATAAATGGATATGTTTTAATTATTCCTTTCTAACTAATTAACAACCTAAACAGTCAGCTTACATGGAACTAAGAGTTTTGTGGATCTGAACAACAATGATAAAACATATAGTGGTAGCCACACCCATCAACCTCGCCCCCCTTCCCTTCCCACCCCGCCCCACTCACTCCCTCCCTCCCCCGAGCCATGCTGCCAGACCAGTCTTCTGCCAGCCTCCTCCTGAAGGTCATCTAACTGAACCCACAAATGGTCTTCTTCATCTAAACTTAAGCTGGATTCTCTGGCTGATTTTCATGCTTCAAACAGCATTTAGGTTTAAAAATCAGTTTCCTGTGCAAGTTTGCATGAATATAAGCCCCCAAACTACACTGTTAGAAGCTAAAACTGAATTCTTGAACACGCAAAGCTGGGGGAATCTAAAACTTAAAATATCACTGGTACACTACATCCTTACAGCAATGGTCTTCCAACCGGGTTATGAATACCCTTAGGGTACGTGAAAATGGACCTAAAAGAAAGAAATCTCTCCATCTTCAGCTTCCTGTGCCTGCTCTCCTATCCATGATATGCCTGAGAATGTCATCCTTTTTCTCACTTCCTCAAGTGAGTATGTTTCTCTGCCACACCCACCGCTCACCACGGGCATCAAACCTCCACCAAAAGGAGAGCCACTGGTTCCAAACTGTCTTTCTGCAAAGAAATGTCTAAGAAATAAAGGCACCTAAAAGCAGGAGAACAAATGCTTCTGCAAGTCAGATTGCTTTAAACAGAATTAGAGGATCCAATCTTGGAGCCATCAGCCAATCATTAAAAATCATTTTCGGTGGCAGATCACTGAATTTTGCCATGTAATTTCAGAAAGCATCCAAAGAATTGTCTGTCATTGCTATAACGCTCCTTCCTTTTTCATCATTGTGAAACAATTTTCCAGTGTCTGTATATAAAAGAAAGAAAAATAGAAAATACAGGTGATGTTAAATCTTTTATTGTCTACTAAAAAAAAAATGGGAAGAAAAAAAGCACCTATGTACTTGCATGAGAGAAATTTTTTAAATGAAGCATTTTTACTTTTTGTTAACCATTTGTCAGAATTTGTAATATAATTATGTTCTTTTGTTTTTTAAAATGTTTATATTGATTTCAGAGAAGACAGAAAAGGAGATGGAAACATCAGTGATGAGAGAGAATCATTGATCAGTTGCCTCCTGTATGTACCACACTGGGAATAGAGCCCATAACCCAGGCATGTGCCCTGACAGGGCATCGGATCATAATCTGCTTCATATGTCAGCGCTCAACTGAGCCACGCCAGCCGGGCTAATCATGTTCTTTTGACCAGCTCTGTTCTAGAAATAATTTAAATGTTTAAAACAATAATTTCTGGAGTAATCCTTGCAGGCACAGACAATTTTTACCATAAGTTTTTATACATTTTTATTCTATATTAGAGGCCTGGTGCACGAAATACGTGCACAGGGGTGGTGGGAAGGTGTCCCTCAGCCCAGCCTGCACCCTCTCTAATCTGGGACCCCTTGAGGGATGTCCAACTGCCCGTTTAGGCCCCATCCCCGTGGACAACCCTCTCACAATCCAGGACTGCTAGGTCCCAATTGCTCGCCTGCCTGCCTTCCTGATTGCCCCTAACCGCTTCTGCCTGCCAGCCTGATCACTCCCTAACCACTCCCATGCCAGTCTGATTGATGTCTAACTGCTCCCCTGCCAGCCTGATTACCCCCAACGTCCCTCCTCTGCTGGCCTGGTCACCCCTAACTGGCCTCCCCTGCAGGCTTGATTGCTCCCAAGTGTCCTCCCCTGTTGGCCATCTTGTGCTGGCCATCTTGTGTCCACATAGAGGCAGGATCTTTGACCACATGGGGGCAGCCATATTGTATGTTGGAGTGATGGTCAATCTACATATTACTCTGTTATGAGATAGGACAGAGGCCTGGTGCACAGGTGGGAGCCAGCTGGTTTGCCCTGAAGGGTGTCCTGGATCAGGGTGGGGAGGCCTGGGCGAGGGGCCTGTGGGGGTTTTCAGGCCAGCCATGAAAACCAAGCTCCCTGGTGACCCAAGCGGAGGCCCTGGTATCTGGAATTTATTTACCTTCTACAATTGAAACTTTGTAGCCTGGAGCAGAGCCAAGCCTTCTGCTTGGTCAGTGGCTGCCGCCATTTCTGTTTGGATTTGCTTATCTTCTATAATTGAAACTTTGTAGACTTATGGAGGCCTGCCTAGGCCAGCTTCCTCTGTTGCCTGGCAAACCCAAGCCTCCCTCCTGCTCTCTGTGGCTGCAGCCATCTTGTTTGGGTTTATTTGCATACTCGCTCTGATTGGCTGGTGGGTGTAGCAGAGTGATGGTTAATTTGCATATTACTTGTTTATTATGTAGGATTATATAATAATCAACACAAAATTGAAACAAAAGAACATATGTTAGAATAAAAATTGGGGCCAAGAGGAATAAAAATGAGTTCAAGATTAAGAGAAAAAATTAGTTTTGCACTAAAGCACTTGTTCACTTTACTTTTTAATGAGTGATGGTTGGTATGAAAATCAACTTTATTTAAAGGGTATCATGAAAAAGGTTTAAATCTAAATGTGGATTTTTACAACATGCCTGACATTGTACTTTTTGAAATAATCTAAACTTACGATGAACGTTTAGAGCTCAGCACAAGATTTGAAGTCCACTGAGGACACGGGCAGCATCTGTCTGCATCCAGTGACTCAGTCAGAGGAACCCTCCAGCTCCCTTTCCAGCCTTTCGCTAGCAACCGGTCATCAGTCTGTACCTGCAGTTGGAGTCTCGGGAACATCATTTCCTCCAGGCTTTGCACTTTCCCACCTCCTAGCCCGAGTTCATCCTGCCAGGCAGACATACCCGGCCCTGCTGCAAATGTCACCATTCTCCCTCAGAGGACCAGCTATTGGTCAGGAACTCTGAACTGTTTAATTTGGTGAGAGGACAGAATAACACAGTGGAGTTGGCTGCATGATATCTAGAGATATATTGCTTGGTTTCAAATTCTGGGTCTGCCACTTACTAACTTAAGCCAGTTACTTAATCTCTTTGTGGTCCAATTTCCTCAACTACAAAATATAAATTATAATCAACATTATCTATTGGAGTTCTGTAAAAAAAAAAAAATGAAGTGGTTAATGCATTCAAAAGCCTTAAAACTCCACTTGACCCAGTTTTTGCTACATTATCATTGGTACTAGCACCACCATAATGATTACTAAACTATAACTTACTATACTCTCACCCTGGTATGAATATTTATAGAATAAGCTCAAGCCCACATCTTTATAAATAGATGCTTCCCATCACCTGGTCAGGCTACTATTTCATTGGAAGAAACACACAAAAACATCTACTTATCACATTTGTCCCCTCATAAAGAAGGCTAGTGAAAACACAAAGGACTACATAAGTCAATGTGTTAAGAGAAAGACAAGCAAGGTATCAAAGACAAAAAAATAAAAACCTAGTGGCAAGAAATAGAGAGAGAAAGCCCTGAGAAGAAAGTTATGGGAGAAGTCACACTTTCGTTCTTCAGGGCTTCTTGCATTTCTTATCTTATGCATCAAGAGATAATATAGAGAAAATTGTTGGTCAAGGGATCATCTGTATCAGTGGCAAGGAAAAACCAAAGAGAACTCAGTGGACTCCACTTGTTAAGTAAAAAGACTGATACGGAGACTCTCCCAATCACTCTGGCAAGGAAGCCAAAGACAGGACTGCAGCAGTCACCCTGGAGGACCTGGCCTGGCAGGGATAGAGCTGCACAATGGCTGACTTCACTGACCACTACAAAACTGGCCCGTCTACCCCACCCTAATCAGGTTTTTAGGACAGAAACTATTTTATATATATATTTCAGAGAGAAAGGGAGAGGGAGAGAGAGTTAGAAACATCAATGATGAGAGGGAATCCTTGATTGGCTGCCTCCTGCATACCCCCTACTGGGGATTGAGCCTGCAACCTGGGCACATGCTTTTTTTAAAATATATATTTTATTGATTTTTTTTACAGAGAGGAAGGGAGAGAGATATAGAGCTAGAAACGTCGATGAGAGAGAAACATCGACCAGCTGCCTCTTGCACACCCGCTACTGGGGATGTGCCCACCACCAATGTTCATGGCCTTGACCGGAATCGAACCTGGGACCCTTCAGTCCGCAGACTGACGCTCTACCACTGAGCCAAACCGGTTTTGGCGGCACATGCTCTTGACCAGAACTGAACCTGGGACCCTACAGTCCACAGGCTGGCACTCTATCCACTGAGCCAAACCGGCTACAGCGGAAAGAAACTATTTTTAACAAATAATTTGCCAAAACAAATGTGACCCTATATTTGGCCCTTAGAAAGCACCTGTCTAAACCTAACTACAAATAAACCTACTTTTCAATCGCAATAAACCTAAAATTTAACTTGCACCTAATCCAAACCAACATCCTCAGCCACCAGGTAAAGAATAGTCTCTCATCAATTCAGAGTCTTAGAATGGTCTGGGATGTTTGTTTGGAAATACAGAGATTCCTGGATGCCCAGCGGGCCTGGCTCAATTTAGGGTAGGCCTCAAGAATCTGTACTTTTTAAAAATGTATCTTAATTGTTGAAAGTATTACAGATGTCTCCTTTTTCCCCCCCAGGGATACCTCTCCATCCCACACCTGTCCCTTCCCCCAAAAATCTTCACTTTTAAACAAACTCCCAGGGAATTCTTGACTACACTGCATTTTCACAACCCCTGCCTGAAGGACATGATGGACTATCGCTCAGCAAGTGTAATTCACATTCACTCTGCCCACTCTGCAAAACTTAAGACATGTCGGCGTCGTTGGCATCAGTGAGCTCTGTCTCCACAAGGCTGGACCCACGACTGCAAACTGCTTCGGGTGGGAAACTACAGCCTCGCAAACAGAGAGGAAGGGAAGAGCATCGTTCTCGTTGCTTCGGGTGGCACAACCCTGGCGAAGAGTCCGAATCGGCCTGGTGTGGACAACATGACCATCACTGGTCTTCCTGCTAACGGAAGAGGGCTGAGGGCAGGTGGAGGCACTGAGGAACCCCCCCCCCCCCGTTACGGCCAAGGTCCCTGTGGCTTCGCCCCAAGGTGTCCCCTGGAGAATCCTTCTTGATTGAAAAGTCTCCCTAATTTGTGTCTATTTTAAATAATTTTACACATAATATAAATAAAGTTCTTACACTTTACTTATGACTCCATTTTAAAGTACTGCCATGACTTCTGGAATATTTGTGTTCCTAAAACAAGCACGTCAAGCATGCTGGCTCCTACTCCTTGAAAATGGTATGTGTGAGAACTTTAAAAAAAAAACAGCGACCCTTTTAACTTCTGTTATTAAAAAGCAACATAAAACAACCCAAGCTCTGGTTAACCAGGAGGCGTATGAGGCATTCTAGCCGACATGCAGCTTCCGAGCTGTTTTTATGAAAGATGCCCACCGGGCATCGGGGCAGAAGCCGAGGAGGCCTCCGCTGGGGGAAGTCGTCTTTATGGTGACATTCCACCTTACCTCATCTGACTTTCCTCGCCTAACAAGTTGCGAGGTTTATTTGATGGGGGATATTCATTTCAAAACTCAACACCTCTTACAGGCATGGCCCACGGGCACGGCGACAGGCCAGGCCAGAGAAACCTTACTGTTACGAAACCTTTTGCCAAATCCCTTTGCACTTTGGAAGCACATTACACTCCGTTCTGCACTTTTGAGTGTCTCCTCCAGCTGATTTATGTAAGATAAAGCACTCTGTACTATCAAACGCTGGATGTGTTATTGCCACTGCCTGAGGGAGTGAAAGATACATATTCATGGATAAGTCATTCATGGATGTCTGATGTGCACGAACATCCTAAAGAAGTTTGGGGGAAACACAGAAGTTTGCTTTCTGCCAAATGCAAAGGTTTTGTAGCAGAAGGAATACTATTTTGGAGTTAGATGTCTGGGTTCTTAACCCTAATCAATTTATCTAGTCATTTTACTCTGGACAAAGCCAGGTAAACTACCTGTGCCCTTTTAACAGCTGTGAAACAAGGGAGAGTTAGATGGCATGGTTTCTAAGAGCTCTCACTCTATGATCCTGTTTTGTGTGTTTTTTGTTTTTTTCAAGAAAGTCTTGTTCTCTGTGCCAACAAAGACGAACCATATTGTAAGGTTTATGGAGAAATTCATTACTGTCTGCTTGTTCCTGCTGTGGGTTCTGGAATTACAAGCCTGGGAAATAGCAAAATAATAGTTGTCATGCACAGGCTGAAGTAAGAACAAAACAAAACAAAACAGAAAACCAGTAACATCTGGATACCCAGGCACCAGATCTTCTTGAATACGTGCAACCAGAAGATATGTAGTCATTTTTTTAAAAAAAGCCACAACTGCAATTTTGGAAGATTCTCTTTATGAAAATTAGCAAAAGAGGAAAAGCTATATTTATACATACTAAGTAAGCATGATTTATACCAACTATACTGTCACTTATTCAACAAATATTTACTGAGCGCACATCACGCGCCAAGAGCTAGGAATAGACCAAAAAACAAGACAGAACAATTTCCTGGTTTTCAGAGCCAGATAAAGAGCAGGAGAGCAAGGTTAACCAAAATTTAAAAATTCCCTATTATAAATGTGGTGACTGTGGCACCAGAGACACATATAAGGGGTGTGCCCCAAACATCTAGCAGTGTAAGAACCTCTTTCTCGTGGTCCTGGAGGCTTTCCTCAGGAATAATAATGTATCTAACATGAGAAAGATTATAGGGTTACTGCATGCTGACAGGAGAGAACATGGAAACAGAGACGATAACCTGAGAATCTATCCAATTTTACATCGACATGGCCCAGTACCAGTCCTTGCTCTGCCCTCCAGATTTTACCCCACCTATAAGGACTACTTCATTTATTAAAAAAAAAAAAGAAAGAAAGAAATATGTCCCTAAATAGAGTTAGTTGAGATGATTTGGATACACTGTTAAATTTAATAATTGGAAAACAAAGGGACCAGGGAATTTGCATCTACTTTCAATAAACCTAGTACTACATTAAAAATTATATACTCATTGGGACCGTCAGGGCAGAGGACATACATAGATAGAGTCATTACAAAACAAGCAGGAGCCCAACTGGGGTTGCTCAATGGTTGAGCATCTACCTATGAACCAGAAGGTCATGGTTCGATTCCCAGTCAGGGCACATGCCCGGTTTGTGGGCTTGATCCCCAGTGGGGGGAGGGGGCATGCAGGAGGCAGCCAATTAATGGTTCTCTCTGATCATTGATGTTTCTATCTATCTCTCCCTCTTTCTTCCTCTCTAAAATCATTTTTAAAATATTTTTAAAAAGAACGAGGAAATCACTGGCACACTGATATCCTTCTATTCTTTAAAATATAGCAATCAAGAAACCCAAACTCTTAATTCTGAAGACTATCCCCAAAACAATTAATCTCAAAATAAATTGGTGTAATTAAAAGTTTTCTGATTAAGAGAAACCTCTAGTCCTTTCCAGAGACCACCTGGGCAGCCTCTGAACTATTATTCTTCTAAGATAATTATTCCTGGTTTTAATCATCGTCTTTATAAAACACACACATATGCATGCACGAGCGGACACACACACACACACACACACACACACACACACATAATCATTGCATTCCAGTTGACAATTCGAGTTCCAAGTTTCCTTTCCAAAATCATCTTTTCTAAGTCCGAGGCAAATAAAAACCACGATGCATAGTTGCTTAGAGAACTGACAAGGGATTCTTGAATCCAACAGACCTGGTTGGCATCAAGGATTCAAGCACATTATAAAAATCTCCACACGACTCAAAAATTTTTTAAGTACAGAACTGAAGTTTACATCCACAAATCTGTTTGATCTCTGCAGTTGCAAAACCATATGGCACACAGAGAGAAACAAATTATCTCTGCTTATGAAATAAGAACCTTCTGTAGGCTTTGGGACAGACCAACAGCTAAGACTGTCCTGGTTGCTGCCTATCACTATAATTAACTCTCTCTGATCCTTTTGAAGACTTTAGAGTTTTGTGTTTGTTTGGGTGGGTTTTTGTTTTGGGGGGAGACGGTATATGGGAATTAGAGACAAGAAGTAAAGAGGGTCACCAATGGCAGATGGGGAGAATCCTAAGAGTAACCTCAGACCCAAGAATTTGCCATATACTCTTTCTATGAGTATTTTATATAGGATATTTTTTTTTACTTTATTTAATCACATTCATCGAGGAGGAGATGTACAAAGCTGTGCCTCTCAATATTTACAACGTAGTGCAGGGCTGTGCAGGTGAAAAGGGATGTGTCCTGATTCTGCATGACTGTCACTTCCGGAATAAAACCAGTTTCATAATCAGTGTCATTTCCCACTCAGTGACGATGCAGAACAGAAAGCAAAAATATGCCATGGCAAATGACATTAAGTAACTTAAAATGTCACTGAGCAGTCCTGTTCCTGCTTCTATTCCTGTCACTGCCCATCCCCGACCCCATCATTCATTACCTTCCCACCAAAAAGAAAAGGAGTTTAAAAACAGCAACGTGCACTTCCAAAAGCAAAAGGCAATAGGGTAGTAAGGAAGGGGACTTAAATTGTTAGCTGTGGCACTAGCAAGATTTGAGAAAATACAAATACATCACCACCAACCAACGGGCTCTCTTAGTGCCATGTGGCCACTGCAGAGGCCATGGGGTCACACAGATCCAGAAGTGCAACAGACCAACGTGCAAATAAAGAGTGAGCAGGAAAAGGGGAGTGAATATTGCTAAAAGGTAGCAGGATCCCTTCCTGGATACACAGTGATTTTAGCAGAAAGTGCACTTAGGGGCGACCTATAATTTTGCTTCCTGAGAGAAGACACTACCCTCGAGCTGTGCTTCCCACAGGCGGGACTGGGGTGAAGAAAGAATTTCGCCAACACTTGATGTGATGCAGCAGGTGGCCAGAGGTTCATCTCGGAAGGACTGGCTTTGAGTCATAAAGAATGAGAGATGTGTGTGTGGGGGGGGGGGTGTCTCAAAAAACACTGGGTCCCAGGAGCATTCCTTGCATTTTGTCATTCTTTTACTTCTACTGCACCCAACCCAGTGCCTTCCCGTGACACTCCATCCCACCCCCACCCGACCACAGCCAGGGCTCCAGGCCCGGGAGCACGGCAGCCAACCACCTCCAAGGAGCCAACTAGGCAGGGCTCAAGGGAGAAACTTCATCTCTTTGGCTGTGGTCGCTTCCAAATCGAAATGCCTTTAAAACATACCGGTATGCATGACAAGTGCAGTCCTGGGGAAATGGGTAACATGTCACCGGGGAAGAGCATTAATGTTTACCTGGAATCCGATCTGCTTATTTTTAAATGTGCATATACTTTTTTTTTTTTTTTAAGATCACTTTCCCATGTAGAGGTGAGCTACCATGGAGAATACCTTTTATTCACTCGCTGTCTAATCTTGCCGTTCCTGAGCCCGGTCCCTACTGAGGTGGGCGTGGCGTCCCACATGGGGCAGTTGGAGACAACCTTTCCCTTTCCTTCCCTTTTGGAAGACAGTTTGTTCAGATGAGCCTTCCAAAATACATTTCTGGGCTTCCTGTGTGGAGCAGGGAGAAATGGCCCAATGAATGCCCACGGGGACTCCGGAATATGCCACGTCTCTACCCGCTCGGGGGGCAATCACTGCTTGTCTGCCTGCCCGGTGGCACTTTTACTTCTTCCCACATCCTAAGGCTTCTCGGGTGGATTACAAAGCCCATCCTTTACTTCGTTTTCCCTTTTAGTGGCGGCCTTGTCCACACCTCTTGACTACAGATAGAACAACGGGTAGTCAGACCCACAGGTTTCTGTCCCTGACCTTCTTTATCGGGGAAGGATGTCGGTGCCCAATACTGCAACCGGAAAAGGGAATGTGAGCTGCATGAGTGACAACCAGAAGAGCCGACAGAGGGAGGAAAAGAACCAGCCAGAAGCTCTCATTACCCAACTTCGGGTATAACAAAAAATGGCTTTTCAATAAGCAAAATAAATAAGTAGATAGATAGATACACAAATAAGTAAATAAGGACTTTAGCCAGGACGGAAATTGATTTAGCAAGGAAAACCCATCCCTCCAGCACAACACTTTTTACAGTACCGTGTTGGAGTTTTCATGTTTTGAAAAATGAGACGCTGACTGATACACTTAGCCAAATATTCTGATCTGTCATCATTCCAAATATATGGGCCCATCTTTCAACAAACAAATTAGCAGGTAATACATCATCACCAAGTGCTCACCCTTCCCTGGGTGCTCTATAAATACGGAGCGATCATGACTGGCAGCTGCTGAGCTTAAAAACGTAAAAACGCTGCTAACTTCCCTGGAGCCACGCTCGCAACAGTCCGTGATGTCAATTAGGAGCAGGGTGTCGGAGAAAGCTTTAGCACGGAAATTCTTTCAGGGAGGGAAGATAAGGAGGCAGAACATAGATTACACGTATAACCCCTTTAGTTGATCGTGGAGAAAAGATGGATGGACCCTGGGCGATGCATGGCTCTCAATATTTTTTAAGTGTGTCTAGGGTGGGATGGGCAGCCCTGAATTGGGGAGAACTGTAAATGGAAAGAAAAACAGCCCTTCCCCCAATTTCTCCCGCCGGAAGCAATGCAAAGAGCATAAGTTTCCCCAATACAGTAAGAGCTGCAAAGCTAGCCCTCCAGTCTCCGGCCCTCAGAGATGACTCATGCAGCCTCCAAGATCCTGATTTAAACAACAACCACTTTCTGAGGGCAGAGGGGGAGTCAAGTTCTTAAATCATTTAATTCTGCCAATTAGTTCCGCAACTATGGCATAAAAGAACTATGGATATTTATCCACTGGAAGTGGATCAAAAAGTGGGCTCTCTTAATGCCTATTAAATAGTGCTGCTTTTCAAGCATCACTGACCAAGGTCACATTTGAACCAATGTGAAAGCCTCCACTTCCCCATCACTAATCCCTTGAGCCATCCATTCTTCCAAAAGGCAAATGGTTTGTAGAAAGGGGAATAAATACCACACAGTATGTATATAGCACTTCGTATGACGGCGTTCTACACTACACTGAGCTTACAAACCTCCCGTTTATCTATGAAATGTTGGAGACATGGAAACACCCAGGAAACTTCCAGACATGATATCACTACAGTATTGACACATCCAGAAAAAAAAAATTAAAGAATTAAATGCTTTATCCCACATCAATCTCTAGTTGATTGCCCCATCATGTGTGTGGTTCTTTTTTTTTTAATATATTTTATTAATTTTTTTACAGAGAGGAAGGGAGAGAGATAAAGAGCTAGAAACGTCAATGAGAGAGAAACATTGACCAGCTGCCTCTTGCACACCCCCTACCGGGGGATGTGCCCGCAACCAAGGTACATGCCCTTGACCGGAATCGAACCCGGGACCTTTCAGTCCGCAGACCGACGCTCTACCACTGAGCCAAACCGGTTTCAGCGGTTCTTTTTTTTTTTTTAATATTTCATTTTCTACCACCAAGTGGAGGAATGAAAGGATACTGCCCTAAGCATACTTTCCAATTGACAAGTTTGTCTTCTGTTAAAAGTGATGCTCGGAAAATTGCATGATGATCAAACTTAGGTTCCACTGGATTAGAAACTACACTTAGAAAAGTTTGGGCTCAGGAGCTCCAAGGGACGGAGAAAAATAAAACAAACACAGTGAGCTGTAATGCAACGGTGCGCTTGGTGGGGTGCAATGAACTTAACCAATTCATTGACCCAAAAAGAAAAGCTTCCAGGGTGTCCAAGAGCCTCATTGTCCACTTTCCTTATAAACACAATTAAGTACCACCCCCACCCTCACAATCCAATACATACAGCTGGGTAGACTTCAACTAAATATAATATTCCTATGGAAACCCCATTAACCTTAATCCATTTCTACAGTTCACTTGGAATCACGAGTTGTAAAAATTTACCTGGGTGCGCTAGAAACCAATCACAAAGTATGGCCCTTTTTCAAAAATATTAAATACTAGAGGCCCAGTGCACAAATTTGTGCACAGGCCCCTTTGGGTGGTCTGCAGGGATTGGGCCGAAACCCGAAGCCCAATGCCACTTGCAGCTCCTACCTGCTGCTCCCGCTCCTTCTGGCCCCACTGTGCCTGCCGAGGGGTCGCTCCCAATCGGTACCAATTGGGAGAGGCTCATACTGTCACAGCAGCGTTCACCAGCCATAAGCCCTGCATCTGGCACTCTTCCAAAGGGACTGGCCTGTGGAATTGGGCTGAAATTGGCACTCTGACGTTCCCTGAGGGGTCCCGGATTGCTAGAGGGCACAGGCCAGGCTGGCTAGGGAGGGACCGAAGGAGGGCTCCAGGGAGTGTCCAGCCCATCTCGCTCAGTCCTGATGGGCCCGACCCCAGCAGCAAGCTAACCTACCAGTCGAATCATCTGCCCCCTGGTGTTCAGTGCACATCATAGCAAGCGTATGCATATCATTTGCATATTATGCGTTGATTGGTTGACCGGATGACAAGATGACTGGCCACTTAGCATATTAGGCTTTTATTATATAGGATATTTAAGCAAATGTATTCCAAGTCCCAAGAGAAAATATGATTGCCTGCTACTTCTCTACTCCCTGGGGAAGAAAAGCTATGGTGCCCAGAGAGCTGGTATAGCTGGTCACTATTGACACTGAGCAAAACAAGCTACTCTGTCTTGGGCACAATCTAGTTCCTCTGCATGAAAAGACTCCGCCTCTGCCCCCACCCCCACCCCCTTTTCCCCACCTACCCAGGGGGAAATACTCTTTGAGAAAGTGTTTGCTTCTGCTCCAAGGGAACTAACCACTTTTCCACTGTATTTTTATATATTTCTTGTATCTATCATAATGTATCTGCACTGTATTTTAATTGCATGAACAATACATGCTTATAAAAAGGTCCAACAGTACCTAGACAGATCCAATAAAAACAGGGTCTTCTCTTTCCTCCCTCCAATCCTGTGAATAATCATTTGGTAGGTATCCTTCCAGCCCAGTTTTTATACTGAAACATGACATGGTTATCAGTTTGCATAACTGTCACATCTATCAGACTATGCACTCCATCCGAGCCAGAACTTACTTACCTCTGTATGTGAGGCCTGGGGCACTGCTGGTACAAATAGGTGCTCAATAAACATTTAATCAATCAATGATCAAAGAGTTAAAGCAACAGAAGAGCAGGTATCTACAGGAGTCTTCACAGATGTCAACATCTTTGCATGGGCCCGTGTCCATGCCCATGTGAGATGTGGAAGGGAAAAGAGAAGCAGACAGCATCTGAATCTGCAGTCCCAGGTGGCATACCAAATGACTGATGGTTAAGCCAACATGGGGATACTGGGCACATCAGCACATTCCTATCTCATGAAAAATGCCCAAAGCAATTGGCCTAAGAAACAGATCCATGCAGAATTCTGGGAAGCCGCTCTGTCCCTAGGACCTCAAGGGCAGTCCTAGCATCTAAAAGGCGCCTCCTAGGCACTGTGTAGAGCTTTCAAGGCACCATCCTCTCCTAGGAAAAGGACATTCAAACTGTGCCTGAACAGAATTTGAAAAATGTGTGAACTCTTCTTAGGAAAAAAAGGCAAGAATTTCAGGGTGGCTACAGAGACAATTGGCTTCTGGCTCTGAAAACTAACAGTCCTTCATTCTGTTGGAAGGAGGGAGGGAGGGAGAGGAGAGAGAGGAGGGAGTGAAGCAGGGGAGGGGAGAGGAGGGAGGTGGAAGGGAAGGAAAGGGATGGGGAGGAGAGGGAATGGGAGGGGAGGGATGATATTTTAAGACCTCTTCCCACTCCCACACACCTCTCAACCCCACTCACAGAATCCCCTTTCTCCATCTCCCACCCAGACCTGCCCTCAGAGATAAATAAGATGTAGGCTAGAAATTCCACTTCCGTGGCTATTCAACAATTCCAAATTAATGAAAATCAATGAACAGAACCCCAAAGCTAAGAAGAATTAAAAAGTATAGGGGGAGGGCTTAAAAAACAGTGATAGATAACATTTTAAAGCCCACGTCACGTCACTGAGATAGTGATAAGATACCTCAGACTGACTTCACAATAAATTCAGTTGAAGATGGGGGAAAGGAGGCCTGGGTGATACTATTAATGGCACAAGAATGTCTGTGTACTTTATTTTTTTATTTTTTTTTTATATTTTATTGATTTTCCACAGAGAGGAAGGGAGAGAGATAGAGAGCTAGAAACGTCGATGAGAGAGAAACACCGACCAGCTGCCTCTTGCACACCCCCCACCGGGGATATGCCCGCAACCAATGTACATGCCCTTGACCGGAATCGAACCCGGGACCTTTCAGTCCGCAGACCGACGCTCTACCACTGAGCCAAACCGGTTTCGGCTTGTCTGTGTACTTTAAACAATAACGAATTTAAATTCAAAAAAAAAGAATGTGAGTTAATAATTATTGAGCAGTGTATATGTGTTTATTATACTAATTTTTCTGCCTTTCTGAGCATCTTTAAAGTTCCATAATAAGAAATAATAAAAATAAAAAAACAGGAGGGAGGGAAGCATATAAGTATATACAGTAAAATACCAGCACTAACAACCCCTTGGAGGAGGGATTCTAGATAATCTTATTTTCTCCTGTGACTTTCCCATAAAAATAATACCACTTTTGCGTTCAGAAAGCATATAGTTACTATTCACATGAAGATGACGACTGCTAAAACATTTCTGGTGAGAAACGATACTCTAGGCTTGAAAAGCCATTCCTGTCTCAATAAACCAAGTTGAGGCAAGAGCCAAAAGTAAGTGAAAACGACTGTGCCCTTAGGCGTGCACACCCAAAAATCCACACAACAAAGTTTCACAGGAGGATGTAACAAGTGTAGAATGAAAAGAATTTTTTTTAAAATCCCAATTGAAAGGTAAAGCAAATTAATTTCTTTTCCTGAAGGGCACTATCATCTGTTTTTAAAAGGTTTATTCTCCTTTCAGCGAGAGTTGAGTGAGCCCTTGCGATGTACAAATAACTTGGCTGTATTCTCACCTAATCCTTGTAATAACCCTGAAAGGAAGTACACGTCTTATCCCTGTTTCAGAAATAAAGATACTGAGATCCAAAGAGTTTACACAGAGCAGGGTGGGAGTGAGCATTCCGACTAAGAATGAAAAAATAAAAAAGAACGTAAGAATCACATCTTTGTCCTCAGGATGTCTGAGAGGAAAACAGGAAAGGAAATGCCCCAGTAGAAGGAGAAAAATTAATCTACTTCAAAAGATTCCCTAAGTGCACAGAGCTTGGGATTCCAACCCAACCCCGCGTGAGAGTAACATTTACATTCCTCCTGCCCCCCCTCAAGACAAAGGGGAGAGAAGTGACTGTAAAGGGGATAGATACATCAAGGAGAATCAAAAGGTCCACAAACAGCGCAGAATAACCACAGCCACTAGCATTTGCGGAGTGCTTATGTGCCTAGTGCTGTGTTCCTCACAAGCCCCCTAAAAGAACTATTGTCATTCCCATTTTACAAACAGTGAACCTTAGAGAAGCTAAGTAACTCTCTCAAGACACCTGCTAATAAGCAAAAATAAATAAATAAATAAAAATAAAAATAAATGTTTTTGAGACCCAAAAATCCTCCACAGGCTACTGCACACACCACAACACAAGGTTGCTCCTGGAAAAAACAGGTTCACTCCCCTTACAAATCCCCCCTGAGTAGCAAGCATCTGCATTCCCAAATTATCAATACCTGATCCAAAGAGTCGCCAAGATAACCCTACACACCCCAAAGTCTGAGAGGTGCAAGGGAGATGATACTGGTCCCTACAACACATGTCAGACTGCTTGTAGTGCAGATATTACGAAAAGATACGCGAGCCGATGGTTACCACCTATCATGAAACTTCAGCGCCATGGAAACCGCAGTGGTGTCCTCAGAATTTGGGGGAGGCGGGTTCGAAAAGAGAGGTGGAGTCAAGAAACTGTTCCAAACCCCGGTTTCTCTACATGCATCATGAGCATCATGACCTCAGGCGTGTCATCATCTAGCCACTCGGGATTTCACTTTGGCTCCCTGTTAGTGGAACTAAGGAAACCCATTTATAAATGAAGCACCCAACTCAGGGCTCGGCTCTCCCCCCCAAGCAGAAGCTTGCTGGCCAAAGGCTTCATCCCCACGTAATGCTCTGTGGTCTGTACCAGCCGGCACGCTTCCTCCTTCAGGATCCCCAAGGGGGAAATGAACCCTCAACTCCCCACGTGTGGATCAAAGTAATGCCCCCCCGCCCCCACGCGCTGGCCCAAACTGCCTCCTCCCCTCCCCTCGCAGAACACAATAACATCTTTATAATAAAGATCCTCAAATTGTGGGGATTTAGTTCAGCAACGCTCTTCTTTTGCAATACTGTAATTTTACTTTATTGGACTTTCACATGGGCTTTGCATGGCGTTTGATTATTTCGGAGCCAACTTCCCACTTAAAATGCTAGACCTTGGCTTTGATAATAGAATATGAAAAATGCCAGGACATTATATCTGTCCAAGGGGCAAAAAACTCCGTGAGCAGCCAGAGATTATTTTATTTGTTTACACAGTGACAACAGACAGAATTCCAGAGGATCAAGTCATAGGATCTGAGCTTTCCTCCATCAGCCCTACCAGCTCGGTAGTAATAAAAAGCAGCCAAGGACTCCCAGTATTGCTTTTTTTCAATTTGCCTTTTGTTTTCCACTAATGTGCAATATAAAGATAACTAAAATGAATAAGCCTAAATGCTCTATTTTTAAAAAAAACAGGAAAACTATTTCTCTTACATCTATTACAGTTTTAACACTTTTTCAAACTATTTTATTTAAATAAGATTTTTAGAATGCCTATGCCAACAAAGCAGCTTGAGATGTATGTATATTTATGACATGAGGGGGGAAAGGAGATTTAAACCCTTAAGCATTTTTTTTAGTTTGTTGTTTTTGTCAGTGCGATACAAAAATCAAACATTTAAACAAAAATTAAAATTCACAATCCCACTTGAAAGAACAACACGGTTTAAAGAGATTAAGTCTCAAATGTGTGGGCAATTCCGGGAATTCCTATCAATACCGATTCTTCTCCTTTAAAAAGCAGCCCCTTCAAACAAAGACCACTGGTGTGGATTCAGACCCAACACATTCCATATTTTTTACTCCTTTTGACTCTCACTTCCCACTTAGGAAAGTCAGAGTTAAGAACTAAATTGACCCTGACCTTTAAGTGTAACTTGAAAAAGCCACAGCCTGAAGATGAGTCATACACGGACTTTGTAAACTAACTACACAATTGTTAGACAGTATTTCATACAAAGAAGCCAGGAGTAAACCACCGGCTGAAAATAGAAGCCATGTCTTGGTAGTAGAGAAACACACACAGTCGCTCAGTCACACAAACAAAGCAAGGACCGCCACTCACACATACATACACATCATCCTTAGCAGACAAAGATGGATTTTCAAATAATGCTACTTAACTTGTAAAGAGATAAGTATTTTATTTTATTTTATTTAAGTCTTATGAACACAGGTACACTTACAACTTCGATATCTCATTGCACTTATTAGTTTCAGGAATGAAGAAAATTTCTAACCTACCCTTTTATTTGAATTAAAATTAAAATAGGAAAACCTCTTCCAGCTCAGAGTTTTCTCCATCCATACATATCTCCTTTTAAAAATTGTACACTAGCAGACAGACAAAAGTACTTCCGGGCTACTGCCTAAACAGACATGATGAAACTTTGGATGTTTTCCTGTTTATCTTTTCACATGGCCACCAAGTTTGAAAACTAGCTCAGAGTAAAGCTATCACAACATAAGAAGGAAATTTTTTTAAATACACGTGATACAGCCCTGGCCGGATGGCTCAGTAGGTTGGAGTATTGTCCTGTGCACCAAAAAGTTGTGGGGTTGTTTTTTAAAATTTTTTAAATAAATCTTTATTGTTCATATTATTACAAATGTTCCTCATTTTTTTTTCCTCCATTGCTCCCCTCCACCAGGTTCCCACCCAACCCTCTCCCCTTTCCACACCCCTCATGGACCTCATCTATAGGTGCACAGTTTATGTTCGGTCTCTTCCCGCACCCCCACTCCCCTTTTCCCATAGAATGCTCAGTTCACTTCCCTTTCATACCTCTGATTCTATTATATTCACAGTTAATATTGTTCATCAGGTTTTTTAATTCCCTTGGTTTTTAATTTCACTTGTTGATAGTTACGTATTTGTTGTTCATCATTTTTATCTTTATTTTCTTCCTCTTCCTAAAGAACCCCCTTCAGCAATTCATATAATTCTGGTTTGGCGGTGATGAACTCCTTTAGCTTTTTTTATTTGTGAAGTTCTTTATCTGGCCTTTGATTCCGAGTGATAGCTTTGCTGTGTAGAGTATTTTTGGCTGTAGGTTCTTGCTATTATTCATCACCTTGAGTATTTCTTGCCATTCCCATCTGGCCTGCATGGTTTCTGTTGAGAAATCAGCTGACAATTGTATGGGTGCTCCTTTATCGGTAACTACCTGCTTTTCTCTTGCTGCTTTTAATATTCTCTCTTTGTCTTTTGCTTTTGGGATTTTAATTATGATGTGTCTTGGTGTGGTTCTCTTTGGATTCCTTTTGTTTCGGGTTGTGTGCGCTTCCTGGACTTGTAAGTCTAATTCTTTCACCAGGTGGGGGAAGTTTTCTGTCACTATTTCTTTCATTATGTTTTCAGTATCTTGCTCTGTCTCTTCTTCTGAACCTCCATAATTCTGATATTGGTTTGCTTGAAGTTGTCTCAGAGGTTTCTTACACTATCTTCAACTTTCTGGATTCTCTTGTCTTCTTGCTTCTGTGGAGGAGTGTCTTCTGGCTCTTTATGTTCCAAATCTTTGACTTGATTCTTGCAATCTTCCATTCTGTTTTTAGGACTCTGTATAATATTTTTTATTTCAGACAATGTATTATTTCTAGTTGATTCCTTTTCATATCCTCATAGGTCTCATTTATTTTATTGGCCTTTTCTAGGAAATTCTTAAAAAAAACCTTATAACCATGGTTTTGAACTCTATATCCAGTCGCTTTTTGTCCTCCATTTCTTTCGTTTGTGATCTGTTTCCTTGTCTCGGCATTTTCACAGCTTCCCTGAGTTGGTAGGGTGGTTTTGTGTGTTAAGGTGTCCTATATGGTTCAGTGGGTCAGCCTCCCAGTTACCTGAGGTGGACGCTCTTGATGCACCCCTTTGTGGACTGTGTGTATAGCCTTATTGTAGTTAAGTCTTGATTGTTGTTGGTATCACTGGGATGAACTGACCTCCAGGCCAATTGGTTGTGAATACCAGCTGTGTCTATGCCAGGAGACAGCCTTATTCAACTAGACGTGGAAAATTGTAAAAGCCTCTGTGTTCAGCTTGGATGGGGCGGAGTTTCAGGGTGGAGCCTACAGCCTTGGCTTTCTGTCAGCCCTGCCCTATGAAGTTCCTGAGTCTGTGTTCCTCAGTGTCCTTTGGTACGTGCTGTAAGCACCTCTGAGAGAAAGGTGCCCTTGAGTTTTGCCTGCTACCAGACAGTCTAGTCTCTCCCCCAATAAGCCCAGAACTGGGGTTTAGTGCAGTTGGAAGTGGGGTTGGAAGTGGGATTCAGTGCATTCCGGAGCTTTTGTCTCCTTCCTGCTAGGGCAATCCAGCAGCACAGTCAACGGTCCGTCCTCTGCACGCAATGTGCACGCCTCCAGGACTCTGCCTTTCTCTGCTCCCCTGAGTTTCCGTCTTACAGCCCAGATTCCCTCCATATGAGCCTGGGTACCCAGGGTCTCGCCCAGAACTGGAGTTCAGTGCAGTCGGAGCTGGGGCTCAGCACAGTCTGGAGCTTTTGTCTCCTTCTTGCTAGGGCAATCCAGTGGCACAGTCAACAATCCGTCCTCTGCGAACAAGGTACACGACTCCTAGGCTCTGCCTTTCGTCGCTCCCCTGAGTTTCCGCTTTACAGCCTAGAATCCCTTTGTATGAGCCTGGGTTCCCAGGGTCTCGCCAGAGCTTTTATCTCCTTCCCACTAGGGAATGCCAGCCAGGCACTCAGCAGCCCCCTCCTCTCCGGCTCCGTCCTCTCCCCATTCACGTACCGTGTCTCTGTACCCTTAGGCTTTTACAGCTCCTCTGATTTTCCTTCTGGTTTTCTCTTTCTACTTGTAGAATTTCCAGTCAGTCAACTTTCCTGTAGTTCTGGATAATGTCCATTTTGTATTTTAGTTGTATGTTTTTTAATTGTTGTGTGAGGCTGCAGTTAAGCTTTTACCTATGCCGCCATCTTTGTTTCTCTCCCATATGTGGAATCTAATGAACAAAATAAACTGATAAAATAAATCCAGGGACACAGGAACATGGAAAAGACTGAAGAATCTCAGAGGGAAAGCAGGGGGGTGGCATGGTGGGGAAGAGAAGGAGGTTGTGGGTTGGACTGTTGGTCAGAGCACATACCTAGATTGCAGGTCAATCCCCAGTCAGGGTGCAGATGAGAGTTAGTCGGTTGATATTTCTCTCTCTTTCCTCCTACCCCTACTTTCCCACTCTCTCTAAAATCAATAAAAACATATCCTCAGGTCAGTGTTAAAATACACACACACACACACACACACACACACATACACACACACACACAAACACAATACGAATACCACTAAAATGGAAATAAATGAAAAAAGTGATAAAAAAAAGTAGTTAAAGGAAATTTAAATAAAAGTTAATTTAATGGATAAATATAAAACTATAATAAGCTAAATGCTACCTGAAAACCAAGCAGTGTATGTCTGTTCATCTTAAGTCTTCACCTGATAAAATGAAATCAAGTTCTTACCTCCAAAAGTGTTTTTATTAAAAAACGGGACATAAAATAATAAGATTAATACTAATTAACCATCAAACTGTTCTGTGCACATGATACTATTCATCTATCTCATTTAAACCTTACCAAAAGTATAAGTTTTCCTATTCTATAGGTGAGAAACTAAGATACATACAGGTTATGTTACTTGCCCAAAGACAAAATTTTGTTGCCCTTTTTTTAGAATAGGATAGGAAGAATTGGTGGCTGGTAATCCCTTTAAAGGAGAATACTGAATCATTTCATGTCAATGTTCTTAAACTGAAAATCAAAACCACCTAGAGCCTTAGCTCAAACACAGACTGTGGGTTCCTATTGACTCAGAGAACCTGGAGGTCCAAGGCAGGCCCAAGAATTGGCATTTCTAACAAATTCTCAGGTGATGATGCTGGTGCTGGGGACCCTATTTAGAGACCCGCTGCTTCCCACTAATCATAATGAGATACTCTAAACATTCTTTTATTAAGAATGACGAGTTGTGTTCAAGTGATCCTGACTGCAGGGTCTACATTTTCAAATTACTTAATATACCCACATATGAAAAAAAAAAAAAAAACAGCTCTGTGAAAAGTTACCATGGTAAAAGTCATTATTAATTTCAACTAGAATTAATTCTGTAGCATTGTCTGATGTCTATTTCCTTGACCCACAATAGTCCCAAGAGTCATGAGAAACAGTGATCGGCGGTCTCCTGCACACCCCACACTGGGGATCAAGCTGCAACCCGGGCCCTGACCAGGAATCTAACTGGTTCAGGGGTCCACGCTCAACCACTAAAGCCATGCCGCCCAGGCCCCTCCCTCGTATTTTAAAAGCCTTGAATGTTCAGACACCCCCAAAAGCCTCATAAAGTAGGCTAGAACACTGACCTAAATATTTAAGCAACACTGATAGATTCGTAAAGCGTTGAACTCTCAGAGGTTCAAAATATGTAATAATCGAGTTTGATTCAGAAGTATGATCATTCGATCTTATCTTTCCAGAAGATACTGACCTGGAGAAACACTCTCAAGAGGAAAAAAAAAAAAACCCACTTTCACAGCACCTGTTTCTCTCAGCTCAAACGCCTTCTCAGCATCCCTATGAAATTATCGCAAGACAAACAGCCCCAGGGTCATCTGAGAGTCACCTTGGCCCATCTCTGACTTCCACACCAACAGGCTGATCACTTGACTTGGGCGACTACTGTAGACTTGTTCATCAAATATACCCCAGCCCCCCCCCCATATATATATATATATATATATATATATATATATAATTGATTTTTTACAGAGAGGAAGAGAGAGGACTAGAGAGTTAGAAACATCGATGAGAAAGAATCATTGATCAGCTGCCTCTTGCACACACCCCCACTGGGGATGTGCCCTCAACCAACATACATGCCCTTGACCGGAATTGAACCTGGGACCTTTCAGTCCTCAGGCCAATGCTCTATCCACTGAGCCAAACTGGTTTCGGCCCAGCCCCTGATTTCACAACAGAGGACAGCAGAAGACCACACTGCCAGAGTTGCGATGGACACAGCCAGGGCAGCTCTGAAAGGCGGAAGTAACACTGCAAGGTGGACAGTGCTCCTGAGGCTTCCAAGGTGGAAGTCAACACACAACAGCACCCACACCATTTTGCCAGCAGGGCTGTGATGTCCTGAACGGCTGCTGTGACAGTGGGAGGCTGCCTTGCCTGGCCGCTCGGCTTTCCTGCTTACAGTACAGGTAGCAGCTTCCTTGGTGAGCCAGTTCTACAATATTTGTCTGAGAGCCATTCCTAGAAAATTCACCCCAGAGACTGCGCTTTCAGCTCCTCCACCTTACAGGAAGGACCTAGTTTCCTATATCAAACTCCTCCCTGGTGATACTAGCAGGGGTGGTCTCTTCTCTCCAGGTGAATCCAGACCTACATGCCACCAAACAGAAACGAACTCCTTTTAGGTCCTTATCACTAATGAAAGGAAATACCTCACAGCAAGAGGGATTGTTAGAATTTAGCATAATAGGAGACAGACAACAAATTGGAAGATTCGGACTCTATTCTCTTCCACTGACCTTCACTAAATAAGAAATTAAGAATGGCTAGAATGAGTTAAAAATAAATCTACATAAGTCATCTCTTCCCTGGTCATATCTGGCACAAAACAAGTGTTCAATTTTCTTGACTCACTCAGAATGAAGGTCTATTCTAAACATTACAACAGCAAAATGGAAGAAAAAAATGAGATTAGTAATCTGGGCCTTAGTTCACTGTGTGAAAATGGGAAAGCTACCAGAGACAGAATGGCAGATAAGAGCGCTGTGCGGCCCAACACAGCAGCCAACAGCCACATGGCCACGAGCACCTGAAGCACGGCTTGCTCAACTAAGAAACTGCATTGTTATTTTAATTAATTTAATTGACTGAGGGTTTTTGTAAAAAAAATATAACTTATCAACTACCAGAAAATAAATATATTTGAAACAATTAAATATAAAAATCTACTTTTTTCAACTCTATAGTTATACACACACACACACACCCACACATACATACATACCAGATTTTGAAGTCAAGGTACTAAAAAATTATAAAATACCTTAGTAATTGTTTATAGTGGTTACAAATCGAATGATAACATTTTGGATATATTAGGTTAAACAGATTATGTTATTAAAATTAACTTCACCCATTTCTCTTCACTCATTAAATATACCTGCTAGGAAACTTAAAATTACAACCAGGACTTTCCTTTTATTTCTATTGGACAGTGCTACCCTCGGGGATATAAAACATTTAACCGTTTTTGAAAGCAGGGTTAAGAATAAGGATACATCAAATTGGCATCACAGAGAAACGACGGGAAACATGTTTCTCTAAAGAGTCCTGAGACACTTAGAAAGCTTGTCTTCAAATAAGAGAGATGCTTCCTAAGTACCCAGATCATCTGCTCACAATAATCTTGACCTATTACTGAACAAACATACTTTTTTTAAAAAATCTTCACCCAAGGATATGTTATTTTACTGATTTTAGAGAGAGGGAGAAGGGGAGAAGATGGGGGGGGGGGAAGAGGAGAGAGGAGAGAGGAAGAGAGGAAGAGAGGAAGAGAGAGAGGAGAGAGAGGAGAGAGGAGAGAGGAGAGAGGTGAGAGAGAGAGAGAGAGAGAGAGAGAGAGGAAACACATCAATGTGAGAAGGAAACATTGATGGGCTGCACCCTGTACCCCCTGACCGGGGATGGAACCTGACACCTTTTGGTTCACGGTATGATGCTCCAACTAACTGGGCCCAGCCAGGGCAATATATTTGTGGAAAAATAAATTTAGCAAGAACTTGATGAGCGACATCATAGGAGCATACAGGAAGTTGTTTTCTGTGAAGAAGCTAGGTATGAGAGGAATGAGGAAGTGCAATCTTGTGGTACCGTGGAAGAGCCCTTCCACCTCACCGGACCCTTTCACTCAGTCCCGAGTCCAAAGCCCAGTCAGGGTCACGGAGGAGAGACCAGCATGGATGTGGGGCAGGCCACCGGCCAGGCCGCCCGGAGGGGTCAGTGTGGAGAGGAAGAGCCAGCTGCTCTGTGCTCTTTGGGGGGGGGGGGGGGGGGGGAGGTGCCAGGTGAATTCCGCCCTGACATGGGGGCCCCGGGTAGCGTTTTGTAAGTACAACTAATTAAATCTCACCAGACTTGCGCGAGGTAAACAGGGAGGGAGGCGGCCCTGCCCCAGTTATACTAATGAGGCCCAAATAAAGAAAGCCCTTGCTTGTTGTCACCTCAGCAAGTCCCCAGAGCCCGGGCTTCTCTCCCACTGTTCCCCCAGAATAAACAGTGACTACCCGCTGTAGTCACTAACGTGCACACACCTCCATCCCTGCTGGTGGCCATAAAGACACGTGCTTCTTCGCTCCTTTTCTTCCTGTGAGCAGTTAATAACTCCTTCAAGCAAACAAAAAGGTCAAATCCCTTCTCTCCCAGTATGAACATGAATGAAAGCAGATCCACTGCTGGAACTAGACAGTGGCAAGAGGTACATCTAACACCTTGCCTTTAGTTAACATGACTTTGTTGTTTTTTGAGCTCAAGTTGGAGCTTAGGACAAATCTCTGGATAAATAGTCGTCCACAGACATGCTCCCACACTTCCTGGTCCTGAATTCACATCGGGACCCACCACCGGAGAGCAGGCAACCTTCACACATAGGCCCTCTTGGTCCGCTCTTTAAGCCAGGGGCTGTGAGCAGTTTTATCCAGAACACGAACACACACTCTATAGCGTGGCTGTGCCCGGAATACACTGCTAGGAGGCTGCTGACCAAAAAGCAATCTGGGGGAGCATTTCAGATCTTGCTCCCCTGCATGATGTCCTCAGCTGGGCTCGAATACACTCTTATTGAAAAGTACAAGTTGGCAGTTACAGAAAAGTCACCGATATCTAAATTACAGCACAAGGAATATAGTTCAATAACATGGTACTAACCATGTCTGGGGCCGGGGGGGGGGGGGGATCACTCTGTCAAGTACATGACTGTCTAACCACTGTGCGGTACATCTGAAACTAATACAGAACAGCAACGAATGTAAACTATAGAGTTCAAAATTAGCTGGCAAAGGCAGCATTTGTGAATACTGAGAAATGTGAGTATACGCGAACGGAACCTGAGAGAAGAGAACCTGCTCCTTTGTTACTGATCCTGTGCCACTTGAGGGAGAAGGGCTCAAATTTAAGTCCCAATATTTTCTCTTTTAAATCTCACAAAAATGATTTGCCGTGTGCCTTCTGTGGCATTTGGCTGTTCATTTTCCTTATGGCTTCCGTGTGCCTTTCCTTCGTCTTGCTGAATAAAGACCATTTGCCATTCTCACCCTTAAAAAAAACTCTCTTTAAAAAATAAAATAAAATAACGCGACCAGACGTGGACGCATTGAAATATAAAGTAGCTTCCTTGCAAACAGGCAGGGCTTCCCCGTGTTTCATTGCGCACCTCCTCCCAAGCACGCCTAGGCGGAGCCTTGAAGGAAGGCAGTCAGCACTCATTTTTACTTCACATAGTGACTTATTAGGTACAGCGTTCTAATCATATCAGAGCACAGTAAAGGAAAGACCATACTCCACCCTCTGGTCCGTGGGACTGGACCGGAGCTACAGTTTGCACAGGGCTAAACCTGCCTAACCATCTGGACAGAAAGCTTCTGTCAACAGATTTTGTTTTTAATCAGACGTCGTATTCCAAACATGCAATGCAAGCTAAGTTGCACTGCAGTTTGTTGATTCAGACAGAAGGATATTGCCGAATTCCAATTCCAGATATCCCATGGAAACACCCTTTTTTTTGGGGGGGGGGGGGGGGTGCGTCTTTAAATTTAAATTCATGTTATCAATGGATTCATTTACGGTGCAGAATTTATGAACGAACCTTTCAAAAACAAGATTCATTTTAGAGGATAGATGAACTCAATCTCGGACTTCAATGCAGGAAACCTCAATAATTCAGACACCGCAGATTTTCAAGTTCTTTGATACCCAAGTGAAAGGGGTAGGTTAATGTTTACCTCTGCATTATCAACGCGAAGTGGGAGTGTGTGGGAGGGGGCGGATGACTTTTAAGCAAAGGAATTACATAAACAAAATTAAAGAGGTGTTAAACCCATTCTTCTCCCTCCCTTTAGAAGTTCCATTTACATACTGACAATGTAAACAGCGTAGCCACAGTGGTGCTTTGATCTGCTAATTACAAAACATTTTTATCTTTTCATTAAATCAGGAGTCCTAAGAGGCCGCTTTAATGATTAAAAGGGCAGCCTACTCTAACTCACACTAGAAATTGACTTGAAATATTTTAACTAAAAAAAAAAAAAAGGCTATGCAATTCACCTTCAACTCTTGGGGTGGTGGCTCCTGTTCTGGCAGCAGACCTCAACTCGGGGATCAGGAGCATCTTAGAATGCTCCAGCTGATGGGCCGCTGGCAGCCAATGAGAGATACTGCCGAGGACGCCCACCTCAGCTGAGGAAGCGCCTTAAACGGATTTCCCACACGTTCAGTGGAGAGGAAACGCTACGCTGTGCTCTCAGGTACCCGGAAAACACTGCATATTCATTCAGCATTTCTCCACAGATCTAAGCCTTCAATCTGGTAAGAGAAACACCATCACCTTTGGCTACTGCTCTCAATGGTCAACAACACACAGGCACGTGAGGGTCTATGTCAGTACGCATGGAGAATACCCCTCCTTCTGTGGAAGACGTCTCCATTTTTCTCTTTTAATTTTTAAAAACGACAAAATAAAGTCCTGCTTTTCATGTTCAGTCCAACTACAATAACTTTTTAAAATTTTTTTTAAATTACCTTAATTCCAATTCACTTCATCCCACACTATCCTCCATCTCCCAATGAGTAACTTCTTGCATTGGTGTGATACATTTATTACCATCGATGCACCAATACAGACACATTATTATCAACTAAAGGCCGTACTTTAGGTCTTGTTCTTTGTGTTAGATAATTCTACAAGTTTTAACGAATGCATAATGTCTTATATTTTCTGATACCGTGCCCTGCAGGATAGTCTCACTGCCTTAAAAGGCCTGTGCTCCCTCTAGTCATCCTTCCCTCCCCACAAACCCCCCGACAGCCACGGAGCGTTCTATATCCCTTAGCTCTGCCTTTTCTAGAATGTCATGTAGTTGAAATTAGACATGTGAGGCTTTACAGACTGGCTTCTCCCCCTTCGCAAAGTGCGTGTAATGGTTCTCCCACGTCTTTTTTTTTTTTCTTCCTATCTTTTTATGGTTTGCTAGCTTATCTCTCTTTATCACTGAATAGTATTCCACTGTATGGATGTAACAACATAGTTTGTTTATCCACTCACCTATGGGAGGATATCTTGGTTGCTTTCAATTTTTGGCAATTAAGGTTTGCAAGAAAATGCCAAGCTCTCTTACAAAGTGGCTGTATGATTTACTAGTAGTACCAGCAATGAATGAGAGCTCCTGCTTGATGTATTTTTTAAATATATTTTATTGATTTTTTTTTTTTTTTTACAGAGAGGAAGGGTGAGGGATAGAGTTAGAGACATGGATCAGCTGCCTTCTGCACACCTCCTACCAGGGATGTGCCTGCAACCAAGGTACATGCCCTTGACTGGAATCGAACCTGTGACCTTTCAGTCCCCAGGCTGATGCTCTAGCCACTGAGCCAAACAGTTAGGGCCCTGCCAGTAGCATTTGTTGTTGTTAGTAGTGTTTTAGATCTTAGCCATTCTAATAGTGTGTGTGTTATTTAATTTGCAATTCCCTAATGGCATATGATGTTGAGCAACTTTTCATATGCTTATCTGCCATCTGTATATTCTCTTTGGTGTGTTGTCTACAAAATACTTTTCACAATTCTAAAAGTATGATTGCCAGTGTGTGATCTGATGGCTACCTTGGAGTGGGATCAACCGAGCTGCTTTTTAGAAATGTGAAAGACTGGGCCTCATTGAGTACTAATGTATTAGATTTCTCTGATGCACTAAAAACCGAGAAACATTAAATGGACAAATATATCACTGAAAAGGGAGGGCCACTGACAGAATCACCAGTGGTCACCCTCACTCTTGCTGGATTGATTGGTCAGATAATCTGCATGCATTACCTTTTCCTCGCTGGCGGCTGCCTTTTAAATCACAGTCTTTTGAAAGGAATAAATATAAATGGATGGGTACTGCCATGATCCAGAAGTCAAGGCTACTCAGTAATGGGGGGGAAAGAGATTGAGGATTGAGATGTTTAATCCCAATCCCCTTGGAAAATCACTGGGGGTGGGGGAGGAGGGATGGCTGGTTCTACCCCTTAGAAAGAAGCTAAACTAACCTGCAGGAGAGAGCAGAGGCAGAAGCTGGGCATGCAGCTGGGAAGCTGAGATAAGCAAAATACCATGGGAGCAAATTATTCAAAGTATGACAGGTCACAAATCAAACTCAAATTTAAAGCCCCTAATAAGCCTCAAAGGGAAAGGGAAAAAAAAAACACACTTTTTTTTTTCTTTTTTACTTATTTCTGTCCAAAGAAGAAGGAAGGAAGGGGAGGTTGTAAAGCAGTGGGACTTCACGGTGAGGACAGGGGTGGACAGTTGCCCATTCCTCTAAGGGGCTGGGGTTGGGAATAGAAAAAAAAAAGAGCAAATATAAAACACAATAGGAAAGAACTGTTGCTAGTATAATGCTCTTTTTTTCTTATCTACCTGCAACATCCCTGATTTTTAAGTGTGAATAAAACCTCCAATGTGTTTTTAAGCCAAAAGCATGATTCTCCCCTAAGTAGTAAAACTGATAGATAAAAAGCATGATTCTGCAGTTTACGATGATGCTGATTTCTCTTAGATCTTTTTTAAACGAAGGCTATTTTGTTTAAAATGATATTGTAAGTATTGCATATTTCCAACAGATAACGAAGTCGAGGAAACGACCTCCCAATAGGTTCATATCTGCAAAGGGAACTTAAAAAAACAAAACAATAAGACTCAAAACAGGTAAAATTGATTTTCTCCCATGGCTAAAATGTTAATGCCCAGCTGTAAAACAGACTATTTACTCAAAACTTAATTCTCTTGGTAATGGCAGAGAGTAATGACTTTTTAAATCACTGATTTATTTGTATTTTATCATTTAAAACACATTCTCATACATAATTTCCTTTTGACTCAATCCTAGCATCACTATCCTGAGTAAAGTGGGGGAAGATAATCTCTCATCATTTTAAGATAAGAAAACAGAGTCTCTTGGGGAAACTTCTCCACTATTCCCTTTAGCACACGGCAGAGCCAGCAGTCACACCCAGGGCTCTGTCTCCAGGAGCTCGGTTGGTTAGAATATCGTCCTGCTATGCAAAGCTTGTGGTTTGATGCTGGTCAGGGCACATACAAGAGTCAACCAATGAGTGCATAAGTAAGTGGAACAGCAAATCAATGTCTCTCTCTCTCTCTCCCTCTCCATCTTCCCCTCCTCCTCCCCCTCCCCCCTTTCCCTCTCCCTCTTCTTCTCCCTCTCTCTCTCTATCTCCCTTTCTATCTCTCTCCAAAATCAATTTTTAAAAAAATGTCATCTTCTGATACGTGAGCTTTCAAAGAAAACAATCGCAATGTGACTTTAGAGCGTGCTGGGGAACCCTCCTTAAAGGGGGGCCTTCGGGCTGAGTGGGCATAAGCTGGGCGTCTCTGGAGTTTCCTCCATGGCGCCACTGGTGTCCGAGGCCACAGCGCTAACTGGGGATTCCTGGGCAGCCCTGCGATGCAGTTACCTGCCGGGACCAGGCAGACACCGGCAGGTCATGAATGGCCCTTTTGCAAACATCTATGCCAGTTGTTCGCAACTGGAAAGCCTCTTTCTACCTTCCCTTCACCAAGCACCCTAACTTAATAAGCCTCCACAGCTCAGGGGGAACTCATGTCAAAGGGCAGCAGCTCCCCGCAAGCTTGTGCCCATCCAGGGGCCGAGGAAAACGGCAGCCGTGCCCACGTGTAGGCAACGCCAGTCCTCGGTTACGATTACGTTAGTGCTAAGGAGAGTCCCCGCAATGTTTGCCGTCCTGACATTTTTTAAAAAAGAACACGAGGGACATTTCATCACATCAGTTCCCCTAGAAATAGATCTATTCCAGGGTAACAGCATCGGCATTTTGAAAGCTCAAGTATCAGATGGTTTTTAAAGCTTTGGTTTCTGAATCCACGTTGCTTTCAAATAACGTTTAGCGTGTCAGGAAAGGCAGTGGCATTTTTTAACTTGTTGGACTTGTGTCTTAAATCTAGCTTATTGTTCTTGGGAGTTTATTCAGTGTGCTTTCTAATTCACGATGGGCTGGGGCACGAAGGGAGTGGGTTAAGGGGCTGCCCCCACCTACCCCGCAGCACGGAGGCTCTGACAGAATCGCCAGGAAGCCTGTTTAAAATGCAGATTCCACCAAGGTCGGTTTGGCTCAGTGCTAGAGCTTCGGTCTGGGGACTGAAAGGTCCCGGGTTCGATTCCGCCCAAGGGCATGTACATTGGTTGCGGGCACATCTCTGATAGGGGGTGTGCAAGAGGCAGCTGGTTGATGTTTCTCTCATCGACGTTTCTGGCTCTCTATCTCTCTCCCTTCCTCTCTGTAAAATATCAATAAAATATATTTTAAAAAAATAAAAAATAAATAAAATGTATATGCTCTTGGCATCATGACTTTTAAAAAATAAAAATAAAATAAAATAAAATAAAATAAAATGCAGATTCCCGGCTCTAGTCGGTTTTGCTCAGTGAATAGAGCATCGGCCTCTGGACTGAAGGGTCCCGGGATCAGTTCTGGTCAAGGGCACATGCCTCTGTTGCAGGCTCTAAGCCCTGGTCGGGGGCATGCAGAAGGCAACCAATTGAGGTATCTCCCTCTCATTGGTGTTTCTCTCTGTCTCTCCCTCTCCCTTCCACCCTCTCTAAAAAAGTCAATGGAAAAATACCCTCAGGTGAGGAAATAAATAAATAAATAAATAAATAAATAATAAAATGCAGATTCCCTGCTCAACACATCCTAATAAAAGAAGGAAATCAAGTTTATCACATAAAAGCATAAAAATTAAAATAAAATGCAGATTCCCTGGTTTCATTCTTGAAAAGGTTTTCTGAGTCAACAGGACGGTGTCCCGGAAGCAGCACACTGAACACGGTTGTTTTGGGTGGAGGTGTGACAGGCGTGTTCAGCAAACGCTACCACAGAAGGACTCACCCTGGCCCACAGGACAAACTCACAAGCAGACATTTAAAAATAAGTGGAGAGGGCCTGACACAGGGTGACCGGCGATGATCTGACTTTGGGCGGTGGGCACACAGGGCAACCAACAGACCTTGTATCACAGAAATGTACATCTGAAACCTCTCTGCGCCTATTAACCAATGTCACCCCAATACACTTAGTCAAATTTATTTTTTTTAAAAAACCAAGTACAGGACAACACAAACAAGCTGCGAGTTCTGAATGCCATACAAGAGAACTGACCACAGGTGGGGGAACAAGAGTCTTCCAAGACTGAGAGGGACAACCTATGCAATGGCATGGGATCATGACATGACTGGGGGAAAGGAATCCTCTGAAAATGAACCTATGTCCAACCTGTGAATGCACCCTTTGGAGTGCATCTTACATGTGAAATGTTTCACAGAAAACTAATTTTAAAACACAGGTGTTTAACATGGAAGTGAATGAATGATTGGACCCGTATTAAACATGTAGCGCCACACCTCAGGGATTTTCAGAGATTTTGCACGGTCTTCTGTCTTTATGTCTGTGTCCTAACTTCCTCCTCTGTAAGGACATCAGTCCTTAGATTATTAAGGCCCATCCCAATTACTTCATTTACTTTTTTTTTGAGACAGGGAGAGAGGAAGAGAGAGAAAGAGAGAGAGAGACAGAGAGAGAGACAGAGAGAAACATTGTTAAGCTGCCTTCTGCATGCACCCCCAAGTGAGGATTGAACCCGAAGCCTGGGCACAAGCCCTGAGAGGAAATTAAACTGGCGACCTTTTGGTGCACAGGATGATGATGCGCAACGAACTGAGCCACACTGGCCAGGGCTACCTAATTTAATCGTAATTACCTCTTTAAATATTCTATTTTCAAGTACAGTCATATTCTGAGGTACTGGGCATTAGGATTTCAATATTAGAATTTGAAGGTGGAGGAGGGAGACATAATGTAGCCCATAACACTACAGCTACCTATATTTTTTAAATTTAAAGTCACCATTACTTCAAAAAATTTTGAAACTTCCTTAATAAACACTCATAAAGGAAGCGGGGGAAAACCCACTATAGTTCAGAGTAGGCAGACCTCTCCTTAAATCCATGTTCGTTTCAGCCAGAAGATTACCAGGAGGTCTGGTCCATCGTGCCAGGATCAGGAATCGCTCTGAAACTATCCTGGGAATTTTAAGTCACTCCCTAAGGGCAACAAGATTTCAGACAAGCTGCTTTCACACCCATTCTTGGTGATAAAACCAAAGAAGCAATGAAAGAGCAGGCAGAGGAAAAAGAAAAAGTTTATACAGTTACATTCCAACACTTGCTTCCGAAGCTGTTAAGTATATGATGGCATTCTTGATGTCCATGCCCAGAACTGAATAAAAGCTCCCAACTGAACTGTTAGCTAACTCTGCGCACGCAGAAATGTCTTCTGAAACAGCATCTCTTCAGAAGTCATGCGCATAGTTAAAATGAAGGAATAAGGGCTTCAATACTATAAATTAAAATGGCCATAAACATTTGACTAGAACCAGTTTCCTCCCCCCTAGAACTCCTCCCCGTCAGATCTCAACGCTTAAAAATTCTTAGAGAAACAAGATTATATACAGAATGCATGTTATCACATATTTAATTAACTAAATTAAACCATAAAATCAGACACAGAAAGCATTTGCCATCACATAAACTGTGTCAAAAATATATTAATTGTCAAAAATAGAGGAGGGAAATAGAATAGATCCTATATCTATCCTTTTAGTGAGTGCTGCTGAACTAGGAAAATCCCCATGTGTAATACCAGCGAAAATAGCTAATTCAGGTTCATCCACAAAGCATCCTCAGTAAATGCTAAAACCATTACATGAAAGAACACTGTGGACTATCGCAATTGAAAGACACAAAGTATCATCACACTGGATCCTTTGTAATTGCAAGGAGGGAACTGTAACTTTTCTGCTGCTTTTGTCACTTCCACCAAGTGGTAAAACTCAGTATTACTGACATTGGGATAATCTACACGAGGCGTGTCAAGAGGTGCCTCGTGTAGATTATCCCAATGTTAGTGATACTGAGTTTTACCACTTGGTGGAATGAAACCTGATGTGAAATACAAGAAGTACCTATGAATGTTTCTTCCTAAAAACACTTCACCTAAGTCAAACAAAGCTTACAGATCTAACTCCAATTCACAAGAAATACAGGGGAAAGGGAATTCAAGTGTGAAATGACTCCAGGAGGAAATGACCAGACAAATCCACATTATAGGAGGGTCTGTAAGATGACTGACCTAGCCTCGTAAATGATGTCAATGTCAAGATCAAATATACATTTATGGAGGTGGGGGAAATGTCCTAGATTAAAGGATACAAAAGAGACACATACCTAAAGGAAAATAAATGATAAGCCTTAGGTGTGATCAGTAGTTTGTGGTTTGTAGGAGAATATGGTTCTTAGGAGACACACAGTTGTGCGTTTAAGGATGAGAGGCCATGACATCTGCAACTTCCTCTCAAGTGAGTGGGAAGTATAAATATAAGCAAAGAGATAAAGCATATGAAGCAAATAATAGTAACATTTCATGAATCTAGGCATTCCTTGTACTATTTTTCAACTTTACTGTAGGTCTAAATGCCTTCCAAATAAAGTGGAGGGTGTTGTCATTTCATGAAAACAAGAGGTGTGGATACTGCTCAAGACTTGCATAAAACTTGACAAGATCCTCCTCTGGGGGGGGAGGGGGAAGAAGCAAAAGAGGTATTTGAGAGACAACTGGATGTTTTAAAAGGCCTTGCATTAGTAGTATACCATACTGGGGACAACTTGATCATTTCTCTCTTGTGTGATAATGGCAGTATTGTTATACTGTATTGGACAACATCCTGACTGTTAGGGGATGCATGCCTTGAGTACTAAGGGGTCAAACCTAGCAGAAAATACTCAGGTCTGTTTCCATAGGTCTTTATTTCCTTATGAGACTCCCAGATCATGTAAAATGTATTTTATGCTTTCCTCCCAGTTTAAAAAAAAAAAGTAACATATAATTTTATATAAGAAGTCTCATCAGGTCATTTTCCTCTACTTTCCATTCCCTACAAAAGTGCATATATCATCTTTCTTCCTCTTTGGGGGGGAGGGGAATCTGTTAAATTATATTTATCCCATATCTCTGGGGGGGGGAGATCTTTTTTTTCCATCACCATTTATTTCCTTCTACACTCTTCTATCTCCCCTCATCCTCCTTTCCCTCTAGTAATCACCATACTGCTGTTGTCTGAGTCTATGAGTTGTGTGTGTGTGTGTGTGTGTGTGTGTGTGTGTTTGTTTGCTTAGTCCTTTTACCTTTGTCACCTAGCCTCCCAACCCCTCTCCCTTCTGAAAGCTGTCACTGTTCTCTGTCTCTATGAATCCGTTTCTATTTTTGTTGTTGTTGGCTTCTTTTGTTCATTTGATCCCACATAGAAGTGAGATTATTGGTACTTGTCTTTCCCTGGCTTATTTCACTTAGTATGATACTCTCCGGGTCCATCCACACCATCAAAAAGAGAAAGATCTCCGTCTTTACAATTGAGTAGCACTCCATTGTGTAAATGTACCACAGCTTTTTTTACCCACCATCTACTTATGGACACTGGGGCCATTTATACTATCTTAGTTCCCCTACAAGAAGTCCTAAGGATATGTTGGCATTTCTCTAGTCCAGCTCTGTCCAAAATGGTAGACACTAGCTACCTGCAACTTTACTTGAAATGTGACTAGTGACTGGGGAACTCTTTAATTTTATTTAATTCCAATTAATTTGCATGTAAACTTAAATAGCCACATGTGTCTAGTGGCTATTGTTTTTGGACAGTGCAGCTGTAGCGTGTATACAAAACCGAGACATGAAAGGCTTAATTTACAAGCTTAAATTAAGGACAGGCTTCAGGGAAAACTATTTCACAAGCTTTTATAACAGCTAATTCTAGATCAGAAATGACCTCCTTTGGGCTTTCTTACGGCACTTTTCCTTTACTACAAAAAAAAAATAGGTCTTCAATAAAGGTTCGCAGAGTGAAACCAATACAGCTTAAACCTACCCCAAATAAACAGCATTACCAGAGAAATCACTGCATTCAATCAAATATATAGGAGTGTCCTGATTTAAGATGTCACAATTGTCAAGACTGATAAAAGGGAACTGATTTATTTGCAGTTTTCATTTGAAATAATAGGCTCTTTTAGAAAAACTAAAAATATGGTTTCACTTATAAAAAGTCATTTTAAACACACACTGCAGAAACATCTATCGTATAAGGAAAAAGCTATCTGACCCAGAATTCCACAAAGCATCGCTCCTTCCCAGTACCAGGCTCTGTCACCTATCTTCTTGGCTTTGACTAAGTCACCTAACCCCCGTGCCTCAGTTTCCCATCTTTAAACTCAGGGTTATTCCACTTACTTTATGGATTTCTTGTGATATTTACTGAATAGCATTAATTATAATTTAGAGCAGTGCCTATATGCATAACCGTTTAACGATTACTATTTCCTATCAACAAAGAGCTTATATTTTCTATAAGCTTAAACTTAGAGCAGGCTTCAGAGAAAACTACTTCATGAGTTTTTATAACAGTTAATTCTAGATCAGAAATACCCAAAGTTGCATAGGGTAAAATTACAAAAGCAGCTAGGTATATATTGGTGTAGGTTTTTTAAAGGAAAGCGAGTTTTTTATTATTGAAGAGAGAGAGAGAGAGAGAGAGAGAGAGAGAGAGAGAGAGAGAGAGAGAGAGAGAAACAGCAATTAGTTGCCTCCTGCATGCACCAAACTTAGGAGCAAGCCTACAACTTGGGTGTGTGCCGGGACCAGGAATCAAACCTGCCGCCTTTTAGTGCTTGGAACAACACTCCAACCAAGTGAGCTACACCAGCCAATGCTAGTTATATTTTTTTAATTAGGTCTTGCTCAACCTAGGAAACAATGCTCCTTTAATAAATCATATTGGGGCAAACAAAATCCTGTAATGTAGACATGTGCCTTCTATCAGAGAAAAGACATGCCATCCAGGTTTAATTTCTTTCCCAAATGTCTACATCTGAACATATTGCTCTATGTCAACATTTTTATAAAGGAGTTAGGTAATTTTTTAAATAACAGACTTATTAAGATATTTATCTACCATATGCTCATATATTTAAAATTTGCAATTTTATGGGTTTTAGTGCATTCAGATATGCGCTACCATCATCACGGTTAATTCTAGAATATTTTATAATCTCAAAAATAAAAGAATAAATCTCTTAACTATAACCTGCTCTGTCCCAAAAAATACTTCCAGCCCTAAGCAACCACTAATCTACTTTCTGTCTTTATACATTTCCATATTCTGGGAATTTAACATAAATATAATTATTTAATATGTGGTCTGGCTTTTTTTCCCCACTTAACACAGTGTTTTCAAGGTCCACCCATGTTGTAGCCTACATGAATAGTTCAGTCCTTTTTATGGCCAAGTAATGGTCCATTGTATGAATATACCACATGTTGTTTATACATTCATTTTCTGATAAATATATGGGTTATATCCACCTTTTGGCTTCTATGAAAGATGCTGCTATAAACATTCATGTGCAAGCTTTCGTATAGACATGTTTTCATTTTCTCTTAAGTAGGTACCAAAGAGTAGAAATTCTGTGTCAGATAGTAATTCTGTGTCTGTTTATGAAACAGCCAAACCGTTTTTTCTAAAGTGGATGCACCATTGTATCTTCCCTCCAGCAGTGTATGAGGGGGGTTCTGATTTCTCCACACCCTCTCCAGCGTCTGTTATCTGTTTCTTATCAGAGCCATTCTGTCTGACATAATGTGGTATTTCACTCTGGTTTTGATTTACATCTCTTTGATGACTACCAGCATTGGGCATCTTTTCTCATACATATAGACCATGTGTTTCCCTTATTTGAAGAAATTTCTTTTTAGACCTTTTTGCTCACTTAAAATGGGTTGTCATACTACTGGTATGTCTACGTGTGTTCTAGATACAAGCCATTATCAGACATATTATTTTAAAATATCTTCTCCCATTTTGTGGACTGTCCTGACCAGTCATTTCTTGAGAGTCCATTTGAGGCAAAAAAAAGTTTTCCATTTTTATAAAATCCAATTTGTTTATTTTTTCCCCTCTGTTGCTCGTGCTTTTGGTGGCATATCTAAAAGTCCATTGTCTGACAAATCCAAGGTCATGAAGATTAATCCCTATGCTTTCTTGTGTTTTCTAGTTATAGCTCTTATAACTTAGGTCTTTGATCCATTTCGTGTTACATTTTGTATATGGTGTGAGGTAAGGATCTAACTTCATTTTTTTTTTTTTAATTTGGACATCCAGGTCTCTGAGCACCATTGATTAAAATAACTATTCTTTCCCTGCTGAATGGTCTTGGCATCCTTGTTGATCAGAGACAAGCAGGTTTTTGCTGAATTCTCAATTCTATCCCAGTGGTCTACATGTCTGTTCTCATCAGTACCTTACTGTCTTCATTAATGTTGCTTTGTATTAAGTTTTGAAATTGAGAAGCATGAGTTTGTCAACTTTTTTATTCTTTCTCCAAATTGTTTTGGCTATCCTGGATCCCTTGCAATTCCATATGAATCAGTTTGTCAATTTCTACAAAGACACCATGGGATGAACATGGGCTACTTTTCCATTTGTTTAGATATCAATTTCTTTCAATAATGTTTTGTAGTTTCAGAGCATAAGTTTTACACTTCCTCTGTTAAATGCATTCTCGCTTATTTTATCCTTTTGACGGTGCTATAAATGAAAATGTTTTCTTAATATCATTTTCAGATTGTTTATCGCAAGTGTATAGAATACTACTGATTTTTGTATGTTGATCTTGCATCCTGCAAACTTGATGAACTTGTACACTATGAGAGTAGTATTGATTGTACTCTGATTCATAGGGACCATTAGACTAATTAGGCAATTACTGCACAGTCCTCAGCCTGGCACATAGCTGGTGTCAAATACCAGTGTTTACCACTAAAGAACTTTTATACATCAAGTGCTTTGCAAAGGCATCTTACCATAAAATATTTATTCAACACCTCCTATGTGCAAAACTATGAGTGATTTTTATTTAAATCCTATAATAAGGAACAAGTGGTCTTAGAGCCAAAAATAGATCCTACTTGCCCCTCAAGTGATCTGTACAGGTACATCAGATTTTTAAAATCTGAATAAGCTTCCTTTGGCAACAAATTTGCCTTCGTACAGTTAAGAGCCTCAGAAAACCATCTATTTTGGAGCCGTGAAAATGAGGTGCAGTCCTCCTTACAATTGTAATGTTTGTTACCAGCCTCTTCCATACTTCTAACCATGGGGACTGCTGCAGAGCAGCGCTCCAGCGCTGAACCTGACCAACGGGACAGTAGGGTTTTAATCTTGCTATTGCTATCTTTGATTTTTCTTTCTCTGAAATCTATTGTATGCTTCTGAATGTTCAGAGAAGGGAAATAAAGAGAAATGTGTACCTGGGGGGGAGTAGGGGATTGCAGCAGGTAAAGTTCCTAAAGGACTGAAGTCTGCAGCCCTACTCTTCCATAAAAGCATAGTAATATTTTTTTAACAGAAACAATTTCATTCCAAACAGCCCTTTAAACTTAGACATCTGCTTATTGTTCTAAAGCACCATTTAAAAAATCAAGCAGGTCCACTTTTGTCTCCACAACATTTGATTTACTTCTACATAATTTTTAAATTGCACTTGTTGGAACAATAACAGCCATAACCTACAAACCACAGTTTGTGCCACAGCGTCCAATCTCAGCCCTGATCTATTTTTGGCTTCACAATAGCTTGAGCTAAAGACGAATTTCATTGTATTGTTCCAAAATAAATAAATAAAGCAAAACACCATAAAATGCTGTATAAACCAAAAATGGTACAAAGCATGAAAAGAGATTCAGGTTTTAACATCTGCTACATAAATGGAAACATAACTGTGCTCATCTTCAATATCAGCTTCCCCTTTTATGTTCCCACAAGACATTCTTACAACAATTACATTTCTTTTTTTAATAATCGTGCTTTTTAATATTTTATTGACTTTAGAGAGGGAGAGAGAGAAACATTGATGTGAGAAGGAAATATCAATCTGCTGCCTCCTGCACTCCCACCTTGCCCGCCACCCCGCCTGCCACCCACCACCACCACCACCACCACCACCACCACCACCACCACTGAGAACCGAGCTCACACCATGGGCAGGTGCCCTGACTGGGTATTGATCCTGCAACCTTTTGATGCATGGGATGATGCTCAACCAACTAGCCACACTAGCCAGAGCACATCAATTGTATTTAAGTAAGTTGCTCTGAAATACATCTGCTTTCAAGTCCATTTCCGTTTCCCCCTACAAGTCTCTGAGCTTTCTCAAGGGCAGAGAAGTCACATGGATGGACAGACTGTGTAAATTTGGGTGAAAAATAGGATGACCAAAATGAGACATTTCCGTCCCACCCCAACATCACCCAACCCAGATCTTTAAAACAAATTTATTTTACTTCAGCCCCTCTGGTTGATTCAAAAGCTAACGATAGCTGCCATCAGTCCTTCTCTACATGAAGAAGACTACAGCCTCTGTGCTCACTGCTCAGATCATGAGTGACACGTCATTTCAGATAAATGACAGACAGCAAACTAGAGTTCTCTGACTACCAGAACCGACTATTAGTAAATTATGTTTATGTTAACTTTTAGCTAACTTACCTGATACACAGGACTGAAGTCTGTGTATCTAAAACAGCACCTTCCTCAAGCATTGAGCCATTTAATGGCAGCAATTAAAAATAAAAATAAAGCTGAAACCGGTTTGGCTCAGTGGTAGAGCATCAGTCTGCGGACTGAAAGGTCCCAGGTTCGATTCCGGTCAAGGGCATGTACATTGGTTGCCGGCACATCCCCGGTAGGAGGTGTGCAAGAGGCAGCTGGTCGATGTTTCTCTCTCATCAACATTTCTAGCTCTATATCTGTCTCCCTTCCTCTCTGTAAAAAAAAAATCAATAAAATATATTTTTTAAATAAAATTAAAAAAAAAAAATAAAAACCTAGTTCAAATTCTGATACCTGGGCAGAACTAATCACTGAGAGCTTCGTTTCCACAGCTTTGCTTTTCATAGCTTCATCAAAGCACTCGTCTCCTTGCTTTGTGACTTTCTTTCTTTCATTTTTTTTTTTTAACATGCACGATGCCAGACTAACCTCTCCTGGAAGACCAGAGCCACTCCTGTCCATGGTGTTATCCTCAATGCTTTAGAGCCAGTTCCGGGCACACAGGAGGGTTCCATGTTGGCTGAATTAATAATCGCTATTTTAGAAATACAACCCTTCGTTTCCCAGCCCTAATCCTGCGGTAGACGCTCCACCCACAAAGCATGGTCTGCAACTGTCACTTGGCCCGAGTGAGTTCTCACACTTGTGATAAGTCCCAGCAACCCAGAAGGCTTCCTCTCCGCACAGTGGTTTCGCCTAGTTCCCAACAGGGGAAATCCATCTTGAAATCCAATTAGATTTTAAGTTCCCATTTTCAAATCTTTATTCACACACTTCCCACTCTTCACACCCCGTATTAAACTCTAGGTCTTTATTCACAGAAAGGCAAAAATGGCTGTCTTTATCTCCACCGGTTTCCACTTCTTTTCTCCTACTCCCAGTGATCTCTCCTCAGCCAATCAATAGCACCTCCCAATTCTGCCCCCGCCCCGCCCCTCTACACACACACACACACACACACACACACACACGCACGAAAATAAGGTCCACTTGACAAAGACCACTCAAATTATGGAAGATCAGAATCCAATGAAGTAAAAACGCATTAAAATTCAAAGCAAAGTAATACCGTCTCTGTTTGACAGCACTGAAATGCCTTCAATGGTTTCAAATGGTGAAGAAGCCCCTGAGGTCCCTCAGGCATGTCTAGCTAGGGTTTCTTTAAAAAGAAAAAAAAAAAGTAGTCAATCATAGACATGTTTACTTTTTCTCTGCACTGCTGCCCCAGACTCAGACTGCTCTGGGGCTGGGGTTTCAAGGCAAAAACAATGAAGCATTTGACAGCCTCAGAAGGTCTGAATGACATTCTGGAAACAGTCAAACTGCACTTTGGGCTGCCCATTGGATGTGCAGACGAACCAAGATACACCGCTCACCTTGAGCTTGGAGTAGACTCTGGGTGAGAGTCCAGGTGAGAGTAACCACTGAGGCACTTTGTAATCAAAAAGACCTCTCCAGCTGAAAGATTAGGAACAGTCATGAAAAATCTCTTCTTCCTGTTTCCTAAAAGCCATGAAAATTTACCTGGCAAGTCAGCCACTGCCACAGTCAACGACCTGTGACTGCTTGTTGAAAATATAACTTTTATTTGGAAAGAAAAACGTCTGGTATAGCAACAGCAGATGGTTCTTATCCCAAGCTGAATAACAATAGTAAGATGAAATTTTAAAGGTCTATTAAGAGAGCATTGGAAACTCTGTGATTTTTACTGTCCCTCCTCCAGAGAGTTTCTTCTGCTTCACAAAAAAAAAAGAAAGAAAGAAAGAAAGAAAGAAAGAAAGAAAGAAAGAAAGAAAGAAAAGAAAAAAAGATAATTTTAATCAGATGGGAATCAGGGGGGAAAAGTGCAAACAGAAAGAAATGTAGTTTCAGTGTGAGTGTAAAGCATGAAATGTCCTGAAAGCAGACAGATCCTCCATAATGCAGCTTCCATAAAAACTTCCTAAATCCTTTCCTTTTTTTTTTTTTTTGTTCCTTTGAGAAAATGGTGAAGCAATTTGCATTTACAGCTTAGTTCCTGTTTCCAAAATACGCCTTTAACTTTTTCTTTTCTCCTTTTTTTATGGTACGTATAAATAGCACCAAACTGTCAAATCCCAGCGATGTGGTGTGCTACCTATACAAATAGGTCTGATTTCTGGCCGGCCATAAAACAATCACTGCCCGGAGGATTCCTCCAGCTCTTTGATATCCAGCTTGTCCACACGGCTTCAAAGCTAGCCTCCAGGACTCTTCTGGGGGCACTGCTGAGAAACAACCTCCCCAGAAACGCAGAAGACAGAATGCCCCCACTCCTATAAACAAAGACACAGCTACAGAAGCAGGACAACTCGGCAGCCTGGCGGCGGCGCCTCTCCCCAGCACCCCGGGACAATGTAAGATGGCCCAGTGGTCAAGCTGTTTTTCAGGGATGCTGGCCAACTAGAATTTCTTCCCTCTTGTGCATCCAGCTATGTTCCCCATTTTTAAGCCTCCAAAAATTAAGAATTACTTTGCTGCCACAGAAATGTGTCTGGTTGACTAGAATAGCTTAACCCATGGGAACTTACTGGGATGGAACGAGAGTTCCATCAGCTTCTTGGGCACATAAAAAACTATACAGCACAGTATTGGCTCAATGTAGCAAACCTCATTCAGGCTAGCGGCTTTGTATAATGTTAAATTTGGTTACAATATCAAACAGAGGACATGTATTTGTGGGTGATTTGTATGTTTTGACTAAAGGTTAACAGGACTTAATTTTCACATGGCTTATGAAAAAAAAAAAAACCTCTGTATTATATGTGGGATGGCATATACACAAATACCTGATAGATACAGCACACACATGTGCCTGCGGTACTAGTCAGGCTATTTGCTATTAAGCTAGAGGAAGAGCAAGAGATCTATTCCAAGGAAATAAACGCTAAGTCCCATTAGAGAAACTTACGACTTGGCACCTTAAAGGAATGGCAAATGTGATGTGACTATAAAATCTCCCGTCGTCCAGGTTCTTACAATAAAATTTTTATTAAGGTGGATAGACACACGGATACACATGCTCCTAATACCTGTATCTATGTATCTGAACCTAAAAGAGAGAAAATTGTTATTTTATTTTTTAAAAATTCTTCCCACCAATGGTATCATGCTAAATCAGTTTTTCCTTAACCTAATACTTTGGCAGCTCTGTCATACTGTGCCAGTTACATGGAAAAAGAATTTCACAAAGTGAGTAGCTGGCAAACGTGATTCTGAATTAAAAGTACAGATGTTAGTCTCCCTCTGTGCATGAAAGATCATTTCAGATACTGCGTGCATAAAAGGTGAAGACTACCTTTGAACCCAAAGCCCGCCTCTTATTTCTCTTTGTCTTACTTCACTTTCAAAACAATGACCCAGATCTCACGGTAGCACTCTTCTACGATCGTATCCAAGGATCCACTTGTACGTATTTATCCAAAGACACAGAGCCACGTTTTTGTTTTTTAATCTATACTATAGACCGACTCTTAGAAGTCCATAGATGAATCCTCTCATTATAACCCCAAAACTTACCGCCCAAAATTGGAGCCACCTGTTTTACAGCTCTGATCTCAAGTACGCGGCTTTTATCTCTTAGGTCAAATCTGGCACCTCACATTCGTACCAAATTTCCTCATAACACTGTGATTACGTAATCTCTCCGATTTAATTATATTTCTCCTCTGGATTTTTTTTTTGAAAAAAAACCAAGGCCAAAGGCATTAACATGCAACAAAAATTCTCAACGTGAGTGATAAAATGCATTAAAAGTAACCTTTAATCCGTGCTATTAACTGATTTTTTATTCTATTTTGGCACGTTTGAAGTAACTCATCTGAGGATTAGTTAGGCTTTTCTACACTCCTTTTTATCGGGACTCCACCATTCTTGATTTAGTTTTGAGAGAAAAGGGTTTGCAAAAACTGTAATAATCTCCCAGCTGGAGAGGGCTGGAAAGTCTGTTAGTGCTCATTGTGCCCTTAATTTGCAGGAAGCCTTTGTGCTCCTCCACTCCTCGTTTTACACGCCGAGCCGTTTTCGCCGATAAAATACTTATAGGCCAGTTATTCCGGATTAATGGAAAGCCCAATAAAAGTTTATTTAAAATGCTGAAATGTATCTTCAGCCTGGATTGCGTGAAAATCTGAGCCCTGGTGGTTTGCCTCCATAGTCGTCCTGGGAGTGGGCAAAGGCAGTCCTGAAACTTTTAAGATTATTGTCAAACAGAGAACGAATCCAGAATCTGAGACTATGAACGGAATGGCTGGAGCCTCGGGACAAACACGCTGATTTGATCACATAGCGGTAAGGCTGCGGGACCCGGCCCACATAACCTTTACGGTAAAGTTTTTCCCCTGCCCTTTAAGCCTATGGCGCTAACCCAGACACATGACACAAAAGGAAACTGACATCACTGGATTTTTAACATTACAACATCAATTTCGGGGGTAGATGGCATTGTTCTAGTTCTACATTTAGCCAAAACGCGAATTTAAAGTCAAAGACTTAAGCACTGCCCCTGAGAAGGACACTTATATATTCAATTATCATGGGTTGTAAATCAAACTCAATTTTCACACATTTTTCACAATTTTCACAATTCCTTTAAGGTCCTTAGGTGCAAAAAAAAAGCAAAGTCTAACTTTATAGAGTTCAAGTTTTAAAACCTGTCTAAGTAGTAGAAGCAAAAAGTTGCAACATGTCATAGTCTCTGAGACATAAACTGGCATTGCAGGAGAGTGCTAAAATTACTCATTTTCTGCTGCACTGCCTTCCTGTAAATCAGAAGTTCACATCATAGAGATCCGTATCTAACGCAGCAAGCGTATCTGCAAAGGAGAAATGATAAGTGTCTGCAACCAAGAGGGTTAAGCCGCTTTTTTTGTGAGACCACTGGCAGCATCTCCAGCAGCTGTCTAACCTCGCCTATAATGATCACAGCAAAAGCTCAAGGAAGGGATCCAATACAGCGCTTGGTCTTTAGTAACCAGATCGTTCCTATTTCATTTTCAGCCAGGGGAATGGAAAATGAAAACAAAATTATTCCTCAGTCAGTAAGTTTGCTTGACAAGCTAATTTTTACCAACCTTTAATTTTTATGCACGTGTATATCCATAAGAGCTGTTTCTTTGTGTGTGTGTGTGTGTGTGTGTGTGTGTGTGTGTGTGTATGTGTGTGTAAGACAACCTTAATAATTTTAAAATACTGGCTAGACACAAGATAAACTTCAGATGGTCATCACTTCTTTAAACCCGCTTATTAAAAAAAAAAGTGCTCAAGGACTAGCTGAAATAGCAAAAAAAGAAAAGACAGTCACTGCTGTAAACCTGAGCCGCAGATCTTTGATTCCATCAGTGAAGAAAACTGCAGATTTCATACTACTTTCTATGACCTAAAACAACTGTAGTCATTTTTATACAAGAACCCAATTCAGTTCCTCGAGGATTATAATTTTCCACCTAAAACTACTTGCATTGTTTAAAATAAACAAAAGCTTGCTCATTATATATCGTCATCCAGTTATTACTAACATTTCTGAGATACCTCCTCCTAAATTCTTCTTTACCTCGCCTATGAAAAACAGGTATTCAGGCATCTAATCAGAACTTCCAAATATTTATTTTAAACAGAAGTCTAACATTCCTCAGAAAAATCATTTTTCTGAAGAACGTTAAGAGAAACAAAGTATAATCAAATCAACGACCCAACAAAGTTATGTTATCACTCTGGTTAATAACAACAGGTTCATACTCTAAAATAATTATAAATTAAGTTATGTAGATATAGTCATGACTGCAATATTCCTCATTTCAATATTTACAATGAGTAAGTAAATACAATGTTTTATTCAAGTAAGTTTGCCTAAAGAACATCCTTTTTTTTTTTTTTACAAAGGGTGTTCTTAACCCAGTATTTAATTTATAATTCCAATCCTGTTTACTTCCACAAATGTCTGGCCCTACACAATTTTAGTAAATTTCAAGCCAACATGCATTTATGCTGCATGCCCCAGGTAAGAGACTCTAATTATAAGCATATCCGACGTACTTTTTTATTGTAACAAATCCTATATTTTACACTGTCTCAACAAGAAGAAATATGGCTATTTAACGTTTCAAAATGATGACTAGGTGTTGATTTCTAAAGGAGAAAAATTAAAAGAAACAAAAAACACCTATGAATTCAAATACACGGCAAATAGGTATTCATGAACTGACATATATGTATATGAATGGGTTACTTGTTTTGAGAAGTAAACCTCAAATACTGGGTTAATATGTGCTCCTTGTAGGGATTTAAACCATAAATTCTTCAAATTAAATAAATTGGTTTTGCAAGCAATTGACGATTGAACTTCAAGAATGGAAAACTATCTCTATATATTCTCTATGGCTCAGGGATTTAACTGGTTATGTCCAACATAATGCTTAGTGGGTCTTGGAGCCCACTGCCTGTAAAATCTCCCATGGAGATTCAGGACCACCCATTGAAAATAGTACAACATTATTGCCTCAAGCAAGAAGCTGGTACATAAGACTGGTTATTCAAGTCTTTTAAATACTATTTTATTGAGGGATTGTGGGAAGTGAGGGAGGGGGGGAGGGGGATTCATGAGTAGTGGGGAAGGAAAACTCAGACAGGGGGAGGGAAAAAAAAAACCCACAGTAATTTCTAAAGCAGAGGTTCCTATAGTACCACAGCTCCTCATCACACCCCCCCCTTTTTTTTAAACAGCTACATAAACAAAGTAGTAAGTGCTCAATTTCAGAGAGAATTACATTATACTCCATTTGAACGGGCTACAAAGTACTTTTATTTGAAAAGCTGCTTCTCCTCTGTTATAAACAATTTTACTCAGCCCCGATTGCAGACAAGAGAAGATGGCTTAGAGGGACGGGAGGTGGAGTTAGGAAAAACTCACTCAGTGTCTTTCAATGGCTAAAACAGTTGATCCAATAAAGATCCTTTAGAGAAAACTTGAAGTCTATTTTTTTTTCTCCCCCAAGTAAGCAAATCATACAGGAGGGCTTTTCTTTTCTAGGGTTCTGCCTGCACCCTGTCTCTTTAAATTCCAGGCCTGCCCCATTTCCCACGCATTCAATGAAAGCAACACGTTTGCTGGCCTCCGGCCCACAATGTCAAGTAGTTTTCTTGCTATTGAATTTCAAGATTATTCTTTTGGATCATTTGCCCTTTAGTTTTAAGCACGCCAAAGCAAAAATAATGTCTTTCTACAATAACATAAAGAAAACTCTGAGGTCTTTACAAGACGACAAGTAGAGAACACCTTGTCCCCTCGCTCCCCTTTCACTGCAAAATATGCTCCCGCTCTGTAACTCCAAATGAGGGCCATTTACACATTATCTGGGGCTACTTTAGCTCTGTCTGTCCCAGAATAAAATTCTATGAGTATATTTATTTACTTCAGTACCAAGTGTGGAATCTCTAACAACCTGCAATATTCAAACCAAGTGTCCATATTACCCAAAATCTCAGCTCTTCATTTGGCCCCTCAAGTATTTCGTTAGAACGGGTTTTAAAGCAGTTACTTTATTTTCTCTAATTGCGGTCAAGACATCTTACATAAATTAATTTAGTAACAAAAACAGCGAGCAAGCATTGTGATCTGTAGTCACGGTGCCAGTTTATTTATCTCGTTCCCATACACACCTTAAACCTAAAGAAAGGGAATCGGGCTACTATGAACCCCATTTAGAATTCGCTCTAAAGGAAGAGAAAAAAGTGAAAAAACATTTTAGAACTAAATTAAGCTCATGGAAAATAATGTTATCCCAAATGTTAGCAAACAGAACTTGAGTAGCAATTTTATTCACATAGTTGATAAAAGAAATGCTCAGATCACAAATATCAATCTTTATTGTTTTTATTCTAAAGTGGAGTTTAACCTGGCTAACTATAATTTATTAATTTTATAAATGCACCTAATACAGACTTATTTTTATTTGGCATATAGTTTTGCTATGTATTTCAGCAAGTATACTTTTAATGGCTATTTTTTAAAAAATATTAAAAAGGTAAAGATGTTTCTCACAGACTGAAATATCATGGACTAAATCCTATAAATTTTAGATAACAAATTTTAGATTACACCTTTTTAAAATTACGCCCCTCATTTTGCAGAAATCATTACTTTTAGTTGAAAGCTTATTTTAAACATGTTCATTTGTACAAGGAATATTCATATCAATCTATCTGCACAATAGTATACTAATAGTATCAAAACTGTTTCAGTACTAAAATATTGTTTGTGCAATTATGCATCAACTCCCCATCCAAGAAGGACAATTTCTCTCCCTGCCCTAGACATAATTATTTTTGCATTGGTTTTGGTAATAGTTTTAAGTAATTTTTCCTCTTCATAATTTACTTCTCAATGTTTAACTTCTCAAATATATACAAAGACACAAACTAGAAATAGGTCTTTTTTTCCAACTATAGATTCCTAACTCCATCATCATATACTACACATGATGAGCGTCCTTTTATTTTAGTCAATTTTTAAAGTCAGATTTACTCTCTGAAAATGTTTGTAAAACCACACATCAAGATAAACATATTAACAAAGTTATACTTAACCTAAGTTCCACAGGAAAAAAAATCAAAACTCTTCCAAACATTCTTAAGTACTCCAAAAATTTATACTGTACTGAAATATTAAATATGGTTGTGTTTCTGTTACAACAAATATCTTATATGAATATGTACTTATAAATCATGTTAATCTGGTTAATTTTACAACTGTCATCAACAACAAAAATTATTAAGAAATTTAAGGACATGATTTACATAAATCTTATAATCAACTTATGAAACATTAAGTATATATTCATATTAATATTTTTAAAAACTCAAAATGACAAGGTGGTTAAAACTTTAAATAACAAAATATAAAAATGTTCCTTGGGGAAGATATTCCTGTATATGTTCCAAATGATATAACTTAAAACCAAACCAAGGGATCAGAAAAGAAAACTTATTTTAAACATGTTCACTTGTACATTTAGATATCCAGTTGTACTTTCACATAACATGTGTCATGCAAGAAAACTTGAAAAATCTAACTAATTCTGCTGATAAAGGAATTTTCTGATAGCCCACCTCCCAGAGATAACTTCTCTTGGCGTTTTACTATAGTATTTTCTTCCCATCTTCTCATGTACTTTTGACTATCACAATTCTCAAAATGTGGGTAACGATGAACAATTCTGGTATGACTAAAATGGACTGAATTAAGTACTAAAATCAATGATGATAAGCCCCAAAAAAAATCTCCACAGAAAGACACTATTTCAAGTAGCATTAACTACAAGCTACTCTGTAGCCTCCTTTAAAACATCAGAAGACGCTCACTTATTTGCTGCTTTAAAAATGTCTGCATTTATGTATTTTTATATAAATTAAAGCCATGGCTCTAGTGAGTCAGTAGACAAGCTGAAATAATAACTAGAATTCTTTTTCTTTGACCTACAAGTTATGCAGGCTGTGGCAAGTAAAGAGTAGAAGGGTACTTGCTTTTCAAGACAACTTCAACAAAACATAAGTAGTTGTCTGAAACATGATACTTCATAAAAGCAAACTGAGTGACACAATTTCAAGATCTGGGCTATATTATATGAAATACAAAAAAAATAAATAAGTAAGTCAGTCAACTTCCATGAAAAACTCAACGATCTAACGACCTGGTCAAGAACCATACTTAAAAGAAGTAGTTTCAAATAAACACAGGGTGTCTCAAGTTCTGGGAATGTTCCAGCCTACAAGAAACTGGTGGTTGGTGTAAATGGCACCAGAATAATCAGAAAGTAACTTTTCATAACCAAAACTTCATCACCTACTGCATGAAATACACAAGTTATCTTCTACTTCCCAATTAAAGCAAGCCTTTTACCCATTTCACTGTTCACTCACCATTAAAAACAGTTCAATTCCAATATACGAAAGTTCATATCAACATTTCATTGTTTTAAGAAATCATTATTCAAACTACGCTTATGAAAAGTGAGAAATTAAATATAGCAGCACAAACCTATTGTCTTGCATAACTAACCAATATACAGATGATAGCCAATAAATGCTTGTTGTTTCATCATTACAAAAACACTACATCAGTGACACACACTCAGAATTTATCCTTCTTTAAAAAAAAAGAAAAGAAAAGAAAGAAAAATTGTGTTTCGGGGCTAGAAAAACCCACAGAGTTGATTTAGTCCAAACATGTCCCTTCTACCGCCCAGGCCTGGGCCTTTACTGCTAAATACTGCTCCTACCAGTTACTGGAATACATCTGAGTCCTATTTTTAAAGCTAAAAGGCTAGTTTTATTTCCTGGATTAAGTAGTAAAAAAGAAGGGGGGAAAAAGATAGACCTGGCCAAGTCTCTCAAATTTGTGTGTGGCTTTTTAAAAAGCATCCAAAGTAGGTGAAGGAAGAATAAGGGAGAACAATTCATTTCACCTATCACATAAGCTAGAAACACATTCTAGATTGATTCTCGGCCAATGCAATGTCTCCTGCTAAATTCCAGTGGTGGTTCTGTTTGCACCAAGTCAATTATTAGAGGTACGGGAGAAGTGAGTTTTAGCACAGCGAGTAATAATTTACCACTTTGGAGAGTGGAACCTAAAGTCTGAGTTCTAACACTCGTTTCCTGACTCGCAGTATCTACCTTTCTGTTATATTGTTGCCAAAACTTCCGATGTCTACACTACATTGATCAGAGGTATGAGTGCTACCTACAGTGACAACATAGGTCCCATCTCATCTGATGTGTACCTCTACTGAAATACATAAGGGTTCACACATAAGGAAAGGTGAATGCTGGACTGACATGTAAGCATGTAGCATGTGCTAGTGTCAGATGGTCCATATGAAGAGGAAGGTAGCTTTCCACTACTCCTACTATTTTTGTGCACAGGTAGGAAAAAGTTATACAACAAACAACTCTGATAAGACAAACGCCATTCAACATTTTGAATAGTCCATCCCACTGAAAGCAATCAAATCCCAACAGCCTAAACTCTCTAATTTTCACTGAGTCACTACAAAACAGCTGCTTATAATACAGGAACAAGAAAGAAATCAAACAAAGGAAATGATTTTGTAAAAAGAGAGTTTTTTTGTTTCATACAAAGAAAGTTATTATTCAGCAATTCATAATAATGTAGTATTTTGGATAAAAAGTATGGATGACATGAAGTCTACAATGAACCTTGTTTTTAAGCATTCAAATGTCATAAATGATTATTAAAATAAATAGATAACTATAATAATCTGACAGTAAACTCTCCCAACACCACCCAGAGAGGAAGAAGGAAGAAAGAGGGCACAAAATCTATTTGCAAAAATTAAAGGTGTCACGTCATGTAGACATATCAAGAGGCAAGTAAATTTGACTACTCTCTAGACCACTGCTATGGTTATTGATATTTTATAAAATTATTAATGTATATTTTGCTTTTTTTAAATCAATACCTATACACAGCATTTGGCATGGCACTGATGGGAAAATAACTAACTAAAGCTTTCTGCTGGAGAGGAACCAAAAAAATATATACATTTGGTAAAATTAAATATTTTAAAATTTATTTGGCTCTGAGAATATCAATGTTCTAACATGGGTAACAGCTCTGATTCAATTCAACTGATCATCTTTATAATCACTTGGGAGCATTAACTTAAAGGACTTCAGAATTCATTCCAAAATAAGCCGTAAGTTTCCTTAATAAAATAATGATGGTGCATTGATTCTATCCAAAAAGTTAATTGTTAACTACAACAGACCTACTAAACTATGCCCAACTGCTAGCCTTATCGTTTTAGAAATCCAATGGTAATAACTTTCTTCAGGCCTCCACCACTGCAAATTTACCACACTTAAAATAATTATGTCATACGACGTTATTTGGTAAAACAGTGTTCTGCATCCTTCATGGAATTGCAAACCTCCAGGGGAGGGGGAGTCTAAAGGGGATGGAAATATTAGAGGGTACCTACCATTCAGTAAAATTTTTTCCTAGTGATTCAATCTCAAAAGAAAACCTCAAATTCATAAAAGGAATTGAATGCTGCCTGAAAGTAGCTACAGAGCTCCTTCCTTTAAACAATATCTACCATGGTTACCACCGCTTAATTAAATCCTAGATCATGTCTACAAAAGCAGTTATTGCCGAACATTAGTCTGCTGATATAAGTGAATAATTACTCAATATTTTAAAAGTAAACATTTACTGCCATTTATTATAGTTATCTTTGCACCAGCACACTTGTGACTCATTGTGTCTACATGCAAAATCACTTCACATTGCCAGGCTGCCGAATGAAAGTAAAATGAGAGGGCAAGGATGAAGAATCTCAAGTGTCCTTTCCAGCTCTAAAAGACACAAGCACGCTTATACACACACACACACACACACACACACACACACACACAATCCTTTCACTTTATCCTGCGCATACCAAGTCTACTGGTTAAGCACATTACCATAACCACAAATTATATTCTTAAACAAAACCCCAAAACCAAACAGGAAAGCAAAACAAAATATATCATTTTGACACAATTGAAAACGTGTATATGACCAAAAACTACCATACATTAGGCTACAAGAGAAAGAAACAAAAATAGGGAAAGATCTTTTCAACACAAATAGCAAAGGATTATCATCCTACAGATAAGAAAAAAACTAATATCTCAACATCTTTTGTTTAAAACAAAAGATATAAAAAGTCAATAAAGAGGAAATACAAATGGTCAGAAACATATAGAACAGTCTTAACCTACTAGAAACCAGAGAAATGCAAATGAAAACAAAAAGATACCCTATTAAAACTAAATATTAAAAATAAGAAATCTTGAAATATCCAAGGTTGGCAAAGATGTAGAAAAAATAGTATGCATTCCCTGACAAGGCATAAACTGTCACAACTACTTTGTAGAGCAATCTAACAATGTTTAGTACAAATGAAAAAGTACCCTCAACTCAAATTCTACATTTATGTCCAAAATCTTGTTCATTTGTATAAGGTAAGACATACAAAGATGTTCAGAATGGAAAATGATCTATATAGTCCTTAATAGAGAAACATAAAAATAAAGTAAGCATAGACATATCCCTACAATGAACTACTAGGCAGAAGAACTTAAAGGGAATGAATTGGCTCTTGATAAATGAAATTTCAAAAGGTTCAAAAACAGCCGTAGTCAGTTTGGCTCAGAGAACAGAGCATCAGCCCGCAGACTGGAGGGTCTCGGGTTCAATTCCTGGTCAAGGGCACATACCTGGGCTGCGGTTCACTCCCTGGTCCCAGTGAAGGCGCATGAGGGAGGCAACCAGTTAATGTGTCTCTCTCACACTGATGTTTCTCTCTGTCTCTCCCCCTCCCTTCCACTCTCTCTAAAAATCAATGGAAAAAAAATATACTCAGGTGAGGATTAACAACAACAACAACAAAAAGTTCAAAAACATCTTGGGGCGGGGAGGGGGGGAGGTGGGGGAGCAAGATACAAAATTATTCACTCATGAAAATGTTCTGGAATTAAATCATAGCAATTGTTGCACAAGACTGTGTATATACTAAAACCTACTAAATGTTACACTTCAAAGGGGTGAATGTGATGGTATGTGAATTATATCTCAATTGAAGAAATGATTCTCCCAGTATGACACTCTTTATGAATATTTTAAGACACAATACTCTGTGACTTACAGTAATATAAATGTGCAAGTGTAAATAGATGGAAGAAAGGCTGAAGAGCTGGAAGAAAAGGTTGAGTAGCATTTAAAAATTTTAGTTGAATCTCTAATACTTTAAATCCCTAAAATCAAAACAAGGAAGCAAATATGATGAAATGTAAACACTTTCATTCTTGGTAGTGGGGATTTAAATGCTTATTATCATTCTTTCTGTTGTGTTTTCCTATACTTTTTTTTTAGGACTATCTAAAGGGCACAAAACAGGCATATAACAAATGACAAAATGGTAAATACGGAGTACATATGTAAGATACCTGTCATTACTAATCAACTAAATGCAAATAAAATGGGATGTTATTTCATCCAGTAGTTTGGCAAAGATTAAAAAAAAAAAACACTTGGGGGGCGGGGAGGTCAACCAAAGGACTTGTATCCATGCAAATGAGCATGACCAATGGACACAGACAACAGGGGGGTGGGGGCATGTGCTGGGGGCAGGAGCAGGCAGGGAGAGGTCAATGGGGGGAAAAGGAGACATATATAAAACTTTCAACAATAAAGAATTAAAAAAAAAACTGCCTGGCCAATGTGGCTCAGTGGTTGAGCCACAAGCTATGAACTTGGAGGTCACTGTGCGATTCCCAGTCAGGGCACAGGATTTGGGCTCAATCCCAGTGTGGGGTGTGCAAAAGGCAGCAGATCAATGATTCTCTCTCATCATGGATGTTTCTCTCTCTCCCTCTCCCTTCCTCTCTAAGATCAATAAAAATATCTTTAAAAGTAAATAAATAAATAAATAAAAACTATTAATTCCCAGTACTGGCAACCATGAGGGGAAATAGGCAGTATAAACTGGTGCAATCTTTTTGGAGGAAAGTTGGTGATGCATATCAAAATTTAAAATCTACATACCTTGACTCACCTACCTCCCATCTGGAAAGTTAACATTCAAAATTATTGAAGAGCCAAAACCAGTTTGGCTCAGTGGATAGAGCGTTGGCTTGTGGACTGAAAGGTCCCAGGTTCGATTCAAGGGCATGTACCTTGGTTGAGGGCACATCCCCAGTAGGGGGTGTGCAAGAGGCAGCTGATTGGTGATTCTCTCTCATCGATGTTTCTAACTCTCTATCCCTCTCTCTTCCTCTCTGTAAAAATCAATAAAATATTTTTTTTAATTATTAAAGAACCATAGAAATAAATGTCAAGGCCTCAGCTAGGTGACTCCGTTGGTCGGAGTATCATCTGGTACATCAAAAGGTTGCTGGTTCAATCCCCAGTTGGGACAGATGCTGGAGGCAACCCATCAACGTTTCTCTCTCTCTCTCTCTCTCTCTCTCTCTCTCTCTCTCTCTCCCTTCCTCCCTCCCTCCCTCCCTCCCTCCCTTCCCCTTCCTCTGTCTCTAAAAATCAATGAAACATGTGCTCAGATGAGGATTTAAATGAATGTCAAGGATGTCCACATAACATTATTCATATCAAATTCAAACTGAGAACAATCTGCCGTATTTGCCGGCGTATAAGACGATTTTTTGGCCCTGAAAAATACGTATTTTCCGGCGTATAAGACGACTGGGCGTATAAGACAACCCCCTAACATTTCCACTAAAAATACAGAGTTTGTTATATACTCGCCGTATAAGACTACCCCCCACTTGGAGGCATATTTTTCAGGCCCAAAAAGTCATCTTATACGCCGGCAAATACGGTATATGTCCAAATAATGTTAACAAATCATATCCAATGTAACACCATAAAATTCAGCTTTAAAAAGATGAAATTCCATCTGTGCAAAGGAAAGAATTTCTATCTGTGCATCAATGCTTTATCCCCAGCTCTGTATAATTGTGCAATGTAATTTCTATGTTATTTATAACAAAAGCTCTTTAAAAAAACACACATATGAACTACCTGTATTATCATCAGTGGGCAAGTATTTATCCAGAGATGCTTTTCAGACAAGTTGAAGTCCCAAAAATGGTTATAGCACTACAAGCAAGAATAAGGAGAACTACAAAGCATAAGAGAATAAAATATTAAAGCATTACAACATATGTTATTAGGAAGAGAATGAACTAAAGAGATGCTGTCCACATGCACACAAAACAAATGTTTTAAGAGAGTATGATTTTGTATCACTGAACAAGAGAATTTCTCTTTCTACATGTTAGCTTCTTCTCTGAGGAATAAAAGCATAAACTAAAACAAAGTATAAAAGCCAAAGGAACAAAATATAGAAATCTATATGATTTCCATTAGGGCAATGTGAAACATTATGTTTCAAAGATCAAAAATATTCTACATTCTGGTCAAATAAATTAAAATCCAAGAAAGTTCAGTAATATATTGAGTCCTTGCTTAATTTTGTAATTAGTATAATTGTATTTAACGTCTCCCCCTTGCAAGTTTTCTTTTGAAAATGTAAGTCACTAAGAGATTTTTTTTTTAATTCCACATCTTAGAACTATAAAAGCTGTGTTAAGTAGTGGGAGTCATTTGTAATAAATGACAAAAAAAAAAGAGCTGAAGGGCTAAGGTTGGTCCATGGGAGGCCACTGGGAAAAAACTTCAAAGAACCAAGAGAAGGAACAAAGGTAAAATTAGGAAGCCCATTGATACCCCTTACCCTGTCTACCTCACGGAGGTAATTCTATAGAGGGTCCCCTAAAATAATAGATGTACAAGGCTTCCACAGAACACAGATAACACGGTATAAAGTGGATATTAAGTATACAATATATCCAGTAAAAGCAAAGTTTGGGATTCCCTTTTCTGAAAAATATCATTAGATAATTGTTACACTGGAATTTAACCAAGCAAATGCCTTGGAAGATTTATCTTTTCTCTTTCCACTAAATGAATGTTTTATTAGCAACAATAATGGTTTTTTTAAAAATCAGCTTCCACATATTAAGAGGGCAGTTTATATGTGCCAGGTTGTATGCTGAATACTTTATACTAGAGGTTCTCCAAGAGTAGTCTGGGGCCCCCGGGGCCCCCAAGACTTTTTCCGGGGATTGGCAAAGTTAAAATTATTTTCATAACAACCCTAAGACATTAGCTGCCTCTTTTCACTCTCATTCCCTCCTGAGTGTACAACAGAGTTTCCCAGAAGCTACGATGACATGTGATAACAACAGACGGAACAGAGAAGCACATAACAGGATCCAGTTGTCTTCTATTTAACAAAACGTTAAAGAGACACACAAAAAATAAACAATGTCACTCTTTTCCCCCTCTTCTTTTGTTTTAGAATTTGTTTAAAATGTCTCCCCTTTAATATCTAATCCAGTAAATGTTAATAGATAAAACATGCACAGAAAAAGCCCTTTGGAGTCCTCAACTTTTAAGTGTAAAGGGGTCTGAAGACCAATAAATTTGAGAACACCTGATTCTTATTCAACCAACTTTCTAAGGTACTGGTTCTGTTCAATCATCATTCCCTTAGGCAGTGTTTCCCAAACTTCTCTCGTGGTGAGAATCACCGGGTGGAGTTGTTATACTAAGCTTAGAGCACTAGTTAAATATACAATTTTACCTATATGTTCCCCAAAATTCTAGTTTAGCACTTCTCAGTTGGGATTCAGGAATCTGTAGTTTAACAACTCCACCAGGTGATTCTCATCACGAGAGAAGTTTGGGAAACACTGCCTTAACACAAATGAGGACACAAATGAGAAAAAAGACACAGAAGTGACTTGCTCAAGATCACACCAGACACCAGACGTCTCTTAAGTCATCATCTGAATACAAGTCCTAACCTTATCTCCTTACCACTGAGCAATTCAGGGTAGTTCAAGATCACTTTTAGATAGCTACAAGTTAATCCCTGTTTAAAAGGAAATGTTCTATCCTGGGTCTTTACTCTTTGACTTTCAGTCTTAAAAAGTAATGACTGCTCATTGGAGTGCTTTAAATATATAGAATTAACTTTTTTTTTAATCAAACACTGCGAAAATAACCCCCATCACCACCAGCATCTTCAGCACCCTCTGAGAAAACTACTGATAAGAGTTTTTACTTAGATACATACACACATAAATATTTTTATCTAGCTAAGCACATTTTTAAATAGATCTGATTTAGCAACTAGCCTTATTTCACTTAATTTATCTTGAAGATCTTCCTGCACCTCTTTTTGTATAGATTACCATCACTTACTCCTACTCAATTGAGAAAAGTTCCCTAATGGCTTACTATTAAAAAACAGTCACAAGAAAGGTGATGTGCCTTTGTGTAGTTCTGAAGCCATTATCTGTTAAAAAAAAAAAAAAATTCCTAGAAGTAAAATTCTGGGTCAAAGGGTAAAAACTTTTACAATCTTATTAGATTTTGCTAAATGCCCTCCAACATGTCTGTGCCCAATTTACATTCCCACTAACATCACAAAAGAGTTCCTCCAGCAACTGAGTTTTGGGGGCCTTAGAAAATTACGATTACGTTGCTTCAAAATGCCAAGTAATAAAACTGTTCTCACTGGTCATCTTAATTCCATACAGAATTCCACACAAATCTTATTAACACTCACTGAGGGTATCAGTATAGTTTTCCATCTTTATTTTTCCTTGCACCTTTTAAATACTTCAAAAGAGAAAATACACCAGGTGCATACAATATCTGCAACTAGTAAACCCTGATAAAAAGTTATTCAAATTATTTCAGAACACAAATCAGAACAACACAGCAAAGCTGGGTCAAACACTTAAATCAAAGGAAAGTTATAAGTATGGATTTATTAGGCTTTATCTGCCCACTCAAAGGACTAAGGCTACAAATAAAAAACTATCCATTCATACCACTGGCCAAATTAGCTTACATAAAATAATAAGCAACAGATTTCATATCATAAATGTCAGTGGAACAGATTGTAATAGTAAGGATCGCTGTAATTGAAAAAGTTCATTCAAATTCACATCATACTGTAAATGAAAACATTAATATTTTAAATGAAATGTTTTGAATGAAACTATTCATTTTAGTCATATCACACTATTATAAATCTTTGGTACTAATAAACAAGATATGGTCTTTTTATTCAAGTAGATGGTTTTAAAATGCATTATACTCTGATCTGCCTATTCTGTAACAGCTAATGGATACTGTAGGCTTCACCATTTCAATAAAATCAATCTCTCTCTCTCTCTCTCTCTCTCTCTCTCTCGTTTAGGAGTTCAAGATTTGTGTTAGTAGTTTTAAACTGAAAATCTCCAATACATCTTTGGGACAGAGTAAAATCTCATTAAACCAAGTTCAATTAGCTCAATCCTGAAATGGCACATGTAATTCTCATTAGGCAACAAGTTGATGATACTATAATTTCTTCCTCTAGAAGTTCTCATAATATTACTGTGAAATAAAGGAAATCAACCTGAAAATTAATTCACTTTTTCAAACCAAAGATTTATGAAACTAAGGAAGGACTCATCCATCTTCGTGGCTAAGGGATTCATTCATTCTCAGTGCTAAGGATGTTTAGGTGCCTTAACCAGGCACCTTCTGTTGATCTGCCACTGTGTATAGTGAAAGTGACTTAACTTATTAATAGCCATTCAGAGTTTAGACTAGGTGCATTCCCTTCAAGTATTTTGTGACTCAGATTTTTCACAAAGCCATTTTTGCAGTTTCTCCCATTTTCAATCCTCACACTTATGGATCTATAATATCTCAAATATAGAACCTTAAAAGGTATAGAAGTGGACTTGGAAATGCCTGGCATTTCTATTCTGTGCCTATTCTTATCAGTTTGAAAGACACTGCAGGCCAAAAAAAATGAGTCCCAGGATTAAGTGGCATGTTTGGTGTTAAATGAATTTACAACTATCCCCAATGAACAGAGAAACCTTCCCTCGCAATCTGAATCATGTGTAATTACAGTATGACAAGGTCTCTCCTGGGCTATGTAAGCTGGCATTTTTCCCAGGACTTGTCACATCATGGGAAGCACACATACAAATAAAAATCCAAAAATAAACATTTTAAAACAATGGCTTATAGACCATGTAAAGAAACTGCAGTTGAGGATAAAAATTGGAGAGCCCAATGGACAAGCTGACATCTCACCACAGACATCCAGGAGGCACGGGACTATGGAGTGCAACAGCTCCCAGGTGTGGGCTGTGAGGGCAGCACCTCACATTCCCTCAGGCTGGACAGAAAACCATGAGGTACGGGGAATACAGGGGGACATCACCACACACACACACACACACACACACACACACACACACACGGGGGCAGAGAACGGTGGTGGAATATGGGGAGGTTGGTCATCTTTAATTTCATAATGCCCATTTGTAGATGGTTAAGGCACCTAAACAAAGTTATCTTAGGAGCTACATCCTCTGCCAACTGACTTAGTTTCCCTAATTCAATCAACATGGCTTTTTGTTGTTGTTGTTGTTAAGTGTGTTTCACCTCCAAGAGAACAGCAGCCAAACGGTCCTAAGAGTGTGTACCAGGGATCTCAGAAGATGGTTTCTTTTGTTTAAATTCCTCTGCAGCGGCTCCATGGGCACATGGGAAAGGGAGCGGGAGATTCCCAGAGGCATCGCACCCAACCTCTCAGTGGGACAGAAACTTGACAATACTCATCCTTATCCCAGTTTTGAGGAAATGTGATGATAACATCCCCAGTTAGATTTCTGGTAGAAAGTGCTAGCAACATCTAACTGTCTTTCCCTACAGGCCATGCACCTAGCCCTCCCCCATCGATTGGCAGCTGGATTCATTGATTAACCATCCAGCAGAGCCCATCAAACCCAACTATTCAAGTTTCCAAAAGGAACCATAAAACAGACCACTGAAGGCAAAACACACATCCTACATCGCAGGGCATGAGCTCTGGGAACAAAAATAAGCGTTAGCACAAGCCTCTCCCACCTCCAAGGCGCGCAGCATTTCTCTTTATCCCACCCACCCCGTGGATGCTCAATAATTTCCACCTCGCTCTAAGCAGGATGGATTTATTATGATGTGACCCTAAGAGGCTGCGGGAGTTCTAGATGCCAATAAAGATTACGGATCAAATGGAAGATAACTACTAACCATTGTGTCCACTTAGATAAATAAACCTGCTCACAAACAAAGCACCGCATTGTATTTATATTGTTGCCTCCACTAATCCAACTAAAACAACCAGGCAAGCTCTTCCAGAGGCTGTGGGGGAACAGGAATCAGGATTTCTTAAAAACTCTCTCAGTTGCTTTTAAAATAACACCCGGGGTTCTTTTTTCTTCAAAACTGTCTCATCCTTTCTGGAAAAAAAGGTTTGGGCACCCAAGGCTCAGCAGGATTGCGCAAACTGGAGACCAAGGCTAAAAAAAACCAAGGCGGGGAAGGACTGAAACCCAGGACAAAACACCGTTCCTCCGAAACTTAAGACTGGATGGACCTGCTTCCCTTTGCGGATCACATCGGGCAGACATTTCATTTCGGAAGGCTGCTCAAAATCGAATGAGCAGTTAAGCGCCATTGGGGACTATGGATGAGTAAAGCCCCCCCCCCCCACCTCCCCAACTAAATATAAAATCTTGACCTCGTAGGCTGGCGGTGGCTAATCCACAAAAGGAAAAGTCCGTGACAACCGGGTCCTCCATGCCTCCTCTGCAGGGAGGAAGGCAGGGAAGACCCCCAAGAGAGGCGACTTCTCCAGAAGGAACAATAACTACACCCCATACATTCTCTGCCAATAGCGCAGGTAAGTCTCTATTTCTTTGTTTCTTTTTTTTTTCTTTCTTTCTTTTCTTTCTATTTTTTTTTTGGGGGGGGGGGTGCGTGGAGGGAGGAAAGCTCAAGCTGTTCATTCCCTCCAGCCCCGCTCCCCACACCCAACAACTACTAATTGCACCTTCCCCACAGAACCCGCGGCTAACCCCAGAGGACCGGGGAGGGCTGGCTCGAGATGAATAAACACTCGACACCTGACGGTGCTTTCTCTCCGGTGACTTTCACGCAGCCGAGGCCGCCCGCACGGGCGGGAGCCCGGACCTCGCCGGCGCGGCGCCGCGCACCCGGGTCCCCAGGCTCCGCGGGGCGAGCGCGACCGGGGATGGGGGGGCGGGGGGCGGGGAGAGGGCAGAGAGAGGGGCCCGGGGGCCGCCGGGCGCAGCGATTGTTCCCTCCGCCGGCAAAGACATTTTTTATCCGAGCTCCTTTTGTACTCGAGCCCTACCTCTTTTTGGCCTAGGGAAGCTTTCGTGCAAGTGGAAGACGACTTTCTCCACGAAGTGCTGGATGTTACTGTGCTCCGGGCCGCGCACGAACACCATCCAGTCGTGGGTGAAGCCCTCCACGGTGGGTTTCTTCCTCACCTGGGCGCGGTGCCCCAGCTCGAGCTTCACCTGCACGGCACACTGCGGGCAGCGGGGGGGGGGAGAGACAGCCGTGAGCCACGGCGAGGCGACCCGTCCGACCCTGCACATTGCGCCTGACATTTTTTTCTTTTTTGTATCCTCCTTGAAACGCACATAAAAGGCAACCGCGGTGCCCTCTGCATCCACGTTTCACGCGCGTGGGCGCGCACACTCCACACACACACACCCCCAAAGACACCCCACCGGCCCGGCCCGGGCTCCCCCCGCCCCAGTCCCCCCGCGCCCCGGGCCCAGCATCTACACCGGCCCGGATTGTAACGGAATGTTACCCCCATTGGGAAGGGGGTCCGGGGTCTGGGGCAAAGAGGGGGAAAGCACGCTCAGCCACTACCAAGCACGGCCACAAATGCATCGGAAACAAACGAGAAGACTCTTCGGGGACGGTGCCGCCGGGGCGGCTTCCCGGCGCGGGAGGGGAGGTAGCCGGGACTCCGGAGGGGGTTCGGACGAGCCCCGGTCCCTGGAAGTGCCCCGGCGACAGGCACACGCCGAGGAAGTCTTTGTGTACGCGTGTGTGTGTGCGTGCGTGTGGAGCGCGGTGCCAGGCTGAATGGAAACTACGGGCAGCCTCCGCCGATGGGCACAAACTCCCGGGCTCCTTATCACCGGGTGCGTGCACAACAACAACAAAAAAAATGAGAGACCCGGTCACACACACACACACACAGACACACACGCCCGCAGGGACGCGCCGTGGCGGCATCCATAACTTAAGGCGCACCCCGCACCCTCCGGCGGAAAGCCCCCCGCGCGACCGGCGAGGCCATCCTCACGGAGCCCCCCGCGAGACACACTTCCAAGAGCCAAAGTGGCCCCAAAAGTACCTCCCACCTTCCCCCCCGAAAAAAAAAAAAAAAAAGAATGAGATTCAGAAAGGCCAGGGCGGCGGGCGGACAGCCGCGGAGCCCGGGCTGCGCGCAGCCCCTCGCGGGGGCGAAGTTGCGTGCGGCCCCGCCGCTGTCAGCCCGCACTCGCCGGCTCCCGCACGCGCGCCGCGGAGAACGCACCATCGTAGCGGCCGCCGAGGCTGCTCGCCGCGTCCCCGGACGGTGCCCGCGGCTCCCGGCGGCGGCGGCGGCGGCGGCGGCGGCGGCTGAAATATGGCTGAGTTATTATTCGCCTCCTTCCACCGGGTGTGAGTGTGTGTGTGTGTGTGTGTGTGTGTGTGTGTGTGAGAGAGAGCGCGCGTGTGAGCGAGAGTGCGCTTCTTGCGATTGCAAAGAGAGGCGAGGAGGGAGGAGGCGCGGGGGGTGGAGGGGAAGAAGAGGGGGGGAGAGGGGGAGAGAGAGAGAGAGAGAGAGAGAGAGAGAGAGAGAGAGAGAGAGAGAATTGTGCGCGCGCGCGCGCCGGGTGGGGGGGGGGGGGTGAGGGAGGGGAGCAGAGGCTGAGGGAGAGGCAGCAGCTCCCTGCAAACCGTACCAACATTTTCTAATTGAAACCGCTGAGCGCTGGCGCTGTCTGTGGCGGCCCAGGGCGAGGGAGGGAAGGCGGGGGGTGGGGGAATCTTTTATTACTATTATCATTATTCTATTTTTTTTTTTTTGCATGTACTTACCGAGCTAGCCATGCCTGGGGGCTCGGAGGTTTGCTGGGGTGTTGTGAGGTGCCCCCCTCCCCGCCCCCCTCAGCTGTAATTCATGAAGAGGCTGCTGCTATGAATGAGAGCGCGCCCAGGAGCAGAGGGTAGATGGCGGACATTCTCTGCCTTTTTCCACCCCCCGCGTTCGCTCCCTCGCTCGCTCGCTCGCTCGCTCGCCGGGTTATTAAACTCAGCCCCAAAAGCAAAAGCAGCAGCGGCAGCGGCAGCAGCGGCAGCTCCGGGGCCAGAGGATGAGATTCCGGAGCATGCGCCGTGGCGCCTGGCACCCGGGCTCCCGGCCTCTCCGGGCGGAGGGAGGGCGGAGCGCGCGGGGAGGCCGAGCGAGCGAGCCAGGGGGAGCTCGAAAGAGCCAATCGCCGGCCGCCTCCCGAGACCCGGCGGCCGGCCGCGCCGCGCCGGAACGCCCCGCTTAAAGTAACAGGTTCCCGCGGGGGGTGGGGTGCGCAGGGTGGCGCGGAGGGCGGGGCGGGGCGGGGGGCGTTGGAGTCGGGGGGGAGAGGGGCCGGCTGTGGGGAGCCACCCCTGCCCGTGTGTACACACTCGCTTCGCCCTACAATAAAAAACGGATTAAAACTGCTGGAATGTAGCCCCTGCCCAGAGCTCCCCAGCAGCTGGAGAAGGGGTGTTAGATCAAGTGTTTGGCGTTAGTTAGCACGCCGGAGGGAGGGAGCGAGGCGCTTTCTTTGACTTTCCACCACGTCTTTTTTGTGGTTTTGTGCTGACAAGGCAAGAACGCTCACCCCAACAAACTTATTTAAAGGCCGAGCCAGAGACACACCATCCTACAAATAAGCATGAATGGAAGCGATCGCCGAGACTGTTGTAACCGGCAACAATCCCCCGGGCCCCCTGCGCCGTCCACGCACAGGCGCCGGCCCCCGCCCCCGCGCTCCCCACCCATCTGCCGCCGCCGCCGCCGCCGCCGCCCCTGACACTAGAAAGATGAAATGAAGCGGAGAGAAAGGAGAATGCTGTTTCCTTCCAAGGGAACGCCTCCCGGGCGGCGGGGAGGCAGCACAAAGCAGCGCCCAGGTGAAGGCGGACTACCTGGGAGCGCCGGGTGCAGACCCTCGGGGAGGATGCTTGGAGCGGCTTTCTCCGGGATGTTTTCCCTCCTTTCAGCCGGCCGGGTTGCATCAGAACGCGGAGGGTCGTCCTCCTCGGAGGGAGAGCGAGAGGCAACGGAGAGTCTTAAAAAATATCAGATCAAGTGTCCCCTGGCTGTGGTGTGCATGAATTGGATGCTAATCTTTAGGCGTATGGGTGACAGCCAACGCAATCCCATCTCTGCGTTATTGATCCGGTTAGGTTCCCCGAGTGACAACCAGTCGCGGAAGTGCTCCGGGGGCCGCGCGCCGGCAACGTTCCCGCTCGGGGTGGCGCCTGGCCTCGGCGGCCGGGGATGGAACAGCTCGGCCACGCGTGGGGCGGGGTGAGGAACACGGACCAGCTTCCTTTAGCGGCGCACACAACCTTTGCAAAGGAAGCGGATAAGATCTAGACAATTGATCTGAAAGTGAAAGACGGGTGTAACTTGGGTTCGTTGAATAAAGATCCTTGCATCTCCCTTAGTGGCTTTTCTGCCGCCTTGATCTTCTTTTTCTCGCCCCTTGTTTCCCCCCCACCCCCTCGCTTTCCAACTTCTTCTCTGAATCTTTCCTTGGGCTCCACACGCTTCTGCCCAACCTTCGCGCTTTACTTGCTTCTTCTCTTCTTTCTGGCTCAACTTTTCTTGCTTGCTTTTCATTTTGTCTTTCATAAAAACCACAAAAGCAAAGTCGTCTTGGCCCTTGGGTTAAAGTGTGTAACGGGAAGACGGGTACCTGGAGGACCCGGGGTCTTATTTGTACATTTTCAGTTCTCCCAGCTGCTCTCTCTCTCTCTCTCTCTCTCTCTCTCTCTCTCTCTCTCTCTCTCTCACACACACACACACACACACACACACACACACACACAAATAACCCGAATCAGATCCTCCACTTGCAACCAAGAAAAATTCTCTGGCTTAAGGACCCCAACTTCTCCCATCTCTCTGCTGAAATGTAGCACAGAGTGGAGAGAACCGCGGAGGAGGGAGAAGCGTTTTAACCCAAGGGCTTAGATTTCTCACCTGACCCACATATGTACATGGATGCATATCATGTACCTGTAGGTGTGTCTGCGCATGCATAGGAGGACTGAATTTATATACACGTAGGCAAGCTGGGTGTCAGGACCGACATGAAGGGTGGACCTGTACTTGCTAAGCACTACTACATTTTTAAAAAAATAAAATAATCAAATTGGAAAGAAGCCCCTGTGGTATGATAAGATTGGAAACTAAAGGCTGTCTGGATGTGCCATTAGTAAAGCCATTTTCTATAAGGTGGCAACCATAGGCAGCCAAGGGTAGCTCGCCACACGGGTGAAAAACAACAATCCTATTTATATTTTAACTTCAGGGTTTGACTAACTTCTCTTGAAACTTTCTCTTATAACTTGTACTCACGCTGAGGAACTGTTGTCTCCTTTTTGCATTAGGTGTTTGCTGAAATCGTAATTATTCCAGCAGTCACCAAGAAGTCATAGGGTCGGAGAGAGTCTTTTTCCATTTGCCCCTCCTTTCTAGAAGAATGTTTTAAAAACGGAATGTAGGGGCAGTTCTCATTACTCCGACCCTGAAGATATAGATTCCGTCAGTAGATGGCGCACAGAGCCCTTCCAGGGACGTCCTTACGTGACCTCTTTTAGAACAAAAAAGACCAGGAGTGAGGGGAGAAGAAAAAAAATATATAATCCTGAATACCCTAGAATAGATTCTCAACTTTGGGGTAAATTTATGCCTGTCTGTCAAGTTATTGTTATAACATTAGAACAAGCTGACTATTAATTTAAAAACAATTAGAGGAGAATAATAACAGATTAATTTTATGTTGAGCTTATCTAAATGCGGTACAAACGTGAAACAACCTTTTGAGTACTTGACAATGTAATTGTGGATAAAATTTTGCAAATAAATTTTAAGGCAAACCTCTTCCATACTAAATACCAAAAATATTCAACATGGAAGTGATGAGAGATAAAACCATCTGTCTACCCAAAAAGGCAATTATCTTACCAAAATGGGTACGATAGGACTTAGCACAAAATGAAGCACCATAGGCTGGTTTTGAGGAACAGAAAACAAAAGCAATTGACCTTGTTATATCAAATAAAATGCTTGATGAGGAGTAAAAGAGGACAATGCCTGAGACAGAGCTTAACTCCTGATCACTACCATCACCATCACCCTCATTTGGGCTCCAGCCTTTTTATGTGCAATCATCTTGTTTAGTTTGAAAGTTGAGAGAAGTTCGGTTGTTTCTAGAGCAAAATAATGCCTTTAAAGAATAACTGTGGTGTAAAAAAGCAACTTTTTTTTCCTTATTAAAATTTTATCTATTTGCTGTGATAGATTACTGATGTATGAACTCAAATAATCAAATCAGAAAAAAAACCATTACTTACGCTTTGCTGTATGGTTTTGGAGGAAAAGAAAGAAGATGCACGGGGCGGGGGGATGATAATAAAACAGACACTAATCAGATATCTTGCAAATATTAGACTCAGAATAATCATTGGTACACCTTTTCTGTGTTCTTCACTTATGTGCTCATTCATGTGCGAGGCACAGAGTCAGGCTATACGGATATGAGAATGGCAGGGTTCCTGCTCCCACAGACCAGAGAAGTTTCACCAAAACCGTTTCTTCTTAATTTTTTAGTACTTAAGTTTGGGATAAAGGTTTGTGTCACACAGAAGCAAGCAGCAAGCACATTTGACACGAACACCCCAAGGACAAGATTATGAACTAGTAGTCATTGCCCTCAAATTCTACCTATTGGTAGTTAAAAGTAAGGTGGGAAGGGGGTGGTCTCTTTTATGCAACAGCAGCCAAGTCCTAATTCCCTTTCCTTGGTCTTGAAGCATTTTCTCTGTTCACCTTATTGCAGCTCTTTTAAGAAAAAATATATCACAATGAAAGAAAGCTAAGGTTTTTCAACATCATCAACATATTTTCTTAGTTGAGATAGTCTATTTCCTAATTTTTAGATTCAAAATGTTACATTTTTAACATTATGTTTAATTCATAATTGTGGGGTAGTGTATTAGGAACTTCAGAATAGTACAAATCATTTGGGAAAAAAAAACAATTGTTTTGATAACCACATCAGATCTTAGCCCAGGACTATTTCCAGAGATAAGAAATACACCAAGCTTTTTTAAACACCAGAGCCTCTTCACGTGTAAATTATTCCCCATGAGTAATTTAAGCAATGTACTTATTCATTCAGAAAACAAGAGTGCCTCTGCACTTATCAATTTAGTGGGCTGTATCTCTAATGTAATGAGTAGCACTAAAGGCCTTAAAATTAATCAAGGATATTTTGTAGGACTAACAATATGAGGCAAAATAAGCATTGGAGAAAGGTTGATATAGTATGATTGAAAAGGTCTTCCTGCTGAAACCGGTTTGGCTCAGTGGTAGAGCATTGGTCTGCGGACTGAAGGGTCCCGGTTTCGATTCCGGTCAGAGGCATGTACAATGGTTGCGGGCACATCCCCAGTGGGGGGTGTGCAAGAGGCAGCTGGTTGATGTCTCTCTCTCATAGACGTTTCTAGCTCTCTATCTCTCTCCCTTCATCTCTGTAAAATATCAATAAAATATATATTTTAAAAAAAAGAAAAAAAAGAAAAGGTCTTCCTAATATATATGTGAATACCAGTCAAATATTTATTTATAGATAAAATACATATTGGTGTCCCCCCAATAATGTATACACACACTTTAAATAATTACAAAGGCAGTGTTTATTCAAATACATTTCATTTTCAAAATCGAGTTATTAGCTGTTAAAGAACGTATACATTTTTTGGGACACCCTGTGTTAAATTGAAACTGCTTACTGTGAAACTATCTAAAAAGTGGACCATTTTACTATATCTTCATGTATATCTGGCAACTCTTCAAAGTCTACTGCACAATTTCCTATTTTTAATAATGATGTGACTTTCTTGCTTTTCAGTGGAAATTCTGTTTTTATATATGATTTCTCTGCTCCCATTTATATATTATGAACGGAAAGTTAAAATAATCATTTTATCCTAAAATCATAGACTATATTTTTCCTTATGCTGTAAAAATGGAAAAATTGCATACCAGGCCTATGAACTAATAAAGACAGGTCAAACTTCAATTAAGACTGTGATAGAAACTTAAAAAGTAGAAATTACTTTCTTTGGTGTATTCAATGGTCTGAACAGTAGTTTGAAAATAATACTGAGCCTCTAAATGAATGATTTACTACCTTCTGGTAAGATCAAATACCCTGTTTGGATTAGAGTATTTATAGTCAGTTCTGAATAACCCATGAGTATAATGTCCACTTTGTAAGATAATCTACAATGACACAATTTATGATTTATGTGTAGGGTTTTTTTAATGTAAATTTATGTTGGAATCATAAGATATAGGTAGATGATAGATAGATAGATAGATAGATAGAAAATGCACATTACTACATCTATTTATCAGTTTCTATTCATATTTTTTGTCACAGAGAAGTTTATTAGCTCATCCTAACTCTTTCAGACCCCACTTTCTAACTTTTATTAAGATTTTATTTGATCTAGGGAGCAATACAAATTGATAGGGAAAAAAGGAGTAGTCATTTACCAGTGCTGAATCAAAAGAAATCCTAGAGGCTATTAGTAATTATAGTTCTATGATGTATTTTCTATGAAAATGAACACAAAAATGTTAGTGAAAGACTATCTTCTAACTGTAGTGTTAACAATTTTGGGGAAATTTCAAGTTGTAACAAGGAGATAAAAATCACTTATGAATAGCAAAAGAGTTTTACTTATTTCCATACAATTAGACCATTTACATATATTATTTCAATTGCTTTGCTTATGTTTCATAATTTTGACATTTTGGTCTTACTGTTAATTCAATGTATTCAATTAACTTTTATTGGCTCTCCATCGAAGGTCAGCCACTCTTCTTGATCCTTTGAAATCAAGGATCAAGGCTACAAATATAGGCTGCCTTTAACACACTCACTTATTTCAAGGCATTTCACCATTATTACTTTGGAGTTGACAGGTTGTTATAAAAAGTGAAAGATGTTATTAAGCACATAACAATAAGCCCTTGTTATTCCCTTGTATCTCTATTTAAGAAAGAAAAATTATTTAGGCATGACATTGGCAGTTACCCTTACATTAAAAAAAAAGGTTGTTGAAATTATGCAATTATTTACTATGATCACAAACAACTACTGAGAGGACTTCCAAATCAAAAATTTCATTTTCAAGGGCTCCAATGGTCAAACTTGGGACAACTTGAGTCTTAAAAAGAATCTGCTTCCATAATGATATTAAAAAAAAAAAAAAAAGATAACAAGCAGGTAAAAGCAAAAACTTCTCCTTACAAAAAATATCAATATATAAAAGGAATCTTAGAACTTAAAAAATCATTATTTTATAGTCACTAAAAGTAGTAACAGATTTAGTCAAGGCTCATCAATATACAGCATGCTGGAAATATGAAAAGTGAAAGATTTTTGGAAAATACATTATTCACAATGATATAATGCTTCATTGCATCTCTCTACAGATTACATTTGAATTATAAAGGGAAAAAAGTATCTTTACAGTGAAGAACCAGTAGCACCACTTGACCAAGTGGTTAGATTTAACATCACCAGTAATGGGAAGAGCTGACATCGTGTGCCTCTTCAGGTGATGTGATAAAAAAAACACATAGCATCACCTGAGTAGTATTCCTGCCAAAGGCATTTGAATCTGTGAGAAAGAAACCAGACAAATCCAGATCACACAGGACATTTTACAAGATAACTGCCTGAGTTCTTGAAATATCCCATCTAATAAAAGAGTAATATGCAAATTGATTGTCATTCCAACACAAGATGGCTGCCCCCATGTGGTCAAAGATGACTGCCCCCATGTGGACAAAAGATGACCATAAGATGGCCAGCAAGGGAGGACTGTTAGGAGGGACCAGATCTGCAAGGAAGGGTAGTTGGGATGATCAGGCCAGCAGGGGAGGGCAGTTGGGAGAAACCAGGCCTGCAGGGAAGGGCAGTTGAAAGGGGCAAGGAACCCAGGCCTGCAGGAGAGGGCAGTTGGGAAGGATCAGGCCTGCAAGGGAGGGCAGTTGGGGGTGGCCGGGCCTGCAGGGGAGGGCACTTAGTGGCAAACAGGCTGGCAGGGGCGCTGTTAGGCATCAATTAGGCTAGCAGGGGAGTGGTTAGGGCAGGGATGGGCAAACTTTTTGACTCAAGGGCCACAATGGATTCTTAAACTGGACTTGAGGACTGGAACAAAAGCCTGGATGGAGTGTTTGTGTGAACTAACATAAATTCAAAGTAAACATCATTACATAAAAGAGTATGGTCTTTTTTATTTTTTTTTTAATTCAATAGTTTTATTCACCGGATCTGGCCTGTGGGCCGTAGTTTGCCCAGCCCTGGGGTAGGGGGTGATCAGGTTGACAGGCAGAAGTGGTTAGGGGCAATCAGGGAGGCAGGCAGGCGAGCAGTTGGGAGCCATCAGTCCTGGATTGTGAGATCAGGCCTAAATGGGCAGTCAGACATCCCTTGAGGGGTCCCAGATTGGAGAGGATGCAGGCTGGGCTGAGGGATACACACACTCATGCACGAATTTTGTGCACTGAGCCTCTAGTCCAGACATGGGCAAACTACGGCCCGCGGGCCAGATCCGGCCCATTCGGCTGTTCTATCCGGCCCGCAGAGCTGAAAGAGCAAAGGGTTCTCTTGCTCTCCCCTCTGCTCCTTCACCAGCAGCCCAAGATGAGAGTACCAGCATGGTCAGGTTGCTTTTGTTCTGGTCCTTCGGTCCAGTTTAAGAACCCATTGTGGCCCTCGAGTCAAAAAGTTTGCCCACCCCTGCTCTAGCCAATAATATAAGACACAACCCCCACCTCCAAAAAAAAAAAATAGTGAGGAAATGTTCAAGCAACTAAAGAAACATGACAACTAAACATAATGCTTAATACTTAACTGGATTATAGATCCAAAAACAAACATATAAACAAAAATCAGCTTTAAAAATTTGAATATGGGCCATATATTGATGATACTATAATACCAAAGTTTTATTAACCAGATGTGCTGGTGGTAGTGTGGTTATGTAGGAGATTCTCCTGGTTCTTTGGAAATACATACTGAAATGTTTAGAAAAGCTTCATGATGTCTATAATTTACTCTCAAGTAGATCAATCAAAATAATATGTGAAGTTACATATAAATATAAATTGAGATAGAAAAGAGAGATAAAGAAAATGAGTAAAAGTGATCATTGTACAACCTCTCTGTAGATTTATTTTTCAAAATATAACTTTTCAGAGAAAAACGCAAGATTCAGAACTAATTTTTGAAGTTCAGTATATGTTTCTTCAATAGTATTCTATTTCTGAAAAAAAAAAATGCTTAACAAGGATAAAAGTAGGGAAAATGGGAAGAAGAAAATATTATGAAGAATTTTATTTCAAAGAAAAGACAGAAGGGCCGCAATGGGTTTGGCTCAGTGGATAGAGCGTTGGCCTGCGGACTGAAGGGTCCCAGGTTCGATTCCAGTCAAGGGCATGTACCTTGGTTGCAGGCACATCTCCAGTGGAGGTGTGCAAGAGGCAGCTGATCGATGATTCTCTCTCATCGATATTTCTAACTCTTTATCCTTCTCTCTTCCTCTCCAAAAAAAAAAATCAATAAAATATTTTTTTAAAAAAAAGAAAAGACAGAAGGTTAGAATTGAGGGGGCATTTGAAGCTTTATATTTTCTCCTTTCTGCTCACCATCAAAAAATATATATATATATTTTTTCTAGTTATAATAGAGGAATGGCTTCTGGTTGACTGACATCTTTGAAGTCTGTATCTGAGGGTAATCTCAGCTTTTCTCTGGCAATGAAGGGCACCAAAAGGGATCAAGACATAGGACATGGGTTTGGCACGCTCTGCTGAATTAGTGGTAATATTTTCATGTGAATGTTTTTTCAAAAGTAGATGCTGTGTGTGAGAGGTTTCTCTCAAGAGATTAGAGCAATTTAAAGGTCATTCAATTCTACAGACCGCTTAATTGTGCCCCATTAAGCATTTCTCAAAAAGAAGTGTGATGGTGTGGGGCTTTTTTTTTAAATAGCATTCAAGGACTGCCAATATCAGCATTGTCTAACTCAGAAAGATTATTTTTTTCGTGGCTTTTATCACTGACCCAGCATATAATGCACTGCCTTTCCCTTTTTATTGCTCAAGGGCAGCTGGATGAGTAGCCTTGGCTCATTTGGAAGCCATCTAATGCTTTTATTCTCAGTGAATATTTTCTTTAAAGGTCACCTACCTCTGACACCTGTCAGGTTAGCACTTTTCAGAATCAGGAATAGGACCTTTTCTTGCTCAAGTAGAGCCAGTACAATGTCTAAGGATGGAACAGCAGTCTTTGAACAAATAGCAGAGTAAGAGATTGTTCTTCAGGCATCCTTCTGGGGAATTTTTTGCCAACCAGGAAACAGTAAAAGGAAATGTGGTGAGAGTACACAAAGTAGAAACCAGGTAGAGAGCTCTGTGTTTCTTTCCCAAACGTGAAAGAGAATGCATAAAGGCACCACTCACTCCTTCAAATGTCGGTCAAGGGTAGGGGAGGTCAAGAAGTGAAATAAGTGCAGGAAAAAAATCAGGCCCCAAATAAAGAATGCATAAACTATATAAACCCAAACCACTTTAAGAAAGAAAAATCCAAACTAGACCACAAAACAAATGTATGGGAATTATAAATATAATAACTCTACTGTGGAAAAATCTTTTTTACTCTGGGGGAAAAAGCTTTCAGAGACAGACTTTGATTTTTAGTCAGTAACCCCAATGTGGTAGCAATAATTGCATATAACATAGTCCACATAGTTTCTCAATTAATTAGTTGTTTTACTGTGGTTCTTACCCAAACTGTGGCTATTCTGTAAACAAAAGGTACCAGAGGTGCCTTTTGGAGATGTCGGTCCTCTTCCCTTTCCCTTCAATCAAGATGTTGTATTCTGTTATACAAACCTATATTTAAAACTGTGTACTGATTCCACTCTAGTGTTTTGATTTAGAGCAAAGGTCTGACCACACACCAAAGCCTAAGTTGAGTCCTAAGGCAATAATCATTTTCACATGGCAGAAAAAAATATGTAAGTCCAGCTTCCAGGTTACAACACAAAATATCCCAAGTCATTTTGTCTCCCTTGATTCATCACGTTGGTACAGTTTTTAGCTTGAGACTCAAGGCTCTGATTTTTATTTTATTTTGAGAAGAATGGAAAGAAGTTGTGATTCCTCTAATTCTAACTAAGAGTGAAACTGACAATTACCAGTGGACAAAATTGCTTCTGCTCCTAGATTCATTAATTTATAAAACTGTTGAAGGAATACATTAAACATACAAAACAGAAAAAAATGTTTCCCTAATATTATAGATTTATTGAACAAATATTTATTGTACACCTATTATATAAAATTGAATGGAAAGCCCTGGCTGGGTAGCTCAATTGGTTGGAGCATCCTTAGGTATACCAAAAGACACCAGGTTTGATTCCCAGTCAGGGCACACACCCAGGTTGTGGGTTTGATCCCCAGTCAAAGCACCATTTGGGAGGCAACCAATCTGTTTCTCTCCCACATTGATGTTTCTCTCTCAAAACAAACATACAAACAAACAAACAAACAAACAAACAAAAAACTATAAACATATCCTCAGGTGAGGATCAAAAATATTCAATGGAAAGACTATTTGGGTAGAGTGATAGTGGTTAAAGGAGAAAGAGATAAGGAAAAGAAAAAAGACAGAAAATAAATACTCCAATCATGTAGAGAAATAAGAAAATCTCCTAAAAGGCAATGTTGAAAAACTTGCAAGTATTTAATATTTGAATTCATCAAGATGATATATTTCCTGGATTAAATCTACTTGTTATATAACAAGAAATGATATGAATAAGATATTGTGGGTACAATTATAATATCACAACAACTTGGGAATGGAGACATATGGGGATTTATCATCACACAGGATAAATCAGACTAAAAAAATTTTAGAGATCACATGGTCTTAGAATTTCAGAGGTAGAAGAGATATTATGCATTGATACTTCTCATTTTAGAAAAATTAGATAAAAGTAATATATATATATATATATGTGTGTGTGTGTGTGTGTGTGTGTGTGTGTGTATGGCTAACATGCAAAGTGTCCCCTTAGGAGTTTGACCAGGAGACCAGGAGTCAGTCACTCCCTATGACATGCGATGACCACCAGGGAATGGCACGGAACAAAGGAAGGCCCAGACCAGCAACCCAAAGGTCCTGAGGGGCCCTGATTTCTGGCCATGCCTAGACTCTACCTGTGCACGAATCTGGTGCACTAGGCCTCTAGTATAGAATACGGTGAAGATGCATCCAACTTTATTCTTCTAGTTAGATAAATTAGAACAGTCTTGGTCCTGGGTTTATTCTTTCCCCCGCTACTCTAGTATTTCAGCATCTCGGTCACTCTGAAAAGCTGGCTTTGTGTTTCATGGGTAGAAACTTTGAAAAATTATGTTTAAAAGTAATTGCCGAGGCTTTATAGTTTATCTTTACATGTTAGGAGGTGGGAGTTCATTGAACTCATATAAACATATATATGAAATACGCTACAAAACAATATTAAATCTATCTTAGTGTATTTTTTTCTGTTTAAAGGGATTGACCAAAATACAAATTGGCTCAGCTACTCCTTAATGTCAAAGATAAAAGTGGGTATAAGAAACCCACTTGGCAAAACTGGGAAGCATAAGTAGTTCTGAGCCAGGCACATTTCTCAAAAAGGAAGCTCTTTGACATCAAGAAGTTGTCTCCAGTTAGCAGAAACAGCAGACTTCCCAAAATAAATTTGAGACATCATTTTCTTTTGTAGCAATAAAAAATCATTTCAGAATAATTTTTTATTAAGCCACTAACATAAAATTTATTTAATTAGGGATAAAGGTCACCCAAATGTAATCATTAAAACAGATGCAAAAGTGGTTGTTTTTTTAAGAACTTCAAATCAGTTTTCATGTTGGTCTTGTTTTTGCTTGTTTGTTTGTTTTCTTTTAGTGCAGTAAATACACATAGTTTTCTAAGTACTTATTCTCCCTGAAACAATCACGGTAAAATTAAAAGTCTGGCTTTGTTCTCAATACAAGTTATTTAAAAGCTATTTTCAGAAAAGAATACATTTTCACAAAGAATAAAATCATTAAAAAAAAAAAAAGGAGAGCCCTAGCTGGCTTTCCTCAGTGGTTAGAACATCGGTCCTCAGACTGAAGGGTAGTGAGGGGTAAGCAACTCAGGTCAAGGGTGGGTACCTCAGTTGAAGAGCTCCATCCCCGGCCATGTCAGGGTGCGTGTCAGAAGCAACCAACTGATATGTATCTCTCACATCTCTGTTTCTCTCTTTCTGTGTCTCCCTCTCTCTTCCACTATCTCCAAAAGTCAATAGAAAAAATATCCTCGGTGGAGGATTTTTAAAAAAGATTATATGAGAAGTGTGTGTGTGTGTGTGCGTGTGTGTGTGTGTGTGTGTGTGTGTGTGTGTGCGCGCGCGCGCGTGTGTTGGGGGCGGGGGGATTACTAATTGGAAAATTTAATATAAATATGTGAATTTCTTCCTTCTCCTGAAAAAGAAAAAAGATCTGGCCACCCAAGGCTCACATATCTGAATGACAACACAGAGAACACCTCAGATCCTCATTATACTAGGCCAGTGGTCAGCAAACTCATTAGTCAGCAGAGCCAAATATCAACAGTGCAACGATTGAAACTTCTTTTGACAGCCAAATTTTTTAAACTTAAACTTCTTCTAATGCCACTTCTTCAAAATAGACTTGCCCAGGTCATGGTATTTTGTGGAAGAGCCACACTCAAGGGGCCAAAGAGCCGCATGTGGCTTGAGAGCTGCAGTTTGCCCACCATGGGACTATGTAATCCTTCTCCAGTTACCTAAAGTTCTCTGTCTATTGCATTCATTTACTCAATGGGCCTCGCCCTGGAGACCTTTAATATGGCAGTAAAGATAATCTTATCCCTAGGATCCCATTGCTGATATACAGCAGATGTGGGTAATCAATGGTGGGCAAACTATGGCCCGCAGGTCATATCAGGCTTTAAGTCTTTTGAGCTTAAAATAAATCAATAAATAAACAAGAAAATAAATAAATAAATAAATCTTTTAAATTTTAAATAATTAAATAAAAACTTTAAAAAATACTTTATGATGAAAAAAGTTTAAAAAATGTTATGATGTAAAAATTATTTGAAATTCAAATTATTGTGTCTATATATAAAGTTTTATTGGAACACAGTAAAACCCATTAGTTTACTTATAATCTATGGCGGTTTTTTGCACCAAAAGGGCAGAATGGAGTAGCTGTGACAGAGACCATATGGCCCACAAAGCTTAAAATATTTCCCTTCTGGGCCTTTACAGAAAATGTTTGCTGACCTGATTGGGAACATCACTGTTCAATAGAAATGTAATATGAGCCATGTATGTAATTTTAAATAGTCAGTACTCACATTTTTTTAAAAAAGAAAATGAAATTAAGTTTAATATGTTTTATTCAAATATTATCACTTTGATATGCAATCAATATAAAACTTATGAATGATATAATTTACAATCTTTTTCCATAGTAAGTCTTTGAATTCAGGGTATGTACAGTAGCAGTGTATCTCAAAGTGGACTAGCCATGTGGCAAGCGCTCAGTAGCCACAATGGTGCTAGCAAATTGGAAGGCCAGCACAGATTTAGAACATGAGGATATCCCTAGGAGGAGGCAACAATTTAGCAAAGCAATTAAGTCCGTTTATCTGAGAAGGAGCTCAGGGGTATAGGAAAAGTGGAGTAGGAACAAATGCCTCTAGGCTTGAGCGTGAAATGTAGTGGAGTGAGGAAAAGAGGGTGGGCTCTGAGGAGGTACGGTCCACGGGGCTGCCTCGCTGAATAGAGCAGAAGACGTACGGGAGAAGAAAGGGTGACTTTAAGAAGAATTGGGGGGAGTCTATAGGTCCTATTCATGGAGTTCAAAAAACCCTCAAGATCTTGTTTTGTGGTGTTAGTGAAATATTTTTAAGATTAAATTTATTGGGGTGACATTAAATAAAATTATATAGGTTTGAAGTGTACAATCTTAGGGATTTCCAAGAGTACATATCAGTTTATTGCATTGTGTGCCCACCACCCAACGTCTAATCTCCTTTGTCACCATATATTTGACCCCCTTTATCCTTTTTCACCTCCACCCCCTTTCTCTGATAACTACCATACTGTTAACTTAAAAAATTTAAGATTGCATGGACTTCACTCTGTCAAGAACACTGCTCTAGCCCTAGCTGGTTTGACTCAGTGGATAGAGCGTCAGCTTGTGGACTGAAGGGTCCTGGGTTGGATTCCAGTCAAGGGCACACATCTGGGTTTCAGGCTCAATCCCCAGTAGAGGGCATGCAAGAGGCAACTGATCAATGATTCTCTCTCTTCATTGATGTTTCTAATTCTCTCTCTCTCCTCCCTTCCTCTCTGAAATCAATAAAAATATATTAAAAAAAGAAACACAAAACACTGCTCTAGATTTGAGCCCCGAAGATTAAAGCCTCAAAACATTAACAAATATTTTAAAGGAGTGGGCTTTTAATTTTTAAAAAAGGTATGGGTAGGGAGAAAAGACCTAATCTATCTCTCTTTTCATTTCCTTAGAATGTGAGAGCGGACACTACTTATTGCCTTCTCCACCATCTGCCCCCCCTTCCTCTTGAGAAAGGGTGGCTCATCTCCTGCTCACTGGGTCTCTCATTTCTGGCAGAAGAGTGCAATGTTACCAGCCACTGGTCTACACTCTCTGTCCCCCCTGCTGTTAGCTGCAGCACGGTCTCTCCCTTTGTGCTCATCCACTCCTTTCACACTGGCTTTCACGTAGTAATAGACATACAATTCTAAAGCAATACAGTAATTACTATAATGGAGGTATATTTTATTGAGGTGTAATTGACATATAACATTATATTAGTTATAATGGAGCTTTGTTTACAAGTAGCATGAGAGCACCCAGGTCTGGGAGCTGGTTAGAGCGTCAGCCTGATACATCGAGGTTGTAGGTTCTATCCCTGGCCAAGAACAAACCAATGAATGAATAGATAAGTGGAACAACAAATCTCTCTCCCTCTGACTCTCTTTCTCAAAAAATCAATCAATAAATAAAATAGTAAAGTAGCATGAGAGCAGAAAGGAGAGCTAGAGGGTTAGAAGACTTTCTTTACAATCAGGGGTCTTTGTTTGCTACTCACATCACTTTATATACTACCATTTTGTCATTCAACATTACTATGGAAATGTTGCTTTTGAGTATGTATTGTTATATGTGAAAATTAGATGGTAAAAACTTGAAAAGTCAGAATTTTTATATGCATATTATAAATGTGTAAATAAATGAGATATGCACTTACAGAAACCCCTATGATAATGAAAGCATTGCTTGGACATTGAGATTATGCCCAAGGTAAAACATGTTTCCTAATTTTTTTAATTGAACAAACACTCATATATGCCAGACACTGTTATAAGTACTCTACAAATATTTAACCCAAGTAATACTTCCATGAGGTTGAAACACTATTATATTTTTTTTCCGTGTTAGGCCTAAGTACTCTGAGGCACTGAAAGATTAGTACCTTGTGGAAGGTCACTAAGCTACTGAATAACAAAGATCTAGTGACCCACTGTCCCAATTTGCCTGGAAGTGTCCTTTGACAAGTCTTGAATCCCCCAGGAGAACTCTTCAATCCTGGGAAAATCAAAAGTTCAAAAGTTCAAATCCTGGCAATCTGACTCCAGACTCTATGCTACTAAAGTGCTCTCTTCCTCACAATAAAGCAGGGATAATCTGATAAGCGTGGAAGCACCTTATGTAAAAATAGAACAAACAAAAGCAACCCTGAAACCTGGGCCTTTTACAAGATGTTGCACTTGGAAGATTCACCTTCAGCTCACCTAGCCTTCTAATAAACACTCCCAAATGTGCTAGGGTTAATTTGCACCGATTGCTTGCAGCTGTAGAGCAGACATGGTAATTGCAACGTTTCCAGAAAATCAGGCAGAGGGAAGATTGGAAATTCCCCAGGAGAATGGCAAAGATGTCTCACTCTTCACAAGTGGGGAGTATGGCAACCTGAAAAGCCTGTAAATCCAACTGGGAGCTGGATGTTGTTTCTTACTTTGTCTGACTGTTTCTGTAAGTCTCTGTATCCATGGTCCTTAAGGAAACTTTTTGTTGTCTGTGTCTATTGGCCTTTTCCCCTCAGTCATTGTAAAAATAGCTTTGTCCTGAGACCACCACACTAAAAAAGAACCTCTGACAAGGCCAGTGATCAGAGAACAGAGAAGATGGGTGGGTGTCCCATGGGTTATGGGGAAATATGCCCTAAAAGCTGGTGAAGGAGGCAGGTAGGCAGTAGGAAGCCAGGTAGAAGATAGTGTATTGGCAGGGGCCCAGTCCAAGTTTCTGCCGTCACCTCCCAAATCATACATGGATGCAGGTGAGTGAGTAAAATTTTCAGAAGATGCTTCAAGAAGGAGTGGCCTCTTCCACGTTGGCATTCCATAAGAGCATTCCCACCTTCCACCTGACTGCTCCTTCTTTGGCCAATGCTGAGTACCAAAAGGAGCATTGAAGGAGCAGTGTGCCTTTCTCCCCTCCTCCCCTCCTTACTCCTACAAAATAAATGGGGGAGAGGGGGAAACAGTAAAAAACTGCTCACTATGAGGAAAAGTTTATATATATATATATATATATATATATATATATATATATATATATATATGATTTTCCACAGAGAGGAAGGGAGAGGGATAGAGAGCTAGAAACGTCGATGAGAGAGAAACACCGACCAGCTGCCTCCTGCACACCCCACCCTGGGAATGTGCCCGCAACCAATGTAGATGTCCTTGACCGGAATCGAACACGGGACCTCCCAGGGAAAGGAGGGAGGCTCTGGGCAGCAGTGGCAGGTACCAAGGGGGTAACTGGGCTGGAGCTGGCAGCACCTACCAGTGCACGAATTTATTGCACTGGGCCTCTAGTAGAAAATAATGGTCAATGGTTGGTATTCCAAATCAACTTGAAAAAATGTGTGCAATACTCTTGGGACTGGCCAGGAGTCCCTGATCACCGCACTGAAGCATGCTTTAGCCTTTTTAGGAGGTCCTCCCTTCCACATAATAACCAGACAGAACTTATTTGTGCACACATTTCTAATTTAGAAGTTAATATTTTGTTTTCTGGTATGTTTTTTTTTATTTTAAAAGGTGGAATAGGATATTTGTTTTAATCTTTAGCATAAATGTTTACTAGACTCTTTATAGGTTATCAACTTTCAACATTTCAATTGTTTTATTCTTTTCTAATGTTTATATCACAGTTTAGTTTTCTAAAACTGACCATCTCTATAAAATCTTACTTGGTTTAATGATCATTCCTTGACAAATATTTCTTTAGTACCTATTTTCTTTTATCTTAGGCCCCGTGGAAACAGTAATTGGCAAGATAGACAAGCCTGGCTGATGCTCTCATAGAGATGTAGTCCAGTGGCAAAGCAAAAAATTATAGTGTGATATGTGTAAGGAACATGACAGAAACTTACTTTGCCTACCCGCTATCTATTTACCATGTTTTTCTTGTTAAGAGAACCCAGGAAGCAAGTGACATGCCCAATGGTAGCAGATTGTATTTCCTCTAAATGGCCACACCAATATTTTGATCCCACATGTTCTTCTAGAATCTGCCACTAAGAGGTAAAATCTATTTTCCCTCCCCTTTAACCTGGGCAGGGCTGTCAGAGTGAATGGAATACAGCACAAGTAACACTGTGAATTCCAGGTCTTGGTCCTAAAAGCCAATATGGTTTCCCCAGAGACTCTCCTGGGACACTCTTGCCCTTGGGACTCAGCCACCATAGCCAAGCAGCCACATGGAAAGGTCTTGGGTAGGTGTTCTAACCACATTCCAAGTTCAAGTCTTCATGGCCCACATCAAGCTTCAGCTGCTGCTGTGTGATGCCTAGTGGAACAGAGACTAGCCATTTCTGAGGGACTTTGCCCAAATGGCATATTTGTGAGAAAAACTCTTTTTAATTTTAAGCCACTATGTTTGAGTTGGTTTGTTAGACATCAGTAGATAGATACCCAGAAGACCAACTTTAAAAAGCTGCATTTTCCGGCTTTCCTTGCCCATTGGAGTGACCATGAGGCATAATTCTGACCAATGAGATGTAAGCAGAAGCCACTAGATGGGGCTTCTGGGAAAGACTGGACGAAGGCATGACTTCAGGACCTGGATCCTTGTTCTTTTTTCTGCCAACAATTCAGAGCAGCCCTTTTGTAAGAATGAGGATGAAGGCCACATCCTAATTATTTCCAGAATAGAAACCCTTAGCTTCCAGGGTAATGCAAATTAAAACTGCAATGAGATATCATGTCACACTTCCAGAATGGTAAACATTAAAAAGATTGACAAAAACAAACACATTGCTAGTATGTGGAGTACAGAATGATACCAACACTTTGGAAAGCTGTTTAGCAGTTTCCAACAATGACATAAAATACTCCTATTCTATGATCCAGTTATGTTTAATGTCTATGTTTTTATTAAATTTTAAATATGAAAACATGTTTATAAAAAGACTTATGTAAAAATATTTATAATATTATAAACAGGAAACAATCTGTAAGTCCACATAAGCACTGATAAAATGGATAAACAAATAGCAATTCATACACTACATTGGAATACTGTGTAAGAAAAAATTAATGGCCTGGTCGGTGTTGCTCAGTGGTTGAGCATGGGTGGACACATGTACCAAGAAGTTCCTAGTTCCATTCCTGGTCAGGGCACATGTCTGGTCTGGCTTGCTCCCCAGTGGGGGCATGCAGGAGGCAGCTGAGCAATATTTCTCTCTCATTGATGTTTCTCTCTCTTCTTCTTCTCCCTTTCTCTCTAAAATCAATAAAACATATATTTTTTAAAGATAAAAATATGAACTACCCACATGTTCAACAATATGCATACATCTCAAAAACATAGGTTGAGCAAAAGAAGGTAATTTAACCACATAAGCATATATGCTTTATGATTCTACTTATATGACATTCAAGAACATGCAAAACTAATGGGTCGTGATAGAAATAGGATCAGTGGCTGCCTTGTGAAGGGACTAACTAAAGAGGCACAAAGGAACTACCTAGAGTAATGAAAAAATTCTACATCTCAACTGGGGTGTAGTTACCTTGGTGTACACAGTTGTCAAAACTCATCGAACTGTATTCCACACTGAGATTTGTGCATTTTACTTGATGTAATTTATCTACAGAGTTAAATAAACATAGGCTTACTTTTCAATTGCTTATTTGCTCCTAGAACTTAAAAACTACTGATATGCTGCTATAGCTAACTTACAGAAGCAATGTTTAAACTAATATTAGGAATGAAAATATTTTTGTGACCAGGTCTCCCTGACCAGCAAAATATTATCTCTAATTCACTTACCCAAAACACTATATTCCAAATCAAAACATATTCGACATGGATTTTCTTTATCCTTATCCCAAGCTAAGATAACCATAACAAAATTCTTTAGGCAGATCACCATACCGCAACTTACAGGGCCTCTTGATAAGTGAGGTCTCAACTGAGACCTGAATTACTCAATAGGATTAGCAAGGCAAAACTCTGGGGTGGGGGGGGGAGGGGGGGCGCAGAGGTGGAGGGGAGGGAGACTAGGAGTAAAGTGAAGCCCCAGGGAATCTCTCTCTCTCTCTCTCTCTCTCTCTCTCTCTCTCTCTCTCTCTCTCTCTCTCATATTTTTATTTTGTAATTATTAATGGTTAATTGCTTCATATATTTATTGGTCATTTGTATTTCTCCTTCTGACATTTGTCTGTACATTGTTGCTACTGTTGTGCAGAGATTCCATGATCCCCAATGACCACCAGGGTGCAGAATCCAATGCAATTAACAAAAGAGCTTCTTCCATGCTAGCATGGGCTCTGTCCCACTCACACCTACCCACAGCATGGCAGATGAGAGTGCAAACTTCGACAAGTCCAGGGGTTTTATATGGGTGCTGATGTCCCTGCTTTGGCTGACCCTGATTGGTTGGGTGAGGGCTAGGGCCCATTTACACAAAATGGAGGTAGCTCCGCCCTGCCCCACAGTGGAGTCAGGAGTCAGCCTCGCCCTGCCCTGCCCTCTCACTACAACATTTCCCATTGAAGTTTCAGTGCTTTCCTTATTGATTCACTAGTAAACTGCTACTTTCTTTGTATCAGGTATTTTTACTTTGTAATTTACTTTTCAGTTTTTTATGGGTTCTTCCAAATTGTTTATGTAGTCAAAGCTTTCGTTTTGATCCCTCTGTGACTTGGCCCATTGATTGTATGCTTAGACAACTCCTCCCTCAGCTCTAGAAGTACATAGTTTAAATGGTTCCCTAAATATTCTTTTACTAGCTTTATAGCCATACTTTGGCAAACATTGGCTATGTTTCAGGCACATTTTTAAATATTTGCTTGATTTATTTTATATTGAACACTTTTTAAATTTAACATCTCAATTGGGGGGGGGAGTTATATGCTGTAGATTGGCAATTTAACTTATCACAGCTAGCCAATTTTTTGCATACTTTTTTTAGACATTGAAATGTGATGCCAACTTTATAATTTATATCATTTCATGCGTAATGTTTCTAGTTATGGCTATTTATTCCATTCCATAAATATGTGTTTATACTAGTAGTACTCTGTTTTGTGTGTTTTATTTATTTATTATTTAAATATATTTTTATTGACTTCAGAGAGGAGGGGAGAGGGAAAGAGAGAGATAGAAACATCAGTGATGAGAATCATTGATCAGCTGCTTCCCGAATGCTCCCTACTGGGGATTGAGTCTGAAACCGAGGCATGTGCCCTTAACCGAAATGGAACCTGGGGCCCTTCAGTCCGCAGGTCGATGCTCTATCCACTGAGCCAAACCAGCTATGGCACTGGTTGGTAAACCGCAGCTCCCAAGCCACATGCGGCTCAGGAGCCCAGGTTTGCAGCTCTGTTGACTAATGAGTTTGCCTACCACTAAGCTAGGGCTTATGTGTTGTTTAAATATCTTTTAATACACTAGTTCTTTTATTAAGTCTTTGGGGCTGGTGTGGGTCAGTTGGTTGGAACGTCAGCCTTTACAACAAAATGTTGTAGGTCAATCCCCAGTGAGTGAGTGGGCAACAAAGTTACTTGTTTAGGCGAAAGGCAGAATATCCATGCACCAATCAAATGTGGCCAGGGGCAAGGATCAACTTGAACAAGAGAGGCAATTAGAGAGGCACCACTGTAGAATACTTTAAGCCAGAGAGGGCACCCAGTAGGTGTTCATTGCTCCCCTCATCAATTTTCTTTGTTCAAAAATTTCTGGGCTGTTCTCTACTTTTTCTAGCCAATCAACATTAGAATCATGGTTTCAAGCTTCTAAAGATATTCTATTTGGATTTTTATTGGAATTTCATTAAACCTGTAAATTAATTAAGAAAAATTGACATCTTTATAATTGTCACCGTTACTAATGAACATGGCAGGACTTCCCATTTATTCAAGTCCTCTTTTATGTTCTTCAGTAAAATTTTGTAGTGTTTTTGTTTTGTTTTTATCATTCCTGTCCATATCTTATTATGGTTATTCTGCTGTATTTTATATCACTCATTTTAAACCAATTCCAATCTAACTTCTACTTACTAATCTTAATTCTTTTGTTGCCAAAATAGAGGAAAGCAGTGGAAGTTATTGGAAGGACATTGAGGAGGCTCATAGAATTAAGAGAAAAGAATTACGTTTCTGGAGAGGGAGACAGGATTAACTTCAGGGATGACTAGAACCATGGGCTGGGACACAGTTGAATCTTCGCTCATCACCCATCCTTACATAGCTCTGCATTTTTACTTCATTCTGGTATTTCTATTGTCCCAAAGAAAAGCTTTACCATACTCCTTATTCCTGGTGTGGGGGAGTATGGCCTTAAACTAAAAGCATTTTTTTTTGGTCATTAAAACATACTTTTGAAACAAACTAACAAGAAACACTTTTGGGGGAAGGGAGCAGGATGGAGGGAGGTCAACGGAGAAAAATAGGGGGGACAGTTGTTATACTTCCAACAACAAAACTAAGTTTAAAAAAAATAAAATTAAAAAACAAACATACATTTTTCATAAGATTCACTTAAAAAGAAAAAGAGGTTTCCAACTACATTGGACAAAGACATGAATTTCTCTCTGCCACTTTTAGGAAGCAGCAGTGAAAATGGCAGTAAAGAGCCCAGCAGACATGCCTCAGTGGTTGAGTGTCAATCTATGAACCAAGAGGTCACAGTTTGATTCTGGTCAAGGGCACATGACTGGATTTCGGGCTCCATCCTCAGTGAGGGTCATGCAGGAGGCAGCTGATCAATGATTCTCTCTCATCATTGGTGTTTCTGTCTTTCTCTCCTCTTCCTTCCTCTCTGAAATCAATAAAAATATTTTTTTAAATAATGGCAGTAACGAGATAAAAGAACAGGAGAGGTGATAATAGCAGGTCAGAGATATTAATAACATTTTGAAATCTAGAAAATGAATGGGTAGTATTTGAGTTAATGGATTTAAGAAAGCTGTCACTTTAGTGGGAAAGCCAAAGAAAGAAAAATAATCAAACCACTCCAAAGACAGAAAACTCCAACGTTATTCAGAAAGGGGAGTCAGTGGTATCTTGGAGGAAACAAACAAAACAAACATTAAAAAGAACTCTGGGATGCTCTAGCTGGTTTGGCTCAATGGATAGAGCATCGGCCTGCAGACTAAAGGGTCCCAGGTTTGATTTTGGTCAAGGGCACATGTCCAGGTTGCAGGCTTGATCCCCAGTAGGGGGTGTGCAGGAGGCAGGAGATCAATGATTCTCTCTCATCATTGATGTTTCTATCTCTCTTTCTCCCTTCCTCTCCAAAATCAATATATATATATATCTCAATATAATATTTTTTATTGATTTTTTACAGAGAGGAAGAGAGAGGGATAGAGAGTTAGAAACATTGATGAGAGAGAATCATCAATCAGCTGCCTCTTGCACATCCCCTACCGGGGATGTACTGGCAACCAATGTACATGCCTTGACCGGAATCGAACCTGGGACCTTTCAGTCTGCAGGCTGACGCTCTATCCACTGAGCCAAACCGGTTTTGGCAATAAAAATGTATTTTTTAAAAGAACTCTGGGAAAGCAGAAACAATACAAGGAGAATGATAAAACAAAAACAATTATGGAAAAAGAAAGCTTTCAGAAAGATAAAGTATTACATTCATAAACTACTAACTGTCTTATAAAAACATGTACAAAATTCAAAAATCTCTTAAAAAGTGAAAATACAGAAACAGAAATTTAGAAGTCTACAAGTTACTAGAAAGGTACAACAGAAAATGGTAAAGAGATGAAGAATAAGAGAGAAAATTAGTTAAGGTGAACTTCACATAATATACAAATAACCATTTTAGAGTATACAATTCAGTGATATTTAGTGCATTCATCATATTATTCAACCACCTCTCTCTAACTTCCAAAATTTTTCATCACTGTAGAAGAATACAATGTAAAATATGTTTTAGATTGTGGAAGAGAAAACCGCAGGCCCAAAATGGCACCACTTGTGCTAAAGCTGGTGATACTAAACCTAGATTTAATACCTGACTTAATTGTTATTTCAACATTTTTTCCCCTAATAGTCTTATTGCCCCTCCCTTCTTTTGTACAAAAACCATCCATTTGTACAACCCCTCTGAGCACGCCTCCAGTAGCTAGATGGGGTGCTAGCCACTTCATGAGACACTTAATAAAGCCAATCAAATCTTCACATTTACTTGATTGAATTTTTTTGTTGTTTTTTATGTTTTTATTAATTTTTTGAAAAGAGAGGAATGGAGGAGGAGAGAGAAACTCTAATGTGAGAAACATCAATTGGCCACCTCCTGTAAGCATTCTGACTAAACCCCCAATGAGGATCAAACTTGTGACTTTTTGGTTCATGGGATGATGTTCCAACTAACTGAATCACATTGGCCAGGGCTGAATTTTGTTTTTTTTAACAAAATGAAAGAAACAAATTAGAAGGGTTAACATCTGACTAATGAAACACACACACACACACACACACACACACACACACACACACACACGAGAAAATGGTGGGAAACAATTATTAAAGAAATAATTTAAGACCTTTTCCTGGGCTAGTTGATTAGAATTTTATTATTTAAAAAACATGCTGTGGCCCTGACTGGTTTGGCTCAGTGGATTGAGGGTTGGCCTGTGGACTGAATGGTTCAAGGTTCGATTCCAGTCAAGGGCATGTACCTTGGTTGCAGGCATATCCCCAGTGAGGGGTGTGCAGGAGGCAGCTGATCAATGTTTCTCTCTCATTGATGTTTCTAATTCTCTATTCCTCTCCCTTCCTCTCTGTAAAAGAAGTCAATGAAATATTTTTAAAAACCCAAAGAAAAACATGCTGTGCCTTTTTTTAAACTCAGCCCAACAAAGTTTGAGAAGAGAGAAGCACTAAGATATCTACACTAATAAAAGAGAAATAGGCAAATTGATCTTCACTCTGCCATACCCACCAGCCAACAAGGAGTATGCAAATTAACTCAACAAAGATGGTGAGTTAATTTGCATACACAGGCACCAAGCAGCTGAGATGGGGGAATTTTGCCCCACCCTCACTCGAGGCCTCTGGGCAGCGTGGGAAGGTGGAAAGAGGTGGCTCTGGGGAATGGCTGGAGTGAAAAGGTGATGCCCGCAGCCAGGGAGAGGAAGACCCGTTCTAGCATGAATCTTCATGTAACGGGCTTCTAGTATCAAGATAAAATATTAGAATATCTGGGATAAAGAGAAGATCCTAAAGTTTCCAAAGATAAGCCAACAACTTACCTAAAAATAATTGGGTATCACAGTAACTTCAGATTCTCTGTAGCATCACTGGAGGGTAATGGAATAACACATTTACAGCTGCAGGTACATTTATTTCCATTTAGAACTCTACACCTACCTAAACTATCAGTCAACATGAAAAAATAATGTGTCATTTTCAGAATACAAGATTTCAAGAAATGAATGTCCCTTCCTTTTTTAGGAAGCTAGTGAGAATGTAAACTAAGAAAGAAGAAGTTCGGGGGCAGTGTGGTGGGGGGATGAGAGAAAAAGAGATCCAACAACAGAAAGAGGTGAAGGAAATTTTGATGATGATGATGATGATGATGATGATGACAAAGACTATAAGAGAAGAGTTCCTAGGATAATACAGGAAAAAAAAGAAATTCATGAGTGATTTCACCCATAAAAAATAAAACATACAGATTACCTGATGTGCTTTGACATATTGAACAAAGCTTTACAGTTTTGTTTGAGAGTTTGAGAGTAAATTAGTAATAGATACATAGAAGATAAAGCAATGAAAACTAATGAGGTAATCAGTAATACCAGGAAAAATAAACAAAAGAATCATACAATAATGGGAATATTCTTGCACACAAGGTAACTCAATTGTGAGTAATATTAACATAATTATAATAAGGTAAACACTGAATATTGATTTAACCCCAAATTGTGATAGGACTACATTGGAAGATGAGAGAATGACAAAGAGAGAAAAAGTTTGCAAGGTACTTATGGCTTAGAATAAAATTTACAATAAGAGCTCACATATAGATGTAATAAATAAATACTTAATTGTAAATGACTTGAAAGTGAAAATGATGTGCTGGGAAATTACAATGATTTAAAATGTGGCTGTATTGATGACAAAAATACTGATGATGTAGATGCCTGTGATGAATTTGAATTAAATTGTTTAATAAATACATAGGAAAATATCCTAAAGTAATATTGAATAACATGATATTATAAACATCTGTGTAAAATAAATTATTAAATTATTTTTTAGTATTTCCTCAATGTTCCTAAAATATTACATATTCTAGTTGTAAAAAAAAAAAAAAGCGCACAACAATACATCCACTAATTTTGCAAGTTTTTATTAAGAAGATAAAGGATTGTTTTAAATTTGAAGTCACTTAGGCTACATGCTTTAGGAAAAGCTAAAATGTCATTCACCTATTCATCTGAAATTGAAATAGTCTCACATAATTCTCATAGACAGGCTCGTAAAGTGAAAGGAAAGTCTATAGATTTGTTAACACAGAAGCAATAAACTGAGTGTGCTCTATAATTTTATAATTGCAATTTTAAACTGTAAAAGAAAAAGTAACCAGCAAATGGCTCATGTTTTAACCCCACCCAAAATTAATCCCACTCTTTTGGTCACATTCCTGACAATGGAGTCTTTCATTTTCATTCTCTATGGAGTCCAGGAGCATCCTTGAAAGGACAAAAAGGAATTACCAAGGAAACCACTACAGAAATCCTGAGTATCTTTTAGGTGCTTTACAGCTGAAGACCTTTTGCACATGGTCACTGCTGTAATTAGGAGGTAATGCCTTAGGCTCAGGCTGGGGCAAGTTTACGTGTGAAAAACCTTGGACTTCCAAAGAATAAAGAAATTTTGTAAAAGTCCAAAACAACAACAAAATTAGTCAAAAAGCAAACTCTCTATCTTCCTAGTAGAGAAGGGATTTTTTCTTCATTGTATTTATCAAAGAGATCATTCTGATGAGGATAATACTAGTGGAGCGGTATTGTTCATTTTCTTAGTTGTTTGTAGATGCCACTACAAAAGATAAAGGGTTCTGACAGGGAGGAGGGAGTGCAGCCTTTTTTTCTTTTCTGTTGCTCTTCCTGAGAGCTAAGTTTCTCTAATAATATCTGAGTGAAATGTGATTTAATTGCATAGTTCCTTGCAAATAAATGCATTTCTTAGTTAATATGGTAGAGAAAAATCCATTTTTATTTCTATCTCTTCAGTATTTTTTTTTTTAGAATGAGGTGTTAAATTGTAATGACAAAGTTCATTTTGCTGAGAGTTCATTACTCAATACTTATAACACTTAGTCATAAGGGGGAAACATGACCCCAGAATTATGTGATCTTTACTGACTCCATTCTAACAACTAGATACAAAAAGAGAAGCAAGATGAAGAGCATCCTCTTACCCACTCAGATGGAAGCGTGAATCAAGAGGAACATTTTATAAGTGTTTACTGACATAAGCAAAGTTGCATTATCTGCCAGTATTATTATGTTGTGCATGAAAATATTCCTGGTGATAAGCAGCAATTACCATCAGCTAAGTATTATTTTCATGTTTACATTTCTATCTTCTGATATAAAGCAACATCTGTTTTTTTAAAAAGTACAGGGGGAAGAAAAGAGAGAAATTAGAATAAGCTATCAAGGTTGTAAATATCCAAACTGGTGTGATTACAGGGCATAATGGCCACTGAATGGATCCATTAGTCATAATTGAAGCTGTCAGGAGCCAGTTAAATGGCTGTCTCTCAGGAGGTCACCTTTCACATATGAGCTGCCCTATGTCAAGTGTTAGCTGTGGCAGGAGGTTGAATCCTGCCTCATCTGGACATACCCTAAAAACATTATTATTATTATTTTTTATTTAATAGGAATGAAGTAGCAAGGTTCAAAAGTCATTTAGTGTCTGGACTATAAAGCCTATAGCCCAAGCAGTGGTATTAACTACAGGTGAACTTTATTGTCTGTCTGTCCAACCTGCTCAGCAGTCTCCTTGAGCCTCTCTAAGCCCCTCTTTAGCCTCTCCCCTGGACTCAGGGCTGACCTCGATGGACTGCACCGAAAGGGATTCCTTGCCCTCTGACTTCCATTTGGATCAGCCAATGGGACGTGTTGTTGGAGACTAGGGGATGGAAAAAAGGAAATTTTTATTTACTTGCTCTTGGATATGTAATACCCTGGAGTCACTGTGACCCAGGAGACTGACCTATATGAGCTGCACCATTGGCTTCAGAGAATCAAAAGGTGAGAGGACAATGAGGAAGGTCAAGGTATTAATTACTGGGCACGCTAGAACTGCATAGAAACTTCATTTCTTTAATATGAACTTTTCTCCTTTCTTTCCTTTTGAGTCAAACTGGCCACATCCAGCACCCTGACACACCTGCCTCCTTCTCCCTCGAAGGACCACTCCCTTAGTCAGTAAGCCCTCCAGACAATGAAGTTCTGATCAGCATCAAATAATCTTAGGAACAAAGCCTTAGGTCTGCTGACCACAGAGACAGAGTTTGGGTCAACTTAGAGACAACATCTAGGCCTCAGATGTGTTTCAGCACCAGGGCCAGAAAATTAGCAAAACCAGATGAAGCAACACCATGGCTGACATCAGGACCAAATTCAATGATATATTATCCCCTATCCTAGAACTGACCAATCAAGTAGAGACCATGACCATGACCACGACCCTAACTCCCTTAGACGCAATGATTAATAATTTTCCCCTTACATAACCCATCCTCGGGAAGCATTCTGAAAGCCAGGTCTTTGGGCATTAGCTCACCTGTCTCTAGGAGTGGGCCACTTCCTAAAAATAAACCCTTACTTTCTTTGCTGCAAACTCCTGTTCATGTCTTATTTGGGTTTTGATGTATGTAGGCAAACAGACCCCTTTAGTCTTGTAACAATGGGACCAAAGTGTCCAACATCTGTCAGGTAGTCCCTATGCACACAGGCTTCTCTGTGTTTGGTAACTGCTTTCCCCTGCCCTGTTAGGCTCAGGTGTGACTTTGGGGGCAGGATGTTACTGAGTCTTTCACGTGATCTCTTTACTTCCTGCCCACATCTTTGTTTATAGTCCTGATCGAACTCCCCTCCGATTTTCCTAATTTGATCCTACCATCAGTTTCCTGCTGGGACCCAGACTGATAGACTAGGTCTTATTCGGAAGGTAACATCTAAGCAATGACTTGACTAATCCACTAAAATGAGTCATGAAGCTAAGTGGGGGAAGTGCCAAGATGCTGTGCCAGAGAGAAGGCTGGGGAGGAGTGTAGAAGCCAAGGCCAGAGATTTAACAAGCTGTCTGCACGTGTTGGGGATGAAGGCGTGTGGTGCATGGGAGTCAAATCATGTATGGCCTTGTTGGCCTTTGTAAGGATTTTGGCTTCTACTCTGAAAGAAATGGGGAAGCCATCAGAATCATACACTCACTCAGATCTAATGAAATCTAGTAAGATTATTTTCTGTTATGGGTCAACATAACAGAGCTCAGTGACTGTTGTGAATCTCTCCTCCCAGTCTCCTGCCTGCTGATGAATGTGTGGGCGTGTTGAGCGGGCCCAGCATGCTTGGGCTGGAGCTCAAGGCTTTTGAGTCTCTCCTGATGCTGTGGGGGACATGACCTTCCCTTACAGTACAGGATTCAGAGACTACAGTGTCTTTTTCTGTTAGCATATTCTTTTCAGTTCCGTTAATGATTTGGGAGTGGGCACATTTTTCTTACTCTTTCTTTTTTTGTTGTTGTTAAAGTCAATAGGCCCTTCTATGCTGACTTCAAAAAAGCGTGCTTATCTAAAGGGACTGGTACAATAGAGAACTCACTGCTTCACTACTTCAGGGGAAACAATACAAGGAGTTAAACAGAGAAATGCCATCTGCCTGCTTACCTCTTCAAGAGGAGTGTGTCTTGAATATTTAAAAGACAGAGCTCATTTGCATGTTCAATCTAAAAATTATTCGGAAAATAACATACAAATGTGAAGTCTGTTTTAATCCTTCAGTTGAAATTTCCATCTGTACTGGGTCTTCTGGTGTTAAGCCTAAAAATCCTGTTATGCAGGTTTCATGAATAAAGTTGAATGTCCTCTCATTGCCCCTCTGAGAGCCCACCCTCTTCCTGCTATTTCCCAGTGAACCCCTTGTGCGGGACTCCTAATATCCAAATGTCTGTATCAGATGTGGGCATGCCCTACTCAATCAAGCTGATCTTTCCTAGGTTTCACCTCAATCAATATAACTATATAGAGTTGCTCTATTCCCTCCGGCCCATTCTCCCCTTTCAGCTCAGAAGGAAACCAAGCTATTTAGCTAATTTGGTTAATTAAGCAAGCAGGCACCTTTTCCTCCTGGCTAAAACACAGTTGGCCTATCAGAACCTGTTCTAATCTTTCTTGTCTAACCTTGACCTTGATTTCTCTTAAAATTTTTTATTATTAGTTAAAAAATATTTCTAGCTCTCTACATGAAATGGGCCACTCCAGGGGTGTGCAGTAGGAAGAGGACTGGACCTCCTCCTCTGAGTTTTAGTTTCTCTCTCTGTAAATTGATGGCATTAAACTAAATCAGTAAAACATCAAAAATTTTTTAGAACCACCAGAGGACTTTAAAGTCATGGAAATAATAAAATTCCCCAAAACCACAATCTGGTAATTATCATTTCATACAAGAGAATATTTTTAATATAAAAAAATCAAAGAATAATTCAGAAACAGGACAGTTCTTTAAATTATAACTTTATTTTTATGAATGAATGAACTCCATACATTATCCTTACTTTTTAAATTGTTTAACATTACAGTTGATGTACAATATTATATTAGTTCCAGGTATACAATCCCATGATTAGACTTACCGGTATGTAATTTATGAAGTGATCATCCTGTTTAATCTGTTACCCATAAGACCATATTCATTATATTCCCTATACTCTACTTTACACCCCCATGACTAATCTGAAAATCAGTGATTTTCTACATTTCTCATCGTATGGCACACATAAACTAATTACTAAAAGTCTGTGGCACACTAAAAAAAATACACTATATTTTTGCCAATCTGACAAAAATAGGTAAAATTTTGATTTATTCACACTGAATGAATATTGTTGTGTTGGCTGTTGTCATTTTTTAAATTTGACAATCTAAGGGAAAAGAAATCAGTGTCTCTCACTAAATAGTCAGGTATTGCATGTTTTAAAAATGCTTGCAGCACACAGGTTGAAAATGACTGTTCTAAACCCCTTCACCTTTTATTACCCCTTCCCCCAACTCTTTTATTATCTGGCAACCATTAAAATGTTATTTGTATCTATGAATTTGTTTCTGTTCTCTTTGTTTGTTTGTTTGTTTGTTTGTTTTAGAATCAACTTATAAGTGAAATCATCTGGCATTTGTCTTTCTCTGTCTGATTTATTTCACTCTACACATTACCCTCTAGGGTTCATCCATGTTGTTGCAGATGGCAAGATTTTATTCTTTTTTATGGCTGAATAATTTTCCGATGTATTGTGCAGCACTTCTTTATCCATTCATCTACTTTTTTTATTGATTCTAAAGAGAGATAGAGGGGAGAGTGAGAAAGAAACATCAATGTGAAAGAGAAACATTGATTGGTTGCCTTCCACATGCACCCCAACCAGGAATCGAACCTGAAACCTGGGTATATGCCCCGGTCAGGAATCAAACCCACTACCTTTTGATGTATAGGATGATGCTCCAACCAACTGAACCACACTGGCCAGAGCATACCCATTCACCTATTGATGGACATTTAGGTTGGCTGGTTATTGTGAACATTGTCACAATAAACATATGGAAGTATATGTCTTATCAATTTACTGTTTGGATTTTTTGAGATAAATACTCAGAAATGGAGTTACTGGTTCATTCTTTATCTCTTGTGATAGCCTTTGCCTTAAAGTCTATTTTGTCTGCCATAAGTATTGTTACCCCAGCATTTAAAAAAATATATATATTTTATTGATATTTTTACAGAGAGGAAGAGGGAGAGAGAAAGAGAGAGAGAAAGAGAGAGAGAGAGAGAGAGAGAGAGAGAGAGAGAGAGAGAGAGAGAGACAGCTAGAAACATCGATCAGCTGCCTCCTGCACACCCCCCTGCTGGGGATGTTCCCGCAATCAAGATACATGCCCTTGACGGGAATTGAACCTGGGACCTTTCAGTCCACAGGCCGATGCTCTAGCCCATGTTTCCCAAACTTTTGACATATGTGTACCCCTTCTATAATTTTCATAATGCTGAGTACCCCTCATCAAAAAAAAGATGCATTTTAATAACAATCAAAATATATATATATTTTTATTTTTTTTGGTACATACACAAAATAATAATATACGAAAAATAAAATTATTCATAATAAAATATAAATAAAAGTTATATTATAAATAACATTTATTTGCACACCGGACCATCTCACGCCTCACAAGACTGTCTTGAATTGACTCATGAGAATGTAGAATTAGGCGCAGCTAAGCACAGTGCAGTGCATATCCCCAACAAACTCCGGTGCAACGTGTACCCTACCAAACTCTTTCCGTACCCCTGGGGGTACGCGTACCACACTTTGGGAAATACTGCTCTAGCCACTGAGCCAAACCAGTTTCGGCAACACCAGCATTTTTGTTTAGTTCTGTTTCCATTTTTACCTTTCAGTCTCTGTGTCTTTCAATCTAAATTGAGTCTCTGTACACCATATATATATATATATATATATATATATATATATATATATATATGGGTCTTGTTTAATTATCTGTTAAATCACCATATGCCTTTTGATTGGAGCATTTAATTCATTTCCATTTAAAGTAATCACTGATAGATAGATATTTATTGCCATTTTATTATTCATATTTTTATCTTTTTTTCTCTTCTTTTTCTTAAATAAGACCCTATAACATTTCTCATATACTGGTTTGGTAGTGATGAACTCCTTTAGCTTTTTCGTGTCTGGGAAACTCAGTCTATCCTTTGATTCTAAATTATAACTTTGCTAGGTAGAATAATCTTGGTTCTAGGTCTTTGATTTTCATCACTTTGAATGTTTCTTGCTGTAAGATTTCTGATCAGAAATCAACTGACAATCTATGGGAACTCCCTTGTAAGTAACAAACTGATTTTCTCTTATTGCTTTTAAGATGCTGTCTTTGTCTTTGACCTTTGGCATTTTAATTATGATGCATCTTGGTGTGAGACTCTATGGGTTCATCTTGTTTGGGACTCTCTGAGCTTTCTGAACTTACCTATTTCCTATACCAGGTTAGGGAAGTTTTCTATCATTATTTTTTCAAATAGGTATTCAATTTCTTGTGCTCTCTCTTCTCCTTCCAGCGCCTTCATGATATTAGTATGCTTGAAGTTGTCCAGAGGCTCCTTAAAGTATCCTCATTTTTAAAAATTCTTTTTTCCTCTTTCTATGAGATAGAGCCACACAAACACTCCACCCTCCCAGTGCTGTGTCCACTGTCAAGCTGTACTTGAGTCTTGATTGCTATTGACATGTCACTAGGAGGGATTGATCCCAAGGTTGAACTGTGACAAGGAACAGCTGCCACTATATCAGAGCTGCTATGTAGGGGCAGATACCATGGAGTAGGCCTTTGGTACTGCTGCGTTTTCCCCTTGAATGTGTAACTTATGGAGGTGGTTGGGCTGCAATCTGTCATGGTCTGAGGCTGTCTACTGGGTGCACTGACTCTGGGGCCTCCCTGGAGGCCAAAGTCAGCCACAGTCTGTGCCCTGCCTCTCGACCTGAAGCTGCAGAGTGATCTACATGTTGAGCTTAGAGGCTCCTGGGAGAGGCCAACCTGTGGACTAAGGCTGGCTGCTGTTAGTACCAGATCTGGGGCCACTTACTGAGAAGCACAGACCAGATGATAATTGTTTGAGAAATTTTAGAAAAGTCTGAAGCATGAGCCAAGACAGGTTATTTGTATGGAAAAACCATTGGAAACCACTTGGATGGCCCCCAAGTTAGATGGAGTGGGGACTCAAAGAATCACCAGCATGGGGCAAACAGTGTGATCCAGGTAGATGGATACTCAGATATGGCACCCACCCATCTGCCAGCTGTGTGTGTGTGTGTGTGTGTGTGTGTGTGTGTGTGTGTGTGTGAAGGTCTCTTAAAATGGAGCAATAGCCTCGCCACCATGTTTGGTCTGTCAGAAAGCTATCCCCTCTCCTGCCACCACTCTCACCCTGATTGCAAATAATTCAGCTCCTCACCAAATGTCCCTGTGCCTTTTGAACTGCTGCCTCAGCACTGGAGCTCAGAGGGAGTAAGTCTGAGTAAGGCTGTGCATGGTCCCTTTAAGAGAAACTGTCTGGGACTCCAATGGCCCTCCACTTATTCAGCCCCTCACTTACAACCCCTGCTGTTTTTTTATAGCCACACAGTATGGGGACTTCTCTTCCTGGCACTGAAACCCTGGGCTGGGATGCCTGGTGTGGGGCTGGGGACCCTCACTTATCAGGGGGACCTCTGTAGTAGAGATATCCCACCTGATTTTTATCCACCACATGTGGGCGTGGGACTAGCCCTTTTGTGTCTCTACTCATCCTCTCAGTCTCAATGTGGCTGCTTCTTTAAATCTCTAGTTAGAGGACTTCCATTCAGCTATATTTCAGGTAGTTCTGAGTGATGGATTTTCTGTAGTTTACTTGTAATTTTGATTTGTTTGTGGGAGGTTCTGAGTATTGCCTTTACCTGAGCTGCCATCTTGATTGGAACGATTTATTTATTTATTTATTTATTTATTTATTAAAAACTTTACCTCTTGTCAGTGAAAACTTTTTCTTGGACTTGCAGCTTCTGGGAACCTTTCTGGTTTTAAAAGTTAGTACTTCAACTCTTGTCCAGATAAATCTGGTGGCTACTGACTTGGTCTTCAGTATGATCTTGTTCCTTGAGGTTTTCATATCTTTCTTATTTAGCCTGACATAGCAATAGGTTAATTCAATTAAAAGATGAAATGATCCCTGATGAACTGCACTCATGCACGGAAGGCGTATATCCCAGAAGTAGGGTGAGTATAATCCAGAAGGGGGTGAACCCTTGCACTTCCAGCCTAGCCCAAGATCTGTAGCAAATCAGTCAAGTCCATTCTAGGCTCCAGGTTTAAAAGCCTAAATCCCTCAGGCCTCTCCTAAACCCGAACCTATGGTATATCTAAAAAATCATCATCATTCTTATTTTTTACAATAGTTTTTCTTTTCTTTTTAAAATTTTTCAATTACAGTTGATATTCAATATTACTTTATAATTGTTTCAGGTGTACAACATAGTGATTAGACATTTGTAAATTTTACAGTGACCTCTCACCCTCACCCCTCCATAAGTCTAGTACCCAGCTGGCTCCATACATCATTATTACAATTTATAATTCAATATGCTGCAGTGAACATAGGGGTTCATACATTTTTTCAAATTAGTGTTTTGGATTTCTTCAGATAAATATCCAAAAGTGGAGTTGCTGGGTCATAGGCAGTTCTATTTTTAAGTTTTTGAGGAACCTCCATACTTTTTTCCATAGTGGCTGCACCAATTTGCAATCCCACCAACAATGCATGAGGGTTCCTTTTTCTCCACATCCTCAACAACACTTGTTCTCACCATCACTCTTTAAGTGGATATTTATACTCCTAAAACCAGCCTGTCTATAAACACAGGCTGGTTTTAGTAGTGTAAATAAGCATTTACTTATTGAGAGCCAGAGTGCCTGGATTCAAATTTTGGCTTTGCCACTAGATAGGTGCATGCTTTTGGTCAAGGTGTGTCACCTCCTATGCCTAAGGTTCCTTATTTATAAAATGTGGGTAACTATTTTTTCTGCCTCATGAAATTATTGTGTGGATTAAGTGAGTTGATATACTTAGAACAGTACTGCTCCTATCATCAAATGTTCGATTATAATTTTGATTAACGTGTCTCAAGAAGTATGGAACTAGGAAACATTTTTTCCCAAGAATTAAAAAGGCCCTAAAAGAAGTGCTAGTGCTTTTGGATTATTAAAGCCAAAGGGGATTATCATACATCTCCATTAAATTAAGAAGTCAGTTATAAATCTTATAAAATATATTTCTCTCAAAGGGTAGGTGCCAAAAATAATTTAGATAACTTTTTACAGAATGAGTGCATAATAAATTTTAGAGAGAACTGAAGATGGTCTGTGGTACATAATTATTTTTCCCAAGTGGAAGTAGGGAACCAAATTCTTTCTAGAAATAAGAAACCAAACTTCTTGTCAGTACATTTAAATGACTTTGGAAACTTAGGAAAATACCAATGCTAAAGCCCCACATCAGAGCTATTAAATCAGAACCTCTAGAGATGGAGACCCAGACTCTGATATATATATATATATATATATATATATATATATATATATATATATATATATCAGAGCATATATATATATATATATATATATATATATATATTTTTTTTTTTAAAGCTCCCCAAATACATGTAAAGGTGCGCCAGGATTTAGAAACTGCTGGGTATGTCAGGTTCTCTAGAGCAATTAGTCTTAATCCTTTTGTTTGTATCTAATTTCCAGTTCTATTATCTACAAGCAGAATTCCATTCTCTCTTCTCATTTTTTTTTTCTGTTGGCTCCTAGCTTCTGATCTATTGTGCTGGATGTGTTACAGCCTTCCTATGAAAATGTATGTTCATGCATGGTGGATAATCAGTAAGTATTAGAGAAAAATTATAACAATAGTAGCAAAAATTATGAGTGCCAGTTCTCTCCAGATTAAATCAACAAAAATGTCTGGACTAGAACAACCTTTACGACTCTCCAAGTGGATATAGATATATCATTGTTGATGAAAGAGTATCCAAACCTTCAGAAAGCTTTATAAGAATTTATTTGAGCCAAAGTTTTGAGGACATGGCCAGAAGCAAAATCTCAATGGATTGAGAAAATGTTCCAAAGAATAGCCGTTTTGCAGCTTATTTTATACATTTAGAATCAAAGGAGAAAGTGTGAGAAAGGTTACACAAAATTTGTTGGTGGTAGATTATTAAGGAGGTAGGAGAAAGCGTAATGGGGCTAACCTCTGGGATTGGCTTTTAAGGAAAATGGAAAGATACATGCTTCTTTGAAATTGGTGGGTATAGGAGAGTTAATATTTAACATTTATAGTACATAAAGATGGTATGTAGGCAACAAAATCACAATGAGGAACTTTGTGGTCTCCTGCTCTGTTGGTCTTGTGCCAGCTGTGCCTTCAAGGGTCTAGAAAAGAAAATTACTCTGACATTTCAAAGGTATATTATACTAGATGCATACGAACAATGCGCAGGGCCTAGGCTGGCATGGTTCAGTGATTGAGTGTTCATCTATGAACCAGGAGGTCAAGGTTCGATTCCCTGGTGGGGGGTTGTAGGCTAGATCTCCAGTGTGGGTGTGCAGAAGGCAGCCAATCAATGATTCTTTCTCATCGTTGATGTTTCTATCTCTCTCTCCATCTCCCTTCCTCTCTTAAGTCAAATATATATATCACTTAAGATAAACATTAATAAATATATGAAGAACCATTTAAGGCAGGGCTCACTTAGGGTACTGATTAATCTTTGCAAAGGAAACTATGGGCCTGTAATGTTGACTTCCCACCAGGATCCGCCCAGTTAGGAATTTATGCTAAGTCAAGACAATGCTCTGCAGTTACTTTCAGTCCCTGGGCTTGTCGGGCCCACCAACTAGTCCCTGAACTCGTCCAGTCTACTCTGTCGCCCCTTTTCGTTCACACAGTTAGCTTCAGAAGCCGCAGTGTTGTGTGTTGGCCAAGCAACAGCTACTTGGGGAAAAACTGAGTGGCAAGACCGCTATCTCCAATAAATTTTCTGAATCCTAAAGCTCTTGGGAATATTTTTCCCTGGGAAACAAACTCCCCGAATCCTAAATCGCTACCAAAAGCTGCTTCGCATCTGGGCTGTCAACCACGGGAACACCAAACGGGCTGCAGTAGACTTCCCAGACAGGTTCTCCTCACTGGCTTCCCCTGGGGCCAGCTCCCCGCTGTGGTGCAGCCTCACAGCCCGCACCTGAGCGCGCTCCTTCCTGCTGAGCCCTGCCTTGGCCTCGGACGCGCGTGCGCACTAGCGAGCGAGGGCGGGCCAAAGCTGGAGGAGGCGGGGCGGGCCCTCGCAGTCAGCAGTCCATTGGCTGTCGCCTCGTAGGCCACGCCTCCGGGCTTTGGAGACGGCGGGGCTGGCCACGTTAGGCTGCGGGCTTGGGGGCTGAGCTCGCGGCCAAGGAGAGGTAAGCGGTGCGGGGTGGCCGGCGGCGGACCGTCGGCCGCTGCCCGTGATCGGGCGCCGCCGGATCGCACCCGCCTGTGGGCTTATCTCAGCGTGCGTGCAGGGCGGCCGGGGCCTCGCGGGCCTGGGGCTCAGCGGGGAGACGGGGCAGGGGAGCATGTGGTCGCAGGGCCTTGGGGCGGCCTGCAGGGGACAGGTCTTGCCGGTTGCCCTCGTCTTGTCTTTTCTGGATTCTGAACTTCGCGGGGACTAGGCCTTCCTCATTAGAGAGCTCGATGATGCCGGCTCTGGTGCCTGCGGTGGGGTCAGTGGGATCCTGACTCGTAAACTGATCATGTGATCCTTGCACACTCACCTGCAGTAGATTGCAGTCATCACAGACTCTCACACAGGTTCCCAAGTCCAGGGCTGAGCAGGGGATTCTGTCCGTGTCTTGTCTGGCCTGGGGTGGCTGTCTCCTCATTGCTAGTGACTCACTCAGGTCCTGTCCACTTTGGTGCAAAGGTTTATGGGTTAGCAGGGCCTGTTTTCAGATCTCCTGGTTCTCTGGTCCTCATTTGCCAGAATCACCCGAAGGAATAGTATGTGCCTGTATGTACCTAACAGCACATACACGTATGTTTTGAAATGTCTGCAAAAGCTGTGCTGAGATTTGCAGAGACTTGCACTTATAGTTGCACCCACTCCCCGTGAATTTTAATTTCAGCTGTGGCATCCTAACCCCTTAGTTTAGTTCCTGAATTTGGACCTTCTAAAATCAACGAAGTCATCCTATCAAGTATCATGCAATCTTCATCGATTCAACACACCTTTTTGATGGCTGCCTTGATGGTCAGAATCTTAAGCTACAAACAAATAGGCATTCCTGCCTTTTCTATCAGTTTATCTGCCAGTTTTATTTTCTAGATTTGAGATGGAATTGTTGTTGATGGTTCAATTTCAGGTTCTAGATTTAGGAACAGAAGCTTATGATGCTATATCATAAGAGAGCTCTTCTGGGACCTCCTTGCTTTCTTTACTTTCTCCTCTAGTAAGCCTCAGACCATGATGGCCCAGAGACCTAATCTTGCTAACTGTATCACTAAAGACCCCTACGTTTGAAGGTCTATCTGTAAAGTGAGGAGGATGGGTTTGAAATATTCTGTAATTTTGAGATGTTTAATGATAGGCGCAAATAGCATGTTCATTGTGTTAACAGAACTGACCATTTTAAAAACACAGTATGTATTTTATGCTTAAGTTTTAATTTTTTTGAAAATGATCACATTCAATTTCTGACTATCAAGTGTATGTTTTTCATTTTGATTCACATCCAACTCCTGTATACAAAGCACTATGATATTTCTGAATTTTGAAATGTAATAATCAGCTTTTAAATGTAACATATAGTGGTATGATATAAAAACAATTTTCAAAGCAATTTTAGTCCCTCCTATTGATAAGTGGTATCTAAAACCTCTGTCTTGGCTATTTGCTTACTTGGATAATGTTAGGTAGTTCCATTTCCTGGCTAATATCTATCAATATGTGGTTATGTTAACCATTATTAAATTTACTGTATTTTAATTGATTGCTGCTTCCAGTAGAGAATTAGTAACCAAAAGGTAATTAATCATTAGTTTGAGAATAAAAATATCCATAAAGATATAACAATAGTTTTTCATTTATTTATTGACTAGAGGCCCGGTGCACAAAATTCATGCATGGGGGTGTGTTCCTCAACCCAGCCTGCACCCTCTCCAATCTGCATCCCTCTCACAATCCAGGACTGATGGCTCCCAACTGCTCGCCTGCCTGCCTTCCTGATTGCCCCTAACCGCTTCTGCTTGCCAGCCTGATCACCCTTAACCACTCCCCTGCCAGCCTGATTGATGCCTAACTGCTCCCCTGCTAGCCTGATTGCCCCAAACTGCCCTCCCCTGCAGGCCTGGTCCCCTCCCCTCAACAACCCTCCCCTGTTGGACTGGTCCCTCCAACTGCTCTTCCCTGCAGGCCTGCTCCCCCACCCCCCAACTGCCCTTCCCTGAAGGCCTGTTCGCCCCCAACTTTCCTCTTCTGCTGGCCTGGTCACCCCTAACTGCCCTCCCTTGCAGGCTTGATCGCCCCAACTGCCCTCCCTTGCAGGCCTGGTCCTTCCCAACTGCCCTCCCCTGCTGGCCATCTTGTGGTGGCCATCTTGTGTCCACATGGGGGCAGCCATCTTGTGTGTTGAAGTGATGGTCAATTTACATATTACTATTTTATTAGATAGGATTGATGGTACTGTACTCATAAGTACGTCTCTTGGCCTTCCTGCAGGAGTAAAATGATATCTAAAACTAGTGGCCCAGTGCACAGATTCATGCACATTGAAAGGAAATTAATTAGAAGGAATATTTCAACATTGCAATTCACCTTTATAATAGAAGTGTCAACTAAATTCACCATTGACAATGACAGATTGAAACACACATGTGTGATTGGTGCCAGCTAGAGCTTTATATGTATCTCACATGAAGGAGTCAACTTAGCCTTTTATAGATATAGAATAAACTTGCTTAATTAGACCTGCTTTCTGATTTAGCTAAACTTTTTCCAGTCCAGTGAAGCACCCCAACTTCTCTTTTAGGTAATTGTCAGTGACACAGCAGTAAATATCAACATGAGGCAGATTATTATTGTAGATCATGCAGGGAGAACAAAGGGTAAAATATGTAACTGCAGCAGTGTTTGACTATATTCTGCACAGTGAGAAAGCCTGAAGTCATTTTCAAGGTCCACCATTTCTTACTTCTTTTCAGTTTCTAAACTTTCTATATCTCTGTTTTTCAGCTAATGGAAATAAAATAGGATTCTACCGAGTCTCCTATGTACCTACTTCTGTGAAGATCAAATGAGATTAGGCATGGAACATGCTTCACAGGCATTTGGTTAAAGTGTAAAATGTTTCCACCTGGTTATAAAGCAAGCCCTGTTCCTGGGCTGAAGAAACTCCAAGAAGGCTAGTCACTAGGGAGAGGAAGCCAGGACTTGCTACATGATGTCATTACCCAGCAACCATTTCTGGGCTGGGCGGTGGGCCACATTTTGTGACATGGGGTCTGGGTAGTGTCAGCTGCGATTTGGTGGGCTGTCACTCCAGGGTGGTGGCAGGGCCTGCTTTCCACTTGGGGGAAGCCAAGTATTGCTTTGTTGGTGCCAGGTCCGTGGTGCCATTTCTCTGTAAATTGCCAGTGAGCATCACGGCAGCTCCTGCGCTGAGCATCTGCCCCCTGATGGTCAGTGCGCATCATAACGACCAGTCAGACAGTTGGATACTTAGCATATTAGCCTTTTATATATGTATAGATAGTTCCCCTGAAATATAATATTCATAGCCTTGTGATACTTTTTTGATATTGTCCACCAACCATTAATTGAATTATTTGATTACATCACTATTAAGGCCATGGAAAATTCAAGAAAATACAACTTTTTGTTAAAAAATGTTTTTATTGATTTCAGAGAGAAGGGAGAGGGATAGAAAGATAGAAGCATCAATGATGAGAGAGAATCATTGATTGCCTGCCTCCTGCATGCCCCCTACTGGGAGTTGAGCCCACAACCTGGGCATGTGCCCTAATTGGGCATTGAACCATGACCTTCTGGTTCTTAGGTCAATGCTCAACCACTGAACCATGCCAGCTGGGCCAACTTTTTTTAATTTTCACCCAAGGATATGTTTTTATTGATTTTTAGATATAGAGGAAGAGAGAGGAAAAGAGAGAAAAACATCCATCAGATACCTCCCATACATGCCCTTACCGGGGATCGAACCTGTAACCTTTTAGTGTACAGGATGGTTATCTCAACCAACTGAGCCACCCAGCCATAGCAAGAAAATACAAATTTTCAAAATTTTGCTTTTTTTTTTTAAAAAAATTAAATCTTCATTGTTGAAAGTATTACATATGTCCTTCCCCCCCCCCCCCATTGAACTCTTCTAGCCCACCCCCACCCCCTGCTGCAGGCCTTCACCACACTATTGGGTTATGCATATATGCATACAAGATCTTGATTGATCGCTTCTCATCCACCCACTCTCCCCTGCCTTCTCTCTGAGATTTCTCAGACTGCTCCATGTTTCTGTGTCTCTGGGTCTATTTTGTTCATTAGATTCCACATATGAGTGAGAACATGTGATACTTGTCTTTCTCTGATGGGCTTATTTCACTACTCTCTAGGTCCCTCAATGCTATCTCAAAGGGTAAGAGATCGTTCTTTCTTACAGCTGCATAGCATTCCATGGTGTAAATGTACCACAGCTTTTTTATCCACTCATCTACTGATGGGCACTTGGGATGTTTCCAGATCTTAACTATTGTAAGTTGTGTTGCCATGAACATTGGAGTACATACATTCTTTCTGATTGGTGTTTTGGGTTTCTTAGGATATATTCCTGGAAGTGGGATCACTGGGTCAGATGGCAGTTCCATATTTAATTTTTTAGGAAACTTCATACTGTTTTCCCGTAATGGCTCCACCAGCCTCAACACGTTGCCTTTGCTGGACCTTTCTAGTTATCGAAATGGACCAGATCAACATGGGAAGATTGAGGAGAAATGTAAGGGCTGAGGAAGTATATCCAGTGGAGTCTTTTCTAGTTTAAAATTTTAGTGGGAAGGGGGGGAAACCACCAAAAAATATAAAGAAATAATAGTGTTAGAGTTATTGGTGGGTCTATTAGTATATCAAAACTTGATCTTAAGTATTTCTTGGTTTATAACAATGAACTCAGTTTATCTAATAAAAGAAACCTAGGGTAATAATTTTTTTATTAAGGTATTATATGTGTACATAGCTTACCATTGCCCCCCCCCCCCACCTCCCATTCATGCCCTCCCTCCCCAGAGTTCTGTGTTCATTGGTTGTACTTATATTCATGCATACCAGTCCTTCGGTTGTTCTCTTATCTCCCCCCAGGTCTCCTTCCCCTCCCCGCTGTCATTTGACAATCTGCTTGTTTTATGGTGACTATCTCAGGACCACATGAATAGAATCTGCTCCTCATTTGGCAGACTGCTTGTTTTATGGTGACTGTCTCAGGACCACACGAATAGAGTCCGCTCCTCCTCTGGTTCACACCGCCCCTCCCCCCGGGTCCCACTGCTTCCCTTAGGACACACGGCTCACCCGGGGCACACGGCCCCCTGGGACACACGGCTCACCCAGACCTAGGGTAATAATTTAAACTTTGATCAAGTGGTGGGCAATACATGTTGCTTTAGGACAGTGTTTCCCAAACTTTTGACATATGTGTACCCCTTCTATAATTTTCGTAACGCTGAAACCCCTTGTCAAAAAAAAAAAAAAAGGATGTATTTTAATAACAATCAATATTTATTTTTTCTTTTTTTGGTACATACACAAAATAATAATAAACAAAAAATAAAATTATTCATAATAAAATCTAAATAAAAGTTATATTATAAATAACATTTATTTGCATACCAGACCATCTCACGCCTCACAAGACTGTCTTCTTGACTTGACTAATAAGAACGTAGAATTAGGTGCAGCTAAGCACGATGCTGTGCATATCCCCACCAAACTCTTCCCGTACCCCTGTGGGTACGTGTACCACACTTTGGAAAACACTGCTTTAGGAGATGTAAAATCTTTATCGCATGTTTTTTTTTTAAATCTTTTTAAAAAAATACATGTCCCTTCTTTCCCCCCATTAGCCCCTTCCAGCCTGCCCCTGCCCCTACCCCCAGGCTTTCACCAACTTTCCGTCTGTGCCCATGGGTTATGCACACATGCATACAAGTTCTTTGGTTGATCTTCCCACCCACCCCCGCCTTCCCTCTGAGATTCGACAGTCTGTCCCATGCTCCTATGTCTCTAGGTCTGTTTTGTTCATCAGTATATTTTGTTCATTAGATTCTACATGTGAGATCACATAAGTATCACATGTTTTTTAAAAAGTACAGGAGACCTAGAGATGAGTAGTGTAATAAAATTTGGTATCTATATCTTAATATATAAAGAGATGATACACAAATTAGGCCGGGACACCGTAACGGGACAACCGGACAGGAGAAGGTTGTGCGTGCAGGTGAGGCCCGGAGCAGAGACAGAGATGAAGACAGAGGCAGGGGGGCCTGCCCAAGTCGCCGCAGCTGCTCTGGCAACCCCCGTGCAGACTCAGGCAGGAGAGTAGGGGGGCGCCTGGGGTGGAAGTCACTACCTGACTACCACCACAGGTTCCAGCCGCCTGCAGCGCCAGTCTGGCCTGACTTCCGTGGTAGCATGCGGGGTGCCTCTTTGCACGGCTGGAGATGGGGCACCTTCTGATATGATTTCAATTGCGCATTGGACCTCTAGTATATATATAAAAGCCTAAGTGGCCCTTATGATCACACAATCAGCTGGTAGTTATGATGTGCACTGACCACCAGGGGGCAGATGTTCAGCCCTCTCCTCAGCTGGCCAGCCCCTATTGGCCTGATTGGGACTGGGCAAGACAGCCCCAATCGCAGGCTAGGCCAAGGGGCATGCATGGGCCTCTAGCAGTTATATAAATATAAGTCTGTGATTAACAATTAGTGATAAATTGGACAGAGTTTGTGTCCATGCTAGGAAATGAACACGGGATGCTTGTCAATTTTCTTCCACTTAAATTATTTGAAAGAATTTTTTTGTTATTGTTATTAATCCTCACCTGACTATATTTTCCCATTGATTTTAGAGATAGTGGAAGGGAAGGGGAGAGATGGAGAGAGAAACATCAAAGTGAGAGAGACACATACTGATTGGTTACCTCCCACAGGTGTGCCAACCAGGGCCTGGAATGAGCCTGCAACTGAGGTACCTGCCCTTGACTGCAATGGAACCCTTCATTCTAGAGGCTCACGCTCTATCCAGTGAGCCAAACCGGCTAGGGCTGAAGGAAAGTTTTTAAGCAATGTGGATGATCCCACTTATTTTCAAACATTAAAACTACAATTTATTGTTTTTATAAATTGGGTCTCCCACGTACTTCTGTCCTCAATTTTTTAACGCATTCCAGATCACAATGGAAGTTATAAAATTGCATTTATGATTTTTAACTTGTGTTAATTTATATTGGCTTTCATTCAGTTAGCCTGAGTTTACTTTAGTTTTATATATTTTGAAGACATTTAAAAAAGTTTCACATCATTACATACCATATAAATTTCCATTGCTCATGATAAGAAAATATTTGTTTAGTCCCAAGGAAGTTGAGAATCCAAACAACATAGATTGTTCATTATTACTTATTTAAAGATTTATCTTTCACTTGTCCGCCCAGGCTTCTAAACTGAACACTAGTTCTTCCTAGCGCATTAGAATATATCTTCTACTCTCTTTTTGGTCAGATAAGCAGCTGCTTGCTAATTTGGTTGATAAGCATCTTGAGCAAATGTTATGATTATGGATGTTGCAATTATAGTTTTATAATGAGGTTTTTTTGGCTGCCTGGGTGTAACTTTCTGTTAACAAACCTTTCTTTGGAACTAACCGTTTTTAGAATTTACTGTAAGCTTTACTCTAATTTAACAATCCTTGAACAGGTTTATGTAGTCAAACCTACAGGTATTAGTATATGCTATTAGGACATAAACATGGAGGGCACAGAGGAAACTTTTTATTCAAGCTGTTTTAAGACATTTAAGTAAATAATAGAGGAATATGCAAATTAGCCTGGACATCATTGACCGAACAGCAAGGACCTGAGGCTGCATGGTCCCTGGCTGGTGTGAGGGACCTCAGGCCTCTCCCCCTGTCCTGTGGGGCTTGATGGGGGACCTCAGGCCGTGCCCCTGGCTCTGAGGGGCTTGATGGCCTTGACGGGGGACCTCAGGCCACACCCCCCACCCTGGCACCATGGGACCTCAGGCCATGCCCTTTGACCTGCAGGGCTTCACAGGGGACCTCAGGCTGCGCCCCTTGCCTGGTGGGGCTTGATAGGGAACCTCGGGCCATGGCCATGGCCCCTGTCTGGCGGGGCTTGTCTGGGGATCTCAGGCCGTTCCCCCCACTGCCCCAGTGCCGGGCCTGGAGACCTAAGGCTGCACCCCCGCCCAGAGGAGCTTGAAGGGGGTGGCTGGCTGGGTCTGGGTCTCACTCAATTGGGATGGGGCCAGCCAGGTCTGGGTCTCCTGCATTTTCAAAGCTCGTGCAGTTGGTGGGTGGGGATTTGACTCTGGGTCCCGTGGTGTACCCCAGACTCTTGACAGGAGGGAGATTTTCATATACATTTTACTAATTTTCTTTCATCTCTGACACTTCTGTTATAGAGAAAGGGCAAGTAGCAATATTAAAAATATTTCCTCTAATTAATTCCCTTTTAATGTGCACGGATGTTGTGCACCAGGCCACTAGTATAGAGATAAATGTCATGGAAATATTCTTTTGACCATGAAGCTTGGAAGGATGATGACCCCTCACTGAAGTAGTCACCAAAGATTGAGAGTCTACTTTTCACTAGACCTGGGAGGTTGGGGGACCATCTAATGAAGAAGCTGAGCATCTCATAGGGAAAGTTCATGACCTTGGTGTTCAGAGTCCAAAAGGTTGGGAGGGAAGACAGGTTAGAACGAGGTTAGATGTGGGTGTGAGTAAGGAAGGTTTTCTTAAGGATATGGCTGTCTTTTAAGTTCCAAATAGTAGTTTGGATTTCAAGTTTTGATGAAGCTTCCTGTTGTCAACTTTTACCCAACAAATCATAGTTTTTAGTACAGGTGTAGTATGATTTCTAAATTTAAAAAGAACAAATATGTCTCCAATGAATATGGGTATTATTTGTCAGAGAAAGCAGAGGCAATGGCTTTTTTGCTTCTTTTCTTTTGTGAACCTCTTTTGTTTGGCATTTGGACTTCCAAACTACTTTGACAAATACTTTTTATCACATGTGACATCTCTCATCTATTGTTAGGATGCCTGGAAAGTTGTGTTGAGCATCTTTAGTTCTGGGTTAGTTCTGAGCTCAGAAATGTGAAAAATGCCTTGACCCTAATGACAGTTTTCATGGATGTTGGAGGGGGTCTTACCTGCATTTACCTCTGGTTTCCTTCCTGTTATTTTTAGGACCTGGAGTTTTAATAGTGTTTCAAAGGACTACTCCCACTCATGCATAAGATCCTGTTCCTTTCATTTACTCAAAGATTTGGCTCCAGTGTATCTCTCTCCCCTGTAATGAGATTATTCCCTTTAGTACATCTATATGCTGTGATTCTTGTTATTCCTTCTTTCTTAAAAATAATTAGTTAAAGAATTATTTTTCCTTCTTGACCACAATCATTCTTAGCCACTACACAATTTCTTTTTTTTTTCCTTTTATAGGAAAACTATACTTAAGTGTCCAATTACTTTACTCCTATTTATTTACTTAATTTAGAGAAGAAGGGAGAGAGAGAGATTTATTTTTCCACTTATCTATGGGAGAGAGAGACAGAGGGACACACCGAGAGACACACAGAGACATTGATTTATTGCTATGCTTATGTATGCACTCATTGGTTGTCTCTTGTGTGTGCCGTGAAAGGAGATGGAAGCTGCAACCTTGGTGTATGGGGAGGATGCTCTAATCAACTGAGCTACCCAGCCTGGGCTCCTATTCTTTCTTAAATTCAATTTAATTAGGCTTTCCTCCTCATCGTTCTAAAAGAATTTCTCTCCTCAGAGTCACAATGACTTTCATTTTGTTAAGTCTGAAGGTCCTTCTCCTCCTCCTCCTCCTTCTCCTCCTTTAATATAACTATTGATTTTAGAGAGGAAGGAAGATGGAGAGGGAGAGAGAGAGAGATAGAAACATCAATGATGAGAGAGAATCATTGAGGAGAGAGATTGTCTGCCTCCCGCACACCTTCTAATGGGGATCGAGCCCACAACCCGGGCACATGCCCTTGACCGAAATTGAACCTGTAGGCCAATGGTCTATCCACTGAGCCAAACCAGCTAGGGTGAGATCATTCTTTTCTTTAAAAATTTATCTTTATTGTTGAAAGTATTATAGATGTCCATTTTTCCCACATTGACCAGTACCTGCCCCTACCCCAGGCCTTCACCACACTATTGTCTGTGTTTTTGGGTTATTCATATATGCATACAAGATTTTTGGTTAATCTCTTCCCCTCCCCACTCACCCCTGAGTTCCCCCTGAGATTAGACAGTCTGTCGAATGCTTCTATGTCTCTGGATCTATTTTGTTCTTCAGTTTATTTTGTTCATTAGTTTCCACATATGAGAGAGGTCATGCAATATTTGTCTTTCTCTGACTGGCTTATTTCACTTAGCATAATACTCTCCAGGTCTTTCCATGCTGTCTCACAGGTAAGAGATTCTTTTTTTTTTTTTTTTTTTTTTTTTACAGCTGCATAGTATTCCATGGTGTAAATGTATCACCATTTTTTTTTTATCCACTCCTCTACTGATGGGCACTTGGGATGTTTCCAGATCTTAGCTAATCTAAATTGCACTATGAACATAAGGGTGCATATATTATTTCTGAATGGTGTTTCAGGTTTCTTAGGATATATTTCTAAAAGTGAGATCACTGGGTCAAATGACAGTTCCATGTTTAATATTTTGAGGAAACTCCATACTGTTTTTCACAGTGGCTATACCAGTCTGCATTCCTACGAGCAGTGCACAAGGGTTCCCTTTTCTCCACATCCTCACGAGCACTTGTCATTTGTTTATTTCTTGATGCTAGCCATTCTGACAGATGTGAAGTGATACCTCATTATTGTTTGCTTTTTTAATTTTGTTAATTCTCACCTGATGATATTTTTTTCATTGACTTTTATTTATTTATTTTTTAAAATATATTTTATTGATTTTTCACAGAGAGGAAGAGAGAGAGACAGAGATCCAGAAACATCAATCAGCTGCCTCCTGCACACCCCCTACTGGGGATGTGCCCGCAACAAAGGTACATGCCCTTGACCGGAATCGAACCTGGAACCTTTCAGTCCGTAGGCCGACACTCTATCCACTGAGCCAAACCGGCCTCGGCTTCATTGACTTTTAGAGAGAGTGAAATGAAAGGGAGGGAAGAGAGGAGAGGAAGAGATGGAGAGAGACAGAGACATCGATTGGTTGCCTCCTGCAGTTGCGCTGACTGGAGCTGGTTATGGAATCTGCAACCGAGGTACATGCCCTGGACCAGAAATTGAACCTGAGACTCTTCAGTCCATAGGTCAATGCTCTAATCACTGAGAAACTTGTCAGGGCTCATTGTTGTTTTAATTTGCATCTCTGATGATTCATGACTTTGAGCATTTTTTCAGATGTCTCTTGGCCATTGGTATGTCCACTTTGGAGAAGTCTCTATCTACCGTATTTGCCGGCGTATAAGATGATTTTTTGGCCCTGAGAAATACTGCATTTGCCGGCGTATAAGAGACTGGGCATATAAGACGACCCCTAACATTTCCACTAAAAATACAGAGTTTGTTATATATTCGCCGTATAAGACTACCCCCCACTTGGAGGCATATTTTTCAGGGCCAAAAAATCGTCTTATACACCGGCAAATACGGTAGATCCTTTGCCCAGTTTTACATTGGGTTATTTGTTTCCTTTTGTTTAGTTGTATGAGTTCCTTATATATTTTGGAAATTAACTTCTTATCAGATGTATCATTGGCAAATGTGTTCTCCCATACAGTGGGCTCTTAATTTTGTTGATAGTTTCTTTTGCTCTACAGAAACTTTTCATTTGATATAGTCCCATTTGTTTAATTTCTCCTTTGTTTTTCTTGCCCTTGGAGATGTATTGACAAACATCTTGCTTCAAGAGATGTCTGAAATTTTGCAACCTATGGTTTCTTTGAAGATTTTTATGGTCTCTCTTTTATCCATTTTGAGTTTATTCTTGTGTATGGTGTATGTTGGTGGTCCAGCTTAACCAGCACCATTTATTAAAGAGACTGTCTTTACTCCAATGTATGCTCTTGTCTCCTTTATCAAATATTAATTGAGCATAATGACTTGGGTCAATTTCTGGGTTCTCTTTTCTGTTCCATTGATCTACATGCCTGTTCTTGTGCCAGTACCAGGCTGGTATGAGAACAGTGGCTTTGTAGTATAGCTTGATATCCAATATTGTGATCCTTCCAATTTTGTTCTTCTTTCTCAAGATTGCTGAGGTCTTTTCTGGTTCCATATAATTTTGTGGAGTATTTGTTCTAGATTGGTGAAATATGCCTTTAGTATATTAATAGGAATTGCATTGAATCTATAGATTGCTTTGGGTAGTATGGACATTTTAATGATGTTAATTCTATGAATCCAGGAACACTGTATATTCTTCCACTAGTTTATATCTTCCTCTATCTCCTTTTTCAATGTTTAGTTTTTCAAGTAATATTCCTCTATCTCTTTTTTCAATGTTTAGTTTTTCAAATAATAGTCTGTTATTTCCTTGGTTAAGTTTGTTCCTAAGTATCTTAAATTTTGTTGTTGCAATGGTAAGTAGGATTTTTTTTTTTTAGTTTCTCTTTCTGTGAGTTCATTATAGGTTTATAAAAAAAATGCCAACAATTTTTGGGAGTTAATTTTGTATTCTATATTGCCGGATTCATTTATTCTAGTAGTTTTTTGGTGGAGTTTTTAGTGTGTTTTTTTTTTTATGTACAATATCATGTCATCTGTGAATAATGACAGTTTTACTTCCTCCTTTCCAATTTGATGCCTTGTTTCCTTCTTGTCTGATTGTTGTGGCTAGGACTCACAGTACTAAGTTGAATAAGAGTAGTGAAAGCGGACAGCCCTGTCTTGTTCCTCTTCTTAGGGGAAGTAGTTTAAGTTTTTGCCCATTGAGTGTGATGTTCACTGTAGGTTTGCCATATGGGGTCTTTATTATGCAGGGATATGATGCCTCTATTCCCACTTTGCTGAGAGTTTTTATCAAAAATGGGTGATGTATTTTGTTGAATGCTTTTTCTGCATCTATTGATAGGAATATGTGAGTTTTGTCTTTCAGTTTATTTAAGTGATGTATCATGGTTATTGATTTGCAAATATTATACCAGCTTTCCATCCCTGAACAAATCCTACTTGGTCATAGTGTGTGATCTTCTTAATGTATTGCTGAGTCCGATTTGTTAATATTTTGCTGGGATTTTAGCATCTAAGTTCATCAGGGATAACGGCTTGTAATTCTCTTTCTTTGTAGTGTCCCTATCTGGTTTTAGAATTAGGATAATGTTGGCCTCATAAAAAGAGTGTGGAAGTGTTCCATTCTTTGGGACTTTTTGGAATAGTTTGAGGAGTAGAGGTGCTAGTTCTTCTCTGAATGTCTGGTAAAGCCATCCTGACCAGGGCTTTTGCTTGCTGGGAGTTCTATTCCTGCTGCCTCTGTGATCTTTCCCATCTCAGTGAATGGAGACTCCATTCTTTCCATGATTCAGGCCAAAAACTTGGGTGTCATCCTTGACTCTTTCTCTCATAATCCACATACAAACTAATGAAAAAGCCTGTGAGCTGTTATCTTCAAAATATATCTAGGATCCGAGTATTCCACACTCCCCACTGTTCTGAGCCCCCATGTGTCTGTGTCCTTAATGTTGTAATAGTATTTGTTATTTGCTGCCACCTATTCCGGGGGGGAGGGGGAGGCAGTTCTTTCACGGTCTTGCCTGGGCTCACTCATGTAGTAATGGGGATTGATAGGTTTGGAAGCTGCAGCTCAGATGGCTTGTCTCTGCTATATGCGGTCTGGTAAGCTATCCCATGCTTCATCTGATGGTTTAATGGGAGCAAGAGAGCAAGTGGAAGCTGCATGGCCTTTAGGGACCTAGACTAAGAATTCCCACAACTTTATTTCCCCCCTGTTAGTCAAAGCAGATCACGAGGAAGCCCAGATTCAGGGATGGGGAAGTAGACTACCTCTCTATGAGGGGAACAGCAAAGTCACCTTGTACAGAAAGGTGCAAACAGGAATTGGGAAGAATTGGGGGCCTTTTTTTTTTGTAATCTACCATAGCTTTCTAACTGGTGGTCTCTTCTGTTCTCTCAGTGCCCTCTATAATATTGTCAACAGCAGTAAAGGGATTAAAAACAAGACTATAAACAAAAACAAACAAACAAACAAACAAACAAACTTGAGTTTGATTTCCTTTCTTTTTTGTCCTAAGCTCTCCAATGGCTTCCCATTACCACTCAAAGTTAAAAGGCAAAGTCTTTGCAGAGGTCTGTGAGGTTTGCCATGACCTGACCCCTTGGCTGTGTCTCTAACTTTATTTCCAACTCCTCTTCCTCACAAACCACATCTGCTCAGTTAGCTTCTATTCAGTTTCGGAGTCATAGGAGGCCTACTCTCCCTGTGGCTTTTATACTGCTGTTCTTTCGGCCTAGAATCAGTCTTCTTCTTGGAGACTATGGACTCCTTTACTTCCTCTAAGTCTTTGCTCATGTTTCACTTCTGTGAGCCTTTCCTGATCATCTTTAAAATTGGAACCCTCTAATATTAACCCGCTTTCCTGCTTTACTTTTGGGGCTAGCACTTATCTTATAAAATGCTATTTTGCTATTCTTGCTTATTCTTATCTTTTTGGCTTATTCTTATCTTTCCTTTGCTAGGACTGTGATCTGTAGGCCAGGGATTTTTGTCTGTATCCCCAGTGCTTAGAACAGTGTCTGACTGGAGGTAGGCATCTAATAAATATTTGTTGAATGAATGAATGAAAGGTAGGCTTTTGGTACCAAACATTTTCCAGGTCAAGGTATCTCTTCCATGTTTATGCAAAAACTCTTGAAACTGATTCTGGGTTCTTATCTGAGGAAATTCCTGACCTCTTTGTGCAGGTACTTTTGTGATCCATTTTTCTTTTTAAGAGGTCTGCTAGTCAAAGTGTTCTTTTCATCCAGGCTTTTTTATTCTTTGAAAGAAGAGTATCACAATCTGTAATCAGCTGCATAGAATTCCTGCTCAGTAGATTCTTAATAGCAACCTCTTCACTTTGAGTTATACATCATAACATTTTTGTTTAAAGCAAAGATGAATTAGTTAATATGTGAAAGGAATAGTCTAAGGCAGAAAAATTTCAAACCTTTTTGTTGAACTGTTGGACCTTCCCTCTCTCCAAAATACCTTATTGAGAACTGCAGGTAAGAGAGACGTTTTTATTAGTCAAAATAAAGTATTTTACATACTGATTTATAGCATAATCTTATTATAAACTCAGTCTGAATCTTGAAGCTATTGTAATGAGCAAGTGAGGACAGAGCTGACTCCATCTTGAAGGTAATCCACCTGCTTAACTTCTGAGCGAAGGAACCCTGACCTTTGACCTCCCTCATCCCCCTGGTGGCCTCTGGAATGTGTACAGAGGCTTCTGGCTAATCACGGAATTTTCATTAATCCTCTGGGGCAAGGTGTCCTCCATGTTATCTCTCTTAGCTCACCCTGGCGCCAGGGCCTCCTGGTATCTGGCCCCTTGATTCCCCCATGACCACCCATGAATTCCTTTTCTAGAACATGGGTCGGGTCTCTAACCAGGGATCATAGAGGGTACTGAGTGCCCTCCTGTGGCTCAGGATGCCGGTTCTGTACTAAGTTCTGTATTAAACTCATCATCTGATGAGCTGGCCTTGTCTGCTTCCTTCTCTGCCTCTCAGCTCCTTCAGCATTTGGAGGCCACTTTGCATCCACAGCCTTTTCACAGAACTGGGCATAGCCTCTGAAATTACTGATTATGAATGACAATGATAACCCTTTAAATGCTTCAGTCTCCAATTTATTTTTGTATTTCAGTTTTGTATTCTGTTTTTGTTGCGTACCATTAAGGAAAACTCCATTCACATAAATTACCAGTTGCAAACAGTAATAATTTTTAAACAGCTTACATTGCAATAGTACAACTTCTGGTTATTGTTTTCCATTTTGTTTTATTTTTAAAAATATCATATCGAGGAAATTTTTTTTCATATTGAGGAAATTTTCAAACACACACATAAATAGGGACTACAGAAAGGGAACTTAGTTTCAACAAAAATCATCATTTTCAATCTTGTTTTCTCTTTCCTCTAGCTTTAAAAAAAGTAATTAGCAATAAAAACTATTTATTTAGTTTTTTAGGACTTTTAATTTTAAATTCAATTACTGTGTCATTATTACAGCTAACAAAATTAACACAAATTCCTTACCGTTATCTTGTAGTGAGTCCATATTTCAGAATTTCTCACTTGTGCCAAGGATGTCTTGCTATTGTTGATTTGTTGGAATCAGAATCCAAATAAGGTTTCCAAATTGTATTTGGTTATGATATCTCTCTGGTCACTTATACTAGTCCCTCCACCCCTTCCATTTCCCATGTCACTGATTTGTTGGAGAAACAGTCGTTTGTCCTTAAAATGGTTTTGTTTACCTTGCCCCTCTACCCTTTGTATTGTCTATGAATTGGTAGTTAAATATACAGTGCCATGTAGATTCATTTTGAATTTATTTAGGCAACAGTATTCTTAGAGGGTTCTGTGTATGTCTTATTCCATCACATCATGAGGATACTTGTCTGGTTTTTCCCTTTTAGTGATGCTAAAATGAATCAATGGGTTCAGGTGGGGGCATCCTTATTTCTCCAAAAGGAATTTCCCATCATTTTTTAACCTAACAGTTTTAGCAAGAATTCATGATTCATTCCCAAATCAATTCTATATGAACAAAGTGATGTAATACCTTTAAAGGTATTTTTTTTAAAGAAATGAGTACATTTTAATTCTTTTCTTCACATCTCTGTTCACAACCTCACCTCACAACTATTTTTTACCTTCTCTGCTCCCAGAACCCTACATTTGCACATCCACACAGTACCTTCAGAATGTACTGAGCATTTGACATAAAGCTGGGAAGGAGCTATGGAATGGAATGACAGTGAAGGTTGCGGAAGTGGAGGGAGTAAAGATTATCTACCCACCTACTACCTCCTGGCTTGCCTGGTTCACGTCCCTCTTTCCCTGCCTCTTATTTCTTTGTCTTTAGTTTGTAAGATTTTTAAAAATATATATATTTTATTGATATTTTACTGAGAGGAAGGGAGAGAGATAGAGAGCTAGAAATGTCGATGAGAGAGAAACATCGACCAGCTGCCTCTTGCACACCCCCCACCGGGGATGTGCCCGCAACCAATGTACATGCCCTTGACCGGAATCGAACCCGGGACCTTCAGTCCGCAGACCGACGCTCTACCACTGAGCCAAACCAGTTTTGGAAATATTTTTTTTTTTTTTTAAAGCTGTGTAGGATAGTTATGGTTTAGAGGGCCACGAGGACTTAGAGGGTTGGAAAGTGGGTATGCCTGAGGTAGATGTTGATCACGGCATTGGTATTGGGCATGTATTGAATGTTAATCCAGGCTGGAGCTAAGCATACACATTTTAACATTTGTCTTATGTAGTCAAAATTGGTCTCAAACAAATTTGAGAAATCAATCAAACGTGTACTCTCTGTACTTAGCGCCCTGCTGACATGGACAGAGGTAAATGGTACCCCAAGCACTTAGAAGACTCATGCATTGCTGTGGTTAAAGAAAAGATAAATGGCACCTTGAGTCTTCTGTGTATGGGTGTGTGCTTCTTCCTTCCAGTGGTCAGAACCCAAAACCTTGGAGTTGTCTTTCGCTCTTCTTTCATTCCACATTTCACCCATTAGCAAATTGTGTCAAAGCACATGTAACGTCTGACCTCTGCTCACCACCTCAACTGCTGTTCCCCTCGTCTAAGGCAACATGATTTCTCTCCTGGATTATTGCTGTGACTTCCTAACTGATCCCCTTTTATCCATCCTTGCCCTCTGAGGGTCTATTCTCCTTAGAAGCTAGAATGATCTTTTTAAAATGGAAGTTAAGTATGTCATCCCTCCTTCCCCAAACCTCTAACACAGTGGTCGCCAAACTCATTAGTCAACAGAGCCAAATATCAACAGTGCAACGATTGACATTTCTTTTGAGAGCCAATTTTTTAAAACTTAAACTTCTTCTAACGCCACTTCTTCAAAATAGACTCTCCCAGGCCGTGGTATTTTGTGGAAGAGCCACACTCAAGGGGCCAAAGAGCCACATGTGGCTCGCCAGCCGTAGTTTGCCCACCACGGCTCTAGGACTTCTCCTCTTGGGAAATCCAAAGGCCCACAGTGCTGCCCCCCCCCCCCATCCTGCCCTTCACCCCAGGAGCTATGAGAGCTGGGCCCCTGCTTTCACTCTGTTGTCTCTTAGACCCAACTTGCTCACTTGCACCAGTCACACTGGTGTCCGTGGCCTTTTCTAATCCTGCTCGGTGGGCTTCCACCTTCAGGGTGTTGCCCTGGGTGGGTCTTCTGCCAAGAATGCTCATTGTTTCCTTCACATCTCTATCCAGATGTCATCATATCTGAAAGGCCTTTCTTCAGACAGATCAAAACATATATAGACTTCTGCCGAAACCTGTTTGGCTCAGTGGTATAGCGTCAGCCTGCGGACTGAAAGGTCCCAGGTTCGATTCTGGTCAAGGGCATGTACATTGGTTGCGGGCACATCTCCAGTAGGGGGTGTGCAAGAGGCAGCTGGTCGATGTTTCTCTCTCATTGACGTTTCTAGCTCTCTCTCTCCCTTCCTCTCTGTAAAATATCAATAAAATATATTTAAAAAAAACATATATAGACTCCCATTAAAATGTACCTATTGATGACTAAAATTTATATTTAGGTGTCATGTTATACATGCATTTTGAAAATTAAACTCTTTGTACTGCAATCTAAGTGACTAAAAATACCTTCCTTCTATAAACTTTCAGTTATGTTAGATGGATACATTGTAGGATGAGAGGGCATGGTGAGTATAGTATGATGCTTTCATGTTGATTTCTTACCACGCTCACAGAAGAAAACAGGCAGAGCCCATAGGAAACCCTGGAGGGCGTTGCCTATGTCTGTTACCTTGATTGCGGTGATGATATCGTAAGTGTTTTATATGTCTAGACTCATCACACTGTACACATTCCATATATGCATTTCTTTGTATATCAATTCTACTTCAATAAATCTTTTTAAAACTCCCTACTCTCTTGACTGAGGCTAACATATTTGATTAAAATGAGATTAGAGGAAGTTGAACACACTGGAGGAACACTTAATTTTTTTCAGGGGCAGATGGATTAATCTCCTGGCAAACAATTTAGAATCAAAGGTAATTCTGTTAGCTTACTTGTTTGGAACTCTGCAGGACCATTATAGCTTCTAATAACTCAAAGGTGTGACTTTCTCATTAAATAGCTCTTAATAAGTAGTGTAATTGGATCAAGGTAAGCCTTTTTTATCTGATGTGTGCTGTGGTGAAACTGCCTCCTTAGACAGTGATAAAGGACCATGGTTTCCAGTGAGTAAATGTGATCACTAATTTTTTTATTGAGCCTAAAAACGAATTGAGCCTAAATGTTTTTATTTGAAGAGAATTCATAGTTTCTATTTAATGTAAAAATAATGTACACCCATTGCAGGGGAAAAAATTAAATGAAGCATTTATAAAGAGAAATGTAATAGGATGTAATCACTCATCATCTTAGTATCCAGAAATAACCCTAACATTTTTACATATTCACTTAATTTTTTTTCTTAATTTTGTGTGTGTGTGTATTTAAATGTATGGCTCAGTCAATGAGTAACTTTACACAAAAGATGCTTCCTTTAAGCCTTTTGTATTTTTAAAAAAATATATATTTTATTGATTTTTTACCGAGAGGAAGAGAGAGGGATAGAAAGTTAGAAACATCGATGAGAGAGAATCATTGACCAGCTGCCTCCTGCACACCCCCCACTGGGGATGTGCCCGCAACCAAGGTACATGCCCCTGACCGGAATTGAACCTGGGACCTTTCAGTCTGCAGGCCAACACTATCCACTGAGCCAAACTGGTTTCGGTGCCTTTTGTATTTTTATACTTTGAAATGGAGGTGACTAGAACTTGAGGAATGTATGTGACACTTTGGGGTACAGCCAAGAAGTGTCAAAAACCAAGGCCAGAAGGAGTACCCTGAGTGCCACTCACTCCCAGAGAGGGAATTACCGGTAGTTTTTTTTGCCTACCCCAGACTTTCAGCTTTACTGTGGTGGATTCCCTGTGGAACTGAGTCTGGTGGGGCAGGCCTGGGAGGCTGTGGTCCTGGGAACCATGCTGTTTCTGCCCTCTTTCTGTGGCTTTGCTTCTGAGCTGACCTGGTTGGTCTTTGAGAACTTCTGTATCAGTTTGGAGGTAAGCCAGGTCGGGAGAAGTTCCATTTGGGCTGATACAGAAGTAGCATATTACTCTTTGATTAGATGGACTAGGGGCCCAGTGCACAAATTCATGCACCTTGAAATGAACTGCGGGCTGTGAGGCTGTGATGGGCACAGGGATGGTCTTGGCCCATCCTATGTGACCCTGCCTAACCCATACCACTGTGACCCCAATTCCCTGTCTGCCAGCAGACTTGCTCCTGCTGCCATTCCAATGTGCTGATGGCGCCGGCTCTGCTCACACCTGCTGATGGCGTGGAGCAATTGGGGTTGGTGCCAGCAGTGGGTGCGAATGGGCTGGTGCTGTCAGTCGGTGAGAATGGCAGCTGCTGGCCCCGATTGCCCCTCAGGAGCAGGGAGAGGTGGAGAAGCCCTCAGGGGCAATCGGGGCGGCAACCACCACTTGCACCGCTAATGGCGCCGAGCGATTGGGACCAGTGCCAGGTACCAGGAGTGGGTGTGAGCAGTGGCGTCAGTGCCAGCTGCAGGTGCAAGGGGGGCTAGTACTGGCAGTGGGTGCGAGTGGCAGCTCCAGTGCTGGCAGCAGGTGTGAGTGGTGACTGCCAGCCCAATAGCCCCTCACAAGCAGGGGAAGATGGAGAAACCCTGAGGGGCAATCAGGCCGGCAGCTGTCACTCGCATCTGCTGATGGTGCCAACAGTGGGTGGGAGTGGGGCCAGCACGAACAGCAGGTGTGAGTGCTGGGCGGAATCGCAGCATGTGGGAGCAAAGAATTTTCAATAACCACTAGAGGCTTGCCTTGATGACAGCGATGGGTGCCCTGCCTTAGTCTGGCACTTCTGCTCACCTATTCCACCATTCTGCCATGGCTGATGCCCACCATGCTCTGCACTCTGCCACCTGCTGCTGACGCCTGCCATGTTCTGCCCCTTGATGGCCAGTGCACGCTCTAGCAACCGGTTGTTCAGTTGTTCTGCTATTCAGTATATTTGCATATTAGCCTTTTATTATAGAGGATATAGATAATTCTACACACTCTACTGTGCCAGCTAGATGTCAGCATTTTATTTCAGGATCCTCTTCTAATTATTGAATATGCTGCTTGATGACTCTTTGCTAATATGAAATGACTCATTAAGGATCTGCTGTTCAGGCTGGTTGTGAAGGTTAACTAATATATGATTATTAAGCACCTTACAAATCAAAACAGCCATGAATAATTTTAGCTGTGTAATAGAAAATTGGTAAATGTTACTTCTTTGGGTAATTACATGCTTAAAATGCCTTTTACCCCAAGGGGGACACTACAATTTTGAAAGTTTGTACTATGTAACAGATTAAGAGCAAAGCTATGACAAATAATAGCTGTCAACCGAAGCATTCATGTAAAACTTATGATGTATTCAAATATCAAAGATCCATTTTTCACCTCTATTATATTCAGCTGGAAACAGTGAAGAACCAGTCTTGGGAGCTTTTGCATGAGTTCTTTGACTTTTTTTTAAAAATGTACCAAAATGAATAACAGTGTAATAAAATCTCACTAACCTGGATTCCATTGATTTGGGATTTGGACTTGGCTGAAACTCATCATTATATAACCTATTCAAAAGTTATTTGATCAGTTAAAAAATAAAATTAAAAGCTGGGAGAAAGGGGTGTGCCTAAAAAGAATTAATAATTTTCAAACTCTAATGTGTGCATAATTGAATTTAGGTTACTGTATTAATTTGAAAATAAAGTTGTTTAAAAATTTATTTTTTTTACTTCTGGTTCTTATTAATTTATTTTTGCCTTTGTTTCATGAATCTTAATTAGTGAGAATGAGAGATATAGATTATTCTCTGTCGCTTTCTGTTGGGGAAAGTTAATCTGAAAACAAAATAAACAGTAGAATTCCAGAACTTCTATTGTGTAGGAGATATGGCGTTAAACACAGCACCTCAGAAAACAAATATTCCTGGTCATGCAGGTGAACAAGACTCAGCTGCTTCCCTCAAGAAACTCACAAATCCGGAGAAGAATGCAGCAGAGTTGGCCAGCGCAGAGCCCTGCTGCTTGAGCTACTTCCCTGCTGTCTGAGCACTAGGCTAAATCCATCTGCACAGATGGGAGCCAGCCCCTTCAGAATGAGGGAGAAGGTCTTCTCCGTCTTCAGTGCTAATTACAGTCCTCTCAGAGCTGGGAGGGGCCTCAGGGGTTGTCTGATCCTAGCTCCGCAATGTGGCCCCTCTACACCATATCGGGATAGTCTCTCCTTGCCTGGACCGTGATGTCCCATTGTAACTCAAGCCCCGTTTTCTCAGACAGCTGTGGGGAATGAGAAAGGACATGCAGTGGCCTCCTCTTGATCTTCTTGCTTTTGGACATTTCTTCTAGAACATTCCACTGTTATTTCAAACTCCATGTTTTTACAAGTAAACTCAGTCACCCAGAAGTTTCCCTGTCTCATCAAACGGTGTTTTGAACTGTCTGTGGTGGGGCTACCTGCCAGCCAGGTGTTCTTTGTAGCAGTGTAGCCATCTGTGTCTGTGCGGTGGTGTTGGAGCAGCCATTGGGGCAAATGATGGCTTTCATCTATTTAATGAATAATTATTTATTTTTTAAAAAAAATGGAAAATGTAAATATGAAGGAGTTGACATCAGAGGCAAGAAACATGGATTTACTAAAGATCTGCCCTAATGGCCATGAGGAAAGTGGGCAATCTTTATCCTTTGTTAGATGCTCACTGGACTTAAACTAAGTGGTCAGTGATGAAATAAAAGTATAAAATCAGAGAACATACACAAAAGTGGGAGATGTATTGCTGGTGATGGTGCCACAAGGATGAGGATTAAGTTTAGATAGTTAATTTTTGCATTTTTTCCCCCAGCAGGGAGCACCCTTTAATATGTAACTTTTGCACATTAGTGTTGATTACATGTTTTTAAGATTGCCATCTATGCCAAGACACAGAGCTGTTAGTACATCCTGATGAACTGCTTTGGGAACCTGATTTAATACTGTGTATCTAAACCCTGGTTGGCCTTCCTTCATATATATATTTATTTATTTATTTGCTTGATTCTCTGCGGGATGCAGCCAATATAATAGAGGAAAAAAGGTTGGATTTAGACTAAAAATAATAGCTAACATTTAAAAGCTATTCTGTGGCCGAAACCGGTTTGGCTCAGTGGTAGAGCCTTGGTCTGCGGACTGAAAGGTCCCGGGTTCTATTCCAGTCAAGGGCATGTACATTGGTTGCGGGCACATCCCCAGTAGGAGGTGTGAAGAGGCAGCTGGTTGATGGTTCTCTCTCATCGACATTTCTAGCTCTCTATCTCTCTCCCTTCCTCTCTGTAAAATATCAATAAAATATATATTTTTTAAAAATAAAAGCTATTCTGTGACTCTTCTGAGTGAAGTGCTTTAATGACTTATCTTAATTTTACAAAATCTCTGTGTCAAACATACTGTATAGAGGAGTTTTTAAGAATGTGAGCTTTGGAGTCTGGCCGGTGGTGCTCAGTGGTTAAATGTCAACTTATACATGAGGAGGTCTCAGTTCGATTCCTGGTCTGGGCACAGGCCTATGTTGTGGGCTTGATCCCAGGGTGGGGCGTGCAGGAGGCAGCCAATCAATGATTCTTTCTCATTATTGATGTTTCTATCTCTTCTCCCTCTCCCTTCCTCTGAAATCAATTAAATAATACATATATATATATATATATATATATATATATATTTAAAAAGAATGTGAGCTGACTGCACGATTCATCTCCATGCCCTGCTTCTTACATAATTAGGCAATTAATTTTGACCTCTCCTTGCCTCACTTGTTTTTTCATATAAAAATGAAGCTAATAATAGTACTCATGTCATGGGGTTGTTTTGAATATTGGGTGAGAGAATATATGTAAGAAGCTTGACAGTGCCTCCCTGGCTCAGGGTGAAATTTTCATTAAATCTTAGCTATTAATACTGCCGTGTAACCTCAGACAAATCACTTTCTGAGCTCCTTTTTTCTCATGTGGGAAATGGAGTTAGTAATATTTACCTCAGACAATTGTGTAAATCCAATGAGATTCGTTACTTAAAGTAGTCTGTGGAGTGCTTGGCACATAGGAGCTGTTTCATCCAATATATTAAATTTCTTTTAATTTTAGTGAGAGAGGAAGGGGGAGGGACATCGATTTGTTGTTATTTATGCATTCATTCATTGGTTGATTTTTAAAATATATATATATTTTTAATTGATTTTTTTACAGAGAGGAAGGGAGAGGGATTGAGAGTTAGAAACATCGATGAGAGAGAAACATCGACCAGCTTCTTCCTGCACACTCCCTACTGGGTATGAGCCCGCAACCAAGGTACATGCCCTTGACTGTAATGGCACCTGGGACCCTTTAGTCCGCAGGCTATGCTCTATCCACTGAGCCAAACCGGTAGGGCCTTTGGTTGATTCTTGTATGTACCCTGACTGGGAATTGAACCCACAGCTTTGTCATGTCGGGATGATGCTCTAACCAACTGAGCTACCTGGCCAGGACCCAACATGATACGGGCTTGGTGTTTATACAATGGATATTTACTAAGCAGGCATTTGCTATATCCTGGGGTTATAGTGCTCAAAAAGGGAGCTCAGTTCCATGCCCTCAGGAGTTTGCTGGTGGACAGCAGAAGTAAGGAAATGATGGTCCTTTGAGTTTGTGAACAAAACTGTGAGGGGACAACAGTCTCATTGAGAAAACGTTAGCAATGACTATGTTTCTCCTTGAAAATGGAGGAAGTTTTAAAAAGGTCTAAAGTTAATTGAATCTATCCAGTTAGATTGCATCCACCTCTTTTCAATATTACTCTTTCCATAAAGAATCAGTGAATCTCATGCATTTCCTAACTGTGGCCTACTGTCTTATTGCTCTAGCTGGTAACTTATGTATAAGATCCCATCCTGGTGTTTGATTAGAGATGATCTACTTTTCACCAAAATTCATTCTCTTCATTATTCACCTCCCTTCACTAGCCCACATGGTGTCAAGGGAGGGAAGACACACACATTTTTTAGAGTACCTGCTGTGTCAGGACCCTCATGGCTTTTAGGCACACCTCATACATAGCTCACTACCTTGTGAGGCAAGTGTTTCCATATTTAACCAATGAAGAAAGAGCTTGGAGATAGGAGGTGATTAACCTTAATTGTTTTTAAAAAATATATATTTTATTGATTTTTTACAGAGAGGAAGGGAGAAAGATAGCTAGAAATGTCGATGAGAGAGAAACATCGACCAGCTGCCTCTTGCACACCCCCCAACGGGGATGTGCTCGCAACCAATGTACATGCTCTTGACCGGAATTGAACCTGGGACCTTTCAGTCAGTCCGCAGACTGACACTCTACCACTGAGCCAAACCGGTTTCGGCAGATTAACCTTAATTATAGTGGCTAGTGATGGAACCAGGATTTGCAACCATGTCCTGTCTACCTGTGGGAACCCCTTTCAAGTCCTGCATGGTTCAGGGTTCCAGTTCAGGGTTCAGGCTTAGAGAAGGGCCACACATAATGAAAGAGACTAGAAGAAACTTAATTTGGAGATATGGGGGTCCAGGTGCAAGCCCACCTCCAGTAGGAGGACTACCACTAGGCTCTGGTCTTGCTGTCTCTTTTATTGAGACTATGGGATACACCCATAACCTTTGAGCAGTTTTGGGATACAGCCATAGTCCTTAGGCAGGTAATAAGCGGATTATCATATCAGTAAGGATTTACATGATTATTTGATGGGGAAGTTGCCTCAGATACCATTGTATCAATTAGTTAGGGAGTAGTTGTTGATCAGCCTTTTACATCTTTTTATTAATGATACAATGATCAGTTTCCAGCATCTACCACCCATGTACTTTGCTCTCTAACATCATGATGATAGAGGTATGTCAGACTATAAGTATGATCAGATTACAGATGTTTTCTCATTTTCACGATAGACAGTCTTAGAGGTTGCAAGCCATATGACATTGCTTCATCTTGTTTAATTGAACATTTTCAGAATGGTGTTTCCACCAGTGTGGTGCTTCTGTTGCCTTCTGATTGGATTTATTCAGGACTGAAATAAAGTGATATTCTCCACGTCTACCTTGGGCTACATTGACTTAGTTAACAGCAGAGAGATTTACTATCTTCCTGTAAAATTCCTTTGCTCATTTGATCTTTCATGCTCATTACTACTAAGAATGCAAGTTAAAATAACTAATCTATAACTTTCATTGATCATAAATTTAATAAGTTAGTTTTCATAAAAAATAAATGAAGTTGATTGGTCAGTTGGTAGTAATTAAGAGGAATGTTGCCATTTAACTTGCACTAAGTCGTCATAATTCTTTTTAAGAATAAGAGTTTTTACTCTGGTGTAAAATTTCCCAGGAGTCTAATTGAGAAAACTTTAGTAATGGTTATGTTCCTCCTTGAAAATGGAGGAAGTTTTAAAAAGGTCTAAAGTTAATTGAATCTATCCAGTTAGATTACATTCTCCTCCTTTCCATATTACTCTTTCCATAAAGAATTGATTAAATGGCTAACAAGGTAATTCATCTGTTATCATTTCTAAAATTTTCCTAGTTGCTGCTCACTTGAGCATAACTGTTGCTGATGGATTTCTGCGCTCGCAGTGTTTTGTTTCAGAAACTCATTTTCTCTATTTCTGTGTGTTAGTATTTGAATAAAGATTTTCATGTTTTGTAACTTCAAGTGATTAAAACTCAGTGTCTTGTGGAAAACAATTAGAAAATTGGAATAAGAAAAAAGTAAAAAGCACCCATAAGTTATATTTTTCCAAGCTTTTCTATGTATATATATATTAGTAGAGAAATATAGGTTTACAGTTGTGAGTACGTGAAACATAGTTTATTCTTTTATCATTTATTAATTATTTTTCATATGAACAACTGTAAATTTACTTTTGTCCACCCCTGTATATACCAAACAACCTGGATTTAAATTTCAACTTACTAAATGACCTTGGGAAAATTATCTAATTTTTCTGTGCCTCAGTTTCTTTATCTGTAAAATGAATACCTCTCTCATAGGGTTATTGTGAGGGTTAAAAGAGTTAATACAGGTAAAATGCTTAGAATATTGCCTGGCCCTACTAAGAACCACATACATGGAGTTTAAATTTTTCTGGGTAATAAACATCAGAAATTTAATTTTTGGTGTTTTGGAGGCTGGAGGTGTGAGATCAGGGCACCAGCAAAGTTGGACAAGGTCCTCTCCTAGTTCATAGCCAGTGGTGGAGGGGCTAAAAAAATTTTATTATGGAAAATTACAAATATATGTAAAAATATAATAGTGTTATGAACTTTAATGTACCCATCTATTATCAACATCTAGATATTTTTGTGTCTTTTATTATTTCCTCTCTCCCCGCTCCCCACTTCTGGAGGTAGACGAGTATTTTGTAGAAAATCCCAAATGTCACATCATTATCCCATAAATATCACCATTCATACTATGTTAATATTTGCTAAGAAGTAATTATTTTAGAGAACTAATGCACAAAATTTGAGTCATTTTTAAGCAGATGCAGTAGAAGTAAAATATCTATAAGATACTTCTGAGGTGTTGTACTAGATTTTAATTAACTGAATGGCATTTGAAGTAAGATTATGAATATGGAGATTTTATTATTCAGATTAGACATTTAAGATCTTTAAAATGATTGAGCATCAGTTTTATTACAATTATAATAAAACTGTAGATTATTGTATCAACATAAAATATTCATAAATGTACTGAACAATTTGAGTATTCTTTTAGTAGAACAAAATGTTTAAAAATTATAATATTGGAGCTTAGCCTGTGTGGTTCAGTGGTTGACTGTTGACCCATGAAGTAGGGGGTCACAATTTGATTCCTGATCAGGGCACATACCCAGGGTTTCAGGCTTGATCCCTATTAGGGAGTGTGCAGAAGTCAGCCAACCGATTATTCTCTCTCATCGTTAATGTTTCTCTCTCTCCTCCCTTTCTCTCTGAAATCAATTAAAACATTATAATACTATAGGCCTGGTGCACAAATCCGTACACTGGGTCAGTTTTGGCCCCATCCCCACAGGCCAGGCCAAGAGACCCCACCATTGCACAAATCTGTGCACCAGGCTTCTAAGTATGCATATAAGATCCTTGGTTAATCTCTTCCTGCCTTCCCCTGTCTCCCTTCCCTCTGAGATCATCAGTCTGTTCCAAGTTTCCATGCCTGTGCATTGAGCATCTGCCTCCTGGTGGTCAGTGTGCGTCATAGCTACTGGTCAAACAGTCGCTTAGACTCATATATATATATATATATATATATATATATATATATATGAATAATAATCTCATAAAGGAGCTAATTTGAAGACTTTTTAAAAGACTTTGATTGGATACTACTATAAAAATTCCAGAGATAAGTGAATCTTTAGATTAAAAAATAGCTATTTTTCATCCATATTCCTTTATAGATTTATATATTTATATCATGTGTAAATACATACAAATATGATACTAGAGGTCCGGTGTACAAATTCATGCGTGATTGAGGTCCCTCAGCCTGGCCTGCGCCCTCTTGCAATCTGGGACCCCTCGGGGGATGTCGGACTGCCGATTTTGACCCGATCCCCTCAGGCCAGTAAATTGCAACTGGTGAGATCATCAGAATTCATAGTCACCTAAATGTGCTCAGCACTTTGATTATAGTTCTTAAAGTTCCTGGGGCATGATACAGTAATGAGAACCGGGCCGTCATCCTCATGTTTTTGATGGTCCAGGGAAACACTGGGTCAGAATTCAGGAAACCTCTCTTCTCACCTGAGCTGCCAGGATGATTTTCCTTTTGGCAAGTTGTTGAACCTGTCTGACAGCTTTTTCATTTTGCCAATGGAAAAAAGTACGGAATTGAGATGAACTCAGGTCCCCTATATTATTATGGAAGTAATAGCCACTGCAACAAAAAAAAAACAAAAATTCAGTGGTTCAAACAGAGTAGAAATTTCTTTCCCATATAATAGTTGGAAGTCCAGGTATGCAGTTCTCTTAGCTATCACGTAAAGGCCCAGTTCCTTCAATTTTGTTTATTCAACAATGTCCTTGACCAGCAATTTCAACCTTTTTCATCTCGTGGCACACATAATTACTAAACTTCTGCGGAACACCCCAAAATTGATTTTTTTGTTGTTGTTGCTGATTTGACAAAAAATATTAGGTATGTTTTTCACTCATTCACACTGGACAGCTATTGTGTTGGCTGTTGTCATTTTTTAAAATTTGACAATCTAAAGGAAAAAGAGGTTGGTTGCCCCTGACCAAGTAGTCAGTTATTGCATGTTTTAAAAATTCTTGCTGCTCACCAGTTGACTATCCTAGAGGCACTGTCTTCAGCCACATGATTGGATCTGAGTTGTTGCCAGGACCTGGTTTGGGTTGGGAAGAGAGCAGAGGAAGCACTCTGCAGCTGGAAGCAGCACCGCACCTCTGTCCCCACACGGCTGGAGAGAACTTGGTTATAGGCCATTCCTAACCTTACTTGAGTTTAGGAAATATGATAATGAAGGAGAGCACAGATGTTGAGGTCAGTGGTCTCGGCCATATCTATGCAGTTCCCGTTTCCTCTGATTATGACATGTTGACCCAGTAGCTCTGTCACCCACTTGGTGGCCCTCTGCCGTGGCTTGATTTTGAAATCACTGCTAACATAAAGCCATTTTCTACTCTCAGCCTAATTTAACGATGACTTAGAGACCTCTTTGAGAATGTAATGATTTCTAGAAATTACTATTTTCTTACACTTGCTCATTCGTTTTGAAAACTTTCAATTGCGATTTCCTGTTATTATGAATCGCGCACTTAGGAGGGCTCTGATTGTCTTGTTCTGTTAATTTGAGAATATAGCTGACGGTTGTATTTTGAAGCTTTGAAGCACGAGTTCAGGCTCAGCTTGAGTTTCTTCTAACAGGTGTCAGGATTCAATACAGGATTATGAAGCAGAACCTACCTGCCAGACCCTTGAGAGGATGTGTAGAAATACTTAGGGCCCAAGAACTGATAGTTGAGAAACTAAGCAGGTGGAAGAATAAGGAAGATATAAATATCGAAAGGTGGGCAGTTAAAAAGTAGACAGATGTTTTTCCTTTCCTTTTTTTTTTTTTTTTAAAGGGGCAGGACAAAGCAAGTAGGAGTGTCCGGAACATACCCCTGAACCACAGTCTTGATAAACTTATAAAATCAGCTCAAACTTATTGGCTGTGCCCATCAGCTTTTCTATAATCCATTTTAAAAAATTTGTCAAAATATGTGTTTAAAATCCTCAGACTTATGGTTACATAGCTTACTTTGTGAGAGGAGGAAACTAAATAAATGCATAACTAATAATTGGAATAGATAAAATTAGAAAGAAAAAAAGTCCCAGATTTTGTGTTTCAAATGCAGAGTCCCATTAATGTGGATGAAGTATGTATTTTTATTAGTCTGCTGGTGACATTGCTTATATAAATCAACTTCAAGGATGTGCTCTCATAGTCCTGCATTGCTGCCCTGAACTCTTCCTGTATAGAACTTAGTTAGACAAGAGGATCAAAGTCATCTTTTTCTGACTAATAGACAACTCACTCCCACCCCACCCAGCCACCTATCTTGTATAATTTCTTTGCTGCCTCCCATAGCACTTGTCAATATCACTAGATAGATTTTTCTCTTGTGTTCTAGATTGTGTCCTTCATCTGAAGTTTGACACTAAATACTTTTTTTGGACATACAGCTGTATATTGTTTGTTGCATCCTAGAAAAACTGTTGAAAAAGCTGAAAACCTAAAACGCCTTTTCTCTCTGCTACTCCTTTATCATTTCTAGGATGCAATCGATAGTTTTATTTTCTTCAAGTGTTCTTATGGGGCTGAAAAGCCTTGACAGGTAGGGTAATTGCTAATGTTAAACAGATGCTTTGATTCATTTGGAACTTAAGACCTCATTAAAAATTCTTTCTGGCCGAACCCGGTTTGGCTCAGTGGATAGAGCGTCAGCCTGCGGACTGAAAGGTCCCGGGTTTGATTCCAGTCAAGGGCACGTACCTTGGTTGCGGGCACATCCCCGATGGGGAGTGTGCAAGAGGCAGCTGGTCGATGTATCTCTCTCATCGACGTTTCTAACTTTCTATCCCTCTCAATTCATCTCTGTGTAAAATCAATAAAATATATTAAAAAAATTCTTTCTGATTTAGATTTAGATAAACCCCCAAAAAAAGGGGGGGGGGCAGACTGACAGGTTATAGATTAATCTTTTAAAACCAAACACTCTATTTTTGTATCATGGTTTATGGAGCATGTTGTGACGAGTTTCCTTTTAGTAAAGAATGCCATGGAAAGAAGAAATTGTGTGTGGTTTAATGTATATAGTGCCCAAAGGAAGCTGAGATTAAAATGAAGTAGGACACATACTACACAGCCAATGCTAAAGCAAGCATATGCATTTTCTTTAATTCCCTGAGAGGATATGATGTATGTTTTGATACTTTAAAAGGCCAAGTGGTTGTGATTAACCTTGAAATATAAGTCTCTAGCAGATGAAAGACACATATAATTTATAGCCCAAGGGTAGCAAATCAAGGATGCTATCAAATCATATCCTTGCTTGGGGAGTAGTTTTGAGAATGCTTACTGACCATTCGTTAGGAAAGATAAATTTACTACAGATTTAAAAATGTATTCATTCTCTAAAGTGTCACATTGAAATAAGGACTATCTTTTGTAAGCTCAGGTATTTGTAATTTATACTTAGGTAATTTTAAAAAATACTTTTTATTTATTTCAGAGAGAAAGGAAGAGAGAAAAACATCAGTGATGAGAGAGAATCATTGAATGGCTGCCTTCTGCTCAACCCCTACTGGGAACTGAGCCTGCCACCCGGGCCTGTGCCTTGAACTGGGAATGGAACCATGATTTCTGGTTCATGGATCAATGTTAACCACTGAGGAACGCCAGTCAGGTACATAGGAAATAACAGTAGAGCCTAATTTGGATAAAAACATTACTCCATCGGTCCACCTTTAGGAGACAGTCATTTTTCTGGAGGGTGTGGCCTCTTCACTGTCACAGTCTATTAGCCTAACCAGCTGCTCATCTGGTCCCCAGAACATTTTGGGATTCCCCATTCTAGATCTGGATCAGAGAGTATTACTCCACTTCTTTTCTTTAGCTCTGTCACTGTTGACATTTGGATAAGTTTGTTCTTTTGATACCCTGTAACCATCTGCTTCTCTGGATAATGTACAGCCTACTTTCTATTGAATGGGTTTAGATCAGTGGTTGGCAAACTTATTAGTCAACAGAGCAGCAAAACGTGGCTCTCGAGCTGCAGTTTGCCAACCATTGGTTTAGATAATCAGAAAATTGCACTAGGACCCTATGAGCTAGGCTCTTTTGCTGAATTACATGCTATATAATGGCTTTATCCAGGGATTGTTTAAAAAAAGAAGTAACATGAAATTCCCTATTACATTATTAAGAATATTGCTTATTATATGTCATTCTGTATTCCATATATAAAAGTCTAATATGAGAAATTTCCTCCAGAGTTTAGGGGCATGAAAAGTTTGTTTTCTTTGATAAAGGGTACTTGCCCAACTTTTAGACAATTAAATAATCTAAGGGTACTTGCCCAACTTTTAGATAATAAAATAATTTACCTTATTTATATATTTACCTTGAGGCTTTAGGCGCAGGGGAAAATTTGAATATTAATTGTTGCAATTGAATTAACAAATGTTATAAATTAAATTCAATAGTCATTATATAAACCATGAGTTAGTCAACTATGACCCCCTGTGCCTTCTATTCTTGTAAATAAAGTTTTATTGGAACACAGCCATGGTCAATGGCTGCTTTCCTGCTACAGGGGCTGATTTTAGCAGTTGCTATTTGGCCCTTTACAGAAAAATACTAACAATCCTAATGTAAGTAATCACATGATGGCCTGGGTCAGACCAAATGCGATAGCACTGAAGGAATATAAACCAAGGTGATTTCTGTAAGATGTGGCTACTTGGGAATGTCTAACAGAGAAGCTGTGCTACAAAAGGCATTTCACCTTTAAATAGTGGGAACATAAAAAGGCATTTTACTTTATTACTTTTTAATCCTCACTCTAGGATATTTTTTCCATTTATTATCAGAGAAAGTGAAAAGGAGGCAGGAGGGGAAGAGAGGGAGAGAAATATCAGTGTGAGAGATTTATGAACTGGTTGTCTCCTGCATACATCTTGACCAAGGCGGGGCATAGAACCTGCAACAGAGGTACATGCCCTAGACCGGGAATTGAACACTTGACCCTTCGGTCTGCGGGCTGATACTCTAACCACTGAGAAAAAATGGCCAGGGGCAGGAGGGCATTTTGTGTGGGAGAGAGCACATGTTGAGCATGTGGGATTATTTTGAAAATGGTTTTTGCCCAATTGGAATTGGACAGCAGTGACCATGCAGTTGAACGGGTGAGATGATTGTTGCAGGGCTTAAAAACTAGGACTCAAAATTTGCATGTAATCTGACAGGTTTTTGAAAAGTGTCTTGAATCTTCAAGGGAATTGATGTGATGGAAATAGCATCCTGGGACAATGATCTGACAGCAGTGTATGGGATGTACTCAAGCAAGTCTAAGCAGCTACTGAAGTAAGCCTAGCATGAGGAACTGAGGTGGTGGGTATGGAAATGGAGAGGGCAAGCCGCCTCTGAGAAACTGCAAAGAATGAGGTCAACTTTGGGACTGACTAGATTTAGAGAATGTTGGGAGGGAAGTTGTGAGAGGAGAACTGGGAAAAGCTGAAATGTGAACAGTATTTTTGAGAGAAAACATGTGTTTTGGTTTTGACACCTCCAATTTCGGGTGCTGTAGAGCCTTATAAAAGAGAGTAGGGGAGTGTTTGGAGACTGGATGAAGACTGGAAGAGTTTACACAAAGGAAGAGAGCACAAGGCCAGAGCCTTGGGGTGCCTTCAGGAACCAGAGGACAGAGGAAGAGGAGGAATGGGTAGAGCAGTGTTTCCCAGTGTGTCCCAGGAAAGGCTGGCTGTATACACTGTGAACAGGAATTTCTAGGAAAAAAGGTGCCATGATCAGATAAGTTTGGGAAACTCAGGGTAAAACAAAGTTAAATCGAACTCCTTGCTTTAGCACCTCTGAGATTACTTAATGATATGCACTATTATTCAGATCTGTCAGTCAAATTATAGATTCATATATGCAACCTTCTACCTGGCATCTCCACTTGGATTTCTGTTAGGTCTCTAAAACTTCCCTGTTTCAAATGGAATGTTGGTCTTCCCCCACAAAACTTGTTTTTCATCTCAGTTGACGGCAACAGCATATGTTTCTTTTGTAAAAAGTGCTGTGTTAAGTAATGAATAAATTGTTGTGTTTCATGTGTAAAATCCCAAAAGAAATGAGATTAAAAATAAAGTTGCTCAGATCCAAAAGCTTGGAGTCATCTTTGACCCATTTTCCCTGTTCTACTGTCATCTAATTCTTTCGCAACCACATTGGTTCTGTCTTCAAAGATATCCGAATCGGAAAAGATATCAATTAAAATCTCTTTTGTGTGTGTAGTAGTTTCCTGTTTCTCTCAGGATACATGCAGCAGTCTGTCCAGGAGCCTTCCAGGCCTGGAAGGACTGGCTTCTCATTGGCTCTTTGGTTACCATTTTCTTCCTCCCCCATTCTGTGCTGGATCCATCTGTGCTCCTTCCGGAACAGGTCTTAAGCCTTTAATTAGCTTAGGGCTTTTGTACTCACTGTTTTCTCTTCCTGTGACACTTTCCACAAATATGTGTATGCCTGACAACTCCCAAATGCCACCCTCTCTAGAAAAGACAGCCATATTTAAAATAGCGGGTCCTGCGCTGACCGATTTAGCTCAGTGGATAGAGCGTTGGCCTGTGGACTCAAGGATCCCAGGTTCGATTCCGGTCAAGAGCATGTACCTTGGTTGTGGGCACATACATCTTCAGTAGAGGGTGTGCAGGAGGCAGCTGATTGATGTTTCTCCCTCATTGATGTTTCTAAGTCTCTCTCCCTCTTTCTTCCCCTTTGTAAAAATAAATAAATAGACAAATAAATAAACAAACAAATAAAAAAATAGCATGTCCTCCCTTCATCTCTCATTCCCTTTACATCTACTTTACTACCCCCCCATGGCACTTATCACCTTTTACCATGTTATATTTATTTAATTAATTGATTAATTAATTTTTATCTACTGTCTACCTCTTCCTGCTTGACTGTGAGCTCCAGAGTGTTGGGGTTTTTGTCTATGTTTATTGAGGTAACTTAAACATCTAGAACAGTTTTTGATACACAGTAAGCACCTAATAAGTATTTGTTAAGTGAATGATTGAATCTTCAAGGTGGTAATATATGTCCCTACACAATCCTTTTTTTCTCCCTGTGGAGATCTCTTTATTGTGGGTTTCCAAAGGACATACTTTGAAAAATTCTGCTGTGATGTCTTATGGAATTGAAAAGAGAAGCAAATTTCAAGAAAGGTCAGATTAGTGCATCTGGAAAGTTGAGGTTTTTGACCTGCCTAAGCTAAAGAGTAGATTTAGATAGGGAGCATCATTTGCAGTTGTAGAACCAGTTTCAGTGCTGTGAACTATCAGATTCAAGGAGTAAAGTTGGACCGAGATGTTGAAGAAGGAAGCGAGGATAAACTATCCATTCAGGGAGGTCAGCTCTGAAAAGGAGGAAGTAGTTAGAGCTGTAAGTTCAACACAGGGTGCCTTCAATGTTGAGAGCAGGAGAGCTTGATTTTGCAGCCTGCTATTTTTATAAGCAACCAAGAGTACTGAGTACTGAGAGACATACATTTTTTTGAAAGCTATATGTAATAAATGAGTGACCTTAAGCATCCATAGTTTAAAATAGTGTAATTTGGTGGGTTCAGTGCTGCATGGGATTTGGATAAATTTGGATTCTTAGGAAATCCTCTTATTAGGTCTGTGTCTTTGATTTATCACCTGCCCTCCTTCATCCCTTTAGAAGACAAGCAATCTGTATTGATGTGAGCTTCTAGGCCATTTCTACACTCCCTGAAAACAGCTCACCCAGGCTTTATATTTATTGGATTCGTGTTTAAATGAGAGCTTTGTCCCAAAGCAAAGCATAGTTTAAACAATTTTGGAAAGTTTTACTATTTCTCCCTTAGAAGTTTTGATCAATAAAAAAATTAATTTCTGTTTCAAACATGTCATTGAATTACTTAAATTGTGTTATTAGGCTAGAACTTTTGGATTTGGGAGATAGTGGCAGGGGTGGGCGGTTTTGGACATTTTAATTTATCAGCCATGGCATTTGAGGACTGAAGAAGTTAACAGTGAAGGGCATGGCAAGGATTACTCAGCAGAGCCCTGTGCTTTATTTCAGTGTGACTTTGGAATGAATGACTTTAATGTTATTTGAGAATTAATTGGTTTGAACTCCTTTTCCAGATTAACAAATATGTTTTTTTGTTTTGGTTACAGAATCTGCATACATATATGTAAGAGAAGCAGAAATGTCAGATGATATCAGGAAAAGGTTTGAATTTCCAAATTCTCTTATCCAGACACAGGTAATTTTATTTATTTATTTATTTATTTATTTGTTTGTTTGTTTGTTTGTTCATTTATGCTCCGTGGTAACGAATGAATGTTTTTGGTAGATTGTTAATTTAACTTTACATTTTTAACATTGATTTTTTTCTATAATGAGGTATCAGTTTATTAAACAACTTTTATATGAGCTAATTTGAAAATTTATATTTGACAATAAAATAAATATTTGAAGTTGACCAATTATAGCTTCTATTTATGTCATACTTTTCTTAGAAATAATAAAACCTTGATTAACCCCTTGAATATGTACTTTTTGCTCTATAATTAATTATTGGAAACAGAAATAAATGCTTATACCTCTACAGATATATGCTTTTACAGAGTATGAGAGACTAATACCTTAAAATGTATATTCTACCTCTATATAAATGTAAGAATAATAGATTTTTATAATAATAATGACATTTATTAAGTAAACTATCCTGGATTAAAAAACTTCAATCTATATACTCTAACTCAGGCAGGAGATTATAATTTTAATGATTAAGGTTAAACCAAAGATGGCTTTCTGGTTAGCTTTCAGCTAACTAGAAGCATGGTGGTTAATAAAGGTATCATAATAGCTTACTGTCTTCTCTTGTGAGAGTAAAGATAACAGAACAGCAGAAGCCTGCCTGAAGACTTAACCACGCACAGCATCTTGGCCACTTTCAGCATTAACTGTGGAGAGGCCTGCTGTGGGAAGTGACTCAGCTGGGGAGTGGGGAATCCTTCCGTGAGGAGAACAGCACTCCTTAAGCAAGATTCCCTCTGCCTGCCTGGGTTGGATCTTATCCTGCACCGCACAGGTCCTTACCGTGAAGAAGAAATGAAAACTTGGAGAATACTGGCCTCCATTTTTTTTTTCCTGGCCTGGAGTCCCTTCATTAGCACAGATAATCAAGAAATGCCTGTGTGTGTGACTGTTAAATTGAGTGAAAAGTGTATATGTATTGTAGGATGTCCTTTTAAGCTATTCTGTCATGCAAAACTAAAGTAACAATGTAGGCTAATATACTCTTCGATTTTGTATTTTAAAATTAATTTAGGCTATACTTTCTGATTTTAATACCGTGAAACTGGGCTGCACCTAGTGATTGATGGCAGTAGTCATAACGTTGGTTTTACCTGTGCAGTTGTGATTTTCTAAGTGAGTTTGAAAGAGCTTTCTTAATATAAAATAAAAATTCTAAACCATATGAAGCATTGTATAATATAGATTAATTGGCAGCCTTTTTCTTTCTTTCTTACTCTTACATAAAATATTGATGTATCTTGTAGTTGATGGCCAGTTGCATTCGGTGAAATATGGTATATTTTGTAAAAGGAACCAAAACTATTTACTGGTTTTCAATTCATGTCACTATCCCTTTATATAGGTAAGAGACAGTTAATTGATCTAAATGTAACATTCCTTTAAACAAATGGCTTGTATTGCAAAACTGAGACCATTTCACTTTGAGGTCCTTCATCATTTTTAATACGTGAAATGCAAAGAGAGATGAAGGATTGGGTGCTGTGTTTTTATTTGAATTTCTCTGGAAACGTTGCAAGACTGACAGGCATTCACTGCTGCATCATACGTTGGTGCCTAGTGCAGGATCAACAGTTGTTGGACTTGCCAGGTATTTCCAACCCACACACAGAATGGCTGTCGTTGGCCTAGGTTCCAAGACAGCAGGGCTGGGTAGTGCTGAAAAGGGAGAATAATGAGGTGGTGGTAGGAGGTAATGAGATCTATGTATTTATGTAATCAACACTTCTGTAGGAGTCTCATCTTCAATTTTGGGCTTTTGGAACCAAAGCAGGATTTGGGAAAAATTTAGAGCTTTATTAGACTGAAAGCCTGTTATGGCGTTAAAACCTAAGAGAAAATAATAAAGAAATTAAGTCATAGAGCCTAGAGAAGAGAGAATGCTCGTGGTCACAAGAGACCTATGGATTCAGGTCTGTGTGGGCCATCGTTGAAGATGGGAATGCATTTTCTCCATCTTCCTTAAGGGCATGCTGAAGCATGATGGATTTCATTCAGATGCAAAGGTGATTTTAAAAGCTGTGGAGTTTCTTATTTATCTTATGGTTTCATGGATTAAACAATCTCTAAGTTTCTTCTCATATTAAGTGACAGCAATTTGAACTGAAAATCTAGCAATTTTCTTAACATGGATGAACTATAGTTTGCCTATTGGGATAAAAATGCTTACCTTGAGGGTTGTTATGAAGATAAGAAATTATGTATGTGGACTGATGAGTTCAGTACCTTCTATAGAGCGTGTCCTCGTGAATTGGAATTTTATTACCAATTGACTGATATGACTCAAAGTCATAAGAACTACTATGGATAGTCGTCACCTTCAGATGCACCATTTGGAGAAAACTTCTGAGGAAATGTTTTATTTTATTTATTTATTTATTTATTTATTTATTTATTTATTTATTTATTTATTTTTAGGCTGTGGGCCATCTCCTTGCTGCAGTCCTAAAGGAAAATGGTTTCTCAGAAAAGATCCATCAGTCCACAAACCAGGTCTGTGCTTAACTCTGTGCTGTGGTTCTGTTCCGACATGGCTACCCGCTGGACCACAGAATCACTCCGCTTTTTCCCTCCCGGCTCAGGTCACTGCGGAGACGATTTAGAACTGTGAGAAGCTTATTGCCTTTTTGTTTCTTTGTTTGCCATGTTTTTCTTCCAAATAATTAAAACATTTAAAATTTGTGGCAATAGATTCCAGGAATAAGATATGGAGGAGATGAGGGGAGTATTTTTTAGGATTATTAATAAAAAATAACACAAGTGGAATGAGAATAGGCATGCCTTAGAAGAAAAGGTTGACAGGGTTACCTCTGAGGGAGTATTTTTGTTGAATAGAGAAAGTGAACATAGTGGCTCTACTTGGGTGTGGGAGATTTTTCATGCTATAGATGGCTCCATGTATGAAAAGGTCATGCGTGAACAGTTGGAATTGGGGAAAAAAATTCTTACCATGCATAGGAAAGACGAATGCTAATGTGAAGCAATGTCAGCCTACTGAGATATATATCACTTGGGTTTTGGTTGACCAGTGTTATGTATTTTGACATGCTGGTTGGAAATTCTACTTAAGTGGGTGCTCAAAGGTAAACTCTAGAGACTATAGATGATGGAAGTGAGATGCTTTTTTTACAGCAGAAACAAACTGATCTCCTTCCTCTCACATTCCTTTTGATTAGCTGCTCCAGGTCACATCTCTTTACTGCCGACTGGCTGAAGGAAGTGTTGGGGTATATACGTCACTAATTGGCATTTATCTAGTGTTTGCATGTAGTCATTTAAATTAGGTTTTCTGAGAACCCTGATTTTAATCCTACCTATAATCACATTATGTACTCTGACAAGATCTGTTAGTTTTACTTAAACTGCCAGATTTATTGAATGTGAATCCCTGTAACCAAATATTTCCTCTTCCATTAATAAATGAATGCTTACTTCCATGATATCACAGTGTTATCTGAAGGGACAGTTATTTACTTATTTGTATTGTTTTTTCTGGCTTAGTAATTTAGTCCCCATTTCATATTATTCATGTAGGTGATTTAAATTTCCTTCTAAATAAAATAAATGGAATATAAATATTACTAGCCTGTAGTAGCCGTTACCTATATTGTTCTGTTATAGTGGGGTCCTATAATTGCAAGGATCTCAGAGCTAGCTAGGAAAGTGGACACAATAAAATGTTGATCTTCATTCTTTTAGTTATCCTATGGGAGCTGGGTATTTCTCCAAATTATGTATTTCCCAATAAATTATTAGGGGAATGACAGAAAGGAAAAATAGTTTCATTATATGTTCTTTTTAAAAAAATATATATATATATATTATTGATTTTTCACAGAGAGGAAGAGAGAGGGATAGAGAGTTAGAAACATCGATGAGAGAGAATCATTGATCAGCTGCCTCTTGCACACCCCCCACTGGGGATGTGCCCGCAACCAAGACATATGGCCCTTGACAGAATTGAACCCAGGACCCTTCAGTCCGCAGGCCGATGCTCTGTCCACTGAGCCAAACCGGTTTCAGCTCATTATATGTTCTTTAAGAAAAGGCCCAAACCAAAAAATTCTCAAACCATGTATTAATATAAATAGACTTAACCCACAATAGATTTAAATAGAGGTTTATCATTAATAGTAAACTTTTTTTGTGTGTGTGAGGGAATCATGGGTTCCTAAGAAAGTTATCAAAGTTAGAACTTCTGCTTTAATAGGATTTTTCAAAATGAAGAACTTATATGCCCTTCCAGTGCTTTTCTGTGAAAGATGACAGATTCTGTGTGAGGGGAAAAGTCATAGTCTCCTTCTTGGCCAAAACAGTTTTACTAGGCTTTTATTGGTAGCCATGGGACCAGCAGCTTGCTGGTAGCCTGATCTACTTCTCTCTCTTCCCTCTGTGCCCATTGGGGCAGGGACATTGTGTGTGTGGAATGGGGGGGTGGGGTGGTCAGGATGGGGTGCATGTAGGTGATAGAGGTTGGAGAGGCTGGTGGTAGGAAACTAGGAACATTTTCTGAAAATTGCATTCCCATTGAGGGCTTGAAGCATAGGTATGATTTGGGTTTAACTCAGACTAACCAATCTGCTGATATTATAGATGTCTGGTGAAAGGGCATGGGTTGGCACTGTGCCAGAGCCAAGTCTTGGTTTTGATCTCCTGTTAGGTTCTGTAGCGTTGCTTGAACTCAGGTTATAACTGTTGGCAGCCAGGCTTGTTTTGCAGCAAATACACCAGGTGTGAGAAAGAGAGAGTTGTTATATCAGAACAGACCCGTTACCTCTCTCGGGAAACTGACGTTAGTTTATTCTACAAGTGCTGTGACAGCAGCATCTTTGTACAGGAGAGCTAGCCGACTGTGAACCAGTTGCACTGTGACGCATGGCTGCTGCTCATCGGAGGTGTCCTTTAACCCCTGGCTTGCTTTCAGACCCCCGCCTTGAACTTGCTCTGGGAGAAGTGCTGCAGCGACAACGTGGTGGTCCGGACAGCCTGCTGCGAGGGTCTGGTGGCACTTGTTGCGCAGGACCAAGCGGAGTTCAGCTATGTCCTCAACGGGATCCTCAACCTGATTCCCTCCACCAGGTACTCCTCCTCTCGGATCAGTTAACAATGTAAAAGTCTTAGGGAAGAAATTCACCGGTTTCCATTAAGGGCCACATCTAACCTACTTACCGGTTGTTTTGCTTTCTCTTAAAACGTCATGAAATTGATATTTCAGATGTGATGAGAACATGCTAGTTCAAACTCTGTAGTTGTAGAATTTGTGGGCATTTGCTGTACTTAAGTTTGGGGCTCTGCTTAAATTTGTCATTGTTCTTTTTTATGAAGAAAATAGGTAAGTAGAGAAGAATTTACAATTGCAGTGCACATTCTTGACTCGCTTTAAGGAAGAAGGCTGCCTAAAAGCAGTACTTCCACAGACTGGTCTTATACACTGTTGAAAATACTTTGGCATTAGTACATGTATTAGAAAACAATAGCACTAACCTCTTTAAAAGTATTTTGTGATTTCAACATGTCTTCCCCTGATTATTCAAGTAAATGATGTATAGGTGTTGTTGTTTTTTTTTTTTATTTTTATTTGTTTGGTATGACTCTGTTTAGTACATTCACAGACCGAGCATAGTGGAATCACAAGGGATAAAAGGGGATTCGCCATTCTGAGGTGGTTAAACAGGACCACGTTGGAACCGAATTAAGACTGTCTTGCTGGATGGTCCCTGAAAAAGAGATGCCACTCTTTGCTTCAAGAAATGGTCCTAATTTGTCTTCTTTATGTCACTTGGGCTTCTGCCTCCTCCCAACTCCGACCCGTGCTTTTCACTCAGCTTTATTGTACAATCGTCAGAATTGAATACTTCATCTTTTTCTGCTTTCAGTGGAAGGGAAAGGAGTCACAGTCTCATTGTTGGGTGGAACAGATTTTCTCTCAATCTGTGGAAGATGCTTTCCTAGGCTTGAAGCTATTAGGTTAAATAGTATCTGGCCTTTTAAATTTCTTCGCAAATCGCATTTGTTCCCTTAAATCTCTTTATATCTTTTTGGAGCCTCGATTTTTCTTTAAATTCTGCTGTGTAGAGCTGTCAGTCCAGACCCTGGAGTGTGGTACGTGCCCTTCCCAAACTTCCTGCAGCCTTCTGTTCAACCTGCATTTCCTGCCATGAACCCTCTCCTCTAGCTGTACACACGTGTTCCCCAGTCCTGAACTTTCACATGTGCTCAGCTTCCACGTAGAATGTTCTTTCTCCTTCTCTTTCTGACTTCATCTTCATCCTTCAAAGCTCAACTCAGATGTCACCTCTCCTTCCTACATACTTCCTTCTTCACAGCTGGGCTCCTTGCTCTTTCACAGTTTTCTTTTCAACCTCTATTTTCATCTCTAGAGCACTCTTACAGATGACAACTATCTATAGTAATAAAAGCTAATATGCTAATTAGACTGGACATCATTCTGGACAACCTTTTAGACGAAGCCAAGGCTGTGAGGAAAGCCAGTGCCAGCAGCCAGGGGAAGGAAGGCCTACTCTTGCATGAATTTCGTGAGTCAGGCCTCTAGTTTCTGAATAAGTAAGGATTTTATCATGGCTAAAAAGTTATTTATATTCTGTCTTCTTCTTTTTTGCATGCTCACATTGCATGCACTCACATGCACACACACACTTTTAGAAGGATCCTATTTTCTACCCATTTAAAAAAAGTAGTTTTCAGAAGTCTTGTAAAGAGTTAAGTTTTAATGTGTTTGCTCTTTTTATAACTTATTGGTTGACCTTAAGCAGGCCACCTTGATTTCGCTTTACCCCCCCCTTTTTTTTTATTTACAAATAACAGTAATGGTATTTGTTCCCTCGTACATAGTTTTCAAATGCCTTAAAATTCACAAACATAAAAGCCATTTGTATTGTGCTATCCTACTTATATTTAAAAGCCAGAGTATCAGCAGCTAAGGGGGTGGAGTTATGTCTGTGTATGTGAGGGATATTAGAGCAGGTTAAATTACACCTTTAGTTCTAGATTAGATCATGCTAGAAAATGATGCTGGTGTGATATATTCCTCACACATCAGTGAAGTCCATCATCACTATTGTAAACTGAAAAGCATACATCTTGCTTTTGATAATATGTATGAATATTATCAAATAATAATGAATCAGCATCCCATCTGTATATATTATAAATTGTCAATAGTCTTATATTTTTTAATTTTAAAATGTAATGTTTGAATAGATAATACATGGTAAAAAAAATTCAAAAGGGTATGTCAAGCAGTGTCTAGGTCTTATTATCCTTTCCAAGGTGTTACATATTCATGTAACTGAAATTTATGTGTATATATTTTTTCTTTAATAAAACCCACAAAATTAGTAGTCCACTATACATATTATTCTTTATTTTGCATTTTTCATTGAAAAATATATTTTGGAGATAATTTCTTAACATAGATAAAGTACTTTCAAATTTTTCCAGCTACATTATATTTCATTGTGTGAATGTGCCATAATTTACCAATCTCCTCTTGTTTTCAATTATTTGCATTATGGGCAGTGCTTCAATGAGTAATATAATCTTACACATCTAGGTGACCATTAGTTTTCAGAGGTCACTGGATATAGAAGCAAGCCTTGAATTTTATAATATGCAAAAATACAAATTTTAACAAAGTATCCTGAAAAAAAAATTCTTACACAAAAGATCTTTTATCTGAGAATATTCATGTTATCTAAATTGTTAGCCACAGGGGAATGGTGATATAATAGACTTTGCTGCTATCCAATTTAATTTTCAAAAAATATATTTATATTGATTTTAGAGAGGAAGGGAGAGGGAGAGAGAAAAACATCAATGATGAGAATCGTTGATTGGCTGCCTACTGAACACCCCCTACTGGGGGTTGAGCCTGCAACCCGGGCATGTGCCCTTGACTGGAAACGAACCTGGAACCCTTCAGTCTGCAGGCTGACGCTCTATCCACTGAGCCAAACCAGCTAGGGCACCAATTTAATTTTTGAATTAATTTGATCATACAATGTGTTATATAAGTGCTAAATTTTCTTTATTCTTACCAGTAGAAGTAATCATTATATATGAAGAATTTTTTTAAATTTGGCTTATTTCAAGTAGCAAAACTCTGTGGTTTGTAGCAATTACAACGACTATACATTATTGTCTTTAAAAACAAACAAACAAATGAGAATTACATTTAATTATAGCAAATCTAATTTAAAACAGGAGATCCAAATAGCCTCCTCCTCCAAATGCTGCTCCGGGGATCTTGAGACAGAAACCCATTTTTATCTTTGGGATTTAAAAGCAGGAATGACTTTGACAGGAATGACTTGCCTGTGCTTGGTGAGACATTTTAGATCTTCATTTTCCAGTATTCAAATGTCTACTTGTCTCCTTAACATAGAGGTTTATTAGCATCTAGAGCAGAGGTTCTCAACCTTTCTAATGCCGCGACCCTTTAATACAGTTCCTCATGTTGTGGTGACCCCCAACCATAAAATTATTTTCATTGCTACTTCATAACTGTAATTTTGCTACTGCTATAAATTGTAATGTAAATATCTGTGTTTTCCAATGGTCTTAGGCTCTACAGCAGCGGTTGTCAACCTGTGGGATGCCACCCACAGGTAGAGAACCGCTAGAAGGGTCGCCTAAGACCATCAGAAAACACAGATATTTACATTACAATTTATAGCAGTAGCAAAATAAACATGAGGAACTGTATTAAAGGGTTGTGACATCAGAAAAGTTGAGAACAGAGCCGTTCAGTTTTGATGTAGAAAATAATTGTAAAAATTTCTTTCCTACTAGCCTACCATCTTTTAGGGAGGGAAGAGGAGAGGGAGAGAGGGAGAGAGCACTTGTGCTGGTGTCAGGATCTGATGGTGGGAAGCAGTCTTCTGTGGAATAGATATTTAGGGAATGTAGAAGTTTCTGGAACTTTCTCAGTATGATAGTAAATGTTGAAAGATGCAAGGAATGATGGAAGGTAAAGTTGGTGAGGTCAGCTCTCCTAACTTTGTAACCTGCCCCTTAGCCCTTTGCAGGTCTCGTCTATAAATGTCTCCTGGAACATGGATTGGACCTCCACCACCATCTCAAAACTAACCCACATTGTGTAGTCTAACTTTGAAAAAGACTTGACATTTGCAAGGCTCTGATTGTCTGAACTCCAGGGAGGGGCTGGGAAGTGTCTGGCTCTGTCTGAGAGACTGTTCCCTTCAAAGGAGTAGTTTGATGTCCGAGAGTATTCTCGGTTCAAAGCTGAGGCAACATGAAACAATTGTAAACCAGTTTTTATGGCTTCTGTAAACAAAGAAGTGGATTTAAGGATCCAAAATGTTCTTTTAATCAGTAAGGAAATTAAAAAAAAAAAAAATCCCCAGGGAGGGTGGAGGAAAGAAGGGGACCACAAAGGCAACGCAGAAAGGAAATCATTATCACCACTTAAATGTGAATGTTCAAATTAAACAAAACTGAAATTAAAGTGAATGATACATAGTAGCATGTACTTTTTGTGTCTTTCAAGGAATTGCTTGTTTTAAGCTTAGATCATTTTGGGGTTTGCTTGTTTGTTTTCACATAGACTTTATCCTAACATAATGATTCCCAAAGCCAGGGGTGTCCCCATTTTTCTTACATTTGCCGCCCCCTTCACTGTGCTAGCTTCTAAGAAAGCTGATGCTGCCATTGTTGTAGTTGCTTAGTAACGGGACCGTGAATAAAAACCGTACTGTCCTGGGGAACCAGGTATTCAGTTTTCGATATTGAGATGTCATGACAGCCTGTAATTTCAGTTTAACTGCTTCCCCAACCTCCCCCACACCTCCTTTTAAAAATGTGTTTGGTGGAACAGTTATGCTCTAGATAAACTAGGCTAGCACTTGATTTGTGTGCCTTTTGTACTTTCAGAGAAAAGAACTGCAATTTACGTATTTGGGAAAATAAAGTGTATTAAGGTGAGAGAGATAAAAGCCTATTTCCTGAGGTTCCTGAAGTCTACTTTTAAATGAAATTTTGCATAGGGTATTAAAAATGCCCTTAGGCTGAAACCGGTTTGGTTCAGTGGATAGAGCGTCGGCCTGCAGACTGAAAGGTCCCAGGTTCGATTCCAGTCAAGGGCATGTACCTTGGTTGCGGGCACATTCCCAGTGGGGGGTGTGCAAGAGGCAGCTGATTGATAATTCTAATGCTCTATCTCTCTCCCTTACTCTCTTTTAAAAAAAATGATAATAAAAATAAAATAAAAATGCCCTTAGTGTATCCTGACTAAAGCTGTTGGACACAGTGAGTTCTTCATCATGGATTGATGAAGGTCCAATTTGGTTTAAAAAAAAAATGATTCTGAAAACTATTTGGAATTAAGATTTAGTATAATTTCTGAGAAAATTCTCTCTCAGAGTGTTCTCTTGTATTGATGACCCCGTTCCTTGGGACACCTAATTGCTTTGTTATTATGTAGGAAATGGCTAGCAACTAAGGAGATACTGTATTTATATCTTGTATTCTTTTAAAAATATTTTTTATTGATTTTTAGAGATAGAGGAAGGGAGAAGGAAAGAGAATGAGAAATATCCATCGGCTGCCTTCTGCACACCTCCTACTGGGGTTTGAGCCTGTAACCTGGGCATGTGCTTTGGTCAGGAATCAAACTGGTAACCTTTGGGTACATGGGACGACCCCCAGCCAACTGAGCCACACCATGCAGGGCTGTATCGTGTATCCTGAGGCTTTTCTGTACGATTTAGCTCCCTTCTCTGTTTTTGGCAGGAGGAAAACCAAGGGAGGCTGCCTTTATGAGGTTTCCTCAGGGTGTCCTCTAAGGGAGAGATGGCATGCTCTCACATGCAGCGCGGGTGTCAGGGTGTTTGTCATGAACAGAGCTGGTTTCAGGGCTTAAGTCTACATTGGTGTCATCGCTCATTTAACTCCTACTTGGCAGCGACAGAATTAATAGACAGTGTCTGTTTTCTACCTTTGCTTTTAAACATTCCTTTAAGTTGTTTAGCTTGTTGCCAGATGCCCTCTTTTCCTTTTCTTCCAAATGCCTTTTCTTTCTCTAAAATCCCAGCATCTCTCTTAAATTGCAGCTCATAACCAGAAACATAATTCCAGCCACTTTTCTTGTCGAGGACATTCTGCCCTATTTCTTTTTTTTAAGTTCGTTGATCTGGTTGAAGGCTTTGTTTGTCACAAAATCTTCCAGTCACGTGTTTCTGCTAAGATGTTTTCTAGGTGATTTAAGGAAAGGAACTGCTGAACATGTGACTTTGATAATGGAAAATCGCTTCAGAAGGAATCAGGCTGTTGTCTGGTACTTAGAAGACAAATGAGGGTACAGAACTTTCCCAAGCACAACTCAGAGCACAGTCGGTTAGATTTTTTTTTTTTTAAGAAGCATTCTTTTTTTGTCATTTATTCAAGCATGGTTTCCTCAGAACTGTTTCCCCCCCTTTTTTTGTTTTACATTTCCTCTCTTTCTTCCTGGTTCTCTGTTCCCACATAATTTTTCTAATGAAGTCAGAGAATGATTTGTTCGTTAATCTAGTGTGTGCCGTTGTCTAATCTGCTGGTGACTTACTCTGCTTAGGGCTGACCAGTTACCCTTTCCGGTGAAAAAAGGGACTTGGCTACCTTTGTACCATGTGTTCTCATGGCACCCACGGAATGCCCCCTTTAGGGGGTGTTTGTATCATTCTCTTCAACCTTGTTCTTCTCATCCCTGGCCAAAAAATAATTAGTGTGGTGCTTCCTTGTACCTCACCTTCGGAATGTCTCGAAAGCAAAGAACCGGGAATTATTTGTAGTCTTTTCAATAGGAGACCGAAGTACAAGAGCGGGGCTTATATGGATAGGAATAGGATATATGTATAGGAATATCATTTGAACCCCAAACAAAGGAAACCTGATATATGTTATTCCTATACACAACAACAGTTGTGCTACGTTTATCTAATGAAAAGCAATTTTCCTGGGTGGTTTTTGTTAGCATTAGTTTGTACAACTCACTTTTAGTTATTTATAAAATTGTGTAATGGGAAAAATATCCTTGAGGGAGGATTATTAACAATAACAACAAAAATACGAGATAAGAACTGATCTTGTTATCATAGATGTTTAAGTGGTTTGCCCAATATTACCTAGCTAATTAGAATTAAAGCAAGGATTTACATTAAAATTATCTAGCCAGTGTGGCTCAGTGATGAAGCATTGACCTATGAACCAGGAGGTCAGGTTTTGATTCCTGGTCAGGGCACATGCCTGAGTTGTGGGCTCAGTCCCTAGTAGGGGGCATGCAAAAGGCAGCAGATCAATAATTCTTTTTCACCCCTGATGTTTCTGTTTCTCCCTTTCCTTTCCTCTCTGAAAGCAATTAAAAAAAAATTAATCTGATGTCATCTCAAGCAAGACCTAACTTAAAGGTTAAAAAACTGAAGTCCATTTGTTAGCCTGTGGTTCTGTGGGCTCCCTGTAATTCAATGCAAATATGACATGTTGTGCTTTTCTCTGGGAGTCTACTATTTTCATAAAGAGGTAGGTAGGTGGTCCATGTTGATTAAAATCATAGATTTGTTATTGGTCTCTCTAAAACTCTAGTCATGTGACAAATCATTCAAAAAGGAAAACCAATATAGTTTCATGTACAAAAAACGGATTATAGGCATACTTCATTTTATTGTGCTTCACAAATATGATTTTTACAAATTGAAGACAAGCCCCTCCACCAGCAAAAAGATTATGACCCACTTTATTGTGATACTCACTTTATTATGATGGTCTGGAACCAAACTGTAATATCTCCAAGGTATCCTGTATTTAATAAATTCATATTTCTTGGAAGAAATTCAGTGGTAAATTCAATTAACACTGATCATCTAAAATGAATAATGTTTAAACTAATCATTAGACCCAGGAGAAGTGGCCTCATGTGATTACTTGGTGCAGTGTGGACTTTCTCTATACAGATGCAGTCATTTGAGCTTAAATCAGACATTAGAGCTGATTTCCAACTGCATGAACATTGAACAAAGGCTCAAAGACAAGGACGCTTCTGAACATATAATGACCCTCTGACCAATGCAAACCAGTGTCGGTCCCTGTGACAGGTCTCAGTCAGATACTGCAATCTGGGAACTCCTCACTCACACCTAACAGTGGAAATTAATCTGCCAAATATAGCTACAGTTCTGAGATTTTGTGATCTTGTATAACATGTAGGCACAGGCCTGGGTCAGAGCCATAGGGATTGATATTATCTCAGGAGTTACCTTTTAAAAAGCTAGATGGAAGCCATTTCTGGTGAGTTAGCAAATTTATATATTTGGAGGAGTCACACTGCCCTGAAACTCCCAGGAGCTGCTGTCAGCTCTGCCCTGTGACTGAGTCCAGACATTCAGACCCAGGCGTAGCTTCTTAATAAATTGGTTATAGAACAACAACGATTTCCAGGCAGAAGGACCTCCAAGTCTTTGTCAAAGAGAGTGTGAAGGGTTGTGAAGAGCTGGAGGATATGCTAGAATATACCATTCCTGAAAATACAGGATCCTCAGCTATGGAATGCATTTGACTCTGTAAAGTGAGTGGTTTCAAGAAGGAATTTACTCTACAAGTTTGGATGTTGAGATATCTGTTTCCTAAACTTTAGAGAAGGAGGATTCTAGAAATTCAGAGTGTCAGTAGAGAAGGTTGTCAGAAGAATGTGAACAATCCCAAAGGAAGAGAAGGTAATGCCTCTGTTCCCAGGAGGACTCAAAGAGATGCTGTTAGCTCTTCCTCAGATAGCTCCAGTTCTCTCCAGTCTTTAAAAAAAATAAAAAATTACTTCTTAATTTTTATTGAGTGACAATGGGACTAACTGGCCATGTTTTGAGGTAAAATAAAGTACCGTGGAATTGACACAATACCAATGTATTGTACGTGAGGAAACCTAACTCTCAGTTTGATGTCCATCAGAGGACACATGTAGGAGAGAAGATCTTAGGGGAAAGGCTTCATGTGAACATAGTGATAAGAACTCTATGTTCACCAGAGAATCCACACAAGAGAGAAACCATACATGTGTGATATTTTTCACAAAAGATTCATTCACGACTCTACATTGCATGGTCATAAGAAGATCCACATGAAAGACAAAATATACTGTGGTAAAGATTGTGGAAAATGCTTCGGCTGCAAGGGAAACCTCAGTGGTCCCCGAAGAACCTATTTAGGAACTAAACCATATTAATATCTCCAAGTGAGCTGGGAAGTATATATATGTGAACCACAAAGGTGAGCTGCATATAAAATTAAAATTTTCTAGTAGCTACATTAAAAAGTAATAAGAGACAGGGGATTTTAATTTTAACAATGTATTTTTGTTACTCCACATATCATAAATGTTATTTCAATATATAATCAATATAAAGCACTAGAGGCCTGGCGCATGAAATTCATGCATGGGGAAGGGGAGATCCCTTCAGCTCGGCCTGCACTCTCTCCAATCCAGGACGTCTCTCTCACAATCTGGGACCACTAGCTCCTAACCACTCACCTGCCTGCCTGCCTGCCTGATTGCCCCAACCTCTCTGTCTGCTGGTTGGGTTGCCCCTAACTGCCCTCTCCTGCTGACTTGCTCGCCCCTAATTTCCCTCCCCTGCTGGCCTGCTCACCCCTAACTGCTCTCCCCTGCTGGCCTGATCACCCCTAACTGCCTCTGCCTTGACCCGACCACCATGGCTTTGTCTGAATGGAAGTCTGGTCTAATTAGCATATTACTTTTTTATTAGTATAGATTATACATAATATTTTACATTCTTTTTACATCCTAAGTCTTTTAAATCCAGCATGTATTTTATACTTACAGCACATCTCAGTTTGAATTCATCTCATTATAAATGCTCAGTTGCCACCTATGACTATTGGCCAATGTATTGGCTAATACAGTTTGAAAACTCTAAATGCCATAAAAGAGTCCATTCAGTCATACCTCACATAATTGCACCAACTAATATCACTTAATTAAGCCCAAGTCCTTGTCCTAGCTCCAAAATAAGGTTAACAGTGATTTGTGACCTTCTATTATTTTGGATAGCAAATGCCAATTTAATACATGGTAAGCACTTAGGAGAATACGTAACTTATAATAAATGTGCTGAAGTATTAAGAACTATGGCTGAAATATAATCACTTTTATTTAACAAATATCTTTTTTTTTTATTTCAAAGATTTTTTTCTAGTTCCCAGGGAGATCCTTATATAAAAAGGGTAGGGCAATTTGTGACAACATGGGTACATGGCTGACTCTGGAGGGCATTAAGCTGAGTGAAACAAGCCAGACAAAGACAAAAAAATATGGTATCACTTACATGTGGAACCTAAAAAAAATTAAAAAGAAGGTTGAACTCATAGAAACTAAGAGCACATTGGTGGTTGCCAAGGGCTGGGTGGGGGGTAGAGAAAATGGAGAGAGGTTGGCCAAAGGGCACAAACTCCCAGTTACAAGATGAATAAGTTCCGAGATCTTATGAACAGCCTGTTGACTATAGCTAACAATGTGGTATTGTATACTTGGAATATGCTAAGAGAGTAAATCTTAAGCATTCTCACCCTCCCCCCCACCCCCGGCCACAAAAAAAAAAAAAAATCAATAAATGATATCAGGACAATTATTTAACTGTATAGTACTTAAATATATTCCAATAGAATTAACTTAAATGTAAAATCAATAACAAACTAGAAATAAGTATTATCATAAATTGAAACAGCAATGAGGGAAGGGCCACTCACTGCTCCTTTGCTCTCCTCCACCTGCTTCCCCATCTTCCTATCCCAAGGCTGGGTAGAGGGCACAGCTGGAGGAAAAGAGGAAAAAGCTCTACTTTATTGGCATCACTGCAGTTCTCTTATTGGCTACTGCAATTTAAAAAAAAATTAAAAAGTGGCCACGTGAGGTCATGATGTATTTGTTATTAATTAATTTGATTATGGCAATCATTTCACAGTGTACTAGTATAGCACATATATCCCATTGTACACTTTGAATATGTTATAATTGTATTTGTCAATTTTACTTCAATAAAGCTAAATCTGGGGAAAAAATCCCATTTCATGATTTTAAAAAGTAATCATTTTATATATTATATATTGATCATTTTATATATTATCCTCTATAAAAAGTAGTCATTTTAAAAATATATATATTTTATTGATATTTTACAGAGAGGAAGGGAGAGAGATAGAGAGCTAGAAACGTCGATGAGAGAGAAACATCGACCAACTGCCTCTTGCACACCCCCTACCGGGGGATGTGCCCGCAACCAAGGTACATGCCCTTGACCGGAATCGAACCCGGGACCTTTCAGTCCGCAGACCGACGCTCTACCACTGAGCCAAACCAGTTTCGGCAAAAGTAGTCATTTTATATATTATCCTCATACAGGAATAAGGAAACAGTTACTCCCATTAGCTTTGTTTTAATGGTGCTTATTTGTTCTAATTGGTCTCCTGACCCACTAGATTCATTTCATCTATCTGGTTATTCATTGTCTGGAACAATAATGCATGGTCTGCTAATATTTATAAATGAGGGGCTTGATTATTCAGTATGTGGTCACTGCCTGCCATTATGTGGGCTAATGTTTGTTTTTTTCCCCTGATTGGTTTTACCCCGAGTGTGAGTTAGGCTATTGATAAGTTGGTGGTCTGTTTTTTTCCGGCTCTACTTCTCCTTCATGGGAGTTGTCTGCCTGTAGGCCTCTTCTTGGCTGTGCTGTAGAATGAGCTGGGTGGCTGCTGTTCACTCTGGGTGGCAAGTGTTCAATTATTTAAAAATGGTAGAATTAAGCACCTCATTAGAATATTTGCTGTACGTCTATAACATTTAACATATTGTAACATTTCTTGATATAGGAATACGCATGGCTTGATGAAAGCTATCATGAAATTATTACAAATGCAAGCTGTTAAGGAAGGACAAGCTGGGGAGAAGAATATTCAGGATCTATATTCTATTAGGTAAGCCTTTTTCCCTTTCTTTAAAAAAACATTTTTTTTTTTTTTATTGTGTGAATTGTGAGCTTATGAACTGAGACATGCTAATCCGTTAAGAACAGTTATTTCAGAGCCTGAGCAAATGTACTTAAAGCAGGGGGATAAACTTCCTCACCATGAAGACGGATAGGCGACTAGCAAAGGGTATTACCCAGGGCAAGGTCAGTAGTTAAGAGCATTTGTTTGCCTTTTTTTTTTTTTTTTGTCATCTATAGATTGCAATCTATTAAATTATTTTAAAAAGAAAAACCACGCCGCAACAATGATAGGGAAATGCATTGGATTTTATGGGGGAGTGTGGACAGAGGATGGCATCAGACTTATTTGTGAAGGTGCCTTGAGGTCCTAGAAAGCCATTTATTGAGAGAGGAACTCCCTCTTAGTGAGCAGAGGACCCCAGAGGGTGCAATGTAACCAATGTATATTGTCTTAGGAACTCTGTCTAGTGATGCATCCAGAATGTGCCTTCTTCAAAAGAATGAGAACATGGGACCATAATCAAGGGGACTGGTTCGCAGTGGAAAATGGCTCACATGGGCTATGGCAATTCAATAGGGAAAGTAAACCAACTGACTCTGTGACACAGATAATGATTGTGGGGATGGATCTGATGAGAAAGGACTGCAGTAAGATTGGAATGGATTTCTTTTGGTTGATTGATCATCCTAGTAAATAAACTTAAACCATCACTAGGCCTTGCATACTTTCCTCTAAGGCTCACACAATTTTCATTGTATCTTAGCTACCGTTATTCCACCTATGGATCCTTGTATTAAAAGGCTATAGAGCAAAGGTGTGAGAGGCTTCGAGTCCTCCTAAATATTGAGTTTTTTGGAAGCAAAATGAGGACTGTCTCTCATGTTTAACATCTAGATAGAAACTGAAAAATATCTCTCAACTAACTATTTAGATATTTAAAACAAATTTGTTTCCCCCCCTAAATCATATAAACCTATCCAGATATTCGGGGGGCGGGGGGGGGGAGGGAGGAAGTAAATCAGTTACTTGCAAATCCTCAGTGGCTGGAGCACACAGCACCTGCAGTTTTGTTGAGCATTAGACACCAGCTAACAGAAGCTCTGAGAGTCTCTCTGAAATGTTGGGTGCTGCCTACTCACGTAGATTTATAGTGCTTTCCTTTTCAACAGTGTCTCATTATAGTGATTGTTCCTGATGTTTTAGTGCTACTTATGATCTCTTTTATTTTTTGTGAGTACATTCAGAATTTTTTAAGGCCAAATTTTTTTTTAAAACAAGGTCAGATTTGCATTTTACACATTTTTTTTCTTAACATGTTTTTGAATGTCTTCAAACATATGGAAAAGTTGGAAGGATGTAGTACAATGAATTAGTAAATTCATTAACTTATTTGTTAATTCAGTAATTTAATTTTAAGTAGAAGAAGCAAAAAGAAAAGTATTTGCTATTTGAAAGTACTGTGGAAACTTGGGGTGAGCAGAGTAAACTTTCCAAATTGATAAATATGCTTCTCTCTTTTTAATATAGTGGTGCCTCCCGAGGCACAAGCTTTTATTTCATGTTTGTCCTTTTATCTTGATCAGAATTGAACCTAAGGAGTAGATGAGCAGATCTTTAATATGTCTAGATGAGTCATATGAACATCTGTGGTATTTCTCCTTTTTAAAAGAAGTTCAAACTCTTGGGCCAGAGTTTCAGGATAGAAAATGATTTCATTTCATTATTGTTCACTGAGGGTTATTTATTTTAAGATAGTATTTTTTTTAATGCAACAGTTTTATGACCCACTTGACCCATTTCAAGCATACAGGTCTCATGTATGCTTCTCTTTTTAATATATTGATTGAAGTATGTAACCATCACCATAATCAATTCTAAGACATCTTTATCATTCCAAAAGAGAAGCACTGGCTGGTGTGGCTCAGTTGGTTGAGTATCGGTCCATGTACCCAGAAGTTGCAGGTTCAATTCCTGATGAAGGCACATGGCCAGGTTTCAGGCTCGATCCCCAGTAAGAGACGTGCAGGAGGCAGCCGATTGATGATCTGTCTCATCAATGTTTCTCTCTCTCTAAAATCAATAAAAACACATTTAAAAAATACCTCTCTGATTAGCTGTCACTCCGTATTTCCCTCCACCCATTTAATTTAATGCTTCTCAAACCTGGTTGCTCATTAGAACCACCTGCGTGTGGAACATATCAAAAATCAATACCCCAGACCAGCGGTCTGCAAACCGGGGCTCACGAGCCACATGCGGCTCTTTGGCCCCTTGAGTGTGGCTCTGCCTGCTGGGATGGTTTTTCAGGTAATGGAGAGGCACCTTAAGGTGTAAGAAGCCCTGGTGTAGATGCCGGTACAGGGAAATTTTTTTATCATGCAGGAGTAGAGTCACTCTCACTTTTATACTGTCCTCACTTTCAGTGTTTGACCTTCAGTCATCTGTAACGTTCCACGTGTTTACTTATATTCTCCGTAGCTAGTTCTAACCGCAGCCTTGCTTTCATAAGAGAATAGGTGCGGGGCGTGGATAGGGAGCCTGGGTTGAGGGGATGAAAGGTTTATCTTAAATTGGTGGCACATTAAGAGGTCCAGGATCTGTCACCTGAGTTGGCATAATCCAGTAATGCTTATGGAGAGCCCTGGCGTGAAAGCTGCTTGGCACTACAAGTCAGCAGAGAGTAATCGAGTGACAAGAGCCTTAAGTTCCTCAGGGGGGACTGTGGGTGGCAGAAACGGAGGGGAGGGGAGCCTCGGTGCACGTTCCCCTCGAGAGAGCGGTGGTTACCCGAGTCCAGCACGAACCTGCCACGCTGCTTCAGAGCCTGCTTTGCCACGTATCGTGCGGCCTTGGAGAGGCAGCGGATGCGCTGGGTTTGAAAGCAGAGAAAGGACAGGAGAAGCTCAGAGGCGTTGCCTGCTTATGCAGTAGGAATCATTTAAAATGGAAATAGCGCCGAGACTGGTTTGGCTCAGTGGATAAAGCGTCGGCCTGCGGACTGAAGGGTCCTGGGTTCAATTCCAGTCAGGGGCATGTACCTTGGTTGCGGGTACATCCCCAGGGGGGGGCGGTGTGCATGAGGCAGCTCATTGATGATTCTCTCTCATTGATGTTTCTGGCTCTCTATCCCTCTCTCTTCCTTTCTGTAAAAAATCAATAAAATATATATTTTTTAAAAATGGAAGTAGCATGAACCTAATTGGAAGCTTTCTGGGCACGAAACTCATCTGTTCCTAATGGCATGAAGGACTCTGCTAGTAAACATTTGGGGTTTAAGTATTTCTCACTTCTTTTTGTTTTAAGAGCTAACTTGAGTTGTAGAACTCAGTATGTGGTCATTTGAGTCCGTGCTGAATGCCCAGGTGGCTGTGGTTCGCAGTGAGGACAGGATGGGATGCTGGCCACCCTTACCGTGCACCCTCGTCACCTGGGCCTTGTTGGCTTCTGTGGCTCTGGGAGGGGCTCTGGAGGGGGCGTTCTCAGGGCTGAACCTGGACGTCAGTGGTTCTCAAACTTCCTGTGCATAAGAATCATCTGGGGAGCCTGTTAAAAGGACAGCTTCCCAAGAACACGTGCCAGGATTCTCGTTCACTCCGTAGGCTTGGTGTGAGATTCAGAATCAGTATGTTTGTCCGGCTGGTCAGTGGGATGGATACAGGTCGCTTGTGGCTCACACTTGAATACTGCTTGAGCTCCTGAGAGCTTAATGGTACCACATCTGAGCTCTAAGGAACAATTTGGGGCAGACTAGGAAGTGGTCCTTGAGTGGTCTGTGTCTCCTTGCCTCTGTTTCTTATTTGGGAGGCAAAAAAGTCTGTAATGTTCCTAAGCCCCAAGGCCCCACGTTCATTGTATCATGTCCATTAGGCCAAGAGCAGAATCATATAGTTTTTCTGAAGGAAAAGCAATTCAGTGAGAGCAAGCCAATTGCAGTCATAAGTGAGAGAATGTAAGAGATTTAAATCTCATTGCTCTGTTCAGTGAAATACTGCTGTGGCCCTAGCACAGCCGTGTGCTTCCTGGTCAGGTGGACGGCTGCAGGAGCGGGAGCGGGAGGTGAAGAGACCCCTCAGCCTCTTCCTGGAAGCCACCACTGCTTTCTAGTGTTTACAGCACAGAAGCAGCTCATCCTCAGAGGGTTTGATGTGTGTGTCTGGGACATGCCTGCAGACCTGCATTTTAATAAGAGATTTGGATGTACAGGTGGCCTACTGACCATCCTTTAGATACACTAGATCAGAGTGTGCGTAGCTAATAAAGTTCACGTTGCCTAAGTGGCCCTTCCTTTAGTTTTGTGACTTAAGCAAGGTTACGTGGGGATATTTAAGTAGGATTGCAATCTCCAGTGCCTTTGAGGATGAGGGTAATTGGAAGAACATACAGTATATTTGGCTGCTGATGGTTACACGAGGAGCATATGCCAAATATAAAATCCTAGGCCCATGAATCTCAACCCTGCAGCATATTCGAGCCCTCTGACAGATGCCTGGGCTCTTCCTCGAATGGCCGAGTGTCAGCGCTGGGAATTTTTTTTTTCTTTTCAATTAATTAATTAACTAATTAATTAATTAATTAATGTATTATATTGTGTACATATCTTACCCCCACCTCCCATTCATGCTCTCCCTCCCCAGAGTTCTGTGTTCGTTGGTTGTATTCATGCATACCAGTCCTTCAGTTGTTCTCTTATCTCCACCCCGGGCTCCTTCCCCTCCCTGCTGTCATTTGACAATCTGCTTGTTTTATGGTGACTATCTCATGATCACATGAATAGAATCCGCTCCTCATTTGGCAGTCTGCTTGTTTTATGGTGGCTATCTCAAGACCACACGAATAGAGTCCGCTCCTCCTCTGGTTCTCACCACCCCTCCCCCTGGGTCCCACTGCTTCCCCTGGGACACACGGCTCGCCCGGGGCACACGGCCCCCTGGGACACACGGCTCACCCGGGGCATACGGCCCCCTGGGACACACGGCTCACCTGGGGCATAGGCCCCCTGGGACACACGGCTCACCCGGGGCACACGGCTTCCTGGGACACACGGCTCACCCGGGGCACACAGCCCCCTGGGACACACGGCTCACCCGGGGCACACCGCCCCCTGGGACACACGGCTCACCTGGGGCACACGGCCCCCTGGGACACACGGAGCGCTGGGAATTTTTCAAAGCCTCCCAGGTGGTTTCTGATGCACTGCTCGGGTTGAGAACTGCTGCCCAGTTGTTGCAGGAAGGGAATGGGAGTTCATCCTTGCCAGACCTTCAGCTCTTTCAAGATTAATAACATTATATATGAAATCTCCCAATTTGTAAATGTTGGGAAACAATTTAGATTTTTAAAAGTACAGCCTACGCCCAGCCAGTGTTGCTCAGTGGTAGGGTGTCAACCTATGAACCAGGAGGTCAAGGTTCAGTTCTTAGTCAGGGAACATGCCTGCATTACAGGCTCCATCCCCAGTGTGGGGCTTGCAGAAGGTAGCCAATCAGTGATGCTCTCTCATCATTGTTTTTCCCCCTTCCTCTCTGAAATCAATAAAACCAATAAAAAACAAACAAACAAACAAACAAACAGGGTAGGCAGACAAAATGCATCTGCTCACAGGCAGTAGTTTGTGACCTGTGGTTTAGGCACTTAACTGGTTTAAAAAATTTTAGAAGTCTTTTCTAACTGTGAACAATTTTTATACCAATCCGAAAAAAATCTCTTCTAAGACATCCTTTAGTTCACTTATTTTCCTTCTTCCACTTCGGTTTGGACTGACTTTTCTGTTGGTTAGCCTGAACTCCATTTTTCTGTAGCACGAGTATATTTAACTAAGTCATTAAGTGCTCATGAATATTGACTTACAGGAAGTGCAGCAGAGAACCGATTTGCTGCTGGTGTTTTGGTTGTAAGGAAGAATAACTGAACTAAATTTTTATTCATAAATTATTGGGAGGCTCATTTGCTTTGTAATGTGCTATTTTCCACCCTGAAATTTTATCATGCGCTTTTGCTTTTTATTTTTCCTCTGCATATTCATATTGTGGCAGTCTCCTTAAGATCTTTCTTCCCTCAGCTGAAGTGAGGAAATAGCTGTGAATTCATGAGCAGTAACTGCTTGTTCCAGAATTCGTGCATTTTTCTGATGTGCCAGACAGTGGCTGACATGCACAAATATCAAATGTTATTTGTGGAAAGGTTCGGTCTGATCCACATCAAGCTGTGCTTCTGAAATAAGGGAATATTAAATGTTTTTGGCAGATAGAATGCTCTGAAATGGGTGATTAGGCCAATAGTAGTGGGTGATTAGGCCTCTGTAAACTAAAGTTATGCACTCTATATGTGTATTTGTTCATCCCTTTGTGCAAGACTGTAGTTTATTTACATGGAGAATTGATTTTAAGAACTTAAAAGATGTGTTTCCTAAAGGCGAAGGTACTCTGTAATTCATATTGATTTTCCCCCCACTTATCTCTTGAGGCAAATGCATTTGTCCCTCAGGGTGGAAAGAGAAAAACAAGAGGAAGTCCCAAGATAAATACACAAAGCACTAAGACCAATTTGTGATTGTTGGTATCAAAGCATAGCCCAGTTTAATTCTGATAACTAGCTTTTTCTTATTAAAGTTTTTTGGCATTTTCTCTCTGTCCATTTGGAAAGACCTTTATCCATTTTGAGTCCGCCATGCAAAGAGCACAGGAAGAGTATTCGGTTACAAGGAAAAGCGTGTGCTTCGATGTGGCTGGTGGACAAGCTGGCTGCACTAGAGGAGTTAAAGGGAGGCCCATGGGCTGGAACTTAGTGTCTGTGGGAGGGAGGGAGAGGCCTAGCTAGGGGCTCTGGAGAGGTGGGCGTGGCCTAGAATATAGTAAGATCTTGGCTAAGACTTTGGGTTTTATTTAAAGAGTAGTGGGGGTGGGAGTAATGGACATTCACTGAAGATTTTTCTTTTTAGCTTATTTTAAAATAATAGTCTGAAGGTCTAGAAAAGTTGCAAGAACAGAGCAAAATACTCATATATCATTTGTCCAGATTCATCAGTTCCTTTTACACTTTGCCACATCTGCTTTGTCATTCTTTCTATATAAGTAAATCACACACACACACACACACACACACACACACACACATACACACACACACACACACACACACACACACACACCCCTCCCCCTGCAACCCCTCCCGAACATGCCCTGGCTGTGAGGTTTAATTGATTGGAGCATCGTCCTGTAGACAGAAACGTGTGGGTTCAATTCCCAGTCAGGGCAGATTAGTATACCTAGATTGTGCCCCTGGTTGGGGCACATATGGGAGGCAACCAATCAATGTTTCTCACATTGATGTTTCTCTTTCTCTCCCTCTTCTGCCTTCATCTCTCTCTAAAATCAATAAACATATCCTTGGGTGAGTATTAAAGAAAAAAGAAATTCAGAATATTTGGGAGTAGATTGCATATACTGTATTCAGTAGTATGTGTTTCCTAAGAACAAAATTATTCTCCTATATTATCAGAGTACAGTTATCAAATTGAGAAAATTTAGCATTGATACAATGCTGCAGACTATGGTCTATATACCAATTTTGTCCTTTATCCTTTTATACTCCCTTTTTCTAGTGTATAGTATCTAGTGTAGGATCACATGTTGCTTTTAGTTGTCATATCTTTTTAGTTTTTTTCTTAACTCCATTTTAGAATATGTTTATGGCATTTTTTTTAGGGAGGGGGGATGTTAGGGGGAGGGTCATGAGAGGGGGAGGGTGGAAGAGAAGAAGATGTGATGTAAGAGAGGGATATTGACCCATTGCCTGCTGCAGCCTAGGTGTATTCCCTGACCAGGAATCAATGACATTTCAATAAACTGTGCCACCCTCCAGGTCTCTATTTAATCTTTTAAAATCTAGAACTATTTCTCATCCTCTTCTGTGACATTGACAATTTTGAATACCATAAAAGTGATGCTTCTTGGGATATTACATCTGCAGGCACTGAGGTCCATCTCACCCTCACTGGTGATTTTAATTTTGATCACCCATTCAAGGTGATATCTGGTTTCTCTACTGCAGTGTTTCCCAAATTTTTGACTATGCAGATTTCCTTATTATATTATATGTGTACCCCTTCTATAACTTTCATAATGCTGAATACCCCTCGTCAAAAAAAGGTTGTATTTTAATAACAATCAAAATATATTTATTTTTTACTTTTTTGGTACATACACAAAATAATAATAAATGAAAAATAAAATTATTCATAATAAAATATAAATAAAAGTTATATTATATATAACATTTATTTGCACACTGGACCATCTCACGCCTCACAAGACTGTCTTGAGTTGACTCATGAAAATGTAGAATTAGGCGCAGCTAAGCACGGTGCATATCCCCACCAAACTTTGGTGCAACGCGTACCCCCACCAAACTCTTCCTGTACCCCTGGGGGTACTCATGCTACACTTTGGGAAACACTGCTCTACTGTATAGTTATCATTCTCCTCTTGTAACTAATTTATCTGTGAGGCACTTTGAAACCATGCAGGTATCCTGGTTCTCATTAAGCTCACAAGCCCCCCAACCAATTTTCTCTGTGATTATTTCACTATGATGATTTCCCAACTCCATCAGTCCCTTCACACTTAATGCTGAAGTGGAAATCCATGTAATGTGCAGATTCGAAAGCTCTACCTTTGTAGATTCTCATTTACAAATCTCGGGCGGGAGCCAGTGTGAGTACCTAAAATTTGTATATTTTTGAAAAGTCCCAAGGGATTCTGATGTGGAATTAGGCTTGAGAATCATTGGACAAATCGTTCATATACCAGTTAATGCCATGAAATTTTATAATTACGTTAGAAAAAGACCCATAACTTTCTTTCCTTCCAAACCTTCATCTTTAAAATGAACATACTAATTAAGCTCTCAAAATGGAATTGAGGTAATAAATGAGATTCTGATTTGAATTTATCTTCTTTATAAGAGAAATCCAAGTTATGCTATATACTTCACATGCTACATATGATTTCTTTAAAATCAAAAAGTTAACTAAATTTAAAACAGTATGTGTCTAAGTTTGAAATATTTTTAATGTCTTTTTTTATTGAGATATAATTTAATATACTATAAAATTCATCCTTTTGAAGTGTTCAGTTCAGTGGTTTTTATTATATCCACAAAGTTGTTTAACTGTTATTGCTATCTGCTTCCAGAATATTTCATACACACACACACACACACACACACACCTGCCCCCTCCTTGCCCCCCGAAAGAAGCACCATGCCCATTAGCAGTCAGCCATTCCCAATACTGCATAATCTCAGCCCCTAGAAAACATTACTTTTATCTGTGGGTTTGTCTGTTCCGGACATTTCATACAAATAGAATCATATAATATGTGGCCTTTAGTGGCTGGCTTCTCCCACTTGGCATAATCTCCAAGGGTTATCTGCGTTGTAGCATGATTAGTACTTGATTCTTTTTTATGGCTAAATAATACATTGCATGGGTTGCCACGTTTTATTTATTCTGCAATATTTTTGCCTGTCTGCCGATGAATTTTTAGTGTTTTGCCTTTTACATTTATTTCTGAAGGCAAACTACTTTTTATAAGTTACTGAAAAGAAACCTCTTAATCTTTAAGAATAGTTACTGTTTTTCATTTCTATGCAGATTTCCTTATTACATTTACTATCTTAATGAGGTTTCCTAGAGTCTTGCAGCTCTAAAACACCGACTAGCAGCTATTACTATATGGTTTTGTTGTCAAGGTAAGCATTTTGGTCTTTCGGGCAGTGATAATTTCAATAATTGAATATATTATCTAAAGGGATCCCCTGAGATATAGATGTTTGGTTTTATTTAGCATAAAGTAAGCAGACACTATCATTTAATCATTTGTACTATCTACTCAAGCTTCCATGAGGGATTAGAGCAAGTAGAATACATTAATATATTTTATTTTGCTGAAATTACAGAAACTTTAATACTTAAGGAGCCATGGTCTGTGGGCAGAACACATCGTATATAATTATTATTTTTCTTAGGGGAAATGATGCTTGCTTTATAATTTTATGGAAGTGTTTAACAGGTGAATTGCAGCCGTTACCTTAGATATGCTTAGTTTTAATTCACAGATACATTTTTTTGGAGGTGGGTTAGGACCTTCCTTGATAATCTCACAAAACTTTGGTATTTCCCCCTAGAAAATGTACATGCATGTATGTACTTAAAACTTTGCATGTAATTCAGAGGGTTTGCGAATTCTTGTTCTTTCTAGAAAAATCGGGAACAAGAAAATGGGTAAGAAGGGAGTATTTCTGTTCCTGAAAAAGCCCAGCAGAATTAAGAATAGGGAAGAAGCTAGGACAGGAAGTGGGGAGTTATAGCAGGAATACTCTCCAAGGCCCACCTGCCTCTTTGCAGTTTGATTCTTTCTTTTGAATTGCATGTTTTGCTTATGTTTTTATTTACTCTTTTCTCTTTTCCACTCTGGGGAGTCATTGTTCACAGTGTATGATTCTAATTATCTGGTTTTATACCTGGGACTTAGAATCAGATCTAAAGAATTAGCGGCACACATTGTACAATCTTCTAGTTAGTAGCTGCCATTAGAAAACACCTTATACGTTCTTCTAAATGTGGATTTTTAATTTAAAATTAGTATGTTAATTTTCTGATAAATGTCTTTAAGACCATAGATCTTATAATGTTTGCCTTATTAGCCTATTTATCTTTAGTTTATTTTTATTTTTGGCAATCGTGGCATGTAATTTAATAATATAATCGTTGGATCCCTAACTCAATGTTTGTATGTTTCTCTCCAGCCACCACCTGCATCTAAAACAGTGCCACACTGTGTGACACCAGCAGACACCTTTGCATTAAACCCCTGCCTCTAGACAGATGAGGCAGCACAGAATTTCACACTTGAAACCTATATAATTTTGTTAACCAATGCGACTGCAATAAATTTAATTTAAACAAATCCCTGCCTCTCAAAATAGGGATCCTGTAAAACATGGTCTGAGGGAGGAATCACTGTAATATGAAGTATATATATATTTTTCAAAGAAATGTTAGTCTCCCTATTTGCCTTCTCGATCAAAAAAAAATTTGACAAATGTCAAAACTAAAATACTTTTTGCTCCAAGTCTTCCTTTTTTCTGGGAGCTTGTGTGGAAAGGATAAAATGTTTTCATCCTAAAACACTATAGGATATATAACGAGTCACTAATACTATTTAATTTTTCTGTTTTGTAGTAATAATCATTTTAGAATTTTCACAATAATTTTTAGTATTCATTTTTTAACTTAAAATCTGCAGAGCTTTTTTTTTTTTTAAATCTCTTGCTGGCTTCTAACTAGTGCTTTCGAATAAAAATTCAGAGCAGGTAGAGAAATGCTTTTAAAATGCATGTTTGATGCAGTGAGTGCTGCGCTGGCGTCTGCAGGCGCCGGGGTCACAGCTGCGCGCGGGGAACCGCCCGTGACCGCGGCCATTGTTTCCCCCGCGCAGAAAGGGCCGGCTCTGCCTATCGCTGAATTTATGATGTAAATCAAATCCCGGCTCTCCTCCGTGCAGAGATGGAGCAGAAAGGTTGAGGTGACCTAACGGTTACCAATAACTTTTTGACTTGCCTGCCACAAGGCTGATTTTTATTTTACTCCCCTTTTCTGCGAGCATCCATGTGCTTGCGCTCGGAGAGATGAGTAGTTGCATGGCCCTCGTTTACCTTTGCCTCTGCCCTGGCCTGGTGCAACCAGAATTGATCCCGCCTTCCTCCCCAGCCCGGCCTGTTAAGGGAAACGTGTTAATGTGTGCTGTTGAAAATATTTTGAAGTATTAGGCACCAAATCCTGCCTGCTGCTTGTGCTTTTCCCCTCTGAGCCTCTGGACTATGAAACAATGTGCCAGCAGGACTAGGACAACTTGGTTTTTCATGATCCGGTCAGAGTTTAAAAAGGTTATTTGGGGGAAGCGTGTGTGTGTGTGTGTGTGTGTGTGTGTGTGTGTGTGTGTGAGAGACCCATTTATTCTAGTGTGTGTGTGTGTGTGTGTGTGTGTGTGTGTGTGTGACACGTTTATTCTAGATGTGCCTTTGGCACTGAAAGGGAAACATAAAAAAACATAAGACACAGACCCAGCTTTTAAGCTGTTTATGCTCTAGTTTAAGAAACAAACCTACCTGCGTGACAATCGAATAGTACCCCATTTGTGGAGTATTCTGTGTGCCAGGAACTATGGTAAGTACTTTATTTCAAATAGCAATTAAAACAAATTATGAAATAGGGAAGTGCCGAAGAACGTGCAACACATCAGTTGCTCTATGGTAGGGAAAACCCCCACAATGCACAGTGAGGGAGAGATGAGAGGCACTAAAGGCCAATGAAGGGTGACCTGGTTGCCTGGTTTGTATTGATTTTGATCTTTAGAAACAATATCTTTCTCTTAAAAAAAAAAAAAAAGAGAGAGAGTGAGAGAGAAAGAAAAAAGCAGTATCTATTCGATGTCTCAAAAGTTAGAAAATTCTGATTTAAAAATTTCTGTGGGCTCATTCTGGACACAGCACTTCTCCCTGAAATAAAAAAAAAAATAAAAAAGATGGTGAGATAAAAATAGGAGACCTCTTTTCTGAAGTCTCAGGTTTTAATAGACATTGTTCTTAGAGCCATTTAAGCTTGGCATAGCATTATTAATAGCTGAGCGCCATCGTCACTGCTTCTGCCTTTACAGGGTTTGGCTCCACCTCTGAGCAGTGTGAAGGACAGAGCTTTAATGGGTGGCTTGGGTTATATAACTTTCGCAGCAGAAGGTACTTACTAAGAGTCTGATTTCCTCATTTTACTGAAAAAGAAACTGCCCAAGGAAGGTTAATTTTCTTGCCTGAGATCACAGGATTTGTTGCAGAAGCAGAATGTAAATTTGGATATTGACTCATAATCAGTGCTTTCCCTCTATTATTTTCCCTCACCTCTCCACTTCTAGTTGTTGTTGTTTTTTTCTTTCCTGAGATATGGGAGTGGCAGTATAACAGTAAATACTTTTGATGATACTATGTAGGCACTGCTTATATAAATAACAATGATGATGACAGTGCCCGACATTTGTGTTTGTTTTTCAAAACTTGTAAAATGGTGGCAGACAATAAGCTATACAAGGGATGAGGTTGATTGTATGGTCAACCCATCTATCATTTTGAATGAAGTATTGTAGTCAACTTACTCTATAACTTGAATAGCAGGTTTGGAATAATTGAAGTATTTAAGGCATAACCCAGGTTTTGTTGTGGTGTTCTTTTGTACCACATCATTTCTTTTGTGATCAACCATGCTTCTAATAAAGAGCAAAGTTGACTTGTTTAAATTGTGGATCCTTCACGTACCTTGACCTTTTTCGGTTATATGTTCTTGAAAGAAGTAGAATGGCTAACAAGCACTGAGTGAGAGGAAGAAAAAAACTCTTGAATAATCCACAAATTTAATAATCAGTCCTTGAATACATCAAGAGTGAACTATACTTAGCCTTATGACATTCTAAATGCTCAAATTATAATATTTTAAATAGGAAAATAACTATTTTCTGTCATATCCAAATTAGTATGTACATTATTTAATGCTGCTTTGTTTTGGAAAGTGACTCTATATTTTGCAAAGGCATAATTTTACAGTTATTTTCCATTTTAATTTCTCTTACATACCTACTGTTAATATTTGATGACTATATTTTTATAAGAAACAACACTTCGAGCATAATTAACTGATTGCTTTTGGTTCAGTGTGAAGAAGGGTGCAGATGAAATCATAGGTTTTTTTGTGTTTTTTTTTCAATAACTCAGGCTGATAGGATGTTCTGATAGGCTCTGTGCCTCTCATAGTGCTTGTCATTTTACCTAGTGCAGAGGTTCTTACCCAGGGGCAGTTTTGCCCCCCTGATGACACTTGGTATGTCTGGGGACATTTGATCGTCATGACTAGGGTGAATGCTATTAGCTTCCAGAGGGGAGGGGCCAGGAATGCTGCTAAACATCTAGTTCATTCGACAACCCCCATAACAGAGAATTGTCTGACCCGCATGCCAGTACTGCCAAGATTGAGAAACCCTGACATAGGGCAGTTGCACAATAAAATATACAGAATTGGAAAATGCACCCATTCTTTTACGTAAGCATACGGCCTCATTTATTTTATATGTATATTTACATACCAATTTATCTTTGCTTCATTATGCTTAACATATTAAAACAAAGTTTTTGCGATTATGATTAATTTAGGTTTGTTGCACCCCGTTAAAATAGTATAACATTAGTAACCAAATGTTAACAGGAAGATGCATTGTTCTTATTTTGGACTTGACTTCTCCCTTAGGGTTTTCAGGTTTTTGGAATCAATATTGTATGTTTCCTACCATATTTCTACTTAGATCTGACATAATCATTTCTGTGAAAAAGTTAATTATCCAGATGTCGAAATTAATAATTAATCTGAGAATCCTTATCCTACTATATTCTACTCAATCTTATCTTCAGAAGTCAAGTCTGAGGTAGTAAGTAGGATTTGCAGAATTCAGCAGATAGCAAAGCAGGACTCGGGCTTCAAGCAGCAAAGCTAGAGCTGCCAGACGGTGGATCTCACAGCCCCGGAGAGGTAGAAGCTGAGTTTCCTGCCACGTGTGCGTCATTTCTAATCCGACTTTAAAGTCACGTGTCTCCTATTTCTGTTGACCTGATTTAATTTGGACAAAACTGACTTTTCAAAAGGAGATGGATCCTTAACATTTTTAGGGGTTGAGGAGTGGGAAGAGGTAACGAATGACTCGGAAGAGTATTATTAAAAACTCTTTAGTGCTTTGTAGTCACCCAAAAACGATGTGGTGACGTGTTGGATTTTCTTTCTAAATAGTTGTGACTGGAGGGTTAGAGGTGGTTATATGCCATGCTCCCCATTTCAGTATGGTGCTTGTCAGAAGGAAAACCCATAGATGAAATAATGGCAGTTGCTGTTCTGATCTTCTTACTGATGTTTACTTGAGCATGTCCTATTGAACTCTTAGTCTAAGAAGTTTGGGCAGTGATGGGTACCTGAGATGCTTTTTTTAAAAAAATATATATTTTATTGATATTTTACAGAGAGGAAGGGAGAGAGATAGAGAGCTAGAAACGTCAATGAGAGAGAGAAACATGGACCAGCTGCCTCTTGCACACCCTCTACTGGGGATGTGCCCGCAACTAATGTACATGCCCTTGACCGGAATCGAACCCAGAACCTTTTAGTCCGCAGACCGATGCTCTACCACTGAGCCAAATCTGTTTCGGTGAGACGCTTTTTGAATTTGTTGCATCTGTTACTTAATATCTGTGACAACCATAGTAGAAGCAAGTTCTAGGTAGGTTTAACTGCCAAAGAGTTTGAAATTTGGAAAAGTGATTTTTATATGATTTGAATTTTGGCATAAAAAATATGTTTGGAGTAATCCCTTATAATGGCAGTAATCTGATCAGCCAGAAATAGCCCGTGCTTTAGCAAAACCTGCAGCCAGCCAGTGAAGTTGGTATGCAATAGATGAGGAGAGGTTAAGCGAAAAGAGAGAGATGGTGTTATAATACCCAGAAACTGTGGTCGTGTCAGAGCGTGTTTACGGCAAGTGTTTCAATGTGATGGGAGTGACATGCTTTCCTGTGGAAGAGAAAACAAAAAATCAGAAAACTTTCTAACTCCTAACAACCTCCCTTGTCTGTGGTGGTTCACTTGCAGTGGTTATCAACCCTGGCAACACATGAGAAATGCCGGAAGAGTTTTTAACAATTACTGATGCCTGGGCTCTATGCCTACCAGCCTCAGTGTAAATGAGACCTAGCCATTGGTGCGTTGTAAAGAGCTCCACAGATCACCCTGACTCGCAGACCAGGCTTAAGAACCACTGCTTCATGGCAGTGCCTCAGAACCGCCTGGGGGGCTGTTAGGTGTGGGCTGGAGCTGAGAATTATTTACATTTCTGCTAAGTTCCCAGGTGATACTGATATTGCTGGTGAGATAATCACACATTCTTTTTTTTTTCTTTTTTAAAAAAATATATCTTACTGATATTTTACAGAGAGGAAGGGAGAGAGATAGAGAGCTAGAAACGTCGATGAGAGAGAAACATCTACCAGCTGCCTCTTGCACACCCCCCAACAGGGATGTGCCCGCAACCAATGTTCATGCCCTTGACCGGAATTGAACCCGGGACCTTTCAGTCCGCAGACCGACGCTCCACCATTGAGCCAAACTGGTTTCCGCTGATCACACATTCTTAAATCATTTTGGTAACTAGTCTGCCCCTTCCTTCCTTCCTTCCTTCCTTCCTTCCTTCCTTCCTTCCTTCCTTCCTTCCTTCCTTCCTTCCTTCCTTCCTTCCCTCCCTCCCTCCCTCCCTCCCTCCCTCCCTCCTTCCTTCCTTCCTTCCTTCCTTCCTTCCTTCCTTCCTTCCTTCCTTCCTTCCTCCTTCGTTTTAAAGATGGATACTTCTGTATTTTTTAAACTTTTGAAGTTATAATGACTTTTACATTTTTTTGTTATTAATCCTCACTAAGGACATTTTTTCATTGATTTTTAGAGTGGAAGGGAGGGAGGGAGGGTGAGAGAGAGATGAAGACAGAGAGAAACATTAATGTGAGAGAGGCACATCAATTGGTTGCCTCCTACACACACCCAAACTGGTCTGGAGATCAAACCTGCAACCTAGGTCTGTGCCCTAGACCAGGAATTAAACCCAAGATCCTTTGGTGCTTGGGCCAATCCTCTAATCACTGAGCAACACTGGCCAGGCCAGTATTTACATTTTATTTAAAACAAATTTTGGGGGAAAGAAGCCACATCCATAACTAAAATGTGGTGTAATGCTTCGTAGTTAAAAAATATAATGAATTTACAGTTTCTAGTAGACTTTTTGAACTATTTAAAATAACTTGTGTTTTTTTCTTAATAATACTTCAGATATATATATATATATATATATATATATATATACACACACATACCCTGTTTCCCTGAAAATAAGAGTGTCTTATATTAATTTTTGCTCCCAAAGATGCGCTAGGTCTTATTTTCAGGGGATGTCTTATTTTTCCATGAAGAAGAATACGATACACATTTATTGTTAAATGAAAATAAAGGAAATTTATTACCTGTTTACGGTACGGTAGTATGGTAGTTGTCAACACAAACCAGACAAACTGTGAATCCTACAGTATCAAGAATTTACTCATTTATTCAATGACAATCATGTCATCATCTTCTGGAACATCATCATAACAATCCAATTCCTGAATTTCCTGGTGAATTTCTTGTGACTCCATTTCTTTCAGAATCAGTGGACCAAATCTCTCATGTTTAGCAATAGCACTGTCTTTAAATGAGTACTTCTTGTCAAGGTAGCCTGCTCGCAGTGCATTTGCAATGCAACTGTCAGTGATTTTCTCCCATGAATTCTTCACCCAAGTCACAACTTCTTGCAGTTTAGGTTTCACAAAGTTTCCACGCTGATTTCTCTCCATTCACACAGCAGTGACTTCAGGACTCCGCGTAACGTCACTGGTTGCTAGATTCCAGTCGGGGCGGCCCTAGCGACCAGTTTATGGTAAATTAATTTTCATTCTGAGACAGAGCCTGGGGGCTTTATTTTCGGGGGGATGCCTTATATTTCACTCAGAAGGAAACCTGTAAGTAGGTCTTATTTTCAGAGGATGTCTTATTTGGGAGGAAACACGGTCTATATGTTTACATTTATATTTCTATGTATCTTTATGCACATAGCCCAAATAAAAAAAGATTTATCCTCATTCAAGAGAAATTTTCAACATTTTCAGTTTAAACTGTTGTTTGAGATGGGAGAAATATTTTCTTCTTCCTCTTCTTAAATACACGGGGAACGCAGAGCCACGCACTAAGAGGGATGGTGGGGGAGGGGGAACGGAGGAGAGACAGTGCTTAGTTGCTGGGGCGATGTTAGAGAACATGGAACGTTCCAGGTTTGGAAGGAGAGCAGCAGGAGGGGCGGCATGACTTTCAGGAGTGACGGACGGCATCAGGCTGGAGAGGAGATGGCCGCTGGGTCAGGAGCTGGTCGGTCCATCAGAGAGCTGTTAAGTGGCAGAGAGTCCGTTCTTAGACTCCGGTCTCTCAGACTCTCAGGGTTCATCTCTTTTTCTGCAAAACAGCTTAAAGGAAAAAACATGTCAGTTCTAATGAGCCAACTGTGCAACAATGCGACAAATGAGAGTTTGTGGCAGTTATGAATTCTGCAAAAAAATCTCTAGATGGCATTGCCTTTTTTTTTTCTTTTCTGCTATATTTGGATATTAAGAATGTGTAGTACTGAAATGACAGTTTCCAATGTGACTTCCTGTGTTTTTCAGAAATCATCCTCAGCCTTTGATCACTGTGCTTGAGCACAGACCTGATTGCTGGCCCGTGCTTTTGCAGCAGCTGACAGCTTTTTTCCAGCAGTGCCCTGAAAGGTAATGTAAAGTGAAATAAGCGAGGGCGATGGAGTGGCGTATGCTAATTTTAGAACTTGGCTTTTCCTTTTTTAAGCTGCTTTGACTACAGTGTCTTCTCCTGAAGAAAAGTCTTTGAGCGTATGTAGTTTAATATTTTTTAAAATATATTTTATTGATTTTTTACAGAGAGGAAGGTAGAGAGATAGAGAGTTAGAAACATAGATGAGACAGAAACACCAATCAGCTGTCTCCTCCCTCCCCCCCCCCCCCCCGGGATGTGCCCACAACCAAGGTACATGCCCTTGACCAGAATCAAACCTGGGACCCTTCAGTCCGCAGGCTGATGCTCTAAAACACTGAACCTAACTGGTTTTGGCTGTAGTTTAATATTTTTAAGAGTAAAACAAAAACCTCCCATATTTCTTTTTTCTTTAAAATATATATTTTATTGATTTTTTTTTTTTCAAAGAGGAAGGGAGAAGGATAGAGAGCTAGGAACATCAATGAGAGAGAAACATTGATCAGCTATATCCTGCACACCTCTCATTGGGGATGTGCCCATAACCAAGGTACATGCCCTTGACCGGAATCCAACCCGGGACCTTTCAGTCCACAGGCTGACGCTCTATCCACTGAGCCAAACCAGCTAGAGCCTCCTGTATTTCTTCATTGTTCAGATATTAAATATGAGAACAGCTATTATTAAAGAAGTTAAGTATTGGTTATTTAGGAAAGTTGATTAGAAATATTCAGTAAACTACAACTTTTAAATTTTTTTAATGATAAATCATTTAAAAAAACACATATTTTTATTGATTTCATAGAAGAAGGGAGAGGGAGAGAGAGAGAGAGAGAGAGAAATATCATTGACCAGCTGCCTCCTGCATGCCCCTACTGTGATCAAGCCCTGACAGAATAGAACTGCTTCATAGATTGGCACTCAGTCACTGAGCCACACCAGCTGGGCTAATGATAAATCATTTTAATAGTTGTGTTAAACAATTAATATAAAGCAAAATAACATAAGTCAATTACTTTTTCCTAGCAATAATATAAAATAGGTCATAAAGCTTTGATTCTCCATACATAATACATTTAGAAGATATATATGTGTTAATATATATATGTTCATAATACATATATATATGTATATATGTTACATAATATATATATGTTACATAATATATATATGTTACAGGGTGTCCCCCAAAATGTATACACATTTCAGCTGATAGCTCAATTTTGAAAATGAAATGTATTTTAGTAAATGCTGCCTTTACAATTACTCAAAGTGTGTATATACATTTTTGGGGGGTGGGGGACACCCTACATATATATATTTTTTAATACACAAGGACATGCTTTTATCGATTTTTAGAGAAAGGGATCTGGGAGAGAGAGCGAGAGAGAAAGAGAGAGAGAGAAACATAGATGTGAGAGTGAAACATTGATCAGTTGCCTCTCACATGTGCCTCAACCAGGGATTGAACCACAACCTGGGTATGTGCCCTGACTGGAAATCAGACCCACTACCTTTCCATGTATGGGGTGGTACCTCAACCAACTGAGCCACCAGCCAGGGTGGGGGCATTATTTTATAATTAAGTTCACATTCATTTATACTAGTAGAAGGCCTTGTAGTGTTGAAAACTTCACCTTCATGGAACTGAGAAGTGCATAAGTGGACATTGATGTCATGGTCCTTAGACCAGGACACTTTAGTCTAACTTACTTTCCAGCGAGGGAGCTGAGGAATACTAAATGACTTGCTCAGGTCACATAGCAAGTTAGTGGTGGGGTTGGGCTGGAAGCCTCAGCTTTTGACTCTCATTTCAGACCTTTTCCCGCCCCTTCTCCCTGTGTGGCAAGCAGAAAGATTAAAGACGTGTATGTAGAGATACGTGATTACATTTTTAAACATTCTTAATCACTTTGGGATTTCAGGTTATGTTTTATTATTTCCCTTTTCTCCTTAAGCCCCGGTAATTTCATACATATGTACTGAAGTGATAGTTACATACCACATCGGTAATGCAATATATAAAATTGGGACGGATTAAGCAAAGGAGAGTTTTAAATGCATAATAGTATATTGTCCTTAAAAAAGTTCAACATTATGCTCCTGAAGTCAAATAGTAATAGCATCTTGGAAATATATTTTTGTATATGAACCTTGCATTTCACCTTCAGCATCTCAAAGTGGGAGAAAACTTATAAGCTATTCATGGATGTTCTTGACACTTGGAGAGTATTTATTCCATGGGGACACATTATTAGAGAGAAATGGGGAGACAGTGTTTCTTAAATCTCTTTTCTGGAAACCTGTGCTTTGTAGTCTAACTCACAATACATCATCTGCTTGCTTGATCTACGTGAAGCTGTTTTTAGTTTCCTAAAGTGGATGGTTTGATAAAGAAATATGTTTCAGTAATAATTATTACCTCAAAAAAGGCCCTTTGTGGTTGGTTTTTTTTTTTTTGTAGATTGTATAAGTATTTTTGCTCTTGAGGAAAAAGTATTAACCTCCAGACTGTGAGTTCCATTAGAGCAAGCATCTAATCTGTTTTTGTTTCTAGCACATAGAAGAGTGAATGGTATGGTATTCAGTACATTTTGCAAAGCAAAATTAATTAATTAAATCTTATCAATTTGATAACGGAAGATTATTATTATTAATGATGTTTTGAAATCACATTGCTGTGGAATGTATGTTATAAAGTTACATTGCAAATCATAATTCAAATAGTATTTTCTTCATGCAGCATACCGTTCTTTTGGCGATTTTCACTTTCTATACTCACGTTCAGGAACAAAGCTGACTGCCCCTGTTAGAGTCTATGCCTCTGAAGAATTGATAATGCCTGGTGTATCTTTGTATATAATACTCTTTTATGTATAATAAATATGAAAAACATTAACATTTTAATTGGCATATGCAAATTGTAAAACCACTCTAAATTTAGTGTAACTGAATCAGTTAATTTAATGATCGACTGAGCATCTCTCTGAAGGCCTGCTGTGTGCAGTTATTGGTTATATAGAAGTAAACAGAAACCCATCGTGCATGCCCTCATTTGGCTTATAGTCTGGCAAGGGATAAAGATATTGCATTATAACGGCAATGAAGCCATTGTCCTTTGGAAGCATACAGTAAGGCTCCGCCCCAGGAGAGGTGTCAGGGCAGGCCCTCAGGAGGTCATTTTAAAGGAGAGAACTGAAAGATGACAGAAATTAGGCAGAGGAAGGAACGGGAAAGGGAGAAAGGGGACAGTATTACAGGCAGAGGGACAGCAAGGGAGAAAGAAGCCTGGATAACTAGGTGGGAGATTCAGTGGAGAGGGGAGAAGAGCCAGAAAGGAGGCCGGAAAGATAAGCAGCGGCGAAATGATGGAGGGTGTGTGAGTGGGACCAAATATTTTAAGGGTAAACTCTTTCAAGCTATTGAATGACATGATGAAATTTTACATTTGAAAGGTCATTTTGGCATTTTAGTAACTTTGGACTTCGAGTTACTGGGATATACACTGAGTGGCTAGATTATTATGATCTCTGAATGCATGATAATCTGGCCACTCAGTGTATTTGTATCTCAAATGGATACCACAAGTATTCTAGACTTTCGCTGGAGATTAACCATCTATTTGCCCTGAGCTTTTTATCAGCCAGTGCAAAGAGGAAAACTGATCAGCTGCATGATATATATAGTATCATGATTTATAGTATAACAAATAAATGAGGTACTTAAGAGAAGTACACTGAGTGGCCAGATTATTCTGCTTTCAAAGATCATAATAACCTGGCCACTCAGGGTACATTGAAATCTAAAGATACAAAGGATTGATAATGTTTGCCTTCCTCCTCTTCATAGGAATCGCTTACCAGGAGGGACTTGGCAGGTCACTTCCCCTCTCTCTGCCTCAGTTTCTGCATAATTGGGATATAATATTTTTATTTTATAAGTTTGTAGTGAGGATCAAATGACCTTAAAGGCATAAGGCGCAGTTAGTTGCACATGCTGTTCACAAGTAAATATTAACTTATAATCTTCCTGTGTTCTCTGTGTGGCTTTGTTTTATATAGAACCTCATGTACAGAGTTTTTCTGAACATGCATACTTGGATTTTATTCCTGGAAAATGGGTCTTGACATCTATAATTCTTGAAAGGTTCTCAGATAAGTCTGCTATTCACCAAAGACAGATGCTGGAGATATAATGTGAGATACAGATGCTGTTCTAGTGTGACATGCAGATGCTATTCTAGAGTGAGATGTACCAGGCAGATGCTGTTCTAGGGTGCAGGTGGAGACCCTTAGTTCTGGCCAGCAGGCTTATGGTCTCTGGGTGCTGTCATTTTCTCCATGCACAAGGCACTGCTTGGTGAGGATATAGGTAGGTCCTTGTGGAACAGAAGAATCATGAAAAGTAGTGAACACTTGCTAACACAGTTCATGTTGGGTCAAGAGCTATAAGTTGACACTCGGACGCTTGCTTGCTTGATACTCTGTGACTGGCTTTTGTGTCACATGATTTGCAGGTCGGAAGCTTCATGCGTCCAGATAATGGCACCATTTCTCTGGTATCTCTATTGTGAACCATCCCAGTTGCAAGAATATGCTAAACTCAGACTAGCCCTGCTGAAGGTCCTCCTTCAACCCCGGGTTCCTTGTGACGAAGATCAGCCATCGGTACTGGAGCAGCAGATCCTTCAGCTGTGTTGCAACATGGTCCCGTGTTTGCAGGTGAGGCCTTTCCTCCTGCCCTCGGAGCTCCAGCGCGTGCTGGTCGGCTCTGTCACGTGTAAAGTAGAGCCCCCGTGACTTGGCAAACTGGGGCACAGTCCTGGCTCCGGGAAAGCTTGCAGGCTTTTTGGAAAGGATGAAGGAACCAAATCCAGATTTAACTCCGATGCATACAATGTTAACTAAATTCACAGATATGTAAATCAGCACACTCCATGTTCGGATTAGTAGGAGTGAAAACTTTCCTTTGCTTAAGAAAGGCTTCTCAGGAAAAAGAATCGAGTTGAATTTCTTTTTGTGCAAGGGACTAAGCGAGTTATCAGAAAAAAATATAAGAAATATCTTTGTGCAAATTGGAAAAAGGTGTATCTCAGGGCGGGCAGAGCCCTGGGACCCAGGGCTGACCGGGCGAGTGCTGGCTCGGATTCCGTTTCCACATGTCCCCTTACAACATGTGCGAGGCCCCGACGGGTCTTGCTTTTGAGAAGTCCTGGGTCTAGTAAGGGAGTTAAACCAAGTATATAAATTTTCATAATTCAAAGTGGGTGGATGAAAGATGTTTAACAGAGGTATGGATAAAAAAAATGCCTAGGGATTTCAGGGGAGATATAAATCTGAGCTGATGTCTCTATCACTGCAGACTAAAACACATACACACACCCGCACCCTCCAAAAAAACTTCAGTTGCAGTGTGCTGTGATTTTAATGTAGTGGTTCATTTGTCAGGCCATCCCGTCCCATCATCTGGTTTGTCCTTTGCCTAGAATCTGAGCACCGTGCTGCTTAGCGGATGGAGGGAATATTTTTCAGTGATCACTTGTGGTCACAGATGACCTGTTTAAAGTTGTGTTTGCAAGGAATGATGAGAGTGGGTCTTGCCTTTGTGACTCAGAAATGGGCCTTAATGTAATCAAGGCAGAGAAAAGAGAAGTAACATGAATTCTCCTGTGGCTTTTCCCAAGCTTTTGTTCTGTGTGGGCAATAAAGCAATGTGGTGAACATCTTGAACTAGGGTACACTCTGCCACCCCTTACTAGCATTACCCTGCTCTCTGCTCTGGAATAGAGGTTTGTCTTCATCTTCATGAGCCTTTAAGGACAAGCCTAAATACTTATCAGAGTGAGCTCTGGAATATTTCTGGGAATATGAGACTTGATAATATAGTTGATATAGGTGAGAGAAAAAAAGGGGGGGATACACCATTTGAAACAAATTGAACTAGCAACATAAACACATTTAATCACTAAACATGTTGGCTTTTTAGAATGAGGAATCTGAACACAGCAATGTAATCCATGTGCCCACCAATTACAGACATTTCTTAAATTTCTTAAATAGTTTAAAAATTATTTTGCAAGGAAATTCTCCCTTTTCTCCCTTCCTCATTTCTTACCTTTTTCCTTTTAACAAGTACTTCTTCTAATTTACCTGCATTTTCCTAAGACTTTACTCATTACTTACAATTCTTCTTAGAAAAAGAAAAAAAAACCTAGCTTTATCAAAAGCCTATCTATATCTTATGTTGTTTTTCTCTGCCTTCCTTTTCCCATTCCATCCTTTGCTCCTTTCCATCTCTTCCTCCTTTCTTCATCAATTTCATACTTCTCCATATGAAATGGTTTCTAGGCTTCACTGTTCTATGGCAGAAATTCTCTAGTTTATTGGCGCTCAGATGTTCCTCTTAGTACTGAATACAGTACTGAGCACCTAAATAGAATCACATTCATTAAAATGTTTTTAGAAATAGCCATTACACCCTACTGCCCTGTGATCAGATGGCGGTCAGTGGAACTCCTAGTGCCTTTTCTTCTCATGCCAGCTGCCCTTCAATTTACATTTTCTTTATTGGGACTCACCTGTCTTAAACTTGACTGTTGACTTTGGTCCTAGTAGTTCTTTCTTTTTCATTGTGGCTCTTGTCATCACACATGTTACTATTGTACATGATCTATTTCTACTTAAAAATTGTTAAGAATTGTGGTAATGATAAAGATTAGAGAGCCTTTACTGCTAACTTGCTGAGGTTGTCTTTCGAAAACTTTTTTATTATGGAAAATTTCAGTTATGCACCAAAAAAGATGCATTCAAGGAAATGTCAGACATGAGGCTTTACTTAATTTTAAATCCCTTCCTTTTCTTGGTGTCCTTTTGCCTCTCCCACTCTATATTTGCAAAAGAGCAAAATAATTTACTGAACCTTTTACATTTTTTTTTATAACTTGGTATTTTGGACTATCTCCTCCCCCTTGATCTTACAATATCTTTTTTCCTCTTGTTTGCTAAGAATTAATTTTTCTCTCTCTGTGTAACTTGGGGTTATTAAGGTGGTAATGACTGGTGAAAGGTACAGCTGGTCAACTGTAGGCTTTCCTGTTGATGAATTTAACAGGCACAGGCTCCTGATTGAAGCAGATGGTTCATTGTTTGTAACCTAATCTCTGGGAAATGCCAGTGTGTCTGCTAGCAGGACTATATCCTTAATGCCGACTCCAGAATTGTGATCAGAACAGCTGGCCTTGAATTGAAATGAGATTTTTCAAGAGCATCCAAGTCTTTCTTATCTAATCCATTAGCCTGTGGAGAAGATGCCCTGCGATGTGAATATGGTCTCCCCTCCTGCCTGCGGAGAGTGGAAACAATGCCCTCAGTTAAGGTGCTCTGAGCAACTGCCTTGCAGATGAAGGACTTGCCGTGAATTAGAATAACATGCTAGCCCTTTACTATCAGGCAATCATGTTGCAGTTGTAGAAAGGAGAGTTCATTTGGAGAACCCCAAACCAACTTTAAATTCCTTCAAGATGCTGGCACTGCCATGTAATTTGTCTTGAGAAATCTGCACTCAGAGAAGTCAGAGAAATAAACGAAAACAATTGGTGCCGGGCAGCAGTGATAAAAACAGGACAATTATTTTGTGTACCACAGTGACAGGAGGAAAAGGCAGAGATGTATAGTTCAATCCCCTCTGAGTTCTGTGCATGTCTACATCCCCTTAAGACTTTATACGTTTTAAGGCAAAAATATGTAACGTTTATTGTGTAGTTTAAAATTATTCTTTGGTTTGCACTTTATTGTAATGTTATATAACGACTTTTTAAAAACAGATAAAGGATTTGATACAGACAACGGAAGTGATGCTGTTTATCGAGGAAATGTATTTAAGCCTTTCCCGTCACCCTGGTTTCTGGAAAAATCAGCTTACCCAGCTGACCCTTCAGCTGCTGTGTGTCTGTGAAGTCAGCTTGAAGATAACTGGGGAATGCACATCTTTAATTCACCTTCTGGAGCGCAGTGTTGAACTGCTGAAGGAGGTAAGGATAGTAAGAAATTTTAATGCGCCAGTTATCACTTCAGTGGGTCTTACATGAAGCAGCTGGGTGGGTGCGCACTTACACTTTATCATTTCACAGGGGTGTGTTGCTCTCGTATGATCGGGTCATACTAATGTGCAACTACTAATGTCATCATTTATTATAAAAAATGAATCACTAAATACTCTGTAGCGCATCAGTTAAGTATCTGCCACTCTGTCACTTTTCCATTTACTCATGTAGGACACAAGTAATGAACATTCATTATATGCCAGACCCTATAGAATACATAGATGAAAAGGTGCATTCCGTGACCTCTAAGGGCTCACAGGCATGCAAATAAATGATTACAATACAGTAAGGTGAATGCTTTGCTGGATTTAAAGGGCACAGTTACGGAAAGGAGGGCATGAGTTCAGATGTGAGGAGGCTGAATAGGAGTTGGCCTGGTCCACACCACAGGCTGGAAGGCAACCGGCTGCAGGAGCAGCATGTGCCCAGGCACAGAAGCACGAGAGAGCAGGGCAGCATGGCCTGCTCAGAAAATGAGAAGGTGTTGAGTGTTGTTGAAGGATCAAAGTATAGGAGATAAGGTCTGGAGTTGAGTTCGCATTTTATTTTCTATTCTTGGTCTGCAAACTCATGAGTCAACAGAGCCAAACATCAACAGTACGATGATTGAAATTTCTTTTTATAGCCAAATTTTTTAAACCTCTTCTAATGCCACTCTTCAAAATAGACTCGTCCAGGCTGTGGTATTTTGTGGAAGAGCCACACTCAAGGGGCTAAATTGCCACACGTGGCTCCCAAGCCGCAGTTTGCCGACCACGGTTCTAGGTAATAGCATGCTATTGAAGACCTTTGAGCAGACAGGTGCCCTGCTGGTTTGTGTGTGGAGGTTATTCTGATGGTAGAATGGAGGAGGGTTTAGAACAGGGTAACACTTAATGTAATCCATGTTCCCACTGATTACAGGCATGTCTTGTATTCTTTATGGAATGAGGAGGGATGTCTTAGACTGCTAGGGCTGCCGTAAGAAAATATCATAGACTGGGTGGCTTAACCAACAGCATTTTTTCTTGCAGTTCTATAGACAAGGAAGTCCAAGATCAGGGTGTTGGCTGATTTGAATCCTAGCAAGGGCTATCTATCTTCCTGGCTTGTGGACAACTGCTGTGTCCTCACATGGTAGAGAGCAAGGGTGTGCTCTTTATTGGTCATTCCTGTAAGGACACTAATCCTCCTGGAATAGGGCTCTGCTCTTGTGATTTGGTTTAAGTTTAATTGCTACTTTACTCAACAACTGTTGCATTGGCAGGTAGGGCTTTAGTGTGTGAATTTGGGGTTAGAAGGACACAATCCAGTTTATAGCAAGGGGCTAATTAGGGAAATGAAGACAGGAAGATAAAAATATGGGAGATGAAACCAATAGGGCTTTTTGGTGACTAGATGGTCAAGGAGAGGATCCTTGGTAGATTTTTAGTTTTCTATTTTGGACAACTGGATAGTGTCCTTCACTTTTGGAAGTGGTAGATGATGTTAGAAGGAAATTGGCAACTTTGTTTTGAGATATGCTTGGTTTAATGTGTGTATGGATAATAAACAGTTGGCTGTATGGTTTAGAAAGTCAGGATAGAAGCCTAAGCTTTGTAGACATTTACTTTAGAGTGAGAGTTTTAAATTTTAACTATGGGGTTGCGTGACAGGGCTTGGGTTGGAGCTGCAGGGACTGCTGATACTTGGAGTGTGCTGATAGAGGGATATGGGGAAGTAGGGCTAAAGGCTGTATGACAAGCAGAAGAGACAGTCTTCTTCAGACAGGTGACATGAAAATCAAGGGCAGGAATCTCTAAAAAGGGGAATGGTGAGCATTGCTATGGAGAGAGGATGTGAAGATCAGAAAAGTATTCTTATGATGCAGCAGGTGGAAGTTTATTGTCCACATTAGAGGAAGCAATTTCAGGGCAGCGGTGGTGGTAGGAACACATTGGATTAAGGGAGTGAATGGCAGGCAAGGAAATGGAGAGAGTGAATGTGTTTTGGTGAAAGATGAAGACTCCAGTAATTCATTGATCAATTTGACAATCTTGTGGTTAGACTGCTTTCTATGCTTGGACTCTAGAGAATACTATTTTCTTATACTATTATCTATATACACTGAGTGGCCAGATTATTATGATCTCTGAATGCATAATAATCTGGCCACTCAGTGTATATCCTATATAATGAAAGGCTAATATGCAAATTGTTCCCTCAACCAGGAGTTCGACCAGCAGACAGGCCGGCCAACTACCCATGTCCCCTCCCCCTGGCCAGGCTGGTTGGACACCCCACCCATATACGAATTCATGCATCGGGCCTTTAATACACACACACACACACACACACACACACACACACACACACTGAGTGGCCAGCTTATTATGCATTCAGAGATCATAATAAGCTGGCCACTCAGTGTATATAAAAGCATAATATGCAAATCAACCAGATGGCAGAACCACTGGTCACTGACCAGCAAGGGTCAAATGCTCAATGCAGGAGCTGCCCTCAGCCTACAGGCTCTGATCTCCCAATTGGGGCCCAATAGCCAACCTCTTGGTCCCCCCTCCTGGCCAGCAGGCTTCTATCACCTCATGGGGAATGGGGAATCAGGTGGGTGGTGGACGCTGGCGGTACCAGGCCAAGGCGAGTGCAAGTGGGACCCCAATCACCCTGCTGATGGCCCCACACACAGAGGGTGGGCTACAGTGGTGGCAAGGGCGGGGTCGGCTGCCAGCAGCTGGGGAAGATTGACCTGGTCACAAGCCAGGCCTAGCTACCCTACCCAATCACAAATTTTGTGCACCTGGCCTCTAGTATAATATATTTATGTATAGTAGTGATGTGCATTGATAACATACAGTGATATATTGTATATCTGTCATTATTCTGCAATACCTATTATATATTAATAAATACATACTATGATAAAATATCAAATCCCCTCGGATGTATTATTATATCTATATTATACATTTATATAATATCTACATATAGTTTTTATATAATTTTATATAATTTTTTATATATTAACTATTGGGTTTATAACAGGTAATATATAGATAAATATAGACAATATTTTATGGATGAATGTTATATAGAAAATATTATATAGTTAAATTACCAAGAGTTGTGTGTTTTTAACTGTACCACATATTGTTCCTTTGTGCGTGTACTAGATTCATTTGCATAGTGACATGATTATCAATTATAATTTTATAGTTTAGTCGTTTTTACTATCATTCTCTGACCATCTTATTGTATATCTGCCCTCCCCACACTACACATTTAGCATATATAGTAAGCATCTTCTGTAGCAAACACTTTGCTACAAATAATTAGGTAAAAACAGATAAGGTTTGTGAAGCTTACAAGCTAGTGTGCATAAAAATCACTAGGCAGAGTTTATTAAAATGCAAATGCCTGGGGCCTGCCCCTAGAGAAATTGAATTAGCAGGGCTGAGTGAGGTTTAAGCATTTGTATTTTAAACTAGGCCCTCAGGTGAATATATATATATATATATATATATATATATATATATATATATATAATTTGCATATAAGGCAAACACCCTAGTAAGCATCACACAGATAGAACTTTTTTAGCCACCATAGAAGTTTCCCACAAGCCTAGTTTTAATCACAACCTTCTCTGTCCCCTGACTGTCCTGACTTCTATAGGAGTATCTTTCTTACATTTTAAAAACAGTTTTAATACCTAAATGTGTAAGCCTACACATCATAATATAGTTTTGAGTGCATGATCTTTTATACTAAAGGTCATTCCCTTCCATTCCCTCCTTTTTTTCCCCTTGAAGTGTACAGGGTGGGGGGAAAAAAAGTAGGTTTACATGTGTGAGTACGCAAAACAGTTTATTCTTATTAATAATTATTGTATTATCTACTTCATCCCCCCTCCCCCCGTATGTATTGAAAAACAGCGTTTATGTGAGCCGCAGTTGTCTTACATTGTGAATTCTGCTGGTTGTATCCTCTTGGTGCACTCTGACATGTTTCTCTAACTCCCATTGAATTAATTGAACTAAGCACTGAACATCAATCGCTACCAACATCAGAAAGAAAAGAGCAACACACATTATGAGCTTCTGCATGAAAGAACACACACCTCCTGCTCATGTTAGAAACAAAAAAGGAAACTAAACAAATCCTGAATCTCATCAGGCCCCTATTGTCTGATTGGCCCAGCTTGGACCAATCAGCTCTGCCCTGGGGACAGGGTAGCCCAGACATGGCCCTGGGAGACTGAGTTCCATCATGTCTGCTACAGATACTTACCTCTGCTACAGCTTCCTTACGCTGGGTTTTCCCTTCCATCCTGTTCACAGCAGCGTCGTCCATACACCTCAGTGCCTGGTACCTAGGTGGTGCTCAAACGTGTAGACTCCAAGGGAAGACTCCAATGGCATTTTCCCCCTTGAAAAAAAAATATTTGCCTTCCTTTTCTAGGTAGACTCTGAATTAGCCTGGCTTCCCCCAAAAGTAAACAGAAGCAGACTCTGGGTTTCCCCAAAGCAGAGGCTGATGGAACAGGCGTTCATGTGCAAGTGCAGTCACAGGAAGCATGTGGGAGGGGGCCAGGAAGAGTGAAACACTGACCACAGGAGAGGCCATATAAATATCAGATTTGCCACTGCTACAAGCACCGGCTGCTCCATCCCACAGAGTATTCTGGGTAGCCGTATGAAATGTCTCAGAACCCTCCCGAGGGACCCAGATAAAGAGGGAGATATTTGTACTTGGGCTTCTGTTGCCTCGTTGGCAAGTTTCTTAACTCCCCATGCTTTAGGATGTCTCATTGGTCTGAAGCAAGAGTAACTACAGCAGTGTTTGAAGTGGCACTCGAGATGTCCAACAAAGCATTTATGAAAAGATCTCATGAAATGGTACCAATCTTTCGTGTCTGTAGAAATCAAACAAACTTGTAACCTCTCAGAAGTGAAAGCAATGTGAGATCATTTAGTTTAATCCTCCACAGTGACTTTTTCTTACTTTTGGTGTCTTGCATCTCCAGCTCTTTCCTTGCACCCTCTGTTCTGAACAGGCTACTCTTGTTTCTGCCTTCACACCTTTAAGTTCCCGCCACGTAAGATGGGTCATTTCAGAACCCTGAAAAGCCACTTTGTGACCCTTTCAGTGACTGCTTGTGTGGAAAAGACTTTCCCGTGATAGCATTTGAATACAGGCATGCTTTTGTCTCTGATCCTCTTGGTAGCTGGTAAATTTGAAATTTAAATCCTCTTGCTCGTTTTCTTTTTGTTTTTTTTATGAACATGCAGAGTTTGAATTGAAATTGAGGAAAAGATAATGGCAAAGAATAGTGTGATGGTGTATACTGTAAGCTTATTTGTCTCAAAATGCATTTATTGTCCTCAAATAGATAAGTTGCTTCATGGTTCTCAACTGTATTTCAAAAGAGTGAACATACGTAACCTGCGAAGACAAAAATTCGAATATATTCCGTTTAAAAAATCAGTTTTCCTCTTTAGCTGTTTTTTAAAAAAATATTTCAGAAAGGAAGGGAGAGGAGGAGAGAGAAACATTACTAATATGGAAAGAGAATCATTGATTGGCTGCCTTCTGCACACCCCACACTGAGGATGGGGCCTGCAACCTGGGCATGTTCCCTGATCACGAATCAAACTGTGACCTCCTGGTTTATAGGTCAACACTCAACCACTTAGCCACACCGGCCAGGCTAGCTGTTTTTTTAAAATCCATAACATCTTGAGAGGATTTTGCATTGTGACTAATTTCACTTTTTAAATGACTTATAGATATACTAGAGGCCCAGTGTATGAATTGGTGCCTGGGTGGGGTCCCTCCTTGGTCCCTAAAATCCTCTCTAGAGTGCTTATAATTCCCAGATCAGCGCAGTCAGGGCCTTCTCACCCAGTCCCCATCAGGGCTCATTGGGCTGGCCACCTGGCTGGGAGAAAGGACTGTGGGAGGTTGTCTGGCCACAGAGGTTGGCTGTAGGAGCACACTGACCACTGGGAGCAGCTACTGCATTGAGTGTCTGCCCCCTGGTGGTCAGTGCATGTTATAGTTACCCGCTGGTCAGCCAATTGTATGGTTGCTTAGGCTTTTATATATATAGACTAGAGGCCCGGTGCACAAAATTTGTGCATGGAGTGATGGGTCCCTCAGCCCAGCCTGCACCATCTCCAATCTGGGACCCCTTGATGGATGTCCGACTTCCCATTTCACCTTAACTACTCCCACGCCAGCCTGATTGATATCTGACTGCTCCCCTGCCAACCTGTTTGTCCCAACTTTCCTCCTCTGCTGGCCTCTAACTGCCCTCCCTTGCAGGCCTGGTCCCTCCCAACTGCCCTCCCCTGCTGGCCATCTTGTGGTGGCCATCTTGTGTCCACGTGGGGGCAGTATCTTTGACCACATGGGGGCAGCTATCTTGATATTGTATGTGGGAGTGATGGTCAATCTGCATATTACTCTTTTATTAGATAGGATAGAGGCCTGGTGCATGGGTGGGGGCCAGCTGGTTTGCCTGAAAGGCTGGCCCAGATCAGGGTGGGGGTTCCCTTGGGGTGTAGTGCAGCCTGGGTGAGGGGCCTGTGGTGGTTTGCAGGCAGGTCTTGCCCCCTGGCAACCCAAGTGGAGGCCCCAGTATCTGGAATTTATTTACCTTCTACAACTGAAACTTTGTAGCCTGGAGTGGAGGCCTGGGCCAGCTAGGGTGTGTGGAAAGCTTGGCTTCCTCTGTTGCCAGGTGCAACCCTAGCCTGTTCTCTCTGGCTCTGTGGCTGCCGCCATTTTTCTTGGGATTTATCTTCTATAATTGAAACTTTGTATCCTTGAGTGGAAGCCTAGGCTGGCCAGGGTGTGTGGAGGCTAGGCTTCCTCCATTGCCTGGAAACCCAAGCCTCCCTCCTACTCTCTGTGGTGGCAGCCATCTTGGTTGGGGTTAATTTGCATACTTGCTCTGATTGGCTGGTGGGTGTGACTGGTTGGCAAGGCTTGTGGGTGTAGCAGAGTGAGGTTAATTTGCATATTACTCTTTTATTAGGTAAGATATTTATTACATTGTGCCAGAGTTGATAGCATCCCCAAGATTATAACTTCTGAGTGGCTCAGATGAAGTTTTCTCTAAAGGGTTTCTTTAATGTGGTATTCTTTTTTCCTTGCCTGTCCTCATGATTTATAGGTATTTCTGCTCTGCAAGTACTTCTGTGAAATTTCAGAACAAGTAATTCTAGCAAAGTGTGGTAGACCTTTCTTTGTTAGTTCCATAATATGTTAATGTTTTCTGTATTTAGAATCATCACATAATATTGTATGTCACTTGCATCTTATTTATTGGAACTTAATGCGCATGTCCTTTTTCTCTTTTTCATTTTGTTTATATACTTGGTGAAATTAATGATTTAAAGTTTCTATGGTTATTGCTTTGCTGCATTTAAATATGCTTAATAAATTACTGTAATTTAAAAATAATCTCTGCCTCCCTAGGCACTAATGTTTCTTCCATTATAATATGATTTATTAAAATGCATTTAGTATAATTTATTATGCAAGCTATATAGATGAATCATGCTTGTATTAGGTAAGTAGACAACTGAGCTACTTCTCAAAGACAAAATATTCTTAAATCCAGGATTTCGGGTTGTCTTTAGTGGCTTGCAAAGATTCACTGTTTTGAAGACATGTGGCTGTATTGTGTTAAGATATTATTCTTATAAATTTTTTTTTTTTTAGCCTATTGTTCTTTGGCCAGATACAAGATTTTGAATTTATGTATGAGTGCTCCGGCACTCACCGATTATTCCTTTAGGAGAACAGGCTCACTGTTCATAATTTGATCTTCAGTCATCTCTTGGTGTCCTTGGAGGATTGGTTCCAGGATCCCCCATGGACACCAAACTCTACAGTGCTCAAGTTTCTTAAGTAAATTAGCGTAGTTTTTGCATATACTCTACGCACATTCTTAATACACACCTAAAATCATCTCTAGATTGCTTATAATACCCAATACAATGTAAATAGTTGTTATACTGTATTGTTTAGGGGATAATAGGCAATAAGGACAAGGAAAAAAGTCTGTACCTGTTCAGTACATATGCAACCATCATGCACCTAACTGCATAGTGCCCGTCAGCAACAATCGACCATTTTTAAGACATTTTTGATCTGCTTTTGGTTGAATCTGTGGATACAGAGCCCACGGGTATGGAGGCACGACTGTAACAGGTTAACAATCTTTCATGCTGAGTGTACTCTTCCTGGGTACATGTTATAAAGCCGTGGCTCTGGGAACTTCCTAACTCTTTGTGTTTTCTTCTTTTCCTTAGGATTTTCCTGTTGAACTGGTCATAATTGGAATAGCTTTGCTACTTCTACAGACTCCTGCAAGTCAGCAGAAGCCAATCTTAAATCTAGGTAAATGCCACTGACGGCAGGAAAAAGTAAACATAACCTGGGGTTGGCAGGAGTCCCTTGAGCTCTAGATATCCGGTTATGCTGTAAAGTCCTGCATATTTTGAGTTTCTGTTTGGAATTTTCTTAGTAATTATCACATAGAATCTTCTTTCTCTTGTCCAACAAGGTATTACTTTGTGCAGAATCATTTAGCAGCAACATTGGTAAATATAGTGAAGGGCATATCAGCTATTCATAGTTTACAGCACACTCAGAATCTGTAGCCTAAAACCCTTGAAACAATAATGGATTTGCATTTGTTTTTGTTTTGAAAACTATACCCTTACTATATAAAACTCTTGCCACATTGGACAAAATTTAATTTATTGGTTATTAATTAACCTACTTAGACAAATGAAAGATAACATTCTCCTCACTGTCTAGTATTATTTAAGGATAAGTTAGGAATGAGACTAAAGGGAGACAAAAATGTTCTATTTAAGAATGATGGCCGAAACCAGTTTGGCTCAGTGGATGGAGCTTCAGTCTGTGGACTGAAAAGTTCCAGGCTCGATTCCAGTCAAGGGCATGTACCTTGGTTGCAGGCACATGCCCGGTAGGGGGTGTGCAGGAGGCAGCTGGTCGATGTTTCTCTCCCATCAACATTTTTAGCTCTCTATCCCTCTCCCTTCCTCTCTAGGAAAATCAATATAATAAAAAATAAAAATAAAAAAATGATGTGGCCCAGCAGGTGTAAGTCAGTGGTTGAGCATAGACCTATGAAACAGGAGGTCAGGGTTTGATTCCTGTCAGAGCACATGGTTGTGGCCTTGATCCCCAGTTTGGGTGGGGGACATGCAGTAGATAACCAATCCATGATTCTCTCTCATCTTTGTTCCTATCTCTCCTCCCCTTCTCCCCCCAATTCCTCCCTGAAATCAATAAAAATATTTTTAAAAGTCATTTGATTTGCTTTGGCTTATAGAACAGAAGCCAATGTGACATAAGCAGAAACCTGAAAGCATTTGAGATTTTTTTTTTTTTTGGGTGGGGGGGAATGATGTGGTAAAGCATCAATGTAAATGCGGCTTTTACATTAATGTTGCCCAGCTTTATTGGGTCCAGTGTAATCCGTGTGATGATGGAGGCTCTATGTAAATTGTTGGATAGTGCCACAATACACTGAGACAGTCCCACCCTCATTTGAAAAACATGCTTGAGGTAAATACTGATTGTATAGTCTATTATTCTGGGCATTTTAATTCATCATGATAATGAGGGTGGATTGCTCCTACACTTGCAGTCTGTCTTGGGAATGGCTTTAGCACGTGGAGGAGGGCCCTTGCTCTGTGGCCTTGACCCCTGCTCTGCCCTTACCTGTTGGCCTTATGCTCATTTGTGTCCTCCTCCCTGGTCCTTTTTCTGAATTACTTTTGCTTTTTTTTTTTTTTTAAACTATGAACATGGCATCACCCCACATGTGGAATTTGCTAGTGTTACTGTTTCTGACAGCCACATGTTTTTTTTTAAACAGCTTTATTGAGATAGATTTTATTTACCCTAAGTTTTATGATTTAAAAGTGTACAATAAAGTATCTTTTTAGGAAATTTACAGAATTATGCAATCAGAACCACAATCTAGGTTTAGAACATTTCCATCACACCCCCCCCTGCCAATTTTTGTGTCCACTTATATTAATCCTCATTCCAACCATTAATGTGCATTCTGTCTCTCTAAATTTGCCTTTTGTGGATATTTCACATAAATGGATTTCTTTTGTGACAAAAAGAAATTCTGAAGCTGTAGAGAACTCCCTTTTTAAATTCTAAAGGTACACCCTTGTTGTGCTTCATGTATAATAGGATGCTATAGGATCAAACACCCCAATACTTTCACTATTTGATGGATAGCAGAGTTTTTGTTTTGTTTTTTAAACCAGTGTCTCTGATTTTATGTTACCTTAGTTAGATTGAATCAATCATATTGAAAACTACTGAGCCAGCACATCTTCTGAAAAATAAGAACTATTGTTTACTATTATGGGAACAAGCATTCAAAAAAATAGAATAACCAAGGGTATATTGATTATTTCAAATTTGAAAAATTCAGAGCATTAATATAATATGCTTCTTCAATAGCAATTATGATTATAATAGCGGTTTATACAATTGCCTGGAAGATTTATGATAGAGTATATAAATATTCGTATTATATGCATTTCATGCCTTGTCAAAGATAATGAATTTTCATGATACCTCAGAGACAATAATGGATTAAGACTAATATTTAGACCAAAAAAAAGTAAATTAATAGTGTTAGAAAAATAGGTATTTATACTTCATACTATGTTCAGGTTTGACTTCCAAGTGATTTAGTAATAAAATACTGGCAACTCACTGACATGGTTTAAGGCTTACAAATTTTTTTTTGTCTTTGGTATAGTGGGGATATCTGTTTATTGCTTTGATAATCCAGCTCAGAAGCCTTTGAATAATATTATAAATCAGGGTTCATTCAGTAACCATGAAATAAGTACATTTAAGCCTTAACTTGTTCTGTTATTAGTCTTGAGGAGACTGTACACATGACAAAGTCATTGTACATTTGCATGTGTGGCTCTGATGTGTAAATTGAGTGTCCATATTAGAAAAAAGAGTCATTTGCAAAACTGGGTTTGACTGTCATGCTGGTTATGGACTTGGAGACTTTCCTGATCTGCTTCTCAGCAATTAAAACGGAAAGCTAGCCCGGCTTCACCATCTTTACTTACTAACCTCTCACAGTGCTCAGCTGGACTGTAAGGGGAGCGCACTAGTTGGTCTTGCTCTCCACTGAGCAGGAACGCTGTGCTCTCGGCTCTGTTTGTTGAAGGCAGTAGAACCATCTAACAGACAAGGACAAAAGTTGAATTGTATGTTAGAGAAATTCGTATTGACCTAAAAAAGTTGATTTATACTTTCTGACATATGATATGTATTTTTTCTAAGAGTTTCATCAGGTTTTCAGTTATATACAGAAATAATTTGTTTTTGGATACTGTTTAATTTCCTTTTATTTCTAAAAAAGATAAGATCTATTATCTTAGTTAAATGTGTGACCCAGTTGTAAGGAAAGTTCTTGCATATCACCCTTAAACAAAATAGCATTTTGGTTTCCCTGTGGTATTAGTTTGTAAAAACACGAATTGTTGTTCTGATGAATAGCTTTGAAGCTCCTCTCTTTTGCTGACGGTCAGAAAATGCCAAAGTCGTCCTCGCTGCTAGTAATGCCGGTTCTGCAGATACTTTCTTCTACGGCCTTGGAAGACTGCATATCCACAGATGAAGACAGTCCCTCGAGGCAGCAGTTGGCCCTGAAACTCTTAGAAACGGTACAGCAAGGGTGCTACAGAGACGACCCCCAACAGGTAATGAAGTTCATCCTTGTCTCCCTTAAATAAAAGTGAAGTGGTAATGTGAGTAATCTCACCTCCTGATGAGTGCATGCAGTGGGTTGAAACTCTATTGGTGAACTTCACCATATCGTTGGGCAGTTGTGTAGATGTTAGTCTGTTTTTCTGGACAAGGAGAGAGGAAGTAGTCCTATTGTGAACTAAGTTTTGGAGATGCTGTAGAACCCTTTTTCTCTCAGAGTTTCCAGGAACATTCGTAGTAAAGGTCCCGAGGGATCCTGCGGAGAAGGCACTAGCTGGGTTTCACCACGTGCTTCTCCCTCTTACTCGGGCATGGACTTCCTTGTCATGCTGTTTAGTAAGTGCAGCATGTCGCTGGATCTGGCACAGCCCGAGGTGGGAAGTCTCCTCAAATGCCTGCCGTTCTGAGATCTATAAGGAAGATGTCATTTCGAATGTGGCACCTTAGGCCAGGTTCCCTGGCATCCTGGGTGTTGGTGGGTTCTGTGTGCCCCTACTCTGCTCTCTTCCCCTAGAAGATGGCAGGCCTGTCACACTCCACTCCTCTTTCCGCCTGCCAGGCATCCTCAGTCAGCCTCGCTGTCCCGGTTCCTGTTTACACTATGGTATTGTGAGTGTCTGGTTAGTGGCTGGGTCCTAGGCCTGTATTTGCCAGACCTTTTTCTCTTTTGCTATTTCAGTTTTGCCTTCAGTGAAGCTTAACCTTCCAAGTACTACTCCTATGGAGATTGAATGAGGCCGCAATAAGATAATACTGGTGAAGCATCGTAAGTCTCCACAGAGAGAGGAATTACACAAATGCAAGCTAGTGCCATAGTTGTTTCATCTGCAAAAGCAGATCGCTCTAATCATGTAGTCTTAGATGTTCCAGCAGCAGAAATCCAGGCATGGTGACTCTTTGAGCATGCAGCAGAAACTAGCCTGTAGGCAACAGCTCCCAAACCAGCTGTGTTCTTAGTCTAAAGAAATGGATTCTAATACATTAAATATCTAATTTATTATAGCTCTTTCTCTCCAAATACACCTCCTCTCTTCAGGTTTCCAGGAACATTCTCCACCTTCCAGGAGGAGAAGGTGTATTTGGAGAGAAAGAGCTACAATAAATTAGATATTTAATTTTTAAAATTATCATTTTAATAAATTGTAATAACAATGATTTAAAGTTATAAAATGGTGTACAATGTGTAGTATCCTTCTCACCCTGATTCTAAGTTGTCCAGTTCCCACCCTTGCAAATAGAAAATGAAAATTACTGTATATAAATTGCCTTTTTATTTGTGTAGTCACTTACCTTTGCATATACAAGCAAATACAAATATGTAGTATTCCACTCCACCATTAAAAAATGTAATTGGTAGTCCCCAGCCAGTTTGGCTCAGAGGATAGCATGTCGGCCTGCAGACTGAAGGGTCCCAGGTTCAATTCCAGTGTAGGGTACATGCCTGGGTTGTGGGTTCAATCCCCAGTAGGGGGCCTGCAGGAGGCAGCTAATCACTAATTCCATCATTAATGTTTCTATCTCTCTCTCCCTTTCCCTTCCTCTCTGAAATCAATAAAATTGTGTGTGTGTGTGTGTGTGTGTGTGTGTGTGTACACATCTATATATATATATATAAAAACCTAAGTGACCAGCTGGTAGCTATGACGCACAATGACTATCAGGGGGCAGATACTCCAACCGGTGGCTGTGATGCGCACTGATCACCAGGGAGTTTTTGGGTGAAGCACCCCGGAATTAGACTGCCCTCTCGCAATCTGGGACTCCTTGGGGGATGTCAGAGAGCCAGTTTTGGCCCAGTCCCCACAGCCCAGGCTGCCTCTTACCAGGGTCTGAAGCTGGGCAAATGCAATGTTTTCTGTTTTTTTGGGGGGGTGGGGGGTGGGGGGGTTGTATCTTTTCTCTTGTTAGTGAATACTTTCTTAGTGATAATGCTTTTTCCAAACAGTGTTGCCTCTGGGTCTTATTTATTGATCCTTTTTGTATGTTTTTTCTGCCTTAATTGGGAACAAATAGTAAATAAGAAGAAAAGTAGTGCAAACTGTTCCAGAGATTCTTAAACACCTGTTTTCTCCTTGTGTAATTCTATTAGCTCTGTGTGCAGAGTTTGCAGAAAGCATTGAAAATTCTGTACTCATTTTGTTGGAAAGATTGATTTCTTATCATGAAATATGAAACATAAATGCATGTCAAATATATTTCTGACCAATATGTTTATCTCATTTTATTCATACCTTCCTATGCTTTCATTTTTCAGCTGCCCTTCGAGCTTGCGCTCCCCATTTCTAGCACATATGCTTCAATATTTACAACCTGGAGGCTCCTTGAGGTTCTGCGAGATGAGTCTGCAGCGAGTGACTGGCTGGCTGCAGTTGAGTCCTTGCTCCCTATTACGACATCGATCCCTGTGCATGTTCTGCTGCTGCTGGTTCACCTCCTTGTTGAAGATAAAGGACGAAATCTTCGCCAAATACTGAAGGTCACCACAGAATTAGCCCAAGCAGATTCCTCTCAGGTAAAGAAAGAAACAATGGAGCAGTAATGGGGGGAAAGCTGAATGATTGGAAATGTGGGTTAACCTTACTTTGTGCAGGGTTTTTATCAGTTTTAAATCATGGGCCTAATGAGTTTTAAATGTTTTCTTTCTCTTTTATTTCCTGTACTTATCATCCCAATTTGTTGTTTCCTCTCCTTACTCTGAGTTATGTATGCAAATGTTTCTTGAATGAAAGCATACTTTGCAAGGATATCTTCCATGATGTAATTTTGGTATTTTTGTTTTATTGATGGATTAACACTTGCAGCCTATTTAAGATGCATATCCCTTCGTTCTAATATTGATCTTTTAAGATGCAAAATAATTGAGTTTAAAGGTGCCTATCCGATAGGCATTAACTTCTTAATGTTGCAATTTGATCCTATCTTTATTCAGTAACTTAATAAACTAAAAAGTATTGGTTCCTTGCTATATGACATTGATCAACATTCTGGGATGTGAGGATAAATAGTCATTCTTGCTATCTGCATAGAATTGGAGTGTAATAAGAAAGCAGTCAGACATTACTAAGACCCCTGGCCCCACCTTTTATCTTTTTATTTATTGTTTAAAGTATTACATATGTCTCCTTTTTCCCCCATCGACAACTCCCTGGCCACTCCCATCCCCCAGAACAAGCTCCTTCCGTCCCAGTGTCTGTGTTCATTGGTTATGCTAATAGGCACGCATACAAATAAGTCCTTTGATTGATCTCTTACACACACACCACCACCACCACCACCCCCTCTCCACCTTCCCTTGTCTTTCCTCTGAGGTTTGATAGTCCATTCAGTGTTTTTCTGTCTCTGGATCTATTTTCTTCATAAATTTATGTTTATTATATTCAACAAATGAGTGAGATCATGTGATATTTATCTTTCTCTGACTGGCTTATTTCGCTTAGCATAATGCTCTCCAGGTCCATCCATGCTGTTGCAACTGGTAAAAGTTCCTTCTTTTTTATAGCAGCTAAATGAGCTACATATTTAGCATAATACTCTGTAGTCCCTCCCCCCCACCCCCCTTCCATTGGATAGGATTTGTAGAATTCATTTCCTCGGAGGGAGTTTTCTAACTAAGTAGGTGTGATATATTTATTATTTTCTTTTTAAGCATGGTGAGGGGACAAGTCCATCTCTTTAAGAAAATTGTGTTCCTGTAGGAAAAAAATGTGGTGGTGTAGGGGGATAAATGTTTATTTAAGATGATTTTAGTGTGCTTGGAATTGCTTTTTGTCCCCAACTCGTCAAGTTCATTCCTTTTTGTCAAGAAAATAACTGCTGCTCTTGCACAAAGACTTTTCCTTGGGTCTGATTCTGCAAATGGGTTTGTAATGTACTCAAAGGACCTTTGCCTCATGATGTTTGTATAATGGACTCATTTCAACTTCTTCCCTACTTTATTTCTCCCTTCACCTTCCCTAGTGATCTTACTTCTACCAGATGTTTGCTTTTCAGTGTTCTCATTTTGTAGGATAATTTCTTTAGAATAAAGAAATATCCAATAATGTCATGATACCTAAAGAAGTCAGACAGTAGGTACCTGACCTGCATGTGCCACTGATGTGAAACATGTATTGCATGCAATTCATATGTGTTGATACTCAGGAAACTCATTGAGCCTTTGAAATTCTAGAGGGATACTTTGGTTATAAGTAGCAGAAACCCATTCGTCCTAAACTGTTTTTATTTGTCTAGAATTTTTAGGACAGCCATGGCTGTGTGTTCATTGCACAGTTTCTTTCCTTCCTCTGTGACTTAGTTGGAAGGACAATGCTTTTTAACCTAAATTCCCAACGTAAAAGGAAGAGAGTTTCGATTGCCTTTGCTCGGGTCATATGCTCACCCTGTATCAACCATCATGGCAGGACAGGGGCTTTGAATTGATGATCCTTGGTAGAACGGAGGCAAGTGAAGTGTCAGGGTCCTGGCATCATATATGCCACCAGGATTCTGAGGAATGAGGGAGGGATGAGTCCTCAAAGGAAAAATAGTTTCCTGGTTAAAAGAAAAGAAAAGAAAAAAAAAGGAGGAGTATGCAAAGTAGGGGAAAAAGTTGGAGAAGAATTTCATAGTTAGCATTTTGAGGACACTGAACTGCTATAACTGAGTTTCAGGGGTGCTAAACACTGTTCTCCCCCTCTCGGCTCTCAGGTAGCCTGGTAGTTGCCCAAGTTCAGGCTGCCAGCTGGTAGCTTCTGGCCACCTGGCGTTTATTTACTTACTCCAATATTCGTATACACATTATTTTTTCATGTGTGCCATGAAATGGAAAAGGTGGTGAAGCACTAGAGTGGCCATCCAGGTTCGTTTATTTACTCAATAAATATTTATTACAAAGCAGTACCATAAATTGAAGTTAATATATCACACCTCTGTTGATTAATTCTTAGTTTTGAAAGAAAATAGAACAGATACCTAGTGTAGTCATGCTTGTTAAGAGGAATGGTGAGGTGAAATGTTGAAATGTAATTAACACAGATTCATACAAAAGCAAAGGCAATGTCATTAATAGGAACTCGAAAGTGGGGATGTTGTGAAAAGAACAAAATAAATGCCCCCAAAGCAGGAGATAGTGTTTTCCCTCACTTTTCTTTACGAAGTGACCAGGTCATATTTCACAGGCCTTCTGCAACAAGGGAAAGCAGTGAAAAAGAGAAAACTGAATATTTTGAAAAAGCAAGTTTTCTCATTGTGAGGAAGCACTTGAAGTAGATTCAATTGAAACAAGTTAGGGTTATAATTTATTACTGGAGGAGTATTATCTATTTCTTTAACAAGATTATATGAAATGTTTTCATATGTCACGCATGCTTACTTTTTTTCTCAACTTATAGAAAGAAGCTGTATTATATAAGCAATCATTTGGCTTACGTTCATGAGAAAGTTCATAGTAAAGAAAGATCTTAGACTGCTAATAAACAGAGGCTAAGTCAACAGGTAAGAGTAGGAGTTTAGACGTTGACTTCCACCTGTTTTGGTGGTCACTGCCCTTCTATAGTAGCGTCTGCTGGCCTGCACAATACTTACTTGCGTTTTTTGTACAAATATTGACAGAGATGTGCCATATCTGAAGTATGTTTTGGCATTACTGTTATGGTTCTGAAATATTAACAGAGAAATTATTTTAGTAATACTAATGAATAGTAATACAAATGATCAATATCAACTAATAATGTCTATTAGTGTTTACGATAAGAAAATGTACTTTTAAAAACATGTGGTTCTGTTACTTCTTACCCTCTCTAATCCACGTACTTAGACGGATCCCTCTTCCCCCATAAGCTTTTATCCTTAGTCTCTCACTGGATTCCCCCGTGGCATGCACTTTCCATTAGGTTTAATACATTTAGGACCGTGGAAGATTACGAAGCGAAGTAGTCTGAAGGGAACTTGGCCTTGGGCGTACCATTTTAGTTAACTGGATACAGATGATGTTAAAATAACCAGATAGTTACCCAAAGCCACAGCAATAAATCAACACTTGTAAAAAAAAAAAAAAAAAAAAAAAGGAGTAAGGAACTCTCCCTCCTATATGTAGAAATGTCAGTAGTTACTAATAATCCCCTATAGTTTTCTTCTGCGGACATGAGACTTAACTTTGCAGAGACACAAGCTCCGGTCAGGCAGCGCCCAGTAAAAGCTAAGTGCCTGTTACACTGTTGAGGGAGTGTCATAGAGTGTTCTGGGGAGAGAGCCAAGAATGAGAATCCTGTGTGCATTTCCATGGATCTTAAAAGTTTTCAACACTTCGATTTAGTTTAGAGAGAGGCTTCCATATCAGAGTCTCTGCTTATAATAAATGGAGTGCCATCCATTTCCTTAATTTGTGTTTTTTCTTTTTTTCTGGAAGTAACAGTTGATAGGTTCACATGCTTTTTGGTTATGGTTACTGCCTTTCTGATAACAGTGAATAATGTTTTGTGTGTGTGTGTCTGATTTTTTTAAAGAAGTAAATCACTCAGGCTGCCTTCAGAGATGCCTGATGACAATTGAAGCACATTGCTTCTTGGCTCATGTTCAGTGATGTCTAGCTGACCTATTCTTTGTTCTTCAGAGGAGGAGAGCTATTTCCTACTTCTGATTTGTCCAGGATCTGGTCATATCTGGTATGAAATCAATGGCAATGAATGTTAAACATAGGCTCTGAATTAATTAAAGGATAATGTGGAACCCAAGACTAAATGAGGATATTTTCTGAACTTTAATTTATAGCATTTTAAGGGCAATATTAAATCATATTTTAAACCCTTAGCCAGGCATTGACCAAACTGTGTAGCATGACCAGATTGACATAGCCTCCTTAAGAAGAGGTTAATCACTCCCAGTTAATCAGCGAGTATTGATTGACCTCCTCTCTCTCCATTCACAAGAGCCCAGCACTGCAACCTCTCATTAGTGAGAACCACACAGGCTCTGTGTGCCACTAATACATACTCACTAGGTCAGTCGTCGGCAAACCCTTTGGCCCCTTGAGTTGTGGCCCTTCCACAAAACACCATGTGCGGGCGCGCACATACAGTGTGATTAAAACTTCGTGGCCCATGCGTAGAAGTCTATTTTTGGCCTGAGCGAGTCTATTTTGAAGTGGTTCTGACACCAAACCTCACTCAAAGGGCCAGAGAGCCTCATGTGGCTCGCGAGACGCAGTTTGCCGACCACTGCACTAGGTGATAGCACAAGTTTTGTACTTCTTAACCCATTCTATACACCTGATGGCATCTGGCTTCTCAGACTCTCAGCCAGAAACCTTTCCTTTCCTTTCTTCTCATCTCTTCCTTTCTCTTTGGATTGTATGTGTAGTTCTTTGCCAACTGTGATTTTAGCTGCCGGTAATTCCACCCGTCTTCCCTCTGGCGGCTTCAGGTAAACTCTGGCTGGGAAGCCCATCACTGATCCCCCACTGTGGTCTCTGGCCCCTGCCTCCTTAAGAAGACAGGGATATTACTTACTTCTTGATATCTATTAGCTTACATGGATTATATTAATTTATTAGCTAATTATTTAATATGTAATTATTAGCATATTAAACTTGTAATTACTAACATATTAAATAGAAAACTATATAATTATTTTTAATATTTGGTACTTATTAACTATGGCTTCCCTCTAGCTGTCCGTATTGAGATTTCTCCATCTGAAGCTTTATGCCCTGGAGAATAATAGAGATGTTGGTGGAAGCTGTTTTTCACATGGCCCAGTGATTCTATAAGAGCCTTACAGGAATCATTAGATGCTTAATAATATGTCTTATAAATAAATGTAGAGAGGGCCCCTGACAAAAGATTATATTCTCTTTTGGAAATTAAGGATACGTGGTAGTGGTTTTAGAACTCAAGAGAATGTGTTTTATCTGAATTGAACATTAACCACAAAGATTAGTAATTTTTTACATAGGCCGAGGCGGTTTAAAATAAAATCTTGCAATAGCTTAGTATGTCTACTTCAATGGAATAGCTCCAAATACTTTGTAGAAGGCATATCAGTTTCTTTTGACTGGTTTATAAAATGGAATGTGCAAAGAGGAAAGGGTAATAAGCTTTGACTTCAGAGAACCACAAGTTCCTTCCTTCCAACCTCCCCTCACTGAGGAGCTTAACAAGTTCAGCTTTGTGAAACTCAATGCCTCTTTCAAACCCTTCCTACTTGCGTGCTTCTCTTTTTTGGAAGCAGGGATAGCTTTGTGGCTTTTTTGTTTTTATTTTGATTTAACTTGCATTTTACAACTCTGCGGGCTTTTACTTCGATTTTGCATATTGGTGGTTAAGTCTAGCTAAAGGTCTTGCTTAATGGAACAGTTGCAATCTTTGATCGTTTTATTTTATCCTTTAATGTTTTCAGGCCTTAATTTGTTCCATTTGTAAAAACGTACACACTTCTGAGCCATTTGAAATCACTTATGTGGCTAGGTTCATGGCCCATGACATGCTGGTCGTTTAAAAGTCATATATTATCAAATAGCAAAAAGCTGACTTTTCAGGGCAGAATCCTGTGATAGTTCTGCTCTGGGTAATACGCCATATTTTAACATGGAAAATGAAAAGGAAACGTGTGAGATTTAATGGTCTGTAAGTTACTGCTGTGAGAAAAGGAGGAAATGCATTCTATAAGAGAACTTGCACAAAGAGTCTCTGGACGCTCTGCCCTCTGTTCTATTGTCGCCAGGTTCTGTGAATTGCTACCCCCCGAGGTCAGTCGGCTTCCTGAAGTCTGGTTGTCCCTCACAACAACAAAAAGAAGCCTAAATGGATGGTCCTTTTAATAAAGAGCTTTACAGATAAGGAGTACTGTACTGCCATCCCGTCCACGATGCCTAGAGCAAAATTGGCATGAGCTGGTCGGCACGAAGCTATTAGACAAAGAGAAACACGCGCCACAATACAGAGGCAAGACTCTGTTCCACCCGGTGGCAATGTTTCTTTCTTTATAAAATCCACGTAGATAAGCGTAGGATCAATGTCTTTAGCTGGCATCTGAACTGTTTAATGTTTTGCCATTTTTTTGTTTTTGCAGAAAGCCTAGAGCGCTCGGTGAGACAGTTCTGTGTCAATTTCTTGCTTTTCCTGGAATTGTGTTACTATTGGGCTGACTCTCTCCTAAAGAGTCTACAGATTGCAAATTGCTTACAATTCTCACTGAAAAAAAATGGTTTGTGATTTTCAGTTCAGCTCTAGATCACTGTGACACTTATTATCTTACTAATATGCTTGAGCAGAAGCCACTTGTCTTGTGTCACTGAACAATGAGTATCAGAAAGAACGGGGTGAAGTGTGAGGTGTGGTGAGGATGTGGCCCAATCATGCGCTGAGAACAGTGGAGTCTGTCTGCTCCAATTGAATGCCAGTAACAGGAGCTCTATCTGCTGGGCAAGACAGGGCCTTGGATTGGCTTCCAGGGTCGGAAAGGACCCAGAGGGGAATCGGATTTTGTGGTACCTGAATTTCATGACAGGCATGAGGAATTCTGCTCAAGGGGAAAGTACTCTACCATTGCCAGAATTTTTTTTCTCTAATTTAGTGAGTGGACAGGGAAGGAGAAGGGAAAGGGTCCCTGCTTACTAACATCATGGCCTGACACCCCAAGTGAAGCTGCCAGTTTACTTCCAATACCACTGGCTTCCATAGCCAGTCCTTCAAACTGGAGGAGAGTCTTACTGAAAGAAATGTTTTCTTGCATCTACAGAAGCAATCCATGTCAGCCCCCTAGGCTTTAACATTGTCTACTCATATAGAAGCTCAGCTATCTTCTTGAACAAAGCAATAGCCAATACAAATAGCCAGTATTGTCCTGGCAGGTCCCACTCCCCTCCTCCCAAATCCCCCCCCCCATCTCCCCTCCTCCTCTCCTTGTCCCTCCCTCCCCCTTCCCCTTTCTTTCACTAAAAAGCAAAATATATATCGTCAGGTGAGAATTTAAAAAATAACCTATATTGACATGCTCTCATACACCCATCACTATTCTAATCACTTTATTTGCACATATTAGCAAACTCATTGGCAGCCGGGATTTAGACCTGGCACATATGCTTCCAGAGTCTGTACTCTTACTCAATATGATGTACAGTGTCTCTAGAACTTTTAGTTAAAATATTTTTAAGCCCTGGCCAGTGTGCTCAATTAATTGGAGTATCATCCTGTATGTATATCAGATTGTTGCGGGTTTGATTCCCAGTTAGGATTTGGGTTCGATCTCTGATTGGGATAAGTGCGGAGGTAACATAGATATTTCTCTCTCTCCCTCTCCCTTTCCTTCCCTCCTTCTCTCTCTCTTTTCTCTCTCCTCTCTAAAAATCAATAAATATATTTTTAAAAATTTATTTGAAAGAATAAACCAGGTTCACTAGCTTTACATTTTTTACATTGGCCTAGTCAGTTGTAGAGATAATTAAAAGCTAGAAGAACCTCAACATTTGGTTGAAATCTAGCCGGATCTTCAATCTTGTGTGTTTATTTTTGCCTCTATTATGCTAGCTTCCACTGGCTCTTCTATAAATAAGCAAATCACTGTTACTCAGATGTTTATACCTAAATAGAACAGGTATACGCAGAATCATGACTCATGGACCAGTAAGCACTTGTCAAAGATTGAGAGGGTCTAAGTGAATCAGTATCAGCAGGCATGCTTGCAATTGGGAATATTGCTCAATACAAGAAAATTAGTCTTTTCTTTTTTAAAAATATATTTTGATTTATTTCACAGAGGAAGGGGAAGGGAGAAAGATAAAAACACATTGATGAAAGAGAATCATTGATTGGCTACTTCCTGCTCGCCCTACACTAGGGACTGAGCCTGCAACCTGGGCATGTCCCTTGATTGGGAATTAAACCGTGACCTCCTGATTCATAGATGGACCTCAACCACTGAGCCACGCCAGCCAGGCTCAAGAATTAGTCTTTTTATATATTTTTTGTTTTTAATGATCATAATTGGAAGATTCTGAAATCTAATCAAATACTGGAATATTTGTTAGTGAAGAGAAAAGTATGTTGTTGTATTCCCTTTCTTTTGAAAAGTGCTTACAAAGTATTGAGAAAATTATTCCTTTGTTGTTAGGTTTGAAACATTTAAAAGGTTTGGCATGGTATACAGTTAATATAGGATCTTTAAGCAACATGCAAAAAAGATCAGTAAACAGTTACGAAGAACTGTTGTGGGACTCTTGTTTTAATCAGAGCTTAGGATACGAAGACAGTTATTGGAGAACTCAGAGTGTATAGGCAAGATGGGCAACTGCCAGAAGAACCAGTGATAAGTGCTACGATGCAGAAAGAGGCAGCTAAGCCAAATAGGAAGATGATCTGGAGTTCCAGATTCATGAGCGAAGTCTTACTGACACGTTAAAAAAGAACACCTTTGAAGTGAGCTGGAAGCACATTGCCAGTTTCTAGTATGAATGGAATGCTGTTTATAAATGACACATGCACCTCTTTGAGCCCTGCTGCTGGGCAAACAGTGGAATGAATAAGTTTTTAGAGGTCCTGGAGCAGTTCTTTACCCTGCGAACCACAGCTTCACTGGCGGTGATTTTCTCTTGCATTTCAGGTTTAACTTTCTCGTTGAGGAGGGAAAGAAAGCCACTGATGGTCGCAATTATAGCTCCTATCTGAGAGCTGTAACTGACAGGATAGGCGGGGATTTGGTGGATTTGGTGGGAGAGGTCTACTCCTGGATTCTTAGACAGCGATGTTAACTCTCTTACCCAAAACCTTGAGACTAGTATACTCTGTGCCTTTCACTTTGGAGTGCATGGACTTCTACACCACCAGCGACAATTTTGAGCTTTTCATAACAGAGTGTAACAGACTCTTTGTCAAGTTTCAAGGCAGTTTATGGAATGAAATTGGGCAGCCTACAGTCAGTTGATTTCAAAAGGGTAGTTAGACATGGTTGCAAACTCAGTGGAACCAGGCAGTAGATAAGAGGTGACTTGGGATGATTTCTGCATGTCAGGCGTTCTGTGTATTAATTAGACTTCTGGAGACCTTGTTCTGTCATCTTGTTTATTAGCATTCTTGTCGGACTGGGTCATGTCCACATATGAGACAACTTGTATATTTTTCTCTACCTAAAGAGAACAAGCATGTAAAATATACTTAGCCTGACTTTATCATGTCACAGAGTCAAGCAAACTAAAGATGAATGAGATGAGTAAGGACATTCTGAAGTGTCCTATAGTTATCTTGAATGTAAGCTCTCTTCAAAAATTTTTTTCACTATATTACAATTAGATGTAAAACTCATAAAAGGAATTCCTCAAGGGAAACTGTCCACTTGTTTTTGCCTCCTAGAAACCTTGGACAGTTCCTGGCCTTTACACGCTTTGTTGTCTGATTGAATGAACACATAAAAATATTAGATGTATGTACCTATCATCCTGCAAACAACAAATTACTTTCTAATATTGTCATGTGTTTCCCAAACGAATTGAGGGAACACTGTGGAGTCCAGGGAGAGGGATTAGGTTAGGTTAGATTACAGGAAAATCTTATTAAATGAAATCCTATCAATTTAGGGTTCTGGGTAATTTGATATTGGCTGAGTTACCACATAAGCTGATGTTGAAGCTATTTTCTCTTTTTGAGGCACTTTGGTTTTGCTCATTTGCATTAGTACAATGGATGTGCCCATTTAAAATGATCAAATTATCTATTCATTAAGACATATCAGCAGGGACTGGCACTTTGCAACACTTGGCTAATTGGTTTGGTACAGTATTTTTGTGAAAGTAATAGAATTTTATTTTAACATTTTTTTCTCTAATTTAATCCTGTCTGTTTTAATTGTTTCCAGTAGTCTAAATTATTCTTAGTGATAATTATACCAGTGGTATTTTAATTTAATTGTTAAATTGTATTCAGTTTTTAAGGGTGCAACTTGACCACTGTAGAATTATCATTCAGCTTGAAATACTGAAGACAGCCTTGTTTTTTTAGGTGCCATTTTAGTTATCAGGCATTTCCAAACCATCATATATACAGAGAGAGAGAGAACACTATATGGCACGTGTCCTGGTAAAACTACAGTGAAAGGATGCAGTCTTTGTTTTCAGGAATTAAAGAGCCTAGTCAGTTGACAGAGTAATTAAAAATTACTATTGAATATGAGGTGGTAGTTTCCATTGGGGAGGTGTGTAAGTGCTTTTGGAACATGCATGAAGAAACCCTGAAGTTTCCCTGATGCACAGAAAAAGCAGGGCATTCTGGGTCGGGTGAAGAGCACAAGCAAAGCAAAGACACAGATGTGTGGCAGTTACATTGGGGTAATGAGACTGTAAATAGAACCATAGGAAACTGGGATCTACAGGGTGAGGGAGACTGATCCTGGAATGGATATTGGGCCAGCCTTGTGAAGCAAGATCCTGAAGAGCCTTGCTGTAAGGTAGGAGATGAGAACTTAACCTAAAGTGTTGGGTAATCAGATTTAGAGGAGATCCCAACATGCAAATCGACCAACCAGCTGAGCTACCTGCTGAACGGCTGGTCGCTATGATGCTCACTGACTACCAGGGGCCCAGATGCCCCCTCGGTTGGGGGCAGCTCCTGCGTTGAGTGTCTGCCCCCCAAGAGGGAGGTGACCAGAGGCTGGGATCAGGGGCCAGGGCTGGCCAGCGGGCAGTGCCAGGCCACCAGCCAAGCTGGGTGCCAATGGGGGCTCCAGATCACTGCCTGCGGGTCTCCCCACAGATCGGCCCTGATTGCCGGCCAGGCCTAGGGACTCTACCCTATATATTAGGAGCAGTCTCTTCCATTTAAAAATTAAAACCTGGCAAGGCTACTCTAGCTCTGAAAAAACAGGATGATGCAGCGATGGCATGCATGGACTCTGGCTTGCACGTTTTGTGGTCAGCCTTGATTCTGACACTTATAACTGTGTGACAAAGCCAATTACTTAACTTCTCTCTGCTTTAGTTTTTCCACCCATAGATAGGGAAAATGGTACCACTGCTTCAGAAGAATCATGTTAATGTACATTTTTAATAATCAGGGCAAAAAAATGCAGCTGCCCATACTACAGCAATATGCCTTTCACCTGTTTAAAAAGTATGGTCACTGGTGCATGCAGCATCCAGGATTGTGAGAGTGAGGGCCTGACTGCTGGTTTGGACCTGATCCCCCGAGGGTGCAGACCAGGCTGAGGGACTCTCCAACTCCCTTCCCCATCCACCCACCCCCATGCACGAATTTCCTGCTTCTAGTATAGTAGTTATATAACAGGATGCTAGACATTTTGGTAGGGACCCTGAGATAGCAAAATGAGTTTTGAGACAGAACATTGATAGAACTTGCAGAGTATTAGGAATGAGCCCTGATATCTGAGTGCTGCTGCAGTTTTTAGCTCCTCACTTATATAGAGGGTCTAGAAATTAGGAAAGAGAAGATAGGGGAAGAGAGGACTCTTGTAGTAGTTTGTAAGTGCTGAGTCCTACAAATGCTAGCCTCTCCTCTCAAGCCTAGTGACAGGGATTTTGGTGGGACTACCTCCGACCCCATCCAGCTGCATGTTTGTCCCTTGCATTTGGGGTAGACAGATACATATGGTAGATTGGCCACTGCTCCAAAACATCTAAACAAGATGATGGACTGGCTATCTGGTGTGGTGGTGGACACAAAGGAGAGAGTCCTACAGTGTTAGGATTGGCTTGCATGCCTAGAATTTGTGTTGTCTGTGGATAAAATGTGGGCACTATAAGCAAGAGAACTGCAATGGAATTTTCTAATCTCTTCTTATAGGTCTGCTTAGGGGAATCCAAGGCCTCTGCTAGAGGGGGGTGGGACAGTTAAACCAGAAGAGAGCATCTTACCGGCATCAAAACTCTAAGGAGAACTTAGTCCTGTAGGTCTGGTCTACTTTCCATGGAGCATTAGAAGAGTCCCTTTGGGACTCGTGAGCTGTAAAGACGCTCCTAGTCTTGTAGCCAAGGATGCTGACGCTGCTCCTCAGGAGCCTGCCCAGATCCGAGGATGGAAAGGGAGGCCAAACCTATCAGCCTCAATTAAAGGGACTAAGGTTAGGGGAACCCCTGAGAATTCCTCCAGCTGTCACCGTGGCCTCTGCTGCAGAGATTCTCCATAAGACCTCCCTGGTTCGTCAGCAAGGCAGCAATGTGTGGACATCCTTAGCTGTAGGCTTCGGTAGGCGATGAATGATGCCGAACCATTTACTGTAGAGCTTCCAGGTGGTTGATTCATTTCCCACCTTTTCCTTTGGTTTCCACTTGTAAATATTTTGTGCTCCGCTGAGATTTAAAAATGGAGGTCTCAAATTTCACGTTAAAGCTTTTCCCGATAATGTCACATTGTCTTTATAAGTAATGGTGCATTGCTGAAATGTTGTGGAGCATAAAAGTAATTGCAATAAACAGTTATGCCCACTCTGTCCCTTGTCATGTTTTTCTCTCTCTCTTGAGATGCCAGTGGGATTTCATTTAACCCGCGTAGAAACGGGAAGCCTTATGCACATTTCTGTTGCCCGTTGCAAAGTGCTCAGTGCGCATTGGATGAGGCCTCAGTTATTTTTCTGAAGCCAGGTGGGGTTCAGGCAATGGTCTGCAGAATTGCTAAAGACAGTCCTGGAATATTTTTTTAAAACCACAGGAAAAGGCAGAATTGTGCGTGCATATATTAGTTTGTCTTAAATCAAATCCTAGCCGGACTGCAGTGACACATGCTGTTCAAGAACGACTTAATACCGTCCTTCTAATCGGATGGATTGTCTTGTTGTGCAAAAACTGTTATTACACTGTGTGTGAAGCCAACCATGCTGCAGGGGGAAGAATTAAATCGCCTGACTGAGAGGTCACTTGTGCATAGTAACACAAGATCTATTACCGTTATTAGGGACTCTGGAGGACATTCACCCTTTTATGGTCTTTCAACTGCTGGAATGAAATATTTTAGTGGTAAATGACACCCTTCTGGGAAATCCTACTAAAGATTCTCCCCCCCCCTCCCCCGCTGTTTACGTCAAGGGGTGGGGGGTGGCCTCAGGGAGGGAATCATGTTGTTCTTTTCAGCTCACTTAAAATTTTACTTAGTTTGATTTGGTGACAGTTGCCTTTGAATGTTCCTCATTACACTATTCCTAATCTGCATCTATTAGTGCCACACTTCATCTTTCAAAACATGGCATGCACGTTCTGTAATCTTTTCCATAGGGAAATTCACCATAGCATGAAAGCTGAGACCAAGGTATAGGTGGTCTATGCCAAGATCTGGAGTAAGCACTTTACAATACCTGAAGTGACATCTCTGCTTATTTTCTTCTTTGAAGGTTCTTTTGCATGTATTTAGGAAGATTATGTAAGTATGTATTCTAGTTCTGCATGGTCACCCTGGTCAGTGGTAAATATATATATTTAATCCTTCCTCAAGGATCCCCGCCCTGTGGATTTTTAGAGAGAGTGGAAGAAAGGAGGAGAGACATCGATGTGAGAGAGACATCAATACATTGCCTCCTATACATGCTCCATCTGGGGCTGGGGATCGAGCCTACAACCAAGGTATGTGCCCTTGACCGGAATAGAACCCTCAGTCCTTCAGTTCTCAGGCTGACACTCTAACCACTGAGAAAAACCAGCTAGAGCAGTGGTAAATATTTAAAAACACATCATCAGAAGTAAATGAATAGCAGTTGATCTGAGGTGACACTTATAACAGTTATTAAATTGGGAACCAGAATTTCCTTCCAATGGATTGTGTTCATTATAAACTGTCAATCCATTTGTTGCAATTTATTACTACTCGGGAATTTTCTTCCTGCCATTTTGCTCAATGGTTGAGATTTTGTGGTATAAGAATGAAGTAAAACTAGCATAGCAAATAACTTGAGTAAATTTTTTGTTAATTTTGAAGTCAAATAACTGACTTTGTCCTCTTCCGATTACTTCATTTCTCATCCTTTTTTCTAAAGCGTCCTTAGTTTGTTGCCTAAAAAATATGGAACTGTTAGAGTGATGTGAATAGGCACATAAATTATCTTGGATTCCTCAGTGCCTGCTTTTGCTACAGGTATTTTGAAGGGTTTGTTATAACATATCTGTCGGAATGAGATTTTGTAAGAAAGAATAGAGGGAAGGGAATACCTTGTCAGTAGGAAAAATACATAGGTATTTGAGATTCACATGGAAATAAAAATAATTTAGTAAAATGGGAGATAGAAACCCTTTGTCAGGTTGCTAATGAGAGGCTTGACCTAGCTGCTGCTGCAGCAGCATCTTAGGGGATGATGAGAGATGCAAAATGCACTGTTGCTAGGCAACTCTCTTGGCTGCCTTTGGAGCAGGTTCATATGTGCTAAGAGCTAATGAATCCTCATGTCTGCTCTTTGAAACTATTCAAAAGCCAATGAAGACCTACCCAGATATTTAGTATTTACAAGTGCTTGAACCATTCTTTCCATGTCACTTACTCATTAAAAAGTAAGTTGACCATTTAGTGCGTATGGAATATTGCTTATTTTTTCAAGGTGGACCATAATTTGAGCCCTAATAAATATGTTTTTAAAAGGGAGCTGAATAAGGGCTGACTTAGTTCCTATTGATGCTAGTTCAATTATATATATATATATATATATATATATATATATATATATATATATATATATATTATATATATAAATATGCTAAGTGTTCTTCCCTCCATCTGGGTAATGATAACATGTAGCAATACCCAGCGTCCTCTCTCTAGCGACGACTAGCCTTCTTGCAGTTTCTTCAGCCCAGGAACCCAACTTGCTGTATAGCCAGGTGGAAACACTTGAGGCATTTTCCCGTGCCTCAACTCATTTGATCCTCACAGAAGTCCTGGAGTAGGTAGATAAGGCATTTGGCGTAATCCTATTTTATTTTCATTAGCTGGAAAATGGAAATATAGAAAGTTTAGAAACTTGACCAGACTGAAAAGAAGTAAGAAATGGTGGATCTCTGCATAACAAAGGTCTGCTGGAGAAAGATGTCCTCCGCAGCATGATATAATGACTCAACATGGGAAACTGAGTTGGCTGTTCTCCGAACTTCAACCCAGAGCCCCCTAATCCTGGACTTTCCACACACAGCTTTAGTCTTCTCTGCCCTCCCTCTGCTGGAGCTAAGTCAAAAGTTGGAAATAATTAAAATAACCATCAACTGGAGAGAAGCCAAGATGGTGGCATAGGTAAACACCTGAAATTGCTGCCTCGCACAAACCACTTCACAACTGCAACTAACAGACATAATGGACATCATTCAGAACCACAGGAAGGCTGGCTGAGTGGAAATTCTACAACTAGAAGGAAGGAGAAAAGTACATGAGACTCAGAGGTGGTGAGGAAGTAAAGTGAAGAGGTATGGAGGCACGCACAGAAAGGGCTGGCAACTGAGTACACAGCTGTCTTATTCGGGAGAGAGACAAAAGCTCCCAACTGCTCTGAACTCCAGTTCTGGGCAAGACTCTGGGGACCCAGAGTCATACGGGGAGAAACTGAACTGTCTGTCATCAGGTAGAACTCAAGGGCAGCTTTCTCTCAGAGGTGCTTGCAGTGATTACTGAGGGACACTGAGACTCAGGGGCCTCTTAGGGCAGGGCTGAGGATCAGCCATAGCTGTTTGCTCCACCCTGTTGATTCCCTAAGACCCCGCCCCACCCAAGCTATGCACAGAGGCTTTTGCATATGAATGGCCTGGCCCTTTGCAATCTAAAATTACCCAACAAACTGCAGCTGTGTCAGAGAGACCCAGAACATCCAAAAGAAGGCCCAAGGCCCCACAGCAGCTTGCATTGCTTCACAGCTGGGTCTCATCTGGGCACCTCCAAACTCCAAACAAAGAAGAGGAATCTGCAGATCTCTCTGTAGCTCCTTCGGGATGGCCTTAGGCATAGGCTAAATTAGCACCTCCTTGGAGATCCAAGAGCCACTGTACCCAGTGGTCAAAGTGGGACCATCCAGATTACAACTCCTCAGATCATAAGGGACACTCTCAGGGGACAGACTCAGTGAGCACCAAAGCCCCACTGAAGCAAGTCTTGTCCCATAAGGGTGTCAAAACTTGCTTTGAAATATTCGAATTGATGTATAGCAAGAACCTACAACCAAGATTACTCTCCCCAGCAAAGCTATCATTCAGAATTGAAGCTCAGATAAAAAGCTTCACATATAAGAAAAAGCTAAAGGAGTTCATCACCACCAAACCAGTATTATATGAAATGCTGAAAGGTATTCTTTAGGAAGAGGAAGAAGAAAAAGGTAAAGATAAAAATTATTAACAACAAATACATATCTATCAACAAGTGAATCTAAAAATCAAATGAATAGAAAATCTGATGAACAGAACAAACGGTGAATATAATAGAATCAGGGGCATAGAAAGGGAGTGGACTGACAATTCTCTGTGGGGGTGTTTGTATGGGAAGTGACTGAACAAATATTGTACACCTATGGATGAGGACAATGTGGGGGTAAAGGCAGAGGTTGGGGTGGGAACCAGGTGGAGGGAAACTATGGGGGGAGGAGAGAGGAATAACTGTAATAATATGAACAATAAAGATTTATTAAAAATAAAAATATATATCAACTGATGAATGGATAAAAAAAAAGTAAGAGATGGTGGAGCTTGAAAATGACTTCAGGTTTTCTCACTGCACAGAATATAGTCAAAAACTGCTGCAATTAAATATTTTGCCCTTTGTTCTCCCTGCGTGATCTACAATAATAATCTACTTCATGTTGATATTTATTGTTGTGTTGCTGACAATTACCTGAAAGAGAAATTGGGTTTCTTCACTGGGCTCAAAAAAGTTTAGCTATATCAGTTAGCAGGTCTAATTTAGCAAGTTTGTTTTATATCTATTAAAAGGCTAAGTTGACTCACACATGTGTGATACATGTAAAACTCTCACTGGTGCCAATCATACACATGTGTTTCCATCAGTCATTGTCAATCATGAATTTGGTTGACACTTCTATTATAGAGAAAGGGTGAATAGCGATATTAAAGTATTTCTTCTAATTTCCTTTTAATGTACACTAGGGCCACTAGTTCTATATGAAGGCCTATTTTAAATTTAAAGGATTTCCTTTTTTTCTGAAAGTGGTTAAGTTCTTTGAAATTTGCCTCGTTAAGCCTCCTACAGAGTTTTTAATTACAGTGTCTTCATCTTTGCTCAGCACAAGACTATTATTTTGAAGGTGATAGGAAGCTGGAACCCAAAGTGATTTTCTAGGTGGCCTGTCTAAAGCTCCCTCTCTACTCCCGTCTCCCTCAAATCCTGGGTGGTAGTCTGTAAGACAAGCCACAGGACAAGAGCTAAAGCCTGCTAAGGAGCATCCCTGGGTCAGGTCCTGAACCTAACTCCTTGTAAGATCCTACCCACTCTCTAATAATACCTCCCTCTCAGGAGTTTTGTAAAGATGACAGGATCTTGCACATGAAAAAAAAACAACACATTATAAAGTTTCATATGTATGCCAGTTTTTAATTCTAAAAGATAGTTTAAATTCAGCAAAAATTCTTTGTTGCTGAATTATTAGTTAGGCTTGTTAATATTTTGGTAAATTATAGGATAATTATAGTGGAATTTGTAACAGAATTTAACCTGTACATGCTTTAAGCTATGATTTCTTTTAATGTCACATCACCTAGTATAAGTGTGAAAGAAGGTACTTCATAAATATTTATAGAAGTTATGTAAACTTCATGTACAGACTTTCTGAATTGTTTCATTTATTGTAAAGAGTATATTGCAAAATATACTGGAGATTTCTGTCATAATTCTGTGTATCTCTGCGTTTTCTCATCTGTAAAATGAGAATATTAAAAGAACCCAAGTAATTAAACTAATCATGCAGATTAAATGAGATAATCCAGAGTATAGTATGAGGTTTGTAATCAGTGTTTAATTAAAGTTATGTGCTATTAAAATTGTAGTTGATTTTCATAGGTCCTTTTATTTCCCAATTATTTATCTGCTGCATTATGTTCCAGTATCAGAGCTAAGCTATTTAGCCAAATAGGCATGTTCCTTGCCCATTTGGGGGTTAATATCATATTTGATTCCCCAAGTACATGAATACATCACTGTTTCCTGTGTGTGTCTCTGTGTGCGTGTGTGTGTGTGTGCATGAAAGTTAAAATATCTTTATGTAGATACATAAAGGGAATAGTGACTTGTGCTATTCAGTAGAAATACAATGTAAGCCACATATATAGGTTTAAATTTTGTGGTAGCCACATAACATAAGTGAATAAGTAAAATTAATCTTAAAATATATTTTATTTAACTCAATATATTTAAAATATTTCAATATGTAATAAAAATAAAACTATTAGTGAAAATTTTATATGTAGTTTTTGTACTAAACCTTCCAAATCTTGTGTATATCTTACACTTACTGCACTTCTCGACTCAGATTAACTGCATTTTACCTGCTCACTAGCTACATGTGGCTAGTTCCATGGTCGGCAAACTGCAGCTCAAGAGCCACATGCAGCTCTTTGGCCCCTTGAGTGTGGCTCTTCCACAAAATACCATGGCCTGGGCGAGTCTGTTTTGAAGTGGCATTAGAAGTTTAAGTTTAAAAAATGTGGCTCTCAAAAGAAAATTCAATCGTTTTACTATTGATATTTGGCTCTGTTGACTAATAAGTTTGACGACCACTGAGCTAGTAGTGGCTTCTGTGTTGTATAGTGCGGAAGTACTAAAAATTCCAATGCTCATTTCGCTGATATAAGTATGTATTTAGAAATACTCTTTCCATTGGTTTTATTAACTGAAAACAGCTTCACAGTCTCTGCAGTGTAATAGAAACCTGTAATGTTTGAGAATAATAATATTTAAAGTGGGTATTTTAGGAAGGTACTAAGAGGGTGATGGACTATCTGGCAGCATTTTTATAAAAAAATAAATCTTTATTACTCAGATTATTACAATTGTTTCTCCTTTTTCTCCCCCATGGCAGCATTTTTTGAGAAGGAGTAGCCAGTCTTAAAACTTGAACTTTGTTAACCTTTTCTTCCTTCAGTAGTTAATCTTGAGTTTAATTTAGCTCATGTTTACTGAGTATTTGCTCTTTGTGTGGTCCTGAGCAAATACAAAGAAGAAAAGGAAAGCTGCCTGTAAGGTCACAGGCTAGTGTGGGCCACAGTGTTGGGAATAAGACTGCTACCAAAATATATGACATATGCCAAAACCGGTTTGGCTCAGTGGATAGAGAATCGGCCTGTGGACTGGAAGGTCCCAGGTTCGATTCTGGTCAAGGGCATGTACATTGGTTGTGGGCACATCCCCAGTAGGGGGTGTGCAAGAGGCAGCTGGTCGATGCTTCTCTCTCATTGATGTTTCTCTCTATCCTTCTCTCTTCCTCTCTGTAAAAAATCAATATAATATATATATTTAAAAATATATGACATAAAGTCGAGTACAAAGCTGGAGTGACAAACAGGACTCAGAATATTCTTTTCCTAGTGAAGGGCAAACATTTACAAGATTATCCTTTAATACTTTCATGGTTGTGAGACATTTGTTTTTTCATGGCTAGTGCGTAATTGAACTATTAGTTTGAAAAAGGAAGAGATTACAAGTTCATCAGACAAGAGGAAGGACTAGATGTGTCTTGAGAAGTAAGCTGAGTAGGAAGACAAGAGAGAACATGGTCTGACTTTGTTCCCAGACATCAACTATCTCCTCTGGGCAGGAAGTTGGCCCTCAGCCTCATTCCTTCAGTCAGCATTTGCAGGGTCCTACTGCTGCTCTACTTCTTACCCTCCTGCTTAATAGTCCTAGGGCTACTGGGAATTTGACATCCAGTTCAGTCCATCACTCATCGAAGCATAGCTGAAAATACTTTAGTAATATGAAATGTAATTTTACTAAAAGTATTATTCTTATAACATATGTAAAATATCTAAACAATACCATAGTACTAGAGGCCTGGTAAATGAATTTATGCACCAGTGGGGCCCCTTTGCCTGGCCTGTGGGGATCACACTGAAACCAGCTCTTTGCTATTCCCTGAAGGATCCCTGATTGCAAGAGGGTGAAGGCCAGGACAAGCAACCCCACCAGTGCACAATTAGGGATAGAGAGGGACCACAGGAGGGCTCCAGGGCATATCCAGTCCCCATCTTGCCCAGTCCCGATTGGATGGACCCCAACAGCCAACTAACCTACTGGTTGGAGCATCTGCCCCCTGGTGATCAGTGTGTGTCATAGTGACTGGTGGAACGGTCAAATGGTCAGACATTTAGCATATTAGGCTTTTATTATATAGAATGTACAATAGCCATACATAACCACATTGTTTATCTTAATGAATCGTCTCTCTACCCCTCCCCCTCCCCCAATATATGCACACATGTGCATACAAAGGCATTATATATGTTCCTTTGCCACTTGTGTTTTTCTCTCATGTTATAACCATCTTGCTATGTTTATAAGATCTAATTGATGATTTTTGAAAGATGCTGACGTTACACAGTGTATGAACCGCTCAATGTATGCAAGTGTCTTTATATTGATAGATGTCTAAGTTGTTCCTGGTCTTTTGCTGCTGTTGTTGCCATTACAGATAATGTAGCAAACATCTGAGGTATTCTTGGGCACCCGAGCCTTTTAGAATAGCATTGGCCAATAGAACTTTCCTTGTTTGGACCCTGAATTCTATACTGGTCTTCTAATTTTCTTATCTCTTCTTCCCCAAGTCTTTCACACTGCTTTTTTACTCTACCTTTTGGAAGATTTCCTTTGCTTTATCTTTTCAATATTGTTGAATTTTCTGTTATACTAAATAATGTTTTTAATTCAACAGTTCTTTTTGTTTCTCCTTTTAAATTGTATCCATCTTTACTTACTAGTCTTTCATTGTTTTAATGATTAGTGAGTTCTTTTCTATCTAGAGAGCATGCATCCTCTTAATATTTCTTCTAGATTCTTTAAAGATTATTTCCCTTTGATGTTTAACTCTGGAATTCACCTAGAATTTTTTATTGCATGGTAATGTATTAGAATTTCCCCTCCCCATTAAGCCACTAACCAGTTTTTCTAATGCCATTCATGGCTTAATTTTTTTCCCCTCTGTTGGTTTGTAGTCTGTTTCTATTATGGATGTGACTGTTAGAGCAGAAAGAAAAAATAAGTATCATAAGAAGACATTAATAATTTTCCTGAATGCAGAATATTATGCAAGATGGGTGTTTACTAAACCTGTTTTCTGTTATTCCTTATCAATACACTGTGTATTTCAAGCAATGGAATCAGAATTCTTTATTATTCTTTGTTTCAAGAAATTTAAATCAATACTTTTTTTTAATGTTTCTGGCTTGTTAAATTAATTTTACTTCATCCTGGGTGTGAATCTTCTTCCCTAACACATTAAGTGCCATGTCAGTCACTGGTGACTGACACTATACCTTCCTCCCGGACCTCATTGGTGAAATCTGGTATTGCGGGCTAAACAGACAGGAAGACAAAACAGACTTGGTGCTTAATGTGTTAATAATAGTTTTCTAATTAGTTCATTTGCTTACCATTATTTATGTTGACCCCATTTAATAGTTAATCTTATATTTGAGACTGAATTTGGACCTTAGAAAATTCCTGGTATAAGTTATTTACCACTTACTTGAACATCAAATAGTTTTGGTCATTAAAGAAGGAAAGAAGATTGGGAGTTCTGCTCTATATTTCTCCAACTTGTGTTGGCCGTTAAATTTTCTTTTTTTCACTTCAAATGTAGTATGGAGTGGTTTACATTTATCATCATCGGTCTTATGTAGTTTTTCATATCCCAATAAAATTGACTTGACTGTCATAGCTTTGGGTTCTGTGAGTAATTTACTATTTTAATAAATTCAAAAGCATTGAATCGCTCTAGTTTTATTACATAGTTGCTTACCTGGCTGAGCTGCATTTAATTAGATCTCACTGTTGGAAGACATTCAAGTTCCTCCTTCCAACTCTCTGATAGAAAACACATTGCCAGTGACAGAGACAGTGGTGGACTACCTAATTGAAAGGGAAAATACAGTGGATACATATTATACTTTACTTATAGGACACTGACTCTTAACTTTTGATCTACCAGTTGGACTGCCACAGACTTAGATCTCACCGTGCTATAAATGTAAAACCTACTTTTGTTCAAGAAGGAAATTTTATGCTTATAAGAATTCAGTCATTATAGTCATCATTTATAGCAAGTTGTCAAAATGTTAGCAATTGAAAAAATAGATGTTGATTATACTCCTCTTTCTCATTGATGGTTTTACATATTGATAGTGTGACTAATCATTGCTTTATGAATTAAATTTTCTTATACCATTTTTCAGATATATGTTGCCTTTGACCCTGAGGGATAATGAAGACTCAGATGGTTAAAGAGACTTATCTGTTAATCAAGTTTAGGTCAGGAAAGGTCATGGCAATTGTATTACAAGGATTTCAAACTCTTGAAGTGATATGATTCTTTATCTTATTTCAGTCTGATCTTTCCTCTGTTTTTCTATACTTAGAGCTCCTATTTAATTTCCCATTTTTCTGTTTATTTTTTCCAGCTGATTTCTTTTTTTTAATTTCTTTTTTTAAAATAAATCTTTATTGTTCATATTATTGCAAATGTTCCTCATTTTTCCCCCTCCATTGCTCCCCTCCACTCTGCCCTTTCCCCACCCCCTATTGTCCTCATCCATAGATGCACAGTTTTTATTCAGTCTCTTCCCGCACCCCCACTCCCCTTTTCCCCCAGAATCATCAGTCCACTCCCCTTCCATAGCTCTGATTCTATTATATTCACCAGTTAATATTGTTCATCAGATTTTTAAATTCCCTTGGTTTTTAGATTCACTTGGTGATAGTTACATATTTGTTGTTCATAATTTTTATCTTTATTTTCTTCCTCTTCCTAAAGAACCCCCTTCAGCAATTCACATAATTCTGGTTGGGCAGTGATGAACTCCTTTTTTATTTTATTTGTGAAGCTCTTTAACTGACCTTCGATTCTGAGTGATAGCTTTGCTGGGTAGAGTAATTTTGGCTGTAGGTTCTTGCTATTCATCACCTTGAATATGTCTTGCCATTTCCATCTGGCCTGCATGGTTTCTGACAATCGTATGGGTGCTTCTTTATAGGTAACTACCTGCTTTTCTCTTGCTGCTTTTAATATTTCCTCTTTGTCTTTTGCTCTTGGCATTTTAATTATGATGTGTCTTGGTGTAGTCCTCTTTGGATTTCTTTTGTTTGGGGTTCTGTGTGCTTCCTGGACTTGTAAGTCTATTTCTTTCACCAGGCGGGGGAAGTTTTCTGTCACTATTACTTCCAATATGTTTTCAGTATCTTGTTCTCTCTCTTTTTCTGAGACCCTCATAATTCTGATGTTGGTTTTCTTGAGGTTGTCTCAGAGGTTTCTTACATTATCTTCAACTTTCTGGATTCTCTTGTCTTCTTGATTCTGTGGAGTGGAGGAGTGTCCTCTTGTTCTTTATGTTCCAAATCTTTGACTTGATTCTTGCAATCTTCCATTCTGTTTTTAGGACTTTATAATATTTTTTATTTTGGACAATCTATTCTTTATTTCTAGTTGATCCTTTTTCATATCCTCATAGGTCTCATTTATTTTATTGTCCTTTTCTAAGAAATTCTTGAAAAACTTTATAACTGTGGTTTTGAACTCTATATCCAGTCTCTTTTTGTCCTCCATTTCTTTCATTTGTGATATGTTTGCTTGTCTTGGCATTTTCGCTGCTTCCCAGAGTTGGTAGGGTGGTTTTGTGTGTTAAGGTGTCTTATATGATTCAGTGGGTCAGCCTCCCAGTACCTGAGGTGGACACTGTTGGTGCACCACTTTGTGGACTGTGTGTACAGCCTTATTGTAGTTAAGTCTTGATTGTTGTTGGTATCACTGGGAGGAACTGACCTCCAGGCCAATTGGCTGTGAAGATCAGCTGTGTCTATGCCCGGAGACAGCCTTATTCCACTAGACTTGGAAACATGCAAAAGCCTCTGTGTTCAGCTTGGATGGGGCGGAGTTTCAGGGTGGAGCCTACAGCCTTGGCTTCCGGTTAGCCCCGCCCTCTGAGGTTCCTGAGTCTCAGTGTACCTCAGTGTCCTTTGGTATTAGCTGCAAGCACCTCTGAGAGAAAGGCGCCCTAGAGTTTCGCCCGCTACCAGACAATCTAATACAGTCTCTCCCTCAACGAGCCCGCAACTGGGGTTCAGTGCAGTTGGAAGTGGGGCTAAGAGCAGTCCAGAGCTTTTGTCTCCTTCCCGCTAGGGAAATCCAGTGGCACAGTCAATAGTCCTTTGCAAGCAACGTGCACACCTCTGGGACTCTGCCTTTTGCCACTCCCCTGAGTTTCCACCTTACACCCCAGATTCCCTCTGTATGAGTCTGAGTTCCCTGGGTCTGGCCTAGAACTGAGGTTCAGTGCAGTCGAAACTGGGGCTCAGCACAGTCTGAAGCTTTTGTCTCCTTTCCGCTAGGGGAATCTAGCAGCACAGTCAACAGTCCATCCTTGCGCTAAGCATGCATGCCTCTGGGACTCTGCCTTTTGCTGCTCCCCTGAGTTTCCACCTTACAGCCCAGATTCTCTCCGTATGAGCCTGGGTACCCAGGGTCTCGCCCAGAACTGGGTTTCAGTGCAGTCGGAACTGGGGTTCAGCCCCCTCCTCTCCGGCTCCATCCCCTCTCCACGGGCACACTGTATCTCAGTACCTTAGGCTTTTAGAGCTCCTCTGATTTTCCTTCTGGTTTTCTCTTTCCTTCTAGTTGTAGAATTTTTAGTCAGTCAACTTTCCTGTAGTTCTGGATAATGTTCATTTTGTATTTTAGTTGTAATTTTTTGAAATTGTTGAATGAGCCTGCAGTTAGGCGTTTACTTATGCTGCCATCTTGGTTTCTCCTCTGTTTTGTTGTTGTTGTTTTGTGTGTGTGTGTCTCTGTGTGTGTGTGTGTGTGTGTGTGTGTGTGTGTGTGTTTGTATACACTGGGAAAATCTCACCTCAACATTTTGATATCCTGATGACATTTACCTAACAGGTAAATTTTTCTGATTCTGAGTTAATTTAGTCAAAGTACTATTTAAGTACCTTTTTTGCAAGTGAAAGGCTTTCTTTCTTTAAAAAAATTCTTTATTGTTTAAAGTATTACATGAGTCTCCTCTGCCCCCCATTGACCTCTCCCTGCTACCCCCTCCCTCAAGCACAAGCCCGCATTCTCCTCCCACCCCCACTGTCTGTGTCCATTGGTTCTGCTCATATGCATGCATACAGGTTGTTTCAGATCACGGCAATGCTATTATAGGATCTATCTGGTTAAATGGAATTGGAGCAGATAAAAAAATAGGAGTAGTTTTTGCATCCTAAAAGCATTTTATGATATTCTGGGTACCAGAGATAGAAATACGAAGATGTTGTCATTGCCTTTGTTAATGCAAAGTGGCAAGTATAAGGGCTTTGGTGCAGCCCTAACTCCAGTACCTATCAGCTCTATTATGTTGGGCAAGTTATTTGGTCTTTATGAGCTTTAGTTTTAGTCATTGGAAACATGGTGATGATCATGATTTTCTGTAAAGTGCTTAGGAGAGTGTTTGTAGGAATTGTTCAATAGATGTTAGTTGCAACTTTCAGAGGAACCATTACAGATCAGATGCTCACGCTGGACTGGAATAAGGCTAGAGTGAATATCAAATAGAAAGATTGTGCAGTAGGGGCCTTTGCTAGTCTCTATACCTTTCTTCTCTTAACATTACTTAACTCTCAAAGGTTAAACTGCAAGACCCTAGATCACTAATTTAATTATGATGTGATATAAATATAATTTGAACCGCAGAATAGAATTATACTATGCTTACACGTCTTTGATGTTGCTGCACGCCTGCAGATCCCTCATAAGTGGAAGGGAGGATTAGCTTTCCACCACTTCTGTCTGTGGGCTGCTTTCCAGTGTGTTACTTAAGTACCATGAATAGAAATGTCAAGTAATTAGGAAGCTGGGATTAACTGATGTTCAAAGGCATAATAGATATTGTTTCCATCTTTTGTAGAATAATTTTTTAAGAGATTCGATGTTAAATTTATTAAATAATGCCATTTATGCTTCTGTTTATAGGAACCATTCAAACTTATTAATTGTTATGTAAAATTCACGTGTGTGTGTGTATGTGTGGTGTGTGTGTGTGTTTAACCTAACACATACTGTTATCTTACCACTGTTTTAATAAATGGCAAATGCACTTGTGTATGTAAAATTTACTTCCATTTTTTTCACAGAAGAAAGTCTTATGCATAGGTAGTTCAGCATTTATCTAATCTAAGGATATGGATAAAATACAAACTAAGAATTTACTTTTGTAGTTCACATCTAGTTTTCTAAAACATAAGTCTGATAAGTTAAAGAAAAAGCAGATACTGCTGTCGTATTGCCTCTTTGAAGATATTGCCTCTTCTATTGCATGATCATGTCTTGAGTTATTTCTTTTCACTGGTATCTTTGTTTTTTATTTATATTAATTTATTACTACATTTCTCATATAGTAATAAAATATGGGCTATCTCATACTTTCAAAATAGAGGAATAGTTATAAACATCAATTATATGTTCTCTCTTGATAACTAAAGTGAATAATAAACCCTTTTTATTTCTCAGAATGTATGAGTAGGTAGCACTACTCACGATTTTCATTATAGAAGTGTGTGAAGGATTATTGTTATCTGTGTAACTTCATATGGTATTGCCAACATGGACATTTTTCATGGAATCCAAGTTCAATTTCTGTACTCCATTCTTTATATCATGCTGGTTTGTGTCTCTTTTTGATTATTTTTCCTGTGTTTTGTCCAAATATAGGGAGAACAGTTACACAATAGTTCTTCATCCTGTTATATGTAGCCTGGACTCTCATTGCTTTCACTATGCCAAGGTAGAATGGAGGGGTGAACTAAGACATGGATTCCCATCCTTTCTGATTCGGATGAGTTTTGTTTCTCTTTCTTGCCTAATTGCTCTGGCTAGGACTTTCAGTACTATGTTCTGTGTTCTACTAATACTAAGTACTATGAAAAGAAATGGCAAGAGGGTACATCCTTGCTTTTTTCCTGATCTTAGAGGAAAAGCTTTCAGTCTCTTATTGTTAAATATCAAAGTGTTCCTGCCTCTTTAATGTTGGGGGAGAATTTAAGGATTGGTGTTAGTTCTTTTTTAAAATGCTTGGTAAAATTCACCTGAAAGCCATCTGGTTCTGGGCTTTTCTGTGTTGGGAGGTTTTTTGTGTTTTTTTGTGTGTTTTTTTTATTGCTGATTCAATCTCCTTTTTTGTTATTTGTCTGTTAGGTTTTCTATCTCTTCACGATTCAGTCTTGGTGAGTTGTATGTTTTAGGAATTTATCTATTTCTTCTAGGAATTTGTTTTGGTATAATTATATATAGTTAGTTCTTATAATCTTTTTCATTTCTGTGGTATAATCTTTCTCCTTTCATACTTTGCTGCTGTTGGATGGAATGTTCTGAATATATCTGATCAGTCTATTTGGTCTATAGTGTTGTTCATGTCCTCTCTTTCCTTATTGGTATGTCTGAATGTCCTGCCCATTATTTTAAGTGGAGCAATGAAATCTCCTACTGATATTGTGTTCCTATTTTCTCCTTCAATTCTATACATTTGAGCATAAGTGTACATATGTTACTTCATTAGGAAAACAACAGTTGTGCTTCATATAAAAAAATTTCGCCGAAGCCAGTTTGGCTCAGTGGATGGGACGTTGGCCTGCGAACTAAAGGGTCCCAGGTTTGATTCCGGTCAAGGGCACATACCTTGGTTGTGGGCACGTCCCCAGTAGGGGGTGTGCAGGAGGCAGCTGATGGATGTCTCTTTCTCATCGATGTTTCTAACTCTCTATCCCTCTCTTCTTCCTCTCTGTAAAAAAATCAATAAAATAAATTTTTAAAAATTTTTTCCCACACCTGTCTACACTAATAAAAGAGTAAGATGCAAATTGACCATACCTTTGTGATACCCACCAGCCAATCAGGAGTGAGTATGCAAATTAACCCAACAAAGATGTTGGGTTACTTTGCATATGCAGGCACTGAGCAGCCAGGGGCGGGGTGGGGCAGGATGCTTGCATCATGACCATGGCAACGAGGCACGCATTCCACCCCACCCCAGCTGCTCTTGGCCTCTGGGCAGCATGGGAAGGCAGAAAGGCAGCTCCAGCCCTAGCAAAGGTGGTGCCAGCAGCCAGGGGAAGGAAGGCCCATTCTTGCATGAATCTTTGTGTATCAAGCCTCTAGTATATTTATATCTGTCTTTTCCTGATGAAATAATCCCTGTTTGGGATTCTGTTGACCTGAGGATTTAATTTGGGTTATAATAACTTAAAGAACTGTATTAGGCCTAAGAGAACTTCTTGTAAAAGGTTCCCACTTTGGTTTTTTATTATTGAACTTGCCAGAGAAAATAAACACCTTTACCTACTTCTTTAGTTCTAAGGCTCATAAAGGAACTGTACTCTTTAGCATAAATATAGTACTTATTTATTTCCTGACCATATGATTAAAGCAGTTGTTTAAAAGCCACACAACTAAGTAAATTATTTTATAAAATGCCACTAAATGTGCTTCTTGCCCTTCCCAGAACTCAGAATCTGTCAGTGCCTGGGTAGAGCTCTTCCCAGAAGGGGCAATTCATTGAGACACACACAGACAATCCAAGATAACCTTTTGTTTTTAATTAAAATGGAGAATGAGAAGCCAATTCAAAAATTTGTCTCCCTTCATTTGCTCAAGGTGAGGATGATGGAACTTCTGTTCTAACAGAGTACCAGCAATTGTTAAAAATCATAAATCTGGCTGTACTGTGAGTCTATAGCCAGTCTATAGCCATGTATATATTTTTTTCTTTTTTTAAATTTTCTTCCTTTTTTATTAATTTCTTTATTGATTAATGTATCACATATTTGTCCTCAACCCCCCATTCCAATCCCCCACCCCACCCCCACTTATGCTCCCACCCCCTATTGTCCTTGTCCACTGGTTAGGCTCATATGTGTGCACATAAGTCCTTTGGTTGATCTCTCTCTTTTATCCCCACCCTCCCTTTGAGGTCCAACAGTCTGACCCATGGCTCCTTATCTCTGGGTCTGTTCTTGTTCATCAGTCTATGTTGTTCACCATTTCCCCTAGATGAGTGAGATCATGTCCTACTGGAAATATATTTATAAGAATAAAAAATGAGACAAGCAGTAATCCTTATGCTGAAAGGCATATGAATCAGTCTGTAGTGAGCTTCTTTCTGGGCCACCAGTTCTTTTGAGACCCAATTTCAATGTCAAACAGTTCCTTATGTGTACATGTCAGCAATGATATTTCATTTAAATTGGCTAATTGAAATAAGCGAATATCCTAGAAAAACTAATTACATGTATATTTTTAAATGCCGCCCTGGTATAACTTGGTCAGGCTCATTAATGAATGAATTGTTAACTGTTACATTTTCTGGTGGTAGGGCTAGAATGTTTTTCCTCCTTGAAATTGAATTAAAGTATATACCTTCTAAGCTAAGAAGAAATAGGCTTTCTAAGATTACAGCAGGTAGAGAAAATTTAACAAATTCTAGCCAACAAAATTAAAATGCACTATATGGAAACTAAAATTTTTGTGCATGCTCAAGTAGTTTTTTGCTCATAGTAGCTAATCATTCAATTTTTAATTGAATTTTTAAAATAAAGAATATCTTTATTACAATATAATTCACATTCCATATAATTCAGTGGGCAATTCAATAACTGTTAGTATATTTACAGGATTATGCAAACATGATTACTTATAACTTGAGAAAAATTTTATCACCCTCCTCAGCAGAGAAACCTTGTACTCATTAGTCATCCCTCCTCATTTTCGTCTTCTCTGCCCCAATCCTGAGCAATTACTGTCTGTCTCTGTATATTTGTCTATTCTGCACATTTTATATAAATGGAATCATACAATATGTGGTCTTTTGTCCCTGGCTTATTTCACTTTATACGAAGTTTTCAAACTTTATCCATATTGATTCTTTATTCCTTTTTATGGGCAAATAACATTACATTGTATGGCTAGACTACGTTTTATTTATCCATTCATCTGTTGAACAGTTGGGTTGTTTTTACTGTTTGGCTATTATGAATTATGCTGCTATGAACATTATGTCCACATATTGTGTGGATGCATGTTTTTCTTTTTGGTCTGTGCTTAGAAGTAGAATCACTAGGTAATACAGCAATTCTTTTTAACCATTTGAGATTGTTTTTCCAAAGTATCTGTATCATTTTACACTCCCACTAGCAGTGTCTGAGGGTCTCCACATACTTGCCAACACTTGCCATTGTCTGTTTGCTTTTTATTATAGGCATCCTATTGGGTGTGAAATAGTAAATCATTCTGGTATTGATTTTTATTTATGTCATGGCTAATGATGGCTGAGTTTCTTTTACTGGTTTTAATGGCCATTTATCTTCTTGGGAGAAAGAAGATTCTTTGCTCTTTTAAAAATTGCGCTATTTGTCCTTTTATTATTGAGTTACAAGATTTCTTTATATATTCTAGATAGAAGCCCCTTATTGGATATATGATTTGCAAATATTTTCTCTTATTTTGTGGGTTGTCTTTTCATTTTTCTCCATAGTATCTTTTGACATCTGAGTATTTTTAATTTAATGACATCAGAGTATTTTTTTCATTGACTTATATTTAAATTATTATGCCAGTACCACTCTGTTTTGATTACCTTGACTTTAGAGTAAAATTTGAAATTGGGGATTTTGAATTCTCAAACTTTGTTCTTATTTTTCAAGATTATTTTGGTTATTGGATTACCTCTCTATTCCATATGAATTCTAGGATTACTTCTTTAATTTTGCCAAAGAAACCAGTTGGGATTTTGGTAGGCATTACATTGAGTCTATAGATCTACTTGGGTAATATTACTATCTTAAACTAACATTATTAAGTCTTTTGGTCCACAAATGAATTGCTCTTTTTGTTTCATTGTGTTATGCATAGGTATTGAAATGGGGACTTTGCTTATTAACACCTCCCCCTTACAATACAATTGATTTTAACTATTTTATATTGGAACAACATAATTGAATATTTCAATATGTGGAGTTATTTTATTATTTCTATATCCTAAGTATAGCTGATCATTAGGACTATAAATTTCTTTGGGGCAATATTTATCTTAATTAGTTTTGTGTTGCTTAGAGTAATGTCATGGTAGCTTAAGAAAAAAAAAACACAACATTTTTTTTAATTGGTGTCTACCAGTTAATTATAAAAGAGAGAATATTAGTGGCACTATAAAATTACCATTAATGACAAATTGCTGACCGTTTCTCAGTCTTCTAATTCATATCTATACCAATAAAAGGGTAATATGCTAATTAGACCGGGTGACCGGACATCTTCCAGATTTCTGAATTCTTTCCAGACAAAGGCATGGTGCGGGGTCTGAGATAGAGGCAGTTGGGGGTGATCAGGCCAGCAGGGGAGCAAGCAGTGCAGTTAGGGGTGGGATCAGGCCAGTGTGGGGGAGCAAGCAGTTAGAAGGTGATCAGACTGGTAGGGGAGGGCAATTGAGGGCAATCAGGTCAGCAGGAGAGTGTTTAGGGGGCCATCAGGCCTGCAGGCAGAAGTGGTTAGGGGTGATCAGGCTGGCAGGCAGGTGAACAGTTTGGAGCCAGTGATCCCGAATTGTGAGATGGATATCCTTGTGGGATCAGGCCTTAACCAAAAGTCAGACATCCCCTGAGGGTCCCAGATTGGAGAGGGTGCAGGCTGGGCTAAGTCTCCCCCCCCCCCCCCCCAGTGCACAAATTTTCATGCACCAGGCCTCTAGTATATTTATATTACCCCTTTGAATAAAAATGAATAGTGATTGCTTTACAAGTTGATTTTCTTCATAAGGCATAATTAATATATTCTTTAAATTCACTTTAGGTACCAAATTTGATTCCAGTTTTGATGTTCAAATTGGGAAGACCACTAGAATCTGCATTATACATTGATATTTTATATACTTTACCTACTCTTGGTGTTCACAAGGTTTGTATATTATCCAATTTACTTGAAGGATAAAAGACAGTGAGTCATGAATAATACATTGAATTTTGGTTGGTATATGACATTTTGAGCCCTTAATTTTGCTGTGATCACTGCTCCCCTTGTTGGGCCAAATGTATTTGTTAAAATATCTGAAGAGTAATTTCTTTCAAAATCAATTAATAGCCAAGTTTTTCCATTGGTAATTATCTGAAATGAGGTCTTTATGTTCCCGGGATTGCTACCTACCCTCTCAAAGGTACCCTCAGCCTTTGAGAAGATGGGTAATACTATAGTAAACTTCCATTTAGGTATTTATTTTATGATAAGGGGAGGGCGTTAATTCTTTCGGTAGCCTGGGGATTATCTACATTGACATTTTTGAAACCTAAAATTTTAAAATATTTCCTAGGTGTGCATAGGACAAATTCTACGAGTGATCCAACTTCTTGGAACCACTCCACAGCTAAGAGCTGTCACCATGCGCTTGTTGACATCTTTGTGGGAAAAGCAGGTGAGCTCTGATACAGACTTGTGTAAGTATTAAACATGTGTTTCTCAGTAAAGAAAACTGATTTTGTCACTATGCATGGCAGTGCTTTGACATGGTAGCATTAGTGTGTGGCATCAGTGACTGCGCTGGAGAAATTTGACTCGGTGTGATGCTTCTGCTCAGTAATGCAGTCAGTTGTGATTGACTCAGAGAAATTGAGACTAGAAAATAGTCTTATTTCTTTGATTCTAAAATTTTTCCGTTTGTGTGGGAAAGTAATAAAAATATGATAATAAGTGATTACAGCCTTTGTAATTAGCGTGAGGTTTAACCACTTTTTTTTTCTTGTTTTATGAGATGAACAGTGCATGGGACTGTAAGAAAATCCCTAGCAATCAAAACAGCATTCTTCCCTGCTGATTAGAAGAAAGACATTATAATTTGCAATGCAAATGGGAGATTTGGAGAGAAAAATGCTGCATAACAGGAAATAATGATTATTCAACTCAAATTGGGAAATTTACCTTTTTTTTGTGAACTTGTCTTTTTAGGATCGCGTCTATCCTGAACTGCAGCGGTTCATGGCCATGTCCGGGGCACCCTCTCTGTCCGCGAGCAAGGAGGTCCAGTGGGAGAAACTGATCGCTAAGGCAGCGTGCATCAGAGACATATGTAAGCAAAGGTAAGATGTGCTTACCCCTTGGGAATGTATATCATGATTTATTATTTTGCATAAATTCATTGTTTTATTGCAAGCAAGAATCTAAGAAAGATGGGTAGAATATATTTGAATAAGAATACATTCTCAATTTAAGTTTCCTGTTTGTAAAATTTAGTAAGATTGGAAAATAACTTTGAGAAGCGAGCATGTCTTAGATCTAATCTAGCTTTGTAGGATATTCATATCCTTTTCTGGGTAGCAATTAGTATTGTACTAAAGCATATGAGTTTATGTATTTTATTTTTCCTTATTTAAATCCCTGTGACCTAAGCAATGGACTGTAGTCCAACTGTCCTTATATTCTCCCAGTGTCGTGTTGATTTTTATAGAGTTTTAACAGAGTCAACCTTGTTTGTGACCCATTGCATGGAATTAATTATTAGGAATTTCGACAAGGAAGGAAATGACCTTGCATTCCCATGTGTGCTCTAGGGTTTAGGAGGATATGAAGGTAGGAGGGAGATGACCCTGCTGTTCTAGAATATGGGTTGATAAATAGGTAGGAGGGAACGCAACTGCATTAGCTCCAAGCAAAGCTCCAGCGTTTTTTTCTTGGGGAGAGTAAGGTAAAAATGTTTAGGGAGGAAATAGATTTGAGACACTTGAAATGAGTTGTAATCCTGCAATTCCATATGTTTCGCCTCTGCATTTTAGAATTCCGGGGGGGGGGGGGGGGGGGCATATCTCATTTTTGTCCGTAATGACACTGCGAATGGTACTTCCTAAAGTTGTGCAGTGAATGGCGTGGCCCACACACTGCTCACTGGCCCAGGGGACCGCACTGAGTGCTTCAAGGAAAATCTCCGATCGGACCATATCGAAGCCTCGGCATTTCTGCATCTCTTCTAAGCCTCAGCCTTCTGCAGATACAAAGATGACCTCAGTCTAAAAAGTTACTCAAATGTATCACAAGAGAGTCTGGTCGGCAAACTCATTAGTCAACAGAGCCAAATATCAACAGTATAACGATTGAAATTTCTTTTAAGAGCCAAAATTTTTAAACTTCTTCTAATGCCACTTCTTCAAAATAGATTCGCCCAGGCCGTGGTATTTTGTGGGAGAGACACACTCAAGGGGCCAAAGAGCTGCATGTGGTTTACGAGCCGCAGTCTGCCAACCACGGCTTTAGGGGTATTGGCATGGGAAACGTTTTAGGGCTGAGAGATTATCATCTGACAGTGCAATTTTGCATTCCTAAAGCTGCAGCGTGAGAGCGAGTCTTTTGAGAACTTACTCAGTGCTCCTTTCAGTTACCACTTCAAGATCCGTCAGCTTTTCCAGTTTTGGAAAATGATTTCTGTTTGTCAAGACAGTAAAACAATAGAATCGCAGTCAGGCAATTTCACCAATTGACATTTCGTCAATTAGAGAACAGTATTATATCACTGAAGGGTTATAAGTAATGCAGAGGATGACCTGAGTTAAAAGCCTTCTGTTGATAGCACAACATATGTGGAATCGAAAGGAGGGGTGGGGGGACAGATAAAGTGAATGAATTCAGCACTGCGCTTGGGTAGACGCTCTGATGGTTATAATTCATATTATCATCATCAGCATCGTCTTTGTCACATCGTGTAATAGGTATAGCCTCTTCAGTTAGCATCACTACAATCATAAATCACCTTCTGATCCCAGTACTGCTTTTGTAGTCAATGTCTGATACCAGAGCAGCTTCTGGGCAGGCATAGCTCTCTTCTTACTGATAATCTCACTAAGGTAAGTCCGTTCTTTTCACTATTGATATGCTGGAAATTTTGTCAGCTCAGACATTTCTGATTTAGGGAGAACACTGTGTAAGAAGTGTCTTCCTTTTGGGATCATATTTCTGTATAAAAAATGAGTTTTAAATTAGAGCAAAAAATGATGATGATGACAATCTCTGAAGAAAAATACACGGTGCTGTTATTTGAGGGTCACTATTTAGGAGGCAGAAGGGTAAGGACAAGCTTTAGTGCTTTTTGTTCAGACAAAAGGCCAGGGTTGGTATTGGTAATAGAGCTCTCTGGCTGTGGTCTCCTTCTGAGCTGTCGCTCCCTGCAGGCCCTATCAGCACGGTGCAGACATGCTGGCCGCCATCTCCCAGGTGCTGAACGAGTGCACCAAGCCGGATCAGGCCACCCCCGCAGCCTTGGTCTTACAAGGTCTCCACGCACTCTGCCAAGCCGAGGTAGGCTCTTTTGAATTGGCTCGTATAATTTTGAAGAAAAGAATTTATAAGGAATACTAGTTACAAGGATATAAGATTAGATTCTATTTGCTGAAAGTCTGGATATTCATTCCCAGAGATTTTTGGTTAAAAGAGTGAAGCAAGCCGAAACCGGTTTGGCTCAGTGGACAGAGCGTCAGCCTGCGGACTAAAAGGTCCCGGGTTCGATTTCGGTCAAGGGCATGTACCTTGGTTGCGGGCACATCCCCAGTAGGGGGTGTGCAAGAGGCAACTGATCGATGTTTCTAACTCTCTATTCCTCTCTGTAAAAAATCAATAAAAAAATTAAAAAAAAAAAGTGAAGCAAGATCTTCTTCTTCACCCAATTCTTTGCAAAGGGGAGACTTGACATATCTGGTTATGTAGACATTCTCCAGAGAATTATTTATTATCTTTGTTTACTTCTGTTAATATAGAAGGGGAAGTTATGCTTATAGGAGAATGCTTGAATACATTGGCCTCTTAGTTCCGTGATTAGAGAGCTTTACCAGCAGATGAGGTGAAGGGATTGGGTGGACCAGTGGCAGCTTCATTACCAGCAACAATTGTTGCTGGCTTGCAGACTGGCTAAGGAGCCTTGCTTTCCTGGTGATCCGTTTGGGTGCATCGGCGTTAGACCTGAGGCTCTGACTCATTTTCTGAGCTCCAGACAGCTCACAGATGGCAGCCCGGCAGAGCCTCTGCCGCTGGAGAAGTGCGGCAAGGACAGCAGCCATCCTTCACTGACCACACTTTGGTTCTTGCCGGAGTGGACTTACCTGCACAGCGGTGCTTTGTTAGAGAAAGAGACGGAGTAGAATTATGTTAGCTTGTGGCATTTATGCTTGATATGATAGTAATAAATGTAATAAATAATACAAGCAGAGACTGTATGGAATGTTCAGAATCTCATGTCCCTGTGCTGAGCACTTTCCATTTATGTTCTTCAGCAGCTCTGCATCGTAGGGACTAGAACACCGTTTTATAGATGAGGAAGATAGGCCTCAGAGGCAGTGAGATACTTCCCCAGGATCGGGTCGGGGAATGAACTAACGTTCTCTTGGGGGCACACTCATTTCAGCAGGCAGTAAGCTCCTCCGCGGCGCAGGAGCCGTGTGCGCGGGGAGCAGTGTTTTCAGTGCCAGCCGTCGGCCGAGGTTTAGGGTTTCACAGTGGAGGACTATTACATCGGAACCAAGGACTTTGTATTTGACCGCTCCCATCAGTCATCTAGAACTGGGAAGTATCACCTTGATAATTACATTGTTTTCATAAAACCTTGTCTTTAAATGAGGTTTGAATAGAACCTCTGAGAGGAGAATTTTATACACCCACCTCCGAAAAGTAACCACTATTATAATTTTGGAATATTTCTCTTTATTAATTTTTCTAAATAGAATTTTTTTTATTTCTAAAATTAACTTTCCCCCTAAAAGAATAGTAATTTTGTCTTATTGTGCCTACAGTCCCACTGTGTTCCCCCGCATCCTCTGCTGTTTCTGGGAGGCTCTTGTCTGTTGGTGCTTATTGATGCGTAAGATGTCCTCAGAGCGCGGTGCTGTTTTTTTCCCATTCCGTTTCTCTAAGATGCTCATGGTAGCTCGTACCAGAGATATGAAAAACATTCCCTGATGTGGTAGAAAGCATCTTTTGCAGGCTGATACTTCCCATGACTATAGCATTTATTAGCTGTTTCCTTTGGCTAATTTATGTAACCCCCTGAGCCCCTGTTTCTTCAAATTGAGATAAGATGTGATTACACACAAAAAACACTTAGTGTAATATCTGCCTATGTAGGTGCTTTTTAAGTGTTGAACTTGCTCCAGAAAAAAATGGTACACGATTGGATATAATCAATGCCATCAGGAAGGGGTTAGGTGGTTTTGGTTTTAGGTTTTTAATCTTTCCCCTAAAACTCACACAATGATAGTGACTTAATTTCTTTCTCCATATGGTCTCCTGTCCCTTCACTGCTGGGGCTCTTTGGTGCTTATCTCTATACTTAAAGGAGACCACGTTGGATTATTGAATTTTTAGCCCCAAATCCATTCCCCCAACCCAAACTACTGTCCACAATGGTATTTTGGAGACCACGATTATACTGTCTGAATCCATCTAGGCTACTACAACAAAAATAACATAAAGTGGATGGCTTCATGACAACACACATTATTCCTCACAGCTCTGGAGGCTGGGGAGTCCCGAGCAAGGCGCTGTCATATTCAGCGGCTGGGGAGTAGCGGGGGGAATGCTTCCTAGTTCATAGGAGGCCACAGTTCTCATAACGGCTGTCTTTTCCCTGTAGTTCACCCAGCAGAAGGCATAAGGCAGCTCTCTGGAGTCTCTTTCCAGCTACACTAATCCGGGTTATGAAAGTTCTACCCTCATGACCTCATCACCTCTCAAAGACCCGTCTCAGAATACCATCATCAGGGGGATTAGGATTTCCACATATGAATTTGGGGGCTATACAAGCATTTAGCCTACAGCAACTACAGAACTTCTCACATTCCACCTGTCCTCCAAAGGAATTGAAGTATCATGTCTAAGTATTTCTGTAATAAAGGCTGATTCCTGTTTTGATACATCAATAATCTTTTTCTTTGCTCGATTTAAAGGCATTTCTTTTTCTCATCGTGTCTCTCTCTCCCCACTCCTTCCCTCTTTTAATGTTATGAAATCCACATTGAATTTAATCAAAGGCTCTTCGATCCTTGCCTTACTATAAGAAGTAGAGAGCTTTTGGGGAAAACTTCAACTGAAACGTTGCAAATGAGATAAGAATTCAGTATATTATCTTCCTAACAAATAGATGCTATCCCCTTTAAATCTTTTTTTGTGTGTAATAAGATGAGCTTTAATAAATCTTAAAGCAATATCAGCAATCAGTTCATATCATTTTATTATAAGGAATACTTATTTTCTTATCTCCTATTTATCATCTCTTTTTTGTCTAGAGGATGAACCCTCTATTTTATTGATATTTACTAAAGGTGATAAGTGTTATTTATCATATTTTCCTTATAGCTATTACAAAAATCCTGAGTTGTGACTGCATAACTGTTAATTTTGATTTTAAAAAATATTCATTTTTATGTTTGGTAATGAATAACTTTGTTCATCTAAATAAATAGAAATAATCTTTCCTTCCCTCAGTGGCCTACATCAGTGATCAGAAAACTCATTAGTCAACAGAGCGGCAAACCAGGGCTCATGATCCGCAGTTTGCCAGCCACTGGCCTAGATCAAGCATGTTAAACTGACGGCCCACGGGCCCCAAGGATTGTTTATTTGGCCTGAGTTAGGCTTTGAGTTTGACATGCTAGGCCTACATAGTAATCATATATCTTCCTGTTTTAAGCCTTTCCAAGCTTCTTTGTGTGTGTTCATTAGTTAGGAAACTGCTGCTTTATGTCCTGTGATGTGTGTCAAAGTGAAATATACTCAATTCAGTGGCCCTTCTCAGGTCACATTTACTAATTCTGGGCTAATATTTTGAGTGTGTTTTTGTTTTTTATTTTTGCCAGCATGCTGTCCACAGAAGCCAGCATGCATTCTGTGAGGCTATTTATTCTGTCTTCTAATTGACTTCATGTGTGAAGCATTAATGGCTGCCAAGAGTTTCAAGAATGAAAATATTCAGCATAGTTAGTTATAAGCCTATTTCCCTGCAGCATTTGGCAGTGATTTGTCTGTCGATTGCTCTTTAGATCCCTGACTATCAAATGTAATTAAGAATATGGAAAGATAACCTAAGACAATGAAACTTTAAGAAAATGAATTGAATAATCCTATCTTTAAGAAAATACCTCAATTGGAAAACCACCCCAAATTGGATTTTGCTGAGCTTTCCCATCCTTGCCTTTGTGTAAGTAGAGCTCCTGCCCAGCTGGCGTGGCTCAGTGGTTAAGCATCTACCTCTGAACCCGGAGGTCATGGTTGGGGCCCCAAGTTGTGGGCCCAACCCCCAGAGTAGGGCGTGCAGGAGGCAGTCAATCAGTATTCTCATCATTAATGTTTCTACTCTCTCCCTCTCTCTTCCTCTCTGAGATAAATAAAAATATATGCAGTTTTGAAAAGTAGAACTCTTTTTCTAAAGATGGACAATGGACTCCATGTTTGAAAATCACAATCATGAAATTTGTTTGCCCTTGGTAGGGTCAGAGTAAGCCTGCAGTTACTGCTGCTTAGTCATTTATCATGTTTAAGTCCTTTATCCATTTTGAGTTTATTTTTGTGTATGGTGTAAGTTGGTGGTCTAGTTTCTATTCCCCCCCCCCCATGTATCTGTCCAATTTTTATAACACCATTTATTGAAGTTACTGCCTTGACTCCTTTGTTTTTTTCTTGCCTCCTTTGTCAAATATTAATTGAACATAATGGCTTGAATGGATTTCTGGGTTCTTTGTTCTGTTCCATTGGCCTACATATCTATTTTTGTGCCAGTACCAGGCAGTTTTGAGAACGGTAGCTTTGTAATATAGTTTGATATCTGGCATTGTGATCCCTCCAACTTTGTTTTTCGAATGCTTTTCTTTATTTTTGCCATTCAGCTTTCTCATATTCTCACATTGTCCCCATTTGCCTTAATTTTTATTTTTTTTACTTAATACAAAGTTATGGCTCTGAGAAGCAATATTCTCATTTTAAAAAGTTTTACTGAGATATAATTCACATACCATTTACATCATCTATTTCATGTGAACAACTTAATTGTTTTAGTATATTTAGAGTTATGAAGTCATCACCACAATCAATTTTAGAGCATTTTTATCACCATCACCCCCACAATACTGTACCCTTTAGCTGCCACCTCCTAACCCCCAAACCCCTACTAGCCATAGGCAATCACTATTCTAATTTTGTCTCCATGGAAGACAAAATTTGCCTAGTCTGGACATTTTCTATAAATGGAATCGTATAATATGTTATCTTTTGAGATTGGCTTATTTCAATTAACATGTCTTCAAGGTTCAGTGTTGTAGCATGTACCAATACTTCATTTATTTTTATGATCGAATAATGTTCCACCTGCTTATTCTACATTTTATTTATTCATTCATCAGCTGATGGGCATTTTTTCCTATTTTTTGCTATTATAAGTAATGCTGCTATAAACATTTATGTATAGGCTTGAATATATGTTTTAATTTTTAAGAGGTATAATCTAGGAATGGAATTGCTGGATCATAGGGTTCCTCTATGTTAAACCATTTAAAGACTATACAGAACTCTCTTTAAAGTGACTGTGCCATTTTACATTCCTACCAGCAGTAAATGCAGGTTCTAATTTCTCTCCATCCTCAGCAACACTTGCTATTACCTGCTTTAAAAAAGAAAAGAAAAGAAAAAGTAGCCATTTTCGTGATTTTAAAGCAGTATCTCATGTGGCTTTGATTTGCATTTTCCTGCTGACTAATGATTTTGAGCATCTTTTCCTGTGTTTTTTGACCACTTATAAATATCTTTTTGGAGAAATTCGGATAGTTAAAAATTCTTTCCTTTATTGCTTTTAATTTCCCTGGTCAGCTAAGTTACATTTCATTTCTATAGGAATGATTAGTAAAGCAATATTATTCTTATGTTTCTAAGGAAAGAAAATAATGAGTTTGTGTGTGTATCTTTTATGGGCCTGTTATTACAAAGAGCTTATCATACAGAAGCTCCAATAAAGACACACATATTCTACTTTGATACTTTGCCCATGTGTAACATTTTTCTTTGTTTTCATATGAAATTAGTGGAATGTTTATAGCTGTAGAATAATTAAAGATGTTTTATAATAGCAGTAAGTACCTATTGATTTACTGAGTGCCTTCTACATTTTAAGCACTATGTACTATGTTATCATATTATTTCATTTGCTCTTACTAAAATACCCTGTCTCTGATAGAGATTAAATAATTGCTCAAAGCCATTCAGTTAAAAGATGGTAGAGTCAGGATTTAAACTCAGGTCTGTCTAAATTCAAAGTCAATTTCTTAATCACTATGTTGTTTTAATACAGCTTTTTTGAGATGTAATATACATGCTATCACTATGTTTGTGTTTAGTCCACCATGTCATGTTGTGTTATTGGGGAAATCTCAGGGAGCATAATGCTTCTACTCTTTACTCATTCTTTTCCTTCTCTGTTTCCTTTGTAATTGGATAATGCATGAGAGTTTACATTATTTAGTCTTTACATAAAGATCCTAATTTTGGAGCTAAAATAAATTAATTTTCAGTGTTTTATGGGTTATATTTTATATTTTAAAGATGCGTAAAATGATCCCATGTCTCTTTTAAAGACATTTATTGTTATAGTATTTCTTACCATACCTCTCACAAAGCCATTTAATTTTTCTATATCCCTTCCTATTGTATGTTTTATACATACATTTTTACAATTTTCATCTTCTCTATATTGTGCTATAAAGATTTTCTGTTCTGATACAGATTTTAATGGCATCTTATTTCCATTGAGTGAAAGTATCATAGGTAATAAAATAATTTATTTTTTATTGGATTTCTAAGTTACTTCCCATTTTTCTCTTCATATATTCAATAGTTTAAAGAGTAATTACATATGTAAAGTTTTTCCTTTCTTTTGGATTATTTTCTTGAGCTAAGTATTTCAGAGTTTTAAGGATATGGTTTTATTAAATATTTAGGTTATTATTAATTTTCAATAACTTTCCATGCTTACCTGAGCATGAGAGAGAGGTAGAATGTAGTAATTTATATCCAAGTTTCTGGCAGTATTATTTGTTACTACTGAGAACAGTTCAGTTGTGTCACTACTTCATTGAGTCTGGGTAACTTTTCTTCTTATGATCATTCTGCTTATTACCAAGAATCCAGAATTCCTTCTGTCTAATGAATACAAGCTGTTATTAACTTGAATGCTATTTACTCATAGTGACTTTGTCCTGTGTAGGTTTAGCTTTTGGGAGGATCTGTATATTAAAAGCCTAAGCTACCATTATAGCAGAATGGCCTGTCACTATGATTAACACTGACCACTAGGGGGCAGATGCTCAATGCAGGAGCTGCCCCCAGGTGGTCAGTGCACTCCCACGTGGCTCAGCCAGAAGCCTGGCTCATGGTGGTGAGTGCAGCAGTGGTGGCAGGAGCCTCTCCCGCCTCCATGGCAGCACTAAGGAGCAGGGAGTCAAGAGGTAAGGAGCAGCGAGCAGGTGGGCGGTAAGGAGTGAGGGATCCTGGGTTCAAGGGTGGACATCTCCCAAGGGGTGCTGGACTGCAAGAGGGTGCAGGCCAGGCTTAGGGACAACCCTCCCCCCCCCCCCCCCCACACACACATACACACACACACTGCACAAATTTTGTGCACTGGGCCTCTAGCTATTCATAAAAGAGTAGGTGGTAATTCAATCCATTATAGATTTTTAAGTAAAAATTGTTAAAAAGTTAAGTATATTTTATTCATTTTATTTTTAAGACATTTGTGTATTATTATGAGTGCTTTTAAAATTCATCTAGAAATCATATTTAAATCCATGCCAGTGTTTTTTGTGGGTTGTTTTGTGTGTGTGTGTGTGTGTGTGTGTGTGTGTGGTTTTTTTGTTTGTTTGTTTTTTGGTTTTATTTTATACTTTTTAAATTTTATTTGTCACTCTTTTGCTTTATAGATTTATGTATTATAAGTTTCAAAGGGATCCTATTTATTTCATACAGTCTATTGTCTGTTTCAGGAGATGTTCAAGTAGAAGGTTTGGCAGCCTTTCAGAAGTGTTTGGCCAAATTGTCACTTATTCATCCTCTGATGAGCAGAGGTGGTGAGGAGAGCCAGGAAAGGGACCCGATGCAACTTCCCCCTCAAGCCCCGTGTCCACTGCAACAGCTCACATAGCCTAGGACTCCCTAGGCAGAACACAAAAAAATGTAACCTTAGCATAAAAATATTGAAAACACAAGGAGAGACAACAAGATGGCGGCAGAGGTAAAAGCCTAACTGCAGCCGCACTCAACAATTTCAAAAAATACAACTAAAATATAGAGTGGACACTATCCAGAACTACAGGAAACTTGACTGACTGGGAATTCTACAACTAGAGGAAAAGAGAAAACCTGAAGGAAAACCAGAGGAGCTGTAAAAGCCTAAGGTACGGAGACACGGTGCACACGCTGGGAGAGGACGGAGCCGGAGAGGAGGGGCGCTGAGTGCCTGGCTGGCGTTCCCTAGCGGGAAGGAGATAAAAGCTCTGGACTGTGCTGAACCCCAACTCCGACTGCACTGAACCCCAGTTCTGGGCGAGACCCTGGGGTCCAGGCTCACACAGAGGGAACCTGGGCTGTAAGGCAGAAGCTCAGCAGAGCAGCTGCGAAAGGCAGAGCTCTGGAGTTGCGCACATTGCGCGCAGAGGAGGGACTGTTCACTGAGCTGCTGAATTGCCCCAGCGGGAAGGACTCAAAAGCTCAGGAATGTACTGAGCCCCAGTTCTTACTGCACTGGACCTCAGTCCTGGGCAAAACCCTCGGGCTCCAGCCTCATACAGAGGGAATCTGGGCTGTAAGACAGAAGCTCAGGGGAGCAGAGAAAAGCAGAGCCCCTGAGTCGCGCACATTGCGCGCACAGAGGACAGACTGTTGTTTGGGCCGCCAGATTGCCCTGGCGGGAAGGAGACATAAGCTCCGGACTGTTCTTAACCCCACTTCCAACTGCTCTGAACCCCAGTTGTGGGCTTGTTGGGGGAGAGACTACACTGTCTGGTAGCGGGCGAAGCTCTAGGGTGCCTTTCTCTCAGAGGTGCTTGCAGCGAGTACCAAAGGACACTGAGGAACACTGAGACTCAGGAACCTCCGAGGGCGGGGCTAACCGGAAGCCAAGGCTGTAGGCTCCACCCTGAAACTCCGCCCCATCCAAGCTGAACTCAGAGGCTTTTGCAGGTTTCCAAGTCTAGTGGAATAAGGTTGTCTCCTGGCATAGACACAGCTGATCCTCCCAACCTACCAACTCAGGGAAGCAGCGAAAATGTCGAAACGAGGAAACAGATCACAAACTAAAGAAATGGAGGACAAAAAGCGACTGGATATAGAGTTCAAAGCCACGCTTATAAGGTTGTTCAACAATCTCCTAGAAAAGGCCGATAAAATAAATGAGACCTATGAGGATATGAAAAGGGATCAACTAGAAATAAAGAATACATTCTCTGAAATAAAAAATATTATACAGAGTCCTAAAAACAGATTGGAAGATTGTAAGAATCAAGTCCAATATTTGGAACACAAAGAGCCAGAGGACACTCCTCCGCAGAAGCAAGAAGACAAGAGAATCCAAAAAGTTGAAGATGGTGTGAGAAACCTCTGGGACAACTTCAAGCGAACCAACATCAGAATTATGGGCATCCCAGAAAATGACAGAGAGCAAGATACCGAAAACATATTGAAAGAAATAGTGACAGAAAACTTTCCCCACCTGGGGAAAGAAATAGACTTACATGTACAGGAAGCACACAGAACCCCAAACAAAAGGAACCCAAAGAGGACCACACCAAGACACATCATAATTAAAATTCCAAGAGCTAAAGACAAAGAGAGAATATTAAAAGCAGCAAGACAAAAGCAGGTAGTTACCTATAAAGGGGCACCCATACGACTGTCAGCTGATTTCTCAGCAGAAACCATGCAGGCCAGACGGGAATGGCAAGAAATATTCAAGGTGATGAATAACAAGAACCTACAGCCAAAAATACTCTACCCAGCAAAGCTATCACTCAGAATCGAAGGCCAGATAAAGAGCTTCACAAATAAATTTAAGCTAAAGTAATTCATCACTGCCAAGCCAGAATTATATGAATTGCTGAAAGGGGTTCTTTAGGAAGAGGAAGAAAATAAAGATAAAAATATGAACAAACACGTAACTATCAACAAGTGAGTCTAAAAACCAAGGGAAGTAAAAATCATGATGAACAATATTAACTGGTGAATAGAATAGAATCAGAGGTATGGAAGGGGAGTGGACTGATGATTCTCGGGGAAATGGGGAGTGGAGCGGGGCGGGAAGAGACTGAACATAAACTGCACCTATGGATGAGGACAATGGGGGATGGGGAAAGGGCAGAGAATTGAATGGAAACTTGGTGTAGGGGAGCAATTGGGGGGGGGGGAATGAGGAACATTTGTAATAATACGAACAATAAAGATTTAGTTTAAAAAAAAATATATTGAAAACACAAGCCAGGCTGTGCAAAACCCTCTTCTGGATAAAAAGATTTCTCAGACATCTTTGGCTTCTGTGAACTCACAGACAGTCTAGTCGGGGAGAACGTTGTGTTAAGCGCACTAAGTATATTTCAGATTCAGAAATAGTGCAGGGGAGAGACGTAGCCACCAAAGGAATATTTCTCTCTACCCCAAGCAGCGGAGGGAAATAATGTGTGGGAGAAGAGAGAGGCTCTGTGGCTTGCCAGTACCTTTAGTTTTTCTTTCTTGTTGATGCGAACAGCTGTATTGAGAGAAAACTCACGTATCTTACAAACTCACCCATTTAAAGTGTATAATTCAGTGGCTTTTTGAATGCTCAGAGTTAGACATCCATCACCACAGTCCATTTTAGAACATTTTCACTACCCCCACAAGAAACCCCACACTCTCCGTGCCCTGCAGCCCCGGGGAAGCGGTAATCTATTTTTATGTCTGCATGGATGTGCCTGCTCGAACATTTCATATAAATGGAGCCGTACAATATGTGGCCTCTGGTGTCTGGTTTCTTTCACTTAGCATAATGTTTTCAAGGTTCATCTATGTTGTAGCATGTATCAGCATTTCATTCTTTTTTATGGCCGACAAATATCTCATTGTAGGACTATTTTCCACATTTTATTCATCTGTCCTTCAGCTGATGGACATTCGGACTGTTCCCACCGGGGGCGCTATTATAAATAATGCCGCTGTGAACATTCATGTGCGAGTTCTTGTGTGAGACACATGTTTAGTTTTTCCTGGGTGTATATCTAAGAGTGGGATTGCTGGATGATATAACGCAGTGTTTAACTATCGGAGGAACTGCCAGACCATTTTCCAAAGCAGCTGCACTGCTTCATGCTTGCCCAGTGTCCATCTTTCTTCTGCTCTCCCCAAACAGTGCAGATACTGTGAGGGAGGCATTGCTATGAGTATTATTAGTTGTTGCCTTCACTTTTACCCAAAACTAACATGTATATGCTGAGCAAGAATAAGAATACGATAGCATATATTCTGTCATTATTAGGAAAGGAAAGAATTATTAGGAAAGAGGAAAGAGGAGGCGCCCTGACCAATTGTTTGTTTCCAACTTTATCTGGGACATGGCTGCCTTGCCACTCAAAGCTATTTGTCACCTGTCTTTGGTGGATCACCAAGCTTTGTCTTCACAGGTGCCATGTTTGGCCAGTAATCAGGAGCAATCCTGAATGGTCTGATGTTTGCCATACTATGATGTTTCTCCTCCTAAAAACCACCGACATATATATACATCAAAGTGTGAAAACGTATGGCCTATTTTGTTTGATAACCATGGGATTATTATTTTAAGTTAATTCTAGTATTAAGGTAAAAATACCGATTTCGACCCTTTCTCAGTGAACCAGGAAGTACCTGGGCTGCTTTTACACATGAAAAAGGCCGGTGACCACCTGGTGCCACGTAGCAGTTCGTTGCTCCATGTGGATGAGTGTATACTCTCTTTGCTGTTAGTCGCCTCGCTTCCAGGTGTGCTTTATCTGCTGGCCCAGCTGGCCTTTGCAAGTGTGTTCCTTATTTTAACATTAGAAATAATTTTGTGTAAGCAACCTGTTTGCCCTTGTAACAACTTGCCCTTAATCTTTCCAAACCATTCTTCAACAAAGATGTTATATAGCTAGTAAACAAATGAGGGGGGAAAAGCCACATTGTTGATCATTGGGAAATGTATATACCATTGGTATCACTAAAATGAAAAAAAACCTGACAATACTACATGTTGGAGAAGGTGTGAAGTAATTGGATGCATTGCTGTCAGTAATCAGTAATATAACATAACATAACCATCGTGGCAGACTATTTGGTAGTTTCTTATAAAGCTGAACGTAAACCTACCTTATGCAACATTTCTAGTTCTAGATATTTACTGCCGAAACTGGTTTGGCTCAGTGGATAGAGCGTCGGCCTGCGGACTGAAAGGTCCCGGGTTCGATTCTGGTCAGGGGCATGTACCTTGGTTGCGGGCACATCCCCAGGAGGGGGTGTGCAAGAGGCAGCTGATCGATGTTTCTAACTCTCTCTTCCTCTCTGTAAAAAATCAATAAAATATATTTAGATATTTACCATAGTAAATGAAAACATGTCCACAAAATAAGACTTTTCCTTTCAGCTTTATTAATGATAGCATTTTCGGAAACAACCCAAAGGTCCATCAGCTGGTCAATGGGTAAATAAGTTGCATGCATTCATACAGTGGAATACCCTTTAGAAATAAGAGGGATTGGACTGCACTATTTGCAACAATAAAGATGAATCTCAGAAACATGCTCCGTGGAAGAAGGCAGTCACACAAAAATTCATATATTATATTTTCATTGAATTCCAGAATAGGCAGAAATCCATCTATGGAGATAGAAATCCAAATAGTGGTCGATGGTTGAGGAGAAGGGCATAGACCAGAAAGGGGCATGGGGAATTTTCTGGACTGTGGTCTCTACTGTCCAATGTAGGAGCTGCTAGCCACACGTGGATAATCAGCCTCTATACTCTGGCCAGTTCAAATTGTGATGTGCTGTCAGTGTAAACTTCAACAACAAAGTCATGGAACAAATAAAATGTAAAATCTACGCTAATAAAAGAGTAATATGCTAATTAGACCAGACATCCTTCCGGACAAAGCTATGGTGGCAGGACCAAGGCAGAGGCAGTTAGGAGGGATCAGGCTGGCAGGGGAGAGCAGTTAGCGGAGTCAGACTGGAAGGCAGGTGAGCGGTTAGGAGCCAGCAGTCCTGGACTGCATTGTAATGGGGCCATGACTATTTTATGTTGTTTAGGATCGGGTCTAAACTGGCAGTCAGACATTCCCTGAGGGGTCCTGGATTAGAGAGGGTGCAGGCCGGACTGAGGGACACCCCCATCCCATGCACAAATTTCGTGCACCAGGCCACTAGTGCCTTATAATATTTTAAAATCAATTACATATTAAAATGTTAATATTTTGAATATATTGGGTTAAATAAAACATATTCAAATTAATTTCATATTTTTTCTTTTTAAAAAATGTGGCTACTAAAAAATTTTAAATTGCACTCGTGTCTCACATTTTATCTCTATGGTCACATCTTGATTGGGGTGATGGTTACAATAGCATCTACATCTGTCTGAATTCACCAAACTGCATAATTAAGATCAATACTTTTTATAGCATGTTATACTTTAAAACACCAAAACTATAAAAGCTACAATTTTTCATGCTGGTTACCCAGTTACCATATTATCTGATATTAGATTTCACAAAAGTCTTGTAATATAGGTGATATTTGCTGACAGGTATAGGAAGTCTAACATCCAGTCGACGTAGAAACGTGGTCATATGGGGTTTTGAGTGTCCTTTGGTTTAACTGCAATTCCCGTGCTTTTCCCACTCCGTCATGTTGCCTTACCAACTGTGATAAAAGTGTGAATGTACTTTGAGGGCAGTTTAAGCTTTGCTCCTTCAGTCATTGATTTCTGACCCTGTGCTCTGTGCATGGTGATGAATGAGTCGCAATAATTTGGAAAGACAATTCTGTAACTGCATAGGCATCTAGAAACCTTACTATCGCCGTCTCCAAGAGGAAAAGAACGTCCAGGGTGAGCACCGGGCCGATGGTTGGAGGAGAAAACAGCTTGTGGTGTGTGCAGGAATGAAATTCAGGACGCTGCCATGAAAGGAGGACTCATTCACTTTTACCATCTCGCTCTCAAGTTTTGAGATGAAGACAGGAGGCAGTGCTAACTGCCTTCTTCATCAGCTGTGAGTCTGTTGTAGCAAAAATTAATAAGCGTTGCGGGCCCCTGAAGAAAAGCTCTTTCATCTTGCCCAGCTCCTAGAGGGTGTTGTATTTTCAAAGTGGAGTATTGTACAACTGAGCGACAGATAAGGAGGGGAGGGCCCTTCCTGCGGATTGTTGACCGCGGGAAGAGTTCACCCCGGGCCATTTGTCACAGCAGCAATTTTCCCGGAAATACCCCGTGCCAAGGTTATGTTTTGGCTATTCTACCCTTTTGTATTGATTTATTTTCTGAAGTCGCAGGGGGGGAAGGTAGTTGTCCCTGCCCTCTCCCATCATCCCAACCCTTTGTCTGGCGGCTCCCTCTGAGCACGGTGGGGTGGGAATGATTTTCAATGGCACGCAGCAGGTTAGGAAGGTTTTAGGGAGTGAGTGTGGTACAGAGGCGGCCAATAGGAATCCTGGATGTTGTGGAAGCATTTTCTTCAGCGTGATAAACATAATTTAATATGGAAATGCGATCCATTGTGCCATGGCAGGGTTTCTCAGCTGTGTACAGTACGGATTCTGTCGCCTACTGTGGATTCAGTATTTATTACACTCTGGAACCTCTTTTGTTGTTCGTACAGTTTTGTTTGTGGGGACTTTAAAAGGTGGATTGCCTGTTCAACCTTGCAGAGGAGTTGATTAAGTTTAATTTGCTATGCATTAGAGAAGGCATTCGCTGGTCTTTTTTAACTGAGCTCTACATTATTTGCAGTTGGGACATGTTTTTTGACGCCTTCAATTCTTCTTGGGCAAGAAAACGCTTTTTCTACATTTGTTGAATCTATTTCCATGCTGAGCTTTTTATATGCCACAATGACTCTTTGCAGTTGAAAGTTGTAGTTTGGCCTTATTTTTAACTTTAAAAGGACAGCAGGAACTTGACTATTATTAAACATTTGTGGATCTTATAACATTTACTTTGTCAATCTGTAAGTAGATTCTAAAATATGGTTTAAAATGGTTTTGCATTTTCTAAATAAAATTTTAACTGACTGTAGTATGTGTATATAATGGAATAGCATTCACACATAGCCATGTGTGAAATGTGTGGGAAAATAAAGATATGGTGTGTGTTTTTTCTTTAAATAGAGAAGAATTAAGCTTCCCGCTATTCTTTAATTGGTTGTTTTTAAATTTTTTTTTTAAAGAAAGCATTTGAAGATCATGTGAAGTTCAGCAGCAGATCAAAACTTGCCATAGAAAATTTTAAATTGAAGATCTTGAAATGTCACCATTTCTTGTTTTTGCTTTTACACTTTAAACCTCTTTCCTCTGCTATTTGCCCTTTTCCATGCTCAGATTTGCTATGTTCTCTAGATACTCTACTCTGAAAAACTTACAACCTCAGCTTTTAAAATCATAACATTTAGGAGCTTCTCGTGTCTCCTGTACATCATTTTAATCCAATTTTCTGTTTCTTTGGTGCTTAAATAATGTTTATGTGCAAAGCTTTCTCTCTGGAATTGGAATCATGGTCTCGGAGGATTATTAACTGATGTGAGTAGTTTGTGACCGAGCGTGAATGCTGCTTGGGGTTTCCAGCCAGGAGTTTCCGGCTCTCGGTGACAAACCCAGGGCATTCTTTCCAAGATCAAACGAATTGGACACTGGGAGGGTTTTAATGATGCCAGTTAACATCAGAAGAGCTGGGCTCATCTGAATAAATGCCACTGAGCTGGAAATAATGACATGACTAAAATGATGCCAATTGTGTGCCTTTCTGAAATTCCAGTGGAAAAAAATATATATTGGTTTAAGCTTATACAAGAGGTGGTTTTTCTTTGGGGAGGGGGGTGTAAATGGAGTGTGGAGAGAGGATAGTAGACTAAGTGGCATTAATGGTTTGAAAGCTTTTATGGATTTTGTGATCTGATTGAAAGCACTATTTTGATATGTTCCAAGAAATTAATAGGTCTTTTAAAATATTTTATTTAGTAAATAAGGATATATCCCTAATGACCTAGAATTAACCTTTTTACCAAAAAATGGAATTATCTATGATATTTAAGCTCATCTCCTACTATATAAATGTGCTGATAAAAACATATATATCTCATCTTTTCTTGGCCTAGAATAAAATATTACTAAGATCCTCATTTCTAGAAACACAAATGTTTCCAAATTAGACTTTACCTTGAGTAGGTGACTAAAATCACTTGTTAGTAAAAGTCAGTGCTTAGGAAATATTGGCATTAAAACAGCAAGAATTTGGTAAGTCTTTACATAGGTACCAAATTACGCAGAATGCCTCTCCAACAAGCACACAAATCCAGCAGTAGTATTTAAAAATGATAATATACACGTTTGGTTTTAAGGTCGTTTAGTTTCAAGCTTGAGAGACTTTTCATAGTTGACCTAAAAGAATTCATTAGTCTGTGGACTGTATTATTAGTTGGATGTTATTCTACCACCCTTTTGTGGGTTAAATACACATTACTTATCTTTATGATTTATAAGACTTCATGCAGTATAGGCCTTGGTGTCTGGTTTTTGAGCTCTATTAAAAACTGGACCTATTTTTCTCACTATAGCCGGGTGGAATGTATTGTCCTAGGTTCTAATTCAGGGGTACGAGTCAGATCTTCTACTGAGTCCCATTCTTTATGCTTTAGAGCCACGGCATATTCCCTCTACTTGCATAAGTGGTCATTTGAGCAATTTGCTTGCTTAAACATATGACAGGGACATAAAGCTTTGTTTGAAATACAGGCCAAACAAAAGAATGCCAATGGCCTTATTCCTTTCTGTTATACTTACAACTTCAGTTGGAGGGTATTCCCCCCCCTCCCACTTGTTTGGCTCAGCTACTCCATCTAAATTACGGACTTCAAAGAAAGATGAATGGCATGGATTTCTAGTGTGTAGAGTAGGGTCTTCCAAAGTTTGGGGATAGCGTGTGCTTCTGACTTAGAGCCTCTAGAGGTGAAGCTTAGGCTGTCTACTTTTAGCCAGGTTCCCCAGAGACACTGGTGTGCAGTGAAGTTTGAGGCCATTGTCTAGAGCAGCAGTCTCTAAAGCAGACTGTGTGTAAGTCCATTCATGTGGCGTGGGAAGAAAATGTTAGAATATTTGTTTATCTTAAAAAGAGAGAAGTTAAGCCTTCATTACACCTAATGTATGGAAGATGGCTTCTTTACCTGCACTTCCATCAGATGATCCTGTGTCACCTGTAAGCAGACCAGGGGTCCTAAAGGGAGGAGGGAATCCCCAGGGAAGACTGGTTACAGCATCACCTGCCCTTTTGCAGAAAATGGCCGGCCATTGCAGTTTATGGATATCAGTGGCATGCATTTATAGGAGATATATTTAGTGCCATCATTTTATTAGACATGCTGGTTTCAGGTGCAGATTGTTGGAAGCCTTGTCTGAAGCACTGCTTACCTCAGCTTTGTGGAATTTCTTTGTTCTTCATATTAAGCCTAAGCACAACTGCACACAAATTGTCTTTTTTTTTCTTCTCCGAGTCAGGTAATAGCTGTATTTTTCTGACAGCAGTATCTCAAGAAAATAACAGAATTGAGATGTAATTCACATATCATAAAGTTCTCTCTTTTTAAAATGTACAATTCAGTGATTGTTTTAGTATATTCACAAAGTTGTACATTGACCACCATTGATCAAATGCCAGAATACTTTAAATCATTGCTGTGGTGAGCTGAGTAATGGCCCCCAGATATGCCCAGGTCCTAATCTCTGGAGCCTGTGGATGTTACCCATATGTAATAAAGGGGACTTTGCACATGCAATTACGTTAAGAATCTTGGGATGAGGATATTATCCTGGATTATGCAGGAATGGAATTTTTGGGTCATATGACAAGTCTGTTTTTAATTTTTCAAGGGATTGCCAAACTAGTTTTTCTTCCTAGTGGATATACCATTTTATATGACATATCAGCAATGGTATAAGTGTTTCAGTTTTTCCATATTCTTGCCAACCTTTGTTACTGTCCTTATTGGGATGAAGTGGTTTAGCTCATGGTTTTGGTGAGCAGTTTCCTGATCACTTATGGTGTTAAGCATCTCTCCATGTCACTTATTGGCAGATTATATTATTTACAGTACTTTTCACTGAGATTGGGAATGTACCTGGCAGACGTTATTGTATTACACGAAGGTTCAAGTGTTATTGAACTTAAAGATGTTACACGTTTTTAAAAATTACGGACCATTGTTCCAAATAGTCTTATTTTGCCCAATATTTTTCTTTCTATAGCTCATATATATGACATATAAATAAGTGCTCATGTGTATAACATATATGCTGGTTTGCTAAACATTTGGTACCAGTAGAGACGTACATACAAGCATGTTTACAGGTCACTGGTCCAAAAAATGTTTCTGTGGAACTTAGGCTACGATATCTTTCAAAGGTGTCATACAAGCCATCATTATGAAGAGGTCTGCTTAAAATGACTTTTCTCAGATTTTGTTTTATTCAATAATATAGAAATGCTTTGAAGAAATAACACACTGACTGTAAAGAAACTAGAATGTCTTTCGCTTAAAGAAACAGTCTTTCAATGAGTAATTGAGGAACGACGTCATTATATAACCACCATACGAGCAAGGAGAAATTACCCCTTATCAGATGTGTCATTGGCAAATATGTACTACCATACAGTGGGCTCCCTTTCTATTTCAATGCTCATTTATTTTGCTGTGCAGAAGCTTTTGATTTTGAGGTAGTCCCATTTGTTTATTTTGCCTTTGTTTCTCTTGACCTAGAAGATGAATTAGTGAAAATTCTGCTACATGAGATATCATTTTGCTGCCTCTTTTTTTTTTTCTAGGAATTTTATGGTTTCATAATTTACATTTAATTATTTTATCCATCTTAGGTTTATTATGGTGTAGGTGGGTGGTCTAGTTTCATTTTTTCTTTTTTGCATGTACCTGTCCAGTTATCCCAACACCATTTATTGAAGAGACTCTACTCCTTTGCATATTCTTTCCTCCTTTATCAAACCTACAGTCAATGTCATAATCAATGGGCAAAAACTAAAACCATTTCCCCTTAGAACAGGAACAAGGCAGGGTGTCTGCTTTCAACCACTTTTATTCAGAATAGTAGTGGAAGTTCTAGCCACAGCAGTCAGACAAGGAGAACAAATAAAAGGCACCCACGTTGGAAAAGAGGATGTAAAACTGTCATTATTTGCAGATGACAATCATGTATATAGAAAACCCTAAAGACTCCACCAAAAACTACTAGATTTAATAAATGAATTCAGCAATGTAACAAGGTACAAAATCAACAGCCAGAAATCGATGGCATTTTTATACAACAATAATGAACTCTCAGAGAAACTAAAAAAATAATACCATTTACCATTGTAACAAAAAAAATTAAGATATTTGGGAATAAACTTAACCAAGGAGACTTATATTCCAAAAACTATACAACACTGAAAAAAAATAAAAGCTATAAACAAGTGGAAAATTATATCGTGTTCATGGATTGGTAGAATTAATATCATTAAAATGTTTACACTGCTCCTAGCAATTTATAGATTCACTACAAACCCTAGCAAAATACCAATGGCATATATGGAACCAAAAGAAGACCCCGAATAGCTGCAGCAATCTTGAGAAAGAAGAACAAAGTTGGAAGGATTACAATACTGGATTTAAACTATATTACAAAGCCACTGTAATCAAAACAGCCTGGTAGTGGCATAAGAACAGGTGTATAGATCACTGGAATAAAACAGAGAATCCAGAAATTGACTCAAGTCTTTATGCTCAATATTTGACAAAGGAAGGAAGAGCATGCAAATCTTTATTTTCCTTTCTTAAAGCTAGTGTCCATCTCAGTGGAAACAGCCTACTTCTTTGTGCTTCTATTTTCCTTTCATTGGACTTTAACTGCAATCCAAACTATTTTAGCAGCTACTAGTACAATTTCAATACAAACAAGTAAGGATAAAAGAGCGCGAAGGAGAAACAAGAGCTTAAAAATCTCTTTACATCTTCCACTTGGCCTGGGAAACTTTCCCAAATAATATTAGGGGAGTCTCGTGGTAACTACAGTCTGCACTTTTGGAAGAGTCTGATGCCAAATGAACATCTTAGGTGTCACTGCTCATCAGACCTCAGAAAATATGTTGATTCAAGTACCCGTGGAAGTTGAATTCTGATGAAGCACAACCAGCCTAGTACTGAAAATGGATGGAGGTTCAGCAAACACTTGTTGAGTGCATTCCCCTTGCCAAGTACTGTGTTAAGTCTTTTCACAGCCATCTTCATAGTAACTTTGTGAGCTTGGTGTTGACACTGTGATGGCTGATTTTGTGTCTACTTGGCCTATCTGAAGGGTACCCAGATATCTGGCAAAACATTATTTCTGGGCATGTTTGTGGGGTTGTTTCTGGCAGAGATTAGCATTTGATTCAGTAGACTGAGTAAAGAGAGCTACCTGCCCTCACCAATGTGGGTGGCATCATCCCATTTATTCGGAGCCCAGATGGCACAAAAAGGCAAAAGAAGGACAGATTAGATTCTCTTCTTGATCTGGGACATCCATCTTTTCCTGCCCTTAGACATCTGAGCTCCTGGTTCTCAGGCCTTGACGTTGTGGAACTTTCAGACGTGGCTCCTAGTTTTTAGGCCTGTGACTCAGACTGAATTATATCACCGTCCTTCCTGATTCTCCAGCTTGCAGGTGGGTGATTATGGGGTTTCTTGGACTCCATAATTATGTAAGCCAAATTCTATAATAAGTTTCATCTATCTATCTATCTATCTATCTATCTATCTATCTATCTATCATCATCTACCCATCCATCCATCCATCCACCTACTTACCTATCTATCATCTGTCTATCATCTATCTTCTATCTGTCATCTATTTATTTATTGGTTCTGAATCCTAAGTAATATAAAATCCACCCTAATTTACTACCCAAAATATCTGTTCACCTGGTGTTAAATAGGCCCACATACTGAATCTAAACTCTTTTTGTTATTTTTGTGTGTGTGAAAAGCAAAAAATTTGGATGAAAAATCAAGACTACTACTGGCAAAACCAACAGTTTTGCTATAGTACTTTTTTTAACTTCTCTGGAGTCTAAAATGCCTTGGGAAGCTTTCCTTACAAACATCTTCCTCCTGTCCTGGGCACCGAGCCCTATCCTTGTTTCTGCTAGGTTGCCGACATTTCTCTTTGGTGCCCTTTGTTTCCCCTTCTTTTTAAATGGTCTCTTCTGTGGCAGGCGGACTCCTGCAAATCAACAATCTATCTTCTCTTCAGAAGTTGTGGTTTGCTTTCTTGAAAGGGCCCTTGACCACTGCTGAGGGACTGATGTTTTTCTGGGATTTCTGATATAGCTATTCCGTTGTGATGCAGGCTTCTGAGAATAATTGAAGAAGACATTAATTGTTCACTTCGAGTTGTGGATCTTTTATATAGACAGTAATTTGGATTTTTGAACTCCTTAGTATTTGCTTAGGAGTGGTTTGGTCTTGCTGTTGCCCAAGAGAGTTGGGTCCAGGGAGTTAGCACTGACAGTTTGCAGGGAAGGACTCATTAAAGCTACAGTCTCCAAGCTGGAGTGAGTTGGCAAACTTGAATACTTTCTAAGGGGTAGGTAAACATCAGTGCTTTTAAGTAACTACATTTCCAGAGCTTCAACCTCACTGCCTGTTTTTTACTAACATTTATCTGAGATCATGCTGCTTCTCCTTTCCCAACTCTCCTTCCTCCTTTGTAAAAGGAGAGTAGATCTCTACTTATTTAATACTTCTTAGACCATTGCTCTGAGGTCTAAAACCTTCAGGGCTTCAAACAGGGACAAGTCAAAAATACTGACTTTGGCAGAGAAATTTTAAAATCAAGTTGCCATTTCTCTCTTCCACACAAGTCACACGCTTTCTGTTCTTTATTTTATTTTTATGTTTAATGATAACTTATCAATGTTTCCATCAATAGCTGCTTTTGCAATACGATGGCACAGTTGAGTAGTTGTGACAGACTGTGTGGCCCACAAAGCCTAAAATGAAGTCTAGCCCTTGGCAGGAGTACCCAGCCTGTGCTAGCTGTTGGTGGGCCAATGAGTACATTCATTCATTCATTCATTCATTCAACAAACTTATTTCGAGGGTCATGCTTTTATGTGCCAAGCGCTGTGCTAGATGCTGCATATGTGTGTGGATGGAAAAGCTTTATTTACACTTAATCCAACCTTGTTTTAGGGAACTATTTTTATAATAATTCACTGGATTTTAGCACTAAAAAAAGCAAAGTAATTCTTAAAGAAGTACTGCTAATTTTTTTTTTCTTTTGAATTTGTAGGTTATAGGTTTAGCCTTTAGTTTTTATTTTCTTCATCAGGATCTTGTTTCTTCGTGGAAGGGGTCACAGGTATATTTTCTTCTTGTTCTTAGAAGGTCATAGGTAGGTCAGTATAAGCCTTTCAAGCCACAAAAACTGATCTTCACTTTTGTTATCGAAGAATTCATCAGTTCTCTTATTCAAAAATCTGTAGATACATTGGGTGGACAGGGTTGGAAGAATCATTTTCAGTCAACATGTAATCAGGTTAAGTTCCAGTAACTGTCAACATTAGTTACTTAGAAATGTAATCATGAAACTTCATATTTTAAAGTGGAATGAACTCGATAGGTATCCCTAAAAGCTTCCTCTCTGCAATTTAAAATCTCTCTTAAAGTGTTCTCAGAGTCTCTGAAGTGACTGCTTAATTCATCAATTATTTTTGATATACAGCGTGTTGATTTTTCAATATGAAGTGGCACTAAGTTGTATTTCTCAGTCACTTTCTGCAGTACAGTCATAATAGTCCCTTTAGCTCTTTTTAAAAATAAATGGGTGGTATTTTATGTTTGTTGCTGATGGATAGTCAGTTTGCATGGCCTTTAATTTTGTAGCTGTTGAACAACTTTCTGGCAGTTTGGTTTTGGGGGTTTTAAGCCATTTTGATTGAATTTCTAATATTTTTCCTTACTACCTTGGTATTTGACCTCCATTTATCTGAATAAAAGAAGGCGATCGGGGAAGAATAAAGCACTAATCATTCTCTGGTGAAGGGATATTTCTGCCAGTTCTTACTGCACACTTTCGAGTTCATGCCAGAAGAATGTTCAACATGAAATAGATCATTAATCCAGACAGAATCCAGAAAAACTGAAAAATCACGTCCCTGCAGGAGTCTTTGTATCATTCTTTCTGTTCCTGCAGAGAAATCAATGGCGTTTGCATTGGAAGATACTGTTCTCTGTCGGAAGGTATCTCAGGGAAGCTGCAGCTTCTCTCGTGAGGAGGAGAGGAACCTAACCTCCCTGGCCCCTGGGGGCTTGCTGGATCAATCTGTGTGATAAATGCCTCTCTGTTTTCACTTGCGTCATTTACTTGGTTCTAAGCCGCTTCTGTTCGGAGAATAGAATTACAAGTCTGTGCTACAAACTGCAAACAGTTTTTCAGAAATACAGACTAATTTGAAAAGTCTCTGATGTACCTCCTTTATTTTTTTATTTTTAAAATATATTTTACAGAGAGGAAGGGAGAGGGATAAAGAGCTAGAAATATGCCAAAACCGATTTGGCTCAGTGGATACAGCGTTGGCCTGTGGACTTAAAGGTCCCAGGTTCGATTCCGGTCAAGGGCATGTGTCTTGGTTTCAGGCTGCTGTGCAAGAGGCAGCTGATCGATGATTCTCTCTCATCGATGTTTCTCACTATCCCTCTCTCTTTCTCTCTGTAAGAAATTAATAAAAAAAAAATTTTTTTTTAAAGAGCTAGAAATATCCATGAGAGAAACATCAATCAGCTGCCTCCTGCACATCCCCTACTGGGGATGTGTCCTCAACCAAGGTACATGCCGTTGACCGGAATCGAACCTGGGACCCTTCAGTCCACAGGCCAACGCTCTACCCACTGAGCCAAACCGGTTTCGGCTGCACCTCCTTTAGAAAGGGCATAGTGATGTTAGGGATTGTTGATGTGAGGAGTTTTACCAGATCAAGTACAAATGTTTCTGATGGATGGAGGCACCGTCTGGGATTTAGATATGTGCTTTTAGGACAGAGGTTGAGCAACTCTAATAGAAAATCATCAGAATTACTGTCCTTTAGGTTAGAAGGGACTTAAAAAGGCAAACTCAGTACGTATTCCTATTATTTCCTTCAGCACTACCTTGATAATGAACTCGTCTCAGACACTAAAAGTCTGTGAAATTGCTTACATAAACCTGTTAGTCATTTTTTACACTTCTAACCTTTAGCCCCATGTTATTGGGACAAGAAGGAATGTTATTTTTCCCATTGTTCCTGCTCCATTGCTTGTGTCTCCGTACGCCCCCTCTTATCCCCTGTTTTGGTAACAGAAGCATCCTGTTTGAATGGTGTGTGCTGAATTAGCTTAAGAGGGCTTCACCACATCATGATGACAGGAGTCCTTTAATTGTGAAGGCAGTTTCTTTTACCTTCATTATGCAAAGGGCAAATAAGGCAGATTTCATAGCCTAAAGGTTTTTATGAAAGCTTTTCCTTCAGTTGGAGTAAAGCGTCAGAACAAAAGAGTAGGCTGCTCTCCGGAATTGCCAGAAATAGCTTTTGGAAGTAAAATCAGAAGATAGCTATTTGCTCCTCTGCGGAGGCGCAAAGTCATTCTCACAGCACAGGCATTGGAAGCAAGGGCTCGGGTTCTTTGGGGATTCGTTATTTTTCCCATTGGATGTAACAGCTGTCACCACCTTGTACAGAGCATAAAGCACATTTGCATACAGTTGTCTCCGCGTGGCCCTTACTGTTAACCTGGTGCCTATACACAGAGCAGGTGTTACTGGTAGTATTTCCTTTATGGAACTGGGGAAGCAGATTGAAGATGAATGACTTTGCCATAGCCACACAGCCACCACATGGGAGAGCCTGGGGTTTCTGACTCCAATCATGCACTTTCCAGGGTACCGTACTGCGTAGGGCCTTTGTAATCTGCGCTGTTTAGCGTTGCAAAAATTCTTGGGAAAGAATAACATGGGAGAAGCGTTATTCTCCGGAGAAACAAAAATAGAAACAAAATGTGCATAATGTAAGCACTTAGAATGGGATAGATTCTCCGAAACTTCATAGGCAAACAAAGCAAGATGTTCAGAGTCACTTGTGCATAAATATTCATAGGCTATATGTGCACCATACCTAGGTATTGTTCCTCCCATCTTATTGATTTATTTTTGCTTCTTTTGCCCTTGCTGTTGAATGATGAATTTAGTGTTAGAGGCCAGTAATTTCCTTCTCACTTTTAAGATCTTACTGCGTGATCTTGTTAATTTTGAAAAGTTTATTGTTTCTATAAATTGTTTCCTTGTATATAGTATTTATTTTCTTCTGTTCAGCTCTGAATATATATATATATATATATATATATATATATATATATATATATATATATATATTTTACTTTTGGTGGTAAACAGTCACATTATAATGTATATAGACACAGGCTTATTTTTACCTGTCCTACTTAGGACTTAGATAATTAATGTCCTTCATTGATTCTGAAAAACTTCAGCCATTAATTCTTTAAGTGATACATTTTTCTGTTCCTAATGTTTAATCTTTTATTTCCAAACTAGAGGCCCAGTGCATGAAATTTGTGTGTGTGTGTGTGTGTGTGTGTGTGCGCGCGCGCGCGCGCCTGCGCGTGCCCTCAGCCCAGCCTGCACCCTCTCCAATCTGGGACCCCTCGAGGGATGTCTGGTGTGATCAGGCCTAACCAGGCAGTCAGACATTTTTCTCACAATCCAGAATTGCTGGCTCACAACCGATCGTCTGCCTGCCTACCTGCCTAATTGCCCCTAACCGCTTCTGCCTACCAGCCTGATTGATGCCTAACTGCTTTTCTGCTCGCCTGATTGCCCCCAACTGCCATCACCTGCAGGCCTGGTTCTCCCCAACTGCCCTCCTCTGCTAGTCTGGTTGCCTCTAACTGCCCTATCCTGCAGGCCTGATCACCCCCAACTGCCCTCCCTTTCAGGCCTGGTCCCTTCCAACAGCCCTCCCCTGCTGTCCATCTTGTGTGTTGGAGTGATGGTCAATTTACATAATACCTTTTTATTATATAGAATAACATTAAACTTACAGAAAAGTTTCAAAATGTAATACAGAACAATGTATATGTAGAATGGACTATTATTTGGCAATAAGAAGGAATACGAACACATGGGATGACATGAAGGAACCTTAAAAGTATTGTTAATTGAAAAAAGCCAATAACAAAAGATCATATGTTCTATGATTTTATTTATAGAAAAAGTCTAGAAAACACATATTTACAGACAAAAATTAGAGGTATGGAAGCATGAGAGGAAAACAGGGAATAACAAATGATTATGGGCTTCCCTTTGGGGTGAGGAAAAGATCCTAAAATTGATTGTGATGATTGCAACAACTTTGTGAGTACTCAAAAGCCATTTAATTGGCCCAGCCAATATTGCCCAGTGGTTGAGCATTGACTTATGAACCAGGAGATTGTGGTTCTATCCCCGGGGGGGGGTGAAGCTCAATCCCCTCTATGGAGCGTGCAGGAGATGGCCAATCAGTGATTCTCATCATTGATATTTCTGTCTCTCTCCCTCTCTCTTCCTCTCTGAAATCAATATCTACCTTTCTATCTATTATATTAATATTATATATAATATTACATATTATATTAATATTATACATATTTAAAGACATTGTATTCTACTTTAAATATTTAAATAGTATGATCTGTGATTTATATCTTTTAAAAAAGCTGTTATTTTTTTTAAGAGAAATAAAAATAGCACAGACTTCTCGTATACATTTTTCATCTGTTTTCCCTAATGTTTACACCTTGCTTTCATCATTATAGCACAGTTACCAAAAATAAAAAGTAAGCATTGGTACAGTGCTATTGACTAGACTGTGGACTGTATTCAGATTTCATCAGTTTTCCCACTAATGACTTTACTGTGCCATGATCCCAGTTGTCATGTTTACTCACTCTTCCAGTCTACACTAGTTTCTCAGTTTCCTTTACTTTCACAGCCTGGGTGCTTTTGAAGAGTACTGTTAGTTATTTTGCAAAATGTCCTTTGGTTTGGGTATATAGATGTGTCCTCATGATTAGATGTAGTATTTTAGAATATTACAGAAATAATATTCCTTTCTCAGTATGTCTTATCAGGGGTGCATGATGTTGATAAGTTTTATTACTGGTGACGTTAATCTTAGTTTGTTAAGGTGATATATCCTAAGTTTTTCCATAGCAAATTACTATATATATAGCTTTGCAAATAATAAGTGTCTCACAGGAGAGACTTTGAGACTAATTGTTGTCCTGCTTGTCCTCAAAACTTTTGCCCACTAATTTCAATATTCATCAGCACATTTTGCCTATAACAATTATTCCTCTGGTGTCTAATGGTGATTCTTTTATTTTTCATTGTTTCTACATTTATTAATTGGAATTCTTCTGTAAGGAAGAACTGTTACTTCTCTTTTATTCATTCACTTATTAGATTTTTATGCTACTGTAGGCTCATGGATATTAATTTGGCCATTGGGAACTCTCAGATTGGCTTCTATGCCCTTTCAACAAGTTCACCTCATTTTATGCACATTTCCTCCCTTTTTGGCACCAGAATTTGCTCCAGACTTGTTATTTTCCCTATCCCAGCCCTGGAACCAACCACTTCTCTAAAAGCCATTTTAAAATTCAACTCTCCTAGGAACTCTTGGTGAACCTAAGAAAGACACCTCATTCGAAGACATCTGACTTTGAACTCTCTTTTTTATATTTTAGAATTCTAATCTCTCTGGTATATACTTAGGGTACTTCTTATTCATTGCATTCAGAGTTTCAGGGACTGTGTTTTCACTTGTAGAGATTCCATCTGATTCTTTTCCAGATTTGCCTTTTTCCATTATGCCCTATTATTGTACTGGGAACTAAATATGTTTTCATCTCTAATTCTTTTAAGCGCTTTTGTGCTACTTTCTACTTGTTCTGTTATCTGAAGGTCATGGATGTCTATCCTGCCAGTTGTTTGTGCTGATTCTCACTCAGATTGGACTCCTACGTCATTATATGTTTTGAACTTTTTCTTTTGTCATGACCTCGTTTTTAGAGGGGTGTAATTTCTTTTTCTGTGTGTGTAAATTTGGGTTGTGTGTTATGGGAGTACCCTTCGAGGGTGGTCCAGGTGGCCCCCACTCACTGCCATTTTTTATGTGAATATCTCAGCTCGGTGGTTCCCAGTTCAACCATCACACTGAGGGTATTGCCATTCAAGAGTGCTGGCTTTGTGTGAGGGTCTCCATTCCAACTCCTGCTTATGAAGGCTAAAGGCCCTCTCCTTCCCGTGCGGGCATTTAAACACACGCTATCAGCTTATAGAAACTGGTGTTATAACTTCCTTATAATACTTCAGTACAGGTATGTCCCTCTTCCTTTCTAGGCCTAGGTAATACCCACCCCCATTTTTTTTCAGCTAAGCTATATATGTATAGAAGTTTCTTTATCAATCATTGCAAATTTGGCCCATCATATTTCTGGAACAGAAGTCAATCAGTTTTTAAAAAAACAAAAACAAACAAACCAAAAAAAACCAAGTTATTGGGTAATGTACAGAACATATCTCAAAGGGAACTTTTCAGACCCCGTCTCCTGTAAATATGCTCCCCTTTCCAGTTTTCTGTTTTGTTTTGTTTTGTTTTGTTTTTAATAACGTTCATCTTTCATTTTGAAAGTATTACAGATGCCCCTCACTTTCCCCCTTCACCCTGCACTCCCCTCCCCCCAGGCCTTCACCAAATTGTCTGTGTCGATGGGCTATGCATATAAGCCTATAAGTTCCCTGGTTAATATCTCCCCTCCCCAATCCTGCCTTCCCTCTGAGGTTCTCCAGTCTGTTCCAGTCTGCTTGTGTGTCTCTGGATCTATTTTGTTCATCAGTTTATTTTGTTCATAAAATTCCACATATGGCTGAAACCATCTGATACATATTTTTTCTCTGACTGGCTTATTTCACTTAGCATAATACTCTCCAGGTCCCTCCATGCTATCTCAAAGGGTAAGAGACCCTTCTTTTTTACAGCTGCATAGTATTCCATGGTGTAGAAGTAACACAGCTTTTTTATCCCCTCATCTACAGATGGGCACTTGGGCTGTTTCCAGATGTTAGCTATTGTAAATAATGCTGCTATGAGCATAGGGGTACATATATTCTTTCTGATTGGTGTTTGGGGCTTTTTAGGATATATTTCTATAAGTGGGATCCCTGGGTCAAATGGCAGTTCCATTTTTAATTTTTGAGGAAACTTCATGCTGCTTTCCATTGTGCTCAGGGGTCACATAACTAGTTAGTATGCTGGAGTCTAGTTTGTCACTGGAATTAACCAGGCAAATTGTTCCACCAACTAAGAATGGCCATGCATCACCACTCCCCTTTTATTTTAATGTTACGTTTTATTCACCCCTGACTCTGGGCCAAAAACATCCCACTTTCCAATTCATTCTCCAAGTTTTTTCATTTGTTTTAATCTCCACTTTAGATTTACCATTCCTCAGGCTCCAGGGCTGTCAGTAGTTAAGTACTGATAATGTTATATACTTATTACTGTGCTTAGTTCTAGGGAATGAGAACTTTTTAAGACATGGTCATTGTTTTTGAAGAATATCTAGTTGAGGAGGCAATTTACATTCACGAAAATAGTGAGCAATACTAGACAGTATATAATTAAATGCTAAATTGGGTGACAGAGTTCTAAGTGTTAGAAATTGGAGGAAAGAAAGGGATAAAATGAGAGCCTGGGTTGTAAGAGAAACTTAATTGTGGAAGTGGAGTTTGAAGTGGGTCTTGAAACAACATAGCTTGGAACTGGATAGACATTTAAAGTGAGGAGAAATAACAGACAATTAGTGAGTATATTATGCATAAGATTTTTAAAAAATTTGAGGCTCCTTATGTGTCAGGGACTAGTGAGAAATGGGAATTAGAGAGAGAATGGTGGATGACTGGTCTGGCTTTGGCACTACCAGATGAATCATTCAAAAGTAGCATTTTAATTTTATTTATTCCACAATTCAGATATTGCTAGAGGCTACCTTTTCTTTTTGATTCCAGTACAGACTGCTTTGACAGTCCAGGTACCCACAAGCCTTTCCTCACTATTACTCATGCTTTTTGTGCTTACAACATGCTTTTTTGGGGGGTGTATTCCGACTTAAGCTTTCCATTTCCTAGCGGGTTCTCTGCTGAAGAAGGATTGTCCATTCCTTCTTCAAGGCCCATCTCAATGCCGTCTCGATACTCTGATGACTCCCATCTACTGGCACCTTTCTTCCCTAGATTCCTCTTGAAACTACTTTCTGTTGAACAGAGTTCAAAATCTAATCATATACCTTTTGTTTTCTGATAATTTACAATTACATGCACTTCTTCTTTTCAATAGGTGCTAACTTCTGTGAAGGGTTTCGGTTATGTTTTATATTTTGTTGTTCCTCTTAGTGCTGTATACTAACTACTCTGGTTATAGATCCAATGTTGGATTGAAAGCTCTTAAGGAATTGTGTGTTTTTTAAAATTTCAAAGACTGATGATTTGTAATGTTAGAGCTACTTCGTTGTATAAATGTGCCTACTGTCATGCCTCGTATGTGGCACTGCTCTTAACTTAGTAAATGTTACTGGAATCCAAATTCGTAGTCAGTCTCAAGTCAAAGCACTTTTTTGTTTGTTTGTTTGTTTGTTTGTTTACTATTTCATGGAAAGCAGAAAAAAGAGCAACAGCACTAAATCTAAGTTTTCTGAGATACTTTCCTCTGTCTTCTCTTTGAAGCTTTCCTTAATCTGAGTTCGTAAGTCTATATTATTCATTTATCTTGGGCATGTTTCCACTGACTGCCTCCTGTAGCTTTTCTAAATAATTTATATGTGTAGATGGAGATAAATTGCGTGTGTTAATTCAAACTTAAGAGAAGAGTTGGAGTGTTTTAGAAAGATTAATCCCTGTTCAACCCTATCTAATTGATCTGTGTTGGCACTGTTTTGCCTGGGTTTTAAATTTTTAATAAAATATCTATAAGGGAAGAACTCATCTGTTGTAGTTGGAATTAAAGTTACGAAGACATTTGAGTATCCATAAAACCAGATATTAAAATGAACTGAGAACACTTGGCTTAAGGAAATTGGGCTTAAACATTTTTCTTAGCTTTTAATTTTTACTTGATCTCTTAGCTTCTTAAAAAAAAAATCTGAGATGACTTTTAAAACGAAGTCTTAAATTATTATTTTAAATAACATAAGTATTCTTTTACCCTCTTTAAAAGCTTGTAAGATGATTTGAGAGTGTTCAATTTACATATATTAGCCTCTCGATTTCCTGGGCGGTGCTGAGGTTCGGCAGTGCTCAGAAGCTGCAAGGACTGTGGACACCTGGCCTCAGACGTGTCCTAGCATTAGCTTACCCTCCGTGTTTCAGAGACTGCTTCTCCGGCAATGAAGGTAGCGAACCTGGAGTTTAATTTCAAGTGTGTGCCTGAGAGAGATTTTTTCCCCTCGCAAGAAAGCAATTGTGTGAGGCCGGCTGGATCTTCTTCAACAGCAGCTAATATTATATTGGTTTAAATAAATTTTTTGAGGGCAACACCTTATGAAATCTTAACTTCTAGGAATGTTTTGTTCTTGAAGTCTCCTCATAATACAAGATAGTACTCTTGTCATGGTGATGTAAAGTACAGCCTGGTAGAGTCAATAATATTGTAATTATGTATGGCACCAGAGGGTACTGGACTTATTGAGGGAATCACCTCTAAGTTACATAAGAATCTAACCACTGTGCTGTACACCTGAAACTAATATAATATTGAATGTCCACTTTAATTAAAAAATAAATTTTGAAAAAAAAAGTGTTCTTTACTAATGGCTTCTTTAGGAACTGAAATTTGGTTGGGCATTCACTATGTATTTGCTTCGCAGGTTGTTTGTATTCGTTCCACTTGGAACGCTCTCTCCCCGAAGCTGAGCTGTGACACCAGGCCTCTCATTTTGAAGACGCTCAGTGAACTGTTTTCTCTGGTTCCTTCCCTAACAGTCAACACAGCTGAATACGAGGTAGGTGTTTGGAGCTCAAGACATTGTCTGTTTCTACACTGGAAAGACTTTTGCTTTTTAATAACTTCTGTTAAAAAATGTTTTGAAAATAATAGAATTTATCAGACCAAGTTTAAATTCATTTTATTGGTTTTTTAAGTTCTAAAAAAAAACTACAAAGAACCTTCTATTGCTATAGACATATTGTCAGTTTGCTCCTAGCTTTGCCATAGAGATTTGGTTTTTACATGTTAGTTCACATTTTCTACATACATCTGTCGCCTTCATCTGTACTCTTCAATGAGGATGAGTATAAAACCAACCCATCTTAGAAGAGGAAAATAATTTGATGACAACTCTGTGATTTTCATCCTAATGAATTGAAAAAGTTGGTGAAAAATGCTTTGCTGTAAGATTCATAGATTCCTGCTAACCGTTTCCTTCAGTTACCTCTTCTGTGGGCGAAATAGAGAAGGTGTTGAATTCATTGATGCCGCCTCTTTTGTGACCATATTCCCTTGTGTGTTCATCTTTTTTCCCTTTCTTTCAAAGAACAGCAATGGACTTTTACTTCTTGGTGGACTTTTAGTGTGAGTCACAGATTTTGATAAACCACCCCTCCATCATATTCCAATATTAGTCCCTTTCATGCTTGAGATCATGTGATAAGACAGTAGGAAATGGTTAGGTTTCTAAATGTAATAATCTTAAAATCCCATTGTATTTAAAATATCAGTGTATCTAAGTGATGAGTCTGTTTTCCAAGTATTTTCATTTTATGAATGGTGGGTAAATACAGGTTAAGTCAATTACTAGGGGTATAACTTTTAAGGTGATTTAGTTTCCACTATTTGCTACCTTAGATGTTTATTCTCGGTTTTATCTTTGTCTTAAAATTTTACTCTGATGTCTATTACCTTTTTCAGAACTTCAAAGTTCAAGTCCTCAGCTTCCTCTGGACTCACACTCAGAACAAGGTACTGTCTGTCACAAGGGGTGTCCCTGACACAGATGAGGCTGGGGAAGGAGCTACCAAATAGGGTTCTTGGAATAAAAAAACAGACGCCCTTGAAATGATGGCTCCTTGATTTTAAAAGAATTGCGCCTGTCCAGAAGTTTAGACTCTAGAAAGTATTCTTGATTTGCTCTCATTAAGACGTTTTCACCTTAAAGGGCACTTACTACTTTGTGAAGCTGACATTTGTCTGAAGAGGGACAGTTGCCATTGTCTCATGTTTTTAATGGTCCTTCCCTTTCCTGCTTTGTCTCCCCCCCGCAACCCCCCCTCCCACAGCAAGCATATCAAACAAGCAAATGCCCAGTCCATTTTTTAAAAATATTGTTTCCAATGAGGAGTATAGAGAAGAGGGTGTGGGTGATGTATCCAACTCATAGGTGAAAAGGCTTAGATTCCCAAAGGCTAGCGTTCCCTGCTGGGAGCTGGAGCATCAGAATCCAGTTCCAGGCCTATGAGAATCTAACCCCTCTCCCCCCTTCCACTAAGCCCTACTACGTCATGGGGGCCTGAGATGATGCATTACTTTATGTGTAATGTCCAAACTGGGATAAAAATCCTCATGCTTCTGACCCCTCTACCCAATACTTTTTCTTCATTTTCAATTGGGATGGAGTAAGCAAGTCAATACCGTTCCTGGAGCACTGACCATAGAACTTTGAGGGTGGAGAGGGGGGTCTTCTTTCTCCAGAGTTGTTTACTATACGTGGTTTCTTTTGTCTCACCTTTATCCTCCCCAGGACGCGGTCGTAGCAAATGCTGCCTATCAGGCTCTGTCACACTTCAGTGCCAGCGAGCACACGGTTCTCCACCTGCCCGAACAGGTAGGCCCGGCTGCTTTCTCACTGCCCTCCCTCCTGCTGGGCTTCACGGCTTGATGTGTATCTCCCCTCCCCTTAGAGATTCATACCTGATGGATGTATAAGTAATTACAGATATGTTGTCTATGAAAGATAAGAAGTTATATTCATTACCTGTTTAAGCTGCAATTAACTTAGACAGTAGTAGTGTGATACATCACAGATAGTGACTGTAGATCGCTTTGAAGACGATGGAAGACGCCTGTGGTGCCAGTGGAGTCTCCTTCGGGGGACTGGGTGTATGGCCGCATGCCTCTGCCCGGGCTTCCTCCAGAAGATCTGTGCCCCCGGAGGAACCACTTTGCCCAGCTAGGACATCATCTTGGACTTCAGATGCAAGCATGGCCTGAACAGACTGAGACCTGTGTTGCTTGTGCAACCAAAGATCTTTGTTTGTGATACAAAGTTGAGGTGCCATGTGAAGAAAAAAAATTTATTCGTTTAGTGAACTGGATGAGGAAAGTCTTTTAAGGATTAACTCATAGTGTGATATTATCTTGGTGTAGACTGAACTAAAAATACACAAGCTTTTCTAGTATCTCTGTCATAAATACAACTTCAAATTATTAGGTTGTCTGTAATTGTCTGATTTCGCATTTAGTGCTACTACTAATTCACATGCATCCACATGCACAAATGCCTTTGGAGTGGAAGGCAGGCACAGTAGTAGAAGTAATGTGTAATATTATGCAGAATCTGTGCTTGAGGCCAAGTGGCAAGATGTCTTGGTGAGATTTCTTGGGCTCCTCAGGCATTAAAATGAGTTTTCTTTCCCTTCTAGATTGCGATTATATGGAGATTAGATACCAGTAAAAATCAGGCAATCTTCTGTCTATTGAATAGGAGCCACCACGAGTGGGACTGAAGGACAGGCTCCTGTCAAACCAAATCCAAGGCAGGCAGGATTTCCCATGTCCCCACGCCGCTTGGCTGCCTTGTCACACAGTTATCACAGATGGGAAGACTTACGATACAGTGTTTTATGACTCATAAAATTAAAAAAGATGGGCCTTCAGAGGCCAGCGGTGGGTGTCGGGATTGAGTCGCAGAGTGGGGCAGGGAGATTGGTGTGGGGGCGCTGCAGGGAGGGTCATGGGGCAGGGGTGTCCCTGGGTTTCCCAATGCAGCCCCTGAATGAGCTCATAGTATTTTCCTCATTAGAGTGGGCCCCAGGGCTGGCGACAGCAGTGCCGGCCCAGAGCCTAAGAGCAGGTGAAGTGGGGCCAAGGGATGAGCAACTGGTTAGGCTAGAGATGAGGGAGGATAGGGAGGCCTCTGCCGCTGTAACTGTTAGTCCCGGTCCATGATGACGAGACCACTGCTCAGTCTGAGTTCTGGAAACCAGGTGATGGAGTGTGTTCTGAGAACGGACTGAGACTGGGCGGGGGGGAAAAGATGGGACTTCAGACTGCGCTATGGCTACCAGCAATACCCATAGCTTATGGAAGGGAGGGAGGGAGGAAAAAGTAAAAGAAAAAAAATCTACATGCAAATTTGGTGTGCAAACGCCTACCCGTAGATCTGGGAAGATACCTTTTTAATTATTATTATTATTATTATTATTGTAGTTGTTAAGTAATTTCTAATTTGCATCACAGCATGATAATTACCTTTATTTTCAGCTATCATTCTTGTACTGTTATAGCTGGAATAAATAGCTTTTATTAAACAACTCTCACATTCACTTGGCTGTTTCATCTCTACCTCTTCAAATATTGATATGTTTATATTCTTTTCCTACCTTAGGGTTATGTCCAGTTTCTGATTATGGTTGTTGGAATTTATACTCAAATAAGTACTATTCTCAGTCAAATACTGGGTACTTCTTTAATGTAGCTCTTCTATATTGTCTGATCCCTAATAGCATATAAAGCTCTTCATACCTCCCTACACAAAGGGTAGTGATATGCGTAGAGTTGGGGCTTCTAAGTCTGCTTGGGTTTTCGCCGTCAGCACAGGAAAGCTGTAAAGGAAATCTCTAAGGCTTGTTTGTCCTTTGTTAGCCATGCTTTTCCACCTTTTCTTCTGCCCTAACCCCCTTCAGGGATGAGAATAGTGGTTCACTATTGTGAATATTTTCAACTGGGATTAAGATGAACAGACAGATGGTTTAAAAAATTCCACCTCTGATGATCGTGTTCTGATCTGGGGAACCTGCCTACCCACAGAGAATCATTGCCTCCAAGACTGCACCATGCATTCCTTTTCTCTGTGTTGATTACTGGTTTTCAGTTTGGCTATTAGAGTACCCAGGACTGAAAGTGATCCATGTATCCACATCCCAAACAAGCCCCCAAATCCTCAAAGGCTTAGGAGACAACCAAGTCATATGTAGATGACAGTGAGGCCCATTTTCCAGAAAAGCTTGTTTTCAATTATCTTAAAAGCCCCTGCCAGGTAGGGACTAATATAACACAGAAACTAAGATTTTTGTTGTTGTTGTCAGAGACTACTTCCTCTGTATTAAAGGGCAATTTCAATTACTCAGGAAGCTGAAAGTTACCTGTACTTTCCAGTGAAAGTATGTCTGCCCCCCTTTTCTTTTTCTGCTTGTGGAAACTTGTGAAATAGTCTTCTAAATAAGAACAGTATGAATTTCAAGTAGAAATGTAAAAAAAAAAAAAAGAAAAAGAAAGAAAAAAGTATAGTGGATCCTTATCAACATGGTTACATTTATGGATTGCAATTCAGCTACTTTTGCAATAAGCACTGCCCTTTTTTAAATTCACTCAAGAAAGATTTCTTGTTGATTGATACATTAATTTAAAACTGTGAAACTTGTTGGAAGCTAACAGGCTGGGAGAACAAAGAGTGTTAGAGGAGTGGCAGACATCAGAAAAAAATTTAGGGTTGATTCATTTTTTTTTTCACATGGCACCTAAATAAGACACTGCATCTAAGACTAGATGGAAAATGCCATTGGGTAATAGATTTGAATGTGATACCATGTGAGTTAGGGATTTGAAATTAAATTTAGTAACTCATCTTTCTTGTCATTGGTGTGTTTTCTTTTTTTTAGGAAGTTCTGTGAGATTATTGGAGACAGACACTTAACATGTGCATGGGTTTAATAATTATTCATTGGACATATACTAAGTATAGGCTATCTATGTGTTTTGTTGGTTTGTAAAAATATTGTTAATTACCTGAAACTTTTAAATCTAAAGTTGGTAAAAAAAATTTGGGGGCCTTCATTGAGGACTTGTTGATTCAATGTTAAAAAATACACATGAGCCCTAGATGGTTTGGCTCAGTGCACAACTGGTCTGTGGACTGAAGAGTCCCAGTTTTGAATTCTGGTCAAGGACAAATACCGGAATTTCTGGCTCAATCCCTGATATGGGGCGTGCAGTAGGCAGCCAAGCAATGATTCTCTTTCATCATTGATGTTTCTCTCTCTCCCTCCTCTCCCTTCCTCTCTGAAATCAACAAAACAAAAAGTACACAAGAGTGCTTCCTCCTTTTTAGTTTGTTCTTCTTTTGGGGGGGCGGGAGGGAGGACCCAAAAAGGCAACCAAACAAACCCATAGAGAATTATTTTCCTGATGAAACAATAATGGCTAAGCATTTAGGTGGAAGATTGACTCTCTTCTCTGACTTGGGTTCATTAAAAAATATTTAGCTATTTAAAAATTAAGCTTTTTATTATAGAGGTCTTAAGATAAATTGAGTTGATTTCTGAAGTTAATTTTAGAAGCGAGTAATATAAAAGCACTCATTATGCATGCTGGGTTGGTATTAATGTGGTGTAACCTGTTCGTCTTTGATTTAAGTGAATGTCACTGCATTCATCAGAAGCTGTTTCTCCTTTTAAATGAATTTATGCAGATACTTGACATGTTCCAAATAAAATCTTGTTTTTTGCACAAACTCCTGGGTTTTCATAGGTTACACACAAACAAAGGTGGTTGAAAGGTTATCTGGCTCAGAATCCATAGGAAGGCATTTTGTAGGACATGCTTTCCAGTATTCAATTTGAAGCAGATTTTAAAAATAATTTATCATTTTATACTTGGCTCTCTATTAAATTGTCTCCAATCAAGCTTAGCTATTGTTGGAAGGGCATAGTTGTATGTGTACATGTGTGTGTGTTTGTATTTTAAATATATGTACAGTTTTCCTGGGTGTTTAGCAGGTAATGTAATAAATTGCCCAAATTATGAAATTTTAACAGATTTTTTTTATATGACATCTCTTGATGCTCCTTAGTTGTACTCAAATTGATCATAGCAGTTACCCACAAGCCAAGGGAAGAGGATGGAGCTAGCATAGGGAGCTGGAATAAATGCCTCTTTAAGAGATGAGCAGAAAAGGACAGAAATGTAATGGAATCAAGTTCTAACAAAAGTGCTAATTTGTTCAGGAGAATCAACGCACATTTGAAGAAATGAAATTGAAGGAGTCACCATAGCATTATAAATAGGCAGGGTGTGTCATACTTGAATCACAGTACATCTGTAGTTTCCTTGTTATGAGATGCAGACATAATGCTGTTTACTATATAGCAGGTAGATTAATATAGGTGTTCAGTTATGTGCATGTGAAATTGGGCAACTTAAGATGGATGGATGAGTATATCTTTTTTTTTTTTTTTTTACCCCCAACCTAGTAGATCTTTTTTTCATGGCTCTCAGAAATATTGATGGCTGGGTGCTGTGTCTCATTTTAAGTAATTTAGGTTAACTGAACAGAAAGACTGGATAGGCTAAAATGTGTGCAAAAATGATTATATCCCTTTTATAGTAAATGATTCTGGAATTGGAAGTGTTTGATCATTAGAAGCACTAGCTGAGGTCCTTCTGAAGGCGATGCTGGCTCCTGCTTCTTACTCTTCTGCTTGAGCCCCTAACACCCCCCTTTCTTCTCCCCACTTCCTCTTACAGCCTTCCTTCCTTCTTCCTTCCTCCCTCCTTTCCTTCTACCACCTTTCTTCTTTATACACAGAATAATTGAAACATGAATCACATTCCGTATGATTCACCTATTTAAAGCATACAATCAGTGGTTTTAGTTTATTCAAAGAATTATGCCAACTACTCACAGAGCAACCACAGTCTAATTATAGAACATTTTATTATGAGTTAATTCTCATTACCCTTTCCTCTCCCTAATCCCTAAGCAACCATTAATCTATTTTCTGTCTCTAAATTTGCCTGGCCTGAACCTTTGCTATAATGAAATTATATAGTATGTGGTCTTTTGTGACTGGCTTCCTTAATAGCATATTTTCAAAGATCATTCATGTGTAGCATGAATGGTACTTCATACCTTTTTATGACCAAACTAGAGGCGCAGTGCATGAAATACATACACAGCAGGTGAGGAGGGGTGGGGTCCCCTCAGCCCAGCCTGTACCCTCTCTAATCCGGGACCTCTTAGGGGATGTCTGACTGCCAGACCAGTCCTAAACCAGCAGTCAGACATTCCTCTCGCAATTCTGGACTGCTGGCTCCTAACCATTCACCTGCCTGCCTGCCTGCCTGATCACCCCTAACTGCCCCCCACCACCAGCCTGATCAACCTAACTGCCTCTGCCTGCCAGCTTCATTGCCCCCCCTCACTCCTGCCAGCCTGATTTCCCCACACAGCCTGCTGCTCGCTCATTTGGTCACCCCTCACTAACTCCCCTGCTGGCCTGGTCGCTCCATGCAGCCTGTTTGGTCATCCATTTGGTTGTGTCTGTTACTTAGGCTTTTATATAGGTAGATAATATTCCGAGGTATAGATTTGCCACATTTTGTTTATGTATTCATCAGTTCATGGGCATTTTAGTTGTCTCTTTTTTTTTTTGGAGGGGGGTAGCTATTATGAATAATGCATTCACATTCATGAACATTCATGAACATTCACACGCAAGTTTTTTGTGTGACTGTACATTTTCATTTCTCTTGGTTATATACCTAGCAGTGGGATTGCTGGGGCATATGAACTGTCTTTAACATTTTGAGAAGCTGCCAAACTGTTTTCCAAAGGAGCTGCCCCCTTTCACATGCGCACCAGCAGTGTATGCAGGCCCCGATTTCTCCACATCCTCTCAGTTCCTCTGGGTTTTCATCCGCGCCCCTCCCCAAGTCTCCTAGCACCCGTGAACGCGAGGAGCAGCCGGCTTCCCGGGCTTGGATGGCCTGGCGTGGTAACGGGTGTTTCCGATGGAGACTCCAGCTGTAAGCAGTGTCGTCTGCTTCCCCAGCGTGTTGTGCAAATGCGTTTCCATTCGTACCGAGGATGTGTAAAAAGTCAGGAAGTAAGGCAAAGGGACCCAGACCAATTCCTTCTGGGGGAACTCTTTAGGCACCTGGGTCTTGTTAGAATCTCTGAGGTGACTCCTGATGGTACTAACCCTGGCAACCTCCGAGTATGTGTGCAGACCGGAGACACGGGGAGAACTCCGCTTTGTCAGAACCGGAAGGTTTGCAAACGCGCCCGGGTTTCTCTGGTATGCACCGATGTCAGCAAATGCCCTGAGTGAGCATGGAGTGTTATCGCCGTGATTGTGGCTGGCGCAGGCTCTGAGAGCCAGGCCCAGCCTCTACTGACTCAGAAGTAAGCCTGTCTTAGCAAGCGCTCGGGCAGTCAGCTTGCTTTCTCCCTCCTTCACTGTTGCAGAGGACACGAGTTACGGTTGAAAGGCTTCATTGGAGTTGAGGTTATTATACTTAAGAGAAGCATTTCCTCTTTTTTTTTTTCCTTTTTTTTCTGTCTTTTTTAATCCCTTGCAAGAACCCCGGCTCATGCAGTTCCTAAATGGAACAGTGCTTTGGGGACCTATGAAGAAGGCAGTCGGCAGGAATTGTTAATTGTTTCTAAAAATAACTCCAGGAGACAGGCTAATGGTAATGACTGGGTTCTGGCACTTTATGGTTATAGCAACCACTTTTATATATTTTGATTTCCTCCCCTAATGCTTAATTATCTCCATGTGGGCATTATGATGTTGTATCATTGGAAGTATTAAAAATTTAATTAATTGCTTGACAGTTATATCTTGTGGAAATTACAATAGTGGTAATCTTCAAATTGCAAATCCCACCATAAAGTGTAGCTACCAATTACAGATTTTAGTGTTTTTATATTCTCTAGCAACAAATTGCCAAGTCTAAAATAAAGGCAACTAAAGCATTCTGTTCGTTCCTGATCTCCACTATACATTCCACTGGAGGATTGTAAGCTTTGTCATAGAGATGTGGGTGGAATCACAGATTTAAAAAAAGTATTATGATTAGGCAAATATTTCATTATAAACCATAGAAGTTCAATATATTCAATGTGTCAGTGTTTGCATTCTATTGTCTGATGGTGTAAACTTTTATTACTTTTCTATAAAACGTTGCTTATACTGGTTTATGGTGATTTTTTTTTACTGTATCATTAGTTCTTTACATGGATCTGGGATTGTTGTACCTAATATGATAATTACAGGTTAACATTTACTTAATCTGAAAATGAATAGGTTTTGTGTGTTTTTTTAAACTTATTTTTAATTGTCTTTTGACATTATAGAGCACTGAATCTAGCTGATTTTTTAAATCTTGACATGAAAAGGACAAAGAAAAGATTTTATGTGATGCTTTAGTATTGTCTTCTCTGTCATTTCAGATAAGACCGGAAATCAGTCCTCCCGACGAGCTGGATGAAGATGAAGATGAGGAGGAGGATGAAAAGGATGTGGATCTTTCCATTCCCGGCCCTTGCTATCTCAAACTGCTGCCACTCACCTCGCCTTTGGTGTTACCAGGTGACTTATTCTTAAAATTTTTTTGTATTAAATTATTATCTGTGTACATATATTACCATTGCGCGCGCGCGCGCACACACACACACACACACACACACACATCGTACATGCTGGCCCTCCCCAGACCAGGTGACTTACTTACTTAATGGCAGGGAAGCTAGTGTTTTCCAGTGATTGTTTCCTATCTGATAAATTGTGTTCTTTTGTGATGTGTACATATTATAGCTTGCTTTAATCTTACTCACTTTCTATCTGAAATGCAAAATGCCTCCATCTGTTCTATAGGACTGCTTGAGGTGGTATGACATTCGAAATATACTGAATATGTTAGACTTGAATAAAATTGAACTGGCGAACTACTTTAAAAATCATTTTTACTAATGTATTTCAAGCGCTAAATTCATTCTGTAAGGTAAGTTTGCAGTGGGACTTTAAGTCACTGATTCAAATAACTGTTTATTGTTATAGAAGGTAAGTGAAAAGATTATTAGAAACTTCCAAGATTTACTGGCTAGTATCATCATTATAAATTTACTCTAAAGAGAATTATTCCAAAGATGTTACCAGTATTCAAGAACTGGAAATGAATGCCTTTAAAAATCTATCGAATCGCATGGTCATTTAGTTTCAACATAGACTTGACAGAATTTTGGCATTTCAAAAATATTTTAATTATTCCTAATTCTTCTAATTCAGTATTAGCCAACATTTTGCTGACCATGCATTGTATGTCCTGTCCCAATTCTAGTTTGAATGTTCATGAATGTATAAATAGGGGAGCCAGGTCTTCGTAAGAGGCATGCAGGCAACCGGTAGCAGTCCTGTAGGTGGGTATCTGGGGGATACATGTCTGACCTGACAGTGTTTCCACCCTCTGACCTCCTGCCGGCGTTTCCCATTGGATGCCAGAGGACAAGGGAGCCTGGTGATGCAGTTGTTAAAAGTCATTCTTCCAGGGCGAGAGGGTGGAGGATGGGGCTGGAAGGGTAAATGGAAAGTATCCCATACAGTGTTTCCTTCGCTTCTAACTGGAGACATTTGGTTGCATCTTGAAGTATATCACGTTGACAGAGCTGGGCACATAATAGATGCTCTAGTGAGCACTTCCCCTTTAATTTGATCATATCTTTTCAAGAAGACTTTTAGATCTATTCAGAGTGAAATTCCAGTTTTATTGGGTGGATCTTGCTTTTTGTTCCTATAATAAGAGGCACCTGCAATAGTCTCCCTTTTTGTGTTCCCTATGATTTGTTTAGTTTAAATGTTTTTGTCTCTGCATTGGGCAACCTCTAGTGGTTCTTAGGGAAATAACACTGGAATACAAACGTGCAGTTTGTTTGGTATCTATTGTCTTTGGGTCCCACATTTCTGGGTAACCTTATAATAAGAAAACACGTCAAGCAATAAAGATTTTAGGATTAATTAGGAACCACAAACAAAGAAGTAATGAACCAATATTTTGCTTTTTAATAATTGTACTGATATGGCTACAGATGATTAAACGTCTGATGGTATCAGAGGTTTTGATGTTATTCTAAGCGCAGTGAAAAACCATTGGAAGATGTTAGGGAGGGAATGACACAAATTCTGGCTTGAATAGAGGATGGTTGGTAGAGGTAGAAGTAAAAATAATCTGTTTTTAAATTAGTCCAGATGCGGGAGAGAGAAGATAATGACTGGGCAAGTAGCAGTGAAAGGGGAGAGAAATGGGTGGATTTGGGATATATTTTAGAAGTTTGATGTAGAAGGACTTGCTGGTGGAATGCATATAAGGAGTGTGGGAATGAGAAAAGTCAAGAATGACTACGTTTTTAAGCTTTAGCAACTGGGTGCCCTGGTCTGACTTGGGGAAGAATAAAAAAAGGATGGGAATCAAGAGATCTTTTTACTTTGTGAAGTTTGGCCTGAAACAGGCTAAGTGGCCGCTGCTGCTGTGGTGGTGATGGTGGTATGTGTGAGTTAAGACATGATGTCACTGAATCCAACGAACACAGTAAACTGGTAAATAAAATAGAACCAGAAGCATGGAAGCATGCAACAGACTGGTGAATCTCAGAGGAAAGGCAGGGGCAGGAAGAGATTAAACAGAGAATTTATATGCATACATGCATTGCCCATGGACACTGACCATAGGGTGGTGAAGGCCTGGGGTGAGGTAGGAGCCAGGTGTGGGGGCTAGGGGGACCAAGGGGGAAATGGGGGAAGCATCTTTAATATTCTCAACAATAAAGATTTAAAAAAAGAAAAAATGAGTGTTGCCCTGACCGGTTTGGCTCAATGGATAGAGCGTCAGCCTGTGGACTCAAGAGTCCCAGGTTTGCCAAAACCGGTTTGGCTCAATGGTAGAGCGTAGAGCTTCGGACTGCCGACTGAAAGGTCCCGGGTTCGATTCCGCTCAAGGGCATGTACATTGGTTGCGGGCACATCCCCAGTAGGGAGTGTGTAAGAGGCGGCTGGTTGGTGTTTCTCTCTCATCGACATTTCTAGCTCTCTATCTCTCTCCCTTCCTCTCTGTAGAATACCAATAAAATATATTTTTTTAAAAAAAGAGTCCCAGGTTCGATTCCAGTCAAGGCAATGTACCTTGGTTGCAGGCACATACCCAGTAGGGAGTGTGCAGGAGACAACTGATCGATGTTTCTCTCTCATCGATGTTTCTAACTGTCTATCCTTCTCCCTTCCTCTCTGTAAAAAAATCAATAAAATATATATATTTTAAAATAAGTGTTTCTCTTCTAGCATACTGTAATACTCTATTTTTAATTTCCTTTTATCTCTTTCAGCTTTAGAGGAATTTTTTACATCGCTCGTGAAGCAGGAAATGGTGAATATGCCCCGTGGGATATATCACTTGGCATTAAAAGGAGGTGCCCGCTCAGACCAAGGAAAGACTGTAGCAGGAATCCCCAACTTTATATTGAAAATGTATGAAACAAACAAGCAACCGGGTTTGAAACCTGGCCTTGCAGGTGAGCACAGTACATGGTATCCAGGCACACGTTTTTAACGCACCGTTTTAGCTCCCGTGTCCAGGCAGGCAGGCAGGCAGGAGCAGGGCATGGAGGGGGGGGGGGGGCATTGCTGCTAACATGTAGGCACAGCTGGATAAGTGGCAAGTATAAGCCACATTATAAAGGCACCAGAGAACTGTAGAAGCAAAGATGGATAGACAGACAAAGCAATCCAGAAGAGGAGAACATGTTAGGCTTGTCCTCATCCCCAAGGAGGATAGCCAGACTCTGGTTGTGAGCTAGGATTGGGCGTTGGCCAGGAAGAGGCCTGTTGGAGGCCAGAGAAACAGTGGTGCTGTTAGTGGTTCCACTGGATGAGGGTGCTGTGATGGTTAAGTTTGTGTGTCTTGGTTGGGCTAAGACAGTGGTCGGCCAACTCATTAGCCAACAGAGCCAAATATCAACAGTACAACGCTTGACATTTCTTTTGAGAGCCAAATTTTTTAAACTTCTTCTAACGCCACTTCTTCAAAGTAAACTCTCACAGGCCGTGGTATTTTGTGGAAGAGCCACACTCAAGGGGCCAAAGAGCTGCCTGTGGCTCTCGAGCCACAATTTGCCCACCACGAGGAGATGCCGGATAGCCGCCGAGACATTCGTTTTGTGTCTGTGAGTGTGCGCAGAAGAGGTTAGCTCCGAGTCAGTAAAGTAGATCTAAAGGTGTAAAGAAGATCACCAGGCTGCCCGGGCCCGAATGGAACAGAAAAACAACAGAAGGGTGAATCTGCTCTTTGCTCGAATGGGTGCATCCGTCTCCTGCCCCTGGGCGTTGGCACTCCTGGTTCTCAGGCTTTGGGACTCGGACTGAATTATTCCTCTGGCTTCTCTGGTTCTTCTCGGGTATATATTTCTTATTTGTTCTGTTTCTCCGAAGACCCTGACTAATATAGGAGACAAATTGGAAATTTTCCTCAGAAGATATTTGCTGAATTTTCAGTTTGCACTGAAAGTTAAAGAAGTAGGCCGGTGCTTCTGAAAGGCAACGTGAAACCTCCTTCAGTCTGTGCTTAGGAGACAGACAGGCTAGGAAAGTGAGTCTGAAACAAAGCACAAGAGCAGGGGATTGGTCCTGGAGAGGGAGGGCGCTTTTCCCCGGAGTGCGTTTACTGTCCTGGCCTGGGCTGGGGGCGGAACTTCAGGCTTGACCTTAGTAAGAGGCTGGTGCAGGGGGCAGAGAAACCAGCAGACCCTGGCATTTGTGTGCTGCCTGAGGGACAAAACGGGAGACTTGAGGAACCTCAAACACACAGCCCGTTTCTCCCTTCAGAATGATATTTGCCCAAATTTGGAACTTGAAGGGATTGGGGAGTTAGAGGTGGCCGGAAACCTCTGAGGACAGACCTGGGTCTTTCACAATTATTCCTCCTGAGAGTCCCACGAGGCTGACAGTGGGAAGTGCTGCCCTCGGATCAGGGCTGAACCAGACGCGGACTGGGATCCACCGGAGTGTAGTTATTGTACTAACCCAGGCCAGTCCCAGCTTTGGTCGAGGAGATCAGTGCTGCCCTATCTGCTTAACAGAGGAGAGGGGGTTTAGCATCATTTAGACTATAATCTCTGTGGTTTTTTATTTACTCTCCAGTATACAGTGAAAAAGTACTAGACACATGAAACAGGAGGAAGCTAGAAATGAAGGGGGACAATTCAAGGAGATAAGGAAGTCACCCTGTTAAGAAAATGTCACTGTCCTAGTCAATGCACACAAAATAGCATCGCTTCAAGATATCTGATAAAAATTAGCGCAACTAAGAGATGAAATAGGCCTGCAGTAAAGATGGAAACTTTAACACATCTTTTTTCAATAACTTGATGAATAATGAGACAAATAAGCTGTGTAAGTTTACAAACTATCTGAACAACACTGTGAATAAACTTGACTTAACTGACAGAGAACAGTGATAGAATTCCTATGCTTTTCAGCAGCACATTGGAAACTTACCAAAATGACCATATGACAAGCCATAATCATCAACAAATTTCAAAATACTGAAGCCATTAAGAGTCTGTCCTCTAATGACAATGGGATTAAGCTAAAAATAATCACCCCAAAAATAACTAGAATGTCTCCAGTAGCCTAGAAATTGAACAGTATACTTGTAAATAGTCCAACAATTAAACTAAATATTAAAATGGAAATCGGCAAATATTTAAAATTGAATAATAATGAAAAAGCCATATCCCAACTGCTAAAACAGTGTTAGAAGGAAATTTATACTTTCAGTGACTATATTAGAAACCAAAAAAGGAAAACAATGACTTAAGCTTCTATCTCAAGAAGCTTTGAAAAGAATAGCAAATTCAATTTAAAGAGAAGAAAGAATAAGAAAAATTAATGCATTAGAAAACATAAAATAAAGAAAATGAGCAAAGCCAAAGTAGATTCTTTGAGAAACTTAACAAAATGATAAAGCCAGTGTAAGTTTGGATAATAAATTAGAGAAATATAGGTATGAGGAATGACAAAGGAAATACCACTTCAGAGCCTATAGCATTCAAAAAGATAAAGAATTTATAAAGAACCTTAGCCAGTAAATTTCACAGTTTAGATAAGGTGTGGAAATTTATCAAAATATAAATCTTTACAAAACTGACAGGGGGGGTAATTAGACTGTGCATAGTTTGATAATGTGTTAAAGAAATTGAACCTCTAACAACCTTCTCACTGATACTGAATAAAAACTGAAAAAAGGTACACATGGCATCCTTGGGGAATTCTTCCCCAAAATTAAGGGAACAGTAGCAATGATATTTGTATTCAATGAGCTTTAACAGAGAGTAGGAAAAAAACAAAACTATGAGATCGGCATACTTTTTATACCAAAATCTGACAAGTGCAAGAAGGGAATATTACAGTCCAATCTTTTCTATGAACATAGTTAAAAAAAATTTTTTTTGAACTTAGCAATAGATACAAAAGATAATACATAACAATTAAATGGGGTTAATTTACTGTTCAAAAATCTAATTCATTATATTAATAGAAAAAGGCAGAGCAATCTTTAAATTATAGAAATAGATACAGAAAATATTTTTGAAAAATTTACCTCCTATTTATGATATAAAAAAAAGACTCATATTAAACTTTGAATAGAAGGAAACTTTTTTTTTATTCTGATGAACGTCTACAATGCCATTGTTGTGGTTAGTACTCAGAGACTGAGATTGGGGGAAAGATTTGGATGTTTATTAGCATCACTGTTGTTCAATATTATAATGGAGGGCATAGCTAGTGTGATAAGCTAAAAAAAAGAAGGCAATAAGGGTTAGAAAGGAAGAAATAAAATAGTCAGATGACATAGAAAATTCAAATTTATCTACATATTAGGGTTAATAAATGAATTCAGCAAGATTAATGCATATATACAAAAGTCAACATATAAAAATCAGTGATAATTGAAAAAGGTTTTTAAAAATTAAAGAAATAAAAGTCACTAAGAGAATGCCAAAAAAATCAGTGATATATTTTATATAACATAACAAAACATAAATAAAATCTGAAAATACTATCATTTACGGTAGCATCAAAAAATATTGATTACTCAAAGTAAATTTATCAAAAAGTATGTAAAACCCTTATGCTGGAAGCTATAGACATTATGGAGAAAAAATTCAAATATCCTTACAAATGGAATGATATAAAAATGTCTATGGACTTGAAGACTGTGTTGTAAAGATAATAATTTTCTTTAAATTGATATGTGAATTCAACCCAATCTAGATCAGTATCCCGGTAGGTTGTGGGTTTTTTTTCTTCTTTGAAACTGACAAGCAGATTCTAAAATTTGTGTGAAAATGAACGGATAGCCAAGATAATCTTGGAGAATCAAAACAAAGTAGGAGGATTTACATTTCTAGACGTCAAGACTTTCTATGAAACCATAATAATTGACAGTGTGGGATTGGTGCAAGGATACACAAACAGACCAGTGGAAGAATTTTGCAGACCCACATAAGAGGGCCACAGATTGTTACAAAGGTGGCACTGCAGAGCTGGGGAGAGAAGGGGTCTTTATCACAAGTGGTTCTATAATGAAAAGCTGCAGTTATAAAAATAGTGACAGATTATATTAAAATCAAGGACATGTGTTATCAAAAGATACCTCAAAGAGAGTAAAAAGGCAAGCCACAAAATACAAGAGAGTATTATACATTTGTCTGATAAAGAGCTCATATCTAGCATATATAATGAATTTTTGCAAATTAATAAGAAAAAGACAATCAGAAAACAGTAAAATGAATTGAACACACCCTTCGAAATGAGAGTATTTAACTTGTTCAATGAGCATTTGAGTAAACGATCAACCTAGTCATCAGAGAGATACAAATCAAAACCTCATTAGATACCACCACATATTTAACAGATTGGCTAAAATGAAGAAAAGAGCGCAGGTATGAGGAAAGACTTGTCCACTTGTATAGGTATAAAGTAAGGAACCCTTGTTTTATCAGGATTCAGAAATATGTGCAAGCACTTCTCTTTAATTGAAATTTATTTTTTTAAGCTTAATAGAATCTCTAAAGTCACAGTTTATAAAATTTAAAGTGTCAATTTCATATTTATCCACTTATTTTTTTCTTTCTTTATTTTATTAATTTTTTATTAAATTATTATATGTGTACATATCTTACCATTGCCCCTTCCCCACTCCCATACATGCCCTCCCTCCCCAGAGTTTTGTGTCCATTGGTTATACTTATATGCATGCATACAAGTCCTTCGGTTGATCTCTTATCTCCCCCATATCTCCCTACCCTCCCCGCTATAATTTGACGCTTATTTACAAATGAATAAAGCTTGTAAATTAGTGATAGTCTAAAAATAACTTTTATGTCTTCTATTTTTTTCTTTCCTTAGACACCAATAGCCAAATATGATTTGCTTAGAAAATTATTTTAATTTGTAAATATCTCTATCCAGATTGACTAAATCTGGGAATCTGATTGATGAAGTTGTTTTTTGTTTTTTGTTTTTTTTTAAGAAAACTTTTTATGTTTTCTTTAAGGTGGTATGTTATTTTGTTACGATGTTTCAATGTATCAGAGTAAAGATGGCAAACCTTTAAATCGACTGATGGCCAGTAGAGGGCGAAGTTTCAAGCAGACCTCACTTGCTCTGGTGCACGAGGTAGGTATTTCCTCACTCTTCTTGCTTCTGGTCCTTTTATTGTTGCAGTCCATTTGATAGTTTTCTAGCCTAAGTTTCTTCAAGCTCTGCTTTGCTTTCCATCCCTACTTTATTCTGAGTCTTTTTATTTAAAACAAAAAACAAAACTGCCATGAATGTTTCTGTGTGTTTACTGGATTCGGTAATTAATGCATCCATTGGTGGATCTTTGGGTTGTTTCCAGTTTGGGGTAGTTATGACTAAAGCTGCTATAAACATTCTCATACAGGATATGTGGGTAGTGGCTTCCCTTTTGTGTTTCCTTAATGACTATTGATGTTGAGCATCTTTTTATGTATTTGTCATTCATACCTTTGTCCATATGTGTGTGGGGCTATATCTATACTCTTAATTCTTACCCATCTTTAATTAGGTATTAGTTTTTCATATATTCTGGATGTAACTTATTAGAAATGTGTTTTGCACATGTTTTTTTACCTAATCCGTAACGTGTTTTTTTATTTGCCTAACAATGTCTTTTGGTGGACAGATTTTTAGTTTTGAAGAATTCCAGGTTATTAAGGTTTTATTTTGTTTTGTTTTTATGATTCTTGCTATTTGTCTAATCCAAAGTCTCAAAGTTTTTTTCTATTACATTTTTATTTTAAAATATCAAGGTATAATTCCTATATACCAGAAAATCACCTACTTAAAGTGTACAATTCAGTGGTTTCAATATATTTACAGTTATCACCACAATCAATTATAGAATATTTTCAACACACCAAAAAGAAACTTTGTATCCATTAGTGGTCATTCTCCATTTTCCTCAATTTCCAGCCTGTAACAACCACTAATCCACTTTGTCTCTATAGATCTACCTATTTTTGACATTTCATATAAGGGGATTATATAACATGTGGTCTTTTTGCCTTTTTTTTTTCACTTAGCATTATGCTTTCAAGTTTTATATATACTGTTGCATGTATCAGTCCTTCATATCGTCTATGGCTGAATAATGTTTCATTATGTGAATATGCTATAGTTTACCCATTAATCACTTGATGGATCTCCTATATTTTCTCGTAGAAGTTTTATAACTTAAGGTTTACATTTTAGCCTATGATCTACTTGAGTTAATTTTTCCCAAGGTATGAGTTACATTTGTTGAACATGCCATTCTTCATCTCGGCACCTTGTCAATAATCATTTGTCCATATGTGTGTGGGGCTATATCTGTACTCAACCTTATTCCTTTGATCTGTGTGTATATTATCATCAAAACCACACAAGTTAATTACTATTGCTTTATAATAAATCTTAAAATCAAGTAATGTGACTCTTCCAATTATTTTGTTTTGCTTTTAAATTTGACTTAGGCCCTTTGTTTTCCCATATAAATTTTAAATCAGCTTTGAGAAACCACAAAAATCCCTGCTGTAATTTTGATTGGAAATGCACTGAATTTGTAGATCTACTTGGGCTCTCTCAAATTGACATCTTAACAATATTGAGTCTTTCAACCCATGCACAAGATATATCTTTGATTATTTCAGTTCAGTGTTCTGTTGTTACAAATCTTGCAATTATTTTGATAAATTTTATAAATATTGCATATCCTAAGTATTTTGGTGCTAAAGCAATTCTACTTTTTTGTGTTAATTCATGACTGCTTACTACTAGTATATAAACATATAATTGATACTTTTCTATGACCTTACTAAACTCACTTATGTAGTCTTGTAGTTTTTTGTGGGGGTTCTTTTTGTTTTACATTGTAATAGTGCCCGTGAATAGAGATGGTCTTGCTATCTTTTCTTTCTAATTTGTATTTTTTTCTTTCTTCCTTTCCCCCCCCCTAATTGATCTGTGTAGGGCCTTCTAGTACAATGTTGAATGGGAGTAGTGATGGCAGACATTTTTGTGCAGTCTTTCGGTGAAAGCATTTACTGTCTGAACATTAAATATGGTGGTAGTATAGAGTTTTTGTAGATATTCTTCATTGGGTGGACAGAGTTCCCTTGCACTCCTAAATTGCTGAGAGTTGGTTCCTGTCCCCCTCACAAATGGATTTGAGTTTTGAAAAATGTTTTTTTCACATTTTTTGAGATGATTGTATACTTCTTTAGTTTGTTAATATGAGGAATTATTTTGATAGATTTTCTATTATGAACCAATAGAAACCTGCATTGCTGGGATAAACTCCACATGATCCATATGTGTTTTCCTACTTATTCATTGATGAATTTGATTTGCTAATAATATTTTGTTAGGAATTTTTGAATTTGTGCCCATGAGGTATATTGTTGTATAATAGCCTTGAAATATCTTTGGTGTGTTGTCAGGGTAATGCTATCCTAATAAATAGTTCTGTTAATGTTTGCTAGAATATTCCAATGAAACCATCTAGGCTTAGAGATTTTTTTAGGAATGTTTGTGACTACAAATTTGATTTATTTAATATATGAGACTCTGTATTCATTCTATCTATCGATCCACCTCTCCATCCATATCTATCCATCTATCCACCCATCCCTACTAGTCCTGAAAGAGGATTTGGGTGGCACAGCATACACGACAATTAGTGTCTGTCTGCTTTTTTAAAGCATAAACCTCATAAAATCAGGGAGCTGTTTTTTTGGTCACATGTAGCTCCAGTGCTGGTATTGGTGCCGCATGGTAGACACTTCATAAATGTTGCATTAATGGATGTGTGTTGTGTTTTATATGTGCATTTAGTGGCACAGCTTCCTTTCCCCAGAAATGTTATTAAATTGGTGATGAATCTAATAATTATTGAAGTCTTACTAAGAAAAAACATTATTATCATTTGGACAAACATTTAAGTACTGCCTTGTGTTATTATTTATTTATATGGTTTAGCCTCTCCTCCCTGCCAAAGATTACATATTCCTATAGGATATTCTGTAGCCTTCTTAATGCCTACAGCTATCGGTGGGGGAATGAGTGAACAAATGGGTAACAGAACTTTGTTTTGAATGTTTAAGAACTGTGCTCTTCATATTTTGAAGTGTGTTTCGCTTTATTTCATTGTCACAATTTCTCAATAACTATGTTAGTTAAATTAAGTAATTTTCAGTGTCGTGGAGAACTGGCTATTTAATATAATCTGTGATGAAATCTTTTGGAAATTGTTATATCTTCTTTTGTGGGGGGGAGTTATTTGTTCATCGACTTGTCTTTTTTTAATTTCTTTATTGATTAAGGTATTATATATGTGTCCTTATCTCCCATTACCCTTCCATCCCCCCTCTCATGACCTCACCTCCCTGCTGTCTGTGTCCATTGGTTAGGCTTATATGCATGCACACAAGTCCTTTGGTTGATCCCTCATTGACTTTTCTTGATGTGGAGCTCTCCCATGTTTCCTTTCAAAGCTACACAGATTGATTTAAATCTGATTGGGTTTGATCTGACCGCCAGGAACAGTTCTGCACAAGTAGTCTTCCTTTATCAATGGGGGATACATCCCAAGAACCCCGCAGGGAATGCCTGAAACCACAGATAGCTCCAAGCCCTTTATATACTATTGTTTTTCCTATACACATCTGTGATACAGTTTAACTTGTAAGTTAGCACAGTAAGAGATTAACAACAATAATAAAACAGAACTATTATAACAATATACCCTAATGAAAGTTGTATGACTAGGGTCTCTCTCTCAAAACACACTATTGTACTATATTCACCCTTATTCTTGCAATGATGTGAGTTGATACAATTTTTACATAATGAGATGGAGGGAGGCAAATGATGCAGGCATAATGACATGGTGTTAGGCTGCTCTAAGGGACATTTGACCACAAGCATTGTGATACCATCACAGTCCAGCTGACAACTGAGACCGCTACTCAGATGCTGGACAAAGGGACGATTTACATCCTGGCTGGGGTGGAACAGGAATCATGAGATTTTACTGCACTACGTAGAAGGGTGCTCAATTTAAAACTTATGAATCATTTATAGAATTTTCCACTTAATATGTTCATACTGCAGTTAACTATGGTAACTAAAATCTCAAAGCAACACTGCATGTACGGGGGGACTACCATCACCATGCTCCTGTTTAGATTTCTGTAAAACTGAGTGTTCTCTCTCTCTCTCTCTCTCTCTCTCTCTCTCTCTCTCTCTCTCTCTCTCTCTCTCTCTGCTCCTTTGACCAGGAGACAAACAGGGGTCATTTCAGATCGTCCAGGGGTTGGCCAAGCGCGAGGGACTGTCCCCTTCCGTTCTGATTTGTAACTGTTACTTCTCTTCCCGACACTCACTTGGCACCTGTTGATGAAGTGGAAGGTGAATGACAGTTTCCTTCCCCGTCTTGTCATCCACTGGCATTTCTAATTCTGACATGACATTCGCCTAAATTAAATGATACTGGTTTGTGGCAGAATGAGAATGGCAATCTTGCCTCATTATTTCTCCCACCTCCCAGCACATGCAGATTTTCCTGATCCTGCGGCTGCTACCCAATCACACTTCTATCTGAGCCTTAGACAGTGAGCTCTTCTCTCATTTTTATTTCAGGGAAACCTTTATCTGGTCTTACTGGTGGCACTGTTCTGAGTGAAATCTTTGTTTCTAAATTCCCTTTTGTATTGATTGTCATGTTATTTTTACCCTACCCATTAATTTTGTTTTTCTTCTGCCTCTAATTTTTTTTTCTTAAGTACCCCAAAGTACATGTGCTATATAACCCATTATTTGAAATGTAAGGAATGTATTCGCCTTTTTTTTCCCTCTCCCAGTTTATTATCTATTTAAAACCCCTATATATCTCTTAGGAAGAACATGTGTAGCCATTCATGCAATATGAAACAATTAGATGAAAATGCTGAATAATAATTGGGAGAGGTAGTATCTGAGCTTAATCTACATCCCCCTTCGAAAGCACTGTGGAAAGTGTGTTTTAGAGACTCCATAATTACCATGTGATGTGAGTTGTTATGGTAACTAGGTTTCCCTCCTCCTAATAAATAACAGAGTAAATGGATGCTTAAGATGTGATTGAATTGTCAGCTTTCAAGCTGATTTACCCTAATTGGGGGGAGTGGGGGAGAGAAAGGTAAACTGATGGGAAAAATGAATGATGGAGGAAGGGGTGAAGGAAAAAGTTTTAAATGTCCAGAAAACACCTACAAAGAATAAAACGGGTGCCATTTTACTTTAAAAAATGTGTTCTTCACAAGCCCTCCCTTCTTGTTTTCCAATCACAGTTTGTCCGGGGACAGGAATAACAGAACATTATTTTGGGCAAACAAGATTACTGTTGACAGAAAATTGAAACCTATTATTCCTTAGATGTAAGCAGTGGGACGTTGATGGCTTTAGGGTCTCTAGTAGTGAGTACAAATGGCTTTTCTCCTGGGAATGTGGGAGGAGTGTGTGTGTTTGTCACAGGCCAGATGCCGTGGCTCAGCATTCACCTGTCTGTGTAGCAACTGGAGTCATATACTACTATTATGTTGATAACACATATACCTGGGGAGCATGGAAAATGCCTTACTTGGTGAGGTTGGGGTTTGAAATCAATAGCAAGCACTTCGTTTACCTGTCAGTTTTGGCATGCTGCCCCACCTATGCCATTCCAGTCTGACAATCAAACAACTCCACCAAACTTGTCTTACTTGATTTATAGTATTGAATGAGGGGCTGTTAAAATGAGTATTTTTTTAAATGAATGATCTCATCTGATAAGATTACCCAGAGGCAGAAAATAATACCAAATTTCTGAACAGCAAATTAACTAAGTGACCACGTGGTCCCTTCTGGTAAAACGTGCCTCAGTGAGGAAACAAAATCTACTCTCTTATCCGCTCTTCAACACCTCCCTACATTTGTGAATTGTGTTCTAAGCAGAGTATGTTTTGTTGAGCTAGTGTTTCAGATATAGTTAATTAGAACCTGTATGATATAAATAAAAGTTTAGTTAAGAAATTTAAAAATATAAAGTTTATAATACCTGCTTTAAATTTTTGCCTTGTCAATCAGTGTTTTTATCTGAAATTAAACATTTCCTGGCCAGAAGAGTTTGGACATGCTTTTGTTAAATTTCAAATATCCATATCCTCACAACTTGGGTTTGAGTTTAGCTGTTTCTACTAAAAGAAAAGAAAAAATAATTTCTAAAATTGTGCTTCTAGTACAGCCGTGGGCAAACTACAGCCCGCGGGCTATATTCTGCCCGTTCAGCTGTTCTATCCGGCCCACAGAGCTGAAAGAGCGGAAAGTTTTCTTGCTCTCCCGTCCGCTCCTTCACCAGCAGCCCAAGATGAGAGTGCCAGCATGGTCTGCTTGTTTTTGTTCCGGCCCTCTGGTCCAGTTTAAGAACTCATTGTGGCCCTCGAGTCAAAAAGTTTGCCCACCCCTGTTCTAGTATGATTGGAGGTTGCACATCATAATGTTTTGTGATCACTGGTTTATGATAGTATGGTTTTCACATGACAGATTTTTGTCTTAAAGCAAATACTGCACATTTAGTTCAGTTCAACTCAGCAGGTATTTAATTGAACACCTATGTGCAAGACACTGTTATGGGTATCGTGGGACATATTCGTGGATGACTAAGCCATGATCTCTGCCCATAGGATTGCATGAGATTAAGGTCCATACACATATGATCTAAGATGAAGTCTACGGAGTGTTACAGAAGAGGCCTGTAGTGTCCTGGGAGTGCAGAGATGGGAGAAGTTATTCCAGTTAGTGGTGGTGAGAGGGAAGCAGGGCTTTCCAGGAGAGGAAGGAGCAGCACAAAGGACCTGTGGGATAGAGGGCAGGCGTGTGAATTGGTTTATGACCCAGTTCAGCCAGAATGCAAGTTAAATGAAAGAAAAGAGCAGAAAATCAAGTGGGGAAATAGGTTGAGGATCTTGACCAGCAGAGTTCTTACATGAGAACAAATTATTTCTTAAAGCAAGTGTTATGCTTTTGAGTCTCAAAGGCTTTGAACATAGTACAAAAGAGTTTGAACTTCATTCTATAATGAACTATCAAGGGTTTTTTAAAAGAAGTGCTGAGTTAGTGTGATAATAGCTGAGCCATGTAGGTTGTGTCAGAAGGAGGAAAGATTTTAGTCTGTTAGGGGATTAGGCAGGAATTATGACTAAATCAATGAGAAGGAGAGGAGGGACAAATATAATAAACATTTCAGAGGTGGGGTTGACAGCTGAATTAGGGGAAAGAGAGGTCCAAGATAAATAAGAAGTTTTAAGTTTAAGTAACTGAGAAATCCAGTGGGTAATACTGATAGGAACAGAGATGATAAGCAGAAGAGTGGGTTTTGAATGCTGATGACACTCTACAGTGTATAATACATCATGGGATATGTGTGGGTGAGATGTACATGTTCTATAAGTAGTGGTTTGCAAACTATGTGTTTTTAATTTTGTTTTTATTGAGGTATAATAGACATGCAGTAGGTTTTTCACTACTGTATAGTTCTAGGAATTTTAACAAGGACACACATTCGTGTAACCAGTACCACAGTCAAGATAACAGTCCCCCTAAAAATCCCCCATGCTCCTTTGTGGTCAACTCCTTTCCCCACCCCCTCTCCTCGTAACCACTGATCTTTTTCATAGCGAAACTATTTTAGAGTCCTAGGGATCACAGCAAACTCCAATCTGATCAAGAGGGCGGAGTGCCAAGCCCCCAGACTTTGCCCTGACTTCATCTGAATAAGTTTTACTAATCTGTTTTCTATATTGGCATTCTCCTTCACATTTTGGGTGGGGAAAAATCTACGTAGCTAACTATTTGAAAACTTATTCTACAGTGCTACTGATCCTGCTCTGTCTGAGCGACCATGATCTCCTTCCTGGGTTGTTGCAGTAGCCTCTGAGTAGGTTTCCTCACTTTGACCTTTGTCCCTGACTGTTATAGCAGTTGGCATGATTCCTTTACAATATTGATCAGATCATGTATTCTTCCTTCTCAAAATTGTATAATCTATAATAATAAAAGAGTAATATGCTAATTAGACCAGGAGACCTTCCAGATGTCCTTCCAGACAAAGCCATGATGGCAGGGCCAAGGCAGAGGCAGTTAGGGGTGATCAGGCCAGGAGGGGAGGGTAGTTGGGGATGATCAGGCTGGTTGGGGGGGGGCAGTTGGGGGCAATCAGGCTGTCAAGGGGGGCCAGTTGGGGGCAAGCAGGCTGGCAGGGGAGGCAGTTGGGGGCGGGCAGGCCAGTGGGGGGGAGGGGGATTTTGGGGACAATCAGGCTGCGGGGGATGGGGGGCAGTTGATGGTGAGCAGGCCAGCAGGCATAGTGGTTAGGGGCGATCAGGCAGGCAGGCAAGAGGCAAGTAAGCAGTTAGAAGCCAGCGGTCCCAGATTGCAAGAGAGATGTCCATACCGTCAGTCAGACATCCCCTGAGGGGTCCCAAATTGGAGAGGGTGCAGGCCAGGCTGAGGGACACACACACACACACACACAAATTTTGTGCACTGGGCCACTAGTAGTAATAATAAAGGCAAGTCCTGAAAAATGACGGAGAAGGCCCTGGATTCTCTGGGTCCCGTTAATTCACCAGCCTACTCTCCTCCTACCCCCCTTGGTGCTTACGCTGTGCTTTGATACTGGCTGCCTTTTATCTTTTTTGTTTTTAAAATGTACACAACATAAAACTAACCAGGTTAAAGTACATTCACAATGTACACCATCACATCCATCTAGTTCCAAAACATTTCCATCACCCTCACATGAGACATATATCCGTTATGCAATCTCCCCACATTTCTTTCTTTTTCTAGTATCTTCCTTCCTTTGTCCCCACCACTGGCAACCACTAACTTTCTATTTCTATGGATTTATCGATTTCATGTAAATGGGATCATGCAATAAGTGACCTTTTGTGTCTGGCTTCTTTTACTTACGCATAATGTTTTCAAGGTTCATCTACACTATAGCATGTGTGGGTACCTCATTCCTTTCTGTGGCTGGGTATTATTCCATTGTGGACATACCATATTTTGTTCATCCATTTCTTCATTTATGAACCTTTGGGTTATTTCCACCTTTTTGGCTATTTTGAAAGTACTGCTATGAACATTCATGTGCAAGTACTTGTTTGAATATATGTTTTCATTTCTCTTGGGTATATATCTAGTAGTGGAATTGCTGGTTCATATGGTAACTCTATGTTTAATTTTTTGAGGAACCACCAAACAATTTCCATAGCAGCTGAACCATTTTCCATTCCCACTAGCACATACCTTGGTTTTTAAGTCGTTATCTCCTTCCAGTTTTTACTCATTCTTCACCCTCTCAATGAGGCCCGTCCTGACCACCTGATTTAACCCCGAAACCCACTCCCACCTCTACCTTCATGTCCTTAGCATTCTTCTCCCCCTTACATTACTTGCATGTTTCCCAAAACTTTTTTTTTTTTTAGGCACATGCATGATATTTCGTATACTTACTACCTGTTGGACATTGAAACTCTTACTCTTCCCCAAATCATAGGACTTAATCATCTTAACATCTTTAGTCCTTATAACACAGACTAAAGTTCTAACAGTCCACCAAACACCTGTTATTGCAAGGGTATGTGTAGTTATAGAAAAAAAAAAACTTCACATATTCCTTAAAACTTGGTGCTCGGTGGTTGAGAACCTTGCTGTATCATCTGCTGAATGATGAGGTTACAACTTCATGATTTGGAATTATTTTGTTGATTGGGTTTCCTTCAAGGACTTTTCACAAGTATAGCAAATTTTATAACCTTTTCATACTTTAAAAAAAGCTAATTGCATTTCCAGCCTAGAGACATGAACCCTTATGGGAAGCTGTATATTGAATTGTAATAGCTTCCTCTTTTGCCCATAACACATCTGGAGTGTAGGTGGCGACTGTCTTCAAGCTGTTTCCTTAGTCTCTCTTCCGTCAGAGAAAGAGCAAGAGCATGCATCTTAGAGGTATGTGCCTAGCTAACTCCGTGGAGCATGGCGATGAGGTCTCATCTCATGAGCATAAGGCATGCAGGCTGGTGTCTCAGCTCCAGCGTCTGTGCGTCCCTGCAGCACCTTCAGATGTGGTTGGAGCAGCGGGAGGAGGATTAGCTTGAATCTTCAGTTTATAACTTCCTTTTAAATAGGTTTCCTGGCATGGATGCTTCTGTTCTTAGAAGCTCAGCCCTTGATTTGCTCACTTTCCTTTATATTTTTTTTTTCCATAATGCTTTCTTTTTGTTTGTTTTTTTTGTTTTAACTCAGGTTTAAGAACCAACTGAGACCACTATCTTTCCAATAACAGTCGGTGCTCTCACTGCCAGTTTGCTGAGGCATGGCTCATCTCAGTAGAGCAGAGTAATGATGTCCAGGAATTACTCGGCAGGAAAAAAAATTTTTTTTTAAGATTTTGAGGTTCTGAAGTCAGACATAAAAGTTTTGGTTGTGGTGTTGGAGTGTTCTTTCGGTTAAACCCAGATGTCAAAATATGACTTAAAGATAGTTAATATAGTTTATGAAAAGGCCACAGCATCGACAGGAAAGAAAGTTAAGAAAACTTCTCCTCGCATTTTGGAAATGGCAAGACTAAGGACTGATGAAATGCCTCTCAGCTGGAAATGCGGCTGCAGCCGCCGAGTGCTTTCTGAAAAGGAAAGCGAGAGAAGATGCAGGAACCGGGGGGCATATTCCTTCGAGGATGTTTGAATATGGTGTCTGGGTCCCCCCACCCTACTCAACAGAGAGGGCACTTTATCAGAAAAAGAAGAAACCTGTTCTTATCTTTTCTTTTTTTTTTTAAGTTCATTTCATGGTTCCAATACTCTTTTCATGCTGTTTTGAGTACCTAATTCTTTAAACACGGCAGTGGGTTGAGAGGTGATAGGGAGGAGACAGAATTAATCTTTGTTCTCTTTGTTCCCAGAGATTCTTCATACATTCTCCATGTTGCCGTGCAATCGGTGCTTATCTCTGACTCTCACACGAGAAAGCTCCCTGCAGACACAGATCACCCGGCACCGTACATTCTCCCAGAATACCTTGTGTGGAGCCGGCCCACACTAAGACGAGAACCAAAGAAAACACCAGAGGCCAGGGGGACCACTATCCAACTATTCAGAGACGCTCTTCCCTGCCATACCACAAAGCAGCTGAGAAAATCAGTCCCTATAACCCAATAAAATCCATCTCCTTAAACACTCTACTTACCATGATTCTGGGGAAATTACATAAAAATGTGTGGGGGTTTCAGTTTCTTGTTTCTTGGTTTGTTTTCTCGTCTACAGGACACACAGACTAAAGTTCTAGCCGTTTGAGTTTGATGAGATGATTTGCAGGAAACATGAAATGCGATGCGCTGTGGCTGCGTTTCTGGGGAGATCTTTTCTTTCACAGAAGCAGGCCTCAGGAAGATTGGTTTCGAGATAGCCGTGCACTAATAGGTAGAAACAGAAATGACTATGAAAACCAGATGTTGTGTCTGGGCTTCGCCTCAGACACGGACGGGGTTGCAGGGCTGGCAGACTTCATTTCTCGCTTGTTTACCCGCGCTGATTAGAGGGCCTCTCTCTGGTGGCGCGCACAATTGCCGAGGGCCGCGCTCATTTGCATGCTCCTACCATCGTGGTTTCCACACCACATGGTGGTTCTGTTGGCAATTTGAGTTTATGACTTCAGAAATTGTCAGAGTGGAAATCCAGGATGTGAGCGATATTTGTTTTTATTTAAAATCACTGGGGAGGGTTTGTCAGACAATACCTCGTTTCCTGACCTGGGCAAGAGGCTTTACAGAGTTTCCCCCCCTAATTTCCAGGGACATGTTTGTATTACATATACATCCCGGCTTGTTATTATTGTAGGATTCTATTTGCTTTCATTTTAGAAAATTTCAGGACTCTGAGCTCTTCTCCTTTGAACATCCCGAAAAGGCCTCATTTGCGGTTCTGAGCCTGGACGGGTTTGGTTTGCTTCAGACCGTAACGGTTTAGGTCCGGGGAAAGAAGGGATTGGCGGTGTGGTTTAATTGCACCCTGTTTCGGCTCTGTGCCGCCTGACTCGCGCTGTGCTTGTCTTTCCCACAGGTTCACATCCAGCTCTCAGAGTGGCACCGCGCCCTTTTCCTGCCACAGGCCTGGCTGGCATACATGAGCCGCGCATATCATGCCATTTTACAGGTAGGGAAACACGGGATGGTTTGCTTCAGGGGAGCATCTCTTTAGCCCAGGCTGCCCTACAAATATGTCTGATGTAAAGGCACTTGGGAAACAGAACTATGGAAAATGCAGTGGTATGTTCGGTGATAAAGAATGTGAGACATAAATGCCAATCTATACCACCACCACCACCACCACCACCACCACCAGTCCCCGCCACCCCAACCCCTCCCCGCATCCCAGCCAGAGCTCCCTCCTAGCGCTCCTCTCCACATCCTGCTGCCTTCTGGCCTCTCCCAGAGGCCCCTCTTCCCTGGGCATGTCCCAGGGCACCTCCACTGGAGTGCCTCCCACTCTGAGCGCACTGTGGGGTGGGCCTTGCCTCCTCAACAGGACTCACACCTCCTGCCTCATCTCATCACCCTCCCTCTGAGTGCTGTTTCAGCCTCGCTGACGTCTTTGTTTTCCAAACTCGGCATGTCTCTCCTGCTCTCTTCTGGTGCAGACACGGCCATTCCCTCTTTGCCCACCTAATTTCTACCTGTTCTTTAGGTCTTTTTATCTGGGAAGGCACCACCAGTGTGCCTCCCGCTCACACACGGGGCTGTGCCGCTCATACGTGCTTCCTTGGAATCTACGCTTGCTTCTCTTCCGAAGCCTTTCTCGCCTTAGTTATTTGTCGGAGGCCCCTTCTGTTGTGCCTGCCCCTTAGGACTAGAAGCTCTGCCTTCTTCTGTGCTGTCTCTAGAACCTGACGTATGTCTAAAGCATAATAGGTGCTCCCTAAGTAAATGAATTATACTCCATTTGACTTCATTTAATCCAATAATAATGGAAGTTAGAGTTTGTGGATTTTAATATTAGAAATAATTTTTAATCAGTGTGAGAATATATAAACACTTAGCAATATAAGAAAACAACTAACAATTCTTTTTCTGAGCTTAGAATTCATTTTAAAGGATGATAGAAAAAAAATCTGATGGTACTAAAGTAATTTATGACCCCATATTAGATTTTCACAGAGTATCAAGTGTTACGGTTAAAGGTAAAAGCTGTCCTAAATGGGGATGGTGGTGGTGGTGGTGGTGGTGGTGATGGTGGTGATGGTGGTGATTAAGATGATGGTGGTGTGTGTGTGTGTGTGTGTGTACCCGTGTGTGTAAGGAGAGGTGGGGTGGCAGGAATAACATTGTTCTCATTTTAAATTAAAACTTGTTATAGCATATCTTATTGAGTCTAGAATTTGTAAAGTACTGATGCATCTTTGGAAGCTTCCTGTTCATTAGAACTGAGTATGGGATCAGGAATCTCCATATTTACCAAACTCTTCCGAGATTTTAACTCAGTCTATCCACCACACTCTGAGAAAAAAAATGTATTTTAGATGGTCCCCAAACTACACTAGAACCCACATTTTAAATATTTTTTAAGCAATTTCCTTTTGCTCAGCTTACACACTTTTTTATCCTCAGCCTCATTTAGACACTCACTTGTGAACAGGTGCATGAGTGAATGAAGGCATTACTCATACACACCTTTGACCATTATAGTTTTTATTCAAGATTAGTGAAATTACAAGTCAGAGGATGCTTTTCCTCACATTTACTTTTCCCCCATGCAATTTCACAGTGTTGTTTTTTTCTTTCATCAAACATTTATGGGGTGCTCTTTATTGGCCAGGCCCCGTGCGGGGTGTGGGACCCGAAAGGGAATAAAGCACCCCTTCCTCTCAGTGAGCTCCCAGGCCAGTGCCGGAGACGAGCGTGTCCAGGAGCAATTCCAGGACACCTTCGATGCTCTCTAGAGGATACACAAAGAGCTACAGGGCCTGCAAAGAAACTCCTCCCCCTGCAGAATGAACTGTGAATCGTATTTAGCTCTTAGCATAAGGACGTCTAAATTGCACGGATTGTGGTATAACTCATGCAGATGACTTGCAGTTGACTAAAAGACAACTCCGTGGCTTGTTTGTTTTTTATAGTAAGAGCTACTATTTATTGAATAACTAGTGTGTGTCCAATACTTATATGTGACTTCAATTAATCTTTACAGAAACCCTTTGAAGAGGGTATTGCCAACCCCACATGTAATGGGATTATAAATAGGGTTAGCTAGGAAAGCAAAGCAAATGGTGCAAAACCCAACAGTCAGTGAGTGAAAGAGCTGGAAATTAACAGGAATTTTTTTGACACCAGAACCATAGCCTTTCCCACTGCAGCTTGCATTTTCCCCTAATGCGTATTGCTGCACATTAGTTGTAATAGCAAGCAATGCAAATTGCTTTAATATTTTAAAGGATAGATCTATTTGTGAAAAGCCAGCTGAGTATTTTTAGCAATGTAGATCAATTACTCTGCTTTTCTACTGCTGTGATCATGTTCATCTTTATTTACCATTTGAATTTTGAATAAATCCAGTTCCTTTGAGAATTGGCGATAAAAGTGAAAAGGTGTCAACTATAGTAAGATTGTCAGTGTTATTTAAAGGTGCAACAGTATTTCTGTTGCAAATCTCTGTGATTTGAAGGTACCCTGGTGCACTTTAACTATCCAGCAAGTTTCGTAAATGACCCCACACTTAAATAGAATTAATGGTATCTTAGAGGAATTCGAGCAACTGCCAGACTCCTTGTCCACATCAAGAATTTCTTACCCTGGCCAAAACCGGTTTGGCTCAGTGGTATAACGTCAGTCTGCGGACTGAAAGGTCCCGGGTTCGATTCCGGTCAAGGGCATGTACCTTGGTTGCAGGCACATCCCCGGTAGGGGGTGTGCAAGAGGCAGCTGGTCGATGTTTCTCTCTCATCGACGTTTCTAGCTCTCTATCTCCCTTCCTCTCTGTAAAATATCAATAAAATATATATTTTTTAAAGAATTTCTTGCCCTGGAGGATGCTTCTTCTGCATAGAAGTTGTATATGCGAGACCCACTTTGCAGCATTAAACTAGAGGACCTTTCCGAGGAGCCGCGTTGTATTCTGTTAAGCCCAGGAGACAGCAGAAGGGTGCATTCCACATAGTTTCCTGCAGGTTGATTTTGAGGTGAATAAGTTTGAGATCTGCACACCACAAGTGGCTTTTGCTTGGATGTCTGCTTCCAGCCTTCTCTACCTTCTCCATGAGATGTGGGATTTGAAATTCTAAGCATATCTTAGTGCTTGACATGGGGAGGAATTTGGGTTTCTTCTCGTTAAGATGGAAAAGTGCACATACAAGCTGATTGACAGCTCAGAGTCCATTTTGATAAGGCGCCTTTTACCTTGCTGCCCTTGTGGGATGTGGAGGAAGTTAAGTCTCCAGCCATTGTGTAAAGGGCTCCTGGGCATATTGAGTATGACCTCGAACAGGAGAGAGGAATTCGAGCAGGCTGACTACAGACACTTACCTCCTGAGCTGGTCCACTCGCTCAGAATTATGTGAAATCAAACCAGGCTCAGGAATGGTGCCCCCTGGTAGATTACTCTCTGACCATCGTAAGGGTTGTTTGTTTGGTTGTTTTAATGTGTAGGTTTGGAGCCAGGTGAAACCGCTCACTGTAATCAGCAAGCTCTTGGTTACATAGGCTGGGGTTTTGTTTTGTTGGGGTTTTTTTTTGTTTGTTTGTTTGTTTTTGTTTTTTAAGTAAGAGGGATCAATTGCTTAATAATTGGAATCTCCAGGCAATCCAGAACTCTCAATTCAGGAGACCATCTCAGCCTTTTTGTCCCAGGCATGCTTTCCAGCCTTCACCACGGCTGTTAGCCAGGAGCAGAGGCCACTGAGCTGAATGCCACTAGGTCTCTGTTAGCAGCAGGCAGAGAACTGGAAGGCAGCGCACATCTGGATAAACAGCCCGGCGTGGACCGGGTGGAAGGGGTTAGAGACATTCCAGAGAGGAGACTGAGAGGGACAGAGACTCTGAGGAGGAGGAAAGAGGCAGGGTCACAATAGAATGGCTGTGCTAGGTATGGCCACGGGAGAGATTAGAAAAACGGGCCTGCTCAAGAGGCTGCGTGAGTACTAGCTTTATGTTTCAGTTTATTTCCAAACAGATTTTAGCCTTTTGATTTCCTATTGTCTTTTTTGGGAAAGCATTATGGAAAGTACATGTTTTAGGAAGAAAGAGGCATAATTTAAGGAGCATGACAAATAAAGAAAAGCAATAAAATGTATCTTCTATTTTGCCTACCCTCCTAGGAGGCCTTCATCAACATTAAATATTAATATCAGTGTCTTACCAGCTTGGTCACCTTTGACTCCTTGCTCTAAGAGAAAGAGGGGAGAAGGGTTCTGTCTTTGAACACAGGGAGGTGGGCGTGGGTGTGGGGTGTGGGGTGTGGCGGCGTGCCTCAGCTGGGGGCCCCAGGGCGCTGTGGCTGGAGGCGCTGCTATGTACACAGTCACACTGATGACACATGGTCCTTGCTTTCCACAGATCCCAGGCTAGTAACAGAGTACTGGAGAGACATATGAGGGCTGCAGCTGTACAGTCTGGGTATTACACTTTTCTCTATGAGAATATACAGATGAAAATATGAATTATTTTACAAAGGATTTAGATATATTCATGAAAGAATGATTTGTAAGAAGATTATAGAGGGAAATATGGTATTTTTTTTTTATTGACAACAAACCTGGTAATGGTAGCTGTTATCTGTGACCAGGCACTGTGTTACACAGTTTCCCACATTATTTAATACTAGAGCCGCGATGCATGAAATCATGCAAAGGGCTCGGCCCTTGCAGCCCCGGCTTCATACGGAGGGTTGTCCGGATGGTCATTTGAATAACTGGAAGGTCGTTCTACTGTTTGATCTAATTAGCATATTAGCTCTTTATTATATATGATGATGCTCTAATACCATGAGATAGTTGTTAGCTACATTTTACAAATGAGGAAACTGAAGCTTAGAGAAGTGAAATAACTCACCCAAATATATACCTCAAGTAAGTGGAAATGGCATTAGATTCTAATTCCTGAGCTCACATTCTTAACAAACGATATTGCTTCCCTCTCTGGGCAGCAGTCACCAACCCGTGGTCCATGAGGTCTGAAAGGTTGGCGACTGCTGCTCTAGGGTGTATATAGAGACATGTACTTTTCCTCTGTAGAACATACCTTAGAACCCTACAATCAATAATAGTAAGACAACCAATAGAAAAATGGAAAGAATAGGAAACCCAAATAGTCAATAAACATTTGCAAAGATGCGCACTCTCGTCAGTGAACAATGAAATGAAAAGGAAAACTATAGTGAGCACCATTTCACTTTCGCAAGAATGGTCCAAATAAAAGGCCTGACAATTTCAAATGTCGGTGAGGATGTGAAGTACTGGACCTCTTACTGCTGGTGAGATGGAAGCGGCACAACTACTTGTGGAAATGGTGTGGTATTACTCAGTAATACATCATGCAGTCTAAGCTCTTGTCCAATGTAGGGTTCATCAATAAACCAATTACACGTAAATAATGTAACTGGTGATGGAATAGAAGGAAAGCATCTGATCAAAATAATTCCGAGTGCAAGAAGAGGCCAATAGCCCTTGCTGGTTTGGCTCAGTGGTAGAGCACTGGCCCATGGGCTAAAGGGTCCTGGGTTCAATTCCTTTCAAGGGCACATACCCAATGGATGTGTCTCTCTCATCCCTCCCTTCCACTCTCTCTAAAAGTCAATGGAAAAATATCCTTGGGAAAAGATTAATAAACAAAGAAAAGAGGATAAGAAATATTTGAAGGTCTTGTTTTTAAAAGCATAGTATTAGCAATATTTTTATTACATGTTAGAAGTTGAGAAGTATATTTATTTTTAGTCCTAGCTTGTTGGGTTCAGTGGATAGACCATTGGCCTGTGGACTAAAGGGTCCTGGGTTTGATTCCAGTCAAGGACACATGCCTGGGTTGCAGGCTCAATTCCCATTGTGGGGCATGCAGGAGACAGCTGATCAATGATTCTCATCATTGATATTTCTATCTCTGTCTTCCTTTCCCTTCCTCTCTGAAATCAATAAAAAATATATTAATAAAACAAAAATATTTATTTTTATATGTTCACTCAAGAAATAGAAATGTTAAGTTGTTTGAAAATAACGTTTGCTATATACTTCCAGAATTTCAAAGTTATATACCATCCTACTCATATTCTGCCATTCTGTTATGATACTGGTATTCAGACCCCAAACTTGAGATAATGTTAGTTAAAATTATTAGCTGTGGATACAAGCTGATTATTACTATAGGAGGTGTTTTTGAATGGCACCTATGAAATTAAACTCTGCTTTTAATAGATATCCCAAAATGAAGCGCCCTGCACTAAATCTGCCAAACATAACTTCCAGAGGATATATTTATTTGGTGAATATAGGAACGGCTGAGCAGTGATGTAATTATCTCTGTCACACGTCCTCGTACATAATTTACTAACCTATCAGGAACACTTAAGGTGAATTGGGGAAGGATATGTCTGCCGTCTCTAAGTGTTTTTCATAGACATCCTGAGGTAATTTTGGCCATCAAGTTAGCATGCTGGTTTACGCTGTTTTGCAGGGAAGAATAGCGGAGCTGGAGCTGCAGTTGAAACACGGGAAGGAAGGCGCTGAGGAGGTGCAGTTCAAAAAGAGCACAGCATGGCTCTGGTAAGGGGGTTCCATGGCGTCACGGGAAGTCAACTGTGGGAAGGCGACTACTTTAAGGCTTTCATGTTGGGGCTTTTAAGTTCTATATGAGCCTGAAGGGGGGAAGGACTGGAGGATCTGGTAGCTGTATTTTTCATCTCCTCAGGAGGAGGAGAGCTTTATTCATATATTGAATTTTTTTTATTGTTTTCTAAACATTGTGGAAATTGTTTGCTTTTCCTTTTTCACCTTAGAATGGATTTTTTTTTAATGAAAATTTCTGTTTTTCTCCACTTAATTCATTGCCTTTCTAACTCACATTTGGTCAAGAAATATCTTCTCACTCACCTGCTCCTCCCTCTCCAAGACAGCTTCCTTATCAGGAGCAGCTTTAACAGACACCCACTTCCTGAATTCCCACTCTGTCATCTAGAAATGTGTGTGTATATGCTGGAACGTTAAAGGCAATTTACATTGTTACATGGGTTGGGATAAATACTGTGTCAGATTGAAGTTGCAGCAGCCTAAATCTAAATGCCCAGAAAATAAACAGCTTTGCCTGCAGCCACAGGTTTCTTTAATCCAAAAATCTGTTCAAAGGTTATTGGATTTTAGATTTCTATTTACTGACGATTGGCATATGTAGAAAAGCAGAAACTGTGTGTGTGTGTGTGTGTGTGTGTGTGTGTGTGTGTGTCTCTAAATCTAAGTTTCATTTTCTAAATTTATTTATTTATTTATTTATTTATTTATATATATTTTATTGATATTTTACAGAGAGGAAGGGAGAGAGATAGAGAGCTAGAAACGTCAATGAGAGAGAAACACCGACCAGCTGCCTCCTGCACACCCCCTACCGGGGATGTGCCCGCAACCAATGTACACGCCCTTGACCGGAATCGAACCCGGGACCTTTCAGTCCGCAGACCGACGCTCTACCACTGAGCCAAACCGGTTTTGGCGCTAAATTTATTTTTAAAAACAAAGCAGTTTGAAATGTATGACATTGGATTAATGGTTAGAGATTAAGAATTTGGATTTTGCTTTTTAATTGGTGTTATCTTTCACATGTAGTTTTAATTTCATCTTCTGAAAATACTCATTTGGTGGAGGTGGTATATTGGCTACACTTTTCAAAATAGAGAAAGAGATATGTGGAATGAAGAATGTGAGAAAACAATGGATGTCAAGAATAACGATAATATTTTAACTCTGAATAACTAAAAGTATGGCGTTCCCATCTACTGTGACGGGAAAGACAATAGAAAAGCTGGTCTATGTACAGAGGAATCGGCTTTGGGACTTGCTAAGCCTGAGCTACCAGCATGTGGATTAAAGAAAGTCCAAATAAAGGTGCTGGGAGGTCTGATGCTGGTGAGGGCCACCTTCCTAGTTTGCAGATGGCCACCTTCTCCTTGTCAAGTAGGTTGTTGACCATGAGTCTAAAGTTCAGGCTAACATCAGAGTTGGAGTACAGATTGGAGAATTATCAGTATATCAATCACCTAGGGCAGTGTTTCCCAAACTTTTGACATATGTATACCCCTTCTATAATTTTCAAAACGCTGAGTACCCCTCATCCAAAAAAAAAAAAAATGGATGTATTTTAATAACAATAAAAATATATTTTTCTTTTTTTGGTACATACACAAAATAATAATAAACGAAAAATAAAATTCATAATAAAATATAAATAAAAGTTATGTAATAAATAACATTTATTTGGATCAATGAGAAGGATGAAATTGACTTGACTCATCAGAACGTAGAATTAGGCGCAGCTAAGCACGGTGCAGTGCATATCCCCACCAAACTCTTCCCATACCCCTGGGGGTACGCGTACCACACTTTGGGAAACACTGACCTAGGGAGTAACTGAGGACAGAAAAGTCAGAAAACTGAGCCCAGAGCACTTCCACATTTAGAACTGGAGAAGGTGGAGGAGGAACTAACTTGAGTCAAGTGTTACTGTGAGTTGGCCAAAGATGGAGACTGAGAACTGGCAATCAATTTGGCCTCTTGAAAGTCATGCCAGTGGCTTCCCTAGTGGTGGGGACAAAGCCAGCCTATAGAAGGGCCTAGAGAGAGTGGAAGGAGATGAACTTGAGTCAAGCACACTTTTATATGAGTTTTGATGAGAAGCAGAAAAATGGGACAGTGATTGGAGGGCTTGTTCTTATTTTAAGATGATATTTCAGTATGTTCTCATGCTACAAAGCAAGTAAAAGAAGTTGGAAAGAAAAAATTGATGATGCGGCAGAGAGATGGGTAAAAGGAGGGAACTGGTCCACTCGTGGAAGGTCTGGCCCTACATGGAAGCAAGTATAAGCAAGTCATCAATTGTAAATATTCCACATTGACCAGTAAAAGAATACATTAACTGTACTATTCTCCATCTGGGCATGCCGAAATTGGACAATTTAGGGAATTTATTGTCAAATGATATTATAAAATACAAGTTAAAGATCCATAGGAGTAATTTGCAACTAACTGAAAAACTTGGCTCTTAAAAATTACATTCTCAGAGACTGCTGAATAGCTATGATTTTATTAGATTTCAAATGAAAATATTTATGAATGCAAATATAACTTATATTTGCAAAAGTCATAATATTTATAAAAACTTTGAATTGCTGAGACTCAATGAAAATGTCTGTATCCTGTTCAGAATGTGGATTTGGCAGTCAGTGCTTGTTTTTCACTTTATCTCAAGCCTCTTCTACTGACATTTTTAAAAACCCTGTGACTATTTGAATTGAGCATACCTTCCTTCATATTCACAAGTGTAATTATTTTGCTTTAGCTTCAGAGTGATTTTATCACTTATGCGCCGTTCTGGAGGCTGGAAGTCCAAATAAAGGTGCTGGGAGGTCTAGTGCAGGTGAGGGCCTCCCTCCTAGTTTGCAGACGGCCACCTTCTCCTTGTGTCTTCACATGGGGAAGGGAGGAAAGAGACGAGAAGAAGGGGCAGAGAGTGGGGATATGGAGGAGGGAGGGAGGGAAAGAAAGAGTCTGAGGACTCCACCCTCCACACCTCCCAAAGGCCTCACCTCCAAATATCACACACACATCAGGAGCTTGGGTTTCAGCATAGGAATCTGGGGTGAGGGGGACAGGCATTCGGACCATAGCAGAGAGTAATTTGAAGGACACGCCTACTCTCCAACCTGCTTAATTGAGGACACCATCCCAACCCTATTCCTCCTTAGTTACCACCGCCGCCTCCTCCTTCCACTAGTGACCTGAGGAGAAGGAAGGTGAAACTCTCTTTGAAGGAAAGCCCTTACTACAGTTCTCTCACCTTACACTAAAATTCCACAAGTCTCGCTCTTAGCTCTGGAATCATTTCTAGAGGTTGTTAATAATTGATGAATAAGCAAAAAGATTGGGTTCTTGCTCTAACGTAAACTCTGACACGGATTTTCTTTGCGTCATCATTGCAGGGTCCGAGACATGTTGACTGATGAGATCACCAAGTCAGCTGCAAAGTAAGACCCCTTTATTCTCTTTGCCACAAATCTATAAACACGTGTGGGGTTTTTTCCTGCGAGGTACATACAATTTCTCCTTTTAGGGTATATCATAACTTTAAGAATTCTAAAGGAGTTTTCAACTATATTTTTAAAAAGCAATCATTATCTATTCTCATATTAAGTTAATTCTTACTGTGTGTCTCTTCGTGAAAATACGGAGGAGTCAGTACAGACACATACTTGTACAAGAGTCTACTGAGGGATGAAAAAGCCCCAGGATGACTTGGGTTCTTAAAATTCTAATTTAGCTTGGGTGAAGGAGATGGGTAGGAGATCCTTGCTAATGTGAATTAATAAATAGATTATTAAATATCAGCTGTGAGCCAGCAAATAAATCAAAATAGTACTTCCTTTTATTCCCTTTGTGTTATTGGGTGCAGGATATCTACACACTGAATTTTTAAATACTAGAAACTAATGCCTAAGATCCAGTTTAAAAAAATAAAAAAGATGGTTTCACTCATATCCTTGGTTTGTTTTAACAAAAATAACTCGAGTATTACTATCTTGAGACTTTTTATCTTAAGCCAACCCTAATGAACTTACTTAAACAATCTCCTCAGTTTCCTTTGTTAACAAGCTGACTAATTGTTTCTGGCAGTAAGTTACACTCACTTACTACGCTTCTCCCTTCCACCATCACCCTGAGCTGCTGACATTCCTTGACATCCTTTCTTCTTATTCACCAAACAACACAGATAGACCTTTGACCTGGAGGATTGCATGCGCATTGAAAGTCCATTATCCAGAAATATTTCATTGCAGCATAGTTTATCCCTATCATGTCCCAAAGCCCTCTGTAGCTAAATAGATTCTGCCTTAAACACACACACACACACACACACACACACACACACACACACACGATGTGCCTTAGAGTTGGCCTTCCACCAGTCATTTCTGAAACAGGACTAACTGGGAAGGCAGATCCTGGCACATGAACTCCTCAGCCTTGTGTCTCCGGAATGAAGGCAAATAGCAGTGGTGACCCGTCCCTGCGCTCACTTCTGTGGGGGTCAGGGGGAGCTCTGTGGACAAAATGAAACCTAAAGTTAGAGAGGCTTCTGTAGGGAGTGATCTGTGTGTGCTTTGGTGAATCGCAGACCCCCGGGGAGAGCCCCAGCTGCAGATTGGGAAGGAGGGTGCCCGGAGGGGCTGCCTGGGACCTTGCCGCTGGTAGTTGGTTCTATTATATTGGTCTCCTTATATCTTTACGTCCTATTAAAAAATGGTGCTCTGACATTTGCAGCAAAACGTGCTGAAGAAACTAGCGTCTTTCTATTAAAACAAACTACAATTTTGCCTCTCCAGTGGCATTTACATTTTTCATCCGGAGAGTCTTCAACAAGACTGTAATCTTCAGCTTTCCAGAGCATTGTTTCATGACTAATACTTCAGAAGAGCGTGTTGCCATCCTCAGAGGTGCAGAGTAAAAAGAATTCATGTGTTCGTGGCGTTACCTTTTCATCAAAGATTTCAAAGCATTTTGTAGACCTTATCTTATTAAAGCAATCCATGACCGCAAGTGAATAGGAGACAGTTAAGGTCTAGGGCCAAAGGGATTAATGATGAGCAGGGGAATCGCTCTGCCTCCCTCCCTTTGCTTTTCCCACTGACTTCCTCCGACCCTGTGAGGACCCCACCGCCACCCCCTGCCAGCTAAGCCTTCTGCTCCTTGGACCACGGCTGCCACAGGCCAGCGTAAGACTTATTTTGATCTGAGCCATAAGTTAAAAGCAGGGGGTAAAAACATCACCGGATTAGGCTGACATACTCATTTGAGAGCACTTATTTCTAAAGCATCAAGGGTTAGGGCTGAGGGAGAATCATAACACAGATACAACCCGATGATTGATGTGCGTTTATTTTGACTGTTATTAATTAAGTAGATTTGAACCTGAAGATAAAAATCCCCCAGGGACTGGGTCACTTTACTGATATGTAACGTAATACTGCGTCCCTGAGAAAGCATCATCGCAGCTCATCCTTCCTTGCGCGTTTTAATTAGGTTAATGGCATCAGTTTGTTGCAAAGGACAATTTAATTAAAATGTCAGTGGTGCTGCCTAGATAAATACTGTACTGATGCTGACATGTCATTATGCAAATTACTGCTGCTTGACTGTAGGGGACAGTTATTTGATCAACAAGGTGATGAGTTTGTGCTGAGCCGGTTGTAGATTTTCACCTGGCCAGCTCCTCCGTGAGTTTGCTTCACTAAACATGCATTGAGTGCCTTCTCTCCACCGCTCACTGCGTGAGGCGAGGAGGGAACCCATAGGTGCCCGTGCACCTGTGAGAAACGGAGAGCTTGGCCTAAGCATGCGCTGTGCAGCTGTGGGCTAGTTGTTTTGTTTTTATTCCAAGATTAATGTCCCAATTTGCATTTAATCTATAACAGAAGGTCTAATTACCGGTGGCTTTAAATATGGTTTTTTCCATTTTGTAAGAAATAATACATGCTCAGGAATGTCATGAGCAGTGAAACTTTTGAAATAAGATTATGCTGGGCACTGTTTTAAAACCGGGGCTAAATTCTCTTTCAGAATTTCAGTGTGGCTCAGTTAGTTGAATATCTTCCCATGCACCACAAGGTCACTGATTCCATTCCCAGTCAGAACACATGCCCAGGTTTCAGACTTCAGCCCCAGTGGGGGGTGTGCAGGAGGCAGCTGATCCATGTTTCTCACATCAATGTTTCTCTCTCCCTCTCCTTTCCTCTCTCTGTAAAAAAAAAAAAATAAATTAAAAAAAACACTTTTGATGTTATCTTGTATGCTATTCTCGTTTTAAAAGATATGGTACCCAATTTCTGGTGACCATCAAAGTTCTGCAGGGTGATATATGTAGTACTACATGTAATGCTTTAAACAAGAAAAAATAATAATAAAAGAAGGGGGATGACAACGACTGAGGGAAGCCACCAGCTGGCCAGCTGCTGGGAGGGTGTGCTGTCTGTCTGGCTCCACACCGGTGCTCGGGAGCCAGACCCACCCCGCTCTGCCCGGCTCATCCACACAGCTGTCCTGGTCTGTTTCCAGAACACGTTGGTGCATTTATATTAGCCGGAGGTGACAGAAGAAGATCGCTTAGGAAATGTAACGTCAAGTGTCAAAAATAAACATTTTAGGAAGGAGTTAGGTATGATGAGCTTGGATTTTTTTTTTTTTTTAATCATTTGAGGATATATTTCCACTGATTTTTAGAGAGAGAGCAAAGGAAAGGAAGAGACAGAGAGAGAAACATTGATGTCAGGGAGGCTCTTCCATAGGATGCCTCCCGCACGCACCCCAACTAGGGCCCGCAAGCAAGGCACATGCCCTTGACCAGAACTGAACCCAGGACCCTTCAGCCCACAGGCCAGCGCTCTACCCACTGAGCCAAACCAGCCAGGGCGAGCTTGGATTTTTAAGTTACAAAAAAGGCATAATGACCGCACATCTGTCAGAAGAGTTGCAGGTCAGCACTGGTGTCAGGAGGGAGGGGGCTGCTGGCCCGGGGAACAAGCCCAGCTGCTTACGAGGCTCCGTGAAGGCGCAGAGTGCTCTCTGCCTCCTCTGCCCTCCCTGGAACAGCACCTTCTCTCCTCCCGGCCTGCGCCCCCAAACCCTCTCTCCGAATGCTTTTCTCCTCAAACAGGGAGAGCCCCGTGGTGAAGGGCAACGCGCTGTTAGCCTTAAGCAGCCTTGCTGTCGTCGTATCCAAACACGAGGCCAGCCTCTGCTCGGACGGCGAGGGCGTCCCAGAGGTGAGTCAGGGGTGATCTGAACCAGTGGGCTCCGCTGTGTCACCGCCGGGAAGTGAGATGTCTCTGGAAGCCGGCTCTGAACTCATGGGGTTAGAGTCTGTCTGTCTGGGGCACCAAGTCCTTCCAGCTGACGGGCCTCCCCCCCCTCCTCGGAGCTCTAGTGCTTCTATAACACTTTTCTTCACAGCTTTCTGTTGTGCTTCCTCCCTCCCAGTTAAGTGGTCCTTTCAATTTGAAGGGACCAATTTTATGCAACAGGGGTTGTCTTTTCGCGATGACATCAGTGGTAGCCAGCCTTCGGAGGTTAACCAGGCTTACTGAAAGTGAACAATGCTGTCAAAAAAATGATAAATACGCAGTGTTTACTGACTGAGGGGAAAAAAATTATACTTTGCATCTTAATTGTAGATGTCAATGGCAAAGTGCCTATTCATTTTTGCAAGCCATTTATTTCTTAATTACACATGTGGCGAGCTGGTCAGTGTTCATTCCCGATGTACTTTTTCGGATAATTTATATCTGTCAAAATAAAAAGGCGCGGGCACATTCTTCCTACAAGCCCTATTATCTGGGAGCCCTCGGTATCTGGAGACACTGTAGCCAGGGGGTTAAAAACTGCCTTTGAAGTAGGAAAGTCGGTCATTCAGATCCTTACACTTGTACTTACTGGCTCTGTGGTGTGCCATTGCCGACGTCCCTTTTTGGAGCCTATTTCACCATCTATAAGATGGGGATAACGATACTAATAGGAAGGATTATTGAAGGATTAAATGAGTTAAGAGACAAAAAGCACAATGCCTGGTTGATACTAACCTCTCAGTAGTAGTCCTCATTCGCATTAGCATACACCGCATCACTTCTTGCTGCACAAACAGAGTTTATTCTGTGTTATTCAGCCTGTGTCTGTCCCCACAGAATGTCTTATGGGCCACCTATGTTGTTTTTTAATAAGTGCTCAGAGAGGCTACACAGCTTTCCTGAGGTGACACAGCAATTGGCACTACCAGGATTTGAACCCAGACAGTCTGGCTCCAGAGCCTGTTTTAACTGCTAAGCCAGCCTGTTCTGTTGTACTGTTTTGTTTTGTTTTTTGTCTCATGGTGAGGTTTTTTTGGTTGCAAGCAAAGAAAATGGCTCTCATTTAAAGGAGGAACTAGATAAGGAATCTGGAAGCCAACGGGACTGAAGGCAGAGCTTAAAAATCAGGTTTTGGGAAGAACAGTAACCAAGACAACCTGGGAGTCCAGGCACAGGTGCTGATGAGCCATCTCAGCAGACCCCCCGCTGGGATGGATAATCCAGTCATTTGCTGCCTTTGCATCACTCACTGAAGATTTAGAGTCCCATGGGTCCCCAGCCTACCCTTGGGTAGGGTAGGACAGGTAGCTAGATTGAGCATTTAATCAAGCTTCAAATCATGGAGGAGGGAATTTCCCAAAGGGTGCTATTACCAGTGAATAGGACAGTAGATGCCATGTGGCAAAAGCTACCACGTGTATTACCTGTGAGAAAGGGAAACAGATCAGGGGGTTATCGTATGAAGGATAAAATGTAAGAGAAATTACTTACTATATGAAAATTTAACTTTAAACCCAGAATCTTATTTTAATGATGAGAAAGTTGAATTTTTAAAGAGGAATTGTTTCATACCCTTTAAAAAGAGCCATGCAGTTGTACTAGTAATTTACCCCAGTAGTAAGTGGGGTGTAACTCAGAGTTTGAATGCCAGCTCCTCTTATTCTTCTCTATCCTCCCTTACCTCCCTTTTGTTCTGCACTGTAACACATAATACACAGAACACTGAGAGGCCACACAACCAGAGATGGGGCTTTGCTTTTGTTCTTGATGACCTTGACTTTGGCTGTTACTCAGTACACACTCAAGACCTCATTATTTGATTAAATGTAAGGTTTTCAAACTTCATCTAAGTCTGCATATGACCAATAGCTAAAGAGCTTAAGAAGCAGTCTGATTTGATTCAAGGAATTAATTCCAAGAGATACTTAACAGTGCATTGACCTTTATAGTTTACACTAGAAGTCCATTGCATGACATTTGTGCAAGAATAGGCCTGCCTTCCCCTAGCTTCACTCCCGGCCACCCAGGAGACTCTAAGTCCCCGCTCCAGGGCTGCCTGGGAGCCACCAAGTCCTGGCTCCCAGCCGGAACACCACTCCTGTAGCTCCTTCTGCCCTCATAACAGGTGTCCTGCCTGGCAGCTCTGTGCCTGCATATGCAAATTAACCCTCCATCTTTGGTGGGTTAATTTGCATGCTCACTCCTGATTGGCTGTGGTCATAAGCGGAGGTACAGTCAATTTACCTGTTTGTCTATGATTAGGTAAGATGACCTGAATATACCATGTGAGTTAATGAATACTTTTGACTTCCAGGGTCATGAATGATTTTTAAAACCAAGTTCTCTTTCTAATGAGCTGGGTTTTGTTATTTTGTTTTTTTACAATTCTCTTTCCTTTTCCAAACTGAAAATCAATTATGTTTTTGTGACTGATTAGCTAGGAAAATGTTGTGATGTTTCTTGAATGATAAATATATGGTGATAGCAGAAATGCTAGTGATGGTGACCAGAATCATGTAAGCTGCTTTATTGCCTCCTTTGTGAAAGGACAAGCCTTAGAACTGAGAAATTTTGAGTTGTTTTCTCTGCACATCTCTCCCTTGAAGCTCCACATTATCCTCACTGAACCTGGGAGGGCTCTGAGGAGCTCTGGGATTTGCTCTGTTTTGCAGCCCCCATCCTCTCACTTGTGTTAAGTCCTGTATAAAAGATCAATATCCCTGGTGGGGCACAGATGAGCATGCGTGCTTGTCAAATACCTACTCACCTCCTTCAGTCCTGGCAGGTGAAGTTGACTTTTTGACAATAGCATGCTATTCTTTAACACAGAACGGGGCTATTCCCTGAACCTAGAAATAATGTTCAGGTTTTCCGTTATCATTTCATGTGTTTCTCCATCTGCAGGTTCAACCACATTTCATCTCCATGAAAGACTGGGTTTCCATGGTGGTTGACACTCTCCTGGTCATTGTGGATAGCCATTACCAACCCAGAGGACAGCTTTTCTGCTCATTTTATTATGTAAGTCCGAGAGATGGAAAGTGATTCACAAACTCAAGGGATGTCTCTTCTCATCTCAGTTATTCACATGAAACCCATGATGTCATGTAATGATTCTTAGATGTATATTAGAATCACAATGGGAATCGTAAAAGTACATGTATATGTGTGTGTGTATATATATTATATACATATATAATTTAAACAAGAAGCACTGATGAGTAGGCCTTACCTCTGACCTACTTGCTCAGGGATTGGCCCTGGGTTTCAGCACTTTGAATTCTGGGCTATTCTAATGTGTAGTCAAGAACTCCAGGTTTAGTAAAATATATACACTGGCTGCAGACGGAGCCCCTGAGTTTCCTGTCATAATTTTTTGTTTGTTTCCATTTCAGGGTATGTGAGTTTGGGCAGTTCACTTTATCTCTCAGCGAAACCCATGTTTCGCTGTCTATAAAATGAGGTGATTGAGCAATATTATCAGTAGTGATTGGAGCCCTCGCTTCATCCCTTACTAATTCTGTTGCTGTTGACCTGACACTTAACCCATCATCTTTTTTCTTATCTGTAAAATGAAGTAAAAAACTAATGCTTTGTCAACTTTACCAAAAAAAAAGTGAGGATGAAATTATATCATTTATGGGAAAATATTTTGAAAAGTTTGAATTACTTTGTAAATACAAAGTCATATTGTTGATCCTAGGCACCTTCTCTTTCTTCACGCTTATATCCTGAGATCTGAAGCAAAGTGAAAACACACTTTTTTTGTTTGGCTTCCTTTTCCCCTTTATTGGCCAGAGTGAGCACTTTATTTCTGCATCTGCGTGGTGGAATTGTTTTGGTTCTGCCTTATCACTATCCAGTGCTTAGGGAATTATAGTGATCATGGGGCAATCAGCTGAGAGGCAGAGGATTAGAGTTGATTTGAATAAAAATTAGCTAGCGCAGGTCCTGGTCAGCTGCTAAGATCGCAAATGTAGCCTCCAGCTCCGCTGCCGGAGGTCTCCTCTCTGTGCCTCTGCCCTGCCCTGGGGAGGACCCGGTAAGTATTCACCTGGGGCTCAGGGTCTGGAAGTAAAGTTTGGAATATACGTGAGGACTAAGCAAGGATGGTGCAGAATTAAATTGGAAGGTAGAGTTTGCTCACAGCAGTACTTTCTTTGCGATGATTTGTTTTCTGCCGGACGTGTTCTTATTTCTTAATGGTGGATGAGTGTTTTCTTAGCTTATGCTGAGGTCTTCGCACTAGCTCCCTGGTTCAGATGTTGGGCAGGACACACAGGGTATAGATTTCTAATACTGCTGCGTAGTTCCCACAAACCTAGAACAATAGTCTCCTTACTAGCTCGGTCAGGGTTGCCTCTGACCTTCGTGATTTTTGCATTGTTACACTTTTTCAAAGCCCTCTTTCAAAAGTCACTTTTTAATTTATTTTCAGGGACCTAGGGGCTGGCTCATTTTGAGTAGTGTTATCGTTACAGCAGTGCTGTATTAACGAGAAGAACCTTTTAGCCCATGCCTGATTCTTATCCTTAAAGTACTAAAGTTTAGAGAGCAAATGAGGAAAGAATCAAAACCTTTCTTCATGTGCTTGGACGAGAAGAGACAGCACGGCCTTTAGGACGTGTGTGAACATTTGAAGGGGATAATGGGGAGGAGCGGTTAGCGGGCTTCCAGCTCGAGATGAGACGTGCCCACGGTTGTGCGTGATGTCCAAGGGCGCCTCCGGCGTGCAGCTCTGGGAGAAGCTGTTCGCATTCAGCCCCCTGTCAGGGCGTAGGGGCTGTCCCTCGCTTCTTCCCCCACAATTGCATATTGGGGGGTGGGGGGCGCACATAGAACTCTCCATTTCATTTTCAATAGCTGGTTATTGCTTTGTAACCAGAGGCTTTTAGGATTTCAACTTCCCTTTTAATTAAAAGGAATTAGCCCCCTGTAGGAAATAATCCAGCTCCTGGGAAGCATTCCCACCGAAGACTTTGGGAGATCTGCCAGCAGATCCCTGCGCTGAATTTGCACTTGCCCCTCCATGCCGAACTTGAACCGGCCCCGCCCCCACCCCCTCCAGCTCTCCTGGACGTTTTACCACGCGGCTGGGTGGGCTCTCCAAGCCCGGGGAGCTGGCTTCCCTTTGGGTGCTTCACTATATGCACACGTGGGCCTCCAACCTGAAATTGTCTCAGGCTTTCTCATGAGGGAACTCACACCCTTTAAAAGGAGACCCTTAGGATTTGGGTTTTCACATTTAAAAGGATATGATCAGTTAGCGGACCGTTCTGCAGCCAGTTGCCTCGGGAGGAGTGCAAGCATGACCTTGTACACAAACACGGCAAACGGTTTTTTGAATCGCTTGTTTGCTTGGCAGGAGCGAGTTGGAGGGAAGCCGTATTGTCGCAGAGTGCCTGTGTGTCAGGTATGTTTCCTCCGTGTGTTAAACAAAAGGCCAAACCCTGCTTTCTCTCTCCGGCATGTCCTAGAAATCCTATTCCGGGGAGAGCTCAGCGAGTGCCATCGCCCGCTCCGCCGCCGCCTCGGCTTTGTCTCTGCTCGTGCCGGTGTTCATTATCTCGTGCAAAGAGAAGGTGGAGGAAATCCTGACCATGCTGACTGCCAGGTTACCTGGGAAACCGAGCGCTGATGAGTCTCAAGCCGTGCAAATCCACATGGGCCTCGCTTTGGGGATGTTTCTCTCGCGCCTGTGCGAGGAGAAGCTCAGGTACGGTGGGGTAACATTTCTCCTTGTGGTGCTGGAGGAGGATGTCACGCGCATGCACACACGCACACACACACACACACACACACACACATGGGTGCTTGATCTGAACTTTCCGAGACGGCACATCAGCCACGTGTTCTGCTTTATGAGTGAATTTGTCTTTCTAAATTCCATCACATGATATTAACGTGTTTTAAGGGTTTCTCTTATTAAAGTAATTGGTTATAGAAACATCACGCTTAGACAAAAGCCCTGAATACACCTGTGCGATAGAGGTGAGGAAATGTCTAATCCACGGTGCTATAAAGAAAAGCTGCCTTTTCCCCCCGTTTATAGCTGAGCGAGGATTGCTGATCCTTTATTGATATCACTGTAACATGGAAGGGAAGGATTGGGGTGTCCCTTGTGCCTGAGGGTGTGGGGATCCTTGAATCAACCTGAGCCAGTGTTAAGTGTTGCTTTTATCCTGGGCCCTCGCTACAGTTTTATAATCCTTAAGGAGTCTTAATCTGCGCATATTATACTGTGTAGTTTATTCCCTTTGATTGCCCGGTTATTGGCCTGTTGACTTTACCAGTGAGTGGAACTAATTGACTATCAAAGAGCCAGGTGGAAAATTCTGCTAAAAGGGGAAATCTTCCTGTTTGTGAATCTAGTTTTGTTGTTCATTTTATAATTTATAACAAATCTTAGAATTATATATATGATTACTGTAGTGTGTTACAGCATGAATATTTCGATGTCCCTGACTTGAAATGTAGCCCATTTCCCAGTGGGAGAGGGAGAGGCGCCCTGTGTGGTGTTAGCTGTTGTTAAACTTTCCTGTCTGTCCAAAGGCAAGAAATGGTTTTGTTGATGTAGAGAAACTAGATGACGTGATGCGATACTTAGATTTCAGTTTAAAACCAGTGGTTAAGTTTCCATTTGTAATTAACAGAGTTTGGTGCAAATACCAATGTAGGAAACCTTTATGAAAATTGCCGTTGATCTGGGGAAGTGCCATATTTCAGATCATCATTTTCAGCTCTCGGAAACGTCTGTCGGGCGATTGGAAGGAGATGGCTTGGTCTTTGTGATCATACGTGAAACGTTTCCAGAGTACTCGTTTTGCTCTCCTCACCCGTGTTAGTCTATGTACGCCTGGCTCTGGACATGAACAAAACGCTGCCTTCTGCCTGTGGTTGACTGTTAACATAGTGTGTGTGTGTGTGTGTGTGTGTGTGTGTGTGTGTGTGTGTGTGACAGAGCACAAAGTATGTTTAGAGAGTTAAAACTTGAAAGTGACTTTTCCCTCCTTTGCTACTCTGCAGCACAGGGCAGCTCTTCTCCATGGAGTTCCTGCTCCTTCTTCAGGGTCTCCTCAAGCAGCGTGCTTTACAACTAACACTGAGGCTGCAGCTTCATTCCAGGCGGCTCGTTCCATCCTCCCTGGCCCGGCTCCCTTCCCATTAGATTTCCATGAGCTGCTGCTCGTTCCAGGGCTTGACAGCCTTGCTTCTGTGGTTCGTTTAATCACACGACCCGGAGAAACCCACGGCGATTCAGCTAAAGCGTCGCTCTGGTGCCCAGGCTGCCTTCGCCCTGTCTGCTGGCACCTGCAGGAGCCCCATTGCCCTCCCAGTAGCTGCCAATTTTAATGTGGATTTAATGATCCTGTTTGATAGCATCCTCCTTTTGGCCAGTGTAATTGCTCATGGCTCCCTCCTTCCTAATTTCTTGGAGCAGAGGAATCGGGACTATATGCCTTTGGTACCAAAGCATATTTTGCTAGATAGTGGCAATGTCCTCAGATAATGACATTTTCGGAGGAACGTTTCCATTTCTCTGTAATGAAGGCAAATGTTTTGAGGGCTATTGACTGACTAGTCGATGGCATTAAAGAAGTGACCCAAAGCAGCCCCTCAGGACAAGGTGCTGGTCCCGAGAATGAAAAGTCACCTTGTAAAAGAGAATGGTGGCAGTCGATCCATTTTTTTTTTTTTTTTTTTTTTTGGACAAGTCACCTGAATTTACATTCTGGCCTAGAATTTATTCAGGAAAGCATATAATTTCAAAGCTTGCTTCCATCATGACTCCCAGAGGATATAGCACTCAGCTTTTGTTTAGCATATTTGAGTATATTTTACTCCAGAGAACAACTATAATAGGACTTACTTAGTTAAAGCTATTAAGTGTGTGTGTGTGTGTGTGTGTGTGTGTGTGTGTGTTCGTTCGTTCATTGCAAAATCTAATCCTTCATCTCAAGCAAACCCACTGACTGAGTCCCGGTGTGAGAGGACACGGGCAGGCTCCCTCGCCCGGCTCCCAGCTGCGGGCTCCCCCCGGAGGCAGCGGGGCCGGACCGGACATGTGGGACCCTGATAATCAAGTGTCGGTGATAAAGGCCACGCTCTGCCTGGAAACACTACCTTTTATGTTTATTTTACTGGACAAGCCATAGTGCTCACCAAGACAGTGACAGAATCGCATCAGTTACCGCAGACAGGAAAATAGAGAGCTGGTGTCCACACACCCCCATCACCACCATCCCCACCACCTTTTAACAACGTGTAACGAAAGGTATAGAACTTATAATCTCCACAATCGAGAGACAAAACCAAAAGTAAGTCTTTGCATGAAAGAGACTAGGAACCATTATTGATAATAGGAGCTTCATGGGTTTATTAAATATTCTGACGACAACCCCTTTAGCTCTTAGAAATACCTTGTTTGGAATTCTGACTTTGGTTTTTTGTTTTTTTTAGTGATTTAAAATTTGAATAGATGAAATTTGTGACAACATGATGGCCTAGGGCAGTGAGTGGTTGGCACACTTGTTAGTCAACACAGCCAAATATCAACAGTACAACAATTGACATTTCTTTTGAGAGCCGATTTTTTTAAACTTAAACTTCTTCTAATGCCACTTCTTCAAAATAGACTCGCCCAGGCCGTGGTATTTTGTGGGGGGGGGGGGGGGGGGGGCAAAGAGCCGCATGTGGCTCGCAAGCTGCAGTTTGCTGACCACGGACCTAGGGAGTATTATACTCTAAGTGAAATAAAGACAAATGCCATATGATTTCACTTCTATGTGGAACCTAAAAGGAAATGAACAAACAAAGCAGAAAAGGACTCATGGAAGCAAAGAACAAACTGAAGATTACTCAAGGGAGTGGGGGGATGAATGAAAATGGGGAAGGGAAGTAAGAGCTACAGAATTCCAGCTACAACTAAATGTTATAGGGATGTGCACAGGGCAGAGAATACAGTCAATAATGTGGTAATAAGCGTGTATAGTGGAAGGTGGTTACTATACTTACTATAGTGATCACATATTAAAGTTTATAAATGTAGAATCACTATAGTGTTCATCTGAAACTAATATAATAATCTATGGCAACTATACTTCAATTATAAAAGAGTTTTAATTACCTGAGAAAATGCAAAAGTGGCAGTGTTTATTGGTTTGCAAATAATTGCAATGTTCAGAAACCCAATTATTGAATAAATTCTCTGACTCAGTTTCTCTATCTACAAAATAAATAATATGAATCATCAACAGTATTTTTTGATTGTTACTCTTATGTTTTTTAAAGTAAATGCATTTTCAGTAAAATATTGAGAGCAAAATACTGTATAGTGAGTATTTGAGACAGTTAAGTGACTTTAAATGACTCATTTTCCCTGTGGCCTTTCCCTAGTGACATTTCTGGCCACCAGATGAACCTTCTGCTGATGAAGTCCTTGGATGCCCTGGAAAACTGCTGCTTTGACCCTCATCTTGAATACAAGTATGTGGATCCCATGTCCTCTTAGCAGGTGCTTAGAGACTAGTATCTTCTCTGCCATAAGTTTTATATTCTATGGTGAAATATTTTTAGGGCCTGATCTTGAATTCCTTTGCAAAAGATCCTTGGCCATTACCAAAGATCTGTAGTTGGAACGTACTTGTTCTGAAAGCAGCGCCTCGGCAGCCACTGGCTTCAGTGCGAAGCAGCACATGTCGTTCCGTGGCTGCGTGAAGTTACTGATACCTTAGCCGGGCTCGTGCACCTCCCGTCACGCATATATTTGGAGGCTTGTGTGCGTGAGTTAATCTTTTTAAAGCAACTTTTTAAATTTGGACTAAAAGAGTCTTAGACCCATGGTTTAGCTTTCCCTGTGGAATCCAAAGGCTAAGGAATAAAAAATGGAAACAATTACAGGTTACACCAGGGTTCCCCAGCTCCTCAATGTTTGTAGATCCATGTTTGCCCCATAGACCTCATGATTTTTGTCCATTTAACTGAATATTTAAAAAATGTAATTCATTTTCTCATTGCCATTATGAAAGATAACAAAATGAAAAGGAATAATCAGAAAAGAAAGCCTCAAAAACCAGCGTTAAACATACTCATTTAGTGAGATTCTTAGTGTTTCCATTAGCCTCTGTGACCTGTGGTGGGGGAAGACCGGGGGGAGGGGGGATATGTGGTTTCCTTAGGCTCACTGGAGTATTGGCATGTTGAGGACTACAGTGTACCTTTTTGTATTTAAACATGTCTTAGAACCTCAGGTTTGGGTCCTCTGCGGTTAGTTATTACTTAGAAACTCAACAGATTATAGGCACTAACTCCCAACATATTAATTCATTTACTCTTTGCTATTAGGGGCATTTAAATCAGGGTTTGCATTTCTGGCCTTTAGTAACTTACGATCTGAAATTGCATTTATACCATCTAGCCTGTTTGTTCAAAGTGACAAAAGAGTAAATGGTAGAAGTAGCTTCATGTGTCGAGTACTCATCATGAGTAAACAAAATCAAGTGTTCACGTAGCAGGGGGTCGTGACGGGCCTTCTTTCAGACGCAGGCTAAGGTTGGGTAAGAACTGTTGACACCCACCCAGTTTAATGGAAAGTATAGAGCCATGGAAGGTTGAGAGTTTTGAGCCCAAGATGTGTATTAGTGGTGTTGTCTTTTACAACCAAGGAGTAAGCTGGGATCTCTCTCTCTCTCTCTCTCTCTCTCTCTCTCTCTCTCTCTCTCTCTCTCTCCCCTCTCACTCCCTCCCTCTCTCCTTTCTGCGCCTTCCCCCTAAAGGTGTTTGTCATAGCTAGGGGGAAATTTTATGATTAAGATGCTCCAAACTTTCAGCCAATTGAAACTACCAAGAATGACTTTCAAGTATTATATTCATTACTTTCCAGGAAGTTTGTTTGAAAGTAAGGAGGACCACAGGGAGTGCGGAATTACCCACAGTATGGGTCTTTACATGTGTAAGAACTAAATAAGTCTCAGCATATTTAACTTTAAAGTGAACTTTTTATCTTAATAAAGTTCCTGTTTCTTTACTCTTAACCTTCTTTCTTGATTCTCACCTTCTGAACTATTTGCGTGAATTTGATTGAGCAGCTGCATGTGGGAGAGGAAGGAAGGCCTCGCCAGCGGCCGGCCCTGCCGAGTCAGGTAGCGTAGGTCATCAGAAATTGCCTGTCCATTTAGTACGATCCGGCTTGTCTTCAGGGCCCCAATTAGAAACCCAGGCCCTTCAGGGAGCCCTCTCTTTACCCTCTCAAAACTCCCGTTATTCCTCTGGTTAATGAAGTTTGGTATTTTGTTATGTCTAATGCTTTGTGGGTGGCAGTGCTTAGTATGTTGTCACCTCTCTGGTTTGAGGTTTAATTAATACTTACTGAGTAGCCACAAATTGTGCGAGGCATTTTCACATCCCTTTCTCGTGTAATTAAGCCTTGATTACACCCTAAATGTTGGCACTAAATTAAGGATCAGTTTCATTTTGGTTTACTGATGAAGAAAGTGAGTCTCAGGCAGGAGCCTGGTTCAAGGTCACACAGTGAGTGGCGGAGCTCGGAGAGGAACCCTAGGCTGTCTGACTTCAAAGTCATTTTCCTCTCTCTTGGACAGCACCACATTGAGAACAACATTGCAATAGAAAGAAAGCTGGAGTATTATTCACAATGAAAAAGAATGAAATCTTGCCATTAGCGACAACATGGATGGACCTAGAAGCATTATGCCAAGTGAGATACATCAGACAGAGAGAGAAATACTGTATGATTTCACTTACATGTGGAAACTAAAAAGCAAAGCAAACGAATAAACAAAACAGAAACAGACCCATCACCATACAGAGCTAGCTGATGGTTGCCAAAAGGGATGGGGAAATAAAATATTTTTTAAAATCAGAAGGAAAAAAAAGTAGTTTGACCCGTAATGTACAGTGTTTATTCTTCTTCTCTGACATGTGGGTCTTGCTTGCCATTTTTTTTTTTTTAAGTGTCTAACTAGTCTCAGGCCTGAATGCCTGGCTCCTGGCGTCAAGTATCCCTCTGTGGAATGAGGTTGCAGGCGTCAAGGACAGTCCTCCCTCCAGTGAAACGGGGGAGCTTTACCAGGAGGTAGTTAATGGATCCGGGAGCGTGCTACCCCAAGTGATAGAATTCACCCAGAGCAAATTCACCACGCTTCCTGGATTTAATGGACTTGCCCCTGCTGAGAGAACCCAGCACCTGGGCTGGGCTGTGTTTGAGGTCCCATCACCTACATTTTGCTGCCATCTAGTGGTAATCATCGTGCCACTGCAGTCCTCACGGCCCTGATCCTGCTATCCACCTAAGCACTGGGTAATTAATGACTATTGAGCTTTCACAAACATCATAGTATTTGTGCAGCACTTTGTAAAGGGCAAAGCACTATACGAATGTTAACTGTTATTAGGACTAATTATTAGATGGACTGGTACTTAATCTGCAGGACAGCCTACAGCAAACCGAGGAACTGAAGATCCGTCCCTGGGTAATTTGAGAAAATACACAGCCTTATATCTCAGTTGATGTGGCAACACACACATGAGAATTTTAAGTCACAAAATTTCTTTTTGGTAGTGGTATTTTAATGGTATTTAACTCGGATAAGACATTCAAATAAGTAATGTCATATGGCATGCAATTTTAAAACTCAGACTCTATCATTTGTTAGTATTCTTCTCTTATTTTAACCCACACCCAAGGATGTGTTTTCATTGATTTTTAGAGAGAGAGAGAGAAATGTCAATGTGAGAGAGACACCCACACACGCCATGGCCATGACCAGGATCGAACCTGCAGCCTATGTATGTGCCCTGACCGGAAACCAAGCCCACAGCCTTATGGCGTTGGGCCAACTCTCCAAAAGCCAAGCACCTGGCCAGGGCAATTCCACAACCTCCACTTTATACCTGATGTAGCTTGTTTTTATCGCATCTGTCTCATTTGGGTTTTTCTTGTTGTTGTTGTTGTTTATTAATCCTCACCTGAGGATATTTTATTCCAGAAAGTAGAAGAGAGGGAGGGAGGGGGAGAGAGAAACACCGCTGGGAGAGAGAGTTATACATCGAGTAAGTGCCCCCAACCAGGAATCGAACCCAAGACCCTTCTGTGGGCAGGCCAACATTCTAACCACTGAGCAACACCGGCCAGGGCATCTGTCTGAGGCACCAATACTGAGCTCCTTTCTGTTTTCAATGAATAGAAAGCTGGGAAAGCTACCTCTGCCCGTCGTCCTCGGTGCAGAGCTGGCAGACTTCTCAAAGGGAAGCTAGGATGAGGTCGAGTGTAGAAATGCTGAGCTAAGCAGTTGGTGAATCTTTCAGACTGAGGACAAAAGCAAACACATTAAAATATAGAAGATGTGGAAATGAGAAGGAAACATCAGGAATAAAGGCTTAGCACTACCTTCCTGGTGCATGCTGGGGAAAATGAAAAGAGGCGGAAGGAAACAATTTAGCAGGTCAGTGGGTGCACACACTCTAACATACTTACACTGGCACATGTATACATAGGTAGGTTATACATTCATGTGCCGCCACAGTTAAATAATTACCACTGGAGCGATGAATAGAATCATCATGAATGGGAACCTTGCCTAAGACTAATTACGCCGTGATAATATTTGGGTAAACGTGAACTAAAAGCAGGTTCTCTTTTTTCTGAGCCTTTGTATCCACCTGGAGCTGGTAAAGCAGGAGCCTCCGACCAGGCGAGAAGGGTTTTTCTGTGCCCACAATAGCCCCAGAAGCAAGATTTAGCTAACTACCTATTTATTGAAAAAGATGAACCCCAGAACTCAAGTGAGCTTTAGGAATAATCCTTTTTCCACATGAACCTGGCACCCCTTTTTCTTAAATTAGTCTGGCAGGAAATAGAAATCACCTTTTCAGGATTGAACCTTGGATGGCATACTCCGTGAATTTTACAACTCATAAATTTGTGCCCGAGTTGCCTCCAACTAAACAAAGGAACCCAGTCTTGGGTTTCTTTTGCTGTTGTTTTCCTTTCGGTAGCTCTCCTCCACTTCAGACACCCTTGACACTCTGTCTCTGCTCAGTTCCTAGTGTTCACTGGGTCTGAGTTGGGTGCCTGTCCCCACCCAGCAGTGAGCTGGGTGCGCAGACACTGTGGTGAGGAAAAGGCAGAGAAGGTGCCCACCCGCTTGGCGTGGAGCATGCAGGCTGGCGAATGAGGTGGGTGGTAATTAAACAATCCCCCACATAACCCTCATTCTGATGAGGATTTATAATTAAAATTGTCTGGAGTAAATTAGTCCGGGGTGCGATGGGAGAATAGTAAAGGGGTTCCCTGCCGGGCCAGCGGAGGTGTCCCCGAGGAAGTCACATGTGAGATCTTGAGCAGAAGTCGCAATTACATAGTCCAAGAGGGAAGAAAAGTCAGAATTTCCTAAGTGTTAATCACATTTTGTCTAGCTATATCTTTGGCATAACTCTATCCAAATTGTATATGCGCCACCATAGAAAGATAGCCAGGCCCAGCCGGCGCGGCTCCACTGGCTGAGCGTCGACCTCTGAACCAGAAGGTTCCATCTCCAGTCAGGGCACACGCCCAGGTTGCAGGCTCATTACACAGCGTGGGGCGTGCAGGGAGCAGCTGATCAGGCATTCTCACCATGGGTGTTTCTATCTCCCCCTCTCCCTTCCTCTCTGAAATCAATAGAAATGTTTTTTTAAAAAAAAAGAATAGCCAGAAAAACTTCCCTTAGATTCTAAATGAGGAGAAAGACTTGAATCCGTACTAACGGGAGCGGCCTCTCCTTCAGGAACGTGCTTTGTCCCGACAGCAGGTGGTTCGGGGCTCCATGCCGAGGTGGCTGCTTGGAGTGCTTGATGCCGGTTGAGCTTGTTGCCTTCATGTTAGCATGTCAGCGGCACCGGCATCCCTGCCTGACCCCGGCTGGGTCGCCCTGCGGCCGCTTCTTCACAGAGGATTTTCTCGTGCCAGGCTGTTAGGCAGTGGGACCTAGGAACGCCCGCCCACTTGAGCCATGTTGCCTTCAGGGCCTCATGCAGGGCACCAAGAAGGCCTGGGGTTTGGCGGATGGAACAGAAGGCTGGGAATTTAAAATTTTTAAAAAGGCACCTTCTGGCTTCGCTCCACTGGAAACATGCATGACCTTGAGCAGACCTGGTTTCCCCCCAGCCTGTGGATATCCCTTCCCGACACGATGCTCCGCTCGCACAGAGGTGTTGGGGGAATAACCAACATGTTCATGAAACGACCTGAAGGCGCCCAGGAGACAGGAGCAGAGTGGCACCGGGCACGGGCGCGAAACGGGTGGTGGGAGACAGACGTGCCCGGAGCCCGCCCCGCAGCAGCTGCCCGGGATGGGGGGAGGGAGGCGGGAGGCGCGCCAGGCCCGAGCCAGGGCGGCCGCTGGGACGCTCGGCACCCCCTCAATTTGAAAAACAGCCATGAGGACAAAAACCTTTTCTTACAAAGTGAGAAACGGCCTCAAAGCTGCATTATCTTATCATACTGGCGAGGCGTTCCGGGGAAAGGATTTGTTTCTTTAAATGGGGACGCATTCTCTCAGGGGGACTCGGGCACAAAGGGCCCGGGGTCCCGATTGAATTGTCACTCGGGGTAACTTTTGACAAGCCTGTCATCTGTCCATTTTCTCCCCTGACCCAGTGGTCCTCCGAGAGATCAGAGGGGAGGCGAGGATTAGGTCATTGTGCGCGGGCGAATACAGTTTCTCTGAGAAAGAAATTCCTCTTGCTGGAGTTGACTAGGAAACATGGAGCATGGAGCGGGAACCTGGTGACCGCGCCGGCCAGCGGCCCGTCCTGCTCTTAGTCAGCCCTCCTCGGCTCGGGTCCTTACACGCAGTCTTTTCTCTCCCGGGCAGCTCATCACAGTGCTCCCAACGTGGGGGTGAGGGTGGGGTGGGGGTGCCACAGCTCTCCTCTAGGTGCGGCGATAGCGCTGGCTTGTTTTCCGTTTATACCTTCTCCTCCCCTCGCCATGGAATTTAAGTCCAACCGTTGGATGATATTACGTGTCTGTTTTTCTCCAGCGTGTGCACCGCCCTAGCCTGGGCCGCGGGCGCCGGTTTTGTGGTCAAGGTTGCCTTGTGAGGAGGCGGCTGTGCCTGTGGTGTTGTGTGGGCCCCGCTCACGGAGCGGGCAGCAGGGTTCGCATCCAGCCCTCTCACCCCGGCCGGAGGGCCCCTGTACACTCCCGGGGAAGGGGAGGAGCGGGCTTCCGTGGTTTTTAACAACCTCGTCCTTTTGGCTTCCAAGCACGGGCTGCATCCTGGGAGTTGGACTGGCGCTGTCCCTCATGAGCCACAGCGGCCAGACGGAGTCGCGCGTCCACGTGGCCGCGTCGCTGCGGAAGCTGTCCGCCTGCCTCGACGACAGCGGGAGCCAGAGCAGGACCTGCCAGGAGGTAGGGGGCGAGGTCCCAGGCCCCTTCCCTGTCCCGGCTTTCGCTTTCTTGTCGCCGCCGCCGATTCTATGCTCGACACATTTTGGTGGCCCTGGAATTAAATCCTTCCTCGACCTCATCTGGGATAAGGAGAACGTCTGAGTGGCAAGCCACCTCCCGTAGATCGCAAGGGTTTCACATCGGGCAGCTGTTTAAGTCAACTTGGACTTCAATGTGGCAAGTGAGATAAGAGCCGGCGTGAATACAGACTCCCAAGTCAGCATCACTAGCAGGCGCTCCCTGCGAAGCGCTGTGGTTTCTGGAGGGAGGTTGAATGGAGAGTGTGAGAATTAGGCCCGAGCCGATGTAACTTAAAAAAAAAAAAAAAAAAAGGCCAGGAAATAGCTTAAGAAACTGCAGATGGAGAAGGCATTTGCTTTTTTAAATGTCAGCCAGCATGGAAGTCGCTGGAGAGATTCCCTTCACCACGTTAAATGAAGGGCTTTTCTGTGGTGGCCCCAATACATGCAGACTTGCAGTTCATGTGGCACCATCTGTATGTCGGCCGTGGGGGGGGGGGGTCCACAGGCTGGACCCTGTGCTCCTTGCCAGAAGGAGCGGGAGGTGACCTCTGGCCTGGCCAGACTCTACCCCCCCCCCCCTCCCAGGCTGTGTCCCGGCGGCGAGCTGTTGAGGAGCATAAAGCCCGATGTGTCCCTGCACACCGCCTCCTCTCCAGTGTGGGGCCAGTTGACTGAGTCGGTGAATTTCTGGGCAGCACAGAGGGCTGAAGTTTTGTTCTCAGACATGCCCCACATTGCCATTTTAATTTTTTTTAATATAGTTTATTGATTTTAGAGAGGAAGAGAGAGAGAGAAAGAGAAAGAGAGAGAGAGAGATAGAAACATCAATGATGGAGAGAATCACTGATTGACTGCCTCCTGCACACCCCCTCCTGGAGATCAAGCCCCACTACCCAGGCATGTGCCCTTGACCGGAATCAAACCTGGGACCCCTCAGTCCACAGGCTCTGTCCATTGAACTAGGGCCCCACATTGCTGAGCACGATTCAAAAGGACATATTTTTTTTAAGCAAAAGGAGAAAATAAAACTTTGCCACCCGGAAGCACTTTGGCTAACAGACGAAAGCAATGCTTTCCTAACTGAGGCGTTTGACTGCTTGATGTTTTGATGTCCGAGGCCTGGGACACGCGCTTTGTTTTTTCCTCCCCTCTCCTGTTTTATTGGCCAGTTTCTACCTTAGAAACCGCTTAATTCGCTTAATTCTTTTCCGGCGAATACACCAGCGTGAGGAGATGCCCATTTCCACTTGGGCTTGAGAAGGTTTCATCATGAAAATGCAACACAACGGGGAGGTAGTGATTAACTATGATTTGCAAAAATTGAGGCTCAAATAGGTTGCTTGGCTTGCCTGACGCTGCTTAGCCAATAAAGGATCCATTTAGAATATACAGCTGAGTATTCCGCCTCTACTCCCAGCGTTTTTATTTGTATTCATTTATCCACTCATGGATTCACTTACTTATGAAATTATCCTACAGTGCTAGGAAGTGGGGGGGGGTGTTACCTCTCTTTTATACAGTTTATCTGACTCTAAAGCCCTCAGTCGTGGTCCATTCTGCTCCATTGCCGCTCCTGGGGCACCTTGACGCAGCTGCGTCTCTAGCCCTCTGCTGCTTGGATCAGGCCTGTGGCACTCAGTAATGTCCACCGTAATGTCCTCCGTAATGTCCACACCGCTTATGCACGGCGTGTCCTGAATTGGTGAGGGAGCTTCTTGGTTTTGAATCTCTCTCCTGGCACTCGCTGGCTCGGCGTAGTTGAGTCTCAGCATCCTTATCTACGGAGCAGGAATAAGGACGCTCACTCGCCACGTTGTTAGCAAATACAGGTGCCCGTCTGTCTGTGGGAGGCATGCTTAAATCCAGCCCTTCCTGGGGAGACGTGTGACCCAATATTCATGTCCGCTACACCTTGTTCTTTCATTTCCCTCGTGAAGGCACGCTGTCCTGCTGTCTTTTCTTCTAGGTCCTGGCCTACACCCTCAGCTGCGTGTGCACAGCAGCATTCAGCGCCGGCATCATTGAGGCTGCGGAGGCCGAGGACACCATGAGCAAGCTCCGCCTGTTAGTGGAGAGCAACCAGCAGGTTGGAAAGCGCACCCAGATTCCCTCCCTCTGGGCTGCTCAGGCTGCTCTCAGCCCTGATGCCGACTTCCTCTGGTTAGGGGACATGGGATATTTTTCATGCCCAGAGCTGAGGAGCTCCTAATTATCCTCTTGTCTCAGAGCTATGGCCAATAATCACGGGCCTTTTTCTCTCATTCCTTATGTCCTCCTGCAGACTTTTTTTTTTGGTTGGAGAGAGTACATAGCCTTTTCAAAATGAACACACAGAGGGCTCTTATAAGGTCAAACCTTAGCAAATACAAGGCAAATAATATAGGCTAAATATGTATAGGAAAAAATCAAATGCCTGTAAATTAAATTAAATACTGTTAAATGTTCCCTCTAAAATATTATTCAGCCTTAAAAAGGAAGAAAATTCTAAGCTACATCAGGGATGAATCTTGAGGACATCACGCTAAGTGAAATGGGCAATCACAAAAAGAAGCGTACTGTATGATTCTATTTATAAAGGCACCTAGAGTCATCACATTCATAGAGAGAGAAAACAGAATGGTGGTCGCCAGGGGGGAGGGGGGGAGGGGGTGTTCTTGTTTAATGTTTAGAGTATAGAGTTTAATGTATAGAGTTTCAGCTTAACAAAATAAAAAGAGTTCTGGATGGTAGTGATTGGTTACACAGTAATGTGAGTGTACTTAATACCACTGAATTGCATAGTTAAAAATTATTAAGGTGGTAAATTTTATGTTATATGTATTTTACCACAACTTTAAAAATTGAAGGGGGAGAAAAGCTCTGTCTGATTAGACATGTTCTAGGATTTTCTCATTGCTGATGGTAGTGTTTTGGGGGGGGGGGGTTGTTTTGTTTTGTTTTTGTTTTTTAAGGTTTCTCTAAGGTCTCAATATTGGCCATAGTGGGCCAATTCAGGATTCACTGGTTTTAAATGCATATTGTTTAGTATTGTTACTAGTTTATGATAATTTGCCTGCTCGCGTTCAGTAGGGTCTGCAACATCAAAATGTAGACGTTGACATACTCAGTGCTCCTTCTGAGGCATTTTCTCTTCTTATTTGGAAGTTGACAGCTTGTGTGATCTACTTGGGCATTTTCGCTGGAACCCCTTCTGAAATGTGGATCATCTGAGCCACGTTGCTCAACAGTGCGGTGGTATTTCCCTCAAATAAACCACTCGCTGCAGCTGACGCCTTTGCAATGAGACTGTAGCTTCTGTTACAAACCGAAGTCTAGGGTTTTGTTTGTTTGTTTTTGAGGCTTATCTCTCTATTATTTATTTATTTGAGATAGTCTAGCCTTGTTGAAGTTTGATTCACAAAATTGTAATTTTTTCTTTTTTTTTTCTTTATTGATTAGGGTATTACATATGTGTCTTTATCTCCTCCTTCCACTGCCCTCCCCCCCACCCCCACACACACACACAAAGTCTAGGTTTTTTAAACCTGCCGCTCTCCGGTTTTCAGATGCCTCAAGAACTTGCCGGGAGGAGAGGGAGCCCCTGGGGTGCTTGTGCTGCGCTGTAAACACTGCTGACCGGGCATCCTTCCCTTTGCTTACCCCCGTTCCTGTTTGTTTGTAACAGACTTCTGGTTTTGCCTTGGCGTTGGGCAACCTCGTTCATGGTTTGTCTGTGTGTGGACATGGAAAAGCCGAAGACCTGGGCAGCAAGTTGCTCCCTGCCTGGATCAGGACCGTCCTAACAGAGGTAGAGGTCGCCACTGCATGGGTCTTAGTTTTGTATAAAGGAAAAAGGCTACTTCATTGGACCATTTGTAGATAACTGCTCAGGCATAGAGCTGAACACTAAAAGAATGGGCGATTTCAAATGAAAGAGAAACGTGAGTTTTTCAGCCCTTATACAGGATACATCCTGTCAACTATGATAGTTTTTTATTAAACTGGTTACTTGGACAGTGTTTTAATTTTAAGCAACCTTGTGGTTTTGAAAAAAAACAAAAACAAAAACAAAAAACAAAAAAAAACAAGAAGCCACTTATGATCTAACAACTTCAGCCTGTAGCTTTATTCAAGTCTGGGGCCATTTTTGGTTCAGTGATACAGGTTATGTTGGCCCTACCCATTTAGTACCATTTGACCATTAATTTCTCTCTGATACAGTAAGTTTTCTAGAATTCAAACCCAAGGACCGTTTCCCTCTTGACATGTTCTTTGTTTTCAGGGCTCTCCCACAATGCTTTGCTTGGCAGCGCTCCATGGCATGGTGGCCTTGGTAGGCTCGGAAGCGGGTGTAATGCAGGTAAAAAGAAAGAAAGAAATCTGAATGTGTACCTAGCCACAGCACAGCAGAATACCTAGCCTCTCAGTATGCTAAGGGACAGAAGAAGAAATGCTCATCGTAATGGTTACACTGGGCTTTGCAGTGACTTTAATGTATATAAAATTATTATTTTTTTAAAAAAAATTTTTATTTGAGAGAGAGGAAGGGAGAGGGAGAGAAAGAGAAACACCAGTTGGTTACCCCTGCACCTCCCTCCTGGGCATTGAGCTCAAAACCCGGTCCTGTGCCCCAACCAGGAATTGAACTGGTGACCTCTTGGTACATGTAGGGCCGCTCAACTAACTTAGCCGCACTGACCAGGGCAGAAAATTGTTCTTTGCTGAGAATTCTTTGTATAAGAGATTTTTCCCCCATTATTTTATTTGATTTGTAGGTATTAAACCTAGTCAACTTAATATACTTGCTACAGAGTTCCCTGCCTAAGAAAAGCTAATGAATCATAAGAAATTACAGAAATCATTTATAAGAAACTCCATTGTACATCTGTAATGTTTAAGTTAGTATCTAAGTACATTTTTTTTTTCACTCTAAAATGTTTCCAGCCCTGCCGGCATGGCTCAGTGGTTGAGCATTGACCAGAAGGTCACAGTTCAGTTCCCAGTCAGGGCACATGCCCTGGTTGTGGGCTCGATGCCTGGTGTGGGGCGTGCAGGAGGCAGCTGTTCAGTGATTCTCTCTCATCACTGATGTTTCTATCCCTCTCCCTGTCCCTTCCTCTCTGAAATCAATAAAAATCTATTTTTTAAAACAATAAAATGTTTTCCATAGTGGACACAGATATGCGTAAGTTTGTAAGTAATCCTAGGGGCCTCCTTTGTTTATACGGTTCAGGATCATTAAGTGACTGCTGCGTGCCGCGCTGAACTGGTGCTGGGAAATCGGTGACAAAGCCTGGGCCCTGCTCTCCAGGACCTCACTGTGAAGTCTGTGTTTGAACGACAGGACACAGTGATAAATGGCTGCCTAGTGTAGAAGATGGTAGCTCACCCACTAGGAATGTCATCACAGACTTTTTCAGGGATGTTGGACTGGATTTTTTTTTTTTTTTTCTTTCAGCTCAAGTCAGAAGCCATCCAGACCTCTCAGTTTCAAGCCAGACTTAATGAAGTCATTAGAGCCTTAACACAGGTGAGAAGAGGGAGTCAAAGCCCTTCAGGGGGAAAACACGTGTCCCCCTTTTTGTCTTCTGATGCAAACTGTTTTCCTTAGAAAATGAGGAAATCTCTGTTACTGGTGGTGAGTTTAAGAGCACTTGAAAATGGTTTGTGGCCCTGTATTTGCTGGGGGAGGGGGACTACTCTGGGAAAAAAAGGAAGCTGGCATTTTGAGTTAAGTTAGCATTAGTTTCCCATAAAAATCAAAGCCTGGCCTTGCAAGGAGAAAGGGACGGTGATCGGAGGGCAGGCAGATGTCTGAGTCTCACGTCGAGCGGCACCAGCTCCCATGTCACTGAGACAAGGATGTGAGTAAATCCCTGTCAGAGTTAGCCTTGCTGAAGAATTAACATAGTTATGTGTTGAGAAATGGTTTTATACTTAATATTTTTATTTTTTTAATGATTATGTTTACTGCATGAAAGTTGGAGGTGCGGACAGCACAGAAGAAGCTGAGCAGATATCGCAGGTGGTGCTCGCGGCCAGAAGACCTGCCCCTCGTGGCCGGGCATTGCTTTCCAGGCATTCTCGTTTTCTTTGTCTGCTCGGCGTTCTCTCTGCACATGACCTCTGTGTCCTCGTCTTGTCCCTTAGCCTACTTTTCTTCTTGTAAAATGTTGGTGATTATAACACCTGAAGAACTTTTAGTAATTCAAGTTTCAAAAGCAAACATCAATTTCTGAACAGAAGAAACTGTCTTTTTCCTGTATGAATATGAACATTCTAAAAAAAAAATACTTAAACTTAAGTTGCTATAACTTGGGAGAAAAATCTATAATTTAAACTATTTTTAAAATGCTTATTTATGATCAAGTATTAATAGAAGAGTATTTAAAGAAGAGAACTTAATAATATCTCCTTCCATTTTTTAGAGGTATTTTAAACAAATTATCACCTCTTTTTACCTTTTGGATTTCCTTTTCCCAGTTTTTTATAATATTTTGAGACCTATCTGACTCAGGGATACCTGAGACAAGCACTGCTATGCTCGTCTATCATCAGTTGATTCACTAATTCATTCATTCTTTCATTCACTCATTCATCCATTCAGCAACACTTGTTGACCACCTACTAAATCATCTCAGATTTAGTAGAGTAGACAGGTGATATTACACCTTGTCATAGAGCTTCTCGTTACCAGACAAGCCACCACCGCATATAAGATTCTTGACTGTGAGTGGCCTTTTAGTGAATTGAGTTTGGATCATTTCCCATCACTGAACTGTCACATCTTCATCCACAGGTCATCAGTGTGTCCGGGGTGATTGGTCTCCAGTCCAACGCGATCTGGCTTCTAGGACATCTTCACCTCTCTACTCTGTCCTCAAATCAAAGTAGAACCTCCGGTAAGAGTAGAGCCATCCGACCCTGGAGCTGGAAGGAGGATGCTGGCCCAGGCTATGTACTCTGTTAAGAGCATTGGTCTCTACAACAACCCTAAGGGTATTGCCGCCCCTGTTTGGCATCAGGAAATGGGCCGTGGAAAGGCGTCCTGGCCTTCCCAGGGTCACGAGGCAGTTGGTGGCGGACACCAGTTTGAACTTAGATCTGTCGGCATCCAAAGCGCATGCTCTTTTCACTCTTGCTTCCTGCCTCCCTGGGAGGACAGTTCAGACATTGAGTCTAACCCCGTATTTTATACATGAAGAACTTGAGGCTCAGAAATATTATGTAACTTATGTACAGAGCTGGTTCAGTGACAAATCCAGAAAGAAAAGAACCAGGTCTCTGAAGCTTAGAACAAAATTCTTTTTCTTTTACCAGATGTCATCATCATAGTTTGTATACTACTCATATTCATTAAAAGTCTCTTCCTCTCACAGCCATCATGGCTCAGTGGCTGAGTGTTGACCAATGAACCAGGACGTCACGGTTCAATTCCCAGTCAGGGCACATGCCCCGGTTGCAGGCTCCATCCCCAGGAGGGGCCGTGCAGGAGACAGCTGATCAGTGATTCTCTCCCATCTCTGAAATCAATAAAATTTTTTTTTAAATTTACAAGAAAGTAAAAATCTGTTCACATATGGCTGGAGTTCTTCTGGCCTCTGCTTTTGAGAAAATAATGGGGTAAGTGCATTTAAAGTTGCGCATCTCATTGACTGGAACTGAAATTCTCGGTCTTAGTATAACAAGGCTTTTTCTATTTCCAGCTTTTTTTTATAACAAGCAATAAGGAATATTTGCAATTCCCACATGCTTAATTTATGCTCATACTCGAAGATTTTTCTGGGAGGCATCCCTCTAATGTACTGGGACCTGTATCTGGTCCTCGCTCTTGATAGACTTTTGACCCACTGGCTCTCTTGGACCCAGGCCAGAGGGGTTTAGGTACCAAAGATTCCTCATTAAAACCTAGTTCCCCACATGCCCTGACAGGTAGTGTGTGGACAGCGTTACCGTGAACACGGGCCCCTGTAATTACTGTCTCCCTCACTTTGAGTCACTCCTGAGCTATAGCAATAGGGCATTTTTCCGCAGCATTCCCAACATAATGAACTTCAGACAGCTGGCAGCTGGCATATTAAAATGGAGGAAAGAAAGAAAACTTGGTCATCGGAGGAAACCCTGGATAATGCTGGTTTTGAAGGGCAGTGCTCTCACAGGTCCTGGTACAACAGCGTGTTTGCTTTTTAACATAGGCTTTTTGTTGTTAAGAATGGTTTATTGATTTTTAGAGAAGGGAGAGAAACATCGATGTGACAGCACAACATGGATTGGCTGTCCCCTGCACGCCCCCCACCTCCTACACTCCCCCACCAGGGATCAAGCCCGCAACCTGGGCATGCGCCTTGACAGGGAATCGAACCAGCAACCCCTTGGTGCATTGGTTGATGCCCAACCAACTGAGCCACCCCAGCCAGGGCTGCTTGGGTTTTTAAACGTTATGGGCTGTATGGGCTGGCCCACATAAACTCAGGTCAGGTCATAGTGACTCATTCTACACCCAGGTTCTTTGGAACCAAGTGATTGTGTGTCTGGAAAAGTACAGCTACTTGTTTCTGATGGAATTTTCTGGGAGGAAAAGAATCCTGGAAACTCCCAGGGCTCGGCGAGCATAAATGTCACTGCCCCGCCGTTCCGGGTCAGCAGCACCTGGTTATTATTTGTCCCTTAGTCCCTGCCTCAAGAAGGAAGAGATGGGTTGCTGCTGATACTGGCTGTTACATCTCATGGCTCCTATGTCCGATTCAGGATGTCCTGCAGTGGCTCCCTGAACGGTGGTCTCGGCCTGCACGCCCGGCAGACGCCTTCCTGACACTGAGGAGGTCACAGGCCCGGGGCTCACTGATGGGACAGTGTGGCAAGGATTTTTTTTTTTTTAACCACATCAGTAAAACATTCCTCCTCTGTGGTTTCCACCCTCTCCTGGGTTTACTGCCATTTTAGATAGCTCGCCTCGCCTAAGCGATGACTTCAAGGCCAGCCACTTTAATAGAATTAGCTGCCGCCACAGAGTATTGTGCTGAGACTAATGGCGTAAACATCGCCGCTTTGTCTCCAAGGTTGATTTGGCAGCATTATCTTTCCTTCATTAGCCCCGCCAAGTTCATTGGTTAATTTGATCACTTTTTTCTGTCTCCACAGTTCCTACTGACTACAGCTATCTGCCTGAAAGCAGTTTTATTAGAGCAGCCATTGGCTTCTGCATTACCGGAGGGAAAAAAGGCAAGTAAACACATTCCTCAAGTTTTATCCTTCTCTCTGCATATTCAGTAAGGAGCGTGCCTTGAGCATGCTTCCGTGTGAGTAAACAGCGCACATCCGAAGGGCTGGTGGTTTTCTTCTACGTAGAGCATCTTTGCAGTGGGGAGGACGCGGATCCCACCACGTTAAACGTCACATAAAGCACACCTGGTGCCGAGTCTCCCGCATCGCCCTATCTGGCCTGGTTGGTAAGAGGGAGGGGTGCTCTGTGAAGACCTTACTTCCTCTTCCGTCCGGGGATTTCAAAGGAGCAGGCGCCCGTTGCTTTCCGAGTCAGTTCTAAATGGACGTCACCCGGAAAGGGGAACGGGGCTGGGTGCCCTGTGTGTTCCAGGACCTGACTGGGCAGCGGGTCTCCCCTGAGCCTTGTGTGACCACCCGGCGTGGTTGGAGTCACTGGCTCTGGGTTTCACTTTCAGCCTATGTTCTTTTTCTCTGCAAACACTTGTCCTTTGGGATTCTTTCTTCCCGTCGCCCACATTAGAGCGGAGGCGGTCCGAACACGGAGACTGAGTGCCTTCTGTTTCAACTGGAGCCAGAGGAACGCCATCTAAGTTATTAAATAAACACTCTCTAATGGTACACGTACTGTTCCGTGCTGCGGGGAGGAGATGGATTCGAACTGAGCACGTCACAGCCCAGAAATCAGTTTCTCCCACTGGTGTTGGCTGGTTCCATTCTTCCTCGGGCAGGGCGGTTCGGGAGTTTGATTAATGAAGACGTGAAAGAGTAAATTCTTAACCTTTGAAAGGGACCCTAAAGGTCACGTCGTCTGATTTCCCGCTGGATGCAGAAATCCCTGGCGCTTCCAGATTACAAACTCCCTTCAGAGCGTGGAGATGAATCCCTTTCGTTTTTGCAATTCTAGAAATTGTGCTGTCCTCCTAGGGTCCTGAGTTAGCGTGATTTGCTTTCACACGTCCTGAGTGGAAGCTGATACATGGTTATGTCATTCTTATACATGATACAGTTATAGCTAAGCATGTCATATGTCACTCATATTGTGAAGTTCATTGTTTAGAGCGCCATCCATCAAGTCTATTTGAAGTACCTATGACAATAAAGATATCTTCGTAAGTAAAATATATATATATATATATATATATATATATATATATATATATATATATGCTAAAGGAGCATCTAAAATGTCCATGGCTAGAATGATTCCAGGGATATATATTTTTTTTGCTTAGTTTTTGTTTGGTCACTCCCTGATAGCTTATAACATGAGATAATTTCCACGAGAGAGAAAAAAATCCTTAAGGTCAAATGAAGGATAGACTCTTTCCCAGTGGATAAAATGTCAATTGGCTTCCCAGCTCTTGGCAGAAAAGGATTTTCTCCGCAGCCTGTGGGACCTGCTCGGCTGAACGTAACGTTTATGACACAGACCTGGCACAACAGGAGCCTTCTGCTCCAAACCTGAGCAGCCAGGGGGCTGCCCTCGGCAATGTCACTGCGGCCCTCCTGCGCGCTGTTCAGAACCAGATAAACCAAGTATGGAAAAGGCCCCGTTACCAGTCCGATGGCTGGCGCTTTCAGGTTGTGGGAGAGGGCTGCCTTCCCGTCAGGTTTGCTGACTAGATTCAGAGGGAAATCTATTCAGCCTCACACATTACTAACGGTGACCCCGAGGAGTGGGGGCCGTGGGAGGCTGACCCCAGTCTCCGAAGCCCATTTACAAAAACAAAACCAGGCCCCGCTCTTGGGGACTGGAGGGGTGGCCCAGTGTGGAGGTGTGCATGCCAACGACGGCTGCTGCTTCAGTATGCCCAGCTCATTTGAATTTTAATAACTCCCTTCTGAAGCAGCTTTTGAGTTGAAATGTCGGGATGTCATTCCCCAGAGCCGGGCGGAGCTGCAGATGGGAAGGATGACAACTTTGGTGAGCTCTTTTGAGGGAGAGATGGCTCTCGTGGGTGAAAATCATGCTTGGCACAGGCGGAAGGTGGCACACTTTAGGGAGAGAGCGCGGCTCCATTGCCTCTGTGTGCCATTGCTAGCTCACACGAGGAAGACCAATGGGATGAGTTATCCCTGTGCCACATTCATGCCAGGAGATTGGGCATCAGGATCTCAATTTTAGGCAATCACATTTCAGAGGGCGAATCTATTCATCTGCTTTCTGATGCTTAGGGCTCTTCTCACTATGTGATAGAACATACAAGATGTTTACAGAATCCTATACGTTCATAGTAGGCCTTCATTTTAAAACCATACAAAATAGATTAAATCCTTTCTAGTTATTAAAGACTTCATTTAATAATTTTCAATATAACTGGGTTTTGTTTTGCTATATCCTGTAGCATTCTCTTTCTTCTAGCAGATGTATTATTCCTTGTTCTTTGTCCTTATCTATTCCTATGGACATTTCTTGACTATGCTAGGCTTAAAATTTGTTTGTAATTTAAGTCTTCCTGTCATGGAATCATTTTTTCCCTTTTAAGAAACTTTAAATTTTGACTCTTATTTTCTTCTTTTCAATTTATTTATTCTTTTTTCTGACTTCTGGTATTTTTTTCAACCTCATTGCATTTTCGTATTTCAAGATTTCATTTACTTTTTTTTATAAAACATTTAAAATGTATTAGGAGTTCTTAATAAAATGATTATTTCTGGTGCTAACATTATGTATTTGCACCTAATGATTGAAGATTGTTTTTCTTAACATTGTGTTGCTGGGGAATGTGACTAATTTTCTAAGCTTATATTTTTCTATTTGACTTTGAAATTCACAGTGAGAAGTATTATTTGAGGGAAGTATATTTAAATCCTTATAATAAAATCAATGTGAATGGCATTTCTTCCTTGATACAAATTCATTGTTCAGTGATCTGTATATATAAGTATTGGGCTTATGTATGAACTAGAGATAGGTATATTCTCAATCATTTTTGAACTACTGACATGAGATATAATTGTCGACAAGTCTAGCCAAAGGAGCAGAATTAGTGAGCTCTGAGTATAAAATAAATTATATGAGAAAGCTGTGCTATTTTTCTGATGAAATTATGGAATCGGTTGCCAAGACTATTATTTTAAAGTACTTTAATTTAGTAATAATTAACCTATACAATTATTTTTTAAAGTATTAGAAATGGGTACATGTGTATAGCCCTGTTTAAAAATGGTATAAAGAAGATTAAAAATAACCACCTACAATCTCACCCCTAGAGAAGGCCACAGTAGACATTCCAGTGTATCTCCTTTTAGATAGTGGTGTGTTATGATGAATCATAAAATTTATAGTATTTTGTCTGCTTTTGACAAATTTAACAACTTCCCATGTACTTGGACATAATCACCACTGATCTCCAAAGGAAAGCTTGAAGGGAAGCAGAAAAAGAATCCTTGCATTATTTTCTAGATATTTGTTAAGTGGTATATTTTGGGGATGTTTAACTTCTAATATTATTGTAAACACCATGAAAATATGTAAAATCAAAAAAGTCACCAATTATTCCATGTCCCATGTCCCTTGAGCAGTGACGATTGCTTTTGACCTTTACTTTTTAATTTGTTGTTTTTATGCACACACAATTTTTCCATATTTTCGAGTATACATATACTTTATATTTTACCTTATTATTACATTAAAAGCATTTGCCTGTTTTCCATATGTCTCCATAATTACCAATTTTTAAATGACTGTAGACTATTCCATCAAGTTAATCAAAATTAACAGTTTCCCTATTAGTCATTAAAATGTTTCTATTATACAAAACATCTTTTTTTATTTTATTCAAAAATAATTAAGGACTTTCTTTTTTGTTTGGGGTTTTTTCCTTTTTATTGCACAAAATTCATGCAAGAGTAGGCCCCCGCTGGCCCTGCTGCCTCTCGGGCCTGCAGCCCAGCCCACTGGTCGTTCTGGAAAGTGGGTCCACCATCTGGTCTAATTAGCATATTAGCTCTTTATTGTACATGATTACATAGGATTGGGGTGACACTGGTTAACGGAAATACAGGCTTCAGGTGCACAATTCTACAACACATCATCTGTACCCTGCATTGTGTGTTTAACACCCCCCCCCCCAAGTCAAGGAGGAATCTTTAATATTTTCTTTTTTTTTTAATATTTTTTATTAAGGTATTATCTGTGTACATAGCTTATCATTGCCCCCCCCCCCATAGATGCCCTCCCTCCCCAGAGTTTTGTGTCCATTGGTTGTTCTTATATGCAAGCATACCAGTCCTTCGGTTGATCTCTTATCTCCCCCAGATCTCCCTACCCTCCCCCCCCCCCCCGCTGTCATTTGACAGTCTGCCTGTTGTTTTACTGTCACTATATCTATCTTTCTGTTCATTCGTTTATAATGTTCTTTAATATCCATAAATGAGTGAGGTCATGTAGTGTTTCTCTTTCATTGACTGGCTTATTTCACTCAGCATGATGCTCTCCAATTCCATCCAGGTTACTGCAAATGATGAGAATTCCTTCCTTTTTATGGCAGCATATATTTTCTAATTGATTTTAGAATGAGAGAGAAAAACATCTATTTGTTCCACATATTTATGCATCCGTTGGTTGATTCTTGCATGCACCCTGTCCAGGAATCTAATCTGCAAGCTTGTGCACCGGGACAGTGCTCCAACCAACTGAGCTGGTACCCGGCCAGGGCCAAGCCAAGGAGAGCATCTTTACACATGTAGTTTTCTTCTGCATGGAACCTTCCTTAAAACAAATGCTCAACCATTCATTAGTGGGCAAGAGTCTGAGGACTTGTTGATGATAGGGACGACATGGCCTCATACATTGCTCTTCAAAAGGGTTGTACCCGTTTTCAGTACTTCAGTCCTGTCTGACGATGCAAAGCAGAGAATTATCGCGGTTAAAAGCATGGCTGTGAGACTGCCAGGGCTCATACCCACTTCTGCCGCGTGCTGGCTGTGTAACTCCAGGCAAGCGGCTAAGTCTCTTAAGCCTCAGTCGCTCCTGGAAATGGAGAAAATAATGGAATCTTGTTTATAGATCTCGTCGTAAGGATTACAAGTTTACAAATTGCTTTGTGTAACAGTGCTTAGAAAACAAAGTAAATAATAAACCCTCTCTGGTTATCATACTAGAAAGCAAACCAACATATAGGTGAACAAATGACTACAGTAAAAACCAGTCAGGTATAAAATGATACCTTAAGACTTTAATTTGCATTTCATCGCCAGAAGGAATAAACATTGCTGCATGTACCTGCTACTTGAGAGGTTGTTTCTTTTTTATTTAAATTTTAGAGAGTTTTTTTAATGTACCTTTTTTTTTTCTTGTGAAATAATTTCAAACTTACAAAACCATGAAAACAGCCAGGTAACTCCTCTGTTCCTTTCACCTGACAGTCAGGTTTCGCTGACAGTTGAAAGGATGTCCTTCCCTACAAAGAATTTAATCTTGAATGTCACACTGTCCTTATTTATCATCTCTTTGTCTCCTTTAGCCTGGAGTAGTCCCTCAACCTTTCTTTGTCTTTCATGACGGTGACATGTTTTAAATTATAAGTGAGGTATTTTCTAGAACATTCTTCTGTTTGAGTTTGCCTGCTGTTCTTCCCAAGAGGGTCAAGCATCTTTGGCAGGAATGCCAGGGACCTGAAGCTCTGCTCTTCTCCCCGCATCCCTCCCGTCAGGGGGCACTTGGTCTGCTCCCTCTGGAATGTTAACTTTGATCATGTAGGTGATACCTTCCAGTTTCTTTGCTGTAAAGTTTCTCTTTTCCCTTATCAATCAGCATCTTGTGTGGAGATAATTTGAGACTTTACGAATATCTCATTTGTTAGCCTTTCACCCATTAGTTTTAATATTAGTAATGTTTTCTTGCCTGAATTAATTATTACTATAGTATTTGCCAAAAGGTGATTCTCAAAATTCTGTTATCCCTTTTCCTTTTGGTAGGCATTATACTGTAAGGGAATGCTGTTCGCTCCTTTATCCCTCTTTCTTTCCTTATTTCTTAGTATAAACTACTAAATTCCTGGTTTTTTTCTTTATTGTTTAAGGTATTACATATGTGTCCTTATCCCCACCCCATTGTCCCCCATCCCCCAACTCATACCCCTGGTGTCTGTGTCCATTGATTAGGCTTATATGCAAACAAGTCCTTTGGTTGATCTCCCCCCTTATCCCCACCCTCCCTTACCTTCCCTCTGAGGTTTGATGGTCTGATGGATACTTCTCTGTCTCTGGATCTGTTTTTGTTCATCAGTTTATGTTGTTCACTATATTCCACAAATGAGTGAGATCATGTGATATTTATCTTTCTCTGACTAGCTTATTTCACTTAGCATAATGCTCTCCAGTTCTATCCATACTGTTGCAAATGGTAAGAATTCCTTTTTTTTAACCACAGCATAGTATTCCATTGTGTAAATGTACCACAGTTTTTTAATCCACTCATTTGCTGATGGGCACTTAGGCTGTTTCCAAATCTTAGCTATGGTGAATTGTGCCACTATGAACATAGGGGTGCATATATCCTTTCTGATTGGTGTTTCTAGTTTCTTGGGATATATTCCCAAAAGAATATATCTTTTCTTTTGATTACTGGGTCAAATGGGAGTTCCATTTTTAGTTTTTTGAGGAAAATCCATACTGTTCTCCACAGTGGCTGCACCAGTCTGCATTCCCACCAGCAGTGCACGAGGGTTCTCTTTTCTCCGCATCCTCGCCAGCACTTGTTGTTTGTTGATGTGTTCATGATAGCCATTCTGACAGGTCTGAGATGGTACCGCATTGTCATTTTGATTTGCATCTCTCTGATGATTAGTGACTTTGAGCATGTTTTCATGTGTCAATTGGCCTTCCTTATGTCCCCTTTCGAAAAGTATCTATTTAGGTCCATTGAACATTTTTTGATTGGGTTGTTTATCTTTCTTTTGTTAAGTTGTGTGAGTTCCCTGTAAATGTTGGAGATTAAACCCTTATCGGTGATAACTTTGGCAAATATATTCTCCCATGCAGTGGGCTTTCTTGTTATTTTGTTAGTTTCTTTTGCTGTGCAGAAGCTTTTTATTTTGATGTAATCCCATTTGCTTATTTTCTCTTTAGTTTCCATTGCCCTGGGAATGGTATCTGTAAAGAAATTGCTTCAGCATATGCCTGAGATTTTGCTGCCTGTGGATTCCTCTAATATTTTTATGGTTTCCCATCTTATGTTTAAGTCCTTTATCCACGTTGAGTTTATTGGTGTGTATGGTTGGTGGTCTCTAAATTCCTATTTTATTTAATTATTTATCCACTGTTTCAATCCTCACATTGTTCCAGATTTAGATCAGTAAGGGCCCCTTTAAGTTGGCTCTTGTGTCCTTTTGACATGACCCTGTCATTCTTTGAGATACTTTCTTTCTTTGTGGACAAGAGGTTTAAGGCTCGCCGAAACCGGTTTGGCTCAGCGATAGAGCCTCAGCCTGTGGACTGAAAGGTCCCAGGTTCGATTCCGGTCAAGGGCATGTACCTGGGTTACAGGCACATCCCCAGTAGGAGGTGTGTAAGAGGCAGCTGATCGATGTTTCTCTCTCATCGATGTTTCTAACTCTCTATCCCTCTCCCTTCCTCTCTGTAAAAAAATCAATAAAATATTTTTTTAAAGAGGTTTAAGGCTCAAAAAAAGAGGTTGTAGCATCCTCAGCCCTGTAATAGCCAGATAGCTCAGCTTCTTCCATGACTCGGCTTCTTCCTAGTGCAGACTGATATTTAGAAGCAAAGATCTGGCTACACATCATCCGATTGCTGTTGGGATAATCACTGCTGCCAGGCCCTTTCAGTGGACAGAGCTAGGAAATGCCTTCTCTGTCTCTTTCCCCCTTCCCTCCTCCCCATTCCCTTTTTCCTTGCCCTGTCTCTCATGTCAGTATTTACTTCTGTATCTAGCTATATGTATATTGAAAAACCACAGAAGTAGAGTAACGTCTGCAATCACAGTTCAACTCCACAGGTTCGCTCTCCCTTTCCCCCTTTTCATATTGGTTAGTTTCTTCTCTGACAGTAAGAAACCTCCACAAATTGGCTCACTTTCGGAGACCCCCTCAGTGGGATCCTGCCCCTGCCTCCACTGGGCACAGCTGCCTTTCTCACAGGCCCCGGCCTCCGCCGGGCAGCCACTGCGTGGCCCTCCTCCAGGTGCTACGGGCTTAGGGATGTTCGATTCTGATGACACCGAATGTGGCTGAGGTGCTTGGTCTGAAGACAGGACATCTACCAGCGCGTGGTGTCTGACTGACACGTCCGAGTCATGATCTGTGTCCAGTGACTGTCATACTTATAGGGGCGTTCTGGCAGGGTGCTCGGCACCTCCTCGTCTCACAAATGCGCCTGCTGTCACTGCCCCGGCCTGGTCCTCTGAGGACTTTGGAAAATGTCTGCTCACCGTTTTCTTCTTGGTTTAAACACCCTTTCCTCGGTGAGGGAAGAGCAAGGAGTCCCTGGTGGTCCCAGGTCAGTTCAGCTTTCCTTCGTGGTGTCTTTCTGTGTGGTTTTCATACTACTTTATATCTGCGTGATGGTTTGCTTAATTCTTTATTGGGTTCTTCGTTTAAAGTCTGTCTTTAAACGAAGAACCCAATTCGCCTCAAATTGTAATTTCATCTAGAGCAAGAAGAGCATCTGTGTTTTATCCTGAATGCTTAGAGAGGAGTACTTTCAAATTTTTGTTGATCTATAGCTTTTAGCATGTATATAGGAACAGATCATTCTAAGCCAAGTCACTAAGCTAAACAGCTGTGAAGATGGAAAGAATAAAGACATCTCCACTACACAGCAACACGCTGGTGGTGGGAATGTGTGTATCACCGGCTGTTAGCCTGCGTGTTGCCAGACTTTTACCGAAGGGCTTACCCACGTGCCCTGTGTAGGACTTACCCATGTGCACTGTGGCACCGAGATCTGAAATCCATGAAGCCAGGGTATGTGTGGTAATGGATCCATCCCGTTGTAATGCACTGTGTTCCGATATGCCATTTGTATCAGGGTTCTTTGAAGCCTTCCACTGGGTGAAAGAGTTAAAGCAACTTTGTATCTGGGTTTTAAAACATCTGGATCCTTTTAACAAGCACCATTAGGTCTCCTCAGTCCCACAGCCATTGTCGATAAAGCACTTCAGTATTTCCTTTTATCTAAGGCACTTGCTAGAAAGGCAAACACTGTAATAAGGGAGCCAGCCATTACCAGGGCTGAGATTTGGGTTCCCGTGTCCAATGCTCAAGATCTCTGGGGAGGAAGCCACGTGACTTCATTCTCCCCAGGCCCGGGGACCCACGCTCTGTCCTTACATCCCCCCAGGTGCGTGGAGCTGTCGGGTATTGTCTTCATTCCTAACAGTCACTGTAATTCCTTTCATTCCGGGTAGCGCCAGACTTAGTTCCCTGAAGGGATGGTGGGACGTTTTGTGTGAATCTATTTATGCTCTTTGGTACCGATTCTCTGCCCTTGGCGGTGGAAGATTTATCGTGTTGCAGCACTTTCTGGGTTTTCAACCCTGTGCTCCATTTTACAAGTTCTCCTTGTTTCCGACACCTGGTTATATACCGTATTTGCCGGCGTATAAGACGATTTTTGGGCCCTGAAAAATACGTATTTGCCGGTGTATAAGACGACCCCCTAACATTTCCACTAAAAATACAGAGTTTGTTATATACTCGCTGTATAAGACTACCCCCCACTTGGAGGCATATTTTTCAGGGCCAAAAAGTTGTCTTATACGCCGGCAAATACAGTATCAGATCAATGCTAAAGAACGTGGAGCAACATGAAAAGAGCACAGTAAAATGCAATTATTGGCAAAAGTTCTCTTGTCCTGTCAAAAGAGAGCTTATGGTCTCAGAAATAAAACATCTGGAAAATGGTAGTATTTCACACTGGGTCCTGGTATAGGAGGGCAGGATCAGAGTCTTCCCTGACTCCCTATGTCCTCTGGAAACTGCAACATTTTTATAATGAAGTCTGTACAAGAGCCTGGGGTAAAATTTTATGTCATTTTTTAAAACACTTGACCTAAGAAAACAATTAATAGAAATCCACTTACAAATTAATGAATTCTATGCAAGTCCTTAAAAGGAGAGGGGAAAAAAGTATGTACAGATATTTACACCCACCTCTATGTACAGATATTTACACCCACCTCTCCCCTCGCCCCCCATCTGCCAGTTCATTGGCCATTTTTATGAGTCATGAGCCAAAAGGACCCCCCCAAAAAGCTGAATTTTTGTTTGCTTTTTTTTTTTTGTGAAATCAAAGAGTCCAATTTGCAGCCAGTGTTGTCTAGGGACAGTTGCCATATGTGTGTGGTCAGTATATAGTTCTGTGACTTCCTGTCACTGCTGTTTTGTTGTTGCTACACCTGATTTCCCCACGGCTGTGTGTCCTCTCGCTGGCATGTCAGCTCTGTGAGCAGAGAGAAATATTCTGTCTAGTTAAACTCCATCTTCATGTATAGAACAGCCTGGTACCTAACAGATACTCGGTTACTGATGGAATGAATGAATGTGGTCATGGATATGTTTACTTTTCTTGTCAGAAAATCTCCTTGTAATAGCAATGGTTAGCTCCTGATAATATTTTCTGCTCTCCTAGTAAGACCTCTCAAGATGAGCTAGAAAGAAAGCTTCCATTGCTGGTAACACAGAATAGAAAAGTAGCAGGTGTGTTGAGTTTCATTTTTTAATTTATCTTTATTGTTGAAAGTATTACAGATGTTCCCCCTTCTCCCCCCATTGACCTCTTCCACCCCATTCTCACCCCCTTCCGAGGCCTTCTCCATATTATTGTCTGTGTCCATTGTCTGGTGTGTAATGTCTGATTCTGTTGCCTTTTCGGCTATATATTGTAGGATTTAATATGCTAATATTTTGTTGAGGATTTTTTTTTGGGGGGGGGTCTGTGTTCATGAGAGGCATTGGTTTGTAGTTTTCTTATTATGTCTTTGGTTTTGCTAGTGGGGTAATGCTCTCCTCGTTGAACGAGTTAAGTATTTCTTCTGCATCTGTATTCTAGAAGAGATTGTAGAGGATTGTATATTTTCTTCCTTAAATGTTTGATAGAATTCAACCAGTGAACCATCTGGGCGTGGTGCCTTCTATTTTAGAAGGTAATTAATTATTGGTTCAATTTGTAAACAGATACAGGCCTATTCAGATTATCTAGTTCTTCTTGTGTTCGTTTCAACAAAAATACTTTTTGCTAAAATATGCTAACCATTATCTGAGCCTTTAGAGAGGTGTAATCTTTTTCCTGGTGGAGGGTCCGGCCTCAGTATTGATGAAAACACAATTGTCTGTGAAGTGCAGTGAAGCAGACCACAATAGCACCAATGCCCGTGTTAGTCTGTCAGACTCCAACTTATGGCAGCAGTTTGCCCCGTGTCCTTCCCTTTTATAGGGATCCAGTAAGATGATGTTTCAGGGTGTTCAGCTTTTTATGTGTTGTTAGAACAGGGTGGGGACCTCCAAGCTCCTCAGATGCAGAAGTGGAAACCCAAAGTTTCTCTTTAAAAAAAAAAAAAAGTTTTCAATTATAAGAATCATATAATATAAAATGTATCATCTTAACCGTTTAACTATACAGTTCAATCGTGTTAAGTTGTGAAACCAACCTCCAGCATGTTTTCACCTTGCAAAACTGAAACTCTAAAGAACAATATAAACAAACAGGCGGAACAGAGACAGACTCAGATACAGAAGACAGACTTATGGTTGCCAGATAGGAGGGGGTTTGGGGGTCTCGGTGAAAAGGTGAAGGGATTGATCAGTACAGATTGGTAGTTACAGGATAGCCATGGGGATGCAAAGTACCACATAGGCCCTAACTGGTGTGGCTCAGTGGATAGAGCATCGGCCTGGGGACTGAGAAGTACCAAGTTTGATTCTAGTCAAGGGCATGGACCTTGGTTGCAGGCACATCCCCAGTAGCAGGTGTGCAGGAGACAGCTGATCGATGTTTCTAACTCTCTCTCTCTCCCTTCCTCTCTGTAAAATCAATAAAATATATAAAGTGTCACATAGGAAATGTTGTCAATATTATAATAACTTTGTATGGTACCATTTGGGTACTGGAAATATCAGGAGGAGCACTTGGTAAAGTATATGATTGTGTAACCACTATGCTTTACACCTGAAACTATCCTGTAATAATAAAAGCGTAATATGCTAATTAGACTGGACGACCTTTTGGGCGAAGGGCTGCAAGGGAAGCCGGGGTCCCGGGGCCGGAGAGAAGCCTGGGTCCCAGGTGCCCGAGGGAAGCTGGTGCTGGTAGCCGGGGCAAGGAAGGCCTACTCTCGCATGAATTTCGTGCATTGGGCCTCTAGTACAAAATAATATTGAATATAAACTGTAATTTAAAAAATTTTAACTGAAGCTCTAGACCCATTAAACAATACTTATCCTTTTTCCCTCATCCTAACCCCTGGAGATAACCATTCTCCTTTCTGTTTCTATTTGACTACTTTAGTTACCTGACATTAGAGGAATCATACAGCGTTTGTCTCATTATGACCAGCTTATTTCACTTAGTGAAGTGTCCTCGAGGTTTATCCATGTTGTAGCATATAACAGGATTTCTTTCTTTTTTTTTTTAAGGTTGAATACCATTCCTTTGTGTGTATAAATACACATATATAATACTTTTTGCTTATCCATTTATCTGTCAATAAACATTTGGATTGCTTCCACCTCCTGGGTATTATGAATGGTACTGCTATGACATGGTGTACAATTATCTCTTCAAGACTCTGCTTTTGGTTCTTTTGTTCATACACCCGGAGTGGGATTGCTGAGTCTATTTTTAATTTTTTGAAGAGCTACCATATTGTTTTCCATAGTTGTTCCATCATTTTGCTATCCCATTAGCAGTACAAAAGAGTTTCAAGTTTTCTATATCATCACCAACACTTTTTTTCTTTCTTTTTTTGTAGTATCTATCCTAATGGGTATAATATCTCATTGTTTTTATTTGTTTTTCTCTTATGGTTAGTCATGTTAAGCATTTTTTCATATCCTGGTTGGTTATTTTTGTATCATCTTTGGGGAAATGTCTGTTCAAGTTATTTGCCCATTTGCATGTTTCTTCTTTTCCCTATACTTCTCCTTTCTTCAACATCATCATCTTTTTCCTTTTACTGATTTTGCCTCTGCATCTGCTTTCCCAGTTCTTCATCCTCTATGAGTTCTGCTGCTTTTCCTGCTGATTCTGCATCAGCTTCTTTTGCCTTTGCTCCTCCTCTCTATAGCTGATTTTTCTCTTTCTGACTCTCCATTTCTCCTTCCTCATTTTCAGCATCTGCTGACTCAGCTACCTTTCTGCCAGTTCTGCCTCTACTTCTTTTCTTCTTTTAAAAAAAATATATATATATATTTTTTTTTTATTGATTTTTTACAGAGAGGAAGAGAGAGGGATAGAGAGTTAGAAACATCAATGAGAGAGAATCATCGACCAGCTGCCTCTTGCACACTCCCCACTGGGGATGTGCCCGCAACCAAGGTACATGCCCTTGACTGGAATCAAACCTGGGACCTTTCAGTCCACAGGCCAATGCTCCATCCACTGAGCCAAATCAGTTTTGGCCTGCCTCTACTTCTCTTCATGTGCTTCTCTTTTCTGTGCTGTTTTCCTTTTGCTGGCTCTAGCCTCGCTTATGTTTTCCCCCTTTTCAGTGCTGATTCTGCTGCCCTTTCCCACACCACCCTCTGCCCTTACCCCCTCCCCCCACTATTGTCCTCATCCATAGGTTATACTATTTTAATCCAGTCTCTTTCTGCACCCCTACACCCCTTTCACCCTGATAATTATAAATCCACTCCCTTTCTTTGCCCCCGATTCTATTATATTCACCAATTTATTCTATTCCTCAGATTTTTAATTCACTTGATCTTCTTCCTCTTCTTAAGTAATACCTTTTAGCATTTCATATAATACTGGTTTGGTGGTGATAAACTCCTTTAACTTTTTCTTATCTGTGAAGCTCTTTATCTGCCCTTCAATTCTGAATGATAACTTTGCTGGATACAGTAATCTTGGTTATAGGTTCTTGCTATTCATCACTTTGAATATTTCTTGCCACTCCCTACTGGCCTGCATGGTTTCTGTTGAGAAATCAGCTGATAGTCTATGGGTGCTCCCTTATAGGTAACCAACTGCTTTTCTCTTGCTGCTTGTAAGATCTTATTTTTGTCTTTTGCCCTTGGCATATTGAATATGATGTGTCTCGAAGTATTTTTCTTTGGATTCCTCTTGTTTGAGGTTCTGTACGCTTCCTGTACCTGTAAGTCTATTTCTTTCACCAGGTGAGGGAAGTTTTCTGATATTATTTCTTGAAATATGTTTTCAGTATTTTGCACTCCCTCTTCTCTGGCACCTCCATAATTCTGATGTTGGTGCGCTTGAAGTTGTCCTAGAGGCTCCTTACACTATCTTCAACTTTCTGGATTCTCTTTTCTTCTTGCTTCTCCAGAGAAGTGTCTTTCGGCTCTTTGACCTGATTCTTGTGTTCCTCCATTCTGCTGTTGGATCGCTGCATAATGTTTTCCAATTTAGTCAGTTTATGTATACTTTTTAGTTGGGTCTCATGAAGTTTATTGACCTTTTCTAGGATATTGTTGCATAACCTTAGAACCATAGTTCTGAACTCTATATCCTCCATCTCTTTTGTTTGAGATCTATTCCCTTGTCTCAGCATTTTTGCTGTTTTTCAGAGTTGGTAGGATGGCTTTGTGTGTTTGGTGTCCTATGTGGCCCAGTGGGTCAGCCTCCTCAGTTACCTAAGGTAGACACTCTTGGTGCTCCTCTTTGTGCACTGTGTGCACAGCCTTGTTGTAGCTAAGTCTTTATTGTTGTGAATTGACCTTCAGGCCAGTTGGATGTGGGTATCAGCTGTGTCTACTCTGGGATAACTTCTGTATTGGAGACAGTCTTATAGGATCAGACTTGAAAAACTGCAGAAGCCTCTGCTCAGTTTGGATGGGGTGGAGTCTCAGGGCTGAACTGACAGTCTTGGCTTCCGCCCTGCCCTTGTGCACTCGCCTGAGTTTCATCTAACCTCTGCCTTCCCAGGCTTCCCTGAGTTTCCGCCTGACCGTCCCAGGTTCCCTGTGCAAGAGCGTGGGTGCCCCAGGTGCTCGCCCGGACTTGGGCTGGTCTCTGTAATCCAGAGCTACTGACTCCTTCCGCTACAGAGAGGCTGCCACCTTGTATGAAGAGGAGGCGGTAGCCTCCATGGTCAGACCTCTGCATGTACTCACTCGCACACGTGACTCTAGACCCTGCCAGCTGCGGCTCCCGGGTCCCGGGTCTCCCAGTCTCTGAATCTCTGGGTGCCTTTCTCTACAGTCCAGACTCTACCCGTATGAGCCTGGGACCAGGGTTTCGGCCAGGGTTGGGTTCAGTAAAGTCAGTCAGAAAGGGTTCCATGCAATTGGGAATTCCTCCCCTCCGGCCGCCAGGCAGGCATTCGGTGGCTGCACTTGCTCTCTGCGCGCGCGTATCCCTGCCTCAGCGCTTTGCGGCTCCCAGTCCGTTCTGTGAGCCTCTTTCCTTTTTCTAGTTGTAGATATTCCACTCCGCCGGCTTTCCTGAGGTTTTGGTGAAGTTCTTTTTGATTTTAGTTGTTGGGTTTGTTTTTTTTTTTGTTTTTTTTTTTTTTTAATGAGGCAGCAGTTTAGGAGACTACCTAGGCCACCATCTTGGTGGGTTTGTTTGTTTTTTTTTCTGCTTCTCCTTTCTGCAGCTGGTTTCCCTTTAATGACTCTATCTCTGCTTCTGCTTTCCCCTCAGTGTCTGCTGATTCTGTTACCTTTTCTGTCTCTGCTTCTCCTTTCTGCAGCTGGTTTCCTCTTAATGACTCTGCCCCTGCTTCTGCTTTCCCTCAATGTCTGCTGATTCTGTTGCCTTTCCTGCTTCTTCTTTCTCTGTGCTTCTCCTTTCTGCAGCTGGTTTCCCTTCAATGTCTCTGTCCCTGCTTCTGCTTTCCCCTTAATGTCTGCTGATTCTGTCCCTGCTTCTGCTTTCCCTCAGTGTCTGCTGATTCTGTTCCTTTTCTGCTTCTCCCTTCTCTGTGCTTCTCCTTTCTGCAGCTGGTTTCCCTTCAATGACTCTGTCCCTGCTTCTGCTTTCCTTCAGTTTCTGCTGATTCTGTTGCCTTTTCTGCTTCTCCTTTCTCTGTGCTTCTCCTTTCTGCAGCTGGTTTCCCTTCAATTACTCTGTCCCTGCTTCTGCTTTCCCTCAGTTTCTGCTGATTCTGTTGCCTTTTCTGCTTCTCCCTTCTCTGTGCTTCTCCTCTCTGCAGCTGGTTTCCCTTTGACAACTCTGTCCCTGCTTCTGCTTTCCCTCAGTGTCTGCTGATTCTGTTGCCTTTTCTGCTTCTCCTTTCTCTGTGCTTCTCCTTTCTGCAGCTGGTTTTCCTTCAATGTCTCTGTCCCTACTTCTGCTTTCCCCTTAATGTCTGCTGATTCTGTCCCTGCTTCTGCTTTCCCTCAGTGTCTGCTGATTCTGTTCCTTTTCTGCTTCTCCCTTCTCTGTGCTTCTCCTTTCTGCAGCTGGTTTCCCTTCAATGTCTCTGTCCCTACTTCTGCTTTCCCCTTAATGTCTGCTGATTCTGTCCCTGCTTCTGCTTTCCCTCAGTGTCTGCTGATTCTGTTGCCTTTTCTGCTTCTCCTTTCTCTGTGCTTCTCCTTTCTGCAGCTGGTTTCCCTTCAATGACTCTGTTCCTGCTTCTGCTTTCCCTCAGTTTCTGCTGATTCTGTTGCCTTTTCTGCTTCTCCTTTCTCTGTGCTTCCCCTTAATGTCTGCTGATTCTGTCTCTGCTTCTGCTTTCCCTCAGTGTCTGCTGATTCTGTTGCCTTTTCTGCTTCTCCTTTCTCTGTGCTTCTCCTTTCTGCAGCTGGTTTCCCATCAATGACTCTGTCCCTGCTTCTGCTTTCCCCTTAATGTCTGCTGATTCTGTTGCCCTTTCTGCCTCTGCTTCTCCTTTTTCTGAGTTTCTCCTTTCTGCAGCTGATTTCCTTTTGCTGGCCCTGCTTCCACTTCTGTTTTCCCCTTCATTGGCTGCTGATTCTGCAGCTCTTTCTACTGATTCTGACCCTAATTTTCCTTTTCCTAGTGATGCTTTTCTTTTTGCCAATTCGGCTTCTCTTTCTGCTGGTGCTGGTTTCCCTTATCCTGCTCATGATCCCCCCTGATACTTTTGCTTCTCCCTCTTGGTCTTCTACTTTTCGGTACATCATTTCTGACCTCCTTGTAACTTCATGACCCTTATGACTACTCCAATCCCTACTGCACCTAATGACTCCACTTATAACTGTTCCATGTTTCATTTTTTCTATTTAAATTTACTCCCCTCTGAATCTTGTATAATAAAGAGCTAGTATGCAAGTGGTCGTCATGCCCTTGCACCCTCATGCTAGGACCAGGGGACCTGAGGCTGCACCCCTCGCCCCAGCTCCAGGCCGGGGGACCTGAGGCTGCGCCCCCAGCCCAGTGGGGCTTGACGGGGGACCTGAGGCTGCTTTCCCCACCTGCAGGGCTTGACAGGGGACCTGAGGCTGTGCCCTCTGCCCAGCACTGGACTAGGTAGCCTAAGTCTGCACTCCCTGCCCTGTGGGACTTGACAGGGGTGGGTCTCGTGTGATTTCGAAGCACGCACGGGTGTGCGGGGACTGGACTCTGGGTCCTGCGGTGTGCTCCAGACTCTGACAGGAGGGAGCTTTTCATATACATTTTACTAATTTTCTTTCATCTCTGACACTTCTGTTACAGAGAAAGGGCAAAAAGCAATATTAAAATATTTTTTCTAATTAAGTCCCTTTTAATATGCATGAGTTTTGTGCACCGGGCCACTAGTAAGAATGTAATATTAAAGTTGTGCTTCTGTGTCAAAGCTGGTTAACCTATGGATTAGCTATTGCATTATATGCTCACCTCTGGAGTAGTCAACCATGCACAAGCTGAGGAATGGCACAGTGAATCACAAGGCACAGGGCATGCCCATTTAGAGCCATGGTTACTGAAGGTAATTTTCCTGAGTCAGCAGTAATTGTCTCCTTTTCTGGAAGTGAATGAGCAGTGAGCGAGCAGTGAGGCAATACATATTGTAGAGAACATCACTCTTTTTAGAAAGCTAGGTGAAAAGACATGAGAAAGCATGGAAGACAGCTAAGCAGTTACATTGAATATTCCCATCCAGACAAGAGGAACAGACTGGAGGCAACTGAGAGAGAGAAGAGCAGAGGGAACCAGGTTTTGGAGTAAGTGGGGTTGAAATTAAAAGCACAGGACTGAAGGATAGACCACGGGAGATGTGATACCCATCCCGTTGGAGCAGAAGAACCAGGCGGGAGCACTGGCCGTTCCACACATGACACCATGGAAATGTCCTGTTATCAGTCTCCTTCTGTTGCAGGTCCTGAGTCGCTGCCCCCGTCCCTTCTCAAGGCGGTGATGAAACCCATCGCAGCAGTTGGTGAAAGCCACCAGTACCCTCCTGTGAACTGGGGTGCGCTGCTCTCCCCACTTATGAGGCTAAACTTTGGTAAATATCAAGTGTGTTTACGCCTTCAGACTCTGCTTTTAGGGTGTGACCTGGGTCGAAAAATGAGTTCTGTGTCATGGGCAGCACTGATTAGATAGACCTTTGCGGTTTTGAGGGTTGGCTTTGTGGATGGGACCTCTGAGTCACTTTCTGAGTAGCTGAGGGTAAGGAGGGGGAGGTTGAAGACACAGGCGGATGCAGAAAGATGCGCTCATCCAGGCAGTGCGTGGCTGACATGTGCCTGTTGCTGGGCATGTGTTGCAGGCACCAGAAAGCTGGGCTGTTTATCAAACTGCACTTCCTCTGCCTTAGCTTTCACAGAAGTAGAGAAGAGGGCACTATAACCAGTTACCACAGACTTAGTGGCTTGGCCAGAACATGTTTACTTATTTATCTAGTTAGTTCTGCAGTTCACAAGGCCAACCCTCTCAAGGCATTACAGAGCAGCATTATTTCCTAGATGCGTTAGCAGGGTGCTGTGATGTGAACATTCATGCCACCCCACCCCCAAATGCATATATTGCAATCTTAACCTCCAGTATGATGGCATTAGGAGATGGGGCCTTAGGGAAGTTAAGTACGTCATGAGGGGGGAGCCCTCTGAATGGGATGGCCCAGGGCTCCCCAGCCCCTTCCACACATGAGGACGCAGCAAGGAGTCAGATCCTCACCAGAGTCTGACCACGTGGGCAGCTGGCCATGGAACTCCAGCCTCCAGAACTCTGAGGAATGAATTTCTTTGGTTTATAAGCCACTCGGTCTATGGTACTTTGTTCTAACAACCCAAACAGACAAAGGGAGAATCTGTTTTCTCCCCTTTTCTAGCTTCTAGAACAGTGGTTCTCAACATTTCTAATGCCGCGACCCTTTAATACAGCTCCTCATATGGTGACCCCCAATCATAAAATTATTTTCGTTGCTACTTCATAACTATAATTTTGCTACTGTTATGAATCGTAATGTAAATATCCATGTTTTCCCATGGTCTTATGCGACCCTGCTAGCGATTCTGCAAAGTCCCTTTGCCATACAAGGTAACATATTCCCAGGTTCCAGAGATTGGGATGTGGACATCTTTGGGGGCCAGTATCCTATCTACCACAGGTACATGTGGTGAGAGGCAAAGGGATGCCTCCTCCACACTTCTCATTCATCCGCAGCAACTCTTACATCGACTTAGCATATGCAGGTTTAGTTCCATGTACTTGCCCCTCACCTTCAGAAAAATTAAAAAGAGAGAGAGAGGAGGGAGGAAGAGAGGAAGGGACAATAACTTTAACAATGCCGTGACTATGGATGTTTGTGTGCATATGTCATGAATGTTATTTTACAACTAGAGGCCCAGTGCACAAAATCTCAGCCCAGATTGTGAGAGGGTGTAGGCCACACTGTGAGGGTGTAGGTCCCCCACCGGTGCATGATCAGGGCTAGGGAGGGACTCGGGAGGGCTCTAGTGCGTGTCCAGCCCATCTTGCTCAGTCTGATCACCTGGCCCCCAGCAGCAAGCTCACCTACTGGTCAGAGTGTCTGCCCCCTGGTGATCAGTGCACCTTATAGCAAGCAGTTGAGTGGCCTTAGCATATCATTAGCATGTTATGCTTTGATTGGTTGAATGGTGACTGGACACTTAGCATATTAGACTTTTATTATATAGAATAGGTGCTTATATGTGATCTACAGAAGGATTTGTATGCTGTGATTTATATGCAATTTAAGGGATAATAAAATATGATTTTCACTGTACCCAATTTTTTTATTTAAATGTCTTCATTTTTAACCTAATCCCAGTATAAGATATGACATTACTGTACTGTCATCAGAGATTTCATTTGAAAATATGTCCTGCTTGCCCTGCTTTTGCATGCTTTCTTGAAAAAAGTTCATGTTTTAGTAAAACTCCTTAGAAACGAGAAGAAAAAAGAAAAGCTGTCTGCTGATGGGATCAGACCATTAAAAATACTCGGTCACTGCAGAATGTGGCTCCATTTCTAAGTCCTGCCAGCTCTAGACCGATTGCTCTGTGTGGGGGGTGCAAGGTGGAGAGGAGGGGAAGCAGAGGCAAAGAGATCTTTAGCCCAAATGCGTATAGTATTTGCGTGTTTAGGTTCATCTGGGTATCATGAGAGAGATTATCCCAGCTAGCTCAAGGCCCTTATCAGTCCCGAGACCTGGGATTCTTTGGCACATTCTTGTACCTCATCTCTGAAAGGTCTCTTGGGATACCTCTTGGTTTCCTTCTACTTCCTGTAGAAGTCACCCAGCAGGTGCGTTGATAGTTAAAGGATAGTCATAGATGATTTGAGACACTGAAGGCTGGAAAGCAGAGCAGCAGCTGCACTAACATTCTTTTCCTCTCTTCTCTCTCAGGTGAGGAGGTCCAGCGGCTGTGCCTGGAAATCATGGTGACCCAGGCGCAGTCCTCCCAGAACGCGGCTGCGCTGCTGGGACTGTGGGTGACGCCCCCGCTGCTCCACGGTCTCAGTGTATGTAGTCACTACGGGTGTCGGGCAACAGGAGGATACCGTTCTCGGGAGGGAGGTTAACGTGCATTTGGGCTGTGCTCTCAAAGTGAAGCGTGGACAAGTGAGATTTTATAAGAACTGAGGGTGGCCAACAGATTGAAAACTTGTGTGATTCAGACTCTGCCGTAACTGTCACTGTTTATGTATCAGCTACCACGTATTACACAAAGGGAACATGCTGACAGAGTTATTCAAGTTCCTTTCTCAAGTTCATACAGCCAGAAAGTCATCGAACCTAGGATTAACCTATATGATGCACATAATCATCCAGTAGGCCGTCAGAGAAAGGCAAATCCACATGGACAGGACATCTGATCCCCCTTTCACAGAAAAGGCAGCAATTACGGTGAGCCTTGAAGGCTTGATAGGACTTGGTTAGGCATCCAGTGAGAGGCACCGGGGGTGTCGGGGCAGAGAAGGTCATCTCTGTGAGGTGCTCAGCTTGAGCACAGAGCTGAGGAAGAAATGATTTGCCTGGAGTTTGTTCATGACTTGGTGTCAGGGCTGATAGGGCTTGTTTTCCATCATACCCCTTTCTTCATTCCCAAAGGATGGAGGGAGCGTCCTTTTACCAACAGATTCTACATTCAATGACCTCATCTTTGTTATTCTTCTATTCTAGGAGGCTTCAAACCCCTCTCCCTTATTTCCTCAAACTTTTGGCTTCAGTCTCTACTCTTCATTTCCTTTTTCTTTTTTTAAATATATTTCTATTGATTTTAGAGAGGAAGAGAGAGAGAGAAATCATTGATCAGCTGCCTCCTGCACACACCCCCATTGGGGATCAAGCCTGCAACCCAGGCATGTGCCCTGACCAGGAATCAAAACATCACCTCCTGCTTCACAGGGCACTGCTCAACCACCAAGCCACACCTGCCAGGCCTCTTCACTGTTGTCCTTTAAGTTTTCCTGCATCTCCTAATACTTTTGAATTGCAGGTCAGTGTTCTCGATGCGTGCCTTCTGTCTGTCAGCTTTCACCAGTACCTGTCTGCTCCAAGCAGCTCCCACCTGCTGCCACTTAGTGAGCATTTGCTATGCACCTACTACGTGTAAACACTCAGTGAGTACTTTCAGGCATCAGGTTAAGTCTCTTCCACCCTGACAGACTGCCTTTTTTTTTTTTTTTTCACTTTATTGCGTTTGAGTTTATATTCCATAAAAAGTGACCATTTTAACTGTAATTTAAATTTTGGTCCATTTATTTTCATCCATCTCCGAGAATACTTCCATCACCTCCAGAAGTTCCATTGTGCCTACTTGTAGTCACTCTCCACTCCCAGCCTCAGCCCCGGGATACCACTGACCTGTTCCTTGTCTCTGTCATTTTGCCTTTTTTTTAAAAAAAAAAACTTTCCTATAAATTTAAATTTCATATAAAGTTTATAATTTTTTATTGTCTAAAGTTTTACATATGTCTCCTTTTTCCCCCAATTGACCCCCTCCCCCAGCCATTCCCACCCTAGCATACAAGTCCTTTAGTTGATCTCTAACCCCTCCTCCCCTACCATTTGTCTCTAGATTGACCTATTCTTGTTCATCAAATTATGTTGATCATTATATCCCACATATGTGTGAGATTATGTGATATTTATCTTTCTCTGACTGACTTATTTTGCTTAGCATAATGTTCTCCAGTTCCATCCATGCTGTTGCAAATGGTAAAAAGTTCCTTCTTTTTTTATAGCGGCATAGTATTCCATTATGTAAATGTACCACAGTTTTCTAATCCACTCATCTGCTGATGGGCACTTAAGCTGTTTCCAAATCTTAGCTATTGTAAATTGTGCCGCTATGAATATAGGGGTGTATATATCCTTTCTGATTGGTGTTTCTAGTTTCTTGGGATATAGTCCTAGAAGTGGGATCACTGGGTCACATGACAGTTCCATTTTTAGTTTTTTGAGGAAACTCCATACTGTTCTCCACAGTGGCTGCACCAGTCTGCATTCCCACCAGCAGTGCACGAGGGTTTCTTTTTCTCTGCATCTTCACCAGCACTTGTCGTTTGTTAATTTGTTGATGATAGCCATTCTGACAGGTCTGAGATGGTATCTCATTATTGTTTTGGTTTGCATCTCGGATGATTTGTGACTTTGAACATGTTTTCATATGTCTCTGGGCCTTCTGTATGCCCTCTTCCAAAAAGTATTTATGTAGATCCTTTGACCATTTTTTGATTGGATCATTTATCTGCCTTTTGTTAGGTGGTATGAGTTCTCTGTAAATTTTGGAGATTAAACCCTTATCTGAAATATCATTGGCAAATATGTTCTCCCATGCAGTGGGCTTTCTTATTGTTTTGTTGATGGTTTCTTTTGCTGTGCAGAAGCTTTTTATTTTGATATAGTCCTGTTTATATTCTCCTTAGTTTCCACTGCCCTAGGAGCTGTGTCTGTAAAGATATTGCTACGACATATGTCTGCTATTTTGCTGCCTATGTAATCTTGTAGGATTTTTATGGTGTCCTGTCTTATATTCAAGTTCTTTAAGCCATTTTGAGTTTGTTTTTGTGTATGGTGTAAGTTGGTGATCTAGTTTCATTTTTTGCATGTATCTGTACAAATTTCCTAGCACCATTTATTTAAAGAGACTGTTTTAACTCCATTGTATGTTCATGCCTCCTTTGTCAAATATTAATTGAGCATAATGGCTTGGGTCAATTTCTGGGTTCTCTGTTCTGTTCCATTGGTATATGTCGGTACTTGTGCCAGTACCATGCAGTTTTGAGAACTGCAGCTTGGTAATATAGCTTGATATCTGGTAATGTGATCCCTCCAACTTTGTTCTTTCTCAGCATTTCTGTGGCTATTTGGGATCTTTTTTTATTCTAGGTGAATTTTTGGAGTTTATTCTATATCTTTGAAATATGCCGTTGGTAATTTAATGAGGATTGCATTGAATCTATAGATTGCTTTAGGTAGTATAGTCATTTTAATGATATTGATTCTACCAATCCATGAACATGGTATGTTCTTCCATTTGTTTATGTCTTCCTCTATATCTTTTTTCAATGTCCTAAAGTTTTCCGAGTACAGGTCTTTTGCATCCTTAGTTAAGTTTATTCCTAGGTATCTTAATTTTTAGAAATTATTTAGAATGGAATCATACAATAGGAAGTCTTCTGTGTGTGGCTTATTTTACTTCTGCACGGTAGATTTTATTATTTCCATTGTACAGATTGGTAAACTGAGGCAAACGAAGGTTAAACAAAGTTCACATATCTAACAAATGGAAGAGAGTCAGGTGACCCCAAAGCCCATGTCTTAAACACTATACTATTAGCTCTTTTCTTTTGAATCAGGTGTAACTCTCTTAGCTTCGCCTGTGTTGTTGACCTCAGACCTTTTCTAGGTCAGACAAAGGAGGCATGAACAAACAATGGAGTCAAAACAGTCTCTTTAAATAAATGGTGCTAGGAAATTTTTAGTTTTCTTTCGATTTCTCTTTTAGATCTGCTACTCTTTTGCATTTGTCCTTGATTATGGGCCTTTCATATTATCTTTGTTAATGAATTATAGTTGTGAATTCTTTTTCTTAATTACATACCTTCTCATTTAAAAAATGGTCTGGTGGAAACCGGTTTGGCTCAATGGTAGAGCATCGGTCTTCGGACTGAAAGGTCCCAGGTTCGATTCCAGTCAAGGGCATGTACATTGGTTGCAGGCACATTCCCGGTAGGGGGTGTGCAAGAGGCGGCTGGTCGGTGTTTCTCTCTCATCGACGTTTCTAGCTCTCTATCTTTCTCCCTTTCTCTCTGAAAAATGTCAATAAAATATATTTTTTTAAATGGTCTGAAATAGCATATTCTTTGAGCTCTTCAGATAACTCGTGCAATGACATCACTCTTTTTAGAAATTTACTGATTTTTGTCAGACTTTATTTTTTTATACCACTTCTTTTAGACTTGTTGCCCCTTTGGTGTCATATTCTGTTTCTGAGATTTCTTTAAAATATTTTTAATTGGATTTCAGAGAAGAAGGGAAAGGGAGAGAAAGGTAGAAACATCAATGATGAGAAAGAAATACCGTATTTGCCGGCGTATAAGACGATTTTTTGGCCCTGAAAAATACGTATTTGCCGGCGTATAAGACGACTGGGCGTATAAGACGACCCCCTAACATTTCCACTAAAAATACAGAATTTGTTATATACTTGCCGTATAAGACTACCCCCCACTTGGAGGCATATTTTTCAGGGCCAAAGGGTCGTCTTATACGCCGGCAAATACGGTATTAATCAACTGCCTCCTACACCCCCCCCCCCACACTGAGTATCAACCCTGCAACCCAGGCATGTGCCCTGACCAGGAATTGAACCATGATCTCCAGCTTCCTGAGTTGACACTCAAGCACTGAGCCATACTGGCCAGGCTGTTTCTGAGAATTTTTGAAGCCTGCTCTCTTAAAGTCTGTGAGACTTTACTAACTGTGCCCCTTCCTAGCTGTCAGGAACTCAGATGCCAGGGCCACTCTCCCATGCTCAGCTGCTGTTCTCTGGTCAGCAGTGGTCTCCTCGTGCCAGTTGCTCGCATGTCCCTGCGCTTCCTCAGACGACGGAGTCGGGACTGCCAGGTCCTCGGTGTAGTTGATTTCCAGCAGGCGAGCCTTTCATCTTCAGGAGCTCTTCTTGACAGAAAACGTAGCTTTTTAAGACTGAACAGCAGTGACCATGGTGCGGCATTTTCTTCCCCTCACTGAAAAGATCCCAGGTTTAAACCAAGTCATTCGAAGATGGGTGGGCAGGTACCACGCATACCCGAGTCAGGCTGGATCAGAAGTCCCTGCAGCACCCAAAATTGCATGCATTGGTGGCCCGTTGGACCAGGAGGCTGTGGGAAACTCAGGGGCAGGAAGCAACCTGCCCCTTTCCTGGCCCAGCTGCTCTCAAGCACAGCGATGGCCCGGGAGTGTAAGCATTGTAAGCCCAGACCTGCCTGCTTACATCTGATCTTGGCTGTTTTCCTTCCAGCTGAATATCAAGAAATACCTCCTGGTGTCTGCACCGCTGTGGGCCAAACACGTCTCTGGCGAACAGCTCCTGGGTTTTGTTGAAAACTTAATGGTGGCCGTTTTCAAAGCGGCTTCCCCGCTTGCCAGTCCTGAGCTCTGCCCGAGTGCCTTGCAGGGCCTGAGCCAGGCCTTGAAGCTGCCCAGCCCTGCCCACCACCTCTGGAGTCTGCTCTGTGAAGCTACTGGGAACATTTTTGACCTCCTGCCAAATAAGATTCGGGTGAGGAACAAAAATATTTACATTCCTGGCCATTTGTGTTTGGGATTTTTTAAAGCCTTTTTGGCAAAGCAGGGAGGTGTACGTTTTAAGAATGTGGTGGGAAGGCTGGCAAGAAATAACCACGTTCTTCACTAAGAATGTGTTTGCTTCCAAGATCTAAATTGAGGTTGAATGTTTAGAACCAAAGTCTTAAGCAGGCTCAGAAGCCAGCTAACCAGGAAGTTCGCTCTTAAGCCTTTTACCAGTGCCTGTGGGGGTTGAGGAAGCTCAGAAACCCTTGACTTTGCGCCCAAGAATCCCTGGGCACGTCATTCACTGCTGTTCACATGAAGTAACTTGGTACTTGCCTCCTTCCCCGCCCCCAGCGGTTCCCAGAATGGTAGTTTTACAAAGATGTTAAAATCCTTTTGGAATGATGAGGAGATAAAAGAAAGAACAGGCAACAAATACATAAAGTAACAAGAAAAATTGTTTGGGTTTTTTTTAATGAGAAACAAATGACCACATGTTTTGGTCTGGTTATTCGTGGAGATAAGCAAATCTAATAGTTTGTTGGGACATGAAGAATATACTTGCCGCACATTGTATTTTGACATGTTTGGGCTTTGTTCTTTACCAGAGGAATGACTTAGAGCTGTACATCAGTGTGGCGAAATGCCTCTCGGAGATGACAGACGACGAAGCCAATCGGCTTGCCCCGGTTACCGAGGTAATAATAAATCTAAGTACTTTTTCATTATTGAGGCTAGTTTTGTTTCCTATTTGTTACTATTAATTTCAGAAAACTATCTCTGATTCACTCTGGGTCTCGTGTCCAGTCTACTCTGTGTGGTTGGTTCTTAACAAATGTGTTTAATAGCTTCGAACTGATTAATCCCACTTTATCAAGAACACTTGAGTGCAGCAGTCCCCAACCTTTCGGACCTCACGGACCACCAGTGGTCTGTGGAGCACCAGTTGGCAACAGTGCTTTAGTGTCACCTGTGGGCAAAAGTGAGTACAGCACAATGTCTTCAATACAAAATCACAGGGATGGAAATATTCTGACCAAAAGACTGCCTCGTGCATAGAAGGTGTAAAAAATAAAAAAAAAATAGTTCTGGTCTCACGTTACTTTTTTCCCACCTGATGCCCATTTCCAGTGAAGAAAGGTTTCTGACTGGGAAAAGGCACCACTGAGCCCTAACACAAGATAATTAGGAAGCACCCTCACACATACAGCCAGCCAGATGACGAATGAGCAAAAAGTAGCATACCGGTAAGTTTGTCAGATTTAGCAGATGCAATACATTTGAACTTCAGGAGGTAAGCATGAATAATTTTGTAATCGGTACACCCCAATGGACATATTTATTCAAATGGCAACCCTGCATACCAGGGAATATCAAAGTTCTACAGAACTGTGAGCCCTCACATAGCTGGTGGACATCTGATTCCACTTTAAGGAAGGTTTTACCTATGCAACCAAATCCTTGAATTTCTGCATCATGTAGCAATGATTCCCAAAATGTGGACCCTGGACCAGAGACCTCCATATCACCTGGGAACTGATTATATACGCAAATTCTCAAGTCCCACTTCAGACCTACTCAATCAGAAACTTGAGGTGGGGCCCGAGAGTCTGTTTTAACAGTTCTTGCAGGTGATTGTGATGCATCATAAGGTTTGAGAACCACTGTTAAGAGAATTTGGGATGCCAGCATTTTGGAGATGAGCCCAGTTTAAGCAAGGAGAGGCAGTATAAAGAAATGCGTATGTGGGGAGAAACCAAGATGGCGGCATAAGTAAACACCTTAAATGCTGCTTCGCACAACAATTTCAAAACTACAACTAAAAGACAAAACAGACATCATCCAGAACCACAGGAAGGCTGGCTGAGTGGAAATTCTACAACTAGAAGGAAAGAGAAAAGCACACTGAGACTCACAGGAGCTGCAGAAGGCAGAGGTCCTGAGATGCACGTGCATGGAGAAGGCAGGCAACTGAGTACGTGGCTGGCTTTCTCAATCAGGAGACAAAAGCTTCTGACTGCGCTGAACTCCTTTTTGGGGGGAGACTCTGGGGACTCAGACTCATTCAGGGATAAATTGGACTGTCTGGCAGCAGGCGAAACTTGAGGGCGGCTTTCTCAGGTGCTTGCAGTGATTACCACGGAACACTAAGACCCAGGGGCCTCTTAGAGCAGGGTTGACAGGGAAACCAATGCTGTCTGCTTCACCCTGAGACTCTGCCCCGAGACTCCACCCCATCCAAGCTGAGCACAGAGGCTTTTGCAAGTCTTATCTCATAAGGATGTCTTCAACACAGAATTTATCCCAGCATAGACACAGCTGATCCTCACAGTGTTGGTATCACTGGGCAATTCCTCCCAGTGATACCAACAACAATCAAGACTTAACTACAACAAGACTGTGCACACAGCCCACAAAGGGGTGCACCAAGAGTGTCCACCTCAGGTAACTGGGGAAGCTGAGCCACTGGGCCCTATAGGACACCTAGCACACAAAGCCACTCTATCAACTCAGAGAAGCAGCCAAAATGTGGAGACAAAGAAATCACAAATGAAAGAAATGGAGGAAAGCAAATGACTAGATATAGAATTCAAAACCATGGTTATAAGGTTTTTCAAGAATTTTCTAGAAAAGGCCGATAAATTTAATGAGAACCTCGAGGATATGAAAAAGGACCAACTAGAAATTAAGCACACACTGACTGAAATAAAAAATATTATACAGAGACCCAACAGCAGACTGGAGGATCACAAGAATCAAGTCAAATATTTAAAATACAACTGGAAAAGCAAAAAGGAAAAAGAATCCAAAAATATAAAGATAGTGTAAGGAGCCTCTGGGACAACTTCAAGTGTACCAACATCAGAATTATGGGGGTGCCAGAAGAAGAGAGAGAGCAAGATACTGAAAACGTATTTGAAGAAATAATAACTGAAAACTTCCCCCACCTGGTGAAAGAAATAGACTTACAAGTCCAAGAAGTGCACAGAACCCCAAAGAAAAGGAATCCAAAGAGGACCATACCAAGACACATCATAATTAAAATGCCAAGAGCAAAAGACAAAGAATCTTATAAGTATCAAGAGAAAAACAGTTAGTTACCTACAAGGGAGCACCTATACAATTGTCAGGTGATTTCTCAACAGAAACTATGCAGGCCAGAAGGGAGTGGCAAGAAATATTCAAAGTGATGAATAGCAAGAACCTACAATTAAGATTACCCAGCAAAGCTATTATTCAGAATTGAAAGTCAGACAAAGATTTTCACAGATAAGAAAAAGTTAATGGAGTTCATCACCACCAAACCAGTATTATATGAAATGCTGAAAGGTGTTCTTTAAGAAGAGGAAGAAGAAGAAAACAGTAAAGATAAAAATTATGAACAAATACATACCTATCAACAAGTGAATTAAAAACCTGATGAACAGAATAAACTGGTGAATATAATAGGATCAGGGGCATAGAAAGGGAGTGGACTGACAATTCTCGGGAGGAAAGGGGTGCGGGGGGTGCAGGAAGAGACTGGACAAATATCGTACACCTAATGATTAGGACAGTGGGGGTCGGGGATATAAGGGCTGATAGTGGGGTGGGAACCGGGTGGAGGGGAGCTATGAGAGAAAAAAGAGGAACAATTGTAATAATCCGAACAATAAAGATTTGTTAAATTTTATTTTATTTATTTTAAAATATATTTTATTGATATTTTACAGAGAGGAAGGGAGAGAGATAGAGAGCTAGAAACGTCAATGAGAGAGAAACATCGACCAGCTGCCTCTTGCACACCCCCTACCGAGAATGTGCCCGCAACCAATGTACATGCCCTTGACCGGAATCGAACCCGGGACCTTTCAGTCCGCAGACCGACGCTCTACCACTGAGCCAAACCGGTTTCGGCAGATTTGTTAAATTTTAAAAATTAAATTAATAAATGCCTCATTGCCAGGCTTTAAAATCCAGCTCTAACTTACTAGTGTGACCTTAGTTACATTTTGTAACCTCGCCCTGCCTCAGTTTTCTTCATCTGTAAAGGGGAGACAATAGTACCTACCCGTTTGGGTTGATTTGTGCATTAAATGACTTAATCCACAGTAAGTTCTTGGAAAAGTGCCTGACCCAAGGCGAGTACTCGGTAATGATTTGTTGTCATACTTACTCTAGACACGCAATTTATTATGTCCTATTACTGTATTTGTGTGATATAGTTAGAAGTGAAGCATACAAACTTCCTGGTACCTAGAGCTAAAGGTTGCTATGTCATCCACTTGGGTTCTTAAAGGACCATCCAGAACATTGTCGCCACAGTATACTAAATTGTCTTCCGATGTCCCCAAGGGAGGTCATGTATTCCACGGAGGAGTGCTTTCGTTTCCGGAAAGAGCAGGCGTGAGAATGCTGCAGAGCAGAGCCCCGGACACCCAGGCCCCGTGCTGCAGCCTCCGCACCCGCAAAGGGGGAAATAGTTATGGGTTGCTTACAGCCGGAGTGAGAAATCAGTGGTTAGCACAGTGCTTAAACCTTTTGGTCTCAAGACCGTTTATTGTCTTAACCATCACTGAGGACTCCAAAGAGCTTCTCTGTACTAGTAGATGGGTCACATCTGTCAATATTAGCCATATTAAAAATTAACACTAGGAAATGGAAAAAAAAACTTTAAAAAGTTTTAATAACAATCCCGTTGCATCCTAACATAAATAAGAAAAAAATATTTTCCAGAAAATCAAAAAAAAGCTCGTGAGGAAAGTGGCACTGCTTCACATCCTCCTGAGACCCCTCCGTGTCTGCCGTGGCAGACGGCAGCGGGGTCTTCGTGGCGGCTGCCCTTTCAGTCTCTTGAGACATTATTTTGGAGAAGCATGTGGACAAAATCAGCCTCATACAGATATGTAAGAGGAAAGGGAGGAGTGTGTTAACAGGCTTTTCAGATAATTAGGATCTCTCTTTGATTTTGCTCCGAAACACAAAAGCAGTAGTTTCTGTAGGTTAGTTGCAGTGTGGAGCCTGGTCATAGTGAGCTTCACACTCTGTTACGTTAAAAGCCATTCATAGGTTTTGTGCTCTGCATCTCTCCTCGGTGTGTGATTTTTGTAATATCATACATTGGCCACTTGAAAATCTTCCAAATGTTTATATGTTTTCACTATATAATATCCACACCTTGTATTGATTAATATCACCAGTGTTTCATGTATTGGAAAACTGCCAAACTCATATGAGCATATACAAATTTTCCAAAAATCTAATTTTTAAACATATATATTTTATTGATTTTTTTACAGAGAGAAAGGGAAAGGGATAGAGAGTTAGAGACATCAATGAGAGGGAAACATTGACCAGCTGCCTCCTGCACACCCCTTACTGGGGATGTGCCCACAACCAAGGTACATGCCCTTAACTGGAATCGAACCTGGGACCCTTGAGTCCACAGGTCAGTGCTCTATCCACTGAACCAAACCAGTCAGGGCCAAAAATCTAATTTTTGCTTGGAAGTTCCGATTGTATTGTTGGCAGTGAATACTGTCAAGTATTTTTCATGAATTGACGGTCTCACTTCCTTCACTTTTAAAAGGTGGCCTGTCAAAGACTCGGTTTGAGTAGTCTTGGTGGTTCCATGGGTACTAGATGTTGTGTTCTTCCTTGGGATAACCATTATACTTCGGTATGCAGCAGAAGTCCCTTCTGGACACTTCCCACCTAGTCCCACAGAATGTTAAAAAGACGTGTACTCAGAGAGCAAAGGTTTAATGAAATTAATAATTTCTTTTGTTTACAGCAGTGATTTTTCAACCGGTCTGCCACAAGAATTTCTAAAACATATAATAACCTGACTATTTAGTCAGGGGCACTGACCTTTTTCCCCTTAGATTGTCAAACAAAAAATGACAACAGCCATCCAGTATGAATGAATCAAAATTATACCTATTTTTTTTTTGTCAGATCGGCAAAAAATGCAATGTATTTGTTGGTTTGCTGCAGAATTTTAGTAGCTAGTTTATATGTGCCATGAGAAGAAAAAGGTTGAAATCACTGGTTTACAGGAATGTTTTAAGTGAAACTAGATTTTTGCAAAAATTTCAAGTGGGGATGAAAAATACAATGAGCATTACTACCGTTGGATGCTATTATGAATACAGTTTGACCACACAGACACTGTAAAAGAGTCTTGGGGTCCCCAGATGTCTGTGTACCAGACTTTGTGGACTGTCAAAAGAATACGTGTCATGTGCTTAGAATGGCGCCTAGCACCTGGCAAGTACCGTGTCAGTGGTCATTATTATTATTTGTGTATTCTTACTAAACATCATCACTGATTGACCCCGCAGTCATTGATGGTTTTTACGAGAAGCAGGAGGTGAAACACGACAGCACTATCTGCATATACGTTGTAATGGGACGCAGGGAAATGGGTCACACGCTGCAGGAAATGAACAGTTTTAGCATTTGGAATAATAATCAACCTCACCTCACCCTTTCTGTTCTGCCCGTGCGCTGAGGTTCCATGACAACGACAGCTAACTTAATAGTAACTGAACAACTGGCTCTCTTTGCAGAGCAGCCTAGAGAAGGCGTCCTTTGTCCGGCTGTACTTGGTCTCTCAAGGACGGCTCCCCCTGATGGGCGTGAATGACATGCTCCCTGTGGCCGCTCAGCACCGGGAGAGAGACGCCCTGGCCTGGGTGGTCCTGCACAGCTTGTACCACGCGCGGATTGTGAGCCATGCCAACACAGGTAAGGCCGGCGGGGCGAGCATCCGAGCCGCGGGAAGGAGCAATCTCTTTCGCTGTCATTGTTTTCCCCAACTTGCAAGCTGGTTTAGTGCTTCTTGACACAGGCGAGGCCTCGTCGCCCCGAATGAGGAGCACGTCGGCCGGAAATGGGCAGGTACGGCTCACGGCATCCACTCTGTAGCGATGGGAACGAATTCTTTTAAGGACTTTTATCTTGTTTTTGGCCCTCAAGGATATGAAGAAGTTTATCAGGTTGATTCGGTCAGACAGATATCCATTGATTATGCCTGATGTTTTCATGAAAATGGCTTGTGGGTAGTCATTTAACAAACAGACCCAAAAACAGCAACAATGAACTTGAATAGTTATTCTACAGGAAGAACTTCTCAGGGGTGAGAAGAATAAAATCTGGATGATCTCACTACGTCCTCAAGCCAGGAGGAGTTCCAGGCCTGAGCTCTGCTAAGGAATCGTATGGCGCAACTTTTAAACTGTTTACACGCGTAGGCTTTAGGAGTCGTCTGAAAAGGGGACTCCTTCATTTCCCCTCCCACCCACAGCCTTTGGTCCTGTGCTTAGGATTTCTGTCTACATGCGAGTCCTGAGTGGCATCTGGCTTAAGCGAATCAGACTGGCCCGGTGACCCTGGGCCAGTCGCTTATGCTTCTGTGCCCCGTTTCCCCATCCCTTGTGTCTTTAAAGTTTTGAGAGAAAACCGGCAAACATCTTTGTAATACTGTTTTCAAAACTGAATTGGAAATGTTGATCCCACTTCCTCTATGGCATTTGAGATGGTTGTCTCATATCTGTGTTTGCACCTCACCAATGAAAAATGACCCTGTGAGGAGAAACTAGATTTCTTTACTCAAAATCAAAACTCTATTTATCAAGGAGGAAAATCCAGTAGGTGTTCCCAATTGAGCGTGAAGATAATTTAAGCAAATGGAAATAAATTTGAGATTGTCATTGGTTCTAACCTTCGATCTTAATTCCTATATTTTTCTTAATCTATAAATTTTTGAAAACCTTTCAAAGGAGTTTTTTACTATAATGGGAATCCTCATTTTTTAAAAAAGAAAAAAGGAAAAAAATCAACATGTTGTTTATTCTCTAATTGCCCTATAGCATCTGGTTTTTACTTTTTCTGTCTTGGGATAGGTTTCTGTGGGATTTTGGCATTCAGTATTACTGGCTAGTTGTGTACCAGATTTCTCATAGTGTGTTTAATGTTGAGAACTCCAATAAATGCATTTTACCAATAGTGGGTGGGTAGGCTTGACGAATAAATTAGCCATTGAAAATGAAGACTGAAATATGGTCATCTTCTCACGGGGATGGCAAGTCTGGGGTGGTGAGAGACCGGAGATTATTTCATGGCATCCTCACCAGTCATTACTGTTCTGTTTTGCATTTCAAAGGAAAAACCCTGGTCAGGTAAGAAAATGTTTTTATCTTTTCAGGTGTGTTGAAGAGAATGGAATGGCTCTTGGAACTGATGGGTTATATCAGAAATATTGCTTACCAGTCAACCTCTGTTCAGAATGTGGCTCTTGATGAGGTACAATTCAGAGGAGTAATTTGTAACTTTTTTAAAACATAAAACTGCTGAAACCGGTTTGGCTCAGTGGTAGAGCGTCAGTCTGCGGACTAAAGGGTCCCAGGTTCGATTCTGGTCAAGGGCGTATACATTGGTTGCAGGCACATCCCCAGCAGGAGGTGTGCGGGAGGCAGCTGGTCGATGTTTCTCTCTCATCGACGTTTCTAGCTCTCTATCTCTCTCCCTTCCTCTCTGTAAAATATCAATAAAATATATATTTTTAAAATAATAAATAAATAAAACATAAAACTTACATTTGCTCTCCCCAAAAGAGGAATATTTTGCTGCCTGTGGCTTTCTTTTCCTCCTTTTATTCTTGGAAAACAGCAGTGGCGATAAGTCTGATGTCACAAGAAATAGATGTTCTTACCAGGTTCTTGTGGACACGTAAGTTAACACCTTGAAAAAGATTTCAAAAGAATACGTTCCTTGACAGGTAGCACACAAAGGACACTAGCTGGAGGGCAAACCCAGGGTCTATGTACTTGGGCTTGACCCCAAGAGGCGGTGGGGTTAAAGGCTCCGTCCTCCATGCTGGCCCAAGAGGTTTCACCCGCCTGGTTTGAGGAGATTCCTGGAATGTGTGCACACCACTACTATGGGCATGTGTGCATATATTAGAGAGGAGTTTTAAGCACAGCTTCACATTGACTTCTGACCCAAAAAAAGGTTAAAAGTCACTGGTATTGGGTGAATTAAAAAATAAAAAGATTATGCTCTAACCAGTTTGGCTCAGTGGATAGAGTGTTGGCCTGGGAACTGAAAGGTCCCAGTTCGATTCCAGTCAAGGGTATGTACCTTGGTTGTGGACACATCCCCAGTGGGGAGTGTGCAGGAGGCAGCTAATCATTGTTTCTCTCTCATCAACATATCTAACTATCCCTCTCCCTTCCTCTCTGTAAAAAATCAATAAAATATATCATTAGTAAATAAAATAATGACAGCACTTTTCCCCCTTTCCTTATTTTCTTAAATAAGGAAATAAATTTTTTGGTGTACAGTTTTTTTCCTACAGGCATGTCTTATTCACAGGTTTCCTTTGTGAGTAAAAATGTGCGCAGCCTGGAATGTTGTTTGAAATTCTGCCCCACTTTTCTGAGGAGTTGCGTATGTTTTAAATTTTTAGTTAGTAGAGTAGGAGTTCTAAGAGATTGAGGGGTTTTTTTAAACTCTTTCTAACAAGCAAAATCTGTCATCTTTTTTTTTTCTTTTATCTACTGAGTTTCTATTAGCCTTTTCTGTTTTCTTACAAAAAAAAATCTTTTAAAAACCTGGGAAATACAGAGAAGCAGAAAGAAGTGTAACTTAAACACAGTAATCCAACATCTTAGAGGTAGCCCCTGTTACCACCGTTTCTACAATAGTCTAAAACAGTCTAAAATCTAAGGGGACAGACTCTAGACAGACTTGGTAGAATGCATTAGGAGAGTCATTTGTTACTGTTCAAAAATAAAAACAAGACTGTAAATATTTTTAAAATCAGTTTCAGCCACATAACAATAAATCTAAATATAGTTTTCCATAGCATTCTTAATTCATTTTTAATCTCTTAGAAAACACCAAACCAGATGAGTATTTAAAGCTCAGTATGATTAGGAATTTAATTATGTTTCTCCTGAAATGTTAGAGCACTAATAATCAAACTGATGGTCCTTCTGCATTCCCAAAAGAGGACCCCAAAAACCTACCAAAGCCCTACAACAAGCATGTCAAACTCAAAGGCTAACAGGCTGAATAAATTAGGCATGTGGCCCTCGGGCCATGAGTTTGACATGCTTTCCCTACAGTGTCTCTTGATTAAGTTTGGAAACGGTTTGCTCTTCAGTTCAGTCCTCTTCTGGGGCAGGAGGGGCTGTGGAGAGGGGAACAGAGCATTGCATCATCACAGGGCTGTGTATGTGAACGTGTGTTACTCTGAGTGGTTAAAACATGTGACTAGCCTTGTGTCTATTTCCATTATAGGCTCTGGACTTCTTATTGCTGATCTTTGCCACGGCGGTGGTTGCATGGGCCGACCATGCTGCCCCTCTCCTGCTCGGCCTCAGTGCCAGTTGGTTGCCATGGCATCAAGAACAGGGCCCGGCTGGGCCGGCATCCAGCTTCCTTGGCAGGAGCCCAATGCACAGGGTCACTCTGCAGGCGGCCCTCGCTCTCCTTCCCAGTAGCATGCCGCTGCTGCTGCAGAAGGAGCCGTGGAGGGAGCAGGCCCAGAAGGTGAGGGCGGCCGCCTACTGTCGGGGGCAGGTGGCCGTCTCTTCCTCGGCAGTTCCTGCTGTAGATGTGAGGTGGGAGCCCAGCAAAACTGGACTCACCCCACAGGCTTTCGTGCTGGGCCCCAAATCCCAGCCAGATGCAGAGCCTCAGAGACAGAGACTAACAGTGACAACCGAAACAACTTGCTCACAGCCGTGGGGGGGGGGGGGGGGGGAGATGAGTAACGCTTCTGCCTGTGTTAATTTATCAAAGAAAGACACATGGGTTCTTGGTCCTGGGGACAAAACGGATGAGTAGCTTCTGAGAGCTCAAGATTGCAAATGGCATGATAAAGAGGGAAAGGAGTGTAGAGTGGTGATGAACAGGGAGAGGGGATCAGCAGTGCCGGGGGGCGGGTGTCAGGGGATCTGAGGGGAAACATGGGTGTGGAGCACCCATCATCTCGCAGCCCAGCTCATTCCCTCCTGCAGCCGCCTTCCAGGGGGCGGTGGGGACATGTGAGCGGTAAGGTGATCACCCCGCCCTCAGGAAGTCCCTTAGGCTTTTGCTGCTAAAATTCGCCAGGTTACCCGCTGTCCCGCTGAGCAGATGGAAATACTGCGCTTCCCAGAATTCTCCTTACGTGGCCTTGACCTGTCTTTAATATAGTTGTTTTGGAGGGTTCTTTTCTGAATCCCATTTAATCAAAATTGGATTTTTTTTTTTTGAGGCTGAAAGCTTAAAACTAACTTTATGCAGCTTAGCCTTAAAACCTGACCACTAATCTTGAAAAGTATTTTCGAGCTGCAGACTCAGAGTTCAGCTACATACAGCTCCTCCGAGCGTCTCAATGAAAATGCCTCTGTTTTCTCAAACCTGGTAAGCATTAGTAGTATTGCCCCAACTCTCATGTTTTCTGTGTCATCAGAAATGAAAATTAGTTTAAATGTAGTATAACCTCGTGTTCTTTCTGGCCTAGGACACCAGGCTTGCTTTGAACTACAACGCAGACATCTGCATCTGTTGTGTGTTTGTAGAGCTTGACTTATTTACTTTACCAGTAGGATATTTTAAAACAAAGTTGAGAAAAAAGAAAAAAAAAACTTTTAATTAAAGCAGGGAATTAGGAATGTTTTCTTTATTATGTTACTCTTTTTTCAATCCAGCTTCTATGTCCAAAGTTCAAATGAGTCAAGATTGGCAGCATTCAGGAATCGATGAAATTGCCCGACATCCAATTCGAAACAATTTTGGCTGCCCCGAAGGAAATCAGTCCAAAGTCATAAAGACTATGAGTTTCAACCTCATTTGCGGGATCTATGTGCAGTTAACACACTTGGCTCTACCTAACAAGTTGTTATGCTTTTTTTTTTTAATTTTGTATTTCAACTTGATTTATATTCATTTGGGCATGAACTGTTCTTATCTACAGAACAGTTTTTATTTTATTTTAGAAATGGTGGCTTACATCTGATGAGTTTCCCTGTTTAATCCCCAGACTAGGAGCCTAGGCTTGGATGTACATAGACCCAGGTAGCAAGCAGCATGATGCAAAGAAATAATGTGAGGCTTTTTTTAAATTGATTTTTAGAGAAAGAGGAAGAGAAAGGGAAAGACAGACAGACAGACAGACAGACAGACAGACATAGATGAAAAAGAAAGATCAATTGGCTGCCTCCCGAACCCCTCCCCCCCCCCCTTTATCCCACCCTTCTACTGGGAATAGAGCCAAAACAGGGCGCGTGCCCTGACTGGGAATCGAACCTGCGACCTCTTGGTACATGGGATGACACTCGTCCAACTGAGCCACTCTGGCCACAGCAAGAGAGTAAATCTCTGAAGCTATGTATACTTAAGTTCAGATCTTTACTCTGCTATTCAATGAGAGTGGAATTGGGCAAGGTTTTTGACCAATCTGGACCTCTCAGAATAATGAGAGAGGATGTTCATGGCACACAGGAGTCCCTCGGAGCCCACGTCCCTCACTCTTAAAACCTATAGCAGGTCTCAGGTATTCAACAAGGAAAGGGGGTTTGACTTTGTGGGTCTTCTGACTAAAGGGGAGCTGTGTCTCTCTTCCACGTCTCGTGCCTGGTCCCTTTCTCCAGGGCCTCTCCTCCCCCCTCCCCCCAGTCAGGTGCTCGCCAGGGACTACGCAGGCCCGAGGGCTGACTGATGTCTCACTGGTACTGTTGTTGTTCATTTTCTTCCTAGTTCATTGATTGGCTCTTCAGCCTCCTGGAAAGCCCTAAGGAAGGGCTCTCTGCGGAATCCAGGGGCCTTTTAAAAGGTATGACTTCTGTGCTTTCTGCCCACGATAGGTGAAAACCTCCCCGTGCTGTCTGCGCTCGAAACGGCGCCTGAGTGGGTATTGTCCTGGCTCAGTCGAAGAAGAAATTCGGCGCTGTCACCAGTGTGGCCTTTGGAGTTAGAAAGTGGATCTTAAAAAGTTTCAGTACATTCAATTTTCTTTAAATGGTGTTTAAAATGTTTTATTATAACTGTAAAATATGCCTTTAACCAAAACTTAGAGAATTCATTAAAAGCAAAGAGGAATCCAGAATCTCGTTGGCCAGTGATAATTTTGACATTTTTCCTGAGTTTTTGCTCCCTCTGTGTATGTTGTTTTAATGTGTTTAAAATTATAAATAATTGAGAAAATACACAAACACTTTGAATACTTCCTCTTATATTTTAAAATTATTTTTTAAAGCGTTTAACCTTTTCTTACACTGGCTTCATCCTAGTGTTTGTAATGGCTGCCTGGTATTTTGCCAAGAGAGTTGGACATTTCCCAGGTATTTATATGTTTTTTTTTGTGAGTACTCCTCTATTGATTTGTTAAACTATGACTGTTGGGACAACAAACATAGAAGGTATTTCTGTGAAAATTAATATGAGAAGTCTTTTAGGACTGGCTCTGTGGGTGGGTGGGTAATAGTTGCTATGGATACCAGGACATGCTGTAACATACTGCCCTGAAACGGCTCACCTGGGAAGGTTGCCTGTTGGCCTGCCTTTTGATAACCTATCAGGCCTATCTCTGGGCTAGAGCCATAGTCTGACCATATTTTAAGTATAGTGTAACTTATTATTTGCCAAACAAGTGAGAATTTCCTAATGTATTTTGTCTAATTCTTCTCCCTACCCACAAAGAGGGTGGAGGACATGTCTGTGAAGGTGATTCTGATCAGTCACAGGACTTCACTGAGAATAGGGCTGGGGCCTGAAATAGTTCCACTAGGCAGTGGTCAGCACACTCATTAGTCAACAGAGCCAAATATCAACAGTACAACGGATTGAAATTTCTTTTGAGAGCCACATTTTTTAAACTTAAACTTCTTCTAACACCACTTCTTCAAAATAGACTCACCTAGGCCGTGGTATTTTGTGGAAGAGCCACACTCAAGAGGCTAAAGAGCCGAATGTGGCTCGCAAGCCGCAATTTGCCGACCACGGCACTAGAGCCATCCCTAGAGATTTGCTGCTGGGATGTCCTTCATTTGTTTGCATGGGGGAGTCTGGACTCATTTGTAATGGCCGTGGGTACATAATACCATTGGTTACTGCCAATATATACTTTAGGTTATAAAGATAACAAAGAATTGATACTGATAAGAAGGAGTAATTTAGATCAAGAAAGTAAATGTTGAATTCTTATTATCTGTTCAAGGACTTTATTAAGAGTCACACACAATAATTGTGTAACTCTGGCTTCCCTCCATTCCTTCACATTATTTTAAATAATAGCTCAGTATATTTCTAGTAGTATTCCAAAATAATATATATGATAAGTTACCTAGAGGCATTACACAGAACTTCCCTATTTTAAATTGATCCCTGAGGGACCCCTGACAGATAAGAAAAGCTGTGGACTTGTGGGTGCCTGTTCGAATAGTTTCAGTACAGGTATGCTTGCTCCGCTGAGCCCCTGAACCTAAGCCCCTGAACCTAACTTTATGATAGACTCAGTTGGTCTATGGTTTTGTTCTGTTTTTACCTTTTAGTTACCGTATTTGCCGGCATATAAGACGACTGGGCGTATAAGAAGAACCCCTAACATTTCCACTCAAAATACAGAGTTTGTTATATACTCGCCATATAAGACTACCCCCCACTTGGAGGCATATTTTTCAGGGCCAAAAAATCGTCTTATATGCCGGCAAATACGGTAAATATTTAGTGGAAAAATAATATTCATGTAGAAAAATAAGTCATAAGTAGATTTTTATAAAGGGGACACACTTATTTAATAAGCATCCTGATTAAGAAAAAAAGAATATTACCAGCATCCCTGAAGTCAGTTTTTATTTTAATTCTGCAGAATTTCTCCTGAACTGATACAAAAAAAAAAAAAAAAAAAAAAACTTTCCCCCAAACTTTATTATTGTTTTTCTGCCATTAAAACATTGTCTACGGCTCGGTGGTCATTCTTGGTCTCGAAGATTAGCCAGGTTCCGTCCTGATGCTCTTTTGATCTAAATGACCTTTGCAAATGCAGCTCCACCAAATGCAACAGCGCACTTTGCTTTCTGTCCCCTTAGCCACCCTGCTGTCCTTAAGAGTTCTCCCGGAGTTTAAGAAGAAAGCAGTGTGGACCAGAGCGTACGGTTGGTGAACCGTTTGGCCGTAGCCAGCTGCATTGTCAGCCAGAAGAGGAAAACCACACGAATGGAAGGAATCTCTCAGAAATTGTGTCTGAGATGCATCTCAGTCATGAGAGGGCGGCCACATCGCTGATGGACTGAACCCTGAGTGCCAGGACAGGAGAAGCTGCTTCCGTCCCCAGGCCAGTGGAGAAGGGAACGAGAACTTGAACTTCCTTTCATTTGGCTCGAGTTCAGTCTGAAGATTTTCTTTGTGCAACTTTGACTATATCATTTCCTCCCCTGCAGATTCTAGTAAAATAATCCCATGAATTTTGTGCATGTGACTTTATTTGTTTTCTGCTAACCAAACCAAACCCTAGTGGTGCCGGAGGCATTACACTGAACTTCCCTGTTTTACTAGTAAGTTGATCCCTGAGGGACCCCTGACAGATAAGAAAAGCTGTGGACTTGTGGTGCCTGTTCACATAGTTTCAGTACAGGTATGCTTGCTCCATTGAACCTACCTTTATAATAGGGTCAGTTGTTTTTACCCTTTAAATATTAACTATTATTCATCGATTTCCCATGAAGCCTCTGGAGGATACCCATTGGCTCAGTAAGTTAGACATCTTTCCTTATCCTTGTTGATGAAGCACTCTCTTGGAACCGCTAGACACACTGGAATAATAAGCATGGTGTTAACCACGAGCTAAGTCAGATTGCTCAGTGGCAGCTAGGATTTTGTTGTGCTTGGGGCTTTTGAATGCGAGTGAAAGTTGCCCGATTCAAAATGGCTTCAGCTAAAAAGGAGAAGATAATTAGCTCACAGGCCAGCAGTTAAAGATACATCTGCTCAGGCACAGTAGCACCCAGTGAGTCAGACAGGCGCCGGGCTTGTTCCTCTCAGGCTCACTCCGCATAGTTGTCAAGACGGCTGCCAGCGACCTCCATGGAAGGAAAGGTGTCTTTGCTCACAGCTTGGCAGCGGCCACCTGGGGAGGACTCTGACTCATCTCAAGTCCCAGGTGAGTCCCTGGGAAGTGGGGTCCTCTACCTGACTAGGCCTCGTCCACCTGAATTAGGATGCTCGGCAAGCAAAAAATGACAAATACTCCTTGAAAGGTGAGTCTGTAAGTACAAATCCCTTTCTTAATCAGGACGCCTCATGACGAGTAAATGAAGGTATGTGACCATGTCCTCCAGAGTTGCATTTTACTCGTGGGCTTGAGAATCAGCCAGCATTTTAATGTTGATATTTGCTGTCTTTCCTCCAAGCAGACATTAATCAGGGTTGCCTTTAGCCCAGCAGTTCTCAACCTTTCTAATGCCTCAACCCTTTAATACAGTTCCTCATGTTGTGGTGACCCCCGACCATAAAATTATTTTCTTTGCTACTTCAGAACTGTAATTTTGCTACTGTTATGAAGCATAATGTAAATATATGTGTTTTCTGATGGTCTTAGGCGACCCCTGACAGCGGTTCTCAACCTGTGGGTCGAGACAGGTTGAGAACCACTAGCAGGGTCTCCTAAAACCAGATATTTACATTACGATTCATAGCAGTAGCAAAATTACAGTTATGAAGTAGCAGCGAAAATAATTTTATGGCTGGGGGGTCAGCACAACATGAACTGGATTAAAGGGTCGCGGCATTAGAGAGGTTGAGAACCACTGCTTGAGCCAGCCATATAAGCCTACTGAGCAGTGCACCTGTGGGTCGCTGGGGAGAAACGTTTGGGACAATGGACTTTTGTGTCTGTCATGCTATAGCGCGGTGCCTGCTGCTTTACAAGCACCTGGGAACGTTCTGTGTTCCCATGTGACCTTACCTGGAGGGTGTCACCAGGTGAACCTACCTCCCACTTGGGTTAAAAATAGTTTTTCAGATAGCTGGGTTACATTTGCAGGTTTCAAACAGTTGTGTTTCACTGTGTGACTTACACTCTGTCACCAGGTCACAGTTCTTCCTTTTGCTGAACTCCACAGGGTGCCGAGATGCCTGCAGAGGAAAAGGGAAGGGAAGGGAAGGCCAGCTCTCAGGTAGTATGGACCTGCGTTGCCCATATTTCATAGATAATCTTCTTCAGAGGCGGGGCTAGCGGGAAATAGATTTGAGGGAGGAAGAGAGGTAGAAAATTTATGTTAGAAGCCAGCCTCCCTCTTTTTCCCACCTACATACATTTTCTTAAATTTCCTCCAGTGAGCGGTTGACATTTATCTAATATTTATTGTTAGGCGCCAGACTGTTAGTGCGCTAGAGCTTTCACTTGGATGATCTTATTTAACTGTTGCTGTAACAAGGCCTTATTTTCCGTTTTTAAATGGAGAAGGCACCTCCAATAGGGGCAGAGCTATGCCTATGACCAAGCTCCTAGAACCCCAGGTCCAGTGCTCTTTCCACTGCCTCAGGCTCGTAAGCACTCACTTTACGATGAAAATTCCCACCAAGGGTTGCACCTTGGTATTCATGTGCTTCTGGGTTAATGTGCGTTAGTAAACCTGCGATTTACCACAGATTTCTATGATCAGATCAGAGCAGCAATCCTGCCTCCCATGAGAACGTCTCTGGGGCGGGGACATTTAGGAACAGATCCTCCGTGGACTGGAGGGCCTGAGGTTCCCGAGCAGCCGCGCCCCTGGGTGGCGGTAAAGAACAGAGCGCAGGTTTCACACAGCTGTCTCCCTGTGTAACACTCTGAGGAGCTGCTCTGCATTTCCCCGAGAGAGAGCTCACTGCTGCCCGGGGAAAGGGTGAAGAGCCAGCCCAGACTTCTAACCCCGACTTCCTTTTTTGCTTCAGCCCCGTTTCCTCCCATTCAAACGTCGTCCCTGCTCCTGGCTTTGACCAGAAAACAGAAGCGTGCGAAGGGGGAAAGTCAGACAGACCTTAGTCCTCTCTTCCCTGGCTCCCTGCAGCCTGGAGCATAAAATGTGTGGGGTTTCCCTACGCGTGGGAACCTCTAAAGAGTCTAAAGTGGAAGATTGTAAGTTTGAAAATCTTAGTTCTAAAATCTCAGCCTTCTAACACATAGGTCACCGGAATAGGTCACTGGGTTCCCCGCAGACAGGACCTCAGGTAAGAATTAAATTTTCCTCCTAGGATATTTCACTTGATTCTCTAGAAACGACAGGTCTCTGCTTTTTTTTAGACCAGGTGTTCCAAACTATATTCAAAAGGAAGAGTTTCCTTGCAGGCCATCTTCTGTTAGTTTTTGAAATAACAAATTGCCAAGACAGATAGTATGCTGGGATGGGTGAACAAATTAACGTGTGGGGTTAAAGCCAGGGGTCTCAGAAATACTCAACACGCTGGTTCTTGTTTTGAGAAGTGTACGCTAGGGGCAGATGTCGGGATTCATGTACGTGCCTGAGACCTTTGTGTTTTATTTGTTATGTAATGGCTCCATGGTACCTAACAGGCTGTAACCATTTCTTTAAAGTTAATTGCCAGGGGTAACTTTTCTCAGGCTAACTTGATATTGTGATTATATAAGGAATAAGACTTCGTTAGGGGCTCAACTAGTATCTTGAAGTAACTTAGTCGCTTTGAAAGTAAGCAGTAGTTTTAGATTTTTGGTAAACATTTTGGTAAATTGCTGTTTTAGAAGAGAAATCAGAACATTTCGTTAAGAGGACGGGCCTTCCTTAAAGCCTGAGTTGTAGGCTGCATCTCTGATAGTTTGTATCTCGACACAAACCAGACTATTCTTTTACACACACACACACACACACACACACACACACACACACACACACACACACTTAATCCAGAAAGGAAAGGAAAGGGAGAGATAAAAACATCAATTATGAGAATCACTGATCGGCTGCCTCCTACATGCCCCTTACTTGGGATCGAGCCCGCAACCCAGACATGTGCCCTGACCGGGAATTGAACCAGGGAATCAAACCAGTGACCTCCTGGTTCATAGGTCGACGCTCAGTCAGTGAGCCACACCAGCATGGCGAAACCAGCCAATTCTTAGCTGCAGGCATTTCACCTGGCACCATAGGACTGAGCGCAGTGGGATAGTTCACATCCCTCGTCACATCCCCCACAGCATCGCCTTCACAGGTATCATCGTCGTTCTGGCCTAGGACAAGGTAACATGCTCTTATATTTCCTGGAAGGAAATAACCTTCTTCAGAATCTGGACGTTCTTTTAAAATGTGTGACGTATCGTTAAGTGCTTGAGTTGGCATGTAATGGATTAATCTTCACAAACAGTACATTTTTTAAGTTGCAGTTGAGAAAGGTCATTCCGTTCCTGTCACACCTAGGGCACTGGTGAACTGACATCCAGCTAGATGAATGAATATGAAACTGAATGAGAACGACAGTGATGGCTCCCTGACTTTGGTCATTCCTTTAATCCAGGAAATAAAACCAACTTCAGCGTAGTGGTAGGGGGTTAAAAGAAAGAATACAAAAATGTGTTTTATAAATTCTAAACTGCAGTGGAAATGCTACCCCTTTCACATGTTTCACTGAAAACAAATAGCAGCTGTGATGCGTCAGTGCCGGCCTGACGGGTAGTAAACGCTGGAGCAGGATTTCAAGTCCAGGCCAGTTCTACTGCGTCTCCCTCCCAGGACCCCACAGGCCAGCTGAACGCCACAAAGTGAGTATGCAGTGGGCACCTATGTGTATCTCATAAATTAAGGGATACATTTTACGAACTGATTTTCATAGACCAGCAGTCGGCAAACTGTGGCTCTTCAATCACAAAATACATACGGTGTGATTGAAACTTCGTGGCCCGTGCGCAGAAGTCAGTTTTTGGCTCTCAAAAGAAATTTCAGTCGTTGTACTGTTGATATTTGGCTCTGTTGACTGATGAGTTTGCCGACCACTGTCATAGACTAACCTCGTTATATTTAAAACACCAGCTACCCTTAGCAAATATAAATTATAGTTAATAATTCTTAGTTAATATGTTTAAAAACTAGATAAGAACAAAAATGAATGTTAGCCCAAGTTGGATTAACAAATAAAAATGAATGTCATCTCAGTTTTAAAAACAGAACGACACTATGTTATTAGCAGTTTTCCGTCCAAAGCTTAAGTACATGAGACAAAAGCAGTGGTTCTCAAACAGCATGAGAGGCTCTTTTGAGGGGCCTGTCAAAGTGCAGGTTCCCGGGCTCTGATTCCGCAGATCTTTAGGGGGGCCCAGGAATCTGCATTCCAAACAGGCCCTCTGGTTAACTCTGTGGCCATTGCTCCCTGAATTACTTTGAATAAATGACCTAGAGAAAAGTGCCACATCAAAATTAGCATATCCCTTAGGTCCTGAAGAAGAAAGTAAAGTGACCGAAAAGCAAAATGATGTTTCAAAGCAAAAATAAATGAGAGGAAGATGCTGGGGGAAGGGAAGGTCATTTTTATTTAAATCACTTCAATACTCTAGTACAATTAAACAAAATGTAACTGTGGTCTTCGCGCGTAAGTTTTAAGTGTACATTTCTCCAGAGAAACATTTAAACTGGATGTTCTATCTAGCTACTTCAGAAACTTTTGGAAGGAACAGATCCTTTTATGTGACAATTTGATAGAGTGAAAACAGGAAGTTACCAACTCTCTCAGGGACTTCAGTGAGCTGTGGCACCTTCTTTAATAACATACTTGGTAAAGGTTTTATGGTGTTGACCTGTGACTGGTACATTGTTAGCACAATATAAGTGTTTCTTGAGTGTACATAGGCATGTGTACCCAGCCAACTCAGGATCAACTCACTCTACTAAGGTGACCTGTTTATTAAATCAAAAGCTAAGACCAGGATAGGAGTGCTTCTTAACAAGCGAACGATGGTAAAATAAAACTGAACGAAGATACTGGGAAGAAGTGTTTGTTACTGCTCTGTATACAACTACTTTGATAAAGGAAAAGTTCAGGACTCTGATACTATGTGCAAGGGTGTGTGTGTTTCCCTTGTATATTTTAGTAGACTTTTTGCTGAGTGATGGAGTAAATTCTCCACGGCAGTTTTATTGTTGCTGTTTTGATTACTATTTCTTTGCTTAAGTTATTAGGACTTCAGGTGATTTATTTGACATTTGAAACTCCAAAGAAAGATCGTTTAGGAGTTATATCTTATGCTTTGAAAATATCTAATGGTTCTTATATTAGAGAAACGCTTTCACCACAATAGAGATTTGATGGACACAGAGATATAACAGCCAATTAATTAGATGGTTATGCTCTTGGTTTCTTAACCTGGGGAACATGAACTTGAGTGGAAGAAGAAAGCATCCTATTTTCACTAATCTCTAGTGAAATTCACTATTTCAATTCTAATATAAGCAACCACAATAATACTAACAATTGTGACAATGTCACCGTAGGAAATTACAGATCTTTTTATCTTACAATTACTACAGATATCTCAAATTGTCAATCCTTATTTCTTTTTAAATTACCATAATTATTATAATTTTACTTGTATTTCTTTTTGGTCTAATAGTTTAAGAAGTAGGAAGGTTCTTCAGGTAATTTTCTTTTTAAAAAAATTAAAGTGTTATTTAATAATGACCCAATAAAGTATAGTTTCTCTAGTTCTTTATTTTTGTTTTAGTGATTCTAAGTGAATATTTCAGCAATGTTTGTGGCCATCTTTATTGGGAGGGAGCTACACTAAGTCACCTCCAGTTGCGCACTAAGGGAGTATTTGCACAGTAACTTTTTTTTTTTTAATTTAGAAGTAAAATAAGCAGCTTTAAAAGCAAAATGTAGCTTTTTAAAAAAGGGTAATCTTAATACTTAAAATTCTAAATATGACATTAAATTTATAAAGATATCAAATTATCCTTTAATGCTCAATTGTTTCTTTGATTTATTTAATGGTGTAAAATAAAAAAATTTTGTAATTAATTTTTACTACCTGGTTTTTATGTAACAAAATATTTAGTACCCTTTTTATATAGTTGCTGGACAATACGATTCTATAATTCTTTTAAGAAAAGCGAGTGATTCAGAAACTATTCCATTAATTAGTTATTCATATATATTTTAAATCTTCAAAGAAAGGATCAATTTTCAAAACTATACTAGTAAGTGATGACTTATAGAGTCATTAACAATAGTAATTCAGTAATAAATGATCTGAAACATGACTAGTTCTTAATTTTCTTAGCTTTTATCTCAATGTAAGGTATATGTGACCTGTTTTTTTTAAAGGAATATGGGGTGTTGTTTTCCTTTCCTAAGTGTGTTTGACAAGTGTTACCTCTGGGAACGGTGACGTCTACAAAATGTGACTGTGGACACTGTGAGCACACTTCACAGCGCCCCCTCCTGCTACCGGGGAACTCAGAAGTGAAAAGAAATAGAAACCATTGTTAAAACTACCGTATTTGCAGGCGTATAAGACGATTTTTTGGCCCTGAAAAATACGTATTTGCCAGCGTATAAGAGACTAGGCGTATAAGACGACCCCCTAACATTTCCACAAAAAATACAGAGTTTGTTATATACTCGCCGTATAAGACTACCCCCCACTTGGAGGCATATTTTTCAGGGCCAAAAAGTCATCTTATACGCCGGCAAATACGGTACATCTCAAGTTAATTGAATCTATTTCTCATTACCCTTACAGGAAAGTATCAGGCTTCAGACAATATAAACTTAACTTGTATAAATCCACAGCTTTAGAGAACCACAGACTGCTGGGAGGTGTTGGGGAAGAGGTCATGCGATGGATTTCTGTCACACGCTCAGTCTTCCCCGCCTGCACACTTCCTGTGGTGTGTCTGCAGCGGAATCCTCAGCCTTTTTCCTTACGTCACAGCAGCATGCCGTCTCACAGTTTCTTCTTTTTAATGGGAAAGACTCTGAGGAAGTCTCTTCTTTCTGAGTAAAGATGGCTGTAGATAAAATACATACCTATCGTGAAGAAGGAAATGGTAAAAGTTAAGTAAGATTGATTAGTCATTTCTTTGGCACAAACCAGAGTTTTAAAATACCGTTAGAATGCTACCTGGAGGCCGGGGCTCAGACACTTGGCAGGAGAGATTCGCAGAAGAGAAAGTAAAGCAAAACCCCTCCATCTCACCGATTGATTATTGAAAGGAATTCCTTTTTCCCTTTCTTCAAGGGAGCTCTCTCCACCTCTCCTAACGGTTCACATTTGTCTTCTCTTTTGTGTGTCGCTCGTATATACTTGACAGTTGTTACCTTGTAGCGATAATCACTATTCTTGGGGATTTGTGATGGTTAGAGCTGGGGAAGCTAAAATTTAATAATGGAAGTCTTTTTCCCCATTTCCTGGGAAATTGACCAAGTTTTTTCAACTGTAAGTTTTTGTTGTATGCATTTTTCTTACATGCTGGGGAAGAAACAGACAACTAAATAGATACAAATGGGAAAATCAGAAGTAGACAGGACTGCTTATTTTTGACATCTGTATTCCATATCTAATGCAGTTTCATTTTCTGCTAGTAAAACTGTTCTGGTTCGGAAGGTGCTTGACTAACAAGGTCTAATCATTGTGTCAGGCTTCCTCCCAGCTCTCCCCGTGTGTGTAGACCTTTCTGTTAAGGGTGATGGCAGCACAAAACAGAAACATCACTTACCTATAAAGAGCATCATGAGATATATTTTCAGCACATATGGGAAGTAGATGGATAGGTCAAAAGGCAGCTTTGTGGAGTAAGTGCCGAATGATTCAAAATAAGGCAGCGACTGGTAGACGGCAAATGCTGTTTAAAGAAAAAAGAGGACATCATGGAGGTTTCTCTGCTTAGCTTGCTTTAGAAATATGTGTATAGGTAGATGTGTCTGCACATGGAAAGGTATTTTGAATGTGATGAGTTTTGTGCTGACTGCTGAATCTTACAGCTAAAGCTAACATTTGATCTGGAAATACGCTGAATGATTAAACTGGCAAGGCCATGACAGCAGTGTGACTTGTTGAATTTTTGTCCATCACATACTTTATTTTATATATATATAAAATATAAAATATATATATATATTTTATTGATTTTTTACAGAGAAGAAAGGAGAGGGATAGAGAGTTAGAAACATCGATGAGAGAGAATCATCGATCAGCTGCCTCCTGCACACCCCCTACTGGGGATGTGCCCGCAACCAAGGTACATGCCCTTGACCAGAATTGAACCTGGGACCTTTCAGTCCAAAGGCCAATGCTCTATCTATTGAGCCAAACTGGTTTCGGCTCCATCACATACTTTGAGATAACATTGTAAACGGTCTCTAAAGTACCCGTCCCTTTAGCCACAAATAGGGGTGGGCGACATATATGCTGCATTTTCTGTCTGTTCATGTTTTCCTCGTCGAGTTTTGCAACACACATTAGTATATTAGAGATTCTGAAAAATTCTGCAATAAAGTAACTGGTTTCAGAAGCAGGTCTAAGATGGCCTCATAAGAGGCTAAGCTCACCCATTCCCATTTAGAACAGTTTCTCCTTAGAGTCAGCTGAGGGCCAATTGCGCAACTTCTGCAGAACAAGTGAGAGAGACCACAGAGAGAAGGTTGGAAGAGCCAGTGAGCACCAGTTTGTTTCCCTGCACTTGGACAGAGGGTGGGAGTCCTGGCCAACTTGTAGGGCTGCTGTAGCAGGTCCCCAGCAGGAATAGAAGGGTGCCATGTGCAGAGCAAATCTAGCAAATACTGCTGGGCTACACAGGTATGTGAGGCACCCAAATCCAGAGACAGTACAGATCTAGCCAAGCATTCGAGAGCCTGCAGGCAGGGCTGCCCTGTTTGGAGAACGTGCAGCACTAGCACATATGGTTGCACTTCCAAAATCGTTCTGCAAAGCCAGCATTACAGGCCAATATCCCTGATGAAATGCATACAAAAATTCTCAACAAAATATTAGCAAACCGAATTCAATAATAAAAAGATTATATACCAGGAGTGAAAAACAAAGATAAAAGTCATATGATTATCAATAAATGCAGAAAGTTTGAGATCTTTTTCATAGATGGATGTTGGATTTTGTTAAAGTGGGTATACAAAGGCTATACAGGACAAGGCCACAGCTAACACCATAAGTGACAGTGAAAAATCTAGGATCAGAATAAAAGACAAGAGTGCCCACTCTCACCACTGTTATTCAATATAGTGTGGGAAGTCCTAGCAATCGGACAAGAAAAGGAAATAAAAGGCATCGAAGTTGGAAAGAAAGAAAGAAAACTCACTATTTACAGATGACATGATACTATATAGAAAATCCTAAAGGATATAAGTGAGCTCTGATAGGAAAACTAGAAGATTTTTCAATAGACTTTTCAGGCCAGAAGGAAATAGCACAAAACATTCAAATTGATGAACGGTGGACAATTTACAACTAAGATTACTCTACTCAGCAAGGTTATAATTTAGAATTGAAAGAGAGAACGTTTCTCAGACAAACAAAAGCTAAAGGATTTCATCACTCCTAAACCGACATTATAAGAAGTATCAAAAGGACTTCTGTAAGTAGAAAAGGTAAAAAGAAAATACAGGAAATGAAAAATCTCACTAACAAAGACAAATACTTAGTAAAGGTAGTAGATCAACCTATTATAAAGCTAGTATGAAGATTAAAGGCAAAAGAAGGAATAATGTGCATTAATACAATAATAAATTAAGGGATACACACAAACACATATAAAAGAGGTAAAAAAATGACAAAACAAATGGAGTATCAGGGGGGAAAATGCTATTTTAAAATGTGTTCTAAAAGCAACCATCAGCTTAAAGCATCCTATTCTATATGAAGCACATGGTAACTACAAACCAAAAATATGTGAGATACACAAAAAATAGAAAAGAATCCAAACATAACACTATACAAATTCTTAAATATATAAGAGCAGGAGAAGAAAGGAACAGAAGAACCACCCCACCAAAAAATTTCAGAAAAAAATTAATAAAATGTAATAATTATATACCTATCAATAATTCCTTTAAATGTAAATTGATTAAATGTTTTAGTCAAAAGACATTAGGTAGCTGAATAGATAAAATAATAATACCTACACGTATGCTCCTATACTTCAGATCAAAAGAGACACAGAGATAACTAAAAAAAAAAAAAAGGAAAATAATATTTCAAACAAATGGAAATTTTAAATGCTGGGGTAGCAATGTTTATGTCAGACAAAATAGACTCAAAAGCTGTAATAAGAGACAAAGAAGATTTTATAGTGATAAATGGATCAATACAACAAGAGAATGTAACTCATAAACTTCTACACACCCAATGTAGGTGCACCTAAATACATAATGCAGATATCGTCAAACATAAAGGGAGATATCCACAGTAATACAATAATAGTAGGGAATATTAGCACCCCACTTACATCAATGGATAGATAACCCAGGTAAAATCAACAAGGAAAGTGATCTGAATGAAACATTAGAATGGATGAACTTCATAGATATTTATAGGACATTTCATTCAAAAACAGAATATACATTCTTTTTCAAGTGCAGTGGAACATTTTCTAGACTAGGCCACAAACCAAGTCTCAATAAATTTAAGAAGTAGAAATCCCATCAAGCATCTTCTCTGATCAAAACAGGATGAAATTAGAAATCAGTTATAAGAAGAAAATTGGAGGGGGGAGGACCCAAAAACACATGAAGGCTAAACAATATACTACTAAATGATGAATAAGTTAACAATGAGATCAAGTAGGAAATCAAAAGGTAGTTTAAAACAAATGAGAAGGCAAATGACCAAAAATGGGACACAGCAAAAGCAGTTTTAAAAGAGCAATTCATACATCTACCTAAAGTAACAACAAAATCTCAAATAATCTAACCTTAACAAAGCCCAAAATGAACAGAAGGAAGATAATAAAAATCAGAGGGAAATAAATGAAACTAAAAAACACACAATAGAAAAGATCAATGAAATCAACAGCAAATTCTTTGAAAAGATAAGTAAAATTGATAAACCTTTCACCAGACTCATCAAGAAAAAGAAAGAAAAAAAAAAAGAGGGCCAAGAAAAATGACAACAGAAACCACAGGAATATAAGGAATTATAAGAAAATACTGAAAACAATTATATGCTAACAAACTGGACAATCTAGAAAGCATGGATAAATTCCTAGGAACACAACCTTTTAAGACTAAATCAGGAATAAATAAGAAATCTGAATAGACCAATTGCTAATAACAAAAATGAATCACTTATAACATCAACAAACAAAAGTCTGGGCCAGATGGTTTCACACATGAATTCTACAAAATATTCAAAGAACAATTAATCTCTGTCCTCAAACTATTACAAAAAATTGAAGAGGAGGGAAAGCTCCCAAACTTATTTTGTGAGACCAGCATTACCCTGATACCAAAGACAACATAAAAAAGTAAAATTTCAGGCCAATATCCCTGATGAATTTAGCTGCAAAAATCCTCCACACAATGTTAGCAAATCAAATTCGGCAATACGTTAAAAAGATTAAACACCATGATCAAGTGGGATTTATTTCTAGGATGCAAGACTGGTTCAGTATCTGCAAATCAATTAGCATGGCACAAACTAAATGAAGGATAAAATATGAGCATATTGATAGATGCAGAAAAACTATTTGACAAAATCTAACATCCAATCATGATTTAAAAACCCAGCAGAGTAGCTATAGAGGAAATGTACCCCAACATAATCAAGGCCACCATATATAACAAACTATAGCTGTCATCATAGTCAACAGTAAAAAAGCTGAAATCTTTTTATTTAAGCTCAGGACTAAAACAAGGATGTCCATTTTCACCTCTTCTATTTGACACAGTATTGCAAATCCTAGCCACATGATCAGACTAAAAAATATAAGAAGAAAGGATGATCCAAGATGGTGGCTTAGGTAAACACACCTAAACTGCTGCCATGCACAACAATTTCAAAACTACAACTAAAAGACAAAACGTCTATCACCCAGAACCACGGGAAAGCTGGCTGAAAGGAAGCTCTACAACTAGACTGAAAGAGAAAGGAACATTCAGGGCATAAGCGCTGAAAAACTGAGGTTCAGGGGTGCGCACATGTGATGCGGGCTGGCAGCTGATCCTAGCTAGAGGAGGGTGTTGCTTTCTTCAAGCCAAAGAGAGACAAGCTCCTAATCTCTCTGAAATCCAGTTTCTGGAAAAAAGCTGGACTGTCTGCCATCGGGTCAGAAAGTGAGGGTGACTTGCTTACAGAGCTGCATGCAAGAATAATTGTTTGCTGTGCGAGGGTGTGAGATGCGGGGACTCGGTCAGAGAGGCAGAGACAGCGATGGCAGCCATCACTGTTGGCCACGCCCTAGCCTAGTGACACCCTGAGACTCCAACCCACACAATCTACAAACACACCCAAGCTCCAAGCAGCGGCTTTTGCATATGAATGGCCTTCTCTATTGCAGTTTAACCTAGCAAACTTGCAACCTGCTGCTGACAGCTCCAAAGCTTCCAAGCTCCAAGCAGGAAGGAGAGGACTGTGGTTCTTGCTGTAGCTCCTGCAGGGTGGCCTCAGACAGTAGCTGAACTGCACCCCATTGAAGATCCAGAAATCAGTGTACCCAACGGTCAATGTGAAACACCAGATTTCAACTCGGCACATCCATAAGTGACACATTCAGGAGGTGAATTCAGTGAGCATCAAAGCCCCACTGAAACAAGGCCTGTACCATAAGCTTGTCTCCAGCACAGCAGTTCTTCCATTATAGACACAGCGATTGGCCTGGAGGTCAATTCCTCCCAGTGTACAAACAGCAATCAAGGCTTAACTACACCAAGACTTTGCACTCAGCCCACAAAGGTGTGTACCAAGAGAAACCACCTCGGGTGATTGGGGAAGCTGAGATACTGGCCCCTATAGGTTACCTACCACACAAAGCCACTCCATCAACACAGGTAGGCAACCAAAATGTGGAGACACAGAGGTATGTCATGAATGGGAGTTATGGAGGAAAGTAAATTACTGGACGACACAGAATTCAGAATCACATTTATAAGGTTACTCAAGAATCTTCTAAAAACCACTGAGAAATTTGAAGAGACCTTCAAGGACCTTAATGAGAATACCAAAAAAATGGAAAAGGACCAGTTAAAAAGTAAGCATACACTGTATGAAATAAAGAATATACAGAAACTCAACTATAGATCAGCGTACCCCAAGAGTCAAACCAAAGATTTGGAATATAAGGAAGCAAAAAACACCCATCCAGAGAGGCAGAAAGAAGAATCCAAAAGTCTGAGGATAGTGTTAGGAGCCTCTGGGACGGCTTTAAGCGTACCAACATCTGGATTTTGAGGGTGCTAGAAAAAGAGAGAGAGCAGGATATTGAAGGCCTATTGAAAGAAATAATGACAGAAAACTTTTCCTACCTGGTGAAATAAATAGACTTACAAGTCCAGGAAGCACACAGAACCCCAAACAAGAGAAATCCAAAGAGGACCACACCAAGACACATCATAATTAAAATGCCAAGAGCAAAAGACAAAGAGTCTTACAAGCAGCAAGAGAAAAACAGTTACCTACAAGGGAGTACCCATATGACTGTCAGCTGATTTCTCAACAGAAACTATGCAGGCCAGAAGGGAGTGTAAGAAATATTCAAAGTGATGAACAGCAAGAACCTACAACCAAGGTTACTCTACCCAGCAAAGCTATCATTCAGAATTGAAGATCAGATAAAGAGCTTTAAAGACAAGAAAAAGCTAAAGGAGTTCATCACCACCAAACCAGGATCACATAAAATGCTAAAGGGTATTCTTTAAGAGGAGGAGGAAGAAGAAAAAATGTAAAAGTAAAATCTATAAACAACAAAAAGACATCAACCAAAAAGGCACCTACCAACAAGTGAATCTAAAAATCAAGTGAATAAAAAATCTAAAGAACAGAATGGACTTGTGAATATAATAGAATCAGGGACATAGAAAGGGAATGGACTGACAATTCTCAGGGGGAGGAGGCTCTGAGGGATGTGGGAAGAGATTGGACAAAAACCTTACACCTATGGATGAAGACAGTGGCAGGGGGTAAGGGCATGAGGTGGGGTGGGGAATCAGGTGGAGGGGAGCTATGGGGGGGGGTAACACCTATAATAATCTGAACAATAAAGATTTATATTATATTTTAAAAAATAAAAGGTATCCAAATTAGAAAGGAAGAGTAAAACTCATTATTTGCACGATACCTGGTACTATATATTATTAGTAGACAACTCTAAAGAATTCATTTAAAAAACTATTAGAATAAATAAATTCAGTAAAGTTGTAGGATCCAAGATGGATATTCAAAAATTGGTTGCATTTTATACACCAATATCAAACTATCAGAAAGAAAAATTAAGAAAACAACCCCATTTACTATTGCATCAAAAAGAATAAAATACCTAGGAATAAATTTAACCAAGGATGTAAAAGATTTATACTCAGAAAACTATAAAACATTGCTCAAAGAAATTGAAGAAGAGACAAATGGAAGCATATACCATGCTCATGGATAGAAATAATTATCATCATTAAAATGTCCATATCTCTCAAAGCAATCTGTAGATTTTATACAATCCTTATCCAAATACCAATGACATTTTTCACATGACTAGGAGAAATAATCCTAAAATATATATATTGGACCAACAAAGACCCCAAATAGTCAAAATAATATTAAGAAAGAAGAACAAAGTTGAAGGTATCACACTACCTGATAGCAAACTATACCAAAGGCTACGTGATCAAACAACATGGTATTGGCATAAAAACACACACATAGATCAATGCAATAAAATAGCCCAGAAATAAGTCTATGCTTCTATGGTCAATTAGCATACAGCAAGAGAGGCAATAATTTACAATAGGATAAAGACAGTCTCTTGAATAAATGATTATGGAAACTGGACAGACAAGTGTACAATATTAACTAGAACACTTTCTTATATCATATACAAAAATAAAATGAATTTAAGACTTAACTATAAGTTCTGAAACCACAGAACTTCCAGAAGAAAACATAGGCAATAAACTCTTTGACATAGACCTTAGCAATACTTTTTTAGATATATCTTCTAGGGCAAAGACAATAAATGGGACTAAATTAAGCTAATAATCTTCTGCATTGCAAAGGAAACCAACAACAAAATTAAAGGGCAGCCTACTAAATGGGAGAAGATATTTGTAAATGATATATATAATAAGGGTTAATACCCACAATATATAAAGAACTCATACACCTTAACATTAAAAAAATAGTTCATTTGTTGGTGGCAGCCATTCTGTCCTTTTACTTTGCATCCCTCTGAAAAATAGTGAGTTGGAGCATTTTTTCATATGAATCTTGTTCATCTGTATGTCCTCTTTGGAGAAGTGTCTATTTAGATCCTTTGCCCATGTTTAATTGAATTACTTGTCTTCCTTTTAAGTTGTATGAGTTCTTTATATATATTTTAGAAATTAACCTCTTATCAGATGTATCATTGGCAAATATGTTCTCCTATACAGTGGGCTTTTTTCCATTTTGTTGATGGTTTCTTTTGCTGTGCAGAAGCTTTTTATTTGGATGTAATACCATTTGTTTATTTTCTCCTTTGGTTTCCTTTGCCCTCAGAGATGTCTCAGCAATTATATTGCTAAGAGAGATGTCTAAGACTTTGCTACCTATGGTTTCTTCTAGGATTTGCATGGTTTCACAACTTATGGCAAGGATATGGAGAAAAGAAAACCCTAGTACACCCCTGGTGGGAATGCAGACAATGGAAAGCAGTATGGAGTTACTTCAAGAAATTAAAAATGGCCCTAGCTGGTTTTGCTCAGTGGATAGAGCATCGGTCTGTGGACGGAAAGGTCCCAGGTTTGATTCCAGCCAAGGTCACAAGCCTGGGTTGTGGGCTCAGTCCCCCGTGTGGGATCTCTCTCTCCCTCTCCCTTCCTCTCTGAAACCAATAAATATATATTTTTTTAAAAAGAAATTAAAGCCAAAACCAGTTTGGCTCAATGGATAGAGCATGGGCCTGTGGACTGAAAGGTCCCGGGTTTGATTTCAGTAAAGGACATGTACCTTGGTTGTGGGCACATCCCCAGTAGGGGGGGTGCAAGAGGCAGCTGATCAATGTCTCTCTCTCATCAATGTTTCTAACTGTCTATCCCTCTCTCTTCCTCTCTGTAAAAAATCAATAAAATATTTTTAAATAAATAAATAAATAAAAATTAAAAATGGAACTGCCATTTGACCCAGTGATTCCACTTCTAGGAAGATATCCTAAGAAATGTAAAACACCAATCATAATGAATATATGCACCCCAATGTTCATAGCAGCACTATGTACAATAGTTAAGATCAGGAAACAGTCCAAGTGCCCATAAGTAAATGAGTGGATAAAAAAGTTGTGATACATTCATACCATGGAATATTATGCAGTAGTAAAAAAGAAGGATCTCTTACTTTTTGAGACAGCGTGGAGGGACATGAAGGGTATTATGCTAAGCAAGAGAAACATTAAGTATCATATGATCTTACTCATATGTGGAATCTAATGACCAAAATAAACTGATGAACAAAATAGATCCAGAGACATGGAAGCATGCAACAGACTGACAAATTTCAGAGGGGAGAAGGGAAGAGACTAACCAAAAAATTTATATGCATGTATGCATAATCCACAGACACAGAAAATAGTATGGTCAGTGAAGGTGGGAGACGGGGAGGGGGGAGCAGTGAGAGATGAAGAGGCATCACAGGGGTGAGGGGAAGGGGACATCTGTAATACTTTCAACAATAAACATAATTTAAAATAAATAATTCCATTTAATAAAAGGGAGAGAACATGTATAGACACTTCTCCAAAGAGGGCATAAAAATGGCCAATAGATACATGAAATGATGCTCACCATTACTAATCATAAGGGAAATGCAAATGAAAACCCCAATGAGATACCACCTTGCACCTGTCAGACTGGCTGTTACCAAATCAACAAACAGGTGTTGGCAAGGATGTGGAGAAAATGAAACCCAGGTGCACTATTGGTGGGACTTCAAATTTGTGCAGCCACTATGGAAAACAGCATGTGGAGGCTCCTCAAAAAGTTAAAAATAGACTTAATACCCAGCAATTACACTTTCTAGTATGTATCCAAAGAAATCCAAAACACTAATTCAAAAAGATAGATACACCCCTATGTTCATTGCAGCAATAATTTCAATAGCCAAGTTGAAAGCAACCTAGGTGTCCATCAATAGACAAATGAGGATTTTTTGTATATACATATATATATATAAGGGAATATTAGCCATAAAAAGAATATCTTGCATTTTGCAGCAACATGAATAGATCTAAATAGAATTATGCTAAGTCACATAAGTCAGAGAAAAACAAATACTGCATGATTTCACTTACATATGGAATCTAAAAAACAAAATAAAACAGGAGGGGGAAAAGATGACGACCAGCAGGAAGGTAGGGAGGGAGAGTGTGTGAGAGAGTGAGGGAGCAACAGAGGTGTGTGTGGGTGTGTGTGTGAGTGAAATAGGGACAGTTAGACCCTGCAGCTCTCCCAGAGGGCTCCCAATCGGGGCAGTCTTAGACATAAAACCCTGCTGCCACCAAACACTATGGGGAGGACACTGGTAGCACAGAGACCACATCATTTTGAAGAACAGAACTGCTTGAGACTAGAATCCTAGCCTTGTCACCACCCAATCTGGTCTCGGAAGCAAACCAGGACATTATAGCCACTCTGGTAGAAGACCTGCCACCCCAGCTGCAGACCCGCAGACCCTAGGACCTCCACCTCTAAAGGTAGGCGGCCTGACAGCAGTAAGTACAACCTTCCCCTCCCCAGGGTTGGATCTCAGGGTTCACCACATTCCCAGCCCCATAGGCAGCCAGGCACTCCACTACCTAGTGCTTGGGAGCCACTGAGAGCCCCGTGGGGTGTGATTCTACAGCCAAAAGTGCATGGCTCTACAGTAGAAATTCTGAACTCCCTCTTCCTAAATAACTGCCCACGGACACCCCGGCTGTGCAACGTCAGTGCCAGGGCGCCTCAGAGTGCGTGAGAGCTCTGCGCAGGCAGACGCATCACCAGATCCGTGCTCACCTCCAAAGGGCAGGCGCATCCAAAGTTCGCAAGCACACTTCCAAAGGCAAACTCACGGCCACAGACAAAGGAAGGCTCCCTGAGCCCATATATCCACAGAGCCCTCCGGGGAGCTGCTTTGAGTCCCTGCTGGGTCTGATTCTATCCAGACAAGGATGCATTGCTTCAGAGCAGAAACTCTGAACTCCTTTCCCCTGAATAACTTCCCACATACACCCTAGTTGTTTAATTCAGTGACAGGGCCGCTCAAAGTGTGCCAGAACTCTGCAAAGGCAAACACACCACCAGTTTGCACATGCACCAAAAAAGCAGGCACTTCCAAAGTTCGCAAGTGCACTTCCAAAGCCCATCTACCCACAGGGCGCTTGTGGGAGATACTGAGTCCTGACTGGGTGTGATCTTGGACAAACAGGGACGCACTGCCCCTGGCAATAGAAATTCTGAACTCGCTCATCCTGGACACCTGCACAGACACTGCAGCAGAGTAACTTTAGTGCCAGGGCCCCTCAAAGTGTGTCAGAGCTCAGTGCCAGCAAACTCACCACCACAAACATGCACATTTCCAAAGGGCAGGCAGCCTGAGCCCATATATCCACAGGGTCCTCTGGGGAGCTGCTTTGAGCCCCTGCTGGGTGTGATTCTGTAGAGATAAGGATGCGCTGCCCTGCAGCAGGAATTCTGAAACCTCTCTTTCTGAATAACTGCCCACATTCACCCTAGCTGCTTAGCCTCAGTGCCAGGACCCTTCAGAGCTCATCAGAGCTCTGCACCTGCAAACACACCTCCACAGAAGCGAATTTCCATCAGGCAGGCACTCTGAGCCCATCTATACACAGGGCGCCTAGTGGGAGCCACTGTGAACTCTCCCAACAAACGGTTCCTGGGTGCCACTGTGAGTCCCCCCCGGACATGCATGACTTCAACTAAGGGTGCAAGACAGAAAAAATTCGGACACTCCCCTCCATAGCTGCTGACTTCTAGACACTGCAATAATGCCTCTCAAGCTTGCAGGCCTACGTCAAGAGAACCCAAATAGCTCAAGTAGGGAGCTACACTAGATTACCAAGCCCAAGAGAACTGAGAGATTACACCAGTAGCACCATCCCCAAAAGAACCTGGGTAGCAAAGCAAGCAGATTTATAATTAAAACATTGCAGAAAAACATGGGAAGACAAAAAGCAATCCCCAAAGGGGAAAAAAAGAAATTACCAGAAAGGGAGTTAAATGAAATTGAGGCTAGCAGCTTATCAGAGAAAGAATTCAGAGTAATGGTTATAAGGATGTTTAAACAGATGGATAACAAATACACACAACTCAATGAGAATTATAAGAATCTGAATGAGAATGTCACCAGCATGAAAAAGAACCAAGAGGAGATGAACATAGCTGCAATAAAGAACACAACGGAAGGCTTAAACGGTAGAATAGAAAAGGCTGAGGACAACATCAGTGAATTAGAAGACAAATCAGTGAATTAGTAGGAAAAAAGCCACAAATACAGCAGCAACTGGAAAGAAGATTTAAAAAGCAAGAGGAGAGCATAAGGGAGCTTTGGGAAAATGAAAAATGAAACAATATTTGCTTAATAGGGATACCAGAAGGAGAGGAAGAGAAACAAATAATAGAAAACCTGTTTGAAGAAATAATGACAAAAAACTTTCCTGATATTAACAAGAAAAAAAGTATGCAAGTCCAAGAAGTACATAGTCCCAAACAAGTAGAACCCCAAAAGACCGACACCAAGACATATCATAATTAAATTGGCGAATACCAATGACAAAGTAAGAATCTTAAAGGCTGCTAGAGAGAGACAGAAAGTTATTTACAAGGATCTTCTATTAGAATATCAACTGATTTCTCAACAGAAACATACCAGCCCAGAAGGGAGTGGAATAAATTATACAAAGTGATGCAAAGCAAGGGTCTGAATCCCAGAATACTATACACAGCAAGGCTATCATTCAAAATTGAAGGTGGAATTCAGGAGCTTCACAGACAATAAAGGGCTAAGAGAGTTTATCACTACCAAGCCAGCAATGCAAGAAATGCTAAAGGGGCTGCTGTAGAAAGAAGAAAGAGAAAGACAAGAAGAAACACAAACACTAAGGAAAAATGTGACAACAAACATGTACTTGTCAATAATAACATTAAACGTAAATGGGTTAAATGCACCAATCAAAAGGACATAGGGTAGCTGAATGGATAAAAAGAAAAAAAAAGAAAGAAAAAAAACATGACCCGTGTACTTGCTGTCTACAAGAGACCCACATGAGAGCAAAGGACCATATTGGGTCACAAGCAAAGTCTCCCCAAATTCAAAAAGATTGAAATCCTATCAAGCATTTTCTCAGACCACAGTGGCATAATATTAGAAATAAACTACAATAAAAACATTCAACAACAAAAAAACACAAAACACTTGGAAGCTGAATAGCATGCTACTAAACAATGATTGTATTATCAATAAGATCAATGAAGAAATTAAAAACATCCTGGAGACTAATGGCAATAATAACAGAACATTGCAAATCCTATGGGACACAATGAAAGCGGTCCTGAGAGGGAAGTTTATAACTCTATAGGCCTACCTAAAAAAAAAAAAAAAGAAAGAAAGAAAGAAAGAAAGAAAGAAAAGAAAAAGAAAAAGAAAAAGAAAAAATGGTAATAAATCATCTAACTCAACAACTCAGAGAATTAGAGAATAAAAAGAAAAGCCCACAGTGAGCAGAAGAAAAGAAATAATAAAGATCAGAGCAGAAATGAATGTTATAGAGACAAAAAAAAAACAACAATACAAAAGATCAAAAAACCAAGAGCTGGTTCTTCAAAAGGATAAACAAGACTGATGAACCTCTAGCCAGGCTCACCAAGAAGCAAAGAGAGAGGACCCAAATAAACAAAATAAAAAATGAAAGAGGTGAAATAACAACAGATCCCACAGAAATACAAAAGATTGTTTAAAAAATACTATGAACAACTCTATTCTAACAAACTAGACAACATGGAGGAAATGGACATATTCCTAGAAAAATACAACCTTCCAAAACTTACTCAGGAAGATTCTAAAAATCTCAATAGGAAAATAACTATGGAAGAAATTGAAGCAGTCATCAAAAAGCTTCCAGCAAACAAAAACCCAGGACCAGATGCCTTCACAGGGGAATTTTACCAAACTTTCAAGGAATAACTAAAACTTATCCTCCTCAAACTATTCCAAAAAATTCAAGAAGAAGGCACACTTTCAAACATTCTATGAAGCCAGCATCACCCTAACACCAAAACCAGATAAAAACAATACAATGACAAAGAATTACAGGCCAATATCCCTCATGAACATAGATGCCAAAATCCTCAACAAAATTCTAGCAAATCGGATCCAGTACTACATCAGAAAGATCAGACGCCATGCATGACCAAGTGGGATTTATCCCAGGAATGCAAGAATGATACAATATTCACAAATCAATAAACATGATACATCACATAAACAAACTGAGAGATAAAAATCTATAATCTTATCAATTGATGCAGAAAAAGCATTTGACAAAATCCAACACCCTTTCTTGATAAAAACTCTCAGCAAGGTGGGAATAGAAGGATCATACCTCAAAATAATAAAATCCATATATGACAAACCCACAGCCAACATCATACTCAATGGGCAAAAATTAATACAATTTCCCCTAAGAACAGGAACAAAACAGGGATGCCCACTCTTACCACTCCTGTTCAACATATACCCTGGGTGCCTGGAAGTACTAGCCATTGCTGGAAGTGCTAGCTATTGCAATTAGACAAGAAGAAGAAATAAAAGGCATCCAAATTGGAAAACAGGAAGTAAAACTGTCCTCATTTGCAGATGACATAATACTGTATATAGAAAACCCTAAAGACTCCATCAAAAAATTATTAGACTTAATAAATGAATTTGGCATTGTAGCAAGATACAAAATTAACGCCAAGAAATATATGGCATTTCTATACACCAATAGTGAACTTACAGAGAGACTAAAAAATCAATCCCATTTAACATTGTACCAAAAAAATTGAGATATCTAGGAATAAACTTAACTAAGGAAGAAAAATACCCGTATGTGAAAAACTACATGACACTGACAAAAGAGATAGAGGAAGACAAACAGATGGAAGAACATACCATATTCATGGATTGGTAGAATCAACATAATCAAAATGTTCATACTATCCAAAGCAATCTATAAATTCAATGCACTTCCCATTAAAATACCAACAGCATATTTCACAGACCTAGAACAAACTCTCCAAAAATTCATCTGGAATAAAAATTTTAAAAAGGCCCCGAATAGCCATAGCAATCCTGAGAAAGACGAACAAAGTAGGTGGGATCTCAATACCAGATTTCAAGCTGTATTACAAAAACACTGTTCTCAAAACAGCCTGGTACTGGCACAAGAACAGGCACATAGATCAATGGAATAGAGAACCCCAGCAATCGACTCAAACCACTATGCCCAATTAATATTTGACAAAGGAGGCATGAACGTACAATGGAGTCAAGACAGCCTCTTCAACAAATGGTGTTGGGGAAAATTGGATAGATACATGCAAAAAAATAAAATTAAATCACCAACTTTCACCATACACAAAAATAAACTCAAAATGGATACAGGACTTAAACATAAGACGGGAAACCATAAAAATACTAGAGGCATTACAGGCAGCAAAATCTCAGACATATGCCAAAAGAACTTCTTCACTGATAATGCCCCTAGGGCAATGGAAGCTAAAGAGGAAATGAACAAATGGGACTACATCAAAATAAAAAGCTCAAGATGGTCACCATAAAACAAGCAGATTGTCAAATGACAGCGGGGAGGGGAAGGAGACCTGGGGGGAGATACGAGAACAACCGAGGGACTGGTATGCATGAACATAAGTACAACCAATGAACACAGAACGCTGGGGAGGGAGGGCATAAATGGGAGGTGGGGGGGGCAATGGTAAACTATGTACACAGATAATACGTTAATAAAATAAAATTAAAAATAAATAAATAAATAAATAAATAAATAAAACCGCAAAATAAAAAGCTTTTTTACATCAAAAGAAACTATCAGCAAAACAACAATAAAACCCACTGTATGGGAGAACATATTTGCAAATATTATCACTGATAAAGGTTTAATCTCTACCATCTACAGACAGCTTATACAACTTAATAAAAGGAAGATAAATGAGCCAATTAAAAAATGGGCAATGGACAAAATGGGCAAAAAATAGAATCTTTTCAAAAGATAGATTGAAGGCCAAGAGACACATGCTCAGAGTCATTAATTATCTGGGAGATGCAAATCAAAACAACAATGCAGTACCACCTCAACCTGGCAGAATGGCTATCATCAACAAATCAACAAACGACAAGTGTTGGCAAGGATGCAGAGACAAAGGAATCCTCGTGCACTGCTAGTGGGAATGCAGCCACTGTGGAGAACAGTATGGAGTTTCCTCAAAAAACTAAAAATGAAACTCCCATTTGACCCAGTAATCCCACTCCTAGGAATATATCCTAAGAAACTAGAAACACCAATAAGAAAGGATATATGCACCCGTATGTTCATAGCGACACAATTTACAGTAGCTAAGACTTGGAAACAGCCAAGGTGCCCATCAGCAAATGACTGGATCAGAAAACTATGGTACATCTACACAATGGAATACTACGCTGCCATAAAACAAGAAGGAATTCTTACCATTTGCAGCAACCTGGATAGAATTGGATAACATTATTCTAAGTGAAATAAGCCAGTCAATGAAAGAAAAATACCATATGATCTCACTCGTTTATGGATAATAAAGATCATTATAAACTGTTGAACAAAAAGATAGATACAGAGACAGTAAAGTATCAAACAGAATGTCAAATTACAGCGGGAAGGTTAGGAAGAGGCGGGGGAGATAAGAGATCAACCAAAGGACTTGTATGCATGCATATAAGCATATACAGTGGAAGCAAAACTCTGGGGGGGGAGGCATGTATGGGAGAGGGGTGGGGGGGGCAGCGGTAAGATATGTACATATATAATACCTTAATTAAAAAATGATTAAATAAATAAATAAAATATTGTATGATTTAATTTATATGTGGAATTTAAAAAACAAAACAAAACAGAAACAAACTCATAAATACAGAGAACAGGCTGATGATTGCCAGAGGAGCAGGACTGGGTGAAAAAGGAGAAGGGGATTAAGAATTACAAATCGCCAAAACTGGTTTGGCTCAGTGGTAGAGTGTCGGTCTGCGGACTGAAGGGTCCTGGGTTCAATTCCAGTCAAGGGCATGTACATTGGTTGCGGGCACATCCCCAGTAGGGGGTGTACAAGAGGCAGCTGGTCGATGTTTCTCTCTCATTGATGTTTCTGGCTCTCTCTCTCTCTCTTCCTCTCTATAAAATATCAATAAAAAATATATTTCAAAAAAAGAATTACAAATCTGCAGTAATAAAATAAGTCACAGCATGTAATGTGCAGCACAGGGAATCCTATATAATAAAAGCCCAACAATTGAACAGCGGAACAACCAGAATGACTGGCTGACCAGTTGCTATGATGCACGCTGACCACCATGGGGCAGACTCTCAATGCAGGAGCTGGCCCCTGATGGTCAGTACACTCCCATAGTGAAGTGCTGCTCCCATAGCGGGCCAATTCCAGCAGGCCACGCCCCCCTCTCCAGTGCACAAGTCCATGCACCAGGCCTCTAGTAGAGTCAATAATATTATAAGAACTATATATGGTGACAAATGGCATTGTAAGGTATATAAGTATTGAACACTGTGCTGTATACCTGAAGCTAACATTGTATCTCAACTATAATTTAAAATATTTTTTTTAATTGGGGGAAAAGAATCATTGCTGGATCACTAAATTTGAAACCCCTTTTGGATGACTAAACAGACTTAGGTTAAGTGATTTATCCCAAACTCATACAGTGAGTTAATGAAGTTAGGGGCTTAGACTCATGTTTTTATACTTTATCTGGTATTTTGTCTACTGTGCAAAGCTGCTTCCCCCTGTAACTTTGCTTCTTCATGCTTTCCCTTTTCGAGGGAAGTATGCTAGGAAAGAAACACTGAGTCAGCTAAGCAGTGCCAAAAATAGTAACTTAATCATCAAAATATTTAGTGAACCCATTATAACTAGATGGCTTTTGTCAGTGAGCAATAGAGCAAGTCACTCTTTTCTTACCTTCAGCAAGAACACACAAAGGGTAAATCGGCATCCAGAGGGTCTGACTGAGCCATTTCAGGAAAGCATAGGAAATTCCTATGACTGATAACATGCTATTAGTGTACCTGAAAGGAGACAAGGAACTTATAAGCATCATTTGCTGATGTCTGATCAACAAAAGGATGAAATACTTTAGTATGTCATTAAATGCACAGATAAAACTGGAAATGAGTATAGAGTCCATACTTTATTTCCTGTCACTTAAGCAGAAGAGGTTTTAAAAATGGGGGAAGGGAAACCATGCCAGCCTGGCTTATGTCATGAGGTGGATCGAGCAAACCATCAAGTCTCTGTGACTAGTGACTTCACTTTCACTCAGAAGCCAACCAAGCCCACTGCATGCAACAGGCAGCTAGGTTGTTTGCTTGCTTGCTTTTCTCCACAAACAAAACTTGTATAAAGTAGGGAATGACTTTTTTTAAAAATATATTTTATTGATATTTTACAGAGAGGAAGGGAGAGAGATAGAGAGCTAGAAACGTCGATGAGAGAGAAACATCGACCAGCTGCCTCTTGCACAACCCCCACCAGGGATGTGCCCTCAACCAATGTACATGCCCCTGGCCGGAATCGAACCCGGGACCTTTCAGTCCGCAGGCCGACACTCTACCACTGAGCCAAACCGGTTTCGGCTAGGGAATGACTTTTAAAAATAAAAATATGACTTCCAAGTTCTATTGGCATCCCTGTGCTTATGTCACCGTGCCATCTTAAAGAACTGTCCCAAGGAGTTTGTTTGGGTTACCGCAGATATAGTTGAAAACCTGCTTTTATGATGTAATAGGTGAAGTGGTCTAGATCTTTGTATCTCTCTGTTCTCTCAATAGGTCAGTGGTGCTCAAGTTTAAGCAGACATCAGAATCACCCAGAGGGCTTTCTAAGGCCCCGTCCCCAAAATGTAAGATGCAGAGGGTGCAAGGTAGAGCCTGAGAATTTATGTTACCAACAAATTCCAGTGGCTGAGGCCACTGGTTGAGAACTACTGGAATAGGTGGTGAATACATATGGCCAAACAAAATCCAAAACCTTGGTGAAAAGTAAATCTTTCTCTCACTCCAGGACCCTATTCCACTCCTCAAAGGCAATGACCAATGCCAATTTCTTATGTAGTCTTTCAGAAATATTCTTTGCATATGCTTATCTATGTGTATATGTATTATATATACCATATACCAATACTGCAAGTCCTCACTAAACATGGCATATTGTCAAACTTTCTTATTTGTACCAATCTAAGTGAAAATTGTATTTCACTATCATTTTTTTAAATTACAACGGTAGGTATGTTTAACAGCCACTTGATGAAGTGCAGTGTATCTTTTTTTCTTTTGTTGCTTGTGTTTTGGGTATCATATTTAAGAATCCATTACCAAATCCAAGATCACAAAGATTTACCCCTATGTTTTCTAAGGGTTTTATAGATTTAGCTTATACATTTAGTTTTTTATCTATTTTGAGTTAATTTTTTAGATATGGTATGAGGTAAGGGTCCGACTTCATTCCTTTGCATGTGGATATCCAGTTGTCCCAACATCTTGTTGAAAAGACTATTGAATAGTCTTGCCATGCTTGTCAAAAATCAACTGACCATATATATGACAGCTATCTCTGGACTATCCATACCATGTCATGATATATTCTTATGCCAGTATCACACTCTAGATTTACTGTTGCTTTGTAGTAAGTTTTAAAATTAGAAAGTGTGAGTCCTCCAACTATGTTTTTCTTTTTCAAGATTGTTTTTGACTATGCTGGATTTTGAGTTTCCGTATGATCTTTAGTATCAACTTCTCAATTTCTGAAAAGAAGCCAACTGGGATTCTGATGGAGGTTGCACTAAATCTGTAGATCTACTTGGAGAGTGCTGATCTCTAACAATATTCAATCCAGGGGCTATCTTTCCATTTATTTTTATCTTAATTTCTCTCAACACCGTTTTATAGTTTTTGGTGTAAAGATTCTGTACTTCTTTTGTTAAATTTACTCCTACTTTATTTTTTGATGTTGCTATAAATGAAATTATTTTCTTAATTTTACTCTAGGTCATTGCAAGTGTGTAGAATGTAACTGATTTTTGTACATTGATTTTGTATTCTACAAACTTGTGAACTAGTTTAGAAATTTAAAAATTTTGGTGGATTCCTTATAATATACATATATATGAAAGATGTCATCTGCTAATAAAAACAATTTTCCTCCTTCCTTTCCAATATGGATGCCTTTTACATCATTTTCCTGCCTAATCGCCATGGTTAGAACAACAGAGAATAGAAGTGGCTGGAGTAGACATGTTTGTTTGTTCCTGATCTTGGGATGAAAGCATCTGTCTTTCATCATCCATCATGTTAGCTGTGAGGTTGAGAAATTTTCCTAGTTTTGCTTTTTAAAAAGTCATTCTAGCGAAAGTTTGGAAGATAATTGTACCCTCATTTTATAGAAGAAAAAATTTAGTTTCAAAAAGATTAGATACTTTGGAAATTTACTCCTACATTAAGAGAAATGAAAATATGTGCATACACATCTTGCACATGGATATTCATGCAGTAACAATCCAAATGGATAAAGTGTGGCATATCAATACGAGAGAATATTATTCAGCCATAAAAAAGGAATGAAGTACTAATAGATGTTACAACATGGTTGAACCTTGAAAACATTATGCTAAGTAAAAGGAGCCATTCACAAAAGACCACATGTTGTATGACTACTTATCTGAAGTGTCCAGAATAGGCAAATCTGTAGACACAGTACACTAGGAGCTGGGAGAAGGAGGGAATGGGGAGTGACTGCTGATGGGTTTGGGGTTTCTTTCGGGGGTGATGAAAATGTTCTCAAATCAGATAGTGGCAATAGTTGCATATGTTTCTGAATACATTAAAAAACAAATTTTATACTTTTAAAAGGGTGAATTTTAAGGTCTGTAAATTATCTCAATGCTGTTATTTTTTTAAAAAAGCAAAGGTTAAGTGACTTGCCTAAAATCATAGAGCAAGTCATAGTGGAAGTGGGGTCATTCTGAGTTCTTCTCCTTTTCTGTCCAAAGTCTTTCCATGACAGCCTGAGGCCACTCCCCATGCACAAGTCATCGCTTTCTGGGATGGGTCTCCTGGCTTATCTGAGCCTGAATCAGCTCAGAAAGAGTCAGGCATAGCAGGAATGATACATTGGAAAGCCCAGATGAGGGAGGCTCTGTGTCTCACAAACAGGAAGTCATGGGCTACGAAAGTCCATAAAGTATGTCTCAAGTCTAAAAATCCTTATCAGTTAAAAAATGAGAAATAATTTGCCGAGGTCAGTTTGGCTCAGTGGTAGAGCGTCGGTCTGCAGACTGAAAGGTCCCGGGTTCGATTCCAGCCAAGGACATGTACCTTGATTGTGGGCACATCCCTGGTGGGGGTATGCAAGAGGCAGCTGGTCGATGTTTCTCTCTCATCGACGTTTCTGGCTCTCTATCTCTCTCCCTTCCTCTCTGTAAAATATCAATAAAATATATATATTTTTAAATGAGAAATAATTTGCTAAGTTCTATAAACCAAAAATTATAGTGATTTTAATTCAACAAAATATTCAAATTCGCTCTAGGGTTCAACCCATTATTTAACAATATTTTAACTCAGCCAAGTAACTGACCATGTTAATTTGTTACCTGCCCTTACCCAGACCTTTCAAGCGGGAGGGGCCGTTCTCATTTGTGAAAGCTGAGGTGGCAGTTAGGACAACCCCTCAAAGGGAGCCAGTGAGAAGACTGTCTACCCCACTGCCGCTAGAGATAGACAAGGCTCATCTCCTTGTGAAGTTTCAGAATTAGAAGGAAACAAGATGAGCTAGTGTGCAAGCAAGGGTTCTTACCCTGAGGCCTAAGGATTCGCTAGGAGTCCACAAAAGAACTTCAGTCATGTGAACCCCCTGGCATTGCATAGAAAAATGTATGTGGAGGTACATTTTTTCCCTCAGGGAGATGAGGGCCTATATTGAAAAAAATTCTTGAATTTGCAGAAATCAACTCTGTAAGTTCTCACTATGACAGGATAAAAGTCTTGCTTTGCCTATTAGAGTAACAAGGGCCAGAGCAACTGCAAGGAATGCCTTTCATTCGCAAACAGCTGTGAGGTTTATTGCAAATTGGTGGTATGCCAGACTCCTGCTGGATACCTGCACTGCCGTGCTCCCGTAACACCACGGTGGGACTGCCTGTCTTTGGTGTGCCCGTTATGATGGCAATAAAAACACATTTCAATATCAAGATAAAATAATTGTTTTCTCTCTCACTCCAAGCAATAAAACCTAAGCAGCTATTCATAGTTTTCCTGAAGAAAGCAATCTGGCTCTCTTGAAGAGATTATTTTGCCTCCTTACCTAACCATGTCCAACAGATTCCAGAAGATGAATAAAACACACACGACATATTTCCCTTGGACTTCCTCTTGACTGGTGATCACCACAAACAGGATGATGATTCTCTCTGTGAGCTAACAACAACAACAGCAAACCATCAGAGAAAAGAATTAGGATCATCTATTAAGCATGTAATTTTCTAATTAAAAAAACAGAGTTCCTCTTAAAAGTATGCTTTAACTAGAAATATGTATCCTAAACGGTTAACATGACCTCTGAAGCAGTAGGGATATGGGTGAGTTTCATTTCCTCTTTTTTTCTTTTTTGGCCTGTATTCTCCAAATCATATGTCATAAGTAAAAAGGTAACATATTTTATCTGAACCAGGATATTTCCCTTCCTGTAATACATGCACACATGTTTTTATTCACTTTGACAAGCTTGCATTGCGTGTCTGCTGTGTATTAGATGCTGATCGGTTATGAAAGCATGGCCCTCGCTCCTGCTCAGAGGGTAGCAGCGGCAAAAGAGTGCGAGGCAGTAACTAGAACACAGCGTGAGCAATGCTGTCACTCAAAGTGCAATGCCCAGGAGCACAGGTGAGGAAGATGCCCGTCAGGGGAAAGGATGCAGATTTATAAAGAAAGGCAACACTGCAGTTGGGTCTTGAAGAAGAGGTGGGAGTTTTGAGGTAGACCAGCGAGGAAAAGGGCCATCCAAGGCCAAGGGAGCGGCCTCAGCAAAGAGGCAGAGATGTGACAACGCAGGGGCGCTGGGGAGGAATGCGACCCCTGGCGGCTGGAGGGGGTGCACAGAAGGGAATAAAGGGAGACAAAACGGAATTGTGTTGGGAGTTGGGTTGTCAAGGGTTTTGAATGACAGACTGAGAAATTGCAATTTTATCCAACAAGGGAGCCATCGTAACTTTTTTTTTTTTGAGGTGGGGGTGCGGGGAGGAGGGCAGGAGGAGAAGCGGAAGTAGTACAGTCCTAACTCTCATAAGCAAGTGGCAAATTAAAAGAATTCAACATGTTCATTTACTTCAAGACAGTAAGCATTTACAAATCATTGAGAATTCACATACTTATGGCTGAGCTGCAATTACTGGCCTCAAAAAATGCATGCCTCTTTCCTAACCTAAGTATAATGTGTCTTTTTATGTTGTAGTAATATCCCCTACACAGTCTGCATTTGTATGTTTTTAATGGGACGTTTTACTTTTCGTACAATGGTCAAAAGAAAATATACTGGAAATTGAGGGAGCATATTAGTGATAAAAGAAAGGGCAGGGTTGCTTTATATTTTTCAATAGCTGTTTTTATTTTTAAAGCAGCTCAGGGAGAAAAGACTGGGACAATCTATGACTTAGAATCATGGGCTGTTAGTCCTGGAAAGTCACTTAGTGCAGAGAAATCCAAGATTTGCCAACAGTGATCACATGGTCAGAAGTCCACTTGTAGAACCTCTATCAGAATGTTTGTGACTCTAGCAGTGAGTCAAGAGGGTCACTGCTGAGCTAGGGGCTTTAGATATGATTCAAACCTTAGTCAAACAACTAGTGCTATCCACATGGCTGTCTTTCATTTGTCAGCCTCTTGTTTCTTAATTTAATTCTAGTTCTGTGAATTATATTCAACTGCTATGATAGTTATTGAATTATCCAAACTAAGCAGCCTTCAGATACAAGATCTTTAGCAGCAAACAATTTAGGAACTCTCTAAGCTTACGTTCAATTGGTGCCTGCTAATTAGGAAAATCATCCAGTTTTTGATAAAATCTCGAGATGCACACACATGAATGCATACACAAAACACATATTTCTTTTTGTTGTTATTAAGCCTCACCTGAGGATATTTTTTCCATCGCTTTTCATAGAGACTGAGAGAGAGGGAGAGAGGGAAGAGAAGAGGAGAAGGAGGAGGAAGAAGAGGAGAAGGAGGAAGAGGAAGAGGAGGAGAAGAGAAAGAAAGAGAGAAAGAAAAACATTGAGATGAGAGATACATTCACTGGTTGCCTCCTGCACGCACCAGGGGTAGGGAGTGAACCCACAACCCAGGCACCTACCCTTGACCAGGAATCTAATCTCCAACTCTTTGGTTCGGGGACCAGAGCTCTAACCACTTAACAACACTGGCCAGGGCAAAGAAAACGCCACATATTTCTGATTACATGGTTGACTGCTAAAGAAAATATCTTCAAAAAGAGAGACTGGAGCTGCACAATTATATTTACCCTGTTCAAAAATAATCACTTGAGGGTTTGTGACATGTTAATGAGAGAATCCCAACTACATAGAAATCATCAATCAGCATGGCCCCAAAAGCACACAAACCACGTGCATACATGTGGATATGTGAAGATCCCCCCGACAATGTCAGTCTAATTCACAAAGCATCTGACGGTTATTCTAGCTTGACCATTCAATGGCAATACAATGGAAGAATTTAGGTGGAGATAGTCTTAAATCGATGTCAGCATTCATTGCTTACTTTATGCCAGGTTCCAATTATACATCCCCTCATTTAATCTCCCTAACAACCCTAAGAAGGAAGTGCTATTATCATCATCTGCCTCTGTATTTCATAACGTGAAGGTGACCTACCTAAAGATCTGGAATCAAAATCTAAATGATGTGATTCTAAATCCCTCGTTCTGAAACATGTCATCTTTGTTACTTTAAGGGCTGTCCCTGGGCCTATTCTCCAGGGCATAGTCTATTCTTTTTAAAAGCCTCTCCTCCAAAGTTAAACCTTAAAACAAGAGCTTTGATTTTCTAAATCAACACCAAAACAATTTTGAGGAACAGACTTTAAATGTTTTACTTTCCTTTACATACATTCATCTCACCAGTTATTTGGAGCTTTACATTTGGGAGAACTTAGCACTTTGTCATTTTAAAACAAACCCTGTGAGAACATGACTGATTACTAATGAATGGTCTCGTAATGTTTAGAGCAACTCCAACAGGGATAATAAAAAATTCTATAACTTAGCCCCAATTAAGCATGGTGGTAATGTAGTCTGCTCAAAAATATGGTAACTATAAAAAATATATACTTTGCATTTTTATTTTCTATTTGGGAATCTTAAACTCCAGGTTAAGCAATGACTAAGCCTAAGCTATTACTTTATACATGGCAGCTAGCACTTTAACTATAAAATGGTGGAAGGCAGTAAAATGATACTTCAACTATAGGGAGAATTTCCAGAATCTTAAAAAATAAGTTGGCTTTAACCTCAAGGACTATTTCACTTTTTCAATCTTATGAACTTTTGTTGAGAACTTCATATATATATACCCTTATCTGTTAAAAAACCATCAATTACTTTCTTCTATAAGAAAAAAAAATATTTAAGTAACTCTAGTTTTACTATTTTGTTTACTCATCATTCAATAGACGTTTATTAAGTGTATTGTTCTGGGTCCACGTGGAGGGTAGCTATGAACAAGACCAAGCCACAACCCTCATGGTATTGACATCCTACTTAGTGAGAGAGATTGTAAACAGAGGTAGGTAGCATAACAGTTAACAGTTCAGAACAAATAGCCTAAATCCACATCCTTCCTGCACCAATCAACATTTATGTCATCATGGGTACTTTAACTTTTGTGTTCAGTGGATATATTATAGATGATAATCAGTATTATATAGCAAATATATATAGGGTACAGCTGTGAATACTGAATGAGTTAATACATATGAAGAACTTAGAAAAGTATTTGGTGGCACATAGAAAGCCCTATACATGTAAGCTATTGTTAAGAAAACATAATTTAATGCAATGATTAGTATTTTATAGAAAAATACTTTTCTATACAGATAATCAAGACAATCAGTGAATAAAGAGTTAATCTCAGCATCTTTAACACTATACTGTGAATATAACTTTATAATTAACACACTGAAGAACTCCATGAATCAAATGCAAAATACAGAGGAGAAATCTAAACTCTTGTCTACCAGGAGCCTTGCATGTGTGATTCATCCCCAGGAGAATCTCAAAGCTCGATACTATCTTAAGTTTTTTTTTGTTTTGTTTTTTTAATATATTTTATTGATATTTTACAGAGAGGAAGGGATAGAATAGAGAGCTAGAAATGCCGATGAGAAAGAAACATCGACCAGCTGCCTCTTGCACACCCCCTACCGGGGATGTTCCCGCAACCAATGTACATGCCCTTGACCGGAATCGAACCCAGGACCCTTCAGTCCACAGACCGACGCTCTACCACTGAGCCAAACCGGTTTCGGCCTATCTTAAGTTTTATCTCTAACAATACAAACCTATTTCCAACTCAAGACTAGAGAGAAAATCTATACGATTTTATGGAAAATAAGAGTATTTAATCTGGCACTGTAACAAAGTACCTGCTTCACAGATAAAAAGAAATTAGGGTACAACTTGGCTGTTTTCCTAAAAGGGTTTATTTTAAAACACTCTCTTGGGGGATTTCCCTTATACTTGTTCTCTGTGACTGTGAAATCTTTGGAGTGGTTTTGCTTGCCTTTCAGGAATCGAGAGCGATGTTGGTAAATTTAAAGATGATTCTTGCCATTTGGGCTCCCAAATGAAATTTTTGTAGGCACCATAATATTAGGCTAATAATTTCTATTGTTTTATTTTAGATTTTTTTAATTGTGTAAAATTAATGCACACACAGCCATGTTGTTGTGATGCAAAGGGAAGGATGCAGAATTTGGCCATCTTAATGCATTTATGTTTGAAGTCCTTGCATCGCGAGCATTTTTCACAAGATAAAGGAGTAGCCTGGTCGCTCTGAGGGCTTCCTGAAGACATGCCAATCTAATGGCACACAGGCTCGTTGTGTGGCTGTTTCCCCCTCCTTGAGCTGAAGCATCCTCAAGTCCAACAATAAAAACCTCTTTCTCAGGCTTTCACTTAAGCCAAGTCAGAACAAAGCCATTCAAAATCAATATTTCAGGGTTGGTAGTATTTCTGCTCTGTAAAAGCCAACTTGTTTTTATTAAACCTACTGAAATAAACTAACGTATCAATTCAAATTCTTTTTTTTTTTTAACCAACCTAATAAACATATGCAAGCTCATTGGGGAGGAAGGGGTTGGAAACGTGAGATGCTTAGCTTTCACTTGTATTATCATTTCCTATAAGAGATATATGCGTTTTGGGGACCCTTTTACTTTCCCATTTTATAAATGTAAAGTATCAAGTTTAACCATATTTCCTTATGTAATTTTAATTGGCATGCAATTATTTCCAAAAACATGTCTATAAACAACTATTTATGTTATAGTTTTGCCCTTTTCCTCTAAAATGTGTTGTTTTAAATACATAAAAACATGTTATATGCATGGCCCATGGACATGAAAAGTAGGGTGATAAAGACCTGGGGTGGTGGGTCGGGGCTGGGCAGAAGGGAGTAACGGATGGGGGCAGAGGAAGAATGGAGACATCTGTAATGCTGTCAACAAAATAAATTTTAAAATATTGGAAATAAAAAAAATAACTACACATCTGTGTTAAATATTATAGTCTTATTATAATTGGGGTTTTTTCTTTGGCAATTGTAGATATTCTGTCAAAATAAAGATTGTAAAATATTTTAAAATTCACAGAACAAAATACCAAAAAATAAATAAAATATCCCCTATGCACACCACCACTACCTAATATAGTGATTTTAACTGTTCAACTAGCTTGTCATGCCTACTGTTTTTCTGGAATGACTTATCTTGATATTTTGGAAGACCAGTTCCCAAAAGGAGAATTCAGTTGTGACTTAGCAACCTCACAAAGGTAAGGCAAAATCACATCACAAATGTGCGGACATGTGCCTATTTGAAACTACGGACACCTTGCATTTTTCAAGATACCACATGCAATCAGCTCTGATTACTGTGTCAGTAGCTTGACCACATTCTTAACTACAGTTTCTTCACTTAAAAATGGGGAAACAGGAAAACAAAGAAAAATTTCACAACCTTAGAGTTTTGTTTGGTTATTTTAAAGCAGGGACCTCAGTCATCTCATTACAACTCACATGAAGGAATTTTAATTTTCTGCAGAATGCTAATAAAGAAAGAGGAAGAAAATGAAACTTTGAATATGATGACATGTGTTTTTGTAGCTTACTCTAACACCATGGCTATTCTGAACATCATAGAAAAGATAGTAAATGAATAAAAGAAATAGAGGACAGATGAAATCTCCAAAATGATAAAAACAGGAAACCAAATAATCACCACAAAAATCTATAATAAAAATAGAATAATACGTTAATTAGAGCAGACATCCTTCCTGAGTAAGCCTTAGCAGGAGGGAAGATAGCTACCCTGTTTCCCCGAAAATAAGACAGTGTCTTATATTAATTTTTGATCCCAAAGATGCGTTAGGTCTTATTTTCAAGGGATGTATTATGTTTCCATTAAGTAGGTCTTATTTTTGGAGGATGTCTTATTTTCGGAAAAACACGGTAGGTCCTGGTGCCTGCAGATGGCCTGGGGGAAGCCAGCGGGGGTTCCAGGTGCCAGAGTTGCCCAGGGGAATCCTACCAGGGCTGGGTGCCTGCCGACAGCCAGAGGAGGGAAGCCTGGGTCCTGGTGCCAGAGGGAAGCCCATGTCAGCAGCCGGGGAAGGAAGGCCTGCCTACTCTTGCATGAATGTTCATGCATCGGGCTTCTAGTTAGTAATACTCAGCCCAGGCTGAGACTGGTAACTGTCTCCTCAATGTAGTAACGCTTCACTTGTTATCCCTACCAACAAAATAGACTTAAAAATCATTTGAGCCTTAACCAGTTTGGCTCGGTGGGACCCTTCAGTCTGCAGGCCAATGCTCTATCCACTGAGCCAAACCAGTTTCGGCTGATCGATGTTTCTGACTCTCTATCCCTCTCCCTTCCTCTCTGTAAAAAAATCAATAAAAAAATTTTTTTTTGAAAAATCATTTGAGCCCCATTAATAGTGGACTCTGCAACCTCACCGTTGAATAAAAAGTTCCAATGTATATTTGCCATTATTCTTAATTACAAAATCAGGATATAGTTTGATTATAAGGATCATATTTCTACAAGCCATTACAGTTTCAATTAATAATGATTAAAATCACACTTTAGTATTCTGGGATTTCTGGAACTCTTAAGAAATCAGATTTCTAACTTGTAGAATAGTTTATATTATTAGGCGAGCCTATATAATTTTGGAAAGCATGAAAAATGTGCACCATTTTCAAGGCATATTCAAAGCACACTGTTTTCTTTCTTACAACTTTAACTGTCATGTTTCTCACTTGTATTCCCTACATTGGCAATAACTAAAATAATAACACTCTTAATTTCGAAAACGCTGAAATTTATATTAGCCATTTTAGCTTACAAAAAGTAAAAAGCCCAATAATGTATACTAAAACATGGCTTAGATTTTAGGTGAATTTGACCATGCTCAAAAAAAAAAAATCGTATGATAGAACACAACTTTCATTTAACCTGGGTGGTTAATCCTGTTCTCTAAAATTAGCATCACAGGATGCTGGGATTATACGCATTCTGGCCATTAACAAATAATAAACATCAATAAATCTTGTTCCCAAATAATCTGCTTCTTCTGGGACTGATATGTATCCCCCCCCTTTTTAAATATGTTTTATTGATTTTTTAAAAATATATATTTTATTGATTTTCTACAGAGAGGAAGGGAGAGGGATAGAAAGCTAGAAACACCAATGAGAGAGAAACATCAACCAGCTGCTTCTGCACACCCCCTACCGGGGATGTGCCCACAACCAACGCACATGCCCTTGATCGGAATCAAACCTGGGACCTTTCAGTATGCAGGCTGGCACTCTATCCACTGGGCAAAACTGGTTTCGGCATTTTATTGATTTTTTACAAAGAGGAAGGTAGAGGGATAGAGAGTTAGAAACACTGATGAGAGAGAAAAATCAATCAGCTGCCTCCTGTACACCCCCCACTGGGGATGTGCCCACAACCCAGGTACATGCCGTTGACCGGAATCAAACCCAGGACCCGTTCAGCCCGCAGGCCGATGCTCCATCCACTGAGCCTAAGGGCCCCCTTTTCTTTTTAATAAGGAAATATGTTTAAGGGAATTCAGTCGAGATCTTGGCTAGCTGACTGTTAGCTCGCTAATGCTCTGTTATTAGTTCATACTCTACATAGTGCCCGGATTTTTATTTTACATTTGATATTTCAATACCTACAATGTCTTCCTCTTAATGAATATTATTTCTCTACTTTTATGTGATAAGTAAAGTTTAAAATCTCCCATAAACTTATACAACTTTGTTTTTATTAGACTCCTTGGTATTATATACTCCTATTTCCATCTTTTACAATTTTCATGGTATTTTAAGCAAATTTTAATATAAATTTTAATACAAGCAAAATTTAATCTATGCCACTCCTTCATTCAACAAAAATGTAAGGTGTATGTTCCTGTTCTAAGCACTTTGCTAGGTGTTGGCACTATAATCAGATTCTGACATTTTACTTTTGCAATGCAATTTGTCAAAGTAACCCGCTTATCCATTTTTCTAATTTATTTTGTGCATTGTTAAAATTATACTCATGTAAATGCCTTTTCCTGAATATTCTAAATATATTCACAGAGTCACCTAGCCCTCCTTTTTTAATGGAAAATACCACTTTTTTTCTTTGTTTTGCCTTAATCCAGCAATGATTTCTGCTATTGAATTTCTACCACTGAATTTCCCATCTTCCTTCAACCTGCCTTTAAAACAAACATGGTCAACTAGGGCTAGAGACAACAAATAATAGCTAACATAACATCAATATCTATCACTATTGTAACCTTATCTAAGTACTGCTAGCTAATCCCTTCCCATTTTCTCAGTTACTTCATGAGGTACATTATTATTTTCACATCGCATGAGAAAATCAGATTTGGAACCCTATATGACTTGCTGAATTGCATACAAATAAGAGGTAGAAGCTGGATTTGAACCCGGGTCTGATAGATCCCCAAGTCTATTATTAGACACCATGCTAGCTAACCATTCACAATCTCTCTTTCCATTTATATTCAGGATAAGTGGCAGAGCAAACAAGAAATGGCTAGGAAATATTCTATTCTTGAACAGGGATGAAAGGAACTTTTTCAAAAAATAAACTTATTGGGTAACATTGGTTAATAATATATAATTTTATGGTATATAAAATAATAATTCAACATCTGAGACTAATATTCAAAATATATAAATAGCTCACACAACTCAACAACAACAAAACAATATAATTAAAAATTAAGAAGAGAACATAGGGATGCATTGATTATTTCTGATTGATGTTTTGGGAATCTTAGGATATATTCCTAGAAGTGGGATCACTGGGTCAAATGGCAGTTCCATTTTTAATGTTTTGAGGAAATCCCATACTGTTCTCCACAGTGGCTGCACCAGGCTGCATTCCCACCAGCAGTGTACTAGAGTTCCCTTTTCTCCAATAGCTAAGATGTGTCAACAGCCCAATGCCCATCAGTAAATGAATAGGTAAAAATGTGTGACACATTTGCACCATGGAATACTATGCAACTGCAAAAAAAGAAGGATCTCACCCTTTGAGACAGCATGGAGGGGCTGGAGAGTATTATGCTAAGCAAAATAAGCCACTCAGTGAAAGACAATTATCACAGGACCTCACTTATATGTGGAATCTAATGAAAAAAATAAACTGACAAACAAAACAGATCCAGAAACATGGAAGCATGGAGTGGACTGATGAATCTCAGAGGGAAGTGGGGAGGGTGGTTCAGGAAGAGATTATCCAAAGAACTTATATGTATTTATGCATAACCTATGGACACAGGCAGTAGAACGGTGAAGGCCTGTGGGGATGGGAGTAGGATGGAGGGAGTAAATGGGGGGGAGGGGGACAACTGTAATACTTTTAACAATAAAAATAAAAAACTTTTGCCGAAACCGGTTTGGCTCAGTGGTAGAGCGTCGGTCTGTGGACTGAAAGGTCCCAGGTTCGATTCCGGTCAGGGGCATGTACCTTGGCTGCAGGCACATCCCCGGTGGGGGGTGTGCAAGAGGCAGCTGGTCGATGTTTCTCTCTCATCGACGTTTCTAGCTCTCTATCTCTCTCCCTTCCTCTCTGTAAAATATCAATAAAAATATTTTTAAAAAATAAAGTGATTCCAAGATCCCTTTTAAAAAAATAAAAAAATAAAAAACTTTAATTGATAAGAGAGCCTGAAGAGACACTTTTCCAAGGAATACATACAGATGGCCAAGAGACATGTGAAAAGATGTTTAACATCACTAGTTATAAGGAAATGCAAATCAAAACCACAACGGGATACCACCTCACACCCCTTAGAATAGCTGTTATAAAAAAAGACAAGAAATGAAAAGTGTCAGCAAGAATGTGGAAAGAGGAACCCTCAGCCCTAACTGGTATGGCTCGGCACAGAGCTTGGGCCTGCAGACTGAAAGGTCCCAGGTTCAATTCCGGTCCAGGGCATGTACCTTGGTTGTGGGCACATCCCCAGAAGGGGGTGTTCAGGAGGCAGCTGATTGATGTTTCTCTCTCATCAATGTTTCATCCCTTCTTCTCTGTAAAAAAAAAATCAATTAAGTATTTTTTTAAAAAAATAAAGAGGAACCTTCAGACACTGCTGGTGGGAATGTAATTGGTGCAGCCCCTATGGCAAATAGCACAGAGGTTTCTCAAAAACTTTAGATTTCTTTCTTGATCATCTGTTCTTTGCCAGGTATTGTGAGTGGCATCCTTTCCCCAAAACAGCCCATTGGTTGTGGGTGATAGGATCCCCCGATGGCAGGTAGAGGAGCCAGGCATCAAACCCAAGTCTGAATGTTTCTCCACCCCAAAGCCTCTCTTCAGTGCCCCCCACCACCACCACCACCAGGGCCCTGGCAGAGTCAGAATGGGAAGTGAAGGGAAATCTGCCCCAGCAGAGGAGCACAGCAGTGCCGCACAGAGCAACAGCCTCATTGCTCCAGATGTTTCCAACTGGCTCTTCTGAAGGTGCATGCAGTGTTAGAGGATGAGGTAATTTTTTCATGGAATTCTCCTTATTAGTCATTTGGGTTTCAAGTCTGCAAGGGTTTGCTTTTTAACTGCCATCACGTCAAGAGAGACCATAAATAGAACAAGTTAAGTATGAAGCAGATTCAATAATAATAATAATAATGTGATTAAAACCTACCTGCAGAAACCTAGGGAGAAGGTGGTTTGATTCAATGCCAACATATATGTGCAGCAACTCCAAGAGGGAGATGGATTGGCAAAGTTGCATCACAAGTCCAATAGCATAAAAAGTGTCAACCATTGAATCTGTGTCCGGGGAATTAAAAATACACATATGGTCAAAATTAGAGCACAACACACATCTCTGCAGCACTTTTAAATAAAACTGAGATTCTTTACAAATAGATTGTTACATAATTAAGACTATGCAACTCAAGAAAGTGCTTCATGTTATATGTTAATGGCTTCTCTTCCACAAAGAAGTAAAACTTGAAAAAGAAGGCTCCATGGCCAAAGCTATAGCATTTATTGCCCATGTATGAGATTATAAAGCAACTCCCACATAAAAGTAACCAGCTACAGTAGACTGATTGGAGGTGAGCTTATTAAAGAAGCAGATGTTCTCACAGCTTTTCCATTGACAAGAAAATGGGAAAAATAGGATTTCAGAGGAGCTTTATAGAAATGACAATATGCACATATAATACCTTAATTAAAAAATCAAACAAAAAATGACATTAATGATGTCATGATAGCAGATAACATCTATGTGTATCCAGTATGTATGTCCTATACGTACTTAATGTTCTCTGGATTTTTGTTAGGCTGGGTGTGTTTTTTTAATTGCGTTTATTTTGGTGACATTGGTTAAGAACATCAGTTTCGGTGTACATCTTTCTAGTATGACCAGCACACCCTGTCGTGTGTCCACCACTGAAGTCTAATCTCCTCCCGTCACCATACATTTGGTCCCCTTTACCCTCTTCATCATTCCCCCAACCTCTTCCATCTTTGTTAGTTTGAAGCACCAGAACGCGGACCTCTGGTGGGGACCTTTGGAAGTTGCGTTGCAGAGGGCCCAAATGAAAAGCCGAATTTGGAGAGAGCTGAAACGGGAGGGGAAAATGTTCCTCTAAATAGGACAAATATGTTAGTTTAAATTTTAAAATGAAACCCTGCCATATTAAGAAACTTCCACGGGAGATGCTGCTCTCTTTACTGCCTAGCAATCATAAATTATCATCGAGCACCAAGGGTTTCTCATCTCAGCAGCTCGATGAGGTGGACACGGTTCATATCCTCCCCATTTCCCAGGCGAATTCTGAGGCCTGGACGGTCCTTCTCGTACCCACCAGCCTGCGCTGGCCGCGGTCTGGTCTCATCAATTACACAGTTCCACGGAGGAGGAAGGAAGCAGGTGATGCTTGTTCGGGTGATTAGGTTACTGTAAGCTGCTGGCTTGATTTATACAATGATTCAAGAATTACCCTGAAACCCCCTTAATCGTTTTCCCTCTGCTTTCCCTATGATCAGGTTATGTTTCTTTAATAGGTAGCTTTTATAACTATAACGATGAGATACAAATTAAGTAATAAACAGACTGCTGATAATAAACAGGCAGCATAAGAAAAAGTTCATTGCTTGGGACTTGTGCTGTGAATCACCTGTGAGATTCCCACAAAAGCCACAAGCCACAGCGAGCTTCCAAAGCCTAGAAGTGATGGGTATTGGGGGGGTGGTGGTGGTGGTGGTGGTGGTGGTGGTGGTGGTGGTGGTGGTGGTGGTGGTGGTGTGTGTGTGTGTGTGTGTGTGTGTGTGTGTGTTTCTAAAAAGAGAAAAGGGAGTTTTTCCATTTCCTCTGCTTGAAGACCTCCAACACTCAGTTGAAATCCCAGCCTTTGGAAGTCCTTAAGAAAGGCAAGAATTTTTCTGCAAATTTCACAATAACAAAAAAATAGCAACATAAAATAGTTTATGCTACCTCAAAGGTTAATTAAGTTCCCGATGATACAGCAGTTGGGGTTGATGAGCACAGCATGACTTTTCCCAGAGAAGAGTCTACACCTTTGTGTGTTTTTTTTTTAGCTGAAATGAGCAGTTGCTCAAATTGTCAAGTCACCCAACAGCTGTCAACTGTGATGACACTTAACCATGTGGGGAGGAACACGAATGTTATTTTCATAGTCATTTTTTTTTTGAAAATTGAAATGCTATTTTGAAATCTTTACTTTTTAGGAAACTGGAAGAAGCTTATGATTTAAACCATCAATGCCAACTCCCATATAATGATGGATGAGTCACCTACAAGTGTGTGGTTTTCTTAGGGACACACTAATCCTTAAGGGGACCAAATAAAGACCTGAGAAATATAAAGCTTCTCTTTCATGTATTAATAAAGGTACCTTAACCCTAGGGAATAAAGACTAAGGAAAGAACTTGGTTAATTCCTGATTTCTCTACACAAAATGTAATATGTACTGAAATTTACGTATTTTCTCAAAACCCACCAAATCTGCTAAGGTTGGTGCAGAACCAAAAAGGAAGAGATAGATGGCACCATCCTGATTCCAGGTCTAGGTTTTCAGGGCAAACTGCCCACTCGGAGGGGAGCCAAATCCTTTTTCCTCATCTTACCCTCTTCTCCAACACGTATTTTTTGCTTTTTGCACTACGCAAGAAGTATGTTTTCTGAAAACTGTGGCCACTAAATTTAGAGGAGTAAAGGATTTTAGGTAAATCCATAGACCAAAAAATAAATGTAAGTAAGCTAGGCGCACACAAGGATTAAAAGGTAAACATCAAAAGGTGCCTTAGAGGTTTACCTTTTCCAAATGAAAAGAATCTGGCTGTCATATTTGTAAATATCCATGAGTGGCCACAGAACTGCATTAAGTAGTAGATGAAAAGATAGGCATCCTTCCGGTACCTAGAAATACAGAAAAATACCATGAAACACTTCCTTTATAAGCATCCTTTCCGCGTAATGCACACGACACTGAACTCACCTGCCGGCCAACCTGAGCAGACAAGAGAAAACTGCTCCCCCTCTCATTTTATCTGGTTACCCCTCTAACGCACACCAGATTTCTTTGAAAGGACCCCTAACGAGTACCCGGAGTCGCTTAAAGCGAAAGATGGTTCTATTTCGAAACCCACCTCATCTTGGATCAAGTGCTAACCTTGTTGCTCACCACGGGATAAAAGCAAGCCTCGCAGAGGCTGCCTGGAGTGTGTGGGAGGCGGGGACGCAGGGAAGGGTGGATGTGGCTGGTCAGTTGCCCGTGCAGAGGTAACTGGCTTCCAGTTACAAGAGGGGAACGGCATACGGAGGATGATTGGGTGACTGGGTGCGCCTGGCTTGGGTGCATTTTGTGATCGGGGTCAGTATCTCTCCGCTGCCTCCTATGTTGCAAGAGCAGATGTTTCCTTCAGACACACGCGGAAGGCAGTTCTGTGGCTCGGCCAGAAAAGGGAAGGCCAGCGGCCGCGTCGCCGGAGAGGGGACCCGGCGATGACGGACGGAGGGGCCCCTGCGGGAGGCCAGACCAGCGCGGTGTGAAGTGTCCCCCGGGGGTTCAGGCGGGAGGGTAGTGGGAGCGGCCCTGTCCGCGTAGACAAGGCTTTCTCCTCGCTGGGGATGTGAAACCTCTGAAAAGTGAGGCAAGTGGGCTAGAGAGCAGACAGAGTAGCTGCAGGTTTTCCTGGGGCCCCCGCTGCAGAAGGGGAGCGGGAGGGACGCCTCCTTAGCCCGCAGGGACCCCTCGGAGGCGCGGGGCTGGGCTCTGCGGGGTGCCCGGGCGGCGGCGGCTGCAGGTGGGTCTGCAAAGCACCCGCATCGCGCTCGTGGAGTCAGGGCCCTGGTGGAAGGGTGGGGAGGGGAAAGGAGGACCTGCAGAGGGTTAAAATGTGGAGGTGGCCTCCCTTCCTCCCCATTCCTCGTCTGTAAAATGGGGGGATAACAGAGCCTATTTCCAGGGCTGTCAGAGGCCGAGCTAGCGGATACCGTCCAGAGCTCTAGGCGGTGCGGTGCCCGCCGGGCCCTGGAAGCGGAGTGTGGGGGAATCCGCCCCCGAGGCCCCGCCCCCGCACCCCCTCTGCGCTGCACCCTCTCCCGCCCGCCCCGCCGAGCGCCCTACCTGGGCTGCAGCCAGGCGGGCAGCGCCATGGGCCCCGGGGGACCGCCGCCTCCAGCCCTCCGGCGCCGTCCGTCCGGGAGGAGCGCGGGCCGGAGCGCGGGAGGGGCGGCCGCGTGCGGAAGGGCGGGGCCTCTCCACAATCAGCAATTTACAAAAAAAGAAAAACACCAAAGCCCGAGGTTGTGCAATGAGCTCGAGCTCAAACCAAGTTCCTCAAGCAGCGGCGGCGGCCCGCGCTGCACCGCGGGGTGACCCACCTCCTGCGGAGCCCGGGACCTGCCCGCCGCCCCGCGCACCCGTGCGCCGCGCACCCGGGTTCCGCAGCCCCGGGCCGGGCGCCCTCGCCTCTGGGACGAGGATCCGGCGCAGCCTCGCGGACATGAAGGGCGCTCCCCCTTGGCCGTTAAAAGCGCGCCATCAGGCCCCCCCAAAGCCTCCCGGGGTGCGCGGGCCTCAGGTGAGCGCCTCGCATGGCCCTCACCTGCGAGGCGGTTCACCTGCGAGGCGGTTTGGCAGGAAGGCTGTGGCCCCATCCATCCGAGCGCCTTCTTTTCACCAGGGGAGGCATCCTGGCCTCTGATTTCCCCTGGGTCCTCACCGATGCTTGCAAATCCTTTTACCTATTCCTGTTCACGTGTGTTCCGCCTCATCCTTTGCTGAGATCCAGACCATCTGCCAGGTTCTATGCCCTCAAAGGGAAACATCCCCCAAATAAATAGAATCTATTTAACAGATAGATAGATAGATAGATAGATGAGAAAATAGCTAAGGAGGCACTTGCAAAGAAAGTGAGACAATATCACCCAGTTCGGGCAGTGGGAAGGTAATACTCCTATTTTACCTAAAGGGAAGTTGAGGCTTTGACAATTGTTAAGTCACTTGCCACAAGTCACATGACTGGTGGGTGGCAGGATTAGAATGTCAAGGTCGAGTTTGGTGGTTGTTCTCCCCATTAGGCCATAGGCCTCTTCCTCACGGTCCACTCTGACCTCTCAGCTCACAGCCCACCTCTCACCGGTACATTTGTCTGCACCGTCACCCACCACTGCCCTCTGCAGGCGTTCCCTCTGCCCTGCGTTTACCAGTTCCTCCCAAAGTCACCGCATCAGTTATCCCCCTGTCACTGCCTCTTCCCGCATCTTCATCCTCCCTTTCCTCTGGCTTTCACCACAGTTCAGCAGCACACTCAAATCTCCCCTGCGCAAGAATTAAACATTTTATTCTTTCTGCTTCTCTCTTGGTATAATTTTCTCTCTCCTTTTTCTCATAACTCCCTGACTGCTCTCTCTCATGATCAGATGCTTCTTTCATTTCTTTTTTTTTTTTTTTCAATCCTCACCTGAGGATATTTTTCCATTGTGGTTTTGTTTTTGCTCTGTTTTGTTTTGTTCTGTTTTAGAGAATAGAAGGGAGGGAGGAGGAGAGAGAGACATATCCATTAGTTGCCTCTCAAAGGAGCCCTGATTCAGGTGGAGGATGAAGCCTGCAGCTGAGGTACATGCCCCCTTGACTGAGAATCAGACCCTTTGGTCCAAGGGCTGACACTCCAACCACTGAGCAAAACAGGCCAGGGCTACTTCTTTCATTTCTTAACCATCTTCCTGTTTCATAACACCTTGCGGTTTCCTTCCCAGCACTCCTGAAACTGCTCTCTCCGGGAGCTGCCCTAATTCCTTCCGAGTCTCAGTCCATCCTGTACTCCGCCGTGTGCACACGCCCCATGCAGTACTTGCAGTTCAGGAGCATTTGATCTAAAGGGGAAACTGATAAGCAAACAAACGCCGGTGGCTGACTGTCCTCAGAGTCACCTGTGCTCAGGCCAAGCATGGAGAAGAAAGTCCTGGGTGGCTTGGAGTGGGGAGAAGGGAGAGGGAGGGAAGTCAGCCCAAAGGAAGTGACCCTTTATCATCAAACACAAACCCTGCAGCTACATCCTCAACCTCCTCCCTTTACCCCTCAACTCTGCATGTTCCACTTCTCCTGCCTCTCTCTCTCTCTCTCTCTCTCTCTCTCTCTCTCTCTCTCTCTCCCCACACACACACACTCTTTCAGTGGCCCCCTTCTCCTGTTCTATTTCCTCAAAGGTCTGACAGATAATGAGGCTTCGGGGCCTCTATCATTGAGTGAGCCAATTCCTGTAATAAATCTCTTTATCTATATCTATATCATTTACATCTATATCTACCTACATCTACATCTATATTTATATTTGTATCTCCAGTGGGTTCTGTTTCCCTGGAGAACCCTTACACCAACTTAAATAGTTTCATGAACTTGGCGAGTTAACTTCTCTGTGCCAATTTCCTGATCTCTAACGTGAAGATAGTATTATCACATATGGTTGTAAAGATTAGTGACCAGACAGGAAATGTGTATTGCTATCACCAGAGGAGCAGCAGCACTATCATCACACTGTTATGGGGAGTCGGAGGGGGGGGGGGGCTGGTTGCCCCTGTAGCATACTCCTTTCTAGGGTTTTATCCTCTGGGAGCCAAAGCATGTTGTAGAGACCTGTGCGTGAATGAGTAGTGAAGGCAGTCACGACATTTTTAAATCCTTCTTTGGGACAGTATGCTTTGGAATCTGTCTAATCGAGGCCACTGTGAAAACCAACAGTTGATGAACAGTGACATTATATTACTAGGAGTCAGGAATGGGCAGTGGGCAGGCTGATGTTTATGGAGAAGCAATGATGCAGGTGTTATACTAGCTGATGCCCTACTGTGTGTAAGCCAGGCCAGCATTTTTTGAAGGAGAAAGTGAATTAGGATGGGCACCATTAAAATGAGTGGAATTCAAGTTATTGTATAATGTTAAAGATAATAATAGTTCTTCTATGTTTGCATAGCATTTTTATATACATTATCATATTACAGACTCAATGTGGAATAATTACCGTATTTTTCGCACCATAAGACGCACCCGACCATAAGACGCACCTGGTTTTTAGAGGAGAAAAATAGGAAAAAAAATATTCTGAACCAAATAGTGTAATAAAATATATGAAAAAAAGAGGGACAACTAAAGGAAAAAGAGTGACAATTAAAAGAAAAAGAGTGACAATTGAAAGGAAAAGAGTGACAATTGAAAGGAAAAGAGGGACAGAGGGAAAACAGTTTTGTTTTTTTATTGGGAACAGTTTATTGGGAAAATGTAGTGTAGTGTAGTGTGTGTGTATGACATTTTACCTCAGAAGCCGATGACTGGAGTGAGGGGCATGTGCACTGCTGTGTACTGTAACACCGCCTACTACATGCTATCCTCCAATAGCATACGGCGGTGACACAGTACAGCAGCATCGCGCCTTCCTGCACACATCGGCTTCCGTAAGGAAGGTGAGGGAGGACCCGCTGCCACTCTGCCAGGATCTCAGTGGACTACTGAGAAGCCTGGATACGGGGCGGGGAGGGATGATGCAGTCCCCAGGGACACGGAAGGTCCTGGGGGACCCGCTGCTGCTCTGCAACTCGGACCATAAGACGCAGGCGCTTTTCCTCCCACTATTTGGTGAAGAAAAAGTGCGTCTTATGGTCCGAAAAATACGGTATATGATCCTTATTCTATGGGTAAGGAGGGAATCTCAGAAAGATTAGAAGTGCCAAAGATCACATAACTGGCAGAGGCAGTGTTACGGGGTGCAGGAGTTACAAGGTTTGAGGGACTATGCTCTAAACTGGAGATGACAAAGAGGTGTCTTCCCCAACCAACTGATGTTAGTCTCTGGAATGAGGAGGATATGAGGCTTCACCCAGGTCAGGAGGCCAAAGCACTGTAGTTAGCCAGCAATGACTGCCGCGAGGTGGGAGGGGAAGTGCCATCCCCGTGTAACCATTATGAAATCTTAGGTCTGTGTCTCCTTTGCTTGAGAATGATGAAGCAGTTTTTAAGTCTGGTGTATGAAGGGAGATTGCTGGTAAACAAGATAGGTGACCCCAAGCTATAAAGAAGGCAGGGAGAATTAGATAGTGTTTTCTATACGTACTGTTTTTATAACCTAATGTTGTAAATAGATTTTTGAAACAAAAATGCCACTCCTTCTGTTTTCTTTCTTTCCATCTTTCTTTGTTTCTTTCCTCCTTCCTTCCCTCTCTTCCTCCCTCTCTCCTCCCCTCACTCTCCCCCTCATTCCCTTCCCTCTTCCTTTCTAGGCCCGGACAGATGGAATAATCTGTAAGGTTATTAGGGATAGTGATTTCCTACTGAACTTCTCACTGTGGCCTTGGGGAGGAAGTCTCAGGACTCCTAAGACTCCTCTTGGTGGAGGAGGAGCCTGCGAATGTGGGATGGCAGCATCTTTCAGGGGGATTGTGAGAGACCACACACGTAAATTGAAAACCTTCACCTCAAATATAAAACGACATGAAGATCCTAAACTGAGCAGTCCTAACTACAGGGCAAGTCAGCACCTGCTTCGCCATGAATGAAAAAGGGAACCACGGTCTCTCTGTGTGTTGACTGCCCTCCGCTGCTAACATGTACGCGGGCTTGCCTTTGCTTAGCTAGCAGTGGAAACCCACTTCCTCTCTCTGTTGCCTTGAAAATGACAACCACATGTCCCATTCTTTCCTCTCAGTTTTATTTTCCAGGTCTTAACTCATGATTGCCCTCTGGGTTTCTTTAATGGTAAGGGAGTGTTTTCAATTGAAACAAGAGTTCCTGCCAAAATGAAAGAACATGAAAAACACGATTCTTCATCACGTACTTGGTAAATCCCCTGCTCTCCATTTGAAATTCAGAAGTTGGGAGTTGAATTACAAGAGCACTTTCAAGTGCTGTTTTACAGAGAAGAAGAAAAAACACCCCCCGTTTTTCTAAAATCACCGGCAAACTTTGGACAAGCCTGAGTATTACATCTGTTTAAATACAATCTATTGAGGAAGACTTTTGAACGAAAATGGGTAAAGACTCTACTGAAATAAACACTTTAACTAAATGATTGCTTAACTACTATTAAAAGGTGAGCTGACTTCATTAGAGCTTTCTAAGTGGTGGTTACTGCTAAACATTTTAAAACACATTGTTTTGACTAATGACGAGAAAAGATGACTCTCAAGATCTGATATATTAAGAATTCCTTTGATGGTACCCAGGAAATTATAATTGTAGAATCATGTCTTCTTTCTCCCATTAATTCCTTCTTTCCTACTTAGCATCAACATGGATATCTATTTGTATTTAACATAACTAAGACGTGTAAATGAAATAGTGAAGTAAGACGTATTTTTCGGACCATAAGACGCACTTTTTCTTCACCAAATATGCAGTCCCCAGGGACACGGAAGGTCCCGGGGGACCCGCTGCCGCTCTGCAACTCGGACCATAAGACGCAGGCGCTACTTCTATTCGGACCATAAGACGCAGGCACTTTTCCTCCCACTGGTGAAGAAAAGGTGCGTATTATGGTCCGAAAAATACGGTACTAATAAAAACTTCAGTTTTCTTCTTCTCGATCTTACATATTCTCTCATTACTAGAGCTTCAGCTGTGTCTGAGTAGAGGAGAGTAACCAGTAGAGGAGAGTAGTCATTGATAACAATACCTAACATTTGTCTCTGTATCAGGAATTGTGCCAGGCGTTTAGACATAACATCTCATACCTTAAATCTTAACAGATAGATCATTTTATTAGCCAATATTAAAGTGATAAAGCTGAACCTCAGAAAGGTTAAGAAATTTGTTCAAGGTCACAATTTAATGAGTGTTGATTTATAAACAGAGGGTTTTAAATATAGATATGTTTTGCTTCAGGTATATTCAAACCCAGCAGAAAAAGTCCTTTACACTCAACCATAAAAGTGTGAGTGGGAAAATACGTTTTAAAACTACATCAAGGTATAAAATAATACCATTATGGGATTCTCAGAAGTTAAACTGGAGCTTATAACGGTATCCAGCGGAGCTGGTTTTCATGGAACCGGCTGCTTTGCTGTCAGAGACACAGTGCAGTACACGGAATGTCAAGATGCAGCCAGAGCAGACAACTCATTAGGGTTGTGGAAAGATTGGAGACGATGTGTTTTCTCTACAAAACTGAGATCACTTTTTTGCTATTAAATAATTATAAAAGCCATTATCTGGTATGTTTTGAATGTGTTCAACATTCAGGAAAAGTACAAAGAAAAAATAAACCTGTCATTCAGAGATGCTTACTTCACTATTTCATTTACAGCTCACTACTTACTTAATTCTAGGCTTTGTTCTATGCATTTATATACATATTTTTTTCTCAAGAAAATAGGGTTACAGTTTGTATATTTTTTTAAAGTGTATCTTTGCCACTTAACAGTATGTTGGCTATAGAATACTCTCTAAATCAATACACAGTGACCTAGCATAATTGTTTTTAATGGCTATATAGTATTCCATTTTGAAATGATAGCATAACTTAATTAATCTTCTATGGTTAGAAATTTATATTTACTCCCAAGTTTTAGGTATTACAAAGTCTGCACCAATAGAAATCCTTGTAAAAGAAAATTAGATATTTTCAAAATTTGTCTAATTATCTTGTTAGAACTTTCTAGAAACAATTGCTGAATCAAAGGGCATACACGCTTTTAAGGTTTTCAGCAATTATATTCTATTGCTCTCCACTATCATACCAGTTACTAAGTATTTGAATATTCTAAATTATAACCTGAAAGTTGTATTACTTTGTGTTCATGCCCCTTTCTTTTTACTAATATTGGGTATTTATTATTTTTCAGACATGAAGTCAGTGACTGTTGGTTTCTTTTCAAGCCCAATGGATGGTGTTTGACGTTCACAGCACAAATAGTTCCTCACAGCTTTCTAAAAGAATCCTTCTAAAATAAAGTCCAAGTATGTATTCTTATTCTCACTTGACAGGAAGAGAAGAAAGTCAGCTCAGATCCCCCCATTTTCTGACTCTCCTCTCTGCTCCTGGCAAAATCAGGCAGCAGATCAAGTGTGCACGCCTGCTTGGTTCCTGACTCCTTCCTTCATTTTGGTTGTGAACCCTCTGCTGGCTGTCATGTGCCTTCACCGTTTCTCCCTAGGCCTTATGAGAGGCTGATTTCAAGTAGAGGCCAAAGGCATGCACATTGAGGTACACACACTTAAACTATTTGCTTGCTGTGGGCATTTAAACCAATCCACAAATCCTTGAAGCAAATGATGGCATTGTCTCATTAAATTGAAGAGCATAATGTAACTTAACTTTTGTCATTCTTTTGTGATATTTTTTGAATACATATATGTGTTGGGGGGTGGGTATATACACATATATGTTTCATTTTACTTTACAAGTCAATTTTTTATTCAAAGATATTTGTTGAGCATAAACTATGTGCCAGGTAGGCACTGTGCTGGGTATTGGGCATATTTATAACAAATCTATTCTGTTTCACCTGCTTGAAGTACAAAATCAGCACACATTTTTCTCTATCTCTTTGCAGTTCATTTAACTATCACATGCACAGAGTATAAAAAAAGATTCAAAGAGAATGGAACTAAATGAAAAAATATTCTCTCACTGTATCACCCCCACTTCCTAACTACAGAGGCAACCTTCTTTCTATTCATTTTCTTTTACAATTTATTATTAGCTATGCAATTCTGAATAATGTACTTCAAACTTATTGATTGATTTAGATTATAACTTCTTACATCATGTCTTAAAATACAGTAAGATAGTTTGCAGTTAATACTTTTTAAAACATTTTTGCCCATTTTTCCAACCCTCTTTTGCCATCCTAACAGGGGCAGTATGTCTAACTAAGACAACCACATCCCAGATCCATTTGGGAGATAAAGAATTCTGGGGAAGCTTCTGCTCTCCTGAGTCAGGTTACACCCATTTCTGCTTCTTCTTCTTTTTTGTTTTAAATATATTTTTTATTGATTTAGAGAGGAAAGGAGAGAGGGAGGGAGAAGAGGAGAGAGACAGACAGAGAGAGAGAGAGAGAGAGAGAGAGAGAGAGAGAGAGAGAGAATATGATGATGATGATGATGATGATGATGATGAGAGTCATTGATCGGCTGCCTCGAACCCGGGACCCTTCAGTCCAAAAGCCGATGCTCTATCCACTGAGCCAAACCAGTTAGGGCTCTGCGTCTTCTTGCTGAAGTGTGGAGGCAATGCTTGCAGGTGCAACAGCCATGAGGTGACAAAGGTATCAGAGACAATAAAAACAATGGAGCAGAAATAGTGCACCTGAGTCCCAGGTACCGTTGTTGAAAATCCATCCTGCCCTGACTGCCTATCTCTGGATCTATTGTAGGTGGGGATGATAAGGCCTTTTCTGTCTAAGCTACTGTTAATAAGGATTTGCTTACATGTTACTGAAAACATTGTTAACAGAAAAAATTATATTATCTTCATTCTTCATTGGTGACTTTGTAAGCATAATATAACATGCGTGTGAGAATAAACATGAGTATAAATTACATACTTAAATAGTATGTCTTATTTCATTCATGTTAGAGAATATCTCATGACTAAACACTTGTTTACTATTATTTTCAAAGACATATGGGGAAGAGGACAAAGGAGTTTGTCTGCCATCTTGAGCCAGGAATTTCACATTTCTTTCTGATACTTAAGTATATTGGAGCAAGCTTCACGTGCCCTAGCATGTTCTTTCCTCCCCCCTAGGGCACTCTCCTCTGCTGAAAAAGTCCCAAGGGTTGTTGCTGAATCCTTACCTGTTGTTGAGGGCATGTGGATTGCTGAGTGGGAATAATGAAGGCCAGGGAGAGAAGGCAATGCTCAGATCTGTCACCTGCTTTTTGCCAAGTCTAATTTTTGGAATTAAAATGCTATATTGAGCCCTAACCAGTTTGCCTCAGTGGATAGAGCATCAGCCTGGGGATTGAAGGGTCCTAAGTTTGGGTCTGGTCAGGGGCATGTGCCTTGGTTGTGGGCACATCCCCAGTGGGGATGGGGGGTGAGGGTGGGGAGGGTGGTATGTGTGCAGGAGGCAGCTGATCAATGTTTCTCTCTCATGGATGTTTCTAACTATCCTTCTCTCTTCCTATCTGTAAAAAATCAATAAAATATACTTTAAAAACATTTTGTAAAATAAAATGCTATATTGAGAAATATATGATACACACAGAAGGCATTAGATTAGTTGTCTTAACCAAGAGGGAGATAATATTAGAACTAGTTGAGGATTATTGTTTTTTGTTGTTGTTGTTGTTGTTGTTTTGTTTTTTTTTTGAGCTCATGCAAACCTTATTTACTGTATGGTCAAACCTGGAGAAAAGTCTATGAAAATATATTCCCTCCCATTTTTGGTTGGATAGTGGTGGCCAAGGTTACCAATAGGCCATGTTCTACTGGAGGCGAACTGAGTTTCACACACAACCAGGTAGGTGAGCACTTAGTGTCACAGCAAGGTACAGTCAGACAATGGGTCCGCAGGGGCAGTCTCCTCCAAGTTGATCAATGATAGCAGTTCATGAAGGCCAACAAAGCAGAATTATACCTTTTCTCCCACTGCTTTCCTCTACTACTATTTCTATTTTCTATTTGAGTTATCACCATTTATCACTTCCAGCAAGTCAAAAGAAAAACCATCAGGAAAGTTCTTTGTTTTGTGTGTGTATGTGTGTGTGTGTGTGTGTGTGTGTGTGTGTTCAGGAAAGTTCTTACACTTGTTGGAGAAAGTGTTTTACTGATGAGTGAGAGGATGTCTCCTTGCATAGTATCATAGCTAGACAGTCTGCCATCCTTACTCAGAAACTTTGGCCCTGACTGAGTGTCCCCAGTGACTCAGTTTGTGGGTTGCCTGTGTTTCTCCATTCTCAAGTGAGGATCAGAGAGGAAAGCTAGACTCAAGTGGAGGAGGGGGGTTAGTGGGAGAAGGCTCACAAGGGACTAGAAACAGTCCCCTATGATAAGACATCTGAAGATAGAAAGTTGTTCTTGTCATCTTTTTCATTTTGGCATTTTTATGCCTGGGCTCCCAGTGAGTGGGAAGTGAGAGTCCCCTTCATAGTCCATTATGAGGAACCAAACCTAAGGAGAGTGCCTTTGGGAGGCTGGTTTATGAAATTATACAATGAGACAGAAACTTGATTGACCATGGAGTTAGCATAAGACAAGATATGAGTCCAGTCTAATTTTTATTTCTAAAAAAAATACATTTGATATAATGATGGGCTTCCTGCTGAGTTCTGCCTTATTGGCAAGCCGACTATATACCCATGTTGTTCCTTTTAACTACATAGAAGAGAATTATTGTTTGAGCTAACTAAGATTTTATGCAGATTTTATGAAATTCTGAGGCTCCTATATTTCAGCAAGAGAATAATAGATAGAAATTGTCTACAAAGAGAAGAAAAAAACACAGCCACCATTGATTGAGCTCTTACTGTATGCAGGCATGTGCTCAACAACTCCTCCGCAGGTGGTGGATACAGAATGGAATTGTCTGCCACAGTCCCTTTGCACAGACTTTCCCAAGTCCACGGAGCCGGGGGTAAAACCAATGGTTTAGAATGAAGCAATTTGAAAACGGAACTTACTTTTTTGATGAGCATAGAAACTATGAATAGGTAGCCCGGAGTGGCTACGCACTCTTGACTTAGTAAATCCACTGCCATTGGGCCATAAAGAATAAGAAAAAAAAAGTTAAGTACCGTATTTGCTGGCGTATAAGACGATCTTTTGGCCCTGAAAAATATGCCTCCAAGTGGGGGGTAGTCTTATACGGCGAGTATATAACAAACTCTGTATTTTGAGTGGAAATGTTAGGGGGTCGTCTTATACGCCCAGTCTCTTATACGCCGGCAAATACGTATTTTTGAGGGCCAAAAAATCGTCTTATACGCCGGCAAATACGGTAAATAGGAAGGCAATGAATCTCTCAGGCAGACCGCATTTATTGTTTCAGGGATGGGTGTATGAGAGGAAATTAGCCCATGGAATTCAGCTATGCTGGATTTTAGGAGAGCTCGTGTGGCAGCCTGGAGGGGAGGGAGCTAATGTGAAATGTTGTCCCCACCCTGGGGCTCCCCTTCCTCCACAGGTGCGAAGGTCCTCACATGCCCAACAGGGGCCAATTGTTCTAAAGCCAATTCAACAGATATATTCTTGTCTTGTAACTATAAAGTTTACAGCAAATAGAGCGGGAGGAATGATTCCAATAGCCTTTGAGGATTTCCACGGCCTGGCGTCGACTGGTTTTCATTTAGGCTTCTTCGCAGCAGGTGAGGGGCAGTTGAAATCGTCTGTGCCTCGGTCTGCTGCAGCTGGTGGGACCTCATGTAGGGAGGGGGCCCTCTTTCAAGGCAAACGCCGACAGAAGAGTGGGTAAGTCTCCTCCCATTCCACACACAGTCGTGGGGAGGAGAGAAAGGGGTACTTCATCTTCCCCTATGCTGTCTGTTGAACTGTGCCCCACCCCGTGCCTCCCCATCAAATTGATATGTTGAAGTCCTGACCCACAGCACCTCGGATGTGACCGTATTTGAAAACAGGGTTGTTGTAGATGTGATTAGTTGAGTTGGAATGAAGTCATACTGAGTAGGGTAGATCCCCTAACCCAGTGGTTGGCAAACTCATTAGTCCACAGAGCCAAATATCAACAGAACAACAATTAAAAATTTTTTTGAGAGCCAATTTTTTTAAACAAACCTCTCCTAACGCCACTTCTTCAAAATAGACTTACCCAGGCCATGGTATATTGTGGAAGAGCCACGCTCAAGGGGCCAAAGAGCTGCATGTGGCTCGTGAGCCGCAGTTTGCCGACCACGGCCCTAACCCACTATGACCGGTGTCCTTATAAAAAGTGGAAATTTTGACACAGACAGGGACACAGGAAGGATGCCTTGTGCAGATAAAGGCAAAGGTCAGGGTGATGCAGCAGAAGCCAAAGATACCTGCAAACCACCCAGAACCAGAAGAGAGGCCTGGGACAGAGTCTGCCTCGCAGCTCTCAGAAGGAACCAACCCTGCCGACAACTTGGTCTTGGACTTCTGGCCTTCAGAGTGTAAGACACTACGTATCCGTTGTCTTAGCCACCCAGTTTAGGGTTCTCTGTTACAGCAGCCCTAACAAACCAATACACCTGCTGCCAAAGTCTGGATGTCACTCGGGCTAGGAGACTGTCATCTGCAGGTGAGAGAGGGGACATTGAGTAGAACTGTCATCGCTTTGCTGAATGAGCCAGGGAGCAGGGCACACACCCTACCCAGGCCGTTGAAGGATTGGCAATACCTCCCATGGAATGGGAAGGCCTTCCAAGTGCTCCCAGGAAAAGCAGTTGAAGTGCAATCAGACAGGAACCGTATTCTGTCCTGTACACAAATTCATTTACATGCTGCATGTAAGCAGAGGATGCTAATCTCTCCAAGTGATCTTCTGCGCCTAACCACTCGTGCATGGCTTCTGGCTTAGAGACCCCTCACCAGCCTTCTTGTGAGCTGAGGAGAGGTTCTGTTGTTAAGATAGCTCATTCTGCCTCAGCCAGTTTGGCTCAGTGGATAGAGCATTGGCCCTTGGACCAAAGGGTCCTGGGTTCGAATCTGGTCAAGGGCACATACCTCGGTTGCAGGTTTCTCCCCAGCTGGGCCCAGGTCCAGACTCGTGCAGGAGGCAACCAATTGATGTGTCCCTCTCACATTGATGTTCCTCTCTGTCTTCCCCTCTCTCTTCCACTCTCCCTAAAAATCAATGGAAAAATATCCTCAGATGAAGATTCACAAAAAAATAAATATAAATAATAAAATGAATTTTAAAAAATAGGTCCCTCTTGACTTAAAAAGCACAACAACCAAATGTGTAATGAGTGGGCCTTGATTTAATCTTAATTTAAATAAACAAACTGTATGAATTAAAAAAAAGATAGCCCTCAATCCCATTCTTTTCATTTAAAAAATGCTACTATTGCATCAAACCCAAGCTCAGATATCTTCATTGTGATGGCTACTCAAATCCTGTCAGAGCAAATCTGGGCTTCTCTAGGAAACTGTTCGTTATGCTAGAATGTCATTCACCGTCATGCTATCGTTTTCAGTCATAGATTTATCTGTTTCCTTCCCTTGAAAACGGGCCTATGACGATAATGTCTGCATTGTGTTTGTCTGCAGAAACCCAGCTCTGAGCAGTGTCTGGTATGCATTGGGCACTTGGGAAATGTTTAATTACATCGAAGGACAAAACAGTGTGCCTCTGAGAAGACATAGCTCTTAAACAGAAATGAGAGGGCAGCTGGACTCTGAAGCCCTGGTATCTTCCTGTGAAGGTTTAGCTAAACCCCAATCTAAAGCGTCCAGTGGTGAGCTTGTAGGCAGCTTTATAAATCGCTGTCTTTGACTCGTACATAAACATCATGTTACACAGAAAGCCAGTCAGGCATGGCTGCAAGTACCACATACGCACACACACGCATACACACACACACATGCTTCTAAGGATGGGCAGGCCTAACTGGAGCACGCTTCACAAAATTTAAGAAGGTAGTACAGATGGGTTGCTTCAAAAGGTGAGTGAATTTTTAGTTGATTTTCCAGTCCCCGCCAGCACTATTTCATGGCTCAGCAAACAAACATCTTAAAGGGTTCACCTGGCTTCAGTCATGGCTGAACCAATATTTCCAAGAATGTATCTTTTTGTTTTTTAGTCCTCACCTGAGGATATGCTTATTGATTTTAGAAAAAGAGAAAGGGAGAGATAGGAGAAGAGATAGAGACACAGAGAGAGATAGCCATTGCACATGCCCCAGGGATCAAATCCACAACCTGAGTATATGCCCTGGCTGGGAATCGAACCTGCAACCTTCCAGTTTATGGAACAGCACTCCTACCAAATGAGTCACACTGGCCAGGGCATGAATGTGTTTGTCTGCCTTTCCTCTCTGATGTCCTTCGAGTTGGCTTTATTTTTAAACATCTCTTCCCATGTGGAGCATGTCAGGCTCCCCTTACCGGGTTCAGAACATAAGCTGTGTGGCCAGCTGTGGGTCACCCTGGACAGAACCTGCACCACAGACAGAACCCCCGCCCCCCGCAGCATTCCAGCCCAGGTTCTGCTTGTTATCTCATGGCCTCTATGTGAGTCACTAATCTCCTCAGAGCAGTCACAGTGGCCCTGGGATACCAGCGCTCTCAGCAGTCAGCCCAGCCCAGGTCAGGCGCCCACGCCCACAGCAGCAGCAGCAGAAGCCCAGTGTAACACGGAAAGAGCAGAGCACAGCTCAGATGCAACAGACTACCCTATATGATGAAAGGCTAGAATGAAAATTGTCCCCACGGGTGGGAGTTCAATGTGCACTTGACCACCAGGAGCAACGTGGGACATGGCGGGTCTGAGGAGAGTGGAACATGGCAGGATGGTGGAGCAGGTGAGTGGGCGGTGCCCGGCCAAGGCGGGTGCAAGCAGGGGCCCAATCGCCTTGCCAGTTGCCCCACAGATCAGCCCTGATTGCCAGCCAGGCCTAGGGACCCTACCTGTGCACCGATTGTGTGCACCGGGCCTCTAGTTGTAAATACCTCTGCAGTGACTAGATGGCTGCACGTGTCTTTTCAAATTAGCATTTTGTATTTCTTCAGAATTGCCCAGCCCTTCTTTGTAACATTTGCTTTTTGTATGAGATTTTGGATAGGGTGCCCCAGAAGCCCACCTAATTGTGTGTGAGAAATTTCTAAAATGTTTCTTCACTTTAAACTAAGTTAAGTACTGGGCATCACCACAGGCAAGGTCCAGTGCTGGACCACACCATGTAGTCCATTTATTCTTCAAGCATTTGAGGTATGATTATCTTCAATTTACAGAACTTGCCTAAGATCACATACTTAAAAAATGGCAGGACCCATATTCACTTTCAGGTTTGTAAAACTCCATGTCCTTTATGTATTTATTTTTTTTAAAGAAAAATAGTAAACTTTATATTTTTAATATTTGGACCTTTAAATTTACAGAATGCTAACTCGTGCATTTTGGATGAGTAAATCACTTTTGGTTCTGAAAACTATTTGTTTTACCTCTGGGTTTGTACAAAAAAAAAAAAAAAAAAAAAAAAGGAAAAAAGAAATGGAGCCAAGAAATTTAAAAGCGATGGGGAAGATAAAACATTGTTTGTGTTAATTATTTTAAAACGCAGGCCGTTTGATTCCAAAACATTCCTAGGAGAGAATGAAAGCAGCGGGGGCAAGCCGAAAGGGAAACTGCACGCAGACCCGGCCGGGGATGAGAGCGGGATAAGAGCGCAGCAGCCGGAGGAGGAAATGCAGCCTGGCCAGGGAGAACGGTGAGTCATGGTCCAGGCAGTTGCCTCTAAACCCCTCGAGAGAAAACACTCTCTGTGGAGTCTGGCAAGAGAGCAGAGGGGAATTTCCTAATCTCTCCACAGAGAAAGGGGAGCAGTCCTGTTCTGGATGGGGGTGGAAGGGAAACCGAGTGCTGGGGTGAGGAGAGCCCCTCGGGAAGAGCCTCTCGCTCCCTCTCAGTCACAGCGCTGAGCCCTGCAGGTGGATGAAGGTTAACACTTGGGAGCTGGCCAGTGCCTGCAGGTAGCTGAGCGTGTGGCCTCTGTTCTTTACCAACTGCAGACTTGTCGATGGAAATATACTTAACTTTACTGAGCCTCGTTTTTATTGTGTGTAGAAAGGAGATAGTAATACTTTAATCCCCAGGGTTCTCAGGAAGATTAAATAATATGATATCTATAATAATACTGTGTTTCCCCAAAAATAAGACATCCTCCGAAAATAAGACCTACTTACAGGTTTCCTTCTGAGTGAAATATAAGGTATTCTCCGAAAATAAGGCCCCAGGCTCTGTCTCAGAATGAAAATTAATTTACCGTATACTGGTCGCTAGGGCCGCCCTGACTGGCATCTAGCAACCAGTGATGTTACGCGGAGTCCTGACGTCACTGCTGTGTGAATGGAGAGAAATCAGCGTGGAAACTTTGTGAAACCTAAACTGCAAGTTGTGACTTAGGTGAAGAATTCATGGGAGAAAATCACTGACAGTTGCATTGCAAATGCACTGCGAGCAGGCTACCTTGACAAGAAGTACTCATTTAAAGACAGTGCTATTGCTAAACATGAGAGATTTGGTCCACTGATTCTGAAAGAAATGGAGTCACAAGAAATTCACCAGGAAATTCAGGAATTGGATTGCTATGATGATGTTCCAGAAGATGATGACATGATTGTCATTGAATAAATGAGTAAATTCTTGATACCGTAGGATTCACAGTTTGTCTGGTTTGTGTTGACAACTACCGTACTACCGTACCGTATACAGATAATAAATTTCCTTTATTTTCATTTAACAATAAATGTGTATCGTATTCTTCTTCATGGAAAAATAAGACATCCCCTGAAAATAAGACTTGTGCAGCTTTAGGAGCAGAAATTAATATAAGACACTGTCTTATTTTCAGGGAAACAGGGTAAAAGCATAATATGAAAATTAGACCTTACAGCCGAACAGCGGAACAACCGTCCAGATGCCTTCTGAATGACCTTCCTGATGAAGCTGGGCACCACGGGTGTTGAATTTCCTGCATCAGGCCTCTAGTATAATTATAACACACTTAGCAGAGTCCCTTGCACAATGTATGTCCTTAAGAAATGTAATGGCTGCCAAAACCGGTTTGGCTCAGTGGTAGAGCATCAGTCTGCGGACTGGAAGGTCCCGGGTTCAATTCCGGTCAAGGGCATGTACATTGGTTACGGGCACATCCCCAGTGGGGGGTGTGCAAGAGGCGGCTGGTCGATGTTTCTCTCTCACCGACGTTTCTAGCTCTCTATCTCCCTTCCTCTCTGTGAAATATCAATACAAAATATATTTTTTTTAAAAAAAGAAAGAAATGTAGTGTTGCGGAAACTGGTTTGGCTCAGTGGATAGAGTGCCAGCCTGTGGACTGAAAGGTCCCAGGTTCAATTCCGGTCAAGGGCATGTACCTTGGTTTCGGGCACATTCCCAATAGGGGGTGTGCAGGAGGCAGCTGACCGATGTTTCTAACTCTCTATCCCTCTCTCTTCCTCTCTGTAAAAACAAAATCAATAAAATACATTTAAAAAGAAAAAATAAATGTAGCTGTTGTGATCACAAATATTTGCATTGTGAAGACACAGCTTAAAATAGGTGCTTTAATGATTCCTCAAAATTTTAATGTAGAATTACCATAGGATCCTGACATTTCACTTCTGGATGTAGACCTAAAAGAAGTGAGATATGGAACTCAAACCAGTATTTTTACACCTATATCCATAGCAGCATTATTTACAATAGCCAAAATATGGAAGCAACTCAAATGTCCATTAATGGATAGAATGTAATATACTATACAATGGGATATTATTCAGCTTAAGCAAAAAAGGAGGAAATTTTTACACATGCTACAAACATGGATGACACTTGATGAAATTGTGGTAAGTGAAATAAGCCGTCACAAAGGGACAAATCCTTCCTGATTCCTCTTTTGTGAGGTGCATAGAAGGGTTAAATACTTAGAGACAGAAAGTAGAGTGGTGGTTTCCAGGGGCTGGAGGGAGGGGAAAATGTGTGCAAAACCTCAGTTAGGAAAAATAAAAAAGTTCTGGAGATGGACGGCGGTGATGGTTGGACAAATATGCCATGTACTTAATTCCACACAACTGCACACTTAAAAATGGTTAAAATGTTGAATTTTCTGTTACATATATTTTATACTACAATATAAAAAATAGTTTTCTGGTATACACTGGGCTTTGATTCTACCATTTGAAATGCAGCTGGTGCTGGTACGAAATGTATAAAGCGCTCTGGGTTGGGGTTTGGGTTTTTCCATAGTTTTAACACGTGACAATATTGGTCAATTTCTTGGGCAACCTTTTACAAAATGAAAAACTATTGCAAATGTGACACAAACCTCTAACAATCTAACTGCTGACAATGATGAACTTCAACCATAAGATATTTTTTTTCTTTCTAAAGGTCTATTGATTTAATTTTATCTTGAAACTTTATAAAGAAATCTTAGGACCTCAAAAAATATATGTTGACTCTGAACCTAAAATACTTTGATTTCATTTTACATATAGGGGGAGAGAGAGGAGAGAGAAAAAGAGGGAGAGAGAGAGAGTTTTAATGAAGTATAATTGGCATACAGTAAACTGCACGTGCTTAAAGTTAACACTTTAGTAAGTTTTGACGTATGTGCACACCTCTGAAACCATCAGCACAAAAAGATAGTGAACATATCCATATTCTGTCAAAAGCGGCCTTGTGTCCTCCAACTCACTCCTCACTACCACTGTCCCTAACCCCAGGTAACCACTGATCTGCTTTCTGTCATTATATATAAAATTACATATATAATGGGACAATACAAAATGTACTTTTTATACAAAATTATATATAAATTATATAATTATATATAATTGTATATAAATGGGACAATACAGAATGTACTCTTTTTTTTAATCTGCCTGCTTATATTCAGCATAATCATTTTGAGACTCATCCATGCCATTGTGTATATTGGGGGTTCATTTCTTTTTATTACTGAATGATATTTCATTACATAAATGTATGACAATTTCTTTAATCATTCTGTGATGGACATTTGAGTTGTTTCCAACTTGGGGATATTACAAATAAAGCTCCTACAAAGTATCATATACAAATCTGTGCATGAAAACCGGCTTTATTTTTTCTCTCTCTTTTGGGTAAATAACCAAGTGGAATAGCTGGGTCATATAGGAGGTATATTTTATCTTTTTAAGAAATTGCAAAAGAGTTTTCCAAAGTGATGGTAGCATGTTTTATTTCCAACCGTATCAAAGTTTCTGTTGCTTCACATTCTTGCCAATGCTTGATATGGTCAGTCTTTTTAACTTTAGCCATCCCACTATACATATAGTGGTACTTGGATTTCCTATTAACTAATGATGGTGAGCATCTTCTCCTGTGTATCTTCATTGATGAAGTGTGTGTTCAGATCTTTTTTAAAAATATATATTTTAATGATTTTTTTACAGAGAGGAAGAGAGAGGGATAGAGAGTTAGAAACATCGATGAAAGAGAGACATCGATCAGCTGCCTCTTGCACACCCCCCACTGGGGATGTGCCTGCAACCAAGGTACATGCCCTTGACCGGAATTGAACCTGGGACCTTTCAGTCCACAGGCCGACACTCTATCCACTGAGCCAAACCGGCTTCGGCTATTCAGATCTTTTGTCCATCTTCCATTGGGTTGTTTTGTCATTATTGAGATTTGAGGGTTCTTTATGCAATGACATAAATCCTTTGTGAGATATGTGCCTTGCAAATATATTGTCCTAGTCAGTGACATGTCTTTTCATTTTCTAAGAGGGTCTTCTGAAGTGAGCTCCATTTTTTCTTGTTCCTAAGTTAATTGTTGGGGATATAGTTCAAGTAATGCATTTTGGGTTTCCTACATCTACCCTACTCAGGGAATTATAAAGCAAAGCAGGAATTGTGAAACAGAAAGCCAACTGAAGCAGAATTTGTTGACTTGGTGATAACTGTTTGCTCCCTATCAAGTCAATTAACCAATTAAGTGATTAGCTTGGTCCAACTAAAGTAGGAGAGAGTATGCTTCTGAGTTGGCAGTTCTAGTCCAATCACAGAGTTTGATATTTTTAAACTAACTGTTCTAGGAGACTTTAGACAAATAAACTGATGCCTAAAACAGAATTTGTTGACTTGGTGATAACTGTTTGCTCCCTATCAAGTCAATTAACCAATTAAGTGATTAGCTTGGTCCAACTAAAGTAGGAGAGAGTATGCTTCTGAGTTGGCAGTTCTAGTCCAATCACAGAGTTTGATATTTTTAAACTAACTGTTCTAGGAGACTTTAGACAAATA